>OW386291.2:140526261-141917687 GCA_936432065.2 Rutpela maculata | reverse complement strand
AAAATAGGTCCTGTCATTGCTTGTCAATATGTATTATTTAAAAACACTATTTACATAGCTAATAAAACCGTAAAATCACGCTCAAGAGTTGTACGCTTTTTTTTTGCACAGAAGAGTACATATACGTCAACTTTACAAATGTATTACATGTATACGTTTGAAAATTATTAAAAGGTAAAATAATTTAATAAAAGTGATTTACGCTCCCACCCACCGACGGAAGACGCTTTTCAACAACATGTTGCAAATATTACTTTTTTTTAAACAGTGTTGTCATTCAAATTACCTCTTGCACAAAATTTTGGATGCAGAACTGGAAATCAGGAGCTGGTACCGATAATGTCGACAAAAAAAGTTTATCTGAACTTAAATTAAAAAGTGCAACTGTAAAATAAAATGCGACACAAAATGTTCTTGTAAATGGTATTCAGTTGCGTGCTCGTGTGCTGCTTTTCCTGAAAATTGTTTTAAGGGAAAAAGCAATATGCATCATTTTATAATGATAGTGATTGTGACTAAAATAGTTATACACAAAAATTACATAATATACAACATTAATGTTTTATTTAAAATATCTCCCTTTTCTGCTTTCTATTAAATATGCTAAATACCTAAAATAATATTTCTCACTAATGTTTTATTTCTTAAACAATATAAAAACGAGTAGAAGTTGTACTCGGGCATGGCCAATTGCGAATACCTATTTGATTAACTGATTAACATTTTGCTCAAACACACAATTCACTTTGTATCGATTATTTTTTTTTAAATGATTGGCCGCAATCGGCGACGCCCGACTACTACTTTCATTCGTTTTGTTGTATTATTAACATAAAGTAATTCAAATTTGCAATTATATTGAACAATATAGTGCTTTTTACTGTTACACTGTACCAATTATCGTGTAGACTATTTTTATTTTAATGCTGCATAATTACGCGCCTCATAAAAAAATCATAAACAAAAAACTGTATACGTTATCGACAGGATCTTTTTTTAAAAAACTTTTTCAATATATGGACTATATTTGGTAAGCAATTGTATATAAGAATTTCATAAATTTAACATAGTTGTCCGCATATCGAAATTTTTAGAACGTAAATATCAACCTTTTGATTTTAATTATTTTTTTCCAAAAAAAATATTCTTTTCAAAAATACCAATAGCTTAGTTAGAATCACATATATCTTTTGAGTATACATACCAAAAATCAGATCGGTAGGTTACATAGTTTTTGTTTTAACGAAGAATAACCATTGTAAAACATAATTTTGTAATTATCAATCCGCCATCTTTTATGCGATTTCTGAAGTTGCGCAAGAGCAAAAATTAATCCGACAAGTGTTTTCTAGTGCCCCAGGTAATGTTCTCTTCACTACTTATATCAACATTTGTACGTCATGTCGGAACAGGTCATCTTGATTTTGGAGTGCTTGGACCCCGGACTAAATGCACCCTACTACATCAAGAACTAAATCATCAAATACACCACATTTACCACGTTTTCATTTATTTATTTAAAATTACTTTTACGTGAATAAAGAATGTATAGAAAGCATTGTGCACGGGAACAAATTCTAGTCTACTTTGCTGCTTGCATGAAAGTTCAGAAGTATTGCAAAAATTTATTACACCAAGTTAAAATATGCAAGCACATTCTACTTGTATAAATGTACGGCTTTCTCTCATAAATTATTGTAAAAAATGAGTTCTAGGCTTCCTCACTATAAACAAGCTACAACATTCAGGACTCTAAATTTGCCCTTTCAAGCTTTAATAAACCGTCATTGTTTTTAAATTGTTATAACGCCATGCCAGAGCACGCACATATATATCTATATTATAATATATGCGAAGGTTAAAATTAGCATTACTTAATTTAAAATGTTAAAATTGTTTAAATAAAAAACATTAAAATTCAGTTAAATCTGCCGTTAAAATTAAAACACAAGTTCCTGTTAGATTTAATCTACAAACATTTCATGGTCTGATGGTAGGACATAAAAGGCATACTGTTAATTTAACTCTTAACCATGTTCATTTATTGGCGTCATATGCATACCTTAAAACCCAATTACAACAATATTTCCACGAAAATTTCTTGTTGTTTACATGTTCAAACCATTTGCATATTGTCACTGTTCAATAAAATCGTTAGAATATACAGGATGTCTGCAGAATACGTACAAATTTTGCATGATTGACCCAAAAGAAGCAAAATGTCTTATAAAATGTTTGCTTTGCTCCAGCGGTTTTCCTAAAATTAATTATTTTCTAAAAATACGATATTTTTCAGGCCAGTAGTAATATATATATATATACAGTGTGTCCCAGGATAGATGTAACAAGAGGTGTAATGGACCAAAAATTTTGGAATTTTGGAATGGTATTTGGGGAGTGAGTCCTGCTTGTTGTAAAACTAAAGTATACCAAAAATGACTTGATTTGGTGTTCTACAGGGTGTTTTATAAGCAAAGTTGTAAAAATCACCACTAATAAGGTACCTTTATTTTTCAAAATATGAAAAAATTGCACTAAGAAAAGTTATTTAGAATGCAATTGTATACCTCTATAGCAAATGTCAGGAATATAAAATATTTTTTTGGAACTTCGCAATTTTTGCGAATTAAGAGTTGAATTCATATTTAAAGTTGTGTAGGAGCAAATGTTAATCATCTCAAAAAGTAGGCTATTGGTAAATAAAAAATTGAATATACGAGATGTAAGAAGGTATAATGTTAATCGAACTAATTGTAAAACAAGAAACAATTACTAACAGAAGATTAATGAGGTTTAAAAATTATAACAAGTAATAAATTTCAAAAACAACAGATTCACAAACAAATTAATTATTGACCAATACAAAACAATGTTTACAATTTTTTTATTATTCGACGTAGCTACCACCCACATCCACACACATTTCGATCCTTCGCCTGAAGTCCTTAAAACTGTTTCGAATATAATCTAACGGTATGGAGTTTACGGCATTTGTAATTCTCTTCTTCAATACTGCTACATCGTTAGGAAGTCGTTCAGCGTAAACCAACTGCTTGAGGCGACCCCATAAAAAGAAATCCCATATTGGTAGGTCTGGGGATCTCGCCGGCCACTTGATCGGTCCATTCCTGGCAATTCAATTTTTTCCAAAATTTAAATTCAACCACCGATTAACCATTTCTGTGGAGTGGCCAGGGCAACCATCATGTTGAAAATGAACTAAAGGCATATCTCTTAAAATATTTAAATGTTCTTCAAAAAATCTTTCAAGAATCCCTAAATAAGTGTGCTGATTTAACCTTCCCTCAACGAAATAAGGTCCAATAACTCCAACGTGATAAGTAACGGCACATCACACATTCACTTTTTTTATAATATTGTCTTCTACAATGAATTCTAAAATTTGGATTTTCAGAAGCCCAAAACCGACAATTCTGAGATGAAACAAACACCATTGGTTGTGAATGTGGATTCATCTGAGAAAATTATGAAATGATGAAAAAATCTCTCTTCCATGATTTTTTCTCCAATGGTCAAACAAAAATCCAACCTACGGCCGTCATCTCCCTCTTCAAGCGTATGTTTATAATTTGCTTTATATGCCCTAATTGTAAATTCTTTGGAGTTCAGACTTGCTAATATTAATAAGAGCTGATCTCTCTCTTAGTGGAATTCTAGGATTTTCTATAACAGAGGCATGAGCTATAATAGCCCCAACATTGTCTTCATCATATGCTTTTATTTTTCTTTTCATGTTAAGAACATTACCAGTAGCCAGAAACTTTTTAATTATTCTCATAGCCTGAGTACGTGACAAAGCAGTGTTTGGAAATTTCAAATTAAATTGGCTTACCACTTCTCTTAGCGAGTTTTCACCGCCAATTCTGTAGCATTGCACAATATAAATTTTTTCACGCACTGTGAGTACCATTTTCACCTAATTTTTTATGTTTGGTTCGTTAATTTTAAACAGAAATTAAGGATAATATTGACTACGTTTGACAGATATGTCAATATTAAATGATAAATGTGTATCCACTGCTTTTCTCATAGCCTACTTATACACTCAAAGAAATAGTATGGGTATATTCAACAAAAAAAAATGGTTAACTAACAATATCATTAATTTTGTTAAACCAAACTATTTTGATGGTATTTTTAAACAAGAGGTGATTGTTATTTTAATTAATAAAAAGTTGTCGTACAACAAAACAAACATTAACTTAAAAAATAGATGAATAAGACTATTATTTTGTTCGTCTGACTATTATTTTGTTGAATTCTGTCAAATGAAACTAGATAATAGTATATTTTATTTTTAACTATTATGGAATTGTAATTCTAACCCAGTATTAGTTCCCTGTACTATTGTACTTGGTAGACAAACCAATATTATTGTCGTCTTCTAGAAGTTCTAAAAGAATTACCATACAATTTGCTTGCTTACCACGTAGTCTATCACAGAAATTATTCCCAGATGACGCCACATACAAATCACTGACAATAATCAATCATGCATTATCTTATACTCTTATGAATTTATAGAAAATTAATAACATGATTGCAATGTTCAAATTCTCTCAGGGATCATCGATATATTTGGATGGATCTTATAAACGATCTCTAATCTTTGGTTTGGGTGGTCTGATGTCTCAATACTGAGATTTTGGCTAACCAAAAAAAACTTCATCATACAATAAAGTTTAGATCAACCTAAAAATTAGTTGGTGAACAAAAAACAAAGTCGTTGTACTATTTAATTGTAGACCAAATTGAAAATGGTTAGTGAACATAAAAAAATGCCATTGTACTATTTAATTTGTTACAAGAAGATATGATTATTAAACTACTATTTTTTACGAAAACAAATAATGTTGTATGACTATTCTTTTCTGATTGATTTAACTATGAAACTAGATAGGCGCGATTTCATATGCTCTTTTTGGTTGAATTTACCTATCATTTTCTTTGAGTGTAGCTTCTACATAACTTTAAATATTAATTCACAAAAAATAATTTCTATGCAGTTTTAATTGAATGGTTCAAAATAAAATACTAATTCATTGAAAAAAATAGGAAGTTTCAAAAAAATTATTTTATATTCCTGAAATTTGGTATAGAGGTATAAAATTGCATTCTAAATAACTTTTCTTATTGGAATTTCTTCAGATTTTGAAAAATAAATAAATAAGGTACTTTATTAGTGGTGGTTTTTACAACTTTGCTTATAAAACACCCTGTAGAACACCAAATCAAGTCATTTTTGGTATACTTTAGTTTTACAACAAGCAGGCTCAATCCCCAAATACGATTCCAAAATTCCAAAATTTTTGGTCCATTACACCTCTTGTTACATCTATCCTGGGACACACTGTATATATAAAATAATAATTAAAGTATGGTAGTAGAAAAAAACAATTATTTGTTATTAAAAATCTGACAACTTTTGTTTAGTAGCCATGGAAACGGACGAGCTAGATGCTTAATTGACTTATATGTTATAAGATCGTGATTGTAAACCTGACAGTTTGTGTCAGTTTGATATTAAAAATACTTTTGCAAAATTGCATAAATACACCGTTGGTACATAATAGTAATAATAAAAAAAATTATAATTCTTGAATTTGTAATATGTTTTATTTTGTTTTTAGTCCAATTGAGAGTAAATTAAATCAATTATGTGCATTTAAAAGATGTAATTTAATCGCTGGTAAATTTTAGCAAAAGCTGGCTTGCGTTTATTCAGTGTAAAACTGTTGTCATTGGCTGAAATTTAAAAATTCAGGAAATGTCATCGGTCTATAATTTATGAGGGAAGTAATCTTTTTAAAGTGTAATGATTGTTTTCTTTTCAGAACTAATGAAATGAACAAATTGACAAGACTGATATTTTATACGAAACCCTCAAAAATAAGCTCTTCTATTTCTCCCGAGGTATTAGTCTTATTAAAGAATCCTTCACTGCATTGTATTATCAAATATCCATCCCCATCCGGTTCTGCATCTCCAGTTACATTAGAAGCCGAGAAAACTGCCCAAGATGCAAGTAAAAGTGATGTTGCATTAAACAAATGTATATAATTGTTAAAAATGAAAAGAAGAATTTATTTATATCGTTGTTTTAGCTTATTTTGAATGGACCAATCGTGAACAAAATTTAGTATTTGCCAAGTTCCAAATAACCACCTCTAAAAACCCATCCTGGTGCTTGACTTTTTTTCTTCATATTCTGTGTCATTTAAGGAAACATTTTTCGCGAAAAAACGCATAAATTTTCACTTTGTTAAATTAGCTTCATTTTTTATTTCGTAATTGAAAGAATTCAATTAGTCCACGAAAATTATATATTTTAGAAGAAATAATTTATAAAGTAATAATATTTGAGATGCGTACTCTAGATTGGGTTAGAAATAGATACCCGAAAAGTTCGCCGCTCCTCCAATTTGGGGGTGGAAAGTCCCTTTTTTAGGAAAAAGCCACCCCGGGGATTTAAAGCTGGTTTTTCACTTTTATCTTGTAAACCGTTCATCGGAAGAGAAAAAAGTATAGGAAATAAAAAATTTGTCGTTAAAATCTGCATAAAAAATGTCCTATTAACCTTGTAGCTTATCCTCACCTATTTCGCGCTAACAGCGTCCGAACAGAGAGGTAGTTTGGAGCGCACAAGTAAATATCGATCCTATTCGAAGTTTCAGAGCGAATATCTTAAAACAGGTTATTTTAACGAGAAAAATGAACTTTTTTTTTTATTTATTTCTTTTAAATTTATTGAAAATATCATACAGAGATAAGATATTCGCTGTGAAACTTCGAATATGATTGATTTTTACCTGTGCGCTCCTCTGTTCGGATGCTGTCAGCGCGAAATAGGTGACAATAAGCTACAAAGTTAATGGGACATTTTTTATGCAGAATTTAACGTCAAATTTTGTATTTTCTATACTTTTTTCTCTTCCGACGAACGGTTTACAAGATAAAAGTGAAAAACCAGCTTTAAGTGCCCGTTAGGGGTGGTTTTTTGCAAAAAAGGGACGTTCCAGCCCTAAATTGGGGGGGAGAATTTTCGGATATCTATTTCTAACCCTATCTAGAGTACGCATCTTAAATATTATTACTTTATAAATTATTTCTCCTATTCAGTGTTTTTTAATCTAATTTTCGTGTACTAAATCAGAATTTGACGACTACATAATAATGAATTTTTTTTCTTTATGAGAGATATTTGCGGCTTTACAAAAGTGTCTGGCAAAAACAATATACTCTTCGTTCTCGTATTTACCAAGAATATAGTAATATATCGCAATTACAAGTTACAAATGAATAAATGATGTATTTAAACGTAAGTGAAAATGCAATTTCTTACAGTTTTTGTGCAATTATAAATCGAAACTTATACTTGTGCTACTTTCCAATGGACTATCTGAACTAATATAATACCTCGAAGTTGGTTAATAAAAATGCTGCGTGCTGCATAGAATCGGGTAAAAATGTAAAACCCAACTTTTAATAAAATAGTAATATAATGGGTAGCCCACGTACCCACTTATAATTTGACAAAACAAAATGACCGAGAAAATTAAGTACTTTTTTTTTTGTAAAAAATTGAATACCTTTCAAAAAATTAACTAATATACAGAAAATTCTCACCTAGTCATAGTCCAGTCAAATTGTACTTTGATAACTAGATAACTACGATTTTATTGTTTTAAGTTGATGGGTTGGAAATCCAAAACAAGCCCTTAAGATAACTTTATTAGGTCAGGAGTAAATTCAAAAAAAAGGAAATAGTTTTAGCAACATTTTGAAATTTTACTATATCTGGTAAAAACTTCAGATCGATATCTGCATTTTTTTCGATAGATTCAACTTTTTGGGAGAAAAAAAGGGTCTTCGAAAAATGGCTGTAAGTACTTTCACTTTCTGTCAGATTTTGCTTTTAGAATCAAAATTCTATTCTTCGAAAGTTGTTCAACAATTACAAATGTTTTCTATATGGTCATTCATCAGAAAAAAGTGGTGAAAATTAAATTTGAAAAAGAAGAAAGATTTTTTTTCTATAAAAAATTTAAATTAAAGTTAAATATATTTTGTCGAAAAATCATGTGAATCATTTTGAAGTGCTATTTTTTTAATTCACTTAAAAAACATTACTCCATGATGCGTTTAGGCATAATAATTGAGAAAAAATATTAGCTACTTAGTTTTTATGTTTTATATTGTTAAATGTGAAGGCAGTTTTAATTATATACACAATTATTTAAGAATAATTATTTTTATTTCATACAGATTTTTTTAAAATTACACTCGTCACATAAATCGCATATATAATATATCGCATACACAAGCTTAACTTACGAATCGTTTTCATCTGGTTCCCCAAAAAAAAATTTTGAGACCTTATAGCTTCTCTTGTATGTACTAAATACCCATTTTATGGACTCTTACCTGCTTCCTTTATCTATTTACCATTTACCTTAATTTACCCCCAAACCCTTTAACGGAATAAAATGAAAATATAATCTAGTTCCAGATCACGTTACAATATATACGTGTACCAAATTTCAAGTCAATATCTTAAACGGTTTCAGAGTAATCGTGCGCACAAAAAAAGTTACAGACAGAAATTTTTTTTCGCTCAAACTTAAAACCTCGACGACATTTTAAACCTATCTGAACAATAAAAATTTTCAATTTTTTGTTGTCGTTACTACACTGGATGTGTAAGTAAAAAACCGCTGCCCAAGGAATCACTACTTCCACATCCAAGTCCCTTACAACAAAATTACTTCCACGTCCAGTGGAAGTATAGTAACGACAAAAAATTTTTTTAAAATTTTTATTGTCCAAATAGGCTTAAAATGTCATGAAACTTCGAGATTTTAAGTTTGAGCGAAAAAAAAATTTCTGTCTGTCGGTCTGTCTGTCTGTCTGTAACTTTTTTTTGTGCGCACGTTTACTCTGGAATCGTTTGAGATATTGACTTGAAATTTGGTACACATATGTACTTTAACGAGATCTAGAACTAGATTATATTTTCATCTTGTTCCGTCGAAGATTCGGGGGGTAAATTGGGGTAAATTTGGGGTAAATGGGTAAATCAAGCAGGTAAGAGTCCATGAAATTGGTATTTAGTATATACAAAAGAAGCTGAGGTCTCAAAAAAAATTTTGGCATTAGCCACCCCCATTACCACCCCCCACCTCCTTATTAAAGGGGATGAAAAAAAAAAGTGATTTAGTGCATGTACAGGAACCAGAAACCTCAAAATATTTTTTTACTTCATCCACCCTCCACTCCCACCCCCCTATCAGCACCCCCACCCCACTACCGATGTGGGGTATCGTTTTATGGGTTTTTGGGGTAGAGGATTTCAAATATTATATTATTAAAGTTCCATAAACAATTATTTTCACATACAACGTTTTTTCGTTGTGAGTGACTTGGATAGAGAATCTGGATGTGGAAGTAGTGATTCCTTGGGCAGCGGTTTACTATATTTGTACTCCACTATGTGGAAATAATTGTTTATGGAACTTTAATGGTATTATATTTGAAATCATATACTCCAAAAACCCATAAAATTATATGCCACGTCTGTAATAGAAGTGGGTGAATGAAGTGAAAAAAAATCTTGATGACTTTGGCTCTTGTAACACACTAAATCACACTATTTTTTCATCACCTTTAATAATAGAGTGGGGGTGGTAATGGGGATGGCTAATGCCATTTTTTTTGAGGCCTTAGCTCCTCTTATATTTACTAAATACCAATTTCATGGACTCTTAGTTGCTTGATTTACCTATTTACCCCCATTTACCTCAATTTACCTTTCAACACTGCAACGGAATAAGATCAAAATATAATCTAGTTCCAGATCCCGTTAATAAACATACGTGTGCCATATTTTAAGTGAATATCTTAAACGGTTCCAGAGTAATCGTGAGCACCAAAACGATACAAGACTAACAGACAGACCGACGCAACAGACAAATTTATTTTGCTGAGACTTAAAATATTGACGTTTCTTGATATTCTAAGCCTATTTAAACAATGAAAATTTCCAAAAATTTTTTTTGCGTTAATATACTTCAACTGAATGTCGAACTATAATACGCAGAAAATGGCAAGACAAAGATATAAAAAATCGTTGTGTGCCGTAAACTACAAGATAGAAGTAAAGCCTCTACTTCAAGCATTTTCTTCGAGGAAACCTACTACGCATCCCTACTACGCAACCCACTGTGCATCCAATTTACTCGAGGAAAGCCACTGTGCATTCATACTTCTTGAAGTAACCCACTCGCATCCATTTTACTCGAGCAAACCCACTGCGCATCCATATCACTAGAGGTAAACTACTGCGCATCTATAGCACTCGAGAAAAGCCACTGCGCATCCATACTACTCGTGGTAACCTACTGCGCATTCATTGTACTCGAGGAAAGCCACTGCGCATACATACTACTTAAAGTTACCCACTGCGCATCCATAATACTTGAGGTAACCTACTGCGATCTATAATACTCGAAAAAAGTCACTGCGCATCCAAAATATTCGAGGAAAGCCACTGCGCATCCATAATACTCGAGGAAACCTACTGCGCATCCATAGTAGTCGAGGAAAGCCACTGCGCATCCATACTACTCAAGGTAACTTTAACAACATAATATTTAAAATCGTCTACCCTAAGAGCCTATAAAACGATATGCTACATCGGTAGTGGGAGGTGGGGGGTGGTGGTAGAGGGTTGGTAGTGGAGGTGGATGAAGTAAAAAAATATTTTGAAGCTTTTGGTTCTTGTACACACACTAAATCACATTTTTTTCACCCCCTTTAATAAGGGGGTGGGGGTGGTAATGGGGGTGGCTAATGCCAAAAATTTTTTGAGACCTTAGCTTCTCTTGTATATACTAAATACCAGTTTTATGCTTGATGTACCCATTTACCCCAAATTTACCCCAATTTACCCCCCAACTCTTCGACGGAACAAGATGAAAATATAATCTAGTTCCAGATCTCGTTAAAGTACATATGTGTACCAAATTTCAAGTCAATATCTTACACAGTTCCAGAGTAAACGTGCGCACAAAAAAAAGTTACAGATAGAGTGACAGACAGACACACAGACCGACAGACAGACAGAATTTTTTTTTTCGCTCAAACTTAAAATCTCTACGTTTCATGACATTTTACAATAAAAGTTTTTTAAATTTTTTTTGTCGTTACTATACTTCCATTGGATGTGGAAGTAATTACCTACTGTTTTCTTTCGACCGATATACCTACATCAAGTTAATTTGATATCACGGCCAAGAAAATAAAAACATCTACACATATAAATTAAAGGCTTTTTAAAATTCTATTTTTGCAAATTAAAAATTTTCACTAATAAAGTTTCGTTTATAAATATTTGTGAAAACTGCGTGATTGTCAGCGTAACATCAAAGCTTCCAACCCCCTCCTCACCCCTTCAGGACTATGACAAAATAATTCAAAAAATTGAACGTCTGAAAAAATATTCAGTATATTTATTCAATTCTTGCAAAAGATGCATACCTACCCAAGTAATATCTACATATTTACACGGACTAGCGTGCATTGTTCTTTCTACTGTATCACTTAGGACGCACGGCAACATGTTTGACCTCTGCTGCTGTGTTTTGGATTTTAAATTATATCATAATTCATAAAACAACTGTCCTCGGCGCGTTGTTGCTTGCTTACATGTAAAATCTTTGTTATTCAGTATTCTGTAATAAAAAATTGCACAGACCATATAGAAACTGGTTTTCGACAAATCGTATTTAGCTCTCCTCTTTACAAGTTCTTTACGTATATAAATCGCAGCATAACCTTTCTGCTTTTGTAGGAATTTCACTATTTACATAAATATGTGGTTTAACGTTAAAAAATTAATTAATCAGAGTTGTGATAACATTGTATGGACTCAGAGAGCTACCTATACGTGGTTATATTATGTTGAAATTAACATTCGATTTTAAAGTTTATTATATCAAATTATCTTGAATGAAATTATGACACATTTTGTGGCATTTAAGTGAAAATAAACCCCAAAGTTTATTTATATTACAGGCAACTGCATAAGATAAAAATACAAGATAAAACAGTATATCACGTAAATTTCTATGGGCGAGAAGCTAGACAGTATTTTTGAGGAACACTATAAAATCCACCCTCTAGAAAATTGCATATATGAAGTTTTTAATTTAAAATAGTCATGTCAAAGAAAACCAAACATGAAGTTTTTTGCAGATTCCGGTTCATGAAAATGTCCTTTATAACGTACTGAAACTGGACAGCATTACACTGTAAAAAATGTATGTAAAAATACATTTATTTAAAATATTAGTTCAATTTTCTATGAAATTATACATAATTTATTTATTTTTACCAGGACTTTCAGGGCAAAGTTAAACATATTTATGGTTTATTACATAAAGTAAATTAAAACTACATAAATTCATGTATTTTTACTTCAATTAATGTAATTTTCCATATAATTATGTATAAATTACATAATAAAATGTATATTATATATTAAATGGAATTATAATTATATAATCGATTATCCATGTAATCGCCATTAGATGGAAATTCGATGGTCCATTAGTTGCAAAACCATAAATATGAAAGTCCTGGTAAAAATAAATAAATAATGTATAATTTCATAGAAAAATTGAACTAATTTTACCTTAACTTTCAAAGTATTTTTACATAGTCAAGTCAACATAGACAATCATGAGAGCACCTCGAGAATTGTCACATACGGTCTACCACAGGGAACAGTCCTCGCTCCGGTCCTATTCAATATATATTTGAACGACTTGCTGAAATTAAAAATTGACGGAGAAATAATTTCTTTTGCGGACGACACTGTCGTCCTCTTTGATGGAGAAACGTGGGACGAGGTTAGGTCAAAAGTATCCAAAAACATTAAAATTATAAAAAATTGGTTTGACCAACATCTACTCACCATGAACATAACAAAAACCAAATATCTACCCTTTTGCTCATATAAAAACAGTCTTCCACCATACACCAAGATAAAAATTGAAAACACTAATACTGAAATTGAACAGGCAACACAAGTGAAATACTTAGGTATTATACTTGATGCACATCTAAAGTGGAACTACCAAATAGAATACTTATGTAAAAAACTGAGGTGGCTCTATTATACATTTAAACAAGTCAGTACAATCCTTGACGATAAACAACGGTTAATAATATACTACGGCCTTATAGAATCAATACTTAAATACGGCATAATCGGATGGGGTGGAGTAAATAAAACAAATTTAGATCCATTAATAAAATGCCATAAAAGAATAATAAAAATAATGTTTAAAAAACCCATAACCTTTCCGAGTAAACAACTATTCAAACAGTATAAAATACTAAATATTCGTCAACTATATTGCCAAAACTTGCTAAAATACCAAATAAAATATAACCCTCCAATTATCGAACAGAGACATGACTACGAAACTCGACATAAGAACACGACACATATCCCGAGGGCACATAAAACGATTGGAACAAAATCATTCTCATATCTAGCTCCTAGATTATATACGATAGCCCAAGAGCAACTAAAACAAACTGAAAACAAATCAACCCTAAAAACACTTATAAAGGCATGGATAATAGATTTACCAGAAAACTACCTAGAAAACTTCATTGACACTGGACAAACTATAGCACGATAAAAAAGAACCATTACTAACCAAAATCAAAACTATGGAAACTAGTATTTTCAGGTAAAAATTTACATTGCTGTGCCACCTGACCCTACTTAACTTTTATTCAATATACCTAAAATTACTATTACATATGTACAGATATAAACTTAATTAATTAACCATACATTTGAACATATATGAATACATACGTATATATATGTATGGACAATTCAAACAACACCCGCACTCAAGTTTTAACAACTTACCCGGGGCTTACTTAATATTTATCCCAAATGTAAAAACCATGTGAATGCATATTTAGCTCTAGTATATACTATTAAAAAAATATTGTAACATGTAAAATACATTTTAAAATAAATATTATTATTATTATTATCATTATTATTATTATCTATAATATATTTTTACATCAATTTTTTACAGTCTCTGAAACAACTTGGGGGTGAAATTTAAAAATCGTTAATTAAATGATATTTACACTGTTATTAGTAATAGCTGTTTAATTATATGATATATTTTTGTTAATTAAGCAGTGCCCCAAAACCTTTAATCTCCCATATGTACCACTTCAGTCAAAAAACAGCAAGTATTTCAAAAAACCGCTGCCCAAGGAATCACTACTTCCACACCCATATTTTCTTCCAAATCTCAATAACGAAAAAATTTTGTATGTAGAAATAATTGTTTATATACCTTTAATAATATAATATTTGAAATTGTCTACCCCAAAAACTCATAAAACGATATCCCACACGGTAGTGGGGTGGGGGTGGATGAAGTAAAAAAAATATTTTGAGGCTTTTGGTTCTTATACACACACTAAATCACAAGTTTTTTTTCATCCCCTTTAATAATGGGGTAGACTAATGTAATGGGGGTGGCTAATGCCAAACATTTTTTCGAAACTTTAGCTTCTCTTGTATACACTAAATACCAATTTTATGGACTCTTACCTGCTGATTTGTCTATTTACCCCCCATTTACCCCAACCCTTCGACGGAATAAGATGAAAATATAATCTAGTTCCAGATCCCGTTAAAGTACATACGTATACCAAATTTCAAGTCAATATCTTAAACGGTTCCAGAATAAACGTGCCACAAAGAAAGTTACAGACAGACCGACAGACAACAGAAAAAAATTTTTCGCTCAAATTTAAAATCTCGACTTTTCATGACATTCTAAGCCTATATGAACAATATAAATTTTCAAAAATTTTTTTGTCGTTACTATACTTTCACTGGATATGGAAGTAATATACTGTTTCGAAATCTTTTCCTTCTGAGATAATCGAGAACTGTATTTTTGGAATATTAGTATTTTAAATAGTAGTATTAAAAACCGCTGCCTAAGGAATCACTATTTCCACATCTAGATTTCCTATTCAAGGTTTTTACAACGAAAAAAAATTTGAAACTACGTTTGTATTCCACTTTGTGAAAATAATTGTTCATAGAACTTCAATAGTATAATATCTGAAATCGTCTACCCCAAAAAACCCATAAAACGATATGCCACATCGGTAGTGGGGGGTTGTGACTGATGGCAAAAAAAAATTTAGGCCTTCGGCTTTTTCCTTTACACATACTAAATCGCAATATTATTTTTTAACTCCCCTTTAAAAACCGCTGCCCAAGGAATCACTACTTCCACATCCAGATTCTCTAACCAAGTCACTCACATCGAAAAAACTTTGTATGTGGAAATAATTGTTTATGGAACTTTAATAATATAATATTTGAACTCTTCTACCCCAAAAACCCATAAAACGATACCCCACATCGGTAGTGGGTGAAAAAATATTTTGAGGCTTTTGGTTCTTGTACATACACTAAATCACATTTTTTTTTTCATCCTCTTTAATAATGAGATGGGGGTGGCTAATGCCAAAATTTTTTTTGAGACCTTAGCTTCTCTTGTATATACTAAATAGGACTCTTACTCTGCCTGATTTACCCATTTACACCAAATTTACCCCAATTTACCCCCCCCCCCCTCGACGGAAGTACATTAAAGTACATATGTGTACCAAATTTCAAGTCAATATCTTAAACGGTTCCAGAGTACCTAAACGTGCGCACAAAAGTTACAGACAGACGGACGGACAGACAGACGGACGGACAGACATTTTTTCGCTCAAACTTGAAATCTCGGCGTTTCATGATATTTTAAGCCTATTTGAACAATAAAAATTTTTTTGTCGTTGCTATACTTCCACTGGATGTGGAAGTAAAATGAGGTGAGGGTGGTAATGGGGGTGGTTGATGCCATAAAAATGTTGAGACCTTGGTTTCTCGTGCATACACTAAATCCTTCCTTATTTGCTTATTTTACCTTTTTACCCCTCGTTAACCCTTTCAGGACTAGTGGTTATCCTGTGAAACCACCTTATGTACGCAAAAATGAACTTAAATTAAATTATATGAATTTTATGACCAAAAATATTTATCTTCTTTTCATTATCTGAAATAAAGTTGAGAATCATTCGCCAGGGGTTGTATGATTTTGTATATTCGGTAGAACAATGATGTCTCAGGGTATCACGTGTAGAGGTACGCAGTTAAATCGCGAACTGTCCATTGGAAAAAAAAATTGATAACGATATTAGTAGAACTGGTAGGCAATACCTTCACCACGAAAATTTTTTCCAACTCGGATAAGAAGTCTCAAAGTTTCTAAGATCCTTACGTATATTAATGTTAATAATGAGGTTCATAAAGGCTCTAATCGTATCTCTTGTCATATTTTATCTGCCCTGAAAGGGTTTTAACCCACCAAGTCTTCAACTAGACTATATTTTGAACATAATCTAGTTCCTGTACAAAAGGACGAAATTGGGTTTCGGTGGTTTCGGTCAAATCATTAGGTTTCGTCATCCCAAGCAAAAGTCTCAATGGGCACAAAGCTCGAAAATCAATACTTTGGCTGCTACGGAGTTTGAAAACTCCAAAGCTCCACCACAGATTTATTTATTCGTGCAGTCTCTATAGATTTTTAAATAACTTATTTTTTCGATTTTAATGTCTAGGTTTATGTTTTTGAGGTTGCTGAATTCAAATCCGATGTCAAATTGTCCAAATTGACACTTGACAGCTGTCAATTAGCTGTCAAAGTGCCTTAACAAAGTGCAAATCTTATTTTTATGTTATGAGTTTATGCTGTTTAGGTAACTCAGTTCATGTATGATGTGAATACAATAATTCGAGCTGTCTACAGGCTGTCAGCTAGCTGTCAAAGTTCAATAACAAAGTGAAAATCTTATTTTTTTGTTATGACTTTATGCTTTTTAGGTAACTGAATTACCTAAAAACCCAATTTCCATAAGATTATTGCGGGGTCCTTTCAAGCCAATATCATAAACCTTTCCAGAAACAGCCAGGCAGCGTTAAAAGCTCTCAAGTCCTACACCTTTAAGTCTAAAATGCCTGGGAATGTAGCAACTGAAGCAATTGGCAAAAACAACAAGGTTACCTTGATGTGGGTGCTAGGATTCTGGCATGAGGGAATGAGGGAATAGAAGAAAATGAATTAGCTGACGTTCTTGCAAAAAAAGATGCTAAAGCCCCATTTTTTGGGCCCGAACCGGTTTGTGGTTTATCCAGGGGACATATAACGGAGGAGATTCAAAGTGGGAAAAGGAACAGAAAGAGTCCAACTGACGGAATACTTCAGTCCAAGGACAAGCGAAACAGTTTATCACATTCGACAAAGAGTGCCACAAGGCTTCTCGAACTCGAAAAGTACGACTTAAGGCTGATGAATGGACTGCCCCTTGCCCCTTGAGATATCCTCTTAAGAATATGGGGCAAGGCAGACAACGATTCGTGCAGATACTGTGATACTGCAATAGAAACTGCGGAACGTATACTTTGCGAATGCAAGGTTAATCCGCATTAGGCTAAAGTACCTAGAAAAGTGGAATTAACGCCTGAAGACTTTAGGAAATTAGCCCCCGGGAAAATCACAAGTTTTGTAAAAAGCTCAGTAGTCCTGGGCAAGAATTAATTGTAGGTTGATTCACAAAAGATCTTTTAGGTCGATGCGAAGAAGGAAGAGCCTAGCGACCTCTTAAACAATCTACAATCTAAAAAAAAACACTAAAAATTATGAAAAATAATATTTCACTATCGGCGTCATCCGGTTTATAATTTAGTCAACAGTAAAATCACAAGAGCTTTTTTTTTATCGGATAAATTTCTCTTTGTAACGAAATAATTTTGCCAATCAGTGATTTTATAAGAAAAACTGACATGAAAAAATCGCGAGACCGGAGGTCGAGCGATTTTGTCAAATGCCAGTTTTTCGAGCAAAATTTTGAGTTAAAAAGAAAAGCTCGAGTATTTTTTGGCAAGATAAATTATCGACAGAATATGTGAACGAACAACAACAATAATTATTAAAAATAATTATAATTTTCCCAAAACGACTCATATTGTACAGTATAGTTTCCACAATACTTAAAAATTATAGCTGACAGTACAGATTTTAAAGTGACGTGCGACTGCTAGATGTACTCTGTTTTTGAGGAACAGGCATTTTTATCGGGTATTAATACACAAGAGGTCGATTTTTTACCGGGTAAATTTTTTTGGACAAAAACCTGTTTTCCCATGAAAATTATTCGAGAATTAAGGGCATGGAAAAATCGCGACACGAAGTGGAGCGATTTTTCCTATTTCCCTTAATTCGAGCATAATTTTCATGGAAAACGTTTGAGTCACTCAAAAAAAATTTACCCAAGTAGAAAATCAACCTCGTGTGTATTACAGAAGATTAATATATGATTAAAAAATATCTAAAATAATTATTAAAACAACAAAACTGTTTTTTTAATGTTTTAAAAATAACGATTTATAATAAAAAATAAAAACATTTTCTAATGTTTTTTATCATGTTATAATCCCAGTCAGTCAAAATATTTGCAAGTTCATCATAGTAGTCGAATCTTTTTCGAGGGAATAATCCTCTTTGCAAAAAGCTTTAAATTGTTTCCATACAGAATTTTTAGTGTTTCTCGTTTTATCTAGGACACTTTCATTCATAGCTTCGTTGTCAAATATGTCAAAAATACTTTTAAATACTTTTTGACATATTTGACATTCAAAATGCAAATAAGTTGCTTTATTGCAAGATGATTGAGCCATGCCTGTCAAAACACAAGTGAAACAAAAATAACAAGGTAGGCCACGAAAATAATTATATTATTGTTTATTCAATTTTGACATTTCAAACCGTTATTCCATAGCATCTCCATAGCAACAACCGTAAATAGTTGTTTATTCACTAGTAAAATAAAAAGTATTCTCTTCTTGCGGCACACATATTTTTATTATTTTTCACATAAAGAGAAAATATTTCGACCTTTTCAGCCTCACTATAACCTATTTTGGTTAAATAAATGTTAATAATGACGGTTTGGAATGTCAAAATTGAATAAACAATAAAATAATTATTTTCGTGGCCTACCTTGTTATTTTTGTTTCACTTGTGTTTTGACAGGCATGTCTCAATCATCTGTCAATAAAGCAGTTTATTTGAATTTTGAATGTCAAATATGTCAAAAAGTATTTAATATACAATGTTATATATTCGAAATCAGGAGAAAAAGAGCTTCTCGAAAATGCAATAATATATAGTGTTCCATTTAAAAAAACATATATTTATTTCGTATCACGTGACCTATACATGATATTGGTTTTTTATCACGTTTCGTTAAAATATAGGCAAGATCCTACAACTTTTATACGAAACTTTTTTCTCTATTTTCAATAATAACAGAAATAAAGGGGGGGGGGGGGGGGGTCAATATATAGTGAATAACCCTGTACAATGAAGAAAATTTTTTTCAACCCTTCAGGGGTGAAAACTATCCCCAAGCTTGCAAAGAATTGCAAGAGAAGGTAGAAATATTCTTGATAATTGAACACTTCATATTGTTTGCGATATTTTTAATAAAAAAATATAAATATAGTTTTCACCCCCGAAGGGTTGGAAAAAAAATTTCTTCATTGTACAATCCCCATTCATCTAAACTCAAATCAAAAAGTGAAAAAAAAATTCCATCATTTTTCTATGTTACGTCAATTTAGGGGTAGTTTTACCCCCCTCAGCATAAAATTTGTTCTTATTTTAGATGAACATACTAAACTGGCAAAATATCATTGCCATCATACAATTTGCACCTTCATAACATTATTTTACAGTATTATTCACATTACCGCGAAAACCCCCCAAAAGGAGTGGTTTTGGCACTATTTTTAGAGCAGCGGGACCCCGATTTTCGTGATCAGCGACCCAAAAAACATGAAATACAAGTGGTTCCGATGAGGAGGGCATTCCGAGCGTCAAACCCCACGTTTTACATGGACTAATTCACTTAATATCGATAGTGAAGGGGGTAAAAAATGAATAAATAACGATATAAAACGTACTTTTAACAGACTATATCTATATTATCCAATGTTCAATTACCTCGACGAGTTAAATTTTATTTAACAATTTTTAGTAACCTTTTTGAAGGCAGTCCAAGTTTTATCCAAATTTTTTTAAAAACCGCTGCCCAAGGAATCACTACTTCCACATCCAGATTCTCTATCCAAGTTACTCACAACGAAAAAACTTTGTATGTGGAAATAATTGTTTATGGAACTTTAATAATATAACATTTGAAATCCTCTACCCCAAAAACCCATAAAACGATACCCCACATCGGTAGTGGGGTGAGGGGGGGTGGATGAAGCAAAAAAATATTTTGAGGTTTCTGGTTCTTGTACATACACTAATCACAATTTTTTTTCATCCCCTTTAATAAGGGGTGGTAATGTGGGTGGCTAATGCCAAAATTTTTTTTGAGACCCTAGTTTCTCTTGTATATACTAAATACCGACTCTTACCTGCTTGATTTACCCATTTACCCCAAATTTACCCCAATTTACCCCCAACCCCTCGTCGGAACAACATGAAAATATAATCTGGTTCCAGATCTCGTTAAAGTACATACGTGTACCAAATTTCAAGTCAATATCTTAAACGGTTCCAGAGTAAACGTGCGCACAAAAAAAGTTACAGACAGACCGACAGACAGAAATTTGATTTTCGCTCAAATTTAAAATCTCGACATTTCATGACATTTTAAGCCTATTTGAACAATAGAAATTTTAAAAAAAAATTTTGTCGTTACTATACTTCCACTGGATGTGGAAATAATTACGAATAAACTAATGTGATCCATGTGGACAGGACCAAAACTTATTCCATGCTTGTTCGACTTGTTATTTTTAAAACATTTGCTTCCACAAAATACCGGATACGCGGGGCAATGGCCTGTGACCATCGCATTTAAAATTTTTATAACATTAGAACAGTATAAAATCACAACACGTTAAAGAACTAAGCAAGCAATAATATCTGATAATCGTATATCAATATTGCTTGTCTAAACTTTAATCGCGGCATCTGTGAAATTTTTCTAGTCATTGGGATTTTCTGCGGAGCGTTTGAATGCTCATAGGAGTGCTCACTTGGAGTTCAGCAATATGTAACAGGATTGTCTTTTCTTAGAATTAATATTATAATACACTGCACAAAAAAGCATCGCATCATTTATTGTTATACGATTTACTGAACTAGTCAAGTTTTTGGACAAAGCTTACTTAAACGCAACATTTTCAATCTGTTATAATTTGGGAGTATTAGAGTCTGATTTCGCCATAGTAGAAAATTAAGCCCCACAAGGTTCAATTTTGGGTCCACTACTATTTACTTTATATAAATTTTAATTTTATTAATATCTAAAATATTTATATGCTCACTCTTATGTGGACGACACACAAATATATTCATATATATTTTAAACTTTTTGGACAATTCTGAAGGTTAATAAAAATGCCGGTATTGATTTTTTTTTTGTTTATTTTGGTACCGCATGTGGCTTTGCATTTGTAGGAGGCGAATGTTTTTTTTGGCCATAAGCAGATCCTAATGTGTTCTAAGGGGAAAATTTGGTTGAAATCTGAAAAAAAATTAAAGAATTATAAGGGTGCTCCCATTTAAAGTGGCTCACACTGTATATCTCTAGCGGTCATGCGATTCTTTTTTGGCTCAATATATATCCGCGAATGTCCAGACACACTAAGGTCCTAACGCAAGCCTTGTTGAATACGCCAAAAATGAATCCTACTGTAACTTCGAATCTCATGTAAACCGTAAAAAATGGTTTAATGAAAACTGCTAACGTTATAACAATGTATATTTGTTGAAACATATTTCATTTCACACCTCTCAGGTGATTGTTATGTATATTTATTATTACGTAAATAATTGGAAAGGTTTACAATTAAAAAGTGTTTCTCACGATTATAAGAACGGTAATATAAAAATTTAAATGATGCACAAAATAAGATGCAATATACAAGGGTGTGAATAATTAGTTTGCTGTAATAAAGGTTTATTATTAACAAATTGATATTATATTAAAATATTGTTAAATTTTTTTTGTTAGATATTCTATGTGGAAGTGAAAAGTAAAAAACCGCTGCCCAAGGAATCACTACTTCCACATCCAGATTTTTTATCCAAGTCACTCACAACGAAAAAATTTTGTATGTGGAAATAATTGTTTATGGAACTTTAATAACGTAATATTTGAAATCCTCTACCCCAAAAATCCATAGAACGATACCCCACATATCGGTAGTGGGGGTGGATGAAGTAAAAAAATATTTTGGTTCTTGTACACACACTAAATCACATTTTTTTTTCATACCCTTCAATAATGGGGTGGGGGTGGCTAATGTCAAACATTTTTTGAGACCTTAGCTTCTATTGTATATACTAAATACCAATTTTGTGGACTCTTACCTGCTTGATTTACCTATTTACCCCAATTTACCCCCTAACCCTTCGAAGGAACAAGATGAAAATATAATCTAGTTCCAGACCTCGTAAAAGTACATATGTGTACCAAATTTCAAGTCAATATCTTAAACGGTTTCAGAGTAAACGTGCGCACAAAAAAAAGTTAGACAGACCGACAGACAGAAAAAAACCGCTACCCAAGGAATCACTACTTCCACATCCGGATTTTCTATCCAATTCAAACAACGAAAAAATGTTGTATCTGGAAATAATTGTTTATGGAACTTTAATAATATAATATTTGAAATCCTCAAAATACCCCAAAAACCCATAAAACGATACCCCACATCGGTAGTGGGGTGGGGGTGGTGACGGGGGGTGGGAGTGGGGGTGGATAAAGTAAAAAAATATTTTGAGGTTTCTGGTTCTTGTACACACACTAAATCACATTTTTTTTCATCCCCTTTAATAATGGGGTGGGGGTGGTAATGGGGGTGGCTAATGCCAACATTTTTTTTAAGACCTTAGCTTCTCTTGTCTATACTAAATATCAATTTCATGAACTCTTACCTGCTTGATTTGCCTATTTACTCTAAATTTACCCCAATTTACCCCCCAACCCTTCGACGGAACAAGATGAAAATATAATCTAGTTCTAGATCACGTTAAAGTACATATGTGTACCAAATTTCAAGTCAATATCTCAAACGGTTCCAGAGTAAACGTGCGCACAAAAAAGTTACAGACCGACAGACAGAAATTTTTTTTTTTCGCTCAAACTTGAAATCTCGACGTTTCATGACATTCTAAGCCTATTTGAACAATAAAAATTTTTTTGTCGTTACTATACTTCCACTGGACGTGGAAGTAATTTGTTTCGTTCAAACTTAAAATCTCGACGTTTCATGACATTCTAAGGCTATTTGAACAATAAAAATTAAAAAAAAATTTTTTTTTTGTCGTTACTATACTTCCACTGGATGTGGAAGTAATTATCTTGGAAAATGTTTCAAAAAGATTTGCGTTTTGTTAGTTTATATTCTTTAAGTAAATAAGAGGATAACACGATCAAGTTGATCAAATATATAATAGGCTCTTCTTAAAAATGATACACAAGCAGTCCTAAAAAAACCTTAGAAATTGGGATACAATCATATCAGAGAAGACTTTTATCTTATAATAGATGGACAAGCTCTAATGATCGCATTAGGTAAACCTGCCGACGCCAAACCATTTGGTGATCTAGCGACTGCTTTTATCAAAAATGTTTCCAACTTTAGTCCATCATACAGAAGAATCGACATAATTTTTGACTGGTATGAGGCATTGTCCCTTAAACATGGTACGCGCAAGAAACGAGCCAAGGTAACAGCTCCAGTAAGAAGAGTCATAACGGCCTGTTCGGTTCCGCTTTCTAAAGACTGGAAGAGCTTTGTCGCTCTCATAGAAAACAAATCTGATGCGCGATTTCTTTCTGAGAAGATTATACATCACAATTTCGCACACTGAATTTGACATAACAGAGACATTTGCAGATAAAACACTTAAATCCACGTAAAATTCACTAGTTTAATATTGGACGTATATCAGTTATCGGCAGATCATGAAGAGACTGATACACATGTTGTATTGCATGCACACAACAACTATTCCAACGTCATGGTACTTGCGAGGGACACTGCTATTTGCTTGCTGCTACTTCACCACTTCGACAAAATGGCCTGTGATTGTGCGAGGTTGATGAGGGGATTGCAAGGGAACGGAAATATGTACCGATTTATCCTTTAAGCTCAAAGCTCACAACTACCTAGAAGAAAAATATATCGGCCTTCCATACACTCACAGGGTGTGATTCCACGTCGGTCCTTGCTACAATATCGAAAAACACATTGTTTAAAACTGAGGAATGCGCATTACTCAATGACTTTGGAAGAGTTCCCATCGTTGAGTGTGCAGTTCAAAATGTGGAGAAATTCCTGGTAAATCACTACGAGGTCTGTGTTAAATAAATCATGAATACATTTATAAGTGCTTAACATTTTTGCCGGCATATAAAAATTTCGATATGTGTTTCAGGTTGATGCTGCTGATGATGCCCTTACGGACCTAGGAAGTCAGAACAAAGTGACCGTGGCAAGTGACCAGGACACGAGGGACACAGGGGAAATGAGAAGGCTGATGAACTGGCCCAGGAAGACGCACCTAAGGCCCTAGTACTATTATCTCATAGTAGGACCCGAACCCGTTTGCGGTGTGGCTAACCCACGCATACAGCATCCATTAATGAATACATCTCTAGAGTGGTGGAAGAATTTCCCACAACAGAGACAGGCCAAAAGTTCATTAAAGAACGATAGGCCAAATTCACGGAAGACCTACTACGCCAAAATAGAAAGGCTATTAGGATAATGGTAGGTCTTCTAACTGGATACTGTAGGCTTAATAGACATATGAATCTAATGGGCCTGGCAGAGGATGCAACATGCAGATTCTGTCAAGTACATGTGCTGTGCCATTGCTAAAGCCTAACCAGGCTGAGGTTTCAACTACTTGGCGAAGAGAAACCAAGGGCAGATAACTATACCAAGGAGCCCTCATCAAGGCTATGAAGTCTGATACAAAAGACAAAGCTGGATAAGGAGCTCTAAGTAAAATTAAACAAGGAGTGCCACAATAGATCGCGGTGATTAAGGCCAATCAGCCAGCTCCTTTTTCAAATCAAATCTAATTAGGTTGATGCTGCCATAACGGTCAGACACGATTTGTTTGGAGCAGTAAAAAGGTCATTGTCGGCAACAAGCGACGTTCTACTGCAGCATATTAAAAGATGCCATTTTCAAGTAGGTGAAAAATTTTAAATCGGACTTTTAGGTACCTTATTGAAAATAATAGAAGTCATATCCGTATGCATGTATATACTGTAGGTATGTGTTTGAGAAAACGCACAGTGTCCGCAGCAAGATCTACCGAATCTAAAAGAAAGCAGATGGATGGATCACGATGGTGCTTTATTACCAGTGCTGATGACCCTAGAGCCGTTGTCCAAAGCGTGCTTGGATATTCTATCTTTTGTTCCAAAACATAATCAGATGGATTTGATATTATCACAGATAAATAAAGGTAAAATGTGCGGTTGATGACAAAAAATCAATATCATTAATAAATAGAATAAAAAGCACAGGGCCTAAAATAGAGCTGTGTGGAACACCTATAGTTGAATTTAAACATTCTAAATTAACACTACATACAGTGTTATCGTTTTTATGTTTTAAACTTACATATTGCCTCCGATCTTCGAGGAATGTAGTGATCCAGTTTAATGACAGACCCCGTATACCATAATCAAATAATTTAGATATTAATAGACTATGACTGACGCAGTCGAATGCCCTACTGAGATCACAAAATATACCAATAGGACATTTTTCCGCATCAATGAATTCTTTTGATTTAAAAATAATGTACTGCCGCACCGGTCGACATACCACTAGAAAAACCATGTTGCTTTTGTAATTATTTTAAAAGTTTTTGCTTCAGAGCTTGTATCGATGAAAATGTAAGTTTTATATGAGCAGAGCCATATTGGATGCCTTCTTGGATACTTCACTTACGGTCAAGATTTCGAAATGTCAACATCGATTTTCGAATTACTATAAAAAGCTTTGTTGTCGAATTTTTATCTGAAATGATCTCTACAATTTTAAAATTTAAAAGTGGCCCAGTTAATCCACGCAAATTAGACATTTTAGAAGGAATAATTTATAAAGTAATAATGTTTGAGATGCGTACTCTAGATAGGGTTAAAAATAGATACCCGAAAATCCCCCCCCCCATTTAGGGGTGGAACGTCCTTTTTATTGCAAAAAACCACCCCTAACGGGAACTTAAAGCCGGTTTTTCACTTTTATCTTGTAAACCGTTCGTCGGAAGAGAAAAAAGCATAGAAAATACAAAATTTGTCGTTAAATTCTGCATAAAAAATGTCTTATTAACCATGTAGCTTAGCCTCATCTATTTCGCGCTAGTAGCGTCCGAACAGAGGAGCGCACAGGTAAAAATCGATCCTATTCGAAGTTTCACAGCGAATATCTTAAAACCGGTTAATTTAACGAGAAAAATGCTCAGGAATGATTTTTTTTAAATCTTTTTTTATTTATTGAAAATATCACACAGAGATGAGATATTCGCTGTGAAACTTCGACTAGAATTGATTTTTACCTATGCGCTCCAAACTACCCCTCTGTTCGGACGCTGTTAACTCGAAATAGGTGAGGATAAGCTAGAAGACTAGTAGAGCATTTTTTATGCAGAATTTAATGACAAATTTTTTATTTCCTATGTTCTTTTCTCTTCCGACGAACGGTTTACACGATAAAAGTGAAAAATCAGCTATGAGTCCCCATTAGGGGTGGTTTTTTGTAAAAAAAAAAGGACGTTCCACCCCTAAATGGGGGAAGGAACTTTTCGGGTATCTATTTCTAACCCTATCTAAAGTATGCATCTCAAATATTATTACTTTATAAATTATTTCTTCTATTCACTGTTTTTTAATCTAATTTGCGTGTACTATAGTCTAAAAAGGAATAAAATAACCCATTAGGTTAAAAATGGCTTTGTCGTTAGTAACGCCCAGTTTAAATGAAAGAAATCACCACAATCCATTAATTCTCAGATAGTTTTTCTCGACTAGCTCTCTCCTCATATCCAAATTTAATACGCATAGCAACAATCCAATTTGAGAGAGTTAGCAAACTTACAACTAAATATCGATCGGTATATTTCTAGTTCAAGCAGGTATGATTTAAATGAGAAGGTATCATATTTGTTGCAAGTAGTTCGCGTGTCTGTTGAACGATGAGGAGGCATGGAACAGCACGAAGTGCCATTGCACTTGTTCAGTAGGTGCACTCCCAAGAAAATTATTTTCATTATTTCACTTAAAATATACTACTAGGCAGTCGAATTAGTGTGCCATTACCAGAATTGGACTTTTGCTTTAAAATGATATTTAATATTTATATGAAGGTAGGTTAAACTCATGGGGGTAGAAGAAGTTCATGATAAAAAAAACCAGAAGACTTTTTGTCACAAAATTTTTTTATTTGCACAGGTTTTGTGAAAATGTGAAACTGGTAACAGATACTTTATGAGAAAAAAATAAATTAATAGTTTAAAAAACTAAAAAATGCTTGTATAAATACTGCACTAAAAAGCAAAAAATAATAAATAAATACACGTTTATTGCCAGAAAGAAAAAATTACTGGCAAAAGGTGAAAGATACCGCAAAACGTATAGTATAGCAACCCCGTGGGGGTGGTTTTCAAGCACTTCGTCGAACATAGTCTAGTTTCTTCTCTCTTCCACACAACGCAGGTGTTTCGAATTTTTATAGAAGTACTGTAACTTTTTATAGTTGAGTCATTCTCAAAATATACCCCACTTGACAGGTAATCAACTTTAAGGCACCTTAAATTTTGTAAGATATAATTTAATAAAACTCTAAACCAACTGTTAAATAGACCATTTAATTCTTACCTAAACCCTGAAATTTTTATATTTCCATGCCTTTTAATTTTTGCATAATAAAATTGGTTGTAGTCAAAATATCAAAGAAATGCTATGTAACTATGCCAAAGTTCTATCTTCACAGTGTACTATTAAGTTTGATGGAAATCAGGTTTATTACAACAAGGCATTTTTATATACATCGCAATATTTAGTTTAACATTAAACAAGCAAATTTGGTCAATATATTTTTTTTCATTAGGTTTTACTGCAATCTTTATATGTAACAACTTTTCGTCCACTGCGTTACTTCCACTGTGTTACCTACCAATACAATTTAAAAAATATCTAGTAGATGGCGAAACATTAACAGAATCTTAAGAAAAACCGTTAAGTTTTGAATTGGGCATTTATTTTATTTGAGAGGTTAGTCTTGTTCAACCCATACGTTAGTCAGTGTTGTCGGTGTCGATTTGTAATAATTGTTTGTCCGCTGTGTTACCCTAAATCCACGTAGGTCTTATTTCATTTATCTAATGTAAATCATGTTTTTAATATGAAATAAATAGACAAAAACATAGTACATCTTAAAATTTGCATAATTTGTCATTTCTACCGTACACATGGATTTTGAGGTTATTTTGTCCACTGCATTACTAGTCCACTGCGTTACTTTTTAGAAAGTCACGCGGGGGACTGAGAGTAACGCAGCGGACAAAAAGGGAAGTTTAGCTCATTAAACAGCAAAAAAAGGTTATATAACTTTATTTTAGGAAAATGCATTTAACAGCTGCTGAAAAGCAGCGGCGTTCGCGTTACCGAAAAAAATTAAAAAGAAATGTGGAGAAGGCAGAAGAAAACAAACAAAAGGCTAGGGCGCGATATCATGACAAAAAAACGATTAATAAATGATATTTCAGAAAGGGAAAAGAGGCAAACAAGAAGAATGTGGCGTATACAGAAAAATCAACAGAGAATCATGCTGAATACTTTGATGTGTGCGAATGAAAATACCCCTCCCCCTGTCCCAGGTCTATCGGCTGAAGATGAGGCAGTATCAAAATAAAAGAAATTCAACTCGTGGACGCAAGAAGCTTCGCCGAGATATATTTGGAAAATAAGAAACTAAAAATTAGAAACGAACAGTTGGAGAAAAAAGTTAATAAATATAAAGTGCGGTTATTTAGAGTAAAAAGCAAGAAATCTCAAAATCTATTGCCACTGGAACATTTTTATTGATCCAAATTTCGGCTGCCAAAGAAAAATAGCACGCAGTATAGATATGTAGGAGTTGCTCGAAGTGAAGTGAATGAAGATGATGGAGAGATAAAAGTTATGTTCTTAATAGCGATTGATTCCAATACAAAGAAATTTCGAATGGACGAAGAGGACATTTCATACATTACTTTTGAGCAAGTTTTAAAAGTCCTTAAAACTTCGGTTTTAAAAACCAATGGCAATCGAATCTATTATAAATTCTATACCACAGTTGATATTTTTGAAAAATAAAGTATTAGGTTTATTTATCTATTACAAGTTTCCTTAAAGTTTAAATATGTTTTTAGAGGCGTACATTGTTTTTGTTAACAATACCATTTTATTAAATATGTTTTGTTGCAAGATGTTTTTATTTAATACCTCGATTGTCCCCTATGTTACTTCTTGTCCACTAAGTTACCATGATGTTTTCTTCGATTTAATCAACAAAATTACAAATATTTTCAAACCTTTTTCAATGTAAGCATAATACAACTAAAACACAAAGATTTAAATATGAATAGGTAATAAATAAAACCTTTTTATTTGTTTTAGGGAACTTTTTGTTTCAGAAATTGATAAAATAGTTACAAAGTGGAACTTTAGCATTAAATAAAACCCAAATTGACGCAATTTTTGAAAAAAAGGTCAAGTAAAGGTGTAAAGCACTAGTTGTCCATTACTTCTCAATTATTTTTGATTTTTTATTTTAATTTTAATTGAGAATAAACTTTTTTAAAGGTCGGTAACATAGTGGACAAAAATCATTAGAAGTATGTGCAATTTCTTCCGAAAAAAATAGAAAATGGATAAAAAGTGCACTGCTGATGGTCAATATGTTATTATAAAACTGCAACTGTTGGTGCCATGTGAATATATTGTCATTTGAAATTTTTTCTTGTTTTTCTCGTGTCCTTTGAACTTAAAGTGGTTGTTCTCAACCCTATAGGGGCAGTTTATGAAGATTACGTCAGACCTGATGTAGTTTCTTAACACTTCAACAAAACTTAGACATTTCGAGCTTTTTCAGCAGTCATCGCTGTTTTGGATCAATTTTTTTATATATGGGGGCTAGTTTTCGCCCCTCCCTGGGGATGTGTTTCATATCTATTGTATGTACGCTGCTGTTTAACCTTAATTTGTATAATTCGATTGATTAAGAAGTAACAACTATTCTGGTAGCCTAATCTTCTTTTTATCCCATTTTAGGGGTGTTTTTTGGCTCTAGCTAATGATTTTGAGGGAGGGGACGATTTTTTTGACCCCGGATTCGGATTCAGCGACCGAAAATACATAGGGATACATGGGTCTGGTTCACTGCTTTGAACTTTAATTTTTTTTTGTGGGGCTGTATTTTCAGTCGAATCCGACGATAATTGATAAAACCTATCCGCCATGTTGACGCCGCCATTTTGAATTTTTAAGTTTTGACCACATATTTGTTTTCTACTTATCAAGCCCAAAAAATGATTATCCGCGATCTTGGGGCGGCGGCCATTTTGAACATATTATAATATTGAGTATACTATATTGTATTGTCATCAGATACAACAATTAGAAGTGGTTGAAATTCAGTTCCTTAGACCTTATTACATAGATAGATGGATACAGGTCGACCTAATAAAAGCACCTAAAAAAGCGAATGTGCTGACAAAAAAAATGATTGGAAAACAGCTAATTTAACATATTAAGTGCGTTCTCTCATGACAAACTAATCAATAGAATATATTGTTTAAAAGGTTAAAAAGAGGGGGGATTACAAACTCAGGTTTGTTTAAGGGCAGTTATACCAAAATTACAAATGGGGAAAGTGTTAAAATTTTTGCGAACGTATTGTTGAATGGCCCACTTATTCTATTTTTAAAAACTTTTATTTAACTTGCAATGTTTGTATGTTAGTTTGTTTAGGTCAAATCTTACAATCAAAATTTCGGCTATTTCTAACTAAGTTAAATTTAGTGTTTCTATTATCGTTCGAAATTCAATATGGCGGATCACCTCTCGATACAGGTATCAGTTGACCTATATTTTGGATTAAGCACGAAAGATCTGCGAAAACTAGCTTTTCAGTTTGCTAGCCAAAATAAGTTGAAATTCCCAGAAAAATGGAACGAAACCGAGCTTGCTAGTGAAGATTGGGTTGCAGCATTTTTAAGGCGGAATTCAGAACTGTCGCTGCGGACACCACAAGCTACAAGTCTTAATAGGGCCATGAATTTCAACCGAGTAAATGTAAACAAATTTTTCGATAACTTATCTGCAGTAATGGACCGATGTCACTCTGAGCGACAAAATATTTATAATGCTGACGAAACGGGAATAACAACTGTGCAGAAGCCAAACAAAGTTATTGCCAAGAAAGGCACAAAACAGTTAGGATCAATCACATCGCAGGAAAGGGGAACTCTAGTGACCATGTGTCTGGCTATAAATGCTGTTGGCAACACAATACCACCCATGTTCGGTTTTCCTCGGTTGAAATTCTAGGACCGCTTTGTGAGAGATGGCCCAGTTGGATGTAAAGGTGCTGGAAACAAATCGGGATGGATGCAAGAAGCTGAGTTTTTAATTTTCGTGAAGCACTTTGCAAAACATGCAAATCCCAGTGAAACCAACAAAGTTCTGCTCATACTGGATAATCATTCATCACACATATCTATCCCCGTGATAGACTTTTGCAAGGCAAATTATATAACACTCTTAACTTTTCCCCCTCATACATCGCATAGGCTTCAGCCTTTGGACAAAGGAATTTACGGCCCATTTAAGAAGTCCTTTAACACCTATGCTGATCAGTGGATAAGAAACCACCCTGGAAAGCGCCTTACCATTTACGATTTACCGTCCATAGTCAAGCAGGCCCTCATTGCAGCTTCTACACCCCGAAATATTCAATCTGGCTTTAGTTGTACGGGAGTTTTCCCCTTTAACCGGGAAATAGTCAACGATGCTGCACCAGCAAGTGTAACTGATATGCCCTTCAGTTAGGAAGATGGCGAGGCACCACAAAGGGACCTACACACCCCAACTGCAGAGACTGGTAAAAACCAAACAGAACTGGAATTTATAAACGATCACGACCCAGCAACAGAGCCAAGCACATCTACAAAAGGATTGTCTACACCGACTACATCTGTAGTCAAAAAAACAATTTCTCATACAACACAAGATGCAATAAGGCCTTTTCCCAAAAGCGACGTTCAGAAACCCACGAGGGGGAGGAGAGCCAAAGGAAAAACAGCAATTTACACTGATACTCCTCAGAAACAATTATTGATGGAAACAGATAATTACAAAAAAAAAAAAAAAAAAAAAAGGGCCTCTGAAACTCAGCGTCTCATTTGAAGAGGATGAGGAAGACGGGGAGACCGTCTCTTTAGTCAAACCTAAGAGGGCTAAGAAAAAGAAAATTGTTAATGAGAGCGTCTCATTTGAAGCGGATGAGGAAGACGGGGAGACTGTCTCTTTAGTCAAACCTAAGCGGGCTAAGAAAAGGAAAATTGTTCATGAGAGCGTCTCATTTGAAGAGGATGAGGAAGACGGGGAGACTGTCTCTTTAGTCAAACCTAAGAAGGCTAAGAAAACGAAAATTGTTCATGAGAGCGTCTCATTTGAAGAGGACGAGGAGGGCGAGGAGACTATCTGTTTACTATGTTGTGGCCTATATATCGACAGCCACGATGATTGGATCCAGTGCAGGTAAACAGTGGGCGCATGTCAGTTGCACTGATGACGATCCTTATTTTGTATGCATTAATTGTTTTTCAGATTAATGTTCTGAGTTTTGTGCAATTTTTTTGTAACTTGCTTAATTTTATGTGTTTTATAATACAGTTACGTTAGTTCTGAAATCGTTCATTTTTGTTTGGTATTATCTGTAACAACTGACACCCGTCCTGTTACAACTGACACCAGATAGGTGTCAGTAGTAACAGCTGACATGTCATAAAATTTATGGGTTATGTTATAAGACGATCATTGACAGGCCAATTATAAAATTGGCATTAGTATGTGAAAATATTACACATTTCTTTCAAAAAATGTCAAATCAAAAATTAAGAAGGGTTGGCTCAGCAGAAATGTTTAAACAATTTTTGTTACAATTGACACCGGTCTCCCCTACTTAGAATTACCTGTGTCAAGAGTAATTCTGGCGACAAGCTTTTATATCATATAAAATTTTATAATGTAACAAAGTGATGGGTTTTATTTACTTTCATTTACTTCAAAGTTTATTTTCTTCTTTTTAGGGCATTCAAATAAAAGCTTTATATTGAAAAAGTTTTTTTAATACTAATTTTTCCTAATTTGCACGTTCTATTTACAGCACTTACTACAAATTACGGTTAAGTGACATCTGTCTCCTCTTTAACCGCTGTTCTCTCAATAAAATTTTGTTACAGTAATTAATACTTCCTAATCTTTTATAACAAAAAATATCACATCCAAAGTAAACAACGCTGACAAGTTTACTTTTGCTTTCGATATAGTACTCCTACGTTCACAATAGTATATAACATTTCCAGGAAGAATGACATATGTGCTGTTAGAAACGTACGATCTAAATACGATTTGTAAAATAAAATGCATGGTTTCCTCGTACACATCAATTTAAAATCGTTGTGTCATGCTCAATCTCGCCAACACGTGTTAGTTGCCGTTCATGTATAAAGAGCTTGTACGATAGTCATCTGGGTAGAAAAATGTATACTAAGCGTATGTATGTCTGACACATAATTAAACTGAATTAATATTGTATTAACTAATTTTGTAGTCTATTTAATTTACTCATTTTTTCAATATCCATTAGCAGTAATTCCCATAAAAATTGAAATTGTCTTTTTGATAATATTTCCATATAATTTACTTTGGGAATTTCTTATAAATCTTATAAAACAATATTCGGATGACGCCATATCAGACGAAAAATATCTATAATGGATAAGAATTGTAGACTGGCGACTCTTGTAAAATAAAGACAGGTTCGTTTGAATTATGTTAATAAAATTAAATTACAAATTTAAAAAAACCCCCCGACACATAAATATCGACTAAATAACTAATATAAAAAAAAATAAATTAACACAACTTTAAAAATTATGAAATAATTTTGATTCCATATACGAACTCTTATGATTTATTTAAATCCAGCTTACATTTTCTTTATGTCCTCGAGATTTGCTTTCTTATACGCATGAATATATCGGGAGCTGCTGTTTTGAATATAACTATTTAGTAGTTCGTCTTTACAACAGCCCCCGACATATTCATGCGTATAAGAAAGCAAATCTCGAGGACATAAAGAAAATGTAAGCTGGATTTAAATAAATCATAAGAGTTCGTATATGGAATCAAAATTATTTCATAATTTTTAAAGTTGTGATATTTATGTGTCGGGTTTTTTTTTTAAATTTGTAATTTTATTTTATTTTATACTTTTAAATTAAAAATATACATACAACATAGCGTATTATTACGTACGAGTCCCATACAGAACTTTTTAACCTTTAAGCCGACGCGGTCCAATTTTATATTCTACTAGTCGCACACGGTCTACTAGACCGGTTCTATTATAAATATATTTATATGTTATATTTAATTTTAATAAAAACTGCATCAAAATCGAATCTCCCGTTGAAGAGATATAAAGCCACACAGACAAACAGACGGACAGACAGACAGACAGACAGACAGACAGACAGACAGACAGACAGACAGACAGACAGACAGGAAGGCAGGCAGGCAGGCAGGCAGGCAGGCAGGCAGGCAGGCAGGCAGGCAGGCAGGCAGGCAGGCAGGCAGGCAGGCAGGCAGGCAGGCAGGCAGGCAGGCAGGCAGGCAGGCAGGCAGGCAGGCAGGCAGGCAGGCAGGCAGGCAGGCAGGCAGGCAGGCAGGCAGGCAGGCAGGCAGGCAGGCAGGCAGGCAGGCAGGCAGGCAGGCAGGCAGGCAGGCAGGCAGGCAGGCAGGCAGGCAGGCAGGCAGGCAGGCAGGCAGGCAGGCAGGCAGGCAGGCAGGCAGGCAGGCAGGCAGGCAGGCAGGCAGGCAGGCAGGCAGGCAGGCAGGCAGGCAGGCAGGCAGGCAGGCAGGCAGGCAGGCAGGCAGGCAGGCAGGCAGGCAGGCAGGCAGGCAGGCAGGCAGGCAGGCAGGCAGGCAGGCAGGCAGGCAGGCAGGCAGGCAGGCCGAATCAAAATGAGGCCAAAATCATATTCGGCTACCATAATTGTCTGCACATTTTCAATTTTACCTCAATCGGACAATTTCTAGAGAAGTTCAACATGGTGAATTCAAGATGGCGACCAAACATCAAAATTTAACGTGGCCTAAAACCTTCTCGACAAAATACTCTTTCAAATTAAAAAAAAGTGCATCAAAATCGGATCACCCGTTGAAGAGATATGAAGCCGCAGACAGACAGACAGGCAGACATACAAACATACGCGTCAATCTTCTCTTTTTGGGTCGGGGGTTAAAAATTAACTAACTTCAAACCTTTGGTAAAGTTTTGGTGGTGCGTTAATTTCTTGGAGAAGTGTATATTCATTGCGTGGTTCCTGAACCCAAACTGCCTGTTTGTAAAAATATTACATGATTCAAAATAATTTATTTTTAATAGCTACAATTTTTACAGCTAAAATGGGTAGTCGCGCTATTGGTCTATAATTGGATAAATAATAATAATAATAATAATAATAATAATCCTCAACATCTCCTAATTTTACTTCCACATCCAGTGGAAGTATAGTAACGACAAAAAAAATTTTAAAAATTTTTATTGGTCAAATAGGCTTATGTCACGAAACGTCGAGATTTTAAATTTGAGCAAAAAAAATTTCTGTCTGTCGGTCTGTCTGTAACTTTTTTTGTGCGCACGTTTACTCTGGAACCGTTTGAGATATTGACTTGAAATTTGGTACACATATGTACTTTAACGAGATCTAGAACTAGATTATTATTTTCAGCTTGTTCCGTCGAAGAGTTGGGGGGTAAATTGGGGTAAATTTGGGGTAAATAGGTAAATCAAGCAGGTAAGAGTCCATAAAATTAGTATTTAGTATATACAAGAGAAGCTAAGGTCTCAAAAAAAATTTTGGCATTAGCCACCTCCATTACCACCCCCACCCCATTATTAAAGGTGATGAAAAAAAAATTGTGATTTAGTGTGTGTACAAGAACCAGAAACTTCAAAATATTTTTTTACTTCATCCACCCCCACTACCACCCCCCGCTACCGATGTGGAGTATCGTTTTATGGGTTTTTGGGGTAGAGGATTTCAAATATTATATTATTAAAGTTCCATAAACAATTATTTCCACATACAAAATTTTTTCGTTGTGAGTGACTTGGATAAAAAATCTGGATGTGGAAGTAGTGATTCCTTGGGCAGCGGTTTTAACAAAAGAATAATTTTTGCTCTTTTTAATTTGTTTGGAAATACGCCTGTCTGAAGTATAAGATTAATAACTGGGCGATGGAGAAATTTTATTTCATAATTACTTCCACGTCCAGTGGAAGTATAGTAACGACAAAAAAATTTTAAAAATTTTTATTGTTCAAATAGGCTTAGAATGTCATGAAACGTCGAGATTTTAAGTTTGAGAGAAAAAAATTTCTGTCTGTCTGTAACTTTTTTTGTGCGTACGTTTACTCTGGAACCGTTTAAGATATTGACTTGAAATTTGGTACACGTATGTATTTTAACGAGATCTGGAACTAGATTATATTTTCATCTTGTTCCGTCGAAGGGTTGGGGGGTAAAGTGGGGTAAATGGGGGTAAATAGGTCAATAAAATTGGTATTTAGTATATACAAGAGGAGCTAAGGTCTCAAAAAATTTTTTGGCATTAACCACCCCCACCCCATTATTAAAGGGGGTGAGAAAAAAACGTGATTTAGTGTGTATTGTGTACAAGAACCAAAAACCTCAAAATATTTTTTTACTTCATCCACCCCCACTACCCCCTATCACCACCACCACCCCACTACCGATGTGGGGTATCGTTTCATGGGTTTTTGGGGTAGAGGATTTCAAATATTATATTATTAAAGTTCCATAAACAATTATTTCCACATACAAAATTTTTTCGTTGTAAGAGACTTGGATAGAAAATCTGGATGTGGAAGTAGTGATTCTTTGAGCAGCGGTTTTTTTACAGGGTTCATAGCGACCTGGAAAAGTCAGGGAATTTAAAAACAATTTTTCACCACCCGCTCATAAAAAAAGTGAGTTTCGTTTCGATTATTTAGTGCCCCCCGCTCATCAATTATTAGACCTGGAGAAAACCTTCCAATAGTCCTGGAAAAGTTAGGTAATTTACGTTTGAAAAATTGCTGGGAAACCAATTTTTAGTAACCTTTTTTTGAAGGCTGTTGCTCCTTGCATAATACACGTAACAATTGACTAATAATAATAGGTAGTTATAATTCCAACGTAACGGATAATGAACATAATCTCATTATAACGCACTTTTGACCAATCAAGAACTAGCAATCAACAGGCGAATCCATTTTTTCCAATGAAGAGTCCATGTTTCCGCTTGACGTTTAAAACGTCAAAGTTTTACTGTGAACTAAAATTATTTTTTCACTTTTAAACGATTAAAAAAGCTAAAATAGTAGAGGATAAAGTATAGTATTCTGCTCGCGTATAATGGCTGTAGATGATTTACGACACTTGCCTTCGGCTCGTGACGTAAACACCACCCTTGCAAGTAATAGCAGTCACTATACGCTCGCTGAATTGTTATTCCATTTGCTAAGATTGTCATTTGCTTAGGTTTACCATGTAGTGTGGAATATTTCTCTGAAATGTGTTGACATTTTCCAAATTGTTTTACTGCTGAAATTTCTATAGTTTTATATCGACATGAAGAATCGGTATTATAGTCATGTAGCAACTTGCTTGTTCTTTCCGGTTGGTGGACGAACAAGTTAACGCGGTTTGCGCTGCAAACTGGTCGTAGCGATGCCAACTGCACAGAAGATGTTAGGACATTAATTTATATAATTATGTTAATTATATTATTGTGATTTTCAAAAAAATATAGATTTTTTTTTAGTTTTTGACCTCACTGTAATTTGGGCACTAGCATGAAAAGTCTTAGTATTTTAAGTGTTAGCCATGTGCTATTCAGGAGGTAGTTCGAATGGCACGGAGTTCAGTGAGTGGGAACTGGAGAAGTAGGGAAATATGTCTTGTAGTCGCACTGGATGTAAAAAATGCCTTTAATACAGTCCTTTGGCCACACATTGTAGACCAACTGAGTGGAAGAAGCATGTCCCAATACCTGATAGCGTTAATTAAGAGCTATCTCAGTAATCGAACGATACTGGTGGATGACAGAACTATTCAAGTCACATGTGGAGTCCGTGGAGTTCCGCAAGGATCGGTATTGGAGCCGCTTCTGTGGATCAGCCTTTATGAGGGAGTCCTTAGGATACACCCAGGGACTGCAGACTTATTGCATTTGCCGACGACCTGATTGCCGTGGTGATCGACAGAACCGAAGGAGGGACAATGGAGAAGGCCGAAACTGTTGTTGACAGAATCAATGAGTGGATACTGGAGCACGAACTTGCTCTGGCCCAGGAAAAATCGGAGGCAGTGGCCCTCACAGGCAGAAAGAGAATAACCGAGATGATCGTAAACATCCTAGCCACAAGAATCATTAAGTACTTGGAAGTCATAATCGACAAAAATATCAGCTGGAGAGAACATATAGAAGCCGCGGCTAGCAAGGCGGATAAGACCGCAATGGCACTGGGAAGATTAATGCCGAAGATTAAAGGCCCTAGAACCAGCATTAGGAAGACACTAAATGCAGTCGTTCAAGGTGTAGTTCAAGAATTTCTCTTACATCCTTAAACCGATTCAAAAAATTTTTTGATAGCCCTTTAAAGACAACACTATAGAATGGTACCAGACTATTGAAAAGTCAAAAAAATTTTGTTTTGATTTTCGCACAAGTAAAAAATTTTTTTTCTTTTTTTAGTTTTAAATAGCCTAATACCATTCTATAAAGCTGTCTCTAGAAGAATATCAAATTTTTTTTTCAATCGGTTCAGGGATGCAAGACAAATTCTCGAATTACGTTCACGAAACCGCCCACCTTAACTCAGTAATTCTGTACGCAGCTCCAGTCTGGGCCAATGCCATGAGAGTGGACAAGTATAGGAAAAGGTTAGGGAAGACCCAGAGAAGTGCACTAATACGCGTAAACTGCGCTTATAGAACGGTGTCAGCGACGGCAGTACAGGTAATTGCCTCCACACCTCCAATTGATTTGCTGGTCTACGAGAGATCATACAACTATGCAGCGGACGAACAATCGAAAGCGTTGAACAGAAAATGGCTCTATGGACGCTGGCAGGAACGCTGGGGCAGAGCAGAGGACGGGAGGTGGACAAGAGAATTGATAAGAGAAATAGACAGTTGGTGTAATCGGAGAGCTGGATTATTATGTGACCCAAGCGCTAAGCGGGCACGGTAACTTCCGAACGTACTTGAAAAGATGTAAGACGGACGAGGACAACTATACAACTATACGTACTGTGGACTGACCGACACCCCTCATACACAGTCTTTCACAGTGTAAGATGACACGCCATAAGAACCAGGTATAGTTGTGGAGAAAAAATTACGAAGGATAACCTCGTGAAGATCATGCTCAAAAACGAAAGGGGATGGAAGGAAATGTAAGACATGATCAGAGATATCATCGCCACCAAGGACCGGGAGAACTGTTAACACGAGGAACAGAGCGGAGCTGACGACCTCCCCTCGAAGTAATACCGAAAGGTAGTTCCGGGGGGACCCCAGGTCAAAAGGAGGGGTTTTAGCCGGTTAAAGGCCGGCACTATCCCGTGAAATTGACACCATTCGCGGGATATCCGTGTGGATTTCCCCTCTACACAGTGGGCCAAAACGAAAAAAAAAGTGGCCAAAAATCGATTTTTAAGAAAGTGCAAATATTTATTTCACATTTCTTTGGTATTTAAATAGATAACTAATACATCTTTTCCTGAAAGCCCATCCTCATTAAGCGAAATTTCTAACTGCTAGAGCCCTCCAAAAAAGACACTTTATTGTAGACTTACTCATTGCGCCGCCACCTCATTCAATAACAAGACTTTGATTACTGATTGTGTTTAGAAGACGTTTGGTTTGAAGTGTAATTTTTCAAGAACTTAAGAGTATAATCTGCGGTCAGTGAAATGAAGAAACGAATTATTCGGCTTATTTTTGAAGATAGAAACTTCAAATTTTGTACGTATGTATTAAAATATATATTCTAGTTCGTCACGTTTTCATTTTTTTGTTTTAGTCAAAAACACGTGATCAACGAAAAAATGGACGTCGAAAAATTGGAATTTACAAAAAACGAAATCGTGACGACCTAGATAGTCCATAATTAATTACGTGGATAAAATATAACCTCTTGTTTTTCAAACATAGATTCAATAAATAGTTTCCAATTTTGCCGTCAATAGATGGCACTCGCCTCGGCATTCGCATAGCTTTACACGCTCTCAGACTTTAGGGAGGAACTTGTTGTCATGGAGACCTGACGTGATGAATGCTTGCCAGGGAAGCATTTAGGAGTTCTGGTAATATCTTAAATTTATTTATAAATTATTTTATCTTACAGGAATGACTTAATAGATGAAATTCTTGAAAATGTTAATACATAAATAAAAGGTGCCAAATAGAGAGGACCGTTTTGTATAAACACTCCTACAAATTTTATTATGAAAATTTGAATGCGGTTTTTAGTTAGGTCAGAAATCAATTTATTCGAAATTATTACCAAGCAAAATGTACAGGGTGTCCCAGTCAACGCGCTATGCTGGGTTTTCTCGGTAGTTTCTGAGATAAGTTTATGGTTCAAAATCCAATCTGACGTAGGTTTTCCGAGGAATCTCATACTGCTAAGATATTTAGGAATCCAAAATGACGGACGAATTTCGTCATCTACGATCCTATTCGACTGAAAATCGATATCTGGGGGTTTTCGGGGATGCGGTTTACGAATTTTTGGTCAAAATTTAGGAATCCAAGATGGCGGACGAATTTCGTCATCTATGGACCTATTCGACTGAAAATCGATATCTGGGGGTTTTCGGGGATGCGGGTTATGAATTTTTGATCAAAATTTAGGACTCCAAGATGGCGGACGAATTTCGTCATCTATGGTCCTATTTGACTAAAAATCGATATCGGAGGGTTTTCGGGGATGCGGGTTACGAATTTTTGGTCAAAATTTAGGAATCTAAGATGGCGGACGAATTTCGCGATCTATAGTCCTATTCGACTGAAAATCGATATCTGGGGGTTTTCGGGGATGCGGGTTACGAATTTTTGATCAAAATTTAGGACTCCAAGATGGCGGACGAATTTCGTCATCTATGGTCCTATTTGGCTGAAAATCGATATCTGGGGGTTTTCGGGGATGCGGGTTACGAATTTTTGATCAAAATTTAGGACTCCAAGATGGCGGACGAATTTTGTCATCTATGGTCCTATTTGGCTGAAAATCGATATCTGGGGGTTTTCGGGGATGCGGGTTACGAATTTTTGATCAAAATTTAGGATTCCAAGATGGCGGACGAATTTCGTCATCTATGGTCCTATTTGGCTGAAAATCGATATCTGGGGGTTTTCGGGGATGCGGGTTACGAATTTTTGGTCAAAATTTAGGAAACCAAGATGGCGGATGAATTTTGTCATCTGTGATCCTATTCGAATGAAAATCGATATCTGGGGATTTTCGGGATGCGGGTTACGAATTTTTGGTAAAAATTTAGGAATCCAAGACAGCGGACGAATTATAACTATATTTTGACCCCCCTTTATTTATGTTATTATTGGAGACAAAAAAAAGTTTCGTATAAGAGTTGTAAGGTTGTATACATATTTTTTTAAATGCAATTAAAAAACAATTGCTTGGATATGTCACGTGATATAACAATGAAGGTTGCTTTTTAAATGAAAAACTCTGTATATTTTTACATATTCTTTTAGATCCTTTATCCCCGATTTCAAACATATAAGGATCTAGCTGTAATATTTTTTGATATATCGGACATTAAATATGCTCCAAACATGCATATAGGTATTTTAGGGTTTCTGACGGAGCGCAGTCAGTGGCGGATTTAGGGGGGGGGGGGGGGGCTATAGGGTAAAATCCAAGCGCGGCAATTTTTTTGAAAAACACCAAAGACATAAAAACAAAAAATTATTATTATTAATATGTTCTATCAGAACATGTTTAATTTATTTGAGAACGTGTTTTTTTATAATAACTAGACTAAAGTTCCTTATTATAGTCAACAGTACAGGGTGGGTGTGCAAACGTTAGAACCTCATTTAACTTCTTTATTTTTGGAGTTACGTAAATACGTTCAAAAATAAAAGTTATGAGATATCACATGTATTTTCCAAACATCATTTCAGCAAAACAATTCAAACAAGTCGAATTTCGGAGATATGAGCTTTACCTTGGTTTTACTTCCACATCCAGTGGAAGTATAGTAACGCCAAAAAAAATTTTTTTAAATTTTTATTGTTCAGATAGGCTCAGAATGTCATGAAACGTCGAGATTTTAAGTTTGAGCGAAAAAAAAATTTCTGTCTGTCGGTCTGTAACTTTTTTGTGCGCACGTTTACTCTGTAACCGTTTAAGATATTGACTTGAAATTTGGTACACAAATGTACTTTAACGAGATTTGGAACTAGATTATATTTTCATTTTGTTCCGTCAGAGGGTTGGGGGGTAAATTGAGGTAAATTTGAGGTAACCAGCTAAATCAAGCAGCTAAGAGTCCAGAAAATTGGTATTTAGTATATACAAGAGAAGCTAAGGTCTCAAAAAATGTTTGGCATTAGCCACCCCCACCCCATTACTAAATTTTTTCGTTGTGAATGAGTTGGATCGAAAATCTGGATGCGGAAGTAGTGATTCCTTGGGCAGCGGTTTTTTTAAATAGAACACCCCCATATATTTTTACACCATTTGAAAGGCCATAGAAAAATCTTTTCAATGATATATGACCCAGTATTTTTCTTAAAAACTATAGTAGATATTAAGTTTTATATTTTCTTACATTAAGTCATGGTAGTCCGAAAAATATATACAGTCTGTTTCACTTTTTAAATTTTTTTTCCGATTTGAATCTAATTTTACTTATGGAACAAATTAGGATCTACTTATTACCAGAAAAAAATTCACGTCCTACAAATGCAAAGCCACCTGCGGTACCAAAATATGCGGATAAAATCAAAAAATCATATTAGGCATATTTTTATTGGAAAATTTTGTTAATGAAAGAATTGTTCAGAAACCGTAAGTCCAAAATTTAATCAAAAAAAATATATAAATTTTTATTAAAATAATGTCCAAGTCCGAAAATATCATTTGAATGGGTTTTTTCGTTTAGAAAACTGTACTATGACAATTTTGTTTGAAATTAAACCCAAGCTGCCAGGTAGTTGTAAAACAGTTTTTTTTTAAATACCTAATTATTTTCAAAATTTTTTAAATTTCAAGTTTTTCATTTTTTAATTTTGATTAAATTTTGGCCATTTTGGACAATTCTGAACAAGTTTTATTAACAAAATTTTCCGATAAAAAAATGCCTAATATGATTTTCCGATTTTCTCCACATATTTTGGTACCGCAGGTGGCTTTGGTACCGTAGGAGGCGAATGTTTTTCTGATCATAAGTAGATACTAGTTTGTTCTATACTTAAGTAAAATGCGATTCAAATCGGAAAAAAAATAAAGTTATTGGGGTGTTACCATTTCAAGTGAAACACACTGTATCAAGTATTGAAATTCTCCATTTTATTTAAAATAAAGTGAAATTAGACAGAACTAACATATTGTTTATTTTAATTTACATACTTTTGTTTTCCATGGCTAATTTGATAAATTGTAAATTTATAGTAAATTAGACAAAATTTGTTTAAGATAAGTACCATGTATTATATTATAAATACAAAGCTTTTTTTATGGCGTTTCAGATTGTACATATATGGAGTGTTCCTTTAAAAAAAAAGCAAAGTAAAGTTCATATCTCCGAAATGCGACTTTCAATAGGCATGTCCACAAAATTTTAATTTCAATTGGGAATGGTAGAATTATCGATATTGTACACTAATTTAACAATAAAAAAAACCGCTGCCCAACTTCCACATCCAGATTTTCTATCCAAGTCACTCACAACGAAAAAATGTTGTATGTGGAAATAATTGTTTAATAATATAATATTTGAAATTCTCTACCTCAAAAACCCATAAAACGATACCCCACATCGGTAATAGGGTGAGGGTGGTGATAGAGGGTGGTAGTGGGAGTGGATAAGGTAAAAAAATATTTTGAGGTTTCTAGTTCTTGTACACACACTAAATTAAATTTTTTTTCATCCCCTTTAATAATGGGGTGGGGGCTAATGCCAAAATTTTTTTTGAGACCTTAGCTTCTCTTGTATATAGTAAATACCAATTTTATGAACTCTTACCTGCTTGATTTACCTATTTACCCCAAATTTACCCCAATTTACCCCCAACTCTTCGACGGAACAAGATGAAAATATAATCTAGTTCTAGATCTCGTTAAAGTACATAAGTGTACTAAATTTCAAGTCAGTATCTCAAACGGTTCCAGAGCAAACGTGCGCACAAAAAAAAAGTTAGACCGACAGACAGACAGAATTTTTTTTGCTCAAACTTAAAATCTCGACGTTTCATGACATTCTAAGCCTATTTGAACAATAAAAATTTTTAAAAAATTTTTTTGTCGTTACTATACTTCCACTGGATGTTGAAGTAATATATGTATCCTTATTTTGCCAGTTATTCGTAATAGGCATCACCCCAACATAACGAGGATTTTTGGTAATTTTTCAATAAAAATTCTTGGCCTATGAAGTAAAAAAATATTTTGAGGTTTTTGGTTCTTGTACATACACTAAATCACACTTTTTTTCGTCCCCTTAAAAAGTGGGGTAGGGGTGGTAATGGCGGTAGCTAATGTCAAAAATTTTTTCGAGACCCTAGCTTCTCTTATATATACTAAATACCAATTTTACGGACTCTTACCTGCTTGATTTACCTGTTTACCTCCCCATTTACCCCAATTTACAACCCAACCCTTCGATGGAATAAGATGAAAATATAATATAGTTCCAGATCCCGTTAAAGTACATAAGTGTACCAAATTTCAAGTCAATATCTTAAACGGTTCCAGAGTAATCGTGCGCACAAAAAAGTTAGACAGACAGGCAGAATTTTTTTTTCGCTCAAACTTAAAATGTCGACCTTTCATGACAGTCTAAGCCTATTTGAACAATAAAAATTTTCAAAAATTTTTTTGTTACTATACTACCACTGGATGTGGAAGTAATCAATATTCTATTTTCAAGAAAAAGAACGCCATTGCCATGTAAACCGGAAGTGATATTTAAAATTTACATGCCTTTTTTTACTTTCCTTTAATGCTTTAATAGTCAATTAAGAACATAAATAATCCGATCAATTCTTCTTTGATGTTCAATTATATGTTTCTTAGCGGCATAGATTCCCCGAAAAAAAAAAAAAAAATACTTATCTCAAAAACTACCGAGAAAATCGGACATAACACGTAAACTAGGACACCCTGTACACTGTAAATATACATTATGTACCTACAGATAGTTTTTTCTTTTAATTAAAAACCACTGCCTAAGGAATCACTACAACCGCATTCAGTTTTCCTACTCAAATTACTTTAAATAAAAATTCTTGTGCACCCAACGCGAAATTCGACTCTGTACGACAGAAATATGTTTGAACTATTTCTCTTATATATTACACAATATGTTATTCTCCGCCTTTTTACTTGGTCGGCATATTTCATTGATCAAAGGTGCACGCCCACCCGTATATACCTTTTTCATATATATCAATGAAAATATGTTTTGTCTTAACGCAGATTATCCTCTTAACTAAAGTATGGACATTATTTTACATATATTGATGATTGATGTCCATTATTCTTGTATATATGGCAATTGTTTACCTAAATCAGAGTGCTGCTGAATTTGTTTTTTTGCGTGTTAGTCAAGTTTGCATGGAGAAACAAAAAAAGACCTACGAGGTCCTGCTCCAAAAAAATATTAGAAAAATACCTTGTATATTGCTAAATACTATACTCAAAAACATTCAGCCCCATTTACAAAATATTGTTAATTCTCTCAGACGCTGCGTATGCATGTAGTCAGAAACAAAGCGCGTTCCGCTATTTCCAAAATAAATAAATTCACAATTTCTCCAATTACAAAAATGTTGAATTGAATTTTGTGTTATTGATTTATATAGCAATTTAATACACATTAGGGTGGTCCAAAAAATACGAACTTTTGAAATGTTTATGCGTATGCATCTAAAATTGAAAAGCAGGCTTTCTGGATAATTTCTGAATTTTAACAGAACTTACGAACATTTTTCCTAGAAATATACTTTTTGCTATCAGTTATAGGACTTGTGAGGATAATTTAACCTTTAAAATTTGTAAGTGTCTGGTTATAATTATAAGTATATTTATTTTTGTGATTATAATATTTTCTAACTTCAGTTTTCTTTTGTGTATTTGATTTGTTTGCACACCATATTTCCGAATTTGTTTTCCATTTTTATAGAAACGCAGTTATTCAGTTTCAACCCTCTAAAAACCACCATTTTTCATCAATGGGATTTTCTTTACTATTTTTCTGTTAATTTGCACCCCCTAAAAACCACCCTATTTTATCATTGAAATTTTTTCATCCTACTCTGTCCACTTGAAGGTCAAATTCTATACATATCTGAAGTTTTAGGATGTTACTCAGTTTTCTCAGTTTCTTTCGTTTCCCACCTCCTAAAAACGACCCAATTTCATCAAATGGATTTTTTAAAATATCATTCCGTTAAATTACATTCTGTACGAATTCAATGTTTCAGAATTTTACTTAGTCATGCCGATTTGCATCCCCTAAAAACCACCGCAATTTACAATAGAATTTTTTAATTATTTTTCCTGTAATCATGAGATTAATTTGGACCAGTTTTGTAAATATCTGAATTTTGGCCACTTTTTTTTGTTTCGGCCCACTGTGCTTTAATGAGAAAAAAAAAGTGTTAGCCATGTAGCTCATTTAATTTCGTGGACATAAATAACTACGACTGTTTTTTACGTCGAACCTCTCCGCATCCGATTTTTTGTTGACTAAATAGTGACGTTTATAGCAAGTTCGTAGTGTGACACCGTGAATTTGAAAACATATAAGTGCGTGTGTGCAGTTTACTCTGACCTAAATGGCAGTGTTGCCAACAGAGCTTTCTAAAATTCTCCGTCTACTGCCTTAAAATTCTCCGCAAATCGAAAAAATTCTCCGCCAAAAATAAAATATCAAAATTTTATATACAACAAAAAATATATTGATCTTTATTTGCTTCTCAATATGTAATCCATTAGTCCATTACTAATTTGCACAAATTGATATTTTAATTCATCAGTAATGAATTAATAAAACCAGGCTTGGAGCACGCTTGAGATTAGTGAACTCTATATACATACTGGAATGAGTATGAATAATTAGGAACCTATTGTTCCCTTTCAAAGAAACTTTAGAGATAAGCTAAATTTGGAGGCACTCTGGCTCCCACTTACTTGTAAACTAATTATTCAGGAAACTGAGACAGGTAGTGATGGGCGATATATCATGAATTGTGATTTAATCACTGATATTAAGAAATCACAGGTAACGACTGTTAGTAAAGTTGGCAGAAAAACGTGACGTGATCACGACTTTCCTTCCGTATTTCGTTCCCTTGCCGTGGTTCAACCAAGACCAATATTATAATAATTAACAATTTCTCCCGTACGTCGTATTATGAAAGTCGTGATCACATCACGTTTTAAATTCACTGATATAAGAAAATCACAGTAACGATTTACATTGTGATTGAAACATCACGATATCGCCCATCACTAGAGACAGGTAACCATCAAATATGGCTTTCTCTCTCTAAAGCTTCTTCCAGCTCCAGCCTATCGGCCCTCACTCCAATATCAATATTTGTAGAGTCTAAGGTTCTCTCGTATTCAGCTTTTTGACAAGAAGTGAGTGCGGGGGATGAATAGTCAGACTATCCTTGTTCTTCGAACGCGCAGTAGCGGTGCAGTTATCTCTTTCTAAAAGGACGGTCCGTACTGGCCCGAAATATGGCCAGAAGTATACTATGACCTGTAGTGTTATATTCTACAACTTATCCTGATAACCATGCAAAATGGTGATTCAAAATACGAGGTAATTACTCCCTACCTCAGGCGGGTTATTGCGAGCTCTTTCCAGTTACGAGTTCCTTGCTTAATTATTTACATTACACAAATTCTTACATTATTTTGAATCAGGCTCTGCATCTGGTGTGATTTCACACCAGCTGCTCATTGGCTAATGACATTTTTTGGTGGGAATGTGAGTTACGAGGCCACCTTATACTCTACCAATCTAGCTCCAATATAGTATCGAGCTCACTACTTGAGATCATTGGTCGACAACCGGCCTCTGTTGACCCTTAATGAAACTGAATACGCACATATCGCCATCTGTTATCATTTACGTAAACTCCTAAACTGCAAGAAAACAGAGGTACATTATTTTGTTATTTGTTTTAATAAAGAAATAATTATAAATTCTGTCACCCTATATTCTCCGCCAATTCTCCGTCAAAAAGGCATTCTCCGCCAGATTCTCCGCAGGCAGTCAAATTCTCCGAAAAGCGGAGAATTCTCCGGCAATTGGCAACACTGCTAAATGGACACCTCGTCCGCCACGAGATGAGATTGCTGCTTCGGTCCTCTAACCGGCGCGGCGTGCCCCCTAGACATGCCATTATCATCCGCTGTGCACCATACACTCCCGCATCGCTTTTCATTACATATCGACATGCATTGGCGTGCGTAGACAAGGTATAAATTAATTATTTTCTAGCCAAAATTTTAAAGTGCATGTTCGCGATTATTTTGCTCATTAACGCGCTAGACAATGAGTTCCCGTTTTTTCACAATGTTGCACCAATCAAACGTTAGTGGTAATCCAACCTTGGCTTTTGTAATAAGGTTCAATTAACCCTTTGCGGGCAGCATTTATAAATAGTCGTTTCTCATGTATGATTTTAAGTACACTAATAGATAATGAATAAAGAAGTAATGTGTATTTTTTTCAAAATTTTTATTTCACCAGTTTTTTAAAGAAATGGTGATATATCAGATATACCACTAAGCTACAGAAAAAGCAACATTAATTTTTCTTAACAAAATTCTGAAAACAGTTTTTTTTGTCGGGCATGCCCATTTAGATCTTCTTTGATGATCTCGCTTACTATATAGAGCACATCGTCGATAATTTCCTCTATATAGTCCTCGATATCCATCAATTACATCAACAGATTTTCCATCAGAATGGATCTCTGCAAATAATGCATCCATTTCGCCTTCATTTAAGTTTTGTAAGTCGTTAAAACTCCAAACGTTTCTTTCTATATAAAAAAAATATATACATTATACTCTTTGCCAGTTTATTGAAATTTTTATATGATTTTTGAACATTCCATTTGATAATCTTCGCAATTTTTGAAAAACATTTTTTTGTATGACTGCTATATTTTTGTCATCACCCGATGATGCCAGCTTGGTGAGCAAGTCATTTGTCAGGACATTATACAGCATTTTTGTTTTGTAGAATATTATCAAAGGTTCTGTAGCACTCTTCAGGTACATAAAATATGTCAGAACTGTTATATTTATTGACCGATTTTTTTTCAAAAACAACAAGGTTCTTCCTTCAGCTAACACTAACTTATCATCCAAATTTCAAAACGATTACACTTTCTTTGTTTAGTTATCGTATTTCTAAAAAAAAAAAAATGTGACGGACGTACGGACAGACGTCCCAACAAATATTTTGAAAGTTACTAACAATTCAATCACTAGCACAATGATATGAAAATGTATTCTCCATATTTACGGTTTTAGAAATGTGCCAATCAAATAAATGCCATAACGTCTTCATTTTCTTATTGGCAAAGAGTAAGAAATTTGATATACAAAATTCAAGTTGGTGCTTTGTGGTATGTCTGAAATACCACAAATAAATAAAGATTAAAAGCAACATTTTTATGTATACATTTATAGTTATGGAATATTCGCATGCTAATACATTATTACAATCATATTCGGTTATTTACTTGCCATTATTTTCTGTTTTCTTAGCTTCAAATCGAACACTAAAATTTACGAACGTTAGTTGGCCAGAAGAGGTTCGAAACTAATTTATTGCACATCGTGATGACTAGCCACCCTAAATTTTTCTGCTGTGCAGTAGAAGGCACATGCCAAAGTAAGCATCAGATCGGTGGTACGTACAATATACCGAAAAGCAACATCAAGAATGAATTTTAAATTTGTGGTATGTGAGGTATACCACTAAGCTGCAAAGGGTTAACTGGGCAACGCGACGGTGAAATTCTATTTTATAATTTTTAGCGACCTTTTCTGAAGAAGGTTCAATTTTCGTTTTCAAAAATTTTTCACCCCCTTTTTGGTGACCTCTTTATTTGGCTTCTATACCGGGTGTAAACGAATAGTGGGCCACCCCTGTAACTTCCTTGTTTTTAAAGATATCGGGATGGAATTTTGTATGGTGAAATTAGGTAAGATTTCCAACTTTTTGAGATCTATCCGCCATATTTATCACATCCGGTTTCACCGGAAATGTCCCCAATAGTCTTTTCTAAATGGACCACCCTGTATGTTTTTACATTTCTGAAATAAAGATCACATTTTGGATACATTTATACTATTTTGAACAATTTATACAGTGTTGCACGAAAAATAATTCGAATTTTAGTTGTCAATCTAGATGGCTGCGAATATGTTAAAATTATTTTTGTTCCAATGTAATTCATATAAAAAATACGAAAACGTCAATATGTCCAATAATACATCATACAGGGTGCCGTAAACTCATTAAAATCACATTTTTCAAAATGACTCATTTGTTTTAAATATTATGATATGGGCCACCCGGATATTCAGAAAGCTCTATCTAGTAGAGGTTAAACGGTACCAAAAATTCTGTAATGTGTAATCGTTACCGGCAGGAATGACAATTTTTCTTAAGAAATTTATGATTTATATCTAACTTCAATTAAATTTTGATCAACCCTGTATATTTGTGTTAATATTTTATGATATGCAACAAGAATGAGCCAGAGGCCCATTCTGTCTCCTGCGGAGAACTAACAATTAATTTAGCTTGACATTAACAAACAACAAAGTAGTACTGTTTAATTTTTAGGAAATAATGGTCCTATTTTATGGCCAGCTAGATCTCCCGATATATTCCCTGTTGACTTTTGGCTTTGGGGTTATTTATATATAGCAGATCAGGAATTATTGAAAATTCATAAGAATCGTGCACTTTGTGCCAAGTCTTTGAAATTTGGTAGTCTTAGGTATGGTCTTAAGGTTTTAGGAAACCATCGCAAGCAACTTGTGCGCGACCTCTGGTGGCCTGTTTGCTATAAATCCAATATGGCCGCCATCTGTATTGGTATTTTTAATAGATGGGCTTCTATTAGACACAACATCTTGAGTAATACCACTTTTTATGGGTTCTAGGATGCTCAGGTCTAATTTGTGTTTCAAAATCAATATCAAGGTCATTACGTATTTTGATATGATAGATTAGATTAGACAATACAATGCGAGGTAAAGAAACAATTTTTTTATTAATTCAGTGTAATTTATTAATTACAAAATATAAAGAAACATGAATGGTTGACAGAATAGCGTTCAGATCCAAGCTGTTGACAGATGGAAGGTTTTTCCCGATCCAAAACCTATACATAACTCTGACATATTCAACCGTTTGAAGTAATAGATGGTCAGAACAACCACGTCTGTGTCCACTGTGATGAGGTACGCTTTGGCATATCCTTGCTCAGCTGCGTGTTGCAAGTGCATCATTCTGGTGTCTGCTTCTTCTTGCTGACTTGGAGACATGGTCGATATGTCACTCGTTCTGTTGCTTAGCACCTAATTATCCTTTGTGGTGAACAGTTGGTACGAGGCACCAGTGGTAAGTTCAGCCAAATTCTCGGTGAGGAAGTTAAATAAGTCTTGTTTATTGTTGAAGTTTGATAAGAATTTCACCCATGTTGAACCCTTTGGTATAGGCGTTTTTGCAGACACTCTAGTTCGACACCCTGAAGCGTCACCTCGTTTGTCCCGGGTCTGTGATTTAAGACTGCCATCGTAATATGTGTCCCAGACTGCATCTACTCTCGTGATGCGTTTTTATATATTATACTTGTATTATGGTATTATATTACTCAATTATTATTTATTATATATTATTATTTTATTCTTATAATTATATACTATGCTGGTATTATGGTATTATATTACTCAATCATATATTATGTCTAATAGAAGCCCATCTATTAAAAATACCAATACAGATGGCGGCCATACTGGATTTATAGCAAACAGGCCACCAGAGGTTGCGCACAAGTTGCTTGCGAGTGTGTCCTAAAACCTTAAGACCATACCTAACACTAAACCAAATTTCAAAGACTTGGCACAAAGTGCACGATTCTTATGAATTCCCCTATGCTAATATAGAAAATGTTCTAATACTGTCATAATTGGAAATGCAACTAATGCTGTAAGGAGAAGGTGTCAAAAATGCATAGATGTCAATGGAAGACATTTCGAACATTTACTGTAGTTTAGTTTTCCTATTTTTCCCATCTAATTTGGTCACCCTGTACATACAGGATATATGAAAGAGTTGTGCAAACATATTCACTAGTTTAAAATTTCATCAATCATCATTAACAAAGTCCTCTCTCCACCCTCTCCCAGACGTACCCTAGATTTAACGGCTTACTTTCTGACTTGAAGGGTGAATAAACAATTATTAAATACATAAATAATTAGTCAAAACTCCGGACTCAAAACATTTCCAAGGAGTCCTTAAAGACACAACATATCTTTGGCATTACGTATTGTATAGTATATTCACGTTTCACATTCATAAATGTTCAGAATTATCCGCGATGCATTTGATAATTCTATTGAAGTTAAAGGGATGATCTCAACAGTTCTATGGGCGTCAGACAACGAGGGATCCTTGGAACAATCAGCGGTAACAAAAGCGGCCGACAAATGCGGGAACTAGAGAAATTGTTCAAGTTTAAATAGTTGTATGAAGCGTAGTAAGCGTTGAATATAAAGTTTAAGGCATTTCATTTAAGTGATTGCATCCACAAGAGGTATATGAATCGATCTTGTATTATGCAAAATAGCTCTGTGAAATTTTATTTTGAGTAAAAAATGCGACGTCATAATAGGCCTCTTGAATGTGCCATACATTTTAAATTAATTTATATACAACGTGACCATGACATGCGGAAGATTTAACAGTAGGTTGTTCCTACTGAAAGGAGTTAAAAAAATGAAAAATTAAAAAAAATATACCAAAAAAATTACCTTATTTTTTGTAGAAATGCGACGTCAATGACTTTAAACAATCTGACGTAACGCGGTACAACCATATCACTTTATCAGACTTGGGATTGACACTATTGACAGCAAAGCTGGAGAGGGTAGAAGTGACTTTTTGGTTTTAATCAAATAACACTACAAAAATAGCGAAATAAATCGAAAAGACATTGACCCTATGTAAGTGAACTATGCAAAAACAAGTAGATATAAGAGATATTTACTTAAACGCGTCAATAACCGGTGTCCTGATTGTTCGACCGAAAGCAAAAAACGCGGTACTTTGATCGAACTTTAAACATGACTGAAAAAGGTTATTTCAAAGGTCAATCGGATAATGTACGCCGTACACCTGCCGGGTATATGCCTATGCTTCTTCTTCTTTTAGCGGGGCGACGAAGGGTCGCCGCACTCAGGCCTTGTGGCCCATTGTGCTACCGCTACAAATTTATTGAATTTCCCCATTCAGGCCGGATTCTAACCCAAAGGCCAAGATCCTTCCTATAGGGGCATTCCTTATTTCCTCCAGCACCGGAAAACCAATGCCGAAGTGTTTGTGCCTCAAGTTCATAAGACTAGGGCAGGAAGTAAGGACGTGGATGGAAGTCTCCTCCTCGTCCCCGCAGACGGGGTTATCAACCACCCCTATAGTGTGCAGGTGTTTTCTGAAAGAGCCGTGTCCAGTCAAGAGACTTACCACGATACTGACCTGTGTCCTGCTTAGTCGCAGGATTTGTTCTGCTCGCTTCGGCAAGGGCCCTGAGATCAGGAGCTTCGCTTGCCGGAGTCCTGGGTAGGAGGCCCAAAAGTCAAAGAACTGGGACCGTATCCAGTTCTCTACTGACTTATTGGCACTTGATCTAGGGTAGCCGAGAGCAGGCTCCGGACCCAGTAGAGGCATCTGAGAGCCCCCTCTGGCCAGAGCGTCTGCCCGCTCGTTACCCTCGATGTTGCTGTGTCCAGGCACCCAGAGAAGCTTGACCCAGTTGCCAAGTTCACAGAGCGCCTGTTTACAGTTTTGAACCAGTTTTGACTTGATCCGGACTGATGCAAGGGCCTTGAGGGCCGCCTGACTATCGCTACATATATATATATATATGTGCTTGTTGGAATATTTCCTTCGAATATTCTCCTGTGCGCAGGCCAAAATAGCAAAGATCTCGGTCTGGAATACCGTGGCGAATTTGCCCAGGGCATAAGAAAGTTCAGCTCTGGGCCTTTCACCGTATATCCCCGCTCCAGCACTTTCCTCAAACCTCGATTCGTCTGTAAACCAGACGATATCGGCAGGCCTGAGTATGTCCTCGAGTGGGTTCCAGTCTTCCCTTTTGGGGATGACAACCTCAAATGGTTCCGAGAAGGAGAAGGAAGGCACCATATCATCACTTGTGACTTCCAGAAGTGAGTGAGTCCCTATCACGTCGGAAAGGACCCTTGTGTGCCCTAATTGTTCTCCTGCGATTTTCCACTGGCCACCGCACCTCAGTCTGTAGGCCGCTTTCCGAGCCTCGGCCTCAATCACCAAGTGAAGGGGCACGAGATCCAGAAGAACCTCCAGAGCTGCTGTGGGGGCCGTGCGTATTACTCCTGTGACTCCCAAATAGGCGAGTCTTTGGAGTTGTGTTAGTTTCTGTTGAATGTATAGCCTGGTTACGGCAGGCCACCACACAAGAGAAGCATACGTGATCATTGGTCTAACTATCACAGTATAGTACCACATTGTTACCTTGGGGTTTAACCCCCATGTTTTACCAAAGGTCCTTCTACATACCCAGAGGGTTGTAGTGGCCCTTTGTATTTGTCTCTCTATATGATCTTTCCAGGTCAGTTTAGAGTCCAGGATGACACCCAGATACTTCACTGTCCTGGAGATGCCTATGCTACTGCGTCACAAAAATATTCATAAATAAAAAACTGTCCTAGATGAAAAAAAATTTTTTTCAAAAACTTCTCCTGTATCTTGGTTCAATTACTTCGCTGCATGTATATGAAAATTTGCAAAAATAAAATAGTTAGTCGCTTAGTCAAAATATGAGTACATTCTTAGCGAAGTAATAAGTTCATTGTTATTTAAAGAAAATAATAAACAATAATCGATAGAAACAAAAATACCATTGGAAGCGCTTGTTTGTGTAGCCTCTTGTATATCAGCGTATACGCGGAAGCTACGTAATTTCAAGACGAGGATTACGTAGTAGATATACCATCCTTAGGATGGGATATAAAGCAGGCGGTCCCTTGTCTATTAAATGTTAGGCAAGTAAAAGATCCCTACTCTTCTTACGAGAAGAGGTTCGGCAAAATTTCCAGGTTGGGGGTAGCTCGGCGTCGGTGAGAGGCCCTGGTAGCGGAAATCGGAAATAGACCGATGTTAAATAAAAATATTAAAGAAAAACAATACTTTCTTGTTTTCCCATAAACTCCGTATATGGACAAGTAAAAACTTCCGGTGTATATTTATTTGGCAAAAGTAAGTAGATTTCAAATCTTGAGTGACAAACAGCATAGGCCTAATCATATTATTGGATGATATTATTAGAGCGTATGATAATTATCAAATATCCATATTAATACTCCTGGACTATTCGAAGGCATTCGATATGATTAACCATAAAATATTATTATCTATATTACATTTTGTAGGTTTCAGTAAAAATGCAGAAACATTTTTAGCTTCCTTCTTAACCGACAGTTTTCAGCAAGTAAAAATGAATAATCAGGTTTCCACCTTACTTAGAGTTTCGACTGGTGTTCCACAGGGAAGTATCTTAGGGCCACTTCTATATACAATTTACACATCAAATTTCACAGAATTTTTGAAATTCTGCAGCTATCATTTTTACGCCGATGACACGCAGCTTTATGGTCTTTTAACGGTGAAGAAATAATGCATGCGAATAAATTAATAAACAGTGATTTAAAATCTCTGTACACACTTTCCACTAATCATATGGTGAAAATTAATCCTAATAAATCATCAGCTTTTCTATTCTGCAAAGATAATATTAGAAATCACGCAGCAAATATTATTAATTTAAAAATAAATCTGATAAAATCTTTTTTTTTTCCTTCTAAATATGGCCTTACATACACAGTGTTTTGGCCACGAACATATTAAAAAATATATAGTTTTTTAAGTAAAAAGTAATTAACGAATAATAGATATAGATAAAATTATTATAACCGATTATTATAACATATGAAACAAAACAAAAATTTCACTATTTCTACACACAACTGATACATCATTCATACTCACTCACTCGGGATTGGTAATAGGGAATTAGACGAGGAGGACACGCTTCTCGCCCCGGGATCTTTCAGGGCATTTTTATAAACGTACAAGGTGGACCACGGTTAAGATTGGTTAATAAACAGTAGGAGAAAAACAAAGGTTTTATAGGAGGTTAGCTAGATATCTATATTAAAATTAATAAAAAAGGAGGAAATATTTTTCATACAGTTAAGTTTAGAGAGGCTTAAGAGATGTGGTAACCATATAGGTGAAGGAAACCCATTTTCATTCAGATATCTGATAAGGATTTTAGAGTTTATATCCGTTAAAGGGCAATTGAAAATTAAGTGATTAATATCTCCAAATTGGCCGCAGAGGCAGAGTGGGTCTTCTCGTATTCCGATTTTATGCAAATGGGCGGGGAATTTGCCATGGTTAAGTTTAATTCTGCTAATAGTCGAAATAGTTTTTCTACTAAGGTGACAATTTTTAAACCATTGTGAAGACGGGATACTAGAATGGATTTTAAAATAATACGTGTTGGACAGTTTTCCATATTCTTGCCATTGGAAGTTCCATTTTTCTAAAAGTTTTTTCTTGACGACAGGATAGAAATCAGAGAAAACTGTAGAAGTTTCCTTTTCAGCAGCGTTGGTGTGCCTTGCTATATTATCAGCTTTGTTACTTCCTGTTATATTTGAATGGGATTTTACCCACAAAAAATGAAATTTGATATTTTGAGTCGATGCCATAGCCAATTTTTCCATGATTTATAATAAATGATAAAATCTCTTTACAGAGTTACTGTAAAAGTTTGGGCCTAATCATTGACATAAGAATTAGATTTAAAGAACACACAATCACATACAAATTGCAGAGAGCATACAGTTTGTTAAAATTAATATATAACCAAAGACACTATTTAAATCGCGATATAAAAAAAATGTTATGCGACTCGCTAGTTCTCTCACATTTTGATCACTGTGATAGTGTATATGGTCCCTGCTTATATAATTTTGATAATCTACGGATACAAAAGGTGCAAAATTCGTGAATTCGTTTAATTTATGGGATTAGACGGCGACATAGAATATCTCATAAACTTAAAGATTCCTTATAGTATGGCTAAATATGTACAATCGGAGGCGGCTCCATATGATATGTCTTTTTTATAAAATAATCAAATCAAAGACACCTTCTTACTTATGTAACAAATTAACTTACAGAACAGATGTCCATAATATTAACATTCGTCGAAGAAGTTTACTTATCATTCCACGGCACCACAAGGAAATTTTTAAGAGGTCGTTCGTCTTCTTACAATGTTGCTGCTTACGTCAATGGTTTGATAAAATTCAATTTTCTGGACTTTAGTTCAGCATTTACGACATTTAAACTTAATTACAAAAAATATTTACTAAACGCCCAGTAAAAGGCCTACCTTTTTTACTTATGTTAAATGTATTATAACTGAGTTCATAATATTTAATGTATATTATCAGGTTAAGTATGTGTTGTTGTTTATATTTGTAATTGTTTGGGCATTGGTGGAAGAACGGAATCTGGAATTATCCAGAATTCTGAACCATTTAGCCCTTTATTTACCTTATATAATAATATTTCTCATCATGTACATAAATGTATCTGCATTGGGTAAATAATAAATTGTTATTATTATTATTATTATTATTATTATTATTATCTCTGTGTATTCCGCCACTGGCAAAAGGCAATTTGAACGGCTCCTATTCCATTACGGTGGATGCATGGATGCTGTCCCAACTTGGACCAACACCAAGTAGTACTTATTGATCAATTTAGCAAGCACGGGTGCGCCTTATTTTATTGGACTCATACGGCGTTTTTATTATTATTTTATGGTGTTTTGAGCTGCCAAATGAGCGTCACTATGTAACAGTTAATTAAGTATTAGAGGAAGTAAGTGCTTTCTAACGGTTGAGGATTATTTTGGAGATTGAGACGAAGTCGATTTTTCACGACAAAAGAATGACTTTCTTTACTAGTTTTGCAATATTAAATCGCTAGATACATATAAAGTTACATTTTTTTTGTATTCACTGTCTTAAAGAAAGGCAGTGGCGGCTCATGACATGAAGAGGCGGGATATAGAGATAGACAGATACTCGGATAAGGTTGGTTATACCCAAATTTCAACGTTTGACGAAAAAAAAAACTGATAGTTTTGAAACTTGACAATGATGTTCATTAGGATTTACCGTTAAACATACTAAAAGCCCTGTTCCGATTGAGCCGCCATCTTGGAAAAATGGAGCTCCAATTAAATTTTTTGTTTATATCTTTCTAACCATTAACGATATCTAAATTATATTTACATAAAAAATAAAGCTTATAACATTTTTTACAAAAAATGTTATATGCATTTTATTAGTATCTATTATCATACTCTTTAGAAATACGAAGGCAAAGACTATGTTGCATTTCATCGACACATTTCAAAAACTGTAAATATCGCTCGTAGATAAAGAATATATGATATCATTGTGTTGTCATAGAATTCGCAACAACTTTCAAAATGTCCATCATGGGTTCGTTTTTCTGTCAGTTCGTTCGTCTGTCCGTCTGGCTCTCCATCCGTCATGTTTCTTTTTGGCTAAATAACTTAAAAAAGAAAAGCCCGGTTTATTGAAATTTGTACAATAAATGAATGTCAGCTAGAGAAAGAACCCCAGTCTTTTTGAAAAAAAATCGATCTGTAAAATGAAACATTTTATGAAAAAAAAAAGATACACGTGAAGTGTAATCTTTGATAAGATTGTAGGTTTAAGTACCATATTTGAAATATCATCTTTATTGTTAAAACGGCGTTGGCCAGTACACTATGCAGTATATTTGTGTTTATAGAATCTTATCAAAAGTGTTACAACACTCTTCACGCGCATTTTTCCATAAAATGTTTCATAACTTTTATATTTACTGATCGATTTTTTTTTCAAAAACAATGGGTTTCTTCCTCTAGCTATAGGACAGACTGACAAAGGACGGACATTTTAAAGTTATTCCGCATTCTAGAACTAACATATGAATTTTATTTTCTCAACGAGTGATATTTACGGTTTTAGAAACGTGTCGATCGAATGCAATTTTTCTTATTTCCGAAGATTATAATAATACACTTCTCCAATAAATTAACGCACCACCAAAATATAACCAAAAGTTTGAAGTTAATTTTTGTCTAGACCTCTTGTCCGATTTCGATGATTTTTTTTTATATGATAGCCTCTTTATTCGAGAATGTGAACGTTCTATTGTTTTTTCAAAGAAATTTTGTTTTATTCATTACAGGGTGTAACAATTGAGACTTGTTTTTTCCATTAAATTTTGTAACACCCTGTGGAGTTCAACAGTTACACCAGCAAGTTAGAATTTAAATCGTACTCTAGCTTTATCTTTTCTTAACATTATGTGTTTTGATTCAGTTTATCATTTTCATTAATACCAGAAATACACAATTTTAAAGCATAACATGTTTTTACTTAAAGGTAATATCGAAACAAAAAATTAAATGGAAATGAACAAGATGCAAAGAAGGAATGTCAATAGCGCGTATTTCCGCCTCTAAAACGATTAACTTCTTGGCAACGCCGATTCATACTTAATAAGCGACTTTATTTCATTTTGGTCCAATTCTTCCCAAATTTGAACCAATTTCCGCCCAACGTCTTCTAAGGTGTCTAATTGATTACGTACGTCTTGTAATTTTCTACAAGTTTATCCCAGAGGTTTTTCATTGGATTTAAGTCTGGGCTATTAGCTGGCCATGCCATGGCGTCAATTCCGACTTCTGCCATATAATTTTGCACAACTCGAGCAACATGAGGTCTGGCATTATCCTGCATTAACATAAAGCCTTGCTCTATATATGGCGCATATGGAACCACGTGGTTGTCTAAAATATCTTGTGTGTACCGTACAGCTGTAAGGCTTCCATTAATGACGACATGTTCCGTGCGACCGGCCAAAGAAATTCCTGCCCACACCATCACAGATCCGCCCCTAAATAATGTTGTATTGGAGAAATTGCACTGAGCATAACGTTCATTGGGACGTCTATATACACGGAGACGTCTATCATTCTTATAAAGACGGAATCGGGGACTCATCCGTAAATAACACACGTTCCCATTGAGCCACGGTCCAATTAACATGCTCTGTGGCAAAATTTAGCCTAGCCCTCCCGGTGATTTCTATTTAAAGCTGGACCTCGAGCAGCAACTCTTGGTCTCAAATCACATGCTCTAAGTCGCTGTCTAATGGTTTCCCCACTAATTTGTAAACCACTTACTTCTCGAAGCTGTATCTGCAAACTTCGCGCTGTTACAAAACGTTGTCGCACCGTTGAGAGTGTCAAATATCGGTCACTAATTGGGGTTGTTACTCGATTTCTTCCTTGACCCGGTCTGCGAACATGACTTCCAGTCTCTCTATATCTTTGTATCACTCTTGAAACAGTTGTATGTCCAACATTAAATCGTTGTCCAATTCTTCGATAACTCCAACTTAGTTCAACCAATATTAATGCTTGAGCACATTCTTCACCACTAAGATTTCGTGCTTCATGTTCCATATTGACAAAAATGTTGGAAAAAAATACGGTCTGGCCTGCGTACCACACCAGTGTGTATCCTTATGTATCTCTGAACCCTCTGAAACCGAATCTGAAGTCAGAATTGTCAGATTGGCTCATTTTTCACCACCAAAAAAATGGCCCGTCTGGCGGACCATACCAGTGTATCCTTTATGTATTTGGTAAGGATTCATTGGTCTGAAAAACTGAAAAACCAGCCAATCTGACAATTCGGATTCGGTTTCAGCGGAGTCAAATACATAAGGAAACACCAGCCTGGTTCGCAAGCTAGATCACTTTTTCCTTGCGTGGCTGCGCCATTAAACAAAAAAAGTAAAATACTTGTAAAAAAAAATTCTGCGATGATGATTTTAAACATTGTGGAAATTGGTTCTATATAGATCTAAGAATGTGTTAAAAAAAAATCCGAGTGGCAACAACTTTAATTTAAATTTGGTTGTAGGCCACCGTGAGGGGCAACAATTCGATCATTTTTAACATTGTTCTTTCTACAATTATGTGTTTATCTAGTGAAAATTAGTTCGATTAGAAGTACTGTTCACAAAAAAAAAGTTTTATTAGTAATTGAATTGCTTTGTAATCGATTACTGCTCAGCTCTACTGCAAACTGGGTTTTTTTTTAACTGTTTAACGTCGGCCTATTTCCGCTACCAGGGCCTATCACCGACGCCAGGAGACGAGCTACCCCTAACCTGGAAATTTTGCCGAACCTCTTTCCTTAAGAAGAGTAGGGATCTTTTACTTGCCTAACATTTAATAGACAAGGGACCGCCTGCTTTACATCCCCTCCGAAGGATGGTATATCCACTACGGAATCCTCGTCTGAAATTACGTAACTTCCGAGTATACACTGATATACAAGCCTCTAGAAGGTGGGACGAGAACGCTGTATTTCCCAAGATGGGAGCCCATCCAAGTACTAACCGCGCTCGACGTTGCTTCAACGCAATATCGACTGATATTCACATTGAAGTCGCCTCTACGCTCGCCCCTGCAAACTGGGTTATATTACAACATTTAATATTCAATAAAGAAAATAATTGAGATTTTTTGTTAGTGTGTCGCTTATTTGCTGACAACTGCCTTTACTTTAAAAAAATCTTTTTAATTTTCTAAGGCACATTTCGTCTGCTTGATCCTGAAGAAGTTTCCATAATTGATTTTTCTTTTAAGAATAGGAACGTTTCGTCCTCGGTGTTATCAAATAATATCGAAGTGGTAGACACACACAGTATAAATATTTCATTTTTGCTTGATACCCTAACATCATGAGAACTATTTAATTTCCTGTAGAACTAACCTCTGTAAGTGACATTTTCACATTCTTATTTTTTAATTAACATCCAGGAAACACCAAAAATATAAGCAGTAAGTAATTTTTACATAAAATAACTACAGCAAACAAAATGCGACAATTTAATTGGTTGTGGAACCGGCCTCCGTGATATTCACGCATTCTCCTTTTCTAATTAGCAACATCCAGGATACACCTAAGATTATTTGCCTAATTATAAGCGGGATATATTTTTAACCTCGGATACCTGCATTTTTTTTTACAAAACTCATTATATACCACGCATTGTCTGCGAAAATTCTTGACCGTTTTGAAGAACCTTAAACCACAAACGAGCATAAAAAGTGGTTCTATCGAGTTGACACTACACGATACAAATATCATCTTGTGTGTAAAGCAAGAATAAACGATAGCAATATTCTATTAGTCTAAGCGGTGTTGTCCCACAAAACAATTTTTGCAATATCCGCAGCTTCATATTGGTTTTGAAATAAAAAAAAAAATATTAATTTCAAAGGGTTATAGAACCGTACTGTCGTGAGCAAAAAAAACCGCTGCCCAAGGAATCACTACTTCCACATCCAGATTTTCTATCCGTCTCTCACAACGAAAAAATTTTGTATGTGGAAATAATATTTGAAATCCTCTTCCACAAAAGCCCATAAAACGATACCCTACATCGGTAGTGGGGTGGGGGTGGTGATAAGGGGTGGTAGTGGGGGTGGATGAAGTAAAAAAATATTTTGAGGTTTCCGGTTCTTGTACACACTAAATCACAGTTTTTTTTCATCACCTTTAATAATGGGGTGGGGGTGGTATTGGTGGTGGCTAATGCCAAAATTTTTTTGAGTCCTTAGTTTCTCTTGTATATACTAAATACCAATTTTATGGACTCTTACCCGCTTGATTTACCTATTTACCCCAAATTTACTCCCCAACCCTTCGACGGAACAAGATGAAAATATAATCTAGTTCTAGACCTTGTTAAAGTTCATATGTGTACCAAATTTCAAGTCAATATCTCAAACGGTTCCAGAGTAAACGTGCGCATAAAAAAAGTTACAGACCGACAGACAGGCAGAAAATTTTTTTTCGCTCAAACTTAAAATCTCGACGTTTTTTTTCAATTTTTTTGTCGTTACCACTGGATGTGAAGTAATAGGACAACTATTTTTTTCTAATGTAAATCTGTCTCTATTTGCACACTTGCAATGAATTTTGACAAATAACTGACGATGTTACAAAAATTAAAGTTAAATGTACCCAACTAGATCTTAGCAAAAATACGTTATAAGACTTGTCCCATTTTTTTTGCGCACGACAGTACACTTCTGTGCAATAAAATCCCGTACACTTGAAAAATCAAGTAATCCAGTTTCTACTAATATTAAGTGATGTGAATCAGTCTTTTTGGAATTTAGATTTTTTATTACCATATAGGTTAAAAAAAGTGACATTGATTGTGAAATGTCATGATTGATGATTTCAATTTATAACAAAATGTAAAAATTAACTTTGAAAAATTGTGTTCGAGATAAGGCCAGATTCTGAAAGCTCAAAACATTAAAAAGCGGTTTTCTGCATGGTTGTTCTGCACGTGTCTGTCCGGACCTGTTCCGCGGAGACATGTAGCGTTTGTGAAACCTGGTATTTGCAGGACTGTACACCCGAATATGTACGTCATTACAAGACTGACAAACTTTTTCATCGGTAAACACAACATTGTTAATATGGTCTTCTTGGCACTTGTACAGTTTTTTAATTCCGATTTTCCTATCCTTCGGCTAGCTGTTGACCTCGATGCTGGAAAATTTGTCATGGACACAGCGTCTACTGCTGTTTGAAACGAATTTTCCCTCAAATAGCCAAGGAGCGCTTCATCTTGAGCGAGATTTGAACTTCTCGGTCAGCCTGAACCGTTCTCCTTTTCTCTTTATCCCCTCCCACCTTTTCTTCACACTCATAACGGTACTTTTATTTAAGTGATAATGGTTAGCAACTGCTCTGATAGACCATCCCTCTTCATTTTTAGAGAGAATTAGAATTTTTTCATGTTCGGTTAATTTCGACATTTCGAACACTGAGACTGAGACTGACCCAGAAAAATAGGTGTACGGGATTTTATTGCACAGAAGTATACATCTCATTATATGGAAAGGGTATAGCGATAAAGATATCGTTTGTCTTCAGTCCATATGCGGCAATGTATAGTAGTGTATAATAAGTATGTATGTAAGAACCTCTTTGAAAGTATTAGACGACGTTTGTCCAAAAAAAGAAGTTATAATTCAAAATTCATATAAGTATATGTATGTATAAAAAATGGAGCCTCTCGTCCTTCCTCAAATTCTGGGGTCAAAGTGGGTTAAAAAATGCAAAATTTTAGATAACTAACAAAAACCAAATTGCACACAACCATATTTGGTTGATAGAATACGGATGAAACTGACAGGGCTTTTTAGAAGAATAACTTTGGCATCTTATCTGATCAGTTGATTCATATTATTAACGGCTCCTTAGAATGTGGTATTGTGCTTAGTTCGTTAAAAGGGTTGACAATTCCTGTAAGAAAAATACCTAAAACTGTTAAAACTAAAAAGTGTAGACCTACAAATATATTACCAGCTTTTGAAAACATATTTTTAGATTTTATTATAGAGCAAGAAAATACCTAATAAATATCAGTACGGCTTTACAGAAGGTTTTAGTTGTGAAAGTGTGTGTTACAGTATATTATTAACGAGTCGAGGGAAGCTAAGGACACAGAAAATATTGCAGGAGTCATATATTTAAATTTGAAGAGAGGATTTGAAACGATTGACAGGAAGATTTTATAAGCTGAGTAAGAAAGGAATTAGTGGTGTGATATGGAAATTGTTCGAATGGTCCGAATGTTACTTAAAAAACGTAAATGTATATGTAAATTGATGGAAATGTTAATATAGTATTGTTTGTGACATGTGGTCAACTCATAGATAAGTCTAATGACTCTTTTTTGTAGTATTGGGATTCTATTAATAGTGGGTGGTCTACCCTATACCATAATATTAAGAGAGATGCGGATACACTATAGAATAACAAATATTAAGCAGATATTCTTTAGGTTATGTTCCGTTTTAATGAGGAAATAGCGTACAGAGATCTATTATTTTTTTTAGCTACATGGTCTACCCGATCATTCCACGTTAGATACGAATCTACGAATGTGTCAAGAAATTTCACGGAACTGGAGAATTTAATATTTTTGTTGTTAAAAAAGTTATCAGCAATAGTTGTTTCTCGAGGAGAAAAGTATATACAATCAGTTTTGGCAATATTTAGTATTAAACAATTTTTAGAGCACCATAAGTTGAAGCTATCCATCACATTATTTGCGAGAGATTGCATTCCCAGAAGAGTCGGTGCTGAGATCATGACAGATGTATCATCCGCGTAGATGGTAATTTTCCCTTTATGTAAGATGGAAGGTCATTTATGTATAGTGAGAAAAATAGAGGTCCCAGCACGGAGCCTTGTGGAAATCCTAAATTAATATGATGATCATGAGATGTAGTATTTTGTATTTTAACTCGCATTAGCCTATTAGACAGATAGGATATAATCTAATCTAGGAAAGTACTTCTGAAACCCAGTCTGTATAATTTCTCAGACAAAAATCCGATACCAACCATATCAAAAGCCCGACTGAGGTAAAAAAATAAGCCTATGACAGATCCAATTCATCATAAATATTTTGTAAAAACTGATTAGTTGCAGATTCCGTGGACCGATTTTCATGAAAACGAGCGTACCATCAGATACCTGTCGCTGAAAATGACGTTTATAAGACAGCCATAACAATTCCTTTCGGACTGTTTTAATTTTCCCATGTTGCGAATTTGTTATGAAATGGAGAACTATGAACACACTGAACATAATTAATTCGGCCTTTGTACGATCTATCTATTTAAGCAAAATATATATTCCTCAGACCAGACTCTGGCCCAGTCATTTTGAAAAAATGACTATTTACGTTCAGCTGAAAATCATACGCAGAATGTTCAATTCCAAATATTAACATTTTTTTATAAGTATATCTAATCAAAATATATCGGCCATTGCTTTTGGCTATTGCTTTCTAATGGAAAATAAACATCGTATTCGTGTTCGTAAGAACGGCCGCCATCTTGGTTCCTAAAGAAAAATGTAGGCGCGTCCCCGCCAAAAATAAATCTCCTTGGAGTAATAACCAGTAGTGCCAAATAGCACCCTGTGGAGTTCAAATGCAGTTTTAATCCTACTTATGTGATGTACCGCCCCACTATTACCTATACGTTAACAATGCAGATCTTAATCATGATAAAAGAATAAAAATGATATAGTGGATTGTATGAGTCGGACGAAAACCCGACTATTGACTGATGCAACCAGATTAGTTCTCCACCCGTTTTAGAGGATGCTGAACACCGCAGTGGTGGCAGATTTTCCCGCAAACAGCCAAAAAACACCGACAAACGGGTATTATAATTGTTGAGAAACTCTTACTTGGTGATCCCCGTTTTCGAGGATGCTGAACACCGTGGTGATGGTGGAATTCCTCTCCGGGGTGACCCACACCCGTATATGGCCAATAACAACCCTCCAAAGGGGTGAGAGTGCGTTCTCAGCATACCCCCGGCAAAGCTGCCGCCTCCCACGCCCGTTTTTGAGAATGCTACACAGGAAAAAAACATTAAGATGTCACCCCAATCTCGTCAACAAAGTAGTCATCTTCATTGACTGTGGAGCTGAAAAAAGATGAATGTATATTTTTGTACATATTTTTTGGAAAAAATAGGTTTATATAATAATAGAAACATCTGATTTATTTAGTTACAATATATTATATAAAATATTTTTATTGAAGAAGTATTTTTTTACCATTGAAGAGGTGAACGGGTGTCAAGCACTCGATTCGTGGTCCTCTTCGTGTTCGGCATGCTCGAAAATGGGAGGGAAACCTTTTTGTCCAGTAGTATGATGAGAGCGCTCTCTAACCCCTTGAAGGGTGGTTATTGGCCGTTTAGGAGGTAGGCAGGTGTCAGGCACGCGTCCCAGGGCCCTCCCCATAATTGGCATGCTCTAAAACCGTGAAACATTATCAATACGCAATTACCCCGTTTAGGGGTGGTTTTTGGCCGTTTCTTGGCCCAACGAGAAATTATGCCACCAGTACGGTATTTAGCATCCTCGAAAACGGGAGGGAGAACTACTTTGGATGCATCAGACAATAGTCGAGTTTTTCGGGTATTTTTCCGACACAATACACTAATAGGTTTAGATACAAAAACGAAGATTTATAAATAAAATACATATATTTGTCACTCAGAAAAATAAATACTATGAATACAGTACCTGAACTGAGATATTTTTTTTCCTTTGCGAGTATTATTTTATGCTACAAGAAATCAACGATTGGTTTATATCGATCACCACACACAACGTATAGTCAGTATTCTTCTGACACATTGTTTACGATAAAGCATTAATTAGATATCTCAAGTTATAGATATTTTTAACACTACCTTCAAATAACTAAAGAAATTTTGCAAACCTCTAAATTGCCATTTTCCATTTCTTTGGGTTTTCCCTTTATATTTATGTACTAGTCACTACTACTAGTTTATAGTTACTTATTATTAGTTTGGGTTTAGATGTTAAAATATCAAATAGTTAGTTCGTTTCGTATGGAAACTATGGAAAAACAAAAGAAAAACATGCTGATCATGAACATTTTTTGGAATCAACCAATTTCATATGCGTTAATTTACAGCGAGTGTACTTCATTATCTAATGAGCCTAATGAAATTTGACAACACTGTCTGAAATCGTCTGTGTACTGATTTACTTATCTAAATTCAAATGCGCGGGCGAGTTCCGCTCAGCTTTATCGATGTTTCACCGGATATTGCTCGATGGGTGATGGTACGGTGCCTTTGTCGTTGATGTCATGATGGTATGAACAAACATCGAGTCTAAAAGGATACTAAAGATTAAGTCCGGTTATTACCTTATGCGTGATACAACAAAAGATATTTCAAAATATAACACAGAATTCTATAAATTATGTTTTAGTCCAGTCTTCAGGGATTTTGAGATGGTATTAAATAATCCTTTTGTGATTTTTTGCACAAAGGTAGGTTCTTCGTGGTGGAAAAGTATTTAAAAAAGTTCTTAAAGTTACCGCGGCCATTCCCAAATATTGTGTTTTTGTAAACAATTTTTAAAACACTCAAAACACAAAAAAAAATGTAGAGGTAAAAATTAAAAGCACAAAGTTCTACACAATAAATGTTTTGACCAAAAATTTTCTATATGCAACTCTTTTAGCGTAAAATAAGAATCATTGTTATCGGTCGCAAATCAACACGCCAAAATCAGCCTTTTTCAGTGTGTTTCGGCACAAAATCTTAAGTCCAGTCACTTTACTTTAGAAAAATCGGAAAGAATTTTTTTTTTGTAACATCTTCATTTTGGCTTTTTAAACAACCCCTCAAAAGTTCTCATCGATAGGACCATAGCAACAATAAAAAATTCAGGGTCAAAGGTCAGGAAAATGAGTTTTTTCTAAATATCTTCTTTTCTATCAGTCTGATGTCGATTGAGGTGATTATAGATCTTAATTTTCTCTACAAAAAAGATTCTTTACGCTTTCCACGTGCGGCGAACCGTTTGCGAAATAATGCACCTTGAAGTTTTAGCAGAGATCTTCGATACAAGAAATCTTCGATCCAAATGAAGAACGAAAATAGTTTTGTTTTCTACAACATGGATAGACTTACTGGGGAAAATATGTGGTGGTGCATTAATCGATATAACGTTTAAGTCGCGTTTTTTCAGATGAAAATTTCAAGAACGGTTCGTCGAACGTCAAAAATGTATACTTAGAACCTTTTTATAGAGAAAATTAAGATCTATAACTTTCATAATAACCTCAATTGACCTCATAGAAAAAAACTGATAGAAAAGAAGATATTTAGAAAAACTAATTTTCTTGACCTTTGACCTCGAGATTTATTTTTGTTGCCATGGTCCTATTGATGAGGACTTTTGAGGAGTTGTTTAAAAAGACAAAAGAAAGATTTTTAGATAAAAAAAAATTCCTTTTGATTTTTCGAAGTTTGCCCATATTTCCAACTAAAGTGACTGGACTATTAATAACTTTTGAAGAAATGATCAGATCGTAATAAAAAAACCATTTGAAAAGGGGAATAGTGCCGTTTTCATTATCGTTTAATGCATTTTTAACTGTAACATTTGTTTTCTTTTTTGGAACAAATTTTGGTCGAACCTGCTCATTTTATGTTTGATCGCTATACACAATATCACTATACAGGGTGTTTGCTTTATCGTTCTACAGTCTAGGTATAACTTTTAAATTAATTGAGATATAGAAAACGCAAGGAACATTATTTTTTACGCCTTTCTTAAGCTATGTTTTGACGTTTCAAAAAAAAAAACAAAAAAAAATAAGCATCGTGTAACATTTTAAATAATACTAGAGATTTAAAAATCGTGTTTTCCGTAGAAACTTAATTAACTTGATGTAGGTATATCCTGGGTTATCGGTCTTTATAACATAATGAGCAAAATGCATAAATTTTTTTGACATCACCGAATAATAGATCACTAAAAAGCGTTATTTTCTATGTATTTTTTATTTTTTTTTTATCGGAATTAAAGGATAAAAAAATAATTTAGTTTCGCTGAGAATTTAGACACGTTCAAACGAAGCAAGTTTCCCGCCATTTGCGCGTGACGTCATCCGGCATTTAACATTGGCAATGTTTATTAGTATTATTTTCAACAGATATTTAATCTATGTACTTAGTTGTGGCAAACTATTTAATATAAAAAAGTTATATAATCTGAGACGAAAAACAATAGTTAATGTTGATAAAAATATTAAAATAATGCATTATGTTTACATATTCTGAGGTTAGGTATCTAAATCTAACTGCAGTAAAAGGACAAAAGTGAGCGTAAACAAATTTATTGTTACGAACAATGAATGATGCATCCTTGTCGCTTTTCCACCTCTAATTTCTGCACTGATATAATCGGTATTATTACCAAAAAATTGCTCATCATAAACACGTCGATTTTCGGCAAATTGTCACTTTGAGCTTGCACAAAGTCGCTGTTCGTCATTTTTACCACTTAGATAAATTAATACACTAATAATTTTTACAAAAATAAACAAATCGATATTTAAAGGTCAGCAGACTAAAATTTAACATTTAATTAACACACAATTTAATATTTCAGCACTAGCAGATGTAAACTGTCAAAGCTATCAAACTTGTCACTTGTCTCCGTACTTTTCTAAATTTACCGCTGGGTGGATAAAATACGAAGCTGATTGGCTGTGTTTTTCAAATTAGCCAATCATATAATATTATTTCTTACTGATGCGCTCCACCGGTGAATTTAGAAATCTGCGGTCTATGGATGAAACTAAAACGTTATGCCAGATGACATCAGTACCGTTTATAGTCACGTGGTTTTGTTCCGATAAAATTTGAATTTTAAAATGATTTTTTTTTACAAAATAACTTTTTTTATAGTTTCCTTTTATTATATACTCGGCTTATATAATATGTATAATGAAAAAATAATAAATTAATGCATTTGTAAAATTCATGCATCTTGCTCATTACTCTTTTCTTACGTTTCTGTTTATTCAACCATCGTCATAGAAATTAGTTAATATTATTGTTGAACTGCACACTGCAACTATTTACATTTTGGGTGTAATATATATGAGTGTTTAAAAGCAACTAAAAACTGAAATTAAGTATTGCCTGTCTGCGTTGAATGTAGTGGTTTGTTTATGTTATGTAGATAAGACTTAATTTATGTGTATTAGATTTGAAGTTGTTTAAGGGTGGTGTGAGATTTTACAGTTTAAAATTACTATATTTAGCAAACTTGATGTAAAAATATTTAAGTTATATATTATCTTTTTATATTTAATTTACTAGATTGAAACATGTTTCGCTTAAATTCTCTAAGTATATCAGTGCGGTAGTTTATTGCGTTAGTATGCCTTGTAATTTATAACATTTCATGTATTGTTCTTCGGTGAAGGTTTGATTCTTTTTCTAAAATTTTAATATTATTAAAGTTAAAGCTATGGAAATTTTCTAAGGCGTGTTTTGAGAGTGCTGTCGAATTTTGTGTGTATATTTATATTATATTTATTTTTATTATATTTATTTTTATTATATTTATGTGTATATATTCTTTTATGTAGATGTTGTTTTATTTGGCCGGTATATGTGCTATTGCAGTTGTTACAATCTATTTTGTATATGGTGTTTGTGTGATCTTTTGGTTGCAATTTAGGTTTCAGTTTTGTAAAAAAAAATTTGTCGTGACGTGTCATGTACATAAAAAATCTTACTCTGTTTTGCGTCAAGATAGGAATATCTTATGCATTGGTAGCAGCGTTACCAAATTTGGTAGATTTTTATTTCTTTTTAGTAGAATTTTAAGGATTTTTGTAAAGTTTGGTAGGTAAAATTTGCTGGCAGATTTCTGATAATTATTATCAGAAATCTACCAGCAAATTTTACCTACCAAACTTTAAAAAAATCCTTAAAATTCTACTAAAAAGAAATAAAAATCTACCAAATGTGGTAACGCTGATTGGTAGACGCATGCCCGTCCTTCGCGACATTGACAGAAAAATTCAAAGTACGGCACTGATTATCTGTTACCCTGGTATTAACGCCGACAATAAACTCCGCGCAGTTCTAGTTAGGGGTGATTCGCGTAACTATATCACCAGAGTCAGAAATCTTAATTAAAAGAGGCGTGTTTCCGTTTATTTCTTACCTTAATCATGCCAGAACATACTTTACATAAGAGTAATGATGTCTTATCTATCAAGTAATATAGTAGAGGCATTTTAAAATATTGAGTCGATGCCAATGTAAGGCAGAAGAGAAGAGAAATGAACAAATAATATGCTGAAAAGAAACAGATTTAACCTACGCTGTTGCCTCTTTCCTCTTTAGCTACTTTTAGATGTCGGTGGAACTCTTAACGTGCTGAAGGCCTGAAATCAATGTTAACATATCGCTTTCTTTCACGTACATTATTTTGCCATTTACATTTCACTCTATCTGATTATAGAGATCGACCCAAGATTTCTAGGTACTAGTGTATATTATATTTATTATTTAATATAGTGTAGGAAAATAAAACATGAACTGGTCTCCTCTTAAATAAGCTCGGTCGGCAGCTGAGTTTTTTATGTGCAATAGTATAAAAATGGAGTGAACTATAAATATTTTTAAAGAATTCTAAATAGCGTTTGAGAAATAATGAAGAACTGACAATCTGAAGGCGTTGCAACACCTCTTCGCTTACCATATTTGTATTAACAAATCTTAATTACAACACAAATTGACTACATATTTAAGGCGGTATTTTTAATCAACTATCATTCAGTTTTTTCATACGTTCATTAATTCTGAGTTAACTATATTAATTACATAATGGCATTACAAAGACAACATCTACAGGATTTAGTAACAGATCTATCAGTCTATATAAAAGGAACAAATTGTTAGTAAAATTAGTGGGTGGAACGATTCAAATCCTCTAATTTCGCCAGATTTCAGCGTTTCTAAATCTCTCTAAGCCACAATTTTGGCATTATTTTTATTCATAAAGATTTAAATTTAAATAAACATAAACACGAACATAAACATATTACACGCATATAATAATTATCCATACATATTTTTTTATGACAGCACGAGTAAAATAGATCTATCTATTTAAAACCTCATTCACACTATAAAATGCATTTCTTAGCAGTAAACACTTTATTTCTTCATTAATATCTTTAATTGATTTAGGTAAAGTATTAAACAAGACAATACAATACACTATTCTACAGCCTACATGTATTGAAAGTAAAAATAGCAAATTTTTAGTAACTTCGTCATGCTAAATAACAATATAAAAAGCAAAAGTTCAAGTTGGCTCTGATTTTCCCAATACAGGTAATAAAGTGTAACGCAGGTATAGGGGTCTACAGACGATCCAGCTGCTGGGACCCGACATTGTCGGTACGCTTTGAAGATAATTGGAATTCCAGCGGACCAGTTCACTTTTACGAATTAGTTTAAAGCATGCCGACAAAGCTGGCTCCCTGCCGCTGGATCGTGTGTAGACCCCTTATAAACCCTAGTTTATGGGCGGTCCTATCACAAATAACAGATAGAATTAGAATTCTATGAAAAATAGACATACTAACTACCTATCTTTATTTGTCACTAAAACTAATATTCATTCTTAGGTAGTCGTATTTGTACCTTGTGCACGATAAGCGTTCATTTTCGAAAGTAAATAGTGCTATTTTGAAAATATGCCACGAGATTGTGTAAATATACCTAACAACTTTTGTTATATTTGTGGTGAAGTGACTTTTGCGTATCAAAAACGTAATTTTACTCTCAAAATTAAAAAGGTGTACCAGTGGTATTTTGGTTGTACAATTGGAGATGAAGACAAAAAAATGGGCAACTCATATATGTTGCAGCAATTGTGCGAACAATCTTTGCAGTTGGCTAAGTGGAAGAGGACGTTCAACGGCTTTTGCTGTGCCCATGATCTGGCGAGAACCTAGATAGATAGATAGATAGATCATGTTACCGATTATTATTTTTGCGTGATACCTCCTATTAGACAGAGTATTAACAAGAAAAAAAGGATGGTAATGCAATACCCCAATTTACCATCTGCCATTCGCCCGGTTCTCCATAGTGATGAACTACCTATTCCTATACAGCCTTGATTCTGACGAAGAATCGGATGATAATGTAGATGAAGACTTAGTTCAGCCATCAACATCATAAGATCCCGATTCCTCGAAGTGTCCGGTGGTGAACCACATAAAATTAATCAACGCGAATTAAGTGATCTTATAAGAGACCTTGATCTGTCCAAGGCAAAAGCGGAGCTTTTGGCACCTTAATTACAACAACGGAATTTACTACAAGAAAATGTTAAAGTTTCCATGTATCGAAGTCGTCAAAAAGATCTTATATCTTTTTTCAAAATGGAAAATGACTTGGTTGCCTGCAAGGACATTGACGGTTTAATGAGTGCTTTACACATTCCCCATGATCCCAGTGACTGAAGACTTTTTATTGACGCCTCGAAACTTAGTTTAAAAGCTGTGTTACTCAACAATGGAAATAAATTGCCATCAATTCCAATCGCCCATGCTGTCCACATGAAGGAAAATTACAGTAACATGAATGTATTGCTACAAACTATAGAATATAACAAGTATAAGTGGCAGATTTGTGCAGACTTAAAAAAGTGATAGCTATCTTACTTGGTATGCAGCAAGGGTATACCAAATATTGCTGTTTTCTTTGTGAGTGGGACAGTCGAGCGCGATTAGAACATTACAAAAGAAAAATTTGGCCGCCAAGACTAGGTTTTGAACCAGGAGAAAAAAATGTTGCTAACATTCCATTAATTGATTCACAAAAGGTAATACTGCCACCACTCCACATAAAACTGGGGCTTATGAAAACTTGGTAAAAGCTTTGACAAAGAAGGACGTGCTTTCAGTTATTTAAAACAAAAATTTCCCAGACTTAGTAATGCGAAAATTAAAGAGGGAATTTTTGTGGGTCCTCAAATCAAGAACCTTTTCAAAGATGCTGAATTTGACAACATTCTAGAAGGTAATGAAAAAGCTGCTTGGAATTCCTTTAAAATGGTAACAACACACTTTCTCGGTAACAAAAGAGCAGAAAACTATAGAGACCTTGTTGGGAATCTTCTTTCTTGCTACCAGAAATTAGGATGCAATATGTTATTAAAAGTCCACTTTCTACATTCACACCTAGATTACTTCCCAGAAAACTGTGGTGCAGTAAGTGATGATGAGCATGGACAGAGATTCCACCAGGATATTAAAAATATGGAAAAAAGATATCAGGGCAAATGGACTTCTGCGATGTTGGCAGACTACTGTTGGACATGTATAAGAGATGCTCCAGAAGTAACTTATAAGAGACGGGCTAAGAAGCGCAAGAAGAATAATTAATTTTCTGATTAAAGGGCTTATATTTTAATTAAATATATATAACATGTATTTGAAATATATATCAAAATGGCAAACATTTTTTCGCATGATGTAATTAATAGCTTTTTTAATTAAAATTATACCATAATATGTGAGGTGGGTCAGTTATTAAAATTTTTAGAGCCAACGATTTTGTTTTATGACTATGTTAGACGTAGCTGGGACCAAAACAATGCAAATAAGTGGTTTTGGTTAACGATACAAAACAAAAGTTAAAATTTGTAGGTGTGTGATAATTATCCATACATAATTTTTTTATGATAGCAGCACGAGTAAATAGACCTATCTATTTAAAACCTCATTCACGCTATAAAAGGCATTTCTTAGCAGTAAACACTTTATTTCTTCATTCATATCTTTAATTGATTTAGGAAAAGTATTAAACAAGACAATACAATAATTATAGTATGAAGAGTTTTTAAAGTTGGTTGTTTTATGAACCGGAATTAACAATAATTCTTTATTTCTCGTATTATATAGATGACTGTCAGCCAAAGTAGGGAAGGCATGTAAATCAGTCTTGGCAAAAATTAGACATTTGTATATGTAAACGCTTGGAAGAGTGAAAATATTTTTGCTCGTAAAAATGCCTTTACAACTTTCTCTGCTCTTTAAATTAAAAATCAGTCTTAATAGACTTTTCTGGGATACAAAGGCTGCAGATGAGTCGATCTACACCAGGCCAATATGTTCAATGACAGATGTGAATATGCCAAAGCATATTATACACTTAAGAGACCAGTGTCTTTTAACTGTAAGATTGCAAAGTAATCTTTGTTTAGCAGTTTACATACATAGTCAATGTGTAATTCCAATGTCAAACTACTGTCCATGAATATGCCTAAGAACTTGGTTGTTTTAGAGAAGGCTAGGTTATCACAGGTTAATGTTCTCATGTAGTTAAAATTTACAAAAATGGTCTTATCGTTATTTAACGTTAGGTTATTCCTCTAGCATCAGGCGCGTACATCGTCAAGTGTAGTATAAATTTTAAGGTTAAGTTCCTACTGTGTAGTGAGCTGATACTGAGACGCTAGTATCATCTGCATACATCGTGGTATCCCCATGTTGAATGTGGTCTGGTAGATCATTAATTTATAGCAAGAATAACAGAGGCCTCAAAATTGAGCCTTGTGGGACACCCAGAGTTACGTCATGAATGTCCGATCTACAATAGTTATAATTTACCACCAGCTTTCGATTTTCCATGTAGGAGTTGATACAGCTTAGAGGACTCACTCTTGTACCAATGTTTTCTAATTTTTGCGAGAGAATATTCTTATCCACGCTATAGGAACCTTTTGATAAATCGAAAAAAGAGATATATAACAAATCTACCTTCATCTAGCTCTTTATATATTCTTTAAAAAGTATTCAGCAGCAGTTTCCGTTGATTTAGTTGGTCTAAATCCATGCTGACATTCGGATAGCATCTTGTATTTTAGTGTAAAAGGACATAACACGGCCATAGACAATTTTTTCAATTATTTTCGACAATGAAGTCAATACAGATATCTGCTTCTCTGCTTCTCACTTTTACAACCTTTTTTAACGTGCTTTTATTAGGTCGACCTGTATCTATCTATCTATCTGTCTATGTAATAAAGTCTAAGGAACTGAATTTCACCCACTTCTAATTGTTGTATCATCATGAAATTTGGCAATTGTGTGTAGCTCTGATGACAATACAATGTAGTATACTCAATATTATAATAGGTTCAAAATGGCCGCCGCCCCAAGATGGCGGATTATCATTTTCTTTACAACCCCGTTGATATGGATATCAAAAGAAAGAGCTTGATAAGTAGAAAACAAATATGTGATCAAAACTTAAAAATTAAAAATGGCGGCGTCAACATGGCGGACAGATTCGATGATTATTTTTTGCATTTTAGTGCAGTATTTATAAAAGCATGTTTTTTTTTTAGTTTTTTAAACTATTAATTTATTATAAACAGGTATTACTGATGCTGTTATCTGTTATATCTAGAAACGTCCCATTTGAGAATGGCAAATTTATAAGATACAATAATGGTGAAATTATGTTGTCAGAAATACTTTTTAATATTTAGGCAGGCAAGCCGTCCACACCAGATGATTTTTTATTTTTTAGGTTTTTAATAACATTTACTAGTTCACTTTCAGTAACAGGATAATATCGAATTTGCTCTATATTCAGATAGGGTACATGGCAATGATAGGTTGTATCCAAAGTTTTAGTTGATTTGATTAGGTGCAATAGTAGAGAGAAATGTAATGCAAAGCAGTTTGCAACTCGATTTCCTTCAGATATACAGTTATTTTGAATAATATGGATTATACGCCCAGTGGCAGTCCTTGTCTTTCCCAGTTTACTATTCACTAGCATCCAAGTTTCTTTTGATTTATTTTTAGCACAGAACAGATGACCTTGGCCACTGCAGTCACCTAAAGATTTTATGAAAAAATATGCTATTTTTATTGAGTACAAAATAGTGGAAATCTAGTCACAATGAAACAAAAATATTTTTAGTTTTACCTTAAACGCTTCTTTCATTTAGCCTTGTTTGTGATCCACCCTATACACTTTCACATGGTAATAAAACCTTCCATTCTGATCCTTTGGAAATAACTCGAAACCTTTAGAACTGCGATTTTATCTTTGTACGCAGAGAAGTATAATAATAGTAACAGTTCTCGAAGAGGCAATTAAATAAAGTAGGTTTAAAGCATTTTACATTATGAAATAGTATGATAGGAATGTATATCTGGAAAGCATTCACTGATTGTGGTTGCTGACGAATTATTTTCAGCCATGCTCCAGGTTAGCGCTGGTAAAGTGGCTTGTGAGTCACTTTAATAAAACGTCGCACTGTAGCACTGTAGGAGGTGAAATTCATTGGTCCCACTTTATTATTGAAAGACAACAAACAGACACGTAAAGAACATACACAGGCGTTACCGACCTCGAATAAGGGCAGATTTCTGCTTTGATGCAATTTCCTATATAAAACATTGAGATATCTGTAAGTAACTACACATTTAATAGTAAATATTTAACTTCTATTGTTAATATTTAATTTCTAAAAGCTACGATGGTTTTAACACAATGTCCTACATTAAATATTATTGACAAAAGGGCATTGGCATATTGGCATATTATTGGCAAAAGGGCAAAAGGGCATGAGCATGAAATACATTACTTCAACTTCCAGTGAAAGTATAGTAACGCAAAACGAAAATTGAAAATTTTTATTCAAATAGGCTTAGAATATCATGCATGAAACATCGAGATTTTAAGTTTGAGCAAAAAAAATTCTGTTTGTCGGTCTGTGTCTGTAACTCTTTTTGTGCGCACGATTACTCTGGAACCGTTTAAGATATTGACTTAAAATTCGACGTATCTATTTTAACGAAGTCAGGAACTAGACTATAGTTTGATCGTGTTTCGTTGGAGGGTTGGGGGATAAATTTTGGGGTAAATGAGGGTAGACAGGTAAATCAAGCAAGAGTCCATAAAATTGGTATTTAGTATATATAAGAGAAGTAACAATTTAAATTTTATCGTGATCTTCAGAACCTCCTGAAGTCTATTTAATAAAACTTCTGATAAAACTATATTTCTTTGACAAACGCTATTAAACCTTTATAAAGCTTGTATAAAGCTAAGAGAAGAGTTCTGAGGGCCTTTTTAAAAGTCATTTTAAAACCAATTGGACCAATTGGTTTTATTCTAAACAGCCTTTATAACGTTCTGAAGACCTTGATAAAACTATTCGTAAAATCAACAATAAATCCTAAAAGCATAATTTTGGCCTTAAGGGACAGACAGTCCCTTAAGGCCAAAAAAAACGTTGTTTAAACTATTATAAAACCACTTCATTAAAGTCATCATAAAACTAAAATGCTTTAAAACTGCACTTAAAAAAGCTATTTGCTGTGTTAATATGGTTATTTTTAATAAAAAGGTTTTATGCCTGCCATCATATTAAAACTAAGTTGGCAATATTGGCAAATTAGTCGCGTGTTGGTAATGGATATTATAATAAGCATTTGCTGTTGTTTGGTCTCTTTGTACTGGTTAAAATTATCAAGTTCATAGGTACTCACCGTGAGTGAAAATGTAACTGCGCATTAAATTGTACTGATGATATCACAACTAGTAACTCGAAAAATTCGGAGGCCCTTGAAAAAAATTGAAAATTTTGGAAATTTTAAAAAATATTTTAAAATACATTTTTAAAGAAAAGGTTTATTTTTTGTTGACATCAACTTAAATGACACGTTGGTAAGAATAATTATGATTTTAGTCCTTATTACCCATACATTGTTGCAAAAACTGCAACTAAGTAATTGTTTATTTGAATAATTCCAACATGACAGTTTTTGTTTACAAAGATATTTTTGTAGAAAAATGGCGATTTTTAATTAAAACCTGTTGGTTGCCGGCAATACCACAATAACAGTATTTGATCCTAAGATTGTCACAATGCTCTCATACAAGAGCATTTGCTACTAATTACAACGAATTTAAGTCTTCTTACATTTATGTAAGTCCATTTGGTATTGTCTAATACCAATTGATCTTGTCTAACACCATTTGATCTATATTAAGATTTGTTAGATTTATTCACAACCACCATAAAACCTATTGCCCAAAGATATTTGACTTTTTTGGCGTTTATTTACATATAACCTCACACTTGTTAATTACTTTTTCCTTACCTTAGCTGTGCTGTGATTGCTTTGAAAGGGTCGGCTTTATGCCCTTATACCCAGATGCAGTGAACTGCACTGGAATGTGAATAAAAGAGCAAAAAAAATATAAATAAGAAAAAGATAACCTCTCACAATTATTTGATTATTTTGATCAGTCAAATGTGTGGTGTGGCTCTAATTGTTTAAAGTAACCACTTTTTTTATTGTCATCCACGTTTGTGAAAAATGCGTCTTCAAATTTCTTGAGGTACTTCACACAAAAGTAATTAAAAATTAACCTAAAATAAGTAAAATCTTATTTATCCACCTGTCAAACTGCAACTTTTGCGGTTTTATCAATGAATTTGTCCAGATTAAATGGTTCTTATGTTACATTTGGCATTATACAAGCCAATACAGCTTTATAGCAGTTTTATGATTAGTATATTCAGGTGCCCCTTTAAAACTCTTAGGCATACTGGTTTTATGAACGTTGTCTCTGAGGTAAATTGGTTTCCTAGGCCAAATGATTTTATCATGTAGTGCTGACCACCACTATAAAACCTTTACAAGTGCCAATAGACCCGATTCAAAACAAATGCTAAATGGTATTAAAACTCAGCCTCCAGGAGGTTGTTACAACTCTTAATAAAACTACTTAGGCTGAAATAGTTGTTGGCCTGCTATGGTACCGCTATAAAGCAATTTAGCAAACTTACATCTTCAATAAAGCTATTTTTCAAGTCCACATAGCATTTAAATTGTTACTTGAGTAAGATCTCAAAATTTTTTTGGCATTAGCCACCCTCACCCCATTAAAGGGGGTGAAAAAAATAAAATTGTGATGAGTATGTGTACAAAAACCAAAGACCTCAATTTTTCTTTTACTTTATACTGTATTGGTTGAAACAAAACACGAACTATTGGTTGGATGTCTGCAAAAATTGAATACGAACTCTAGTCTACACCTATTCAGTTGGGTTTCAGTGTTCGCCAAAGTTTAATGCGGAGAAAATCAGTTATCAGGATGTATACCAATTCACAATTTTGAAATTCCCTGACTTTTCTAGGTTTTTCAGGACATTTCAATAAAAATTTCAGAAAACGTTTCTCCTCGAAAATAAAAATTGATGAGCAGGGGGGGAGAAAATGGACCACATTTTTGACGAGCGGGGGTCGCAAGATGGGAACAACTCTGAATATAAACAGTTTTAATAAATTTTCCATGACTTTCTTTACAAATTTCTAAATTTCCTGACTTTTCCAGGTTTTCCCTGTTTTCCAGAAAGTATACACCCTGGTTCATATTTGTTTGGGCCGTGTATAATTAATTTCAAATTATCTCTCAGTAGTTAACTTCTTTTCAAATAATAGTCGAGTAGTTTAAAAATAGGTGTCACTACATGTGTTAAAATTCAATTTATTCTGTTCGAATTTTTGTATTTTTTTATGGTCAGATAGATAGTTTCTCTAGAGAGTAGATAGTAATTTGCTTTCTTCTTTCAGTTTTACCTTTAGTGTGTTTGTGTATTTTGTGTACATGCAATATTCCCAAATTCCTTTTTTCTTCAAGCGTATTAAAATGTTTAAATTATGTCACCAAAAACAGAAGTAGAAGTAGGACATTGTTTTACTAGTAACAAAATGTTAGTACCGAACGCCACCGTAGTGGACATTGTTTTACTAGTAACATAATGTTAGTTCCGAAAGCGCCGCCGTAGTGGGTATTGTTTTACTAGTAACATAATGTTAATACCGAAAGCCACCGGTGGCGCGCTATCCACTAGCCACTTGTCATATTGTGTCAACATGTAAGACTGTAGTTTGAATATTTGTACATTTATGATAAATAAATGAATTTTTGCATTTTAATACGCTTGAAGAAAAAATAGTATATATTACACGGAGTAGAACGCCTTTTTTTGTGTTTCGCCCAGTTTGCAAATCCTGGGCTCAACACAAAAAAAGAGTGCGTTCTACTCCTAGTAATATAATATACTATTAACCCTTCCCATTTTCAATTACAACACGTCAGCCGCTGGATTTCGTAAAATCTGCTTTAGTACTGGCATAGATTTTAGTTTAGCATTATTCCAAATGCAATCGCTTAAAAACAAATTTGTGGTCCTTCGAGCCGGATACACGATTCAACCTCAAATCAATTTTCCACCAACATAGTTCCTCCTACAAATAGCCAAAAATTAATCTTAGAAACTTCTTAACTCCACATTACAACTATAGTACTATATTATGATGAAGAAGTAACTACATTTTATACTGCGTCTACAATGACACTATACGGTGCACGATATTCTGCCAGCGTAAACTAGTCCGCGCATGTCAAGTTCAGCTTTCCGAATTACCGGAACGAAGCATGAGAAAAAATTAAATAAACAGACAGGGAAAAAAAGATACAGGGGGTTGAATAATTTTCCTTCCCCTACCTCCACCCCCTCCCTTAATTGACTCACCACCACCACCATCATCTGGCTCCATCAATTCTGACCTATTATTTCACCTACCTCAAAAAAATCTCATCCTTCCTAACTTCTTTTTTTCGTAAAAAATTTAAGGAATTATTTTTTTGTATGTGTGTTATGGCAAAAAACGCGATTTTTTTTTTATTTCACGAAGTTACCGTCCGATACGAAAAAAAAATCCAGAGAATCCATATTATGCGCATCCGCGAGATCTTCAATTTTTAATTTAACTTTTTTTTCGTCAAGTTAATAATAACGAAGTTATCGTGGAAAAACGTGTTTTTGCAGATTTTAAATGCGAATTCCTTCCTCACCCCGTGCGATTAAGCTGAACTAACTAACTTGATAACATGATAGAACGCATGTAACCGAATCGGCTCATTTAACAATTTTTTATTATTACATATTCTGAAAGAGCTTGGTGAGTATAGTAAGTATGCCAAAAATTAGAATTTACTGACGCCGCCTTCATGTATAAAAAAATTATTAAAGTCGGCGCGCTTAAAAACGCTCGTAGTCGAGTTGTGACGTCAGATGGCTGAACCGCCCAGTGAACACGGCTGTGAATGCAAGTTAGTAGAATAAAATCTGGAAGTAAAGTCGCTAAGTTTTCGAGAAAAACCGGCGTAGAACCAAACGAGACTTAGTGGGATTCTTTAGTAAGATAATCAGATAATCGTGTACACGAAATCATTTTTTACCACATTTTTTGGTGGTCGAGAACTTTTTTATTTCGGAAAAACTCAAAAAAAAAGTACATTTTTAATGAAATATGTTTTTTAACGTCTCCACCACTATATCTCTGAAAATATTTGTGCTATCAAGCTATTTTTTTTTTTTTTTTTTTTTTTTTTTTTTTTTTTTTTTTTTTTTTTTTTTTTAGATTAAAGTAGACACAATAACGCTTCAAACAACGTCCCACGTGAACCCGATTTATTTTTTTTAAGTTGGAAAAATAATAGGAAACTCAAACTTGTTATTTTCAGTAACGTAATTTTAGACAATCGAGAAAAAAATTTATTTATGAAAATTTGTATATACATGCTGCGTACAAATTGAAGCCAATAGTTGAAAAAAGTTTTTAGGATAAAAATGTTTCATGTTCCGTTCATAGTATTGAGTCAGCGATTTTTTTTAACGGGCCAAAATCATATTCTTGCGCGCTCGGCTGTAGCAAGCCTGCCGACTGCAACGATCTGAGGGTCCCGGTCGGGGTGTATGTAGTAGTTTAACTTATATCAATAGATAATAGATACAAAACCAATAGTGATCAAAAGCATCTAGGAGATCAATATTATTGTTCAATATTTCATATATTGTACAGTAGTATTGATCATATGTTGTTAATATTAAGAAATTGTACAATAAATATAAAATAGTATCCTTTTAATAATAAAAAGATAAATAACTAATCTATAAATATCAATCAGTGTTACTAACTACCCACCTAATTAGTAAGTTTAATAGACATTTTTAAATGAATGAAAGTAAAAACGTACGAATAAAATGAGTTTTATTGTTGAAATAAATTTTCTATTTGGATATATAAATATGTAGTATGTAGTTTATGTAGGCCCTACATTAATAGCATTCTGATTCGTTCATATCTGCCTCGAAATCTTTAATAATGTTGTTACAGGAACGACATTTGCACTCGTTGCAACATTTTAGGCCTTCCTTAAAACAAGCACATTTTCGATTGTCACAATTTTTATCCGAACAATGAATACTTAATGATTTTCGACAACCGCCACTTCTAGGCGACTAATCTGACCAACCCTGCATGCGAGGTGTATTAATTGCATTTAGCACTGATAAAAAAAAATCACTGTTGCCACACGGTACATTTTAGGAAAAAATATATTGTTTCAAAAACTTTTGTGATTATTAGGCTTTATTTTCTTCGCTGTATGTGTGTAAATATTTTCAAAAATAAAAAAGTTTATCGATTGGTGAAGATTTAAATACATAAAATATATATTTTTAGTTTATCTGATTTTTAGAGAAATGAAAGTGCGAATTGTGCCCACCCAAACCGTTTATATTGGTAAAAGCGCTACAGTGTGTGTTTTAATTTGACACAAAACAAATTTCGGTACCTTTAATAGTTTTAAAGATATGGCGATGGAAACAAAAAAAAAACAATTTTATTTAAAAATACATTTTTTTCAATTTTTATTGCTTTAAAAAGTTCGAGACCGCAAAAAAAATGTCTTAAAATATGATTTCATATGCCCGGTGACATACTCAAAGGAACCTAACATGTTTGACCTGGTTCTACGCCAAAAAAAAAAACGACACGATAGACTTACGAAATCGCTGCTCTAATATAGGTATCGGCGCACGCCAAGTGACGTCACTCTACGGACTGTTGGCCGGCCGAACGTGTTTCTTTTCAAATACGAATATCTCTGTGGCTATTGATTCAATTGAGCTGAAATTTTTTTCTGAGGCTACTGGTTTGTTATACTTTAAAATGAGAAAGAAAACGTAGGAAACTGCCATATCACTAAATGACCCTATTGTCAAAAAAAAAAAAAATCGGCAGCTACAGCAAGCGGCTGGAACCTCCCCACCTAATGGGGGGGGGCTATCAACTACGTGGGTCTACGCCCGGAAATCCAACAATACTTCATGTTACACCCGCGAAAGCCTGAAAAGATAATTCAGAGAAAAAATTGCTGTAGTTTTCTTCATTGTTCCCGACATTTCAGGTTTTTTATGAATTTTTGACCCAATACTTTCGGAAATAAGGGGGCGATCATAGCAAAAATGGGGAGGTTCCAGCGATAGATAAGATTTGAACCTGTGAACCTCAAGTTTAAAATTTATAGTCTCGCGCAAAAAAGCAAAAACAGATCTATTTTAAATTAGTCATGTACAAATATTCAGCACACTAATCTAATATCTATTGGGTACTGAGTTTAGGGGCCCAGGCTTCCGAGAGGCCAGATATGTTAACAAAATATTTTTTTCAAATCCCCCCCCCCCCCCCGCTCATCAATTATTAAGCGCGGGGGCCCCTTGGCTTCCGAGGGGCCCGCCAGTGAATTTGGTACCATAACCAATGGTACCATTGATGTGGGGGGGCGTGTACACAAAAGCGTGACTCTATTTATAGATTATTATTGTGTTTTTTAATTTTTTGCACGGAAACCAAATCGAAAAAATGCTTGTGTGATATATCGTTGAAATCAGAATTTCATCTACTTTTCAATGGTCCGATTATAAATTCTTAGTACAAAATAAACAACTTGTGCCAAAACGGCACTAAACGTAATCCTGTCTCAACCAAAAGCTTTTCAGATCTCTGGAGCACTAACGAAACCCTCATGCAAAGTTTCATCCTAATCCGTATAGTAGTTTCGCCGCCATCGTGCTAACACACATGCAACATACACATACTCAGACATTTTTCAATAACCACTTTTTTGGGTTCCTGAGACCTCAAAACGTAAAGATCTAATGTTATCTCAGTTTTCGATTTTGGACCAATTTCAGTAGGTAACCTCCCACAATTTTGTGGGGAGGTTAAAATATACGAAATAGAACCTAAGCGCTTAACACAAAGGACCCCGCACCATTGGCATTGGAAAAATCATTTCGGTGGAATTTTCTTAAAACTTTGGGAATAGGTAGTTCAAGGGCTTTCGAACAAAAAGTGTCATGAATAAAATTGATTTAATGCCTAATACTTATAAGTAAGTGTAAGTACTTTATAAGTATTCGAATGTGATTATGCATATATTCGCAACATAATTTTTCAAAGATTTTTAACTTCCAGTCACTGTAATTCTGCAGGGAAGGCATTAAATCAATTTTTTCATGACATTTTTTGTTCGGAAGCCCTATCTATTTTCGAAGTTTGAAGAAAATTCCACCGAAATGATTTTTCCAATGCTAATAGTGCGGGGTCCTCTCTAATTTTACAGTGTGTCATTATTTATGGAACCTCTGATGTCCATAAAAGTGTGAAGGTACTTGCCGAATAGTCACTAAAATTAAATATAAAACCGAACGAGACGATACTTCCTACAACAAAACAACTTAATATGCTTAGGCAACTCACCACGTGCACGCTGCTCTGAATGGACTCCTGCTGCTTCTTATCTTTGCTCTTGGGCACCCGCTTAGCCTTGGCGTCCAAGTAGCGCTGCTTCAGCTGCAGGGTGTCCTGTAGGTTCTGCTCGCACAGCCCGGTGAAGGACTGATCGAAGCGCGGCATACAGTCGTTTTGTCTTCTTCGGTACGACTCAATCCTCCGGCGAAGCCTGGAAATTAGAAGAGGAGCCTCAAATAAGTCAGTCAAAAATAAATATTGGCTTATTTTCAATTATAGTGTTAGATATAAGTAATAAAACACAAATCTGTCAAAATACACCAAGTGTTTAGTGAAATAAAACATATAGTACAAACTGATATAATTAATACGTTAATTACAGTGATAAGTTACACAGGTAGCACAGATGAAATAATAGAGTTGCTGAGCAACCAAAATAACGTAACGTTATCGAGATACGGTAATTTTATTTCATTGAAACGAAGTTACCGTGTCTCGATAACGTTACATTATTTTGGTTGGTCAACAACTCTATTATGTATGGGAATACTTTGAAACTTAGCTCAATGGGGAATGGGGTCATTTAGTAAAATTTCATATTTTACTTTTTAGTGTGTTTATGCGAAATAATCGTCGAACAATTGTAACACTGAAAATTTGAGGTCGATCCGATAAGTAGTTTCAGAAATATACTGCTTTAAACATGAACCGACTCGTTCAAAATGCGGACGTTAGTCACTTCAAATTAGGATATATTAAAGAAAATTTTCCCACAGTTATGAGACCTTTGAAAAGTGAAGTATTTGGGTTGTCTAAACAAGAGGAGAATGTAAATGCAACTAGGAGAGATTGACGTCACGTACCGTTAATATTCTTGATTAATTTTAAAGCCTATAGAAATTCTAGAAGATTTTGCTTTTTTGCATTTCGTCCTAAAATTTAGAGATCCTTTGAATAATGCAATAAAAAAATATGCTAAATGAGCCCATTTGCAGCCGTGTAACCCAGGCAACATTTAAGACAAGAATGCCCATAAACGATTGCTCCAATCATTAATTCAAGTTTTCCATAATGATATCATGTCCGCTACGACCGCCATGTTGGAAAAATGATGGTCAAAATTGGTTTTTTCCGGTTATCTTATTTCCTGTTAGCTTTATCCTAAAATTAGCTATTACCAATATTGTAGGGAATAAAAAAAGCTACAACTTGTATTTAATGAATTTATGGTGGTAGAAATGCTACTAAGGTTACAAAATGACGCTATGTAGAAGCTAACAGAAATAGAAATAGTTTATTAATGTTACAAACTTATAAAAGTTAGTTACGTTCTAATAATACAACAATATTGCTAATAATCGAAGATATTCATTTAATGAACACAAATAAATCACGCACATAGTTTTAACACACAAGAATTAAAATAACAAATAAGTTTTAAACTTTTAAATATTTTTTAAAATTAGTAATAAAAATTTCATACAATTTCATTTGAAAAATCAATCGAAAAAAATTCTTGAAAATTATAGAAAGTTCCGTTTATTAGTAAACTTTTAACCTGGACACAAAACTGTTTATATGATAAAGAAGTAATACGAAATGAGAGTTTGTTAAAAAACGAGGGACCAATTTTACTTTTTTTTAATCCTAGATATCTCAAGGATATCTTACTATTGAACCTTGTATCATGGCCATGTACATCCCTATGAACGACGTAATCGTTTATGTTTTCTTTAAGGGTGGCGGTGCCGTGCTTAAGAGAATGATTTCGTAGTTCGAGAATTTCTCCTATATTCCTGAACCGATTGAAAAAAATCTTTAATAGGTTTCTAGAGAAAACTTGATAGAATGATACCAGACTATTGAAATCAACAAAAAAAAAATTATATTTATGCCATCTCTATATCCAAGACTAGAATATATTGTGGTAAGTCATTGACATAGATCAAGAATAACGGGGGGCCAAGGACGGATCCCTGAGGTACTCCATGATCTATGCCCGCTATTGTTGATGTCACACCGTTATAAGCAGTGATTTGGTTTCTATTTTCGAAATAACTTTTAAGTAGTATTAACGATCTTGATTTTACACCATACTGGTTCAATTTTCCTAATAATATATTATGCCGAACACAGTCGAATGCCTTCCCTAGGTAACAAAAAATACAGCCTGCGTAATTTTTATTTTCGTATGCATCTGTGATGTAATAAGAGGTTACTAAAAACATCAGTCTCGTATCTTATTAATATGGTCTACTAGACGGCAGAGGTGTTCAATTATTTGAAAGGACACAATATTATACCAAAATTCAAAAGTATGTATAAATAATTCGAACTCTTCAAGGTGACTCGTTAAAAATATAATTGAGATTCATTTCCTGGTCAATTAAAAGCAAAATTCTCGACCGTGTTTACTATAATTAATTGGAATGAAAAATTATGCTGCAATATAAACATATTTTAACATTCTAAGAGACTTTAAAAAAAATTGAAAAAAATTAAACTGACAAAAAAAGGTCACTAAAATTTATGAAATAAAATTCCTAATCGTGGCGATGGTGAAATAATTTTAATGACGTTTTTTTTGGGAGGCGGTGCAACTTAAAAAACAGTCGTCTCCCTTTTAGGGTCAACATAGTAAAAGAAAATATCCTTCATTTTGGATGTTTAAACTTAAACATCAGACTCGTTATCAGAGAATTCTGGAATTCCCATGTAAAAAATCATGTAAATCTACAAAAATTTTGCCATTATGGGAGTCATATTGAATGTGCCATGTTGAACCATGCTTAAATCCTCATGGACACCTGTGCCTATGCTCTATTAGTATTGCATCGGGTAGTGCCAGATTTGTCCCGGCTAAAATCCCTCCCAACTTCTCCCATACGCACCCCAGTACCGTCTTAATATATCTTCACAGTTGCTGGCTTGTCTGTAATTGCTTCAATGTTTGATTTCCCTATACAGTTTCCCTACATCCTCCGTTTACGTTAGTGATTGGGGGTTCGAGTTTTGGGAGTGTTCTTCCTGTTGGAAACGCCGTTCCTCACGTTATTTAGCTTCCATAATTTTTCTTATATTTGTGACTGTCTTCCATTTTGCCTTGCAGTTAATCGTTTCAACATTTAGTTGAAAGCCAAGCTCTATCTATGCTGCTGTTCCGTGATTTATCCACCTCTTGCAGTTGAGCATGGTGTGTTCCCAGTATCATTCCCCAACAGTATATACAGTTTCCGTCGTTCCTATTATCTGTATATATGTCTTAAAGCAGCCGTGTCTTGTTAGGAATTGGTTGACATTGTAATCTGTCCTCCTGTATTTACAGTTTACCAGTTTATCCTCATTTTCTTGCCATGTCCTTTGCCGTAAGTCTAGTGTCTCTTGTTTCTAGTTGATGGCTGTTTCCTATTCCATCTAGATACCTGTGCTCTCTACCATCTTATTGATGGGCACCATGCCCGTTACTACCTGCAAGGCTACCGTGGAGACTGTCCTGTATGCAGACGCTACTCTCAGCAGCATCTTCCTTCCCTATGCCATATAGGGGCTCCCTATAACAGAAGATATTCCGTGACTCCATTTGGTACTGTCCTTTTGCTGCTAACTGAACCGCTTAGGTTTTGCACTAAGCCAAAGACTAAATAATATAATATATAAAGACGCGACACTACTAGCAGTTCCATTCATAAATCTCAGTTGTGAAATTTGACCTCGGGAATTTAATTTGAAATCTTCGTTTGGCAACTCGGCCAAACTCGGCAATATAAACCCTAACCGCTGCGGTCATCAAAACCAGTGTTGGCTCTAAGTGATGTGTAATCGAGTAAAAATTTTTATGCATGTAACAAACATATTCAAATAATACTTTACATATTGTGCAAGGAAACATGAACAATTTTTTACAATTAATTATTTTTTTTTATTTGCTTTTATCATGATTAGAGAATATTATTTAGGTATTATGCAAATCACAACTTACACACTTTTTTATTTATTATGAAAATACCTACTTTCTGTATATTGTTGCCCTAATCTGGGCACGCTAATATACTAGTCAGGTAAATACTTTAAAACACTCATTATTGGAGAACCAATCAAAACAACTACTCTTCTAGCTAATACTGATTTAAGTATTTCTAATATATTTTTTTTTTCTTTAAAATGCTAAGAATCCTATCATGTAATTCAATACTTCGTCAGTATTAGCTAGAAGAGTAGTTGTTTTGATTGGTTCTCCAATAATGAGTGTTTTAAAGTATTTACCTGACTAGTATATTAGCGTGCCCAAATTAGGGCAACAATATACAGAAAGTAGGTATTTTCATAATAAATAAAAAAGTGTGTAAGTTGTGATTTGCATAATTCCTAAATAATATTCTCTAATCATGATAAAAGCAAATAAATAAAAATAATTAATTGTAAAAAATAAATCAAGAATAGGCTTGTAAATAATGAGTGAATATTTCTATACTCTACTGATGAGAACTAACGAGTTCGAAAAAACTTGTACAACTTTTCTAGAGTTGAAATAGAATGTAAGGTTCAATAATTCTTGTGAATGACTGAATTTCAATAAATAATTTAAGTATCTTCAATATTCTTTTGCCTTAAAATGCCAGGAATCCTATCATGTAATTCAATACTTCGTCAGTATTAGCTAGAAGAGTAGTTGTTTTGATTGGTTTTCCAATAATGAGTGTTTTAAAGTGTTTTCATAAGTAGTATATTAGCGTGACCCGATTAAGGTCCCAATATACAGAAAGTAGATAATTTCATATGAAATAAAAAAAGTGTGAATGACTAAATGTAAATAAATGATTTAAGTATTTCTAATATATTTTTTTCCTTTAAAATGCTAAGAATCCTATCATGTAATTCAATACTTCGTCAGTATTAGCTAGAAGAGTAGTTGTTTTGATTGGTTCTCCAATAGTGAGTGTTTTAAAGTATTTACCTGACTAGTATATTAGCGTGCCCAGATTAGGGCAACAATATACAGAAAGTAGGTATTTTTATAATAAATAAAAAAGTGTGTAAGTTGTGATTTGCATAATACCTAAATAATATTCTCGAAACATGATGACACAAGGCGATGAAACGTTAATAATATTCATCATTTCATGGTTTTTATATTGTTTAGGAATGTCTCATTCAGTTTATACAATATAATACATCTACGTAGAAGCCGTCTCTGGAACATCTGACAGATTCGGGAAAGCTAACCTGCTGACGCATGCGTAAAGAAACTACGGGAGATTTAATTTCTTTTAATTCGGGATCTTGTCTCTCTCTCTCTCTCTCAAGAAATGAGCTTCTCTTTTCGAGTGTCGCGTCTTTATATATTATTTTATTTAGTCTTTGACTAAGCGGGACAGAGCTACAACATCTTTAACCACTTTTAGTGCCACGTACTCGATGTGGCGTCCGAAAGTATCCCAATCGACCAGGACTATATTTGATACAACCCGTCGCGTCGTTGACACTAATGTAGTCCTATCTAGTTCGAAGGCTACTTATTTCCTTCTGTTCCTTGGCCCTTTAAATACGAGTACTTCAGTATTTTCCGGGGCTAATTCCAGGATCTAATTTAATCTAATCGAATCACCTCGTTTATTCTATATTTAATGGTGTCCTCATTACTTGCCGTTGCTAGGAGTGTCAGGTCGTCTGCATATCTGACTATTTCTGTGCCTTCTGTTAGTCTCAGGCGCAATACTCCGTCGTATAGGACGTACCACAGAATTGGCCCTAATACTGATCCCTGTGGAACTCTTGCCGACATTTCAACAATGTCATTTTTGTTACTTGAATTAGTCTGTCTAGGTACACGGTGCATTGATTTATCTTATACACTTTGGTAGTATATTATTATACCTATTTGTTTTGTTTAGCTATAATGAACGAAAACGGTATTTTTAGCACTTTTAGGTTAAGTTTTCTCGAACTCCTGACGTCATGGCGCAAAACGGACAACGGCATCGTGTTCAGCACGTCAAAAACCTTCGGGGTACGGTAATGGAATCCCGTTGGTCGGACATTTTTTTTTGTATTGTTCTTATTTTCATTTTTTGTTCTTTATTATGATTTGCAAATATATTATTACACCCATTTAATTCGTTCAGTTCTTAATTATAATTTAATCCTATAGCGGTGCGTGGATATTTTACTAGATATTTATGTACTCACGGGATGTTTTCCATGAGGAATTAACTATTTTTTATTAACTCGGACTAGAATTAAATCCTAAATTCAAACAACAAATTTGCTCATAAACAAATACAATACGATATACAATTTGATAGAACTAATGATGCAAACACAGTTCAAGCTCGCGCCTATATGTGAATATTAACGCTTTGTGACGCGTCACGTATAAAACGGCACGATACCCTTTTGTTGAATTAGCATTCAAACAACGTCTAAGAACAAATTAACTTTATTATCGCTTGATCGTTTCCTTTTATAAATTCTAAATTGTAGTAACAGTAAATATTTCTCGATAAATTAACAAGAAATTATATTTACAAATACATTGTTTTTAACAAATTTTTGCTTAATTTAATTTAATTTTGTTGCATAAATGTGAAAAATAATCAAAACAAGGACCTCTTAATACCTCCGAATACTGTATAGTCTACGTTTAGTGGACTGAAAAGTGTTTAGAAATGAAATTTCGCTCCAACAATCTTAGAACTATCTGAAAATTGTTACAAATCTCTTATAGTGAATAAAACACCCAAGTAACAATTTAAAATGCTATGTGGACATGAATAAGTTTTGTAATAGCTTTATTGAAGATGTAAGTTTGTTAAATGGCTTTATAGCGGTAGTATAGCAGACCAATAACTCTTTCAGTCTAAGTAGTTTTATTAAGAGTTGTAACAACCTCCTGGAGGCTGAGTTTCAATGCCATTTAGCATTTGTTTTTGTTAAAATAAAAAAAACTAAGTGACTCCATCTACCGGCCAACCTAGGACGTAGCTTTTAGTATTGAATGTATATCAAGTTTGTTTGAAAATAGTTGTCAATAATATTAATTAACTGCATATTAAAATTCTGTCATTGATTTGCTTTTTTGATATCCTACTTCTGTTTTGCATATATTTGAGAAAATCTCACAAAAGACCAGAACTTTCTGTCCAGCCAACTGTACCAGAAAAAGAAGCATTGAAGAAATGGAAAGTTGAAAACGCAAAAGCAGCAGCTCAAATTGCAGGTGCGTTGTCAAAACCCGTTGCGGATCTTGTGTTGACGAGTGAAACGTCAGCCGAAATTTGGGAAAAGCTTTGTTCACGTTTCGAGCGAAGCAGCACGCAGAGATTAAACATGCTTATCGAACAATTCTTCCAAGCAAAGCGCAACGAGACAGAAGACATAAGCTCACACGTAGCAAGGTTACAAACATTATTCACTGATTTAAATAACGAATTACAAAAACATAGCAAGAACAAGTTCTCGGAGAAAATGCTGAATGGCAGAATATTATCAACTCTTGGAAAAGAATACGATAACTTCAAGGACGTCTGGGATACCATCCCAGCACAGCAACAGACGCTGAATCTGTTAATTGAGAAGTTGTGTAATATTGAACTCAGAGAGACAAAATCTGTATCAGACAATAATGATCAACAATCGGCTTTTATGTCTGGCAAACATCAAAAGTCAAGGAATTTTAAGAAGACACAGGGAAATTCTACTTCAAGAGGTCGAGGAGGTGCTCAAAGAGCCAAAATGCGTTTTCCATGTAACAAATGTAAGCAGCTGGGTCACTGGGCGGCGGAGTGTCCTCAAAAGAATTCCCAGGTTGGAAATGATGGACAAACAGCGTTCGTTGCTCATGCTCTCGGAGCATCTACAGACGAAAACCTCAGTCCTGATATATGGATATGTGATAGTGGTGCATCAGTGCACATAACACCAAATAAACTTTATTTTGCAACGTACAAGAAATTTGGAGTGCCACAGACAATTTCCCTTGGAAAGCGTGACACAACCATGAAAGCGTATGGACAGGGCACAATCAATGTACAGGTGTACTGCAATGGTTCATGGCATGATAGGCAACTCAGCAATGTGTGGTACGTACCAGATGCAAATGCTCATCTGTTTTCTGTAAAAGCGGCTGCACGCCAAGGATACAAAACAGAGTTGAATGATAAAGGAGTATATATTCGAAGTAAGATGACAAATAGTATTTGTGCTACTGGTTTCCTGAGTGACAATTTGTATGTGCTCAAAATTAGAGTTATAAAACCAGCATATGCCGTTGAAGTTAATATGACGATCACAAATGAAGATGCATTGCAAATGTATCATGAGAGGCTGGCACATCAAAATAAGCACCATGTCAAGCAAATACTTAAGCGCTTTGACATCGATATGACTGGAGTGCCTGACAGTTTCTGTGATGGATGCGCCGTTGGAAAAATGCACAGACTTCCCTTTAAAAGTCGACCGAATCAATCTAAATATGTGGGTGAATTGATTCACGCAGATGTAAATGGTCCAATGTCGATATCATCAGTGGTTGGTTCAAAATATTTTGTATGTTTTAAAGACGATTTTAGTAAGTTTCGTCGAATATTCTTCATGAAGCACAAAGACGAGGTATGTGAACATCTTGAACGTTTTCTCAACGAAGCGAAAGCAAATGGACATGTAGTAAAGCGATTTCGTTGTGACGGTGGAAAAGAATTTGTTAACAAAAATGTTGCAAAATTGTTCATTAAACATGGCATTGAGCAGTTGCTTCCTCCTCCATATACGCCACAGCAAAATGGCGCAGCTGAAAGAGAAAACCGCACTTTGGTGGAAGCAGCACGCTCAATGTTGAACGCAAGTGGACTACCCCAAAAATTGTGGCCCGAAGCATGCAATACAGCAGCGTATGCTTTGAACCACTTTGGAAAGTCTTCCGTAGAATTTCAAGCACCGTATGAACTATGGTATGAAAGAAGATTGGAGAATCTGGATCATCTAAAAATATTCGGCACCGAGTGTTACGTACATGTTCCAAAACAGCTGAGAACAAAATTTGAGAACAAAGCAGAACTTGGTTACGTGGTTGGATACGTCAATGAACGGGATGGATATCGTGTTTGGATTCCTTCTCAAAATAAGGTGGTTTGTTCTCATGATGTTCGCTTCAAACCGGAAGTTGTATGCAATCTGCGTAGAAACAGCATCGTTGAAATTGAAAATGAACATAAAAATTCATACTGTCAAACACCAGAGTGGGATGTAAATTTACAAAGCAGTTCAAATAATACACACATCTCAGATGAAAAGGAGAGCAACACATCAAATGACGAAGAAACTTCTGATTTAATATCCAATAAACGTATAAATGTAAAACCAAGATGGATGATCAGTGGTGACTTTGTCTATCTTACACAAGGACAAACTGTCACAACTCCAAGTTGTTACAAAGAAGCAATGGACTGTCCAGAAAGCGAAAAGTGGCTCTCTGCTATGCAAGAGGAGCTTGAATCTTTAAAAGAAAACGACACATGGAAACTGGTTCAAAGGCCTCAGAATGAGAAAGTACTGCAGAATCGTTGGGTACTGTGCATTAAGCAATTAAGCAATGGATGTCGATACAAAGCTCATCTGGTAGCCAGAGGTCATGTACAAAAACAGGGTATTGACTATGAAGAAACCTTCAGCCCCGTGGCAAGATACGACACCATTCGTACACTTCTTGCTATCGCAGCCGCAAAGCACATGAAACTTAAACAGTTTGATGTAAAAACTGCGTTCTTGTATGGTTCTCTTCAGGAGAAGGTTTTCATTGAGCAACCAGAAGGATTTCAAGATGGATCGGGACGTGTGTGTCTTTTGCAACGAAGTTTATACGGGTTGAAGCAAGCCCCACGTTGTTGGAACCAGCGATTTCTTCAATTTATGAAAAAGTCAGGTCTAGAAAATAGCAGTGCTGATCCATGCCTCTTCTACCGAAAGCGCGACGAAGGATCTTTGTATATAGCAATTTATGTAGACGATGGTATTGTTGTTGGTGACAGCGACCATGAAATAAAAGATTTTCTTGAACAATTAAAAGAAGAATTTAAAATTACAGTTGGAGATCTTGAAAACTACCTAGGAATGAAAATTCAGCATTGTTCTGATGGTGCCATCATGGTTAGCCAAGAAGCATACACACAAAATATCCTGAATAGATTTCAGATGAACGAATGTAATCCGGTGTCTACTCCTATCGGTCGTGAAGAAGCACAGTCCAATGAAGATGTAACAGATAAAGTACCATTCAGGGAAGCAGTTGGGTGTCTTATGCATCTTATGACAACAACTCGACCGGATATCGCATTTGCTGTTAGCAAAGTGGCTCGAGTTCTAGACAAACCAACTCGAAGTGACTGGAATGCCATTAAACGCATATTTAGATACCTTAGAGGAACTCTAAAGTGTGGAATCATCTATAAAGCAGAGGATTTTTTGAAAGTATATAGCGATGCTGATTTTGGTGGAGATATACACACCAGACGTTCCACAACAGGTGTTGTAGCAATGATATCAGGAGGAGCTGTATCATGGATGAGTCAATTGCAAAAATCCGTTGCATTATCCACAACGGAAGCCGAGATAATGGCAGCTAGCGAAGGAGCAAAGGAGGTTATCTGGTTAAAACGTTTGCTCCTCGAGATAATCGATGTTAAAGAAACTCCAATACTTTTCATCGACAATGCAAGTGCTGTAAAGCTAGCGAAAAATCCAGAGTACCACAAACGTTCTAAACATATAGAGATACGTCATTTTTATGTTAGAGAGCGGTATCTTGATGGGGAAATAATTATCAAGCATATAGAAGGAAAACAGCAGTTAGCTGACATCCTAACAAAACCTTTAGATAAGGTTCGTTTTGAACTTATTCGTCAAAACATTGGTGTTTCAAAGTTGGATGGTAGAGTTTTGGAGAAGGTGTTAAAATAAAAAAAACCAAGTGACTCCATCTACCGGCCAACCTAGGACGTAGCTTTTAGTATTGAATGTATATCAAGTTTGTTTGAAAATAGTTGTCAATAATATTAATTAACTGCATATTAAAATTCTGTCATTGATTTGCTTTTTTGATATCCTACTTCTGTTTTGCATATATTTGAGAAAATCTCATCAGTTTTAAATCGAGTCTATTGGCTCTTGTAAAGGTTTTATGGTGATGGTCAGTACTACCATAATAAAATCATTTGGCCTAAGAAACCAATTTACCTCAGAGACAATGTTCATAAAACCAGAATACCTAAGAGTTTTAAAGGGCCACCTGAACATACTAATCATAAAACTGCTATAAAGCTGTATTGGCTTGTATAATGCCAAATGTAACATAAGAACCATTTAGTCTGGACAAATTCCTGCATAAAACAAAAGTTGCAATTTGACAGGTGAATAAATAGATTTTACTTATTTTAGGTTAATTTTTAATTACTTTTGTGTGAAGAACCTCAAGAAATTAAATATGGAGACGCATTTTTCACAAACGTGGATGAAAATAAAAAAAAGTGGTTACTTTTAAACAATTAGAGCCACACCACACATTTGACTAATCAAAATAATCAATAATCTTCTTCTTCTTAGTCATATCTCTTTGCTCTTTTATTCACATTCCAGTGCAGTTCACTGCATCTGAGTATAAGGGCATATAGCCGACACTTTCAGAGCAATCACAGTACACTTGAGGTAAGGAAAAAGTAATTAACGAGTGTGAGGTTATATGTAAATAAACGCCAAAAAAGTGAAATATCTTTGGGCAATAGGTGGTTGTGAATAAATCCAACAAATCTTAATATAGGTCAAATGGTGTTAGACAAGATCAATTGGTATTAGACAATACCAAATGGACTTACATAAATGTAAGAAGACTTGGTTGTAATTAGTAGCAAATGCTCTTGTACGAGAGCATTGTGACAATCTTAGGATCAAATACTCTTATTGTGGTATTGCCGGCAGCCAACAGGTTTTAATCAAAAATCGCCATTTTTCTACAAAAATATCTTTGTAAACAAAAGCTGTCATGTTGGAATTATTCAAATGAACAATTACTTAGTTACAATTTTTGCAACAATTTATGGGTAATAAGCACTAAAGCCATGATTATTATTACCAACGTGTGATTTAAGTTGATGTCAACAAAAAATAAACCTTTTTTTTAATGGATTTTAAAATATTTTTTTAAATTTCCAAAATTTTCAATATTTTTCAAGGGTCTCCTTATTTTTCGACCTACTAGTTGTGATATCATCAGTACAATTTAATGCGCAGCTAAATTTTCATTCACGGTGAGTACCTACTCAACTTGATAATTACTTCCACGTCCAGTGGAAGTATAGTAACGACAAAAAATTTTTTAAAAATTTTTATTGTCCAAATAGGCTTAAAATGTCATGAAACGTCGAGATTTTAAGTTTGAGAGAAAAAAAAATTTCTGTCTGTCTGTCGGTCTGTCTGTAACTTTTTTTTGTGCGCACGTTTACTCTGGAACCGTTTAAAGGTGGGTACTGATTTGAGCATTTTTACTCGCATGAACGGTTTACGCATAAAAATGATCAGATGAGTACTGACGCACGCATGTGTGCTTAGGTATTTTACCCGTACAAACAAGATCCGGCGGTTGTCGGTCTTTTTAAAAGAACAAAGGGTTTTCGTGCGCACAAAACGCTCAGTGTGGACGGTTATTTGCATTTACTAGCTAGTGTGTCGCATTTACTAGCTAGTGTGTCACATTTTCATATAAATTACGAAACAAAAATGGAATGGAGCAATGAATTAGCGCTAATACTTTTTCAGATGACATACGAATAAAATTTTGAAAGTGACCACTGTTTTCCTGTAGCCTCATGTCGCGTAATAAATTGTATCCACTGTAGCCCCTTGAGGTAATCTTTCACCTCAAAAGTTTGCCTCTGCTTCCAATATTAAGCAGGCGGCACTTGCAATAAAGATATTACGTCTGCTTTGCGTGTTTTCCACAAAAACACTGGAACGACAGTTTGCGCACAAAAATTTAAATTAAGAAAACCATTTTCGCAAACGAATATATTTGCACGTTCGCGTTTTGTACGCGCACACTTTTTGTGCGAGTAAAAATGCTCAAATCAGTACCCACCTTAAGATATTGACTTGAAATTTGGTACACATATGTCCTTTAACGAGATCTAGAACTAGATTATATTTTCATCTTGTTCCGTCGAAGGGTTGGGGGGTAAATTGGGGTAAATTTGGGGTAAATAGGTCAATCAAGCAGGTAAGAGTCCATAAAATTGGTATTTAGTATATACAAGAGAAGCTAAGGTCTCAAAAATATTTTTGGCATTAGCCACCCCCATTACCACCCCCACCCCCTTATTAAAGGGGATGAAAAAAAAATGTGATTTAGTGTATGTACAGGAACCAGAAACCTCAAAATATTTTTTTACTTCATCCACCCCCACTATCACCCCTCTATCACCACCCCCCACCCCACTACCGATGTGGGGTATCGTTTTATGGGTTTTTGGGGTAGAGGATTTCAAATATTATATTATTAAAGTTCCATAGACAATTATTTTCACATACAAAGTTTTTTTCGTTGTGAGTGACTTGGATAGAGAATCTGGATGTGGAAGTAGTGATTCCTTGGGCAGCGGTTTTTTAACCAGTATAGAGAGACCAGCTGAAAGCTGAACAACAGCAAATGCTTATTATAATATCCATTACCAACACGCGACTAATTTGTCAACATTGCCGACTTAGTTTTAATATGATGGCAAGCATAAAACCTTTTTATTAAAAATAACCATATTAACAGAGCAAATAGCTTTTTTAAATGCAGTTCTAAAGCATTTTAGTTTTATGATGACTTTACAAAGTGGTTTTATAATAGTTTAAACAACGGTTTGTGGATAGTCCCTAAGACCAAAATTATGCTTTTAGGATTTGTTGTTGGTTTTATGAATAGTTTTATCAAAGTATTCAGAACGTTATAAACGCTGTTTAGAATAAAATCAATTGGTTTTAAAATGACTTTTAAAAAAGGCCCTCGGAAATCTTTTAAGAATGGTCCCTCGTAGCTTTATAAAGGTTTAATAGCGTTTGTCAAAGATATATAGTTTTATCAGAAGTTTTATTAAATAGACTTCAAGAGGTTCTGAAGATCACGGCAAAATTTAAATTGTTATTTGGGCAAGAAAAAGTTCCAGGAAATCCAAAAATAGGTATTTTTTCACGAAATTTGATACAACCCCATTTGAGGGATTGCCAAATCCAATGGCGTCCCCAAATTTGAAATTTAAAAAATCGCTAAAAAGATTTTTTCATTTCCCACCCTGAAAAAAAAACGTGGTAGGCCGAGCTTTAATGATTTGTAAAATTTGATGTACTTATCACAAGAATGCACTTTTCAGAGATCTACGTTTAAAAAAACCGTTCTAGATCGGATTTAAAATAAATATTTTATGGGGGTGGTCCCAGTGTCTAGTACGCTCTTAGTATTAGAAGGATTGGAGCTATTCATAACCACCCGTTCCCACATGTCCCTAGCTTGTTCAACTGGATTTAGGTCGGGTGAAATCAGAGGCGAATCCATTTTCTGGATATGACGGTAATTGTAATATAGCAAGTTTAATTTTAATAAATACTCGACAGCACGAACTCGGTTGGAGAAGCGAACATATTGTATTACAGTGTTCAATATTTTAGTGTTTATGAAAACTATTTTATCAACATATTCGTTATATTAACGTCTTGGTGGAGTTTCGCCACAACTATTTCACCATTCAACTCAAACACGCTCACACACAGACAACACAACAAGCATTCGGTTCCCACATTATTGCTGGAGTTCAGCAGTGGATACTCGAACCTAGAAGAGGTAATAACAACTCTCATTCAACTACGGTCTGGTCCACTGCTACCTTCTTGGTAACACATCAAAAACACCATACCCAAAACACCGTTAAACATCCATACCCTGATTCGAACTCGGGACCCCGTGGTTTCAAACCTAACACATAAGGACTGAGCCACAGAGTCGACACTATTCTCATATTACAATTTAGCAATTTTTAACAGAATATTATCGTTAATGTATTGCTTAAAACATGTCGATCACCTTAATAAATTGGTATTTAACTTTCAATCATGAGTATTATCTACTTAAGATCAATGATAAATACATGTCAGCGCTGTTGAAAAAATTTATGGAATTATTATTATTTTTTTACATATAATTATTATCTTGATGAACTTCTCCAATATGAATATAGACAGAAAAACACATAAATGTATTCATCATTTTCAACTTTACTTTTTTTCGTACTTATGTTAATTAATTTTTTTTTTTAAGCATGTATTTCTGAACTAAACGGTTCATTATTGTGGAATTTTAGTTAAAATATCAAGATATAAAATTAAGACTGTAGAAATTCTTATCATAACATTAATTTTATTATCTAAAAATTATTTTTATTATATATTTAACACCAGATATTACCTAAAAATAAGACATTTTGGATTACGAACCGTTAATAGTACTCACAAAGATAACAAAGACGTTTGTAGAGGTTTTTTTAAACAAAAATCCTGTAAATTTGGAGATTTGCTGATGCCCTTCTATTAATAATATTTATGAAAGGTAAACAATATAAAACTTCAAACAATTTGTCTAATATTATCTGAGAAATGTCGTCATAGATTTTCAATGCCAAAAAAAAAGTATCTTCGTATATCTGTACCTGAGACGCGAAAGTAGTAAGTTCAATTTCATCACATTGAAATTCAGAATTCATAGTAAAACAAATCCTTTATTAATTCTAATATTAGTTGAAATGTATGCAAAACTAACTTATGCATGTGTGGATCTCCTATCTCATTACCACTACCGACTCTCCACCTATTCCACCATCTCTCTCACTCTCACTCTCCCACCATTTTTCCCTACCTTTCATCCCTTTTCCCACTTTCTCACCAAATTCCCGTACTTCCCACTATTTTCCATCGCCTCTTCTCACCATTTTCTGTCGCTATCTTCCCACCATCTTGGCCTACCTTTCCTCTACCTCCAATATAGAATAACCTATTCTCTACACGTGTACAGAATATTATCAAAATATGTTGAGCTGCTTAGGAGTATGGAACAAACATTTGGAAAGACACAAACAGAAAATATCTGAAATTCGAAAAAAAAAAACATACCTAAGGTTAAGAAGTAGGTATATGATCAGTCCAAAACACTTAAGGGCGTGTTGTATCAACACGCGGTTAGTCCTAACTCTGCGTTAAGAAGGTTAAGAGCAATGACACATTGTACCAATACGTCAACCTTGAATTTTAAGGATATCGAGCGCACTTAACATCTGACTTCTTTTCAAAATTGGACGATCGCAGCACCTCCTTGTACCATCCAAACCGAATGGCAGTCCGGATTTATGATTTTTGAGGGCAAATTCAGAAATCCTTCCAATTCCCATGCGCAAATCTATGACTTTTTGGGGGATGTTTTTTTTTTTTTTACAAAGTTTGACCCGTGTAGAGGGTCAGTGTCCCAGAATTCGGAGCTGGCGAGCCGCTCCGCCAGATCATTTTTTATTATTTATCGATTCTCGCAAACCCCATTCCCCAGTCTGCCCCACATCCCTGCACCAACGAAAAAAATGGGCTGGCATGGGTATTTCTGTGCTCTACTACCCCAAATTAACAACACTTCATGCATTTTAGGCGTAAACTTATACACAATTAGTGGTCGGCGAGCTCCTAGTCTATTACTTCCACGTCCAGTGGAAGTATAGTAACGACAAAAAAAATTTTAAAAATGTTTATTGTCCAAATAGGCTTAAAATGTCATGAAACGTCGAGATTTTAAGTTTGAGCGAAAAAAAAATTTCTGTCTGTCTGTCTGTAACTTTTTTTTGTGCGCACGTTTACTCTGGAACCGTTTAAGATATTGACTTGAAATTTGGTACACATATGTACTTTAACGAGATCTAGAACTAGATTATATTTTCATCTTGTTCAGTCGAAGGGTTGGGGGGTAAATTGGGGTAAATTTGGGGTAAATGGGTAAATCAAGCAGGTAAGAGTGCATGAAATTGGTATTTAGTATATACAAGAGAAGCTGAGGCCTCAAAACATTTTTGGCATTAGCCACCCCCATTACCACCCCCACCCCCTTATTAAAGGGGATGAAAAAAATGTGATTTAGTGCATGTACAGGAACCAGAAACCTCAAAATATTTTTTTTACTTATCCACCCCCCCCACTACCACCCCCCTATCACCACCCCCCACCCCACTACCGATGTGGGGTATCGTTTTATGGGTTTTTGGGGTAGAGGATTTCAAATATTATATTATTAAAGTTCCATAAACAATTATTTTCACATACAAAGTTTTTTCGTTGTGAGTGATTTGGATAGAGAATCTGGATGTGGAAGTAGTGATTCCTTGGGCAGCGGTTTTTTTATATTATAAACGAATTATGAATGAAGTAATAATCGTGACATCGAAAGTACTGTCATCGCGGATTTAAAAAATTCTAGTGAAAATTGACTAGAAAACCATACGAACAAAATGAACCCGGTATGACGAGGTTTTTCTTACCGAAAGTATTTTTAATTAAATTAATTATCATTAATAAACAATAATATTTTGAAATTGATTAAATCGATTAGAGCATTTTCTAGGAAATTTCATGCTCCCTCAGAAAAACCTGTTTGAGGTGATAGATAACAAAGTTTTACCGTTATGGCGTGGAAACATTTTTTTAAAAAATTTATTCGTTTTTGTGCGCTCTTTCAGAATATCAAAAACTGCCGGAAATACCTGTCATCCCGGTTGTACTGAGTGGATTGTCTGAGAGTAGATTTAAAAAATATATACAGGGTGTTTCAGCTAAAAGTCCCCAGGTCATTATCTCGTAAAATAATAAAGATACTTAAAATTTGTAAATCGCGGGTAATTGACACAAAAAAGGGCTTAAATAACTGTAGTTAGAATTGTTCCTTCGCAGTGCACAGAGATGGCGCTGCGGTGAGAAATTATTTTTCGATGGCTGGAACCTTGAAACATGATTCATACGATTAATGAATAAATTGTGAATAATTTTGACTATGTAAAAAATTTTGCAAATACCAGCCGTTTTGGAGCTACATGAATTTTTTTCTCCATTTTTTTTCTCTGTAAATTTGAAAACTTCTGTAACTTTTCTGTTTATCATTTTAGAAAACCAATTATTTAGAACTTTTATCTTATTATATTCCATACTTCTTATATTATTGCACTATTTTGAAAATTTTTACTAATTTCAAATTTTAAAAATTAGTTGCATTTGAAAAATTCTGAAAATTATGAAAATTTTCAAAATATGTAATAATATAAGAAGTACGGAATATAATAAGATAAAAGTTCTAAATAATTGGTGTTCTAAAATGATAAACAGAAAAGTTACAGAAGTTTTCAAAATTTACAGACAAAAAAATGGAGAAAAAAATTCATGTAGCTCCAAAACGGTTGGTATTTACAAAATTTTTTACATAGTCAAAATTATTCACAATTTATTCATTAATCGTATGAATCGTGTTTCAAGGTTCCAGCCATCGAAAAATAATTTATCATCACAGCGCCATCTCTGTGCACTGCGAAGGAACAATTCTAACTGCAGTTATTTAAGCCCTTTTTTGGTGTCAATTATCCGCGATTTACAAATTTTAAGTATCTTTATTATTTTACGAAATAATGACCCGGGGACTTTTAGCTAAAACACCCTGTATATAAACATCCCAATGAATATCAATATTTTCCAAATTATTCAATTAATAGAAGAACTTTTTTTAAGCAAATTTTATGAAACAAACGACTATTTTTTTCTTATATTTGAAGCTTTATAAGTTTAAACAAACGCAAATAAAAAATGAGCTAATTTTTAGAGCAGTTAATCTATATATAATTTTTTGGATTTGGAAATAATCCATTCAAATCTTACTAAAAGAATTATATATTTTTTCTGAAGTTGCGAATGTAGGGTGACCTTACTGTGCATGTAATGTAGCAAAAATAGGTAAATTTCAACTTTTTGAGAGCTAGAGAGAAAAAGAGTCGTCAAATCTCTCTTACTTATTCTCACGGAGACCATGAATGCTGTTCTAGCACGCAGGAGTTTGCACACTTTTGTAATATAGTATTCCACACTATACTATGCTGGGTGTAAGAAAAGCAGAACAGAAATAGTTTTATAAGAAACATTGGTTCCAAAACAAAATTCAATTCGCTACTTTTTTTAATTCCGAGTCAAAACTATGCAATAAACCGGTATGACAGGTATTTTCGGCAGTTTTTGGGCTGTCATTCCATGATATTCTGAAAGACCGCACAAAAACGAACAATCAGTGTTTTCAGTAAGAAAAAAACGAGTACATTTAGACGTGGACGGAAAACAAATTTGCTTAAATGTTTACGATAGTATTTTGAAAGGAAAAGCTAATGACCCTAATTAGGATGATTTAGATGTAATAGGTGAAACAGCATTTCTGGCAAAAGTTCCCCGTTCGACAATACACAAACTGGTGCAAGAAGGTGCCCTCCCAAGAAAACAACGATCCGACGCCGGTAAATCGAAAACTCTCGACCTATCTTTAGCAAAACTTGTAAAATGTGTAATTTACGACGAGTATCAGAAAAATGAAATTCCAACTCTTGACGTAATAGACAGAAAACTAAAGGAAATGGATTAACCTCTAAAATATACCAAAAGAACTTTAGGAAATTGGATGAAAAAAATTGGATTTAAATATCAAACTATTAATAAACGAATGGCGATTATGGAAAGCAGACGAATAGTAGATTGGCAAATTTCATATCTAAAAGAGATAAAACAACTCAGGGAAAATAGACCCATTTATTATCTAGATGAAACTTGGTATGATTTTTTTTATTTTTGCAACGATTCATCTTTCTGTTTTTATTGTAGTAATAGTATATTTTTAGTTTATTTGCTAAGACAAATATTTGTTTCTGTTACTATTTTAGAGTATATTTTTTGTTTTTATTTTGTTTTCAAAGGTTTCTTGTTACTTTTTAAATAATCTCTTTATCCTATATTAATATTCCATACCCATCTTTTCCTGGCGAGAAATGCTCATACCTCCTCGCGGTTATACATTGAAAAAGTAAACGAGCGAACAATATAGTTAAATCCGGCTCTGCGTTCTGCAACCATTGCGTCTCTACAACACCGCCCAGATAGGCCGTACGTCGATCACTATTTCGATTGCTTCAACTATACCTGTCACCTCCTTCAAATAGGTATGACAGATATTTTCGGCAGAATAGAGGTCATACTAGGTTTTTCTGAAAGAGCATGAAATTTCCTAAAAAATGCTCTAATTGAAATCAATTTGCGCGAAAACGGTAAAATATTATTGTTTTTTAATAATAACCGATTTAATTAAAAATACTTGCAAGTTTATTTATGTCTTAATGATTTACAAGTGTCTGCCGCATAAAACCATTGCAATGCTTTTTAGGTCCAAGCCCTAGCTAAATACAAAGTGTAAAAAATATAACTTTTGAGGTGTCAAGTGAATAAATAGATAATTTCGTACATAATTTATATTTGTATCAAAAAGAATGTGTTGTGGTGTTGTATGTTTTTATGCAAATTTTTAAGGTGTCAAAAGTGTGTGATAGGTTTGGGGAATAATACATACCTGGGACGTGCGATTAGTGATTAATTTCGTACATAATTTGTGTTTGTATTAAAAAGAGTGTGATTTTGTGGTGTTGCATATTTTTTGTCAAGTAAGCGACAGGTTTGAGGAATAATACATATCTTGGGAGGTGCAATTAGTGATTAATTACGTACATAATTTGTATTTGTATTAAAAAGAATGTGTTTTTGTGGTGTTGCATTCTGCATCATAAATGCTGTAATAAACTGGTGAGGGGCTGATTCAAACGACTTTCTTCGAAAATATGAGAAGTGATTATGAAACCATCGACCGCTGTCACCGTAAATTTATAGCAAGGCAATAATGGTGTTATTCCTTAAGAAAATCAGAGTTTCTTAGATAAACAAACGTTGATTTGGGTAATAAATGGACAATCTGATCAGTGGAGTACTATTGGCTTAATACGCCGGGGGCTGAATTTCTAGCAGTTCAATGAAAATGCATAGTTTTTCTCAGGAAATGGTATCTATACACAAGAATGATGAATCGAATACAGAACATAGGACCACAAAATCAAAGAAACGGGGGAACGAGTCAGGGGCAGTAAAGCGGCGGCAGGGGGGCATACAGAAAAAATGATAACACATACACGAGAAGAGGTATACCACGGCAACAGTGGAGATAAACTGGAGGAAGAAGAGAAAGCAAAAAATGAATGAATCAAATTAATACGCCACCAACCAAGGAATAAATGCTAGAAATCACGGTAGTGATAATAATTAAAAGTAAACTCGAAATAATCAATGAGGTATTTATTGTTGATATACTGCGTCAGGGCTGAGTTCGCACATCACTTCAGCGGAGGTATGCCTAGTGAAGGTTTCTTTCAAAAAAATTGTGCTCTCTAAGAAAACACACATACGTCGATAATCTCCTAATCGATGCAGAAGAAGAAGAGTTGGACCAGCGGAGAGGAACACAAAATAGATGAATATTCCCTAAGAATACCGAACAAATTGAAGTACTTAGGAACAGACCGGACGAACCAGCTAGAGCGGAGAGAAACAGTAAAGGAGAGAATCAAAACGGCATGAGGGTAACATACCGTTCATTGAGAAAAATAAACTATCATGGGACCTTACCAAATGTATGTACATAGCCGTCATACGGACAACGATGATATATGGAGTCAAAAACGCGGCAACAACAAAAGCCAACAAAAGAAGTTTTTGAGAAGAGCAGAAAGGGCATCGTCCAACTAAAACAACAAGACGAAAACAGCGACACAAAACATCAACATAATAGAAATATACGCAATGAAGTATTGGGGACATACCCAAGGAAGGGACCCAACACATTTACTGAAGAAAGCGCTAGTACCGCACAGCAACAAACTAAAAATAGGGAGACCATGCTACAGTGGAGAACGACAATTGAAAGGATCAAGATCAACAAATGAACACCACTAACAAATCGCAAGGATATATACTCTACCACAATCGGAAACCGAGGAATCAGAAGACTCAGAAAAAAACGCTAAACACTCCATATTACGACACAACACGGCAACATATTTCACAAGAAGAGTCAGAATAAGCAGAAGTCCAGAACCAAACACACAAAAAAGGGAGCTTAAACGCTCCCTCACGACACAATGCGGTAACGCATCTCACAAATACCTACACCTCCCATCCCACATTCCTTTACCATGCGCCATGTGGCTCTCGCTGCTGGCAACAAGCATGACCTTAGTCCAACCCAGCGTGGACGTAGCAGGCCCAGCTGTATACCTGGGAGTGGCAGCAATGCCTACCGCACGCTGGTAAATCAATCAATCAATGAACCAATTTAATTAAAAATACTTCCGGCAAGAAAAACCATACTTTCGATGTCACGGACTCCCCTCCTATAAATTTTAATTTGAGGAAAAACCACAATACCGACACAATACATACTTTTTAGGGCAGTAAGCAATCATTAAACAAACTAGGGTTCGAAACAAAAAAACAAACCTATTAACACATTTTTAAAAAACTTTGATGAAACACATTAAAACGGATAATAAAAATAAACATAAACAAAGTATAACCTAAAAATAAGACAAGTATTATTATTATTATTAAATTCGGGTAACGTTTAATCATCAACTAGAACCCCATCAGCTTTAGGAATTTCTGTTCTGTTCGTTACCACTGGTGATATCTGGCGTATAATTGGTTGCCTATATTTTGTGTGGCGCAACCTCGACCTTTAATGAAGGCTCTGTACCTTGAATATCAGATGTCACTAATTTAACACCCCCCAATTCATCTTTCGCGTAGGTACGCCTCCCCCCCCCCCACCATTCAGGTCTAGTTACGCCACTGCTAGCAGCAAGCATATAAAACATAAATTCATATTTATTTCGTAAATGGTGAACATACCTTTACTGTGGTCCACTTCACTGCAATAATTTCGACAATCAAGATATACCGACTCGTGTTTAAAGATGCCAGATTTCATATCAACGTATTTATCATCTGCGATTGTAATGAATGAAACCTGATAATGCCACCGAACGAGCATATTTAAACTGTACCACAAATAAATACATGAAAGGAAATGAGTGAAGACCACGTGACAGACGATTTATGAATTATTAATTATATCCAATTGTTATCTTTGTACCTTAACAGTTGAAAAAGTTCATACATAATCAACAGTCCTCCGCGTTTCTTGATGTCGCAGTTTGCACGGCATTGCAATGTGTAATCATCGTATGCAAAATAGACTAAACAATCAATTTAGACTATTTTTCTTTGATTAATCTCTATAGCACTTGGTTTATTTAAAATAAATAATAATTTACAATTACTATCAAAGTTTCGTAACGTTCATTCAGTCAAGCGATTATATTTGGATTATTACAGCAGAGTCTGATTACAGTTAGGTTGCAATGAGAATCAAGTAAATCATGGGAAGCATTCGCTGACCACTTACAGGGTTGACAAAAACGTTTTTATTATTATATTTAATGAGAGAATTGGTCAAAATTGGTTAAAGTCTGTGTGAAATACAGTGCAAAATATACCATAACTAGATAGAACCATTATACTAAGAGTTATTGAAGTTTTTATATAATTTTTTATCTTTTTAGTTTGAAGGCACAGGAATAAAATCATGTGGATAAAAAACTATCCTTATTTTCACCTGTCAGTAAAATATTATTTACAAGTCTAAACGCAAGTAGTGACGAGTATTTGGAATATCGTAATTTTTAGGATCGATTTGAAGGATCGATAGGATGCGAGTAAGATTTAAAGATCTCGAATTTTCACCACTTTAAATCGTCAGCTCCTATTTTAACCCCTCAACAGCCAGTTTCACAATCGTTGGTTATCTTTTTAGTTGACTAACCAGAACCTGAAAGTTATAATTATTAGCAAACTTTACAAGACATTCTTACCTTTATAGTACTAAATCATTGGTCAAATTCTATTAATTAACCAACAATTCACAAATTTTAAAATCTCATTGACTGTGAAGGTAATACTTAATTATAACTAAAAACATTTGAATTTCCACAACCAGTGAAGTAATATCCAAAAAAATATATTTTTAAATCTGAATTAAATTTTTACCGCCCAAAACACTAAACCATATAGACCATTTTAGGATGACGTCACGATAAGTTTTAAACGAGAAATAAAAATAAAATGCCATCCTTTTGTGCGATAAGGTGCCATTGTGAGATAAGGTTTATTTTGAATGTAAAAAAAGCTCAGGAGAAAGGTAAAGAAATCACTTTCTGGCGGAGTTAGTCAGGAATCAGGAGCCACTAAATCGATCATAGGACTCGAAGATATAGTTTTTAAAAAATACATACATTATCCGAAATGACCTTGCGGATCTGAATCCAGAGGGCGCCATTCTCTCCGCGATTGCAAAAATGCGTAAAAAAATTTTTTGCGAAAATTTTTGTGTCACTAATTATTGATTAATTTTATATTCCCACCGCATTTACAGGCTTAATTTTTAACATTTCTTAATGATTTTCAAACCAACGGAAAGCTTATACTTTCTAGATTCCGGTGCTGCTAAATACTTCTCATAATTCTTGTTAACAAATGCTACAGAAATTGTTTAAACAAAGAGACCCCAAAGAATGCACGGTAAATTTCAGCATCGAGACATTTTTAAAACTATTATCGATAGATGCACACTTCTATGACATGAAATCTGCAAAACATAATGGAGCAGTTTTTAGAGAAAGAATTTATCTACATTGCGTTATTGTTGTAAAAGATACGATTATTTTTGTACAGCACGTGTTGTGATCCGGCTCGTCTTTTGGTAGATATACAGTGTACATATGTCTCGCATTGCCTCGCTCTCTTTAGGCTTGTTGACTACCTGCTGAGGTGTAGTGTAATAACAAAAAATCTTATGAGTAGCGTATACAGTAACTGTGTTGTGTGTTGTTTATAAATTCATGTAAAATATATTTAAAATAATTTTTGTATTAGTTTAATAGCCTGTATATTTCCATTATTATTGCAGAGTATCCGATGAAATTACAAAAATAATAGCGCAATTGCATTTTTCTCATCATAATCATAATGAAGCCGACACTAGAATATTTGCGATCATCCTATATTATCAAATCTGGAGTATGGTAGAATAATAATAGAAGCTACAACAGATATTTTTGTCTTATCCCTGTATTTTGTGTCTAGAATAATGGTGTCGTAGATTTGATGTATTTATTTATACCGATTCATCATGCTGTGCGAGAATTAACTATAGAGAAGACAATAAGTGCTCAAATGAATTTGGGTAATTTATTTTTGTGCATTCATGCTTTGACTGACTGTGATACAGTCAGTTTTCTATTTAAAAAAGGAAAAACTAACGCTGTAAAAAATGTTTAAGACATACAGAAGATAAAGAACTACAAAGAATACTTCAATGATTTCATTACTTTTCAAAATCTGGCCCGGTATTTTTTTAAAAACCGCTGCCCAAGGAATTCACTACTTCTACATCCAGATTTTCCATCCATGTCTCTCAGAACGAATAAATTTTTTATGTGGAAATAATTGTTTATGGAACTTTAATAATATAATTTTTGAAATCGTCTACCCCCAAAAACCCATAAAACGATATCCCTCATCGGGAGTGGGGTGGAGGTGGTGATAGAGGGGTGGTACTGGGGGTGGATGAAGTAAAAAAATATTCTGAGGTTTTTGATTCTTGTACACACACTAAATCACAATGGTTTAATTCCCTTTAATAATAGGGTGGGGGTGGTAATGGGGGTGGCTAATGCCAAAAAAACTTTTGAGACCTTATAGCTTCTCTTATAAATACTAAATACCAATTTTATTAACTCTTACCTGCTTGATTTATCTATTTACTCCAGTTTACTCCCCATCCCTTCAACGGAATAAGATGAAAATATAATCTAGTTCCAGATCACCTTAAAATACATATGCGTACGTACCAAATTTCAAGTCAATAACTTGAAACGTTTCCAGAGTAATCGTGCGCACAAAACACGTTACAGACAGACAGATCGACAAACAGAATTTTTTTTCACTCAAACTTAAAATCTCGACGTTTTATGACATTCTAAGCCTATTTGAACAATAAAACTTTTCAAATTTTTTCTTGTCGTTACTATACTTCCACTGGATGTGGAAGTAAATGTTATATGGTCGACGATAAGTCTGATATAAGGAATTTATCGCCTACCGAAGATTCTTTTTATCAACATATGTTGAGAGCTACGTATCAAATTATTCTGGGGAAGAGTGCAACTGAGATAAACCCAGAAATTCCCGATCCAATTGATTTTGATTGGGATTTGAAAAATAACGTACTTATTCCTAAATTAATAACTATAAATGTTCGTCCCAATATAACTAACAAAATGTATTTTGTAAATGTAAATTTAAAAAATGTATCGGAAACTGCAGTCATAGCAAAGCCGGGTTGGAATGCATAGTAGATTGCTACTGAGAGGGTAAATGTATTAGCTGTTAATTTAGTTTAAGTATAATGTATGTATGTATATTATTATTTTTGTATTTCTATTTCTCAAGCACAAAAAGTAAATTTAAATTCATTTAATTAGTTATATGGTTTTCTGTCTCTAATCAATATTTTAAGTTAAAATATAATAATTTTGGTTCTCAAGTAAACTAATCTTTAAATACCTTCGTTTTTTTTCATAATGACAAATGATAATATTTACGTATAAGTAATACGAATCGTAATTTTTTTGCAATCACAGTATATTGTCAGCAAGTTACCGATCGGCCACAGCGCGCGAACGTGTCAGCCAAAACGATAGCGGAAATAACGGAGCGCTGTACAAAAATAGTCATATCTTTTACAACAATAAAACAATGCAGATAATTTTTTCACCAAAAACTGCTTCATTCTATTCCGCAAATTTCATATCATAGAAGTATGCATCTATCTATAATAGTTTTTAAAATGTCTCGATACTGAAATTTACCGTGCACTCTTCGGGCATGCTTTGTTTATTAAACAATTTCTGTAGCATTTGTTAACAATAATTTCGAAAATTATTTGGCAGTACCAGAATCTAGAAGGAATAAGCTTTCCATTAGTTTGAAAATCATTAAGAAATATTAAAAAAAACCGCTGCCCAAGGAATCACTACTTCCACATCCGGATTTTCTATCCAAGTCACACAACGAAAAAATTTTGTATCTGGAAATAATTGTTTATGGAACTGTAATAATATAATATTTGAAATCCTCTACCCCAAAAACCCATAAAACGATACCCCACATCGGTAGTGGTAGTGGTAGTGGGGTGGGGGTGGTGACAGGGGGTGGGAGAGGGGGGGTGGATAAAATAAAACAATATTTTGAGGTTTCTGGTTCTTGTACACACACTAAATCACATTTTTTTTTATCCCCTTTAATAATGGAGTGGGGGTGGTAATGGGGGTGGCCAATGCCAAAATTTTTTTTGAGACCTTAGCTTCTCTTGTATATAATAAATACCAATTTTATGGACTCTTACCTGCTTGATTTACCTATTTTCCCCAAATTTACCCCAATTTACCCCCCAACCCTTCGACGGAACAAGATGAAAATATAATCTAGTTCTAGATCTCGTTAAAGTACATATGTGTACCAAATTTCAAGTCAATATCTCAAACGGTGCCAGAGTAAACGTGCGCACAAAAAAAGTTACAGACCGACAGACAGAAATTTTTTTTTCGCTCAAACTTGAAATCTCGACGTTTCATGACATTCTAAGCCTATTTAAACAATAAAAATTTTTAAAAATTTTTTTGTCGTTACTATACTTCCACTGGATGTGGAAGTAATAACCCTGTAAATGAGATGGGAACATAAAATTAATCAATTTTCAGTGACACAAAAATTTTTGGAAAAAATTTTTTTACGCTTTTTTGCAATCGCGGACAGAATGGCGCCCTCTGGATTTAGATGCGCAAAGTCATTCCAGATAATGTACATATTTTTTCAAAAGTATATCTTTGAGTTCACACCCTGGCATTTTAGGAGCGTCTTTTGAGAAGATTGATTCCCGAAAAATGATAACTCCTATCCGAATATGGTATAGGAACAAAATTGTAAAAAACTTTATGCACTTTGTTTTTGTGCAGGAAGTTTTTCTCCAACTTTTTTAGTTTTTGTATTAAATGACAAAAACAATATTTGTAAATTTTTTTTTTATAAAACGGACACCATTTTGAAAGTACAGCCAGTTTTTTTTTGAGACATGTATAAAATTGTTCCTTAGGCTCTAATCTTTATGAAAAGCATTGTCCCAAGGATCCGGGGTGGGCTCTCGTAGTATTTAATCTATGTCTTCAGCGTTTTAATTATCGAACCTGTTAATAGCGTTTCAAAATCGCCCCACGCTTTTATACTCAAATGTCATACTTAATTACAAACACGTCTTACACTAAGGCCCTTACGGGATACAGAGAGAGCAGGTTCGATGATTATTTTTTGCTTTTTAGTGCAGTATTTATGAAAGCGGTTTTTTAATTCTTTAAACTATTAATTTATTGCTTAGTAGGTTTCTAAAACTATTTGAGACCGCTGTGCCCAGAAATGTTCCAAGTTTCATCAGCTACTATAACTCATTCATTACTACATAGCTCTGTGCAGTTTCAAATCGCTTTAATTTATATGAATGATTTTAACTAAATGTCTACTTTTAATTACTACTAATTAATTCCAATTACACTTTTTCCTCTACTTCTGCGAATCCACGTAACATGTCATAATTTTGATCAATTAAATAAATTGCAGTAATTGCAAATGCTTATTTGCCTAGTTGAAAAGAGGTCAAACTGAAACACGTAAAAAACGAGGTCTCTATTTAACATTGATTATGTGCCCTTGAAGCAGTGATTTCTGATTTATTTTACGTAGATAATTGAATTATCAGTAATTCGCGATAAAAATTTTATGTATACGGTACGTCCTAATTGCAGATCGCGACGCGATGAATCGTGCGATGATGCCTGCGATTATCGCTGCTGTGTCTAAATTGTTAATTGAGTCTTGCAGAATCGTTACAGTATGAACGTATAATTTTATAAGTTCCCAAGGAACAATTTAAAAGTCATTTGGACTTGAGGAGGTTTTAAGAAAGGTTTGTCAGGGTTAGGAAATAGTCATGTGCTTTATTGATGTTGTAGTTAAGGCCTTTTAGGCTTCAAGTATACTTGCTCTTAATAGTAAGCTTTAAAACATTCTGTAAGACCTAATTATAAAGCTAATTTGCTTCTAGGATAATACGTATTTGTAATGGATTTATCATAACCTACATAAAACTCTCCATAAAGCTAATTAGTTTTATGCACGTCTTAAATTCCATTTAGATTTAAAGAGGCTTTAAATTATTCTTTATGGTATTAACATATTTGCAATAAATGCATTTTAAATCCTTTTTAAAACTAGACATTTTCAATGCCCATTAGTACTTATTAAAGGCCATTACAAAACTAGACTCTTAAAACATCCTTGATAAATGTTGTGATGAAACCGTTATGAAGAAAAAAAGGCCTCTATAAATCTAAAAGGCAAATTTTAATTCCATAATACACTTTCCAAAACCTCAATAAAACATTTATTATAAAAATAATAAACAATATGTCTGCCTGAAGTGTCGTTGATGCATGTGTGTGTGTGTGTGTGTGTTAATTAAAAGCATTTCACGACTTACTGATGTGTAATTAAGTCTTTTTTGGAAAGGTGGAAGAAAATAAAAAAGAGTGGCCATTTTAAAAGGACTGTTAAAACACACACGCCTACAATTTGAGGTTAAGTTTTAAGTTTTTTGTATCAAATGTCAACGTCCCAAACGTTTTATTATAGCTTTTATCAAGTCCATGTGATCTTCGCCAAGTGCATTTGCATTTTTGTAAGAAAGGGATCATTTGTGATAGTATACAAAAAGACTAAAAGGGCTTCATTCAGAGTAAATGTTCTAGGTCATTACTATTATTAGAATATATAGTTGGACGAGCGAAGAGGCGACTTCAATGTGAATATCAGTCGATATTCCGTTGAAGCAACGTCGAGCGCGGTTAGTACTTGGATGGGCTCCCATCTTGGGAAATACAGCGTTCTCGTCCCACCTTCTAGAGGCTTGTATATCAGTGTATACTCGGAAGTTACGTAATTTCAGACGAGGATTGCGTAGTGGATATACCATCCTTCGGAGGGGATGTAAAGCAGGCGGTCCCTTGTCTATTAAATGTTAGACAAGTAAAAGATCCCTACTCTTCTTAAGGGAAGAGGTTCGGCAAAATTTCCAGGTTGGGGGTAGCTCGTCTCCTGGCGTCGGTGATAGGCCCTGGTAGCGGAAATAGGCCGACGTGAAACAGTAAAAAAAAAAAAAGAATATATAGTTTAATGAGAGGACCAGTGTTGCCAGATCAAAATTTTAAAAGTCATCAGACGACGCTTTAAAAAGTTACTAAATCTTACTAAAATTTCACTAGATTTGAAATTAAAGCTCTCATCTTTAATTTTCAAAAGTTGCAGTGTCTGTAGGACACGTAATTTTCTTGAGCTCTCTGAGCACAGCATAGCTTTGAGCGTCCTCTATCTGATTATTTCGTTGCCAGACTTCGTACTCTGTATTGTATTAAAGGGTCTGTAACTAGAAAGTACTGTTTGTCTACGAGACGCTAGAGGGCAACGAGCGATTGTAGCGATTCACGGTCAATAAACTATACGGTTACCTCAATTAGCAGCTTTTAGACGAGAGAGACGCGCGGAGCGGGGAATCGAATGAAAGATATTCTGTTAGGGTCTACAGCCTACGTCAGCTGTAGACACTACAGGCATCTTTGTCTGTGTCTTTTGCACGGAAATCAGATATGTCTGTCTCTTTCATTCGATTCCCCGCTCCGCGCGTCTCTCTCGTCTAAGAGCTGCTGATCGAGGTAACCGTAGAGTTTACTGACCGTGGTAGCGATTAACGTGAACAGTTCTGTATTAAATGGATCGCAACTCGAATTTAATGTTTGTCTACCTACCAGAAGAGGGCAATAAATTGGATGATTCAAAAATCATTAAAAATGGGCATTTTCATAAAAGTTTTCACTAAATCGCTAGATTTAAAAAAAATCACCAGATCTAGTGAAATTTCACTAGACCTGGCAACACTGGAGAGGACTAAAATGACAATTAGGTTTTTAGTTGGCCGGCCATGTTTTTCTTGTTATATAAAAATATTCAAGGTCAATCTCACAATTATAATTATCAATAATTATCACTTTTTCGTTAGCAAATTAAGGTAGAATTACAAGAAACGACTGACAATTACCGTGGGAACCGAGAAGCAGCCCACTTTTTTAAATTTGCTGATTACGTGTGTCTAAATTTTGTATGGATATTAAAAACATTATTATTTCTGAGGGGCTCTTGTTTTTTGGGCCTTTCTTATGTAGTTTTAACGATAAACTGCCGTTGGTTTTAATTTTTTTGTCATACCTGATGGCTTTTTATTAACTTTTAAATCGGCCTTAGAGAGGTTATAGTGCTCTACGCTTTATACATTTCAAATTCCATTTTATCTTCAATAAGCCTGATGGTGTGTTTGCTTAAATCAGTTTAGAAAAAATAAATGCAATAATAAAATTATTTGGATTCCTTCGTGGACATTCTTATAGCTTCTCAGTTCTAATATGGTTTTAAAAACCAGTTTTAAGGTAGCCTTCTAGGTGTTTTCTAGAAATGCAGGAAGCTAATAGAAAAGCTTCTGACAGCTTTAAAATAGGTTTTAAGAAAGGTTTTAAAACGGCCCGAACAAGGTTTTCAAGAGCAGCACTATGCCTCACTAAGGAGTTTTATGATGGAATTTAAAATAGGCCTTAACAACCTTCATAAGGGTGGGCCCTTTTAGTCTACAAGTCGTTTTATGATGGTATTGTTACAGCAAAATAGATTTTTCAAGGCATTTTATAAATAGTTTTATAGCACCCTTGTGTATACAATAAAAAACTAAAATTGTTCCTTGGGTTATTGGGATAAAACATTTTGCATTGAAAGTTAGAGCCATATGCCAACTTTCATTGCATTTGAACAAAAAAAAATTAATACTACAAATTAAAGTACTTAAATAGCTTTTTTATTTTTTAACACAAGTGTGTGTTGCATTAAAAACTTTAAACTGGCTATAAAGTGTCAAAGATTTGATATCATTAGTAGGTGTAAATTGGCAAAGCAATCTAAATGCTTAACCTTGAGCAAAATATATTTATTGTGCAATGTTATGGGTTGAGGCAAATTAGCTACAAAGGGGTGGTCAGACAGTTTGAACAACAGTTTCCAGGGATTTCAATAGACGACGTTACCGTTCAAAATATTGCGACAAAATTTTCAAGAACTGGGACCTTTGAAAATCGAAAGAAAGAGAAGATTGGACGAAGACGATGCGGCAACAGTTTTGGCTTTTGGCGACGTCAGAGTAAACGGCAAAATTTCATTAAGACATACGGCAGCAGAACTTGACGTGAGCAAATCAGATTTGCAAAGAATATTTAAGATAGGTAAATAAGATAACGATTGGACTTTTGTTTGAGGATTGGAGAGAAGTGTCTCACGGAAAGTAATTCTAAAAACATTATTTCTTCGGACGAAGCGACATTTACCACTGACGGAGTTCTTTCTTAAGAAAATTCAAATTTTAGAATAAATTGCAAGAACAGTATTTAAAAAAAGTTAACGTTTGGTGTGCCGTTTTATACGACGGGATAATTGGACCTCATTACTTCCACATCCAGTGGAAGTAGGTATAGTAACGACAAAAAAAAATTTGAAAATTTGTATTGTTCAAATGGGCTTAGAATGCCATGAAACGTCGAGATTTTAAGTTTGAGCGAAAAAAAATTTCTGTCTGTCGATTTGTCTGTAACTTTTTTGTGCGCACGATTACTCTGGAACCGTTTAAGACGTTGACTTGTTTGGTCCACGTACACACTTTAATGGGATCTGGAACTAGATTATATTTTCATCTTATTCCGTCCAAGGATTGGGGTAAATGGGGAATAAATAGGTAAATCAAGCAGGTAAGACCATAAAATTGGTATTTAGTATACAAGAGAAGCTAAGGTCTGAAAAAATTTGTTGGCATTAGCCACCCCCATCCCATTATTTAAGGGGATGAAAAAAAATTGTGATTTAGTGTATGTACAAGAACCAGAAACCTCAAAAAAAATTTTTACTTCACCCACCTTCACTCCAGCCCCACCCCAGTACCGATGTGGGATATCGTTTTATGGGTTTTTGGATTTCAAATATTATATTATCAAAGTTCCATAAGTAAGCAATTATTTCCACATACAAAATGTTTTCGTTATGAGAGACTTGGATAGAAAATCTAGATGTGGAAGTAGTGATTCCTTGGGCAGCGGTTTTTTTTAATGGAAATTTAAATCAATATGCGTATTTGGAGATATTGCAAAATTACTTACAAAATTACCTTGATGAAATGTATTTGGCTAAGAGACAAAAAATTTATTATCAGCAAAATGGTTGCAGCTCACTCAAGTCTTTTGATAAGAAATTATTTGAACAATGTATTTAGGGAAAAATGGATTGGTAGATTTGGGCCACCGGCCACAGCCATACCCACCAAGAAGTCCGGATTTAACAATTATGGATTTTTACTTTTGAGGCAAACTAAAACAACAAGTTTATACCGAAAACTTTGACGATGATTTGGAAAGTTTAAAAAACGAAATTATTGATGTGATCAGAGCCATACCTACTGAAGAAATTAGAAGAATGCACCAATATAGGTGGGGCACTATTTGAATAGGTTTTTAGTTGCATTCGTTGAAATTGTTAATTGTGTTAAAAAATAAAAAGCTATTTACTTTAATTTGTAGTATTATTACTTCCACATCCAATGGAAGTATAGTAACGACAAAAATTTTTTTTTAAATTTTTATTGTTCAAATAGGCTTAGAATGTCATGAAACGTTGAGATTTTAAGTTTGAGCGAAAAAAAATTTCTGTCTGTCGATCTGTCCGTCGATCTGTAACTTTTTTGTGCGCACGTTTACTCTGGAACCGTTAAAGATATTGACTTGAAATTTGGTACACATATGTACTTTAACGAGATCTGGAACTAAATTATATTTTCATCATGTTCCATCGAAGGATTGGGGGGTAAATTGGGGTAAATTTGGGATAAATAGGTAACTCAAGTAGGTAAGAGTCCATAAAATTGGTATTCAGTATATACAAGAGAAGCTAAGGTCTCAAAAAAAATTTTGGCATTAGCCACCCCCATTACCACCCCCACCCCATTATTAAATGAAAAAAATTGTGATTTAGTGTGTACAAGAACCAGAAACCTCAAAATATTTTTTTACTTCATCCACCCCCACTACCACCCCTCTATCATCACCCCCACCCCACTACCGATGTGGGGTATCGTTTTATGGGTTTTTGGGGTAGAGGATTTCAAATATTATATTATTAAAGTTCCATAAACAATTATTTCCACATACAAAATTTTTTCGTGACTTGGATAGAAAATCTGGATGTGGAAGTAGTGATTCCTTGGGTAGCGGTTTTTTTTATTGTTCAAATATAATGAAAATTGGCATATGACTCTAACTTTCAATGAAAAATATAGTATAGTATAGTGGAGTCAAATTAAGCATAAAAAATTTCTAACAGAATGTAAAAAACATCAATATATATTACTTTTAAAAAAATTTTTATTTTCAAATAGGCTTAGAATGTCATGAAAGGTCGAGATTTTAAGTTTGAGCGATAAAAAATTTCTGTCTGTCGGTCGGTCTGTCTGTAACTTTTTTTTGTGCGCACGTTTACTCTGGAAACGTTTAATATATTGACCTGAAATTTGGTACACATATATACTTTAACGAGATCTGGAACTAGATTATATTTTCATCTTATTCCGTCGAAGGGATGGGGGGTAAATTGTGGTAAATTTGGGGTAAATAGGTAAATCAAGCAGGTAAGAGTCCATAAAATTGGTATTTAGTATATGCAAGAGAAGCTAAGGTCGCAAAAAAATTTTTGGCATTAGCCACCCCCATTACCACTCCCACCCCGCTACCGATGTGGGTTTTATGGGTTTTTGGGGTAGAGGATTTCAAATATTATATTATTAAAGTTCCATAAACAATTATTTCCACATACAAATTTTTTTCGTTGTGAGAGACTCGGATAGAAAATCTGGATGTGGAAGTAGTGATTTCTTGGGCAGCGGTTTTTTCAATTATTTTCAAAGGGTTACAAAGAAAGCCATACCAATAGTCGTATGCTAGCAGATAGGTATTATCTTTCTCTTAAATTTAGTAAACGCACAACTATGGTTGCTCAGTTATTTCCAAAAACCTGAATGAAAAAATTCTCTGGCATTTCTTCATACACGTTATCTGTAACATTTTATTATTTTTTTAATACTTCCGAGGGGTTACAAAGATAACCATACATGTAGATGCATACTGTGATGTATCCTTTACCTTCCTCTAAAATGTTGTACACGCACAACTAAGGTTAATTTCGAAGAAATTAACTTAAAGTTAGAATGGTCTATGCAGACAGAAGCTCATCCACAGATTTCACCATCTACTTCGGCACAGGAGTTGTCATCCACAGATTCTTTAATTGACCCCGCGTTGATTCACTGCTTGACAATGACTGTAAGTTGAAACTGGAGTCGCAGATTTTTGTGAATACATAGTGGTAGGAAACATAGGTATAGTTGTCTTCAGATCTGCTCTGCACCCAAAAAATGTCAGCGTCTTTGATCTTTACTGCACCGTCAAAGACGCCGACATTTTTTACACGCATAACAAGCAGAGCTCGCTATGGGGGAGGGATGGGGGGGGGGGGGGAGACGCTTCCCCTCCCCGCAATATCGTGGTCGAGTTGGAAAATTCAAGCTTCAAGCTGGAAGAATGCGGGAAAAATTTCACCTTCCCCGCTCATCAATTTTTATTTTCGAAGGAATTTTTGTGTATTATTCGAGCTGGGAAATTCAAATTTCAAGTTGGGAGAATTCGAGAAAAATTTCACCCCCCCGGCCATCAATTTTCATTTACTTTTCGGAGGAGTTGGGAAAATTCCTGCAATGAGAGTTGGGAATTATTAACTACCTCCCCCCCTCCCAAAAAAAAACACCCTACCACTGATAACAAGTGTGTAGTCAATTATAGTGTGTTTTACTTATTTGGTCAAAATGATAAAACTACCACAGAGTAACGGCTTCTTCAATCGATTTTTTTAATTATAAACGACTTTATTAATATAATAAAATATCCACAATACAGAGCAAAGTATAGATAATATTATCTATTCTTATACTTAGCCCTAAAAATACACATAAAATACGCAATCTATCAGCGCAAAATCTCGGCATCGCGTAAGAGTAATTATTATCAGTTTAATTTACTTAGGATAATCTTATTACGTACATACTTTATTATCAACACAAAATTAAGAATATAATAAAAGTTCGATTAACACACATATTTCCAGATTAAAAGATAGGACTAAAATTCCCCGGAAAGTAGCAATGTTATACTTTATACCATAGAGATTAGCGGCGCATCATTCTGCTCTGCACCACAGAGTTCAAATACCGAGTAATCCATAAATATTTATGTTTGTTGGTAAAATTTATTTGATTTATTAACTGTGGCAACTGTTAAGCTGTTAGTAAAAGCAATAATAATTCATGAATTTAAGTGTATAATTGTATTTTCAATTGCAGATTCATAAATCCAGAAATAAATTTGCCAGTTAACAGTATACGCATACAAACAGTTCAACCAGAGGCGTTGCTGAAAGGCGTCAGCTTGTCCGTTTACCCACTGAGGCTGAGGTGGCCACCGTGTTGCGGTTAAACTCATGTTTGAGAAGGAATTACCTAAGTGCGAGGGGTCTCTCACTCCGGAAATCACTGTACTTTTACTAAGACATACTTTGGAAATACCTAGAGATGGCAATTTTCTCAAAAATGGTTTTTTTCTTGGAAGGGTTAAAACCCATTTTTGAATTTGCTGCTAATTCTTTTAGTTTCAGTCCTCAAAATTTCGTTATTTCATCATTTGGCGTGGGTGTGAATTTTCTCCAAATACCTAATAGTGCTAATAATGCTAATGCTAACGACTAGTAATTAAAATATACTGAACGGAATTGTTAGTTTGGTTAGAATTGGAGGCAAATTCAAAAATGGAAAAAGAAAAAACCCATGTTTGGGAAAATTGCCATCTCTAGAAATACCAGAAATATTTGAGGAATACTAAGAAATACAATACTAATAAAAATTAGGAAATACCCTCGGAAATACCACGGAAATATTTGGAAATATCAGAAGTATATAAAGAATTACATGATACCTTCCCATAGGCACATATACTCGCGTATATACAATGCACAGGTTATAATAATTGTGTACAGAAGGTATATAAGTTGATGCCTAAATATTTACTAAAATACTAACTAAAACATCTATTGAGAAAATGTTACCTCTTCTCTGAAATATAATTATAATTTATAGCCCAGTAAAATTAGACTTACGAATGGAAATATTTCGGGTATAGTAAGGTACCATTGCTGGAATGAGCTACAAATGAGACACTCATTGAACGTCCAAAGAGTTCAAACGAAAATATTTCAGACAACGCTCCCAAATTAGGAGTGACAATGGCCAAACGTCTTTTTATAAATACCTACCTATTTAATGATTTTATTGCAAAAATATATAGATAGCATATTTAAAGATTAATTTATCTTTCATTTAAGACCAATGTAGGCTAATTTTGATATAAATTGACCGAGATATACAGTATGTTCCATTTTTAATGCCCCCCATCAATTTCTCAATTATTAGGCACCCGATTTCAAATAAACTTGAATTGGTATCAAAGAACTTTTTTTATGTCCCGATTGCGTCGCTTTCAGTAAAACAAAACTTATTTTAGCCATTGGCGTGCATTTTTCTTAAGGAAAGGAGGGTGGATTTTTCGAAAAAATGCCTAATATAAATTAGGCACTTTTTGAAAAACTAATGCAATATTATTGCTCTAGAACTACTGTATCCAAAATTTAATAACATTTTGATTTATGGTTTTCGAACTTCGGATCCCTTAAAATTGCATTTTTTAAACATTAAATAATCAATAACTTAGAAACTACCTAATTATTTTTCGAAAACAAAGTCATTCCTCATTTTCTCTGTACAATTATTCACTTTTTTGCCACTTCATGTCATCGATACTTTCAAATCGGTAATGCAAAATAATTTATAGGGCTGCTGGTTCAAAACTTTTGGTAATTACTTCCACATACAGTGGAAATATAGGAACGCAAAAAAAAATGTAAAATTTTTATTGTTCAAATAGGGCTTAGAATGTAATGAAACGTCGAGATTTTAAATTTCTGTCTGTGAGTCTAACTTTTTTTTTGTGCACACGATTACTCTGGAACCGTTTAAGATATTGACTTGAAATTTGGTACACGTATGTATTTTAACGAGACCTGGAAACAGATTATATTTTAATCTCATTCCTTTGAAGGGTTGGGGTGTAAATATAGGGTTAATGGCGTTAAATAGGAAAATCGAGCAAGTAACAGTCCATAAAAGGCTAAGGTTTCACAAAACTTCTTGGCATTAGCCACCCCCACCCCATTCTCAACCCCACTATTAAAGGAGGTGAAAATAAAATTATGATTTAGTGTGTGTACATTGTGTACACGAACCAAAGGCCTCAAACATTTTTGTTACTATGGTCCTATTTTGTGGCCAGCTACCCCCACTACCGATGTGGCATATCGTTTTATGTGTTTTTGGGGTAGACGATTTCAAATATTATACTATTAAAGTTCCGTAAACAATTATTTCTACATAGTGGAGTGCAAATATAGCATTTTCGTTGTTTGAGACTTGGATAGGAAGTCTGGATGTGGAAGTAGTGATTCCTTGGGTAGCGGATTTTTTTAATGAAAACTCTTGGACTCAAGGGCGGATCTGGACCTTGAGCTTGGGGGGGGGGGGGGAATTTTTCATCCCAAAATTTTTTCATCCCAAAAAATAAAATTTTACCAGAAAAGTTTCTTGGGGGGGGGGGGGGGGTAATTACCCTATTAAAAAAATTTTTCTTCCCAAAATTAACAAAAATCATAACATTTTAAAACAAAAATTGATGATTTACAGAATCTTGGGGGGGTAATTAGCTCGGGACACGTATATTGGATTTTGTCTATCTGCCATAGTTTTAGAGAAAACTCCAAATCCCACCTCATGTGGTCCACCCTGTATTATTACTAATAAACGTCATTTTATAAATACTCAGGTACATGTAAGTAAGAATACTATACTATACAGAAATAATGGAAATATCGGTTTAGTAACCACCCACTCACTTTATTTTACTATAAAACTTAATATCGACATGAAACAAACAAATATTAAAACCAAAATAGGAATGACGAATGACACATTGACCTCAAGATATCCAAAGTGGGTGGGTACTTAAAACGAAAAATCACACTAAAGATGGTCTTTAAAAAAATAATAATAAAACGGTAATGAGCTGCTGTAAATTTAACACCCACCTTTCTACCACAGCCTGCTTAGGGGTAACTTCAGGGTGAAGAGTCGGCAGTCCCGGGGGCTGTGGGACGACGGGGGGGACGGTCCCTCCGCCGTCGAGGCAACCCCCTGGACCAGAGTTGGCTAGATCCAGCGTGTCGATCTATCAGTCCCTCGTTACATCGCACTTTGTCACTAAAATCACAACACTCGGTATATGAACATAACCTCAAATACTGGTTTAAACAGATTTTGAAGGAAAATTTAACAGTCTCGCACACATTTTATTTGATGGCCTTCGAGTCAGTTGCAGTGCCAACGAAGATTAGGTATGATTTCCTTAATTAATTGAAGGTTATACGTTGTTTTGCGTTGTATCCATATGCATTTTGAATGAAGATAGTGTCCTTTTATACATTTCTGTTGCTTCCGACTTGTTTTTAATATATAATCTCTCCAGGAACTCGAGTTGTTTAGATAAAAAACTAAATCAAAATAGATTAACACAGCTCTGTCGTTTTGATTTGAATGTAAACAGTAAGTTCAGTGGACTTTTTTAACAGGTTGTTTTAACGCATGTCTAATGTTTATAACCTACACCTCTGTGACTTTAACAATAAAATACTATATTTATTTTTGGTCTTGTCATTTTTATTAACAATAATAATACGAGTAATTACATACACAGGTTATAAACACAATTTATAGTACATAACAAGAGTTGTTTCTTTACAATAAGCGATTTGTCAATAAAAGTCCGCACTCAAATACAGTTTCACACACGTTCTCTCATAAACAATTGTTTTTAAATTGTAATACAGTTTCTCAATCGTTTCACAACCACTTTTTTAATGCCGAAACAGATACACAACTTTCGCTTAGTTACAGACCGCGGCCATCTTCCATGGCGTGCCAGTGCAGCCACCTGTCACATATAAAATGACGATGGGCGAATGGTTGGTCGTGTGCGCGTCCGTTCGAAATCTACGAGTCTATACGAACAAAGATAAGCAACGGAATTTACTAATAAATCCGTGTGGGAGTAGATAATTGTTGTTTATTATGATAAAATATACTTGTAGGCATTTAGCTTTGATGGCATTTTCTAAAATAAAAATGTGATGCTTTAATTTCCGTGATAAATTGAATGTTGCTGATTACTGTAATATTTAATTAAGAATATAATTTTATTAAATCGTGGACTAAATGGATTTAGATTCGTAAAAATATCTACTATCAAATAAATTACTACCTGAGTACATCTTTATAATTATTGTCTTGAATTTATAGAAATGTTTCTGCGATGTGAATTGACATTATTTTTTAAATTTGTGTTGTTGGACAAATCTCGAGGAATACAGAAAAAACTGGTAGTTAAAAAAGAAACTAGTTTTAAAAAATAAAAAGTAGGCGTACACTATGATCTTATATCAATATCACAATATCTACATAAATCTGTGATACGTTCAAGTTTTATTAGTTACACCTAGGTATAATTAATTAATATTGGGAAAGCTCACTTTTTTTTATCAAAATATCTTTTATAATTTATTAATTTGAAATGGATTATGCAACACTCAACTCTCTAATCAATACTTTTTTTAACAATGTTAACTGTAATTTGTAGTTCAGCGGTGAGGAAGTGTTTAATATAATTTTCTCTACCGTCCGCTAGATGGCGCGTATGACTGTCGTAGAGTATTTCACCAGCATTGCAGTAAAAGTGTATTTAAAATCACATACATTTAAATGACAAATATGTGCAAATTATTTAAAATAATCTAGAGATAATGGTAGAGGCGCTGGCAGACAAAATGGTGAACGGATATTGATTAAAATCTTCACTGATAGGAATCAATTCAATAGTCTTTGAGTAAAAAGGGAAGATCTTTGAGTTTGTGAAAACAGAACATCCACCGTTTCATAGTGATAGCAGTAACTGATAGTACAATAAAAATAGCACTTTGATTATGAAAAAAGTTGCCTGTTATTTAATTTTGTGAAAAAGGCAAGTCAGTTTTTTACGTGTTTCTTCTCAAACAACCTGGCATTATCTGGTATATGCATTTCTTGAGGGCGATTTAGTTGAGTCAACGCAAATATGGATTAGCGCACTGCAGTGTTGCAGATGGAAAATGTTACTAAGGTTTTTAATTAAGCACTCACAAAATATGAAAACGCACAGTTTCTAAACCGCAATATCCAGGTTCGAACCAACTTTATGTAGATTAGATGATATATTGATTTACCCTAGGTATATGGTATTTTTAGTAAGACTATTATGAAATAAATAAAGTTGCAGTCGGGCGTTGCCGACTGCGAATATCTGTTAAAGGAGACGAACTCTGTTGAGCTCAATATTTTTCTTTAGAATTTGGAATATACCTACAACCCAGGTAGCAAAGGCACGTGAAAATGACGTGAAAAAATGGTCAGGAGTGACGAGAAATGACGAGTTAGATGACGTAAATGAAACGTGAAAATGACTTCCTAATGTCTCAGACGAATGACGTCTCATGCTAGACGTTAATTTGACGTCTTTTTCAGGTTATATTTGGTAATTCCCCACAGGTTTTTAGTAATAGAAACATAAAACTACATACTAGTTAGTAGTCTACTTGATAAAAATAAAGTAATTAATGCATAAGTTTTGTCCTATGAATTTGTTTGTTAGCCATCCGTATATTTTATTTACATTAACATATCTAATTATCTAATATTGTTTACCATCACTCCAATTTTTTCTCACAAGGGTTGCCTGCAAATTATAATGTTTATTAACTTATTAAATTCATTTTTACTTACCTTTACCAATTGCGGTGGATAGGGATCGAACCTACATGTCTCCCGTTGTCCGTATTACAGTACTGACTCTTCTACCAACTGAGCTATCTTAGTGGCCGCTATTTCGCATGCTAAAAGCAGTATTTATAGTGATGTGCGTATGAAGTCTTTATTATGTGAAATTGAATTTCTAGCCTTATTTAAAATATATGATAATCTTTCAGGTTCTCTTTTTTTTTCTATTTTTTTACGTGTTCCCAAACCTGAATTTTTCGAGTTACTAGTATTTTTATTTATTTATAATTATTAAGAAGAACTTATTTAATTTAATTAAATTGTCACCAGTAGTACGAGTACTTGTTGAACAACGTAATTATTACATTAATTCAGTGGCGGCACGTTAAAAAAATGTTTATTTTAAGAATTTAAGTTTTAAGTTGAAGTACTTATACAAACCTGGGAAAAGTGTTGGAGAAAAAACGGTAAAAGTATAATATCATCTACAACATAAATAGAATATTTAATGGTCTAAAACAGACCTAAAATTGAAAAGAAGTATATTCGTACATCGGTTTTATAAGCAATTACCTTAAAAAAAAACAACTAAAATTTTTTTCGCAATTATTTTAACAAAAAAACAAAAAAAAAGACGGAATGAGCAGGAGTTGAACCGCGGACCTCGTGTCTTGCAAGACGACGCTTAACCCACTCAACCACTAACTTCCGTTAGAATACTTGCTTAAAGACTTTATAGTGGAAAACGCAACGGCTAGATTTTGCTTTTTAATGCATTTTAATCTAATTTTATTATTAAAAGAACTCGATATCTTCACAAATAAACTGCCGAATCTTTGCAAACTCTTTCGAATATAAATTATTTTGGATATTGTTAAACAAACATCATCCTCGAATAAAAACGCCAATACTTATCCCTCACGACACGGTTTATTTTTTTTAAACTTTATACTCTGTTTACGATAACTAAATGCCATCAGCGAGTTTTAAAGTTTGTAATCCGATAAAATATAAATAAATTTAACACCGAAAAAAGACGACAATACGACGTGATGTGTAGCACGTCATTTTAATGTCATTTATAAGACATTATGTCGTCGATTTTTAGTGCACTGACGTCTTTTTGACCAGAATCACCAGATTTTGACGTCATTATAACGTACCCTTGCTACCTGGGGTCTTTTTGACCAGAATCACCAGATTTTAACGTCATTATAACGTATCCTTGCTACTTGGGAAGTTTTTTGGCGTTGAGGAAGCTCAAAACTTATCTCTGAAATAATATAGCTGAGGTAAGGCTAAATGGCTTAGCATTCGCTAATATATAAATTCGTCGAGGGAAGTTGATGTCCATTAAGTGATTAATACATTTTTGCAAAAGGAAGCCCCGGCGTCTAGAAATGTCACACTGAGTAAATATTTTTTTTGTTTTATCTCTGCCGTTTAATTATTATTAGTATGTAGATATTGTATTTTAATAAATGAAAAAAAATTTTTTTGACTTACTTTTACTAAATTTTCTAAAACTAATTAAGTTTTATTTTGAACAACCCCGTTTTTTCAACTTAATTTCGCACTGAGGTGATTTCTAACTTTTCATTTTAAGCCATTTGACCTTGAACAATATAAAATTTTCGCCTACGGCGCATTTTTATTTTCCTTCCCAACGTTCATGAAGCCCCCCCCCTCCTTGACTTCATACTAGATCCGCCCCCGTTGCCCATTAAATTTTATGAAAAAACCATCTACGTTAGTTTTTTACGTACTTCTTCTCAAACGTCAATAAAATCAAACCTGGCATTATCTGATATACACATTTCTTTTTCTCCCATATGTCTATGAGAGATGGATGGGACTTATGTGGACTCAGGCAACAAATGCTCCAAAATATACAGGGTGCCCGAAAATGAGGACCAACTTCGACCTCCTTTAAATCGCTTATTTCAAATGGAACATACCATATTTTATAAGCCTATTCGCTTCCCTCTTTTATTACCTATCACCCTATATGTACATTGCCTATGGCTATAATGTATGGTTATTGAGTTATTTAAATTTATTTAGAAAAATTGTTAAATTAACATGAATGAACAATAGTGTTTTTATATTTTTAATCCAAAGATTTTTTTTTAAGTAGTATTAGGTTTAGGTACATGATGATCCAACAAGGATTGAATAGGGCAATTTTTCCAAAAAAACCATTCGATGTATTTTTTCCGCAGAAACCAAAAATTATCATAAATGAAAATAAATAAATTGAAAACAAAAGAGTTATAACACAAAAAAACCGCTGCCCAAGGAATCACTACTTCCACATCCAGATTCTCTATCCAAGTCACTCACAACGAAAAAACTTTGTATGTGAAAATAATTGTTTATGGAACTTTAATAATATAATATTTGAAATCCTCTACCCCAAAAACCCATAAAACGATACCCCACATCGGTAGTGGGATGGGGGTGGTGATAGGGGGGTGGTAGTGGGGGGTGGATGAAGTAAAAAAATATTTTGAGGTTTCTGGTTTCTGTACATACACTAAATCACAATTTTTTTTCATCCCCTTTAATAAGGAGGTGGGGGTGGTAATGGTAATGCCAAAAATTTTTTTGAGACCTTACCTTCTCTTGTATATACTAAATACCAATTTCATGGACTCTTACCTGCTTGATTTACCTATTTACCCCAAATTTACCCCAATTTACCCCCCAACCCTTCGACGGAACAAGATGAAAATATAATCTAGTTCTAGATCTCGTTAAAGTACATATGTGTACCAAATTTCAAGTCAATATCTTAAACGGTTCCAGAGTAAACGTGCGCACAAAAAAAAATTACAGACAGACCGACAGACCGACAGACAGACAGACCGACAGACAGACAGAAAATTTTTTTTCCCTCAAACTTAAAATCTCGACGTTTCATGACATTTTAAGCCTATTTGGACAATAAAAATTTTTTAAAAATTTTTTGTCGTTACTATACTTCCACTGGACGTGGAAGTAATAGCATATTTTATTTTATATTCGTTTTTTTATTATAACTTTTGAATTCGGCGGAAAAATACATCAAATGGTTGTTTTAGTTTTTGTTATAATATAAACGTTTCTATCGGAGGAAAAATGGCCCCGTTCCGTCTTAGTTAGAGCAGCCTGTACATAGTGACTTGAATTTGATTTAAATTTTTTTGTTTTAGTATCTTTTCCCATAAAAAGTTTTTATTTTATCGAAATGATAAATGATGCAATGTAAAGTTCCCATTTATAATAATAATAATTAGGCTTTTAAAAAAAAAGTTTAGCTGTTTTTTTTTTCATTTTCTCCCCCCTCAAAGTAGTAGGTTTCGATACGGCCCTGCGAGCGTACTTTATGTTGATTAAATGATATAACAATTTTACCATAAAATGTTTATTACGGTATTTTTAATAAGATGTTTATCAATACAAATAGAATTTGCAGTCGGGCGTTGCCGAATACCTACACTGTAACAAATGAAGGTATTTACCGTCGTTGCGTGTAAAATTTTAATATAACTTTACCCGCAAAAAGAGTGTAAAATTCCATTTACCAGGGAGGATTACCCAAAATATAAGGTAAATACAGGGGCGGACTGGCCCACCGGGACACCGGGACGAATCCCGGTGGCCCGCTCCAATAGTGCGCCGCTGGCGCCGGCTGCTTGGCAAGATGGCCGGCGCCTGCTGGTGGCTACACTGAAACGGTGATAAGATCCAGCGCCGCTAAAATGTTGTCAGTCCGCCCCTGGGTAAATAGAACTTTTACACTCTTCTTGCGAGTAAAGTTACATTACAATTGGGTGTAATTTTACACGCAACGACGGTAAATTTACTACGAAAAGAAAATCCTGTCTGGATAAGGGGCAATTTTGTAACACCACGAGGTGTAACAAAATTACCCCTTATATACAGTATCAGAAAGTCGAGCGTTCGGCATTGCTCTATTAATCGACCGCCCACAATAAAGACGTCTACCAGTACCCTAGCAGAAGCAAAGTATAACACGCCTCTTCGCTCTCGCTTGCTCTTATAGCCCGTACCAAAGCGAACATTTTCCGATAGTGTAGACAAGATTTTCTTTTCATAGTTTTACCGTCGTTGCGTGTAAAATTACACCCAATTGTAACGTAACTTTACCCGCAAAAGAGTGTAAAATTTCTATTTACCTTATATTTTGGGTAATCCTTCCTGGTAAATGGAATTTTACACTCTCTTTGCGGGTAAGGTTACATTAAAATTTTACAAGCAACGGCGGTAAATTTACCTCCATTTTTTACAGTGTAATAAACACTATAAACACTGACAGAAAAAAAATATATATACACTCAAAGAAATAGTATGGGTAAATTCAACAAAAAAAAATGGTTAACTAACAATATCGTTAATTTTGTTAAACCAAACTATATTGATGGTATTTTTAAACAAGAGGTGATTGTTATTTTAAGTAATAAAAAGTTGTCGTACAACAAAACAAACATTAACTTAAAAAATAGATGAATAAGACTATTATTTTGTTCGTCTGACTATTTTGTTGAATTCTGTCAAATTAAACTAGATAATAGTATATTTTATTTTTAACTATTATCGGATTGTAATTCTAACCCAGTATTAGTTTGCTGTATTATTGTACTTGGTAGACAAACCAATATTATTGTCGTCTTCTAGAAGTTCTAAAAGAATTACCATAAAATTTGCTTGCTTACCACGTAGTCTATTACAGAAATTATTCCCAGATGACGCCACATACAAATCACTGACAATAATCAATCATGCATTATCTGATACTGTTATGAATTTATAGAAAATTAATAACATGATTTCTTGATTTCAATGTTCAAATTCTCTCAGGGATCATCGATATATTTGGATGGATCTTATAAACGATCTCTAATCTTTGGTTTGGGTTGTCTGATGTCTCAATACTGAGATTTCGGCTAACCAAAAAAAACTTCATCATACAATAAAGTGTAGTTCACCCTAAAAATTAGTTGTTGAACAAAAAACAAAGTCGTTGTACTATTTAATTGTAAACCAAATTGAAAATGGTTAGTGAACATAAAAAAATGTCATTGTACTATTTAATTTGTTACAAGAAGATATGATTATTAAACCAAGGGCGGATCCAGAAAGGTTACTGGGGGGGGGCACTAACATCTACAAAAAATTTTAGAAATCAGAAAAAAAAATGTTTTCGCCTCGGAATCCGAAAAAATTTTATAGCCTCATGGGGGGGTGCAAATGAAAATCCAAAAAAAATATTTTTCGCCTCATACAGAGAATGCTATTAAAAATGTAAAAAAAAATTTTTCTTTCGCCTCATACAGAGGAAGCTATTAAAAATGTAAAAAAAACAATTTTTTTGGAAAATTTCGGCTCATGGGGAAGGGTACAAATTAAAATCCAGACAAAAAATTTTTCGCCTCATACACAGGAATACTATTAGAAATCCAAAAAAAATTTTTCCCCGACCTCATGCAGAAAAAAATTTATCGCCTTAAAAACGTAACAAATACTTTTCTCGGGGGGGGGGGCTATTGCACCTACTGCCCCCCCCTGGATCCGCCCTTGTATTAAACTGCTCTTTGTTTACGAAAACAAATAAAGTTGTATGACTATTCTTTTCTGATTGATTTAACTATGAAACTAATAGGCGCGATTTCATATGCTCTTTTTGGTTGAATTTACCTATCATTTTCTTTGAGTGTAGATTAGCATGGCCCTACTATTACGAAACGAACGATAGCAGCAGTCAGGCGTTACCGACATCGAATATCTATTGCAAAAATTAAAATAAAATATAGAATGTGTAGATACTTAATCTTAGTGGCACCCTTTAAAGGTGAATCGTGCTGTGTCCGTGCAAAATATGAATCGGCCACGTCCTACTGCAACTTCTACTCGTTTAAGTTATAACAAAACTTCCATAAAAATCTGGCTTTTAAAATGTTTTAGGAAAATATGTTAATTATGGAATTGAGCTCGAGAGAGAAAATAAATTCGACCTTACGCGGTAAACATTTAGAGCAAGCCAATATGTTGTAGCTAGGTAGATTTGCAAAGGTTCTAGTTCTAGTTTGAGCTACCTTTATGCTATTATCCATATGGCACAGGGGTGGTGATCCTAAACCACCCAAACTAAATACCCTTTACACATGATTCATATATTGCATGTTTGTATTTAAGGTGTAGTCAGGATATTGCTAGAAATAAAATTACACGCATTCCACACTTTCAACAACAATAGTCTCCATGCACAGGAGCATGGCAACCCCACTTCTTTATGCTCTGCTAATTGTTGTTTCCTTCCTGTTTCATTCTGATTTTAACTAACTTTTCATATTTATTTTATTACCTACAGCTCTTGGCTCTTGACTAGGTACTCTTGCCTACTTAGTTCATTCGTTTTAAAGTGACTAATAAATTAATAAAATGGGTTCGTGAATTAACTTTTGTAATGAGTGTAGGGTTCGTGCGCGATTAAGATGTGTCACTTAACTCAGTGTTTGTTCTTGTTATTGTTAAGTGAGAAGGAATAAGGTGTTCTGTACTCGTACGAAAATGGCAGTGGTATCCCTCGTTGGGAGTAAAGTTATTTTGGCTCTGTGCAATTTTCTCCTATTGGTAAGTCTTCAAGAAAAAATTGTATATATTCTCAAAAATACAGTTTCTAGTTGAATAAAATATCAACTACAATAATTTGAAACTAAATGTAAACATTATACAGGGTGATTCAGGTATGCGGTCATTAGTTTCTAGTAGTGAGTCTACATCAAAAAATATGAAAAAAAGTTCATATAAACATTGGCCCGGAAATCCCTCCTAAGGACGCTGCGGGCCTCCGAAGGGGGCACCTAAAATTAACATTTTATTTTATTTATTTATTATTTCCACATCCAGTGGAAGTATAGTAACGACAAAAATTTTTTTTTAAATTTTTATTGTTCAAATAGGCTTAAAATGTCATGAAACGTCGAGATTTTAAGTTTGAGCGAAAAAAAATTTCTGTCTGTCTGTCGGTCTGTGTCACTTCTTTTGTGCGCACGTTTACTCTGGAACCGTTTAAGATATTGACATGAAATTTTGTACACATATGTACTTTAACGAGATCTGGAACTAGATTATATTTTCATCTTGTTCCTTCGAAGGGTTGGGGGGTAAATTGGGGTAAATTTGGGGTAAATGGGTAAATCAAGCAGATAAGAGTCCATAAAATTGGTATTTAGTGTATACAAGAGAAGCTAAGGTCTCAAAAAAATTTTTGGTATTAGCCACCCTATTACCACCCCCACCCCATTATTAAAGGGGATGAAAAAAAAATGTGATTTAGTGCGTGTACAAGAACCAGAAACCTCAAAATATTTTTTACTTCATCCACCCCCACTACCACTCCCTATCACCACCCCCACTCCACTACCGATGTGGGGTATCGTTTTATGGGTTTTTGGGGTAGAGGATTTCAAATATTATATTATTAAAGTTTCACAAACAATTATTGCCACATACAAAATGTTTTCGTTGTGAGTGACTTGGATGGAGAATCTGGATGTGGAAGTAGTGATTCCTTGGGCAGCATTTTTTTTAGACCTTAGCTTCTCTTGTCTATACTAAATACCAATTTTATGAACTCTTGCCTTCTTGAGGGCAAAAATTCTTAATTTTTTTTCAATATACCTTTTTCAACTTAATAATAGTTTTCCTTGGAAAATAATATCAAATAATAGAATCTATATCAGTTTAAATTGTAATAATGCAGAACAGTCGAATAACATTAAAACCAGGGGCGGACTGGCCCACCGGGAGACCGGGACGGATCCCGGTGGCCCGCTCCAATAGTACGCCGCGGGCGCCGGCTGCTTGGCGAGATGACCGGCTAATAAAGTAATAAGTGGCCTGCAAGTTCTAAGATCCAGCGCCGCTAAACTCATGTCAGTCCGCCCCTGATTAAAACCGTCTAAATAATTCAAAAATGTAACGCGAATATGTTTGTTTAGCTATGAGACACCTCACTTGCTCATACCTCAAGCTTCCTGTCCTATCACTGACTTACACGGAGTTGATCATTAAAGATTTTGCATAATTGAAGACAGGCAACGTGCACTTTTCATTCAGAAAAAATTCAGAATATTCAGAAAATTTTTATACCAACATTGGTTGTATGTATTTAATATCTTACATAATTTACAGTTATTAAATAAATAAATGGCAATTTATTTTGTATGAAATGTTAAAACAATAAAAAGGAACCTTCCTTTAAGTAAACTTGTGTTGGGGGTCCTCTCATTATAACAGCGTTCAGATGGTGTAGACAAAAAAATTTATACTTATTACTAATTAATTATCATTGATAATATGTGTAAATAAAATGCACATTGATGTGTAAACATAAATTACTTGAGAATGGTTTGTCGAAATGCAACAAGAGCATCTTTTTATTTCTAGTGATATGAAAATATTTTTTTATAAGAGTTTTTATAAATATGTAAAAATAAAAACGTTAGGGGTAAAATATTGATAGCCACCCCCTAAAACTACCCCTTAAGCAGAGGGGAGGGTTTGACTGCTACTATGTAATTTATCTAAATTTAAAATATGACTTATATATTTTAAAGCGATCGGAAGATATTGTCGAAAAACTGATATTTATAATCCCCCTTTAAAGGGGTATAATTTCCTTATTATCTCTTCAGAGTACCTTTATTTTTTAATGTACTACCAGCCACATAAATATCCAGAGACAATTTTGGACCACCGTGTATACACGGTTATGTTACTCCATGTGTTAAGTTAAATAGTAGAGTGTTCGCGGGGTCCGAAAGGATATCCTTGCACTTTAGTACGTAGCATGTCCGTAAAATTTCTGTGATTATCTCTGGGAGGGGTGCCAAAAAGTGCTCCCGCCCGGGTGGGCAATTTACCTTGAGCCGCCCCTGTTGGTGACATCTTAGTCTGTTATTTACGTACAGTTTGATTAGTTTGACATTTTGACAGAACTAAGACGTCACCAAAGCACACTTTTCAATAAATACACTTTGTCCTTTTCAAACTGAGTTTGTTTTCAAAGAATTCTTGAAATCTTTGGGGCAGTTTTCTCGAAAACGGTTGGAATTGTCAAGTTTTATCCAGTGTACCTTTTTTTACATAGAAGTGACTCCTTCATGAGCTTTTCTAGTAAAAAATGCCACAACGTTTCGTAAAAAAAAAGAGAAACATATTCATCATCAGGTATAGCTCATGAGTTCCATGGGCTAGTGTGATGTGATACATAAATTATTGTTTCCTAGCTTAAAAAATATTTCCTTACCAAATTGGGAGAAGATCAGTGAAGAGGTAGTTGAAATATTTAAAAAAAAAAAGAATGTAAAAATTACAATTTTGACACCCTATATCTTTCTCTACAGCAATAATTTACTAAAGCATGTTTGGTTATATCCTCATATTTTAATCCAAAGAATCTACCCTTGAACTGTGGTCTGTTATTAAAGGTCCACCCTGTATATTAATTGTCCATCGATTTACATGACAGCTCAACCTCTGTAATCTATTATACATCGGAAAATGGAGACTTTCTAGATCTGTTAAGATTAACAACATTTTGCACCAAATTGGGGAGTTTGTTTTGTAAATGGACAATGGACATCTACACCAATTAGTCAAAAATATCTTACTTATGGTCAGATAAACGTTGCTAATTGACGTTACAATGACGTCACAAATTGATGTTTCTAGGAAGTGACGCTATTTTTTGTCATTGTGCATTATGCTTCAACATGACAGATCATCCGTCAGTCTACTAGGTCCTTCAGTTAACGTCAACTTACTGTTCAAATTTCAACACGATCGAATTTTTCCTTCTTATGTTATTAGCTTACTAAAAACCTGACAGACAGACGGACGAACGGACGAACATTTTGAAAATTATTCATAATTCGATGTTTAACACAATGAAATTTAGAAAATTGTCCACGAGCGAAGATAAATATACTGTGTAATTTTCATTTCTGTCAAAAGTATAATTATCCGGACATTAAAAAAAGATTAAAAAATTACTAGGGAGTATGTTTAACGGTACTGATAACATTTAATTCGAGGCCTTTCTCTTATTGTCGTCGAAAGAAAACGTTTAAAATATTGTTTGTAAATATTGCATCATCATCACCAATCAAGAACCATCTAAATTGTTTGTGGTAAAAAATTTGTCAGTTTCTCTGGTGAGTTTATAAATAAAGTATGTACAAATACAAACAAATAAAGTGTATAGAATTATAGAATATATTCACGTATTACCTACTTTAAAGAATAATGAGGTGCTCTAATAGTTTCCACTTTCATGCGCACTATTTTGCTAATAAGGTAGTGCTTAGATTGATGGTATAACTGGCATAACTAAGAAGAAATTCTTTGATAATCATCGTAGAAAAAATGTTTGTACAAAAATCCGTTTTAAAATACGCTGAATTTAAATATCAAATAAAAAAGTCCGTATGCCTGTATAGTACACTAAATAAAAGATTTAACTTCCAAAAAATGAATGAGATTTGGTTCATTTTTGGCAACATAGTCAATACATGAAATAAAAGTTTCTATATTATGCGGAGGCTTGCTAATATATAGGGGGTGAATGCCGCCCCTTTTCAGGGGGTTCGTTTTTGTAAATTCTGTAGAATTAATGGTCTCGGAGATCTGGAAGTATAAAAATGGTGTTTGAACGTTTATAAGACGAAGTATTTAGTTTAAATGTTAAATATCTTAGAAACAATGACAATACCATCAAAAATGCTAACGACGAAAATAAAAGGATGTTTCTAAGAAATTCTAAAGAAAAGAAATTCTAAGAAACAAAATCTTAATTTTGTTTCTTAGAATTTTGTATGAAAGTGTCACAGTTTCTAAGATATTCAACATTTTAAACTAAATACTTCATCGGTCGGAGGCCATCTTTATAAAATTAAATATCTCCGAAACTATCAACCCTACACAAATACATAAAAAGACAAATTCATTCGCAGTTATAAGCTTCATATTTGATGTCCACTATATTTTCTCTAAAACTAGTATTTATTGTGATATTTGCAGAGAAACAAGAATGTTACGTTTTCTCTAAAATCCCTTTACAGTTTAAAATGCTAAAATGCAATTTTTTTCTAAAGGAAGTGCTGTAAGCGGACCAAATTTGAGCGTGTAAGTAGTACTATATATTAAAGAAAAAGAGTATAGGGGCCATCCATAAATGACGTCACGCTCTAGGGGGTGGGAGGGGGTCCGTAATTACGTGACTAAGTACTAGAAAATTGTTTTTTGGATTTCTTCCCCCCGCTCATCAAAAAAATTTCTTTTGGATTTCTCCCCTCCCGCTCATCAAAAAATTTTCGAAAAAAACATAAGGGGGGGTCCCCTATAAGCGTGACGTATTTTTTTGGGGGGTCTCCCTGTCAAAAAATCCTAATAAAAAAGTTTTTATAATTTTTGATGTGTGTATTTGAAATGTGTTTTAACTGTAAATTCTCATATGGTATCTACCAGTATTGATGAGTTGTTATAGTATATTTAATTAAAAGTTTTTATAGGTATTTATGGTGTTTTGAATATAAATTCCCATATGATATCTATTAGTATTGATGAATTTTTATAGTACATGTAATTAAAAGTTTCTATAGGTTTCGATACGTTTGTATAGTGTTCTGAATGTAAATTTTCCCTAGAAATTCTGTTAGTATTAATAGGTTTTTTTACAGATTTTGGTTGTGATTTGAAATATATTTTTAATGCCAAGTCCCATAAACTTACATAGATAAGTAAATATTATTTACTTACTATTAATATTTCAAATATCAATAGTAATATAGTGGTAAACACTAAATACTGAAAAAGTCCTCTTGTTTCCTCTAGCGTTCTAGCCTAAACGCAGTTAATAAGTTAGCAGTAAATGAGACTGCTTTACTTTCAATTTAATAAGCCCAAGCTAGTTTCTTAGGTCACATTAGATTAGATATGAATTAGCGACATGTATAACAGCTCCCTCTACTGGAGGCTGGAGTATGTAACACTAAACTTTCATAAGTTTTAATTATGTGTGTGTGTGTGTGTGTGTGTTTTAAATGTACATTCCTCGTATGAAACCTATTAGTATACGTAAGTTTTTATAGTATTTGAAATACAAAGTTTTTTTTATAAGTTCTAAATGTGGTCTGATGTGCGGCTATTTGAAATGTGTTTTTAATGTGAATTCCTTGCCTGAGGTCCATCAGCATTTGCATATATTAATAGGAAATGCGAAATTTTTATAATATTTGCTGCGTACAATGGGTTTTTAATGTAAATTACCTATATGGAGTCTATCAGTAGTTATATGTATTAGTATATTTAAGTTTTTATAGTATTTGAAATACAAAGTTTTTTATAAGTTCTGAATATGGTTTGATGTGGCTATTTGAGATGTGTTTTTAATGTAAATTCCTTACCTGAGGTCTATCAGCATTTGCATATATTAATATAGGAAATACGAAGTTTTTATAAGATTTGCTGCGTACAATGGGTTTTTAATGTAAATTCCCTATATGGAGTCTATCAGTAGTTATACGTTTTCACGGTAATTGAAATATGAAGTGTTACAGGTATTTTATATATATTTGAAAAGTATTTTTAATGAAAATTCTCCATACGAGGCCTAACAGTATTTGTAAGTTCTTATGTGGTGTTTGAAATACGAAGATTTTGAAGGTTCAGATGTGTCTAAGTTCTTGAAGTATTTGAAATGTGTTTTGAATGTAAATTCCTTGCCTGAAGTCTATCAACACTTGCACATTTTAATAATAAACACGAAGTTTTAAAGTAAATTATCTGAATGAAGTCTATCAGTATATTTATAAGTATTTATGGTAATTAAATTGCAAAGTTTTATAGGTTTTTATCTGAATTTGAAAGATATTAATGTAAACTCTCAGTACAAGGCCTATAAAGTATTTATAAGTTTTTATGGCTTTTGAAACACGAAAATTTTATAGATTCTGTGAGTTTTTAATGTATATTCCTCGCTTGAGGTCTATTGTAAAACTTTTATGCTTTTATGGGAATAAGAGGATTTTCTAAAATACAATGTTTATACTTACAATGGATTTTAATCTTACAATGGATTTTAATGTAGATTATATGAAATCTATTGTATTAGTAAGTTTAGTTTAGTAAGTATTGTAACTTTTGAACTATTGAAATCCCATGAAAACTTTTCAAATTGATAGTTGTAAATAATACTTTTCAATGGGTGCACTGAGAAATCCTTATTAAATTCTTATATAAAACTAAACTAATAATAACCCTTCAAATCTTATATATACTAATTATTTCTTATTAAATGTTATAAAATTCATCCCTGGTTTCCTGATGAAACATTATTAGTTTTACTACTATTGGAACCCCATGAACACTCATCAAATTGATAGTTGTAAATCATTATTAATACTTTTTAATAGATGTCCCTATAAATCCTTATTAAATTCTTATATAAACTAAACTGATATGAAGTCTTATAAAAATAAGTACAAATATATCCTTATAAAAATGTATAAAATGTCTGCTATGAACTCCTTAGTATATCTTTTCAATTTCATTACTCTTCAGATCCCATAAAAAGCCTCAAAAATATTCGATGTAATACCTTATTAACACTTTTTAATACGTATCCTTATAAATCCTTATTAAATTATTATATAATCTAAACTGATAACAACCCTTCAGATCTTACAAAAACCATATACTAATCGTTTCTTATAAAAGATTACAGAACTCGTATTTGATTTTACTGATCAAACCTTTTCAGTTTCAACACTATTCAGATCCCATGAGAACTTATCACATTAAAAGTTGTAATGCCATATAAAAACTGTTTTTAGTATAAACACTTATGGAAACATACCAATAACAACATGGGTATTCCAACTCAATTAAGACTCCTTTAGATACTTATTCATCCCAATATAATTTCTATATGGCAAAATTAATGTGCTGTATAAAACCTTATAAACCAGATAGGCTCTTATGATTACCCATAAAAAAATGTATAATTATCTATAAGTTTGAAATAGGATTTTTTGACAGGTTTAACTCAGCGTGACAAAACGTGACAATGGGGGGAGGGGGTCTAAAATCTCAAAAATTGGCGTGACGTCATTTATGGATGGCCCCATATGGAAATATATTTTTTTAATTACTATCTAGTTACATTAACAAAGTGGCGACGTTTTTATTAAGAAAATGCGAATAAGTACTTTGTTTCTGTCAACTTTGTTGCTTTTTATGCTATAGAAATAGGCAAATAATAATTTGAAAGCCCAATTACTACTCTTTGAATTAGATTGTTAACGTTTTCATTCTAAGTGCCATAGTTTCTGTTTTAGTAGTTTTAGTAGCTTTCTTATTTATCCCTAGCATGTTTTCGCTCAACGTAATACCTTTTGAGTTATTTGACGAAAACTTGAAATACCTCTTTTTCAAGCTAAAATCTCAATGTTCTAGTCGTTATAGCTTAAAGACGATATTATTATATGAAAAGTTGCATAAACATTTTCTTCTTAAAATTTGATAGTTGCCACCCCTGAAAATAGGTGGCATCCACCCCCTATAAATAAGCAAGCCTCCGCATAGTATAGAAACTTTTCTTTGAAGCATTTATTATTGAGTTGGCAAAAATGGACTAAATCCGAATTTTTCAATAAACTATTAAACAAACAAATATCGTTAAATTCTAAATAGTAGACATTTTAGTATTGGATCTTAGCAACACAATGTACGACCTTCCACTATTTTCTTTTACCAAATTTTTGAGAGTTAGACTAGTATTACTATGAGAAGATGCCAGGGCGGAGCCAAAATGCGCGAATATTTTTACCAGTGGCATAGCTTTGTCTGGGGTATAGGAATGTTTTATATAGCAATCAAAAACAAAAATGCGTTTTATGATTGTCCTGAAGTAAATTCATTTTAGACGTTGCATTGTGTTCCGCATGCATGCACCAATGCTGACATATACAAGACATAATCCGTTTAAATATCAATTTAAAGATCTGCCGCAACAGGTATATTATATTTTCACCAATTTAAACATACCACATGTTGTTTTCAATGATGAGTCAAAAGTTGGTGTAGGCGTGACGACTAAACTTCAGGTCACTGACATCCATATATAGACCAGGGTGTATTAGATAGACAATATCAACATTATTTTGACGCTTTAAACGAAAAATGCGCATTTAGTACTATCATTACATGCCTTGCCTATGTTATATCCGCTTTTTCTACTGTAATGCTTCTGACAATGCAGAATTGTACAAACTGTGTGCTGTGCTGTTAAAGATGAGCACGCCTGGTCTTCATTATTTGTCAACTATTTGAAGAAAACTCTCCTGTGGTGAAAGAAAAAACACCATTTTAAAGTTGATAAAGGAGTAAAACAGAGCTGTGCTATGTCACCAGCCCACCATTCTCTTTAACGTCTATTGTGAATACGTAATGCGATGTGTACTGGAGGGCCTGCCTGATCCTGATAAAGTAGTTACAGGTTGAAGATTTTCAACTTGTGATTTTCAGATACCATGCACCGTATGCGAGTTGAGATAAGCGCATCCCTATTCGACCACGATCCAAACACACATGGCCTGCTGATGCAAGCTACCCAGATAGCACAAGATATTCTAAGAATAATTTTTAAATGTCCTCTGAAGAATGTATATATTATTCGAAATATTATTCTATTATTCTAAGAATATATACAATTTAACATATTTATCTTGGAATATTTCATAAGAATAGTAAAAGAACATTCCTTTTGAACAATAGCCTAATATTCTTAGTAGATATATAATATTTGAGAAGGAAAGGAAAAATACAGGAATATTCACATTAACACACAAATATCGGCTGAAACGCGGTTTGATGTTGAAACTGACAGAAAAGAGAATTATGTATAATAATGTCGCTACAGCGCCAGCGGAGACAATTAACTATTAAAAGTCACGTTTATCTAGAACTAATTGCGTATTTATAGGTATTTAACTCGTTTCGAAGCTTTTCCAACTCCGCAATAGATGTTGGTAGATGTATTTGATTATAAGTCGCCGACTTAGTCCTACTACTGGTATATGAGTATTCGCCCGGTAATTTGTATCAGCAGTCTAAAATATAAATTCTGCGGTATGATATCTTCAGCCAGAATTTTTCATAAAATCTTCACTGCACTGATGATACTGAATAACTGACGACTGTCGACAACAGATAGAAATTAGTGATGGGTAAAAGCAGTTATTTTTTAATAACTGTTTAAACTGCTACTGCTATTTTGAAATAACAGTTTAAAAATAACAGATCGCTGAGAAGTGCTGGCATGCGCATACTGCAGCGCGCAGTTTGCAAATGTTATTTTAGAGACGTTATTTTATTCTACATGCTGCTGTCGCTACTGTTTATCTGTTGTTTTCTCACCTGTTATTTTCGAACGGAAATAACAGTCTGTTAATGCTATTTACAAATAACAGTTATAAAATAACAGGTTGTTAAATAGAAACTCATCTCTAATAGAAATATCGTGTCTTTTTCTGTAGTTTCGTACCATTCTGATGGTGTCTTTTTCTGTAGTTTCGTACCATTCTGATGGTGCCGTTCTTATCGTTAACTTCGCTCTCTTTCTCTTATATAGAGCAACGAAAAGTCAAAGACAATATCTTAACTAATGTAATTTATCATTAAATTTCATGCATTAGAACATCTCAAAAGGCGTATTAAATAGAAATTAACTCGGACGTAATAATAATAGAAGATTATACCTGATAATCTAGAAATATTCTAGTGGAGAAGAAATATTATGATAATTTAGTTTTTAAAATATTCCTGGATTAACTCGATTATTCCTGTAATATTCATTTTGGACAACCCTAGAATGTTTATAATCTGCATAAAAAAAGAATATTCTACCTGGAATATTTTAAAACATTTTAGTTTTTCATGCCTAGATGATTCCAATTCGACTGGCGAAACTAGGGTTAAATGTAAATAGAGTTTTTTTTATTTGTGGCAAGTACTTAGTCAGAGACATAATTATGTGTGGATCTTTGTTTTTAAATGAGTATATTTATGAGAACCAGTCACACTTTAAATGAAGTTATTTCCACTGCAACGAAATCCCCCAATAAACTATAATTACATATTTTTCCAGGTATGCGGCTTTACGTTGGTCACTGGAGGAATGCTTGTGCTGTTTGATTCCGAAAGGGTGCTTTTGTCCAAACTGATATCGACAGGACAATTATCCAATTTGCCTCATCCTCTTCTCTACTACATAGCCCTAGGATTGTCTCTACTTGGATTGGTTTTAGCCGCTACTGGCATTCTAGGATGCTGGGCTTCATGTATGCATAATTATTATATGCTCACGTTTGTAAGTTGATATAATCACTAACGTAAATATTTAAAGGTATTACTTCTATTGACGGTTTTGCGAAATTCATGGCACTATGAACCTTTATAATCAATACAAGCAAACTAGACCAAATTGACGATAAGTCACAAAAATATTCTATGATAGTTCATTTTCTATAGGTTTTGTCCCAAAAATAATTCGGTATAGTTCACTCCATTTTTATACTGCACATAAAAAATTCAAAGCTGCCGACCGAGTTAATACAAGGGGAGAATGGGACATGTTTTATTTTTCTACACCATGTTAAATAATAAATATAATGTATTACTTGATAAATAAAACATCATTACTCTTAAGTGAAGTATGTTCTGGCATGATTAAGATAATAAATAAATGGAAATACGCCTCTTTTAATTGAGATTTATAACTCTTGTCATTCACCGAATGCGAATCACCCCCAACCAGAACGGCGCGAAGTTTATTGTCGGCGTAAAAACCAAAGTAACAGATTGTCAGAGCCGTACTTTGAATGTACCTGTCAATGTCGCAAATGACGGGCAATGCGTCCACCAATGCATAAGATATTCCTGTCTTGGCGCAAAACAGAGTAAGAATTTTTAATTTCCCAGAAATGTCATTAAGTTTCTACCGAAAACATGATTTTTAAATCTCTAGTATGATTTTGTTCACTCTAATATGCAAAAATTTGTACGGTACGGCTCTGTAGTACTCTTGTCAGTATATAATAGCACCGACTTTGATATTTTTATAGCCTTTTTTATTCGCATTAAACATTTGTAGACAACTATACAAAAAAAACATTGAAATATTAGCTTTTGATGATTAGAAACATTAATAATTATGAAATTTATTGATTTGTGTGTCTAAAAATCAAATTGTCCTTAGTAGTAAATATTTACAATTTTTATTATTATTTTTATTGATCCGCTAAAAATATTTCGTAAAATATTGTATTTTAGTTATTTACGTTAATTTTATTCTTAAGAAAATGCAATATGAAATAAAATTTCCCGTCTCTGAAAAAAATTCTATAAAATAAAAATACCACACAGTTATCAGTTATCGCAATTTCAAAGTTCATGTCATGGTATAATTATCTCTCAGCGTCGCGAAGATAAAATGACAACAGGCAACGTCGTCACTTATGCCCTAAATCAGCGGTTTTCAACCTGTAGGTTGGGACGAAAAAATTTTTCGGATTTCTCTCCCTCCCCCGCTCATCAGAAAAATTTTTTGTTATATTCAGCACGCGGCTGTGTTACCCTTCCAAGCTCAAGGTCCAGATCTGCCCTTGATCCAGGTTGGGGTGTCGCGAGAGGGTAAACTTGTTTTTTCTTTTTGTAAGGGGGTCGTGGTTCGAAAAAGGTTGAAAACCCCTGCCCTAAATAATATATAAGTATGACTCTGTAACCCTCTTGGCAGGTTTCAAATATTATCTTTAATTTTGAAGTTATTAGTCTGTGTAGTTGAAACACTCTGTATACGCATTTTATTACAATTATTACAAAATAAAATTAGGCATCAGATCGACCCTCACATATTAAGCTTAACTGATTTAATGGTTCAAAAAGGAAATGCATGCTTAAGTCAATAAGACATACTTAATTTATTTAATAACAATTAAATGAGTTGGTCGGGGTCAACAAATATTGTCTTTTTTTCATTCATTTCCCACAAGATTATAACAGACTAAAGTTAAGTGATTATTTACGGTTATAATTATTTTCGCTCTATTAGTATTTTGAATAATTAAATATTTGTTAAAATTGCATTAAAAAAAACGAAAATTATTTCGCATTTTTGATGGTTGTGCCTCCCCTGTTAATTTATTCTGGATCCGCCGCTGTGCTATTGAATTAGTGGTAATTTTATTTTGAATATGCAAATTTGGGGTTTTCCAGTAAAAAGTAAAAAATTGAAATGTCTCGAAAACTAAAAACTTTTGCACACAACTCATGAGTTGAAATGCAAATTAGGTCATCTAACACCCCTTATTAATAGGAATACGTCGAGTTATCAGTAACCCAGTAGGGTGGCCCATCTCTATAGGGGGTGAATTTTTTTTGCGTATTTTTTAAGTCTCACCCCACGAAAATATACTATTATACTAGGAATAATTTATGTCAAAGTTTCAGATAATTCGGTGAACGGTAACCCGTGCCGCATTCAGGTAGAAATTTGTAGATAAGATTTTATTACGGTAATACACTTAAATTTTACTTAAAATACAAATATCTACCTCTTTTCTCATAATGTTTTATTGGTGTAATTATTTCCTAGAAATTATTTGTTTTGGAAGTTTGGAAATATAACGCACCTACGGTAGGTTTTTATGTAAGTTTGCAATTGTGTTTTACAGTGGTGACATTATAAGTTCTAGCATACGTTCCTTTTTGAAAAAAACATTTAACGATGGCTGATGTTAGATCCTTACGAAAGGATACTTTCATTTACTTAGTTGGACACTATTCGTCACAAATCATTGGCAATAAATTGCCGTCTAATAGACAAGTATTACAAGTGCTCTTTTATAACATTCGTGAAGTGAAGCTAAGTGTACATGAAAGTGCTAAATTAACAATAAAAGAGGTGTCAGTTTTTTGGGATAAAGGTCGCATTCCGACACGTCAGGATTTTCATTGTGTTAAACAACTAGATAAACTTTATGAGAGAGTGGAGGAACTTACAAAAATCGGCTAAAAGGGCCAGTGCGGGAGTAAAGAAAAAAATTTCGTTGAAAAATTGGACGATCTTTTTGACATTTCTCATGCAAATGCATTGGAGTTGATGAAAATAGATGAAGATAAGCAGTTTTTAATTAACCAAAGAAAAAAGGAACGTCCTGGAGTTATGCATGGTATTGATTACCAACTTGCTTCTCAAGAAAAATCAGCTGAGGAAAAATTACAGAAATTATCCGAACGAATGCAATGAAGTCAACAAGAAAAAGCTAGATTAGAGGAAACAGTCGCCTGTCCATCATCAAGCAGTAATTCAGCCGACTCCAACGAAAATGAAGATGAAATAATCGAAGCCCAAGAAGAGTTGTTACAAGAGCAGCCCGGCCCGTCACAGCCAAAAAGGAGGAGATTGTATGGAACATGTAACATCATCACACCAAAAATAGCCGCTGCATTTGATGCTTGCAAAATAAGCGATAGGTATGGAGTCCATATTTTGACGGCAGTAGCAGAAGCACTAGGACATGACACCACATCTTTGTCCATCAGCAGAACCACACTTCAGCGCTCTAGACAACGCATCCGCAAAGAAAAAGCTGAAATATTAAAAACTGCCTTCGGTAATTCTGAATTGCCGGCCCCAGTCATCCATTGGGATGGAAAACTTTTACCTTCTCTCACTGGAATGGGAAATATCGATAGACTTGCTATCTTAGTTACTAGTGGAGATATTGAACAACTACTTGGAGTACCAGCTTTGCCCAATTCAACTGGAAGAGAACAGACTGAAGCAGTTTATGATGTGCTTTGTAAATGGAATTTGGACGAAAAGGTAATAGCTTTGTGTTGTGATACAACAGCATCAAATATGGGTTATATAAATGGGGCAGCCACACTATTGCAACAAAAATTAGAAAGAGATATTCTATATTTTCCTTGTAGACATCACATTTTTGAAGTGGTTTTGAGAAGTGTGTTTGACACAAAAATGCCTTCCTCATCTGGTGCAAATGTGCCACTATTTAAACGTTTTAGGGAATTTTGGCCTAAAATATATCAAAATAAACTAAAAACTGGATTTCAGGTATCAAAAATTAAACACACTTTACAACCAGTTAAAGCCGAAATTGTAAAGTTTCTAAATGCAGCTTTAACTTTGCAACAGCCTCGTGATGATTATAAAGAATTTTTAATGCTTTCTAAACTTTTTGTTGAAGAAGAGCCCACTCACACGACATTCTATCAACCAGGGGCATTTCATCATGCACGTTGGATGGCCAAAGCCATTTACTGTCTAAAAATATTTTTTTTCCAAAATCAGTTCCAACTAACTAAAAAAGAAAAATAGGTATTGAAGATATATGTCTCTTTATTGTAAAGGTTTATGTAAAGGCCTGGTTTACAGCGTCATTTGCTAGTAAAGCACCGCTTCATGACTTAGACTTTTGTAAAGAACTCATTAATTATCAAAATATTGACAAAGAAATATCTCAAGCCGCAAGTAGGAAAATAGTGAACCATTTGTGGTACCTTAATTCAGTAAATGTTGGCTTATCTTTCTTTGATTACGATATTTCAGTTACCACTAAAAGATAAATGGTTAAAGCTTTGAATAGGAAAGCACCAAATCAAGAGGGCATTAAACGACTTATGATTAGTAACATTACTGACGTTGAAAACATGGAAATTCAGGACTTCATATGCGAGAACACTAAACAGTTTTTTCAAAAATTAGGTTTGTCTATGGAATTTTTGGAAAATGATCCAACAACATGGAGGGAAAATGAAAGTTATACCCGATGTTTCAATATTGTAAACAAAATTAAAGTTGTAAATGATGCCGCTGAGAGAGGAATCAAACTTATTACTGACTATAATGACATTTTAACAAAAAATGAAGACCAAAAACAGTTTTTACTCCAAGTTGTAAATGATTATAAATCACAGTTTCCAAATGTAAAAAAAGAAACCCTGTCGCATGCTTTGGCCTAGTGCAAAAAATATTGTTTTTATTACTATATGTCTTGTAGATTTAGGATAATATTTGGTACTATGTATGAAAAAAACGTTTCATAATAAAATACACAAAGATAAAACGAGTTTTATTTCAAAAACTTCTAGTCTAGTTTTCTTAGACTACGAATTTACAGTAGTATGACACATGTCATAGTCACAACAGATAATGTCTTTGATATTTGTATGACTTGATTAGTCATTCTAAAGATAAATGTTGCTGATTAAAAAAAAAAAAAACAATGCGTCAACCAAAGAATGTAAATAATTCCATTTACTTTTATTATTGCATAATAATGCATTCTGCCTTGCCTTCAATTTGCCTCAATAATATTTTGAGGGGACTGTTTTTTCTTCAAATGGAACCATTTGCAGGGGTGAGAAATAAAAAATTTCGATTTCGAAAAAGATGGGCCACCCTAGAACCCAGTATATATTTTCGTGACTCGACAAAAATTGTACTTGTATTCTTGGTCAAATAAATTATTCTATTCTATTCTATTCTATTTCTATACATAATGTCACCATTGAAGCCGATCAAAAAATACGTTTAATTTCATTATTCGTTATGTTTATTATTGCGATTATTGGTTAAACTGTACCTTCATAGCTTCATATAAATTGACAATACTTTCGTCAATTTAAACACAATACTTCTTTATTATCTTTATGTTCCTAAAATAAATCGTTTTGCTTTCAGTACTTTTTAATCATAATAATAGTCCTAATCGGAGAGTGTGCCACTTATGCAATAGCATGGGCTTGGCCGAACTGTATGGGATTGGGCTTGGATGTTATTGACTTGATAAAAACCCTCCAGAGGAACTACGGAACAAGTGGACAAGAGCAATTTACTGCCGCAGTAGATTTAGCACAGACTATGGTAAAATATATTTAATAATTTTTTTTTTTAATTAATAAATTACTGACACCTGATTTTGACAGTTAATTTCCCAATTTTAACAGTATATACATATACATACTCTACAGTAACTATGTATACCCTATACTTTAGCCGAGAAAGCAGTGAAAGTGATCAATGCGTGAAACAGATATTACAGACGTTTAATTTTGGATGGGGTGTAATTAAAAATATTTTTTTTCTATGAATGCCTTCGAAAACGACAAATAACGCACAGTGTCCACAGTAACCATGACTCGAAACTGTCCTGTCGAAAACAGAACTGACACCTTTTATTTGTATTTTTTGAAGTAGGCTAACCTATTCAGGTTCATAGCAACCGATTATTTAACAACTAAACATCAGTTTTGAAGTCTTCAAACCACATCCCTTTAAAGAGGTTTATTAAAAATGGTTGATCTGTTTACTTATGAAAATGTTTGTTTTCCTTGCAGTCGTAGAAAAAATATTTATTTATAAACATCTTTTCACACTCATTCGACTTGTTGACTCGCCTTCGGCTCGTTCCCCAAACTGTCTCACTCGTGTGAAAAAATTCGTTTTCGAAACTTGTTTAAAATACTATTACATATCAACGTTGCTCATTGACATGTGCTGCTTGAGGCTGTTGATAGTTCAGTTAATCACTATTCTCATTTCCCAGCTAAGGTATAGTTATGTTTATGAATTTGTCATTTTATTATACCTGCTTAGCCGGGAGAGGAGGATAGTGATGAATTGAACTATCAACAGTGTCAAGCGGCACATGTCAGTGAGTGACGTTAATTTGATAAGGCTTTGTAAAAATTATTATTTCTACTACCGTCTATATAAATGATCTTTAAAACCCTAGCAACACGCGCGATAACAAAAGTAAACACTCAAGTTATCTGGTTGCTGAGGCGTTGCTAGCTACGAAAGTAGAATTTTCGTGGCCAGGACAGAGAAATTTTAAAAAAACAAATTTTAACGCATCATAAGTTTGCATATACCTTGCTTTGGATTTCTTAGTGTAAAGCGAGGCACAAGCAATAACGGCTGCTTCCTGTATCCATTTTCATCGCCACCAAACATATTTGTTTATTTTAGTTTTAAACCACTAAAAATGAAAATGTTTAACATAAACCACGATGACAGTAAATATTTCATTGGCATGGAAACAATTTTCACAGACAGCCTCCTAACTATAAAATTTATTAAAAATGTCAAATAAATTCATGGAATAATTAGTTTTAAATTATTAAATCCTATAATATCTTTTGGTAGTAGAAAAAATATAATACATTACTAGTCTAGGTGCCCGCGTACATAAATGCAATATTTTTACATACCCTCGTATAACTTCTTGTACGGCATAATTGCGCCTACTGTCACTTTTTCTGCGAAAATTTTCGTAAACGCAGCGTTCCTCCTCTGCATGAAAAAGACGATTTCCACGCGTCGGACTGGAAAATCGGCAAATATATTTTGTCGGACAATTTGAGAATTGCATTCTACATATATATTCTATATATTTCTACAAACTGTCCGACAAAAATTTTGGAACGTTAACTACCTTAAACATAACATAACATAACTTAAAAACATTTATTGATAACCAGCTGATTTCTTCAAGATTGCTTAATAAAAATATGTAGAATTCAATTTTCGAATTGTCGTACAAAATATATTTGCCGATTTTCCAGTCCGACGCGAGGAAATCGTCTTTTTCATGCCGAGGAGGAACGCCGCGTTTACGAAAATTTTCGCAAAGGAAAAAAGTGATGACTAGGCGCAATTATGCCGTACAAGAAATTATACGAGGATATGTATAAATTGCATTTATGTACGCGGGCACCTAGACTATACACGATGCGAAAGCCATTTTAGGTGTTCGATGTTTTTTGAAAAGTCTCGGCTTCGCCTCGACCATTCAAAAATCACCTCACACCTAAAAGTAAACTTTCGCATCTAGTAATGTAAATAACTATTGAATTACATCCCCTTCAAATTTAAATACCAATAGGATATGTTGCACGCACTGAACACGTGCATTTTCCTGGCTAAAGTATGGTTTATGCCTACGAGGATTCCCACCATCTCCCCCACCTTTTCCACCATCTTATCCTACCTTCCACCCACTTCTCCCACTTTCCCATCATCTTACGAAGTTCTCATCGTCTTACGACTTTCCCACCATCTTCCCACGTTTCCATCATCTTTCCGCTTTCCATCATCTTTCCATAATATTCCGACTTTTTCATCACCTTCCCACTTTCACATCATCTTTCCACTTTCTAATCATCTTCCCACGTTGCAGTCATCTTCCACTTTCCAACTATCTTTGTCTACTTTTCCACCACCTCCGATATAAAGTAGCTTCTTCTCCAAGTTGGAAAGATGTCTACACGTGTACACATTTTAAAGTTTATCAAAAGTCGTTATAGACCGTGAGATAGTGACAGATTTTTTTAAACGTTTGGTTCCTATCTGGCCTTTTGGGAGCCTTTTGTGCCTGATTTGTACTAACCATTTTCGTGTTTATCAAACGGTTATCCAGGGCCCCTCAGCGGAAAACAGAAAAGAAAATTTCATGAAAATGAGCAATTTGAAACGTTTTATTCCTATCTGGCGTCAAGTTAGACTTACGTTTTAAAGAAAAACATCCGACGGAAGCTTATCGCCAGACAAATTCCGTGGGCCGGAAGGCCCGAAATTTCAATCCGAAGTTGTAAGAAAAATGGTCAAAATCAAACGATTTGGTTCTTATCTGGGAATTGTATATATAGGTAAATAGATTATAATTATCGCGATATAACAAACGCCAGACAAATTCCGAGGGCCCAACAGTGAAAAAATTATTGTTCAAGTTGTCAACTATTCCGCGAAAATCAAACGATTTACATTCGTCTGGCATTTGTTTTTTTGTTAATATTAGGCAATAAGTAGTTTCAATTTAAGATTCCCAGACGAATTGGCTGGGTCCCCTGGATGGCCAGACAAAAAGAAAAGCGCGAAAAAAATGCCATTTTTCAAACGATTTATTCCTGTCTGGCATTTGGATTTTAAAAAGATATGTTAATAAATAAGCCATATTTCTAGTCCCAGATAAAAAGCTTGGGCCCAGACGTAGATATGTTGAGCGAAAGTATCGAAAAATCAAAAAACAGTCGTGTAAAAATCGATGCATTTTCAAACGATTTACACTAGTCTGGGATTTGTTTTTTTTTAAGATATGTTAATAAACAAACCATATTTCAAGTGCCAGACAAAAATCTGGGGCGCAGCTGTAGATATATCGCAAATTTTGAGGTTCTACAGTTGGCAACTTTTTAATCTTGACTCCTACGCCAAAAGACTACTCTAGCTAATTTAAATAGAATAAAATTTGCTAAAACTCTTTTTTTAAATTTTTTGAATTCCAACAAAAATGAAGGAATTAGAGGGGGGCGGGATTTGGGACTTTTTTTTTCGGTAAAATTTCTCCATTTTGTCACCATAATTAATCGGTAATTAATTGAAATCGATCTCATATCTCATTTATGATGTTCACTTAATATCATGTACTACTTTGACGCTCAGTTCATCTCGGTCCTTCGAAACAAAGGTTTCTGAGAAAAATTATTTTTTTTAGATTTACATACACTATAGGAGAACGTGTAATTTCCTACATTTCCTCAAATATCTCGATAATTATTGTTTTTTCGAAAAATTTGTAGATAGCTTATGTAAAGAGAATTGATTGAGCTTTCCGACACTTTTTTTATTTTTTCTCTAACATAAAGAGCAAAAGACCAAATATGCGGACGTCTCAAAGCCAACCGCCACCCAGTCTATTAATTAGGGAGAAGACGTACCCCTCGGCTAAAGTACACCATCTGTGGGACCCCACGCGAGACTAGTTTCTCGATCTGACGTCACAGTGCTTTTCGTGAGGAGTAGCGAGGAATTCAACTTTAATTATTTATTGCAAAGTAAGTACTGCGATTTAAGAGCTGATATTCGGTGTGGCGTGTTTTTATACATAAACACACACTTTAATGAAATTTTTAAAAAATGAGCAAGTTCCCCATTAGCAAACGATAAATAAAAACCACTCCACGAGCGGGGCGTATAAAAAGCAGCGTCGCTCGCAAGCAATGCATACCACATATGTTTCTACCACATCGCATCTTACGTGTCTTATGTCGCGTGCATTAAAATGAGAGAAGAAATCACTTTTGTGTGGTTGACTACCTACGCCAAGGGAGAATGAAACAGGTACGGACTTACGAGAACTCTCAGTTTCAATTATGGTGTAGTGCAGAGTTGTAAATTATATATTAATATGTAATAATTTGTATTTGTCTTTTTGCTAGTATGTAACTTATTTATTGTAAATATTATTCGATCGAGGGACTAGGAATGTGAAAGTGACAGTTATATTGATTCCAGTGATAAAGAAAATCAAATTCCAAATGAGTTTCAAGTGAGAAAAAAAACGACATTTCAAGGGCGGATCTGGACCTTTAGCTTGGGGGGGGGGGGGGGGTAACATAGCCGCGTACTGAAAATAACAAAAATGTTTTTCCTCGAAAATTAAAATTGATGAGCGGGGGTAGAAAATCTCAAAAAAAAATTTATAAACACAACTAAATAGAATATATATTCAAAAATATAAAATAAAATAATAAACATTATGAAATTTTAAAATGAAAGTTCATTGTTTACGGAATCTCGGGGGGTAATTACCCCGTTACCCCCCATAAATCCGCGCTTGTGGCATTTAAGTAGTGACGCGAAACAAATTTGTTTGTGTATAATACTCTTTTACAATGACAAGCTAATGAAATGCCAGACGAGTGTGAATCATTTGAAAATCTATCGATTTTTACATGACTGTTTTTTTATTTTTCGATACTTTCACTCAACATATCTACGGCTGGGCCCAAGCTTTTTATCTGGGACTTGAAATATGGTTTATTTATTACCATATCTTTTTAAAATCCAAATGCCAGACAGAAATAAATCGTTTGAAAAAATGGCTTTTTTTCGTGCAATTCTTTTAAGATTTAAAATATGTTTGGCCCACGCTTTTTGTCTGGGACTTGAAATATGGTTTACTTATTACCATATCTTTTTAAAATCCAAATGCCAGACAGAAATAAATCGTTTTAAAAAATGGTTTTTTTTTTCGTGCACTTCTTTTAAGATTTAAAATATGTTTGGCCCACGCTTTTTGTCTGGGACTTGAAATATGGTTTACTTATTACCATATCTTTTTAAAATCCAAATGCCAGACAGAAATAAATCGTTTGAAAAAATGGCTTTTTTTCGTGCACTTCTTTTAAGATTTAAAATATGTTTGGCCCACGCTTTTTGTCTGAGACTTGAAATATGGTTTATTTATTACCATATCTTTTTAAAATCCAAATGCCAGACAGGAATAAATCGTTTGAAAAAATGTTTTTTTTTCCGTGCATTTCTTTTAAGATTTAAAATATGTTTGGCCCACGCTTTTTGTCTGGGACTTGAAATATGGTTTATTTATTACCATATCTTTTTAAAATCCAAATGCCAGACAGGAATAAATCGTTTGAAAAAATGGCTTTTTTTCGTGCACTTCTTTTAAGATTTAAAATATGTTTGGCCCACTAAAAATGTCTGTGAATGATACAATACATTTTCGTTTTGGTTAATTTTTACAGAAAAAATCATTTCACATGAGAACCAATCGTTTGATTTTCGCGGAATAGTTGACAACTTGAACAATAATTTTTTCACTGTTGGGCCCTTGGAATTTGTCTGGCGTTTGTTATATCGCGATAATTATAATCTATTTACCTATATATACAATTCCCAGATAAAAACCAAATCGTTTAATTTTGACCATTTTTTCTTACAACTTCGGATTGAAATTTCGGGCCTTCCGGCCCACGGAATTTATCTGGCGATAAGCTTCCGTCGGATGTTTTTCTTTAAAACGTAAGTCTAACTTGACGCCAGATAGGAACAAAACGTTTGAAATTGCTCATTTTCATGAAATTTTCTTTTCTGTTTTCCGCTGAGGGGCCCTGGATAACCGTTTGATAAACACGAAAATGGTTAGTACAAATCAGGCATAAAAGGCTCCCAAAAGGCCAGATAGGAACCAAACGTTTAAAAAATCTGTCACTATCCCACGGTCTAATAGTTATGTTTATGAATTTGTCATTTTATTATACCTGCTTAGCCGGGAAAGGAGGATAGTGATGAATTGAACTATCAACAGTGTCAAGCGGCACATGCCAGTAAGTGACTATATAAATGATCTTTAAAACCCTAGCAACACGCGCGATAACAAAAGTAAACATTCAAGTTACCTGGTTGCTGAGGCGTTGCTAGCTACGAAAGTAGAATTTTCGTGGTCAGGACAGAAAATTAAAAAAAAAAAACAAATTTTAACGCATCATAAGTTTGCATATACCTTGCTTTGGATTTCTTTGTGTAAAGCGAGGCACAAGCAATAACGGCTGCTTCCTGTATCCCATTTTCATCGCCACCAAACATATTTGTTTCTTTTAGTTTGAAACCACCAGAAATTAAAATGTTTAACATAAACCTCGATGACAGATAGTAAATGTTTCGTTGGCATGGAAACAATTTTCACAGGCAGCCTCCTAAACTATAAAATGTATTAAAAACGTCAAATAAATTCATGGAATAATTAGTTTTAAATTATTAAATCCCATAATATCTTTTGGTAGTAGAAAAAATATAATACATTACTAGTCTAGGTGGCCGCGTACATAAATGCAATATTTTTACATACCCTCGTATAACTTCTTGTACGGCATAATTGCGCCTAGTCTGTCACTTTTTTCCTCTGCGAAAATTTTCGTAAACGCAGCGTTCCTCCCCGGCATGAAAAAAACGATTTCCACGCGTCGGACTGGAAAATCGGCAAATATATTTTGTCGGACAATTTGAGAATTGCATTCTACATATATATTCTATATATTTCTACAAACTGTCCGACAAAAATTTTGGAACGTTAACTACCCTAAACATAACATAACATAACTTAAAAACATTTATTGATAACCAGCTGATTTCTTCAAGATTGCTTAATAAAAATATGTAGAATCCAATTTTCGAATTGTCGTACAAAATATATTTGCCGATTTTCCAGTCCGACGCGAGGAAATCGTCTTTTTCATGCCGAGGAGGAACGCCGCGTTTACGAAAATTTTCGCAAAGGAAAAAAGTGATGACTAGGCGCAATTATGCCGTACAAGAAATTATACGAGGATATGTATAAATTGCATTTATGTACGCGGGCACCTAGACTATACACGATGCGAAAGCCATTTTAGGTGTTCGATGTTTTTTGAAAAGTCTCGGCTTCGCCTCGACCATTAAAAAATCACCTCACACCTAAAAGTAAACTTTCGCATCTAGTAATGTAAATAACTATTGAATTACATCCCCTCCAAATTTAAATACCAATAGGATATTTGCACGCACTGAACATGTGCATTTATCAGTAACCTCCTTTCCTGGCTAAAGTATGGTTTATGCCTACGAGGATTCCCACCATCTCCCCCACCTTTTCCACCATCTTATCCTACCTTCCACCCCCTTCTCCCACTTTCCCATCATCTTACGAATTTCTCATCATCTTACGACTTTCCCACCATCTTCCCACGTTTCCATCATCTTTCCGCTTTCACACCATCTTTCCACTTTCTAATCATCTTCCCACTTTGCAGTCATCTTCCACTTTCCAACTATCTTTGTCTACTTTTCCACCACCTCCGATATAAAGTAGCTTCTTCTCCAAGTTGGAAAGATGTCTACACGTGTACAAATTTTAAAGTTTATCAAAAGTCGTTGAGCCATTATACCTAAGGACCTCGGAAATTCTAAATAAAATTAAAGGTATAAAAGTACCTTTCTATACAAATTTATTTATATAGATTAGTAAACAGTTCCGTTCTTATTTTTTTTCTTCTTCAGTTCACATGAAATTTGTAAAAATCCAAGTGAATGCTAAATGTTGACCATAATAATTTTTGGCATTTCAGATTTGTCCTATCAGTATTTTCGGTAGGAGGGGGATGGACACGTGTAACCACTTTTCTTTAACAAATAATTCAATTATAGTACAGTACCTAGAGGTAAAAAATATGCAAAACTTCGAAATAATGTCATATTGAACGGGTTTCGTTCATTTTTGGCAGTATAATAGTAAATGCTTCACAGAAAAGTTTCTATATTGTGCGGGGGCTTGCTAATTTATAAGGGGTGGATGCCACCCTCTCAGGGGTGGCACTTAAAAAATATATATATATATATATATTTATTGGAGCTGAAGTAGAATCCCCCTATAAATTAGCAAGCCCCCGCACAATATAGAAACTTTTCTGTCAAGCATTTACTATTATACTGCCAAAAATTGACGAAATTTGTTCAATATGACATTATTCCGAAGTTAAAACCTCTAGTTACTGTACTATTAAACAAGTTTGCAAGCATGTCCACCCCGCCGCAGATAGTACTGATTCCTCCCCCACCTCACGCCCTTCAATCTAATAATGAAGTAGTGATGTCAGGCCTAAGGTAAAGTGAATCTCACTTGGTAAAAATTAAAATTTTTAACAATTTTCATAAATTTAACATTAGAGATAAATCAGAGGGTAGTTCAACCTTGAGGGGAAGTGTCCGCGTCAAAATACTCACTACTTTGTGGTAAGGTACCTTCTTGCAAAATATCAGCTTCTTAGATCTTATTGTTTTCGAGATTTTTCAGCCAGATATGGGACAGAATATCTCGACTGGTAACTATATATACAGATTTACCGTTTTGAGTGGCTACTGCGAACTCGATTTAAAAATGACCAGTGAATGACGTCATGCACACACTCGATTCAAGCTGGTACTCATCGTACCGAGCATATCTCCTCTTTAAATGGTATCGTGATTTTTAGACAATGCAACGTTGTATTTACCATCTCCCCACTTCCCCACCATATTCTCATTTTCCTAACATTTTCCCACTTTCCCCTTATTTCGTGATTTTTAAACAATTTATTTAACGGTACTCCAATTTTTGGCAAGAAAATAATTATTTCGTCTTCATAACTAGAATAGAAAAGTATACTCTTTGTTAAAAATATTTAGTATTTTTATTTTCCAGTTTAACTGTTGTGGTATCGAATCAGCAAACGAATACGACACATCTTTATGGAGGCTTCAGGCTCTTGGACCTTCATTGGCCGTACCACTAACTTGCTGTAAATTAGAGAATGTGAATCAATCGTTGGCCTATTTGAATCCGGAACCAGTGGATTCCAATTTATGCCAAGCTTTAGAGAAAACTCGACACGAGGGATATCGGCATACAGGGGTAAGGCCCTAATTTTATTTGATTATTAGTTAACCCAGGTGTATAAAGGGGATCCACCCAACCCACTAAATTCCTCTAAACTAAGACCTGTTGGAACACGTCAGAAATTATGACTTAAGACTTATACAAGGGCGTGGCGATGGGGGGGGGGGGGTATGTTACCCCCCATCTTTGTCATAAAAACTTGGCAAAAGTAAATATCCTCCAAGTTTGATTGACGGGGGAAAAAATGTATATCTTACCTTAGTAACTCGAGCTTGACTCACTGGCCTATAGTATTTCTCAAATATTTTGAGACCTATTTTTTGTTTTTTTAACAAAAATAAAATAATTCAAATTTTAAACTAAGAAAATCTCCGTTATGTTGAGACTAGTCACGTCAAATTTGGACAAGATTTGGCCGAAACAGAATGTTTTTAATGCATGCCATTTTGACACTTTTTTCAACCCCCAATATGAGCAAAAATTGGAAACAAGAGTATAATTAATTGGACATTTGAAACAAATATTGATTAGACTAAAATTATAATCTTTATAATGGTTCGCAACGAATGTAAAATTATTTCTTTATGGAAGAAAAATCTGCAAAATTGTGTAAATTAACAATGTATTGTTACACCACCACTTTTTTTTTAATAAATGCTAAGCGCAATTTCTTTGGTACATCATCCGTAAAAAACACGATGTTTACAAATTGTCTAGGTCATATGAATTGTACAATTAACTTAATCAGTTACGACACCTCAGGTCAGAAACATTTAAAGTATATCTCCGTCTTTGTGATTAAATAATTAACACCATTAATTCTTTCCTATTTTACAGTTTTTGTCATAACATCTAACAGGAAACATCATAATCGCGTACCTACATACATACTTCCAACCATACCAAGAAAAGGTTGAGAATCCGTGACATATACATTGATAGATAGATTTTTATTGGTCATTCATCACACGTCAAGTAAAAAATAAACAAAATAGTGGTTGTCTTAAATAAAGAAATATAAAAATGACAGCATAAATAAATAAATAAATAACCTATAGTTTTCTAGGTTGTTTATAAAGAATTTGTAAAAAATGAAACTTTTTAATATTAATTTGAAGATGGCAATAGCTCCAAAAAGCGAAATAAATGAAAGAAGCGTTAAATAATACATATACATTTTGTACACAATTTTTTATAGAAATTAATTTATGAACAACTTATGCTAAATAATAATTATTATGACTTTAATCACATAAATAATTATAAATTACAAAATTGTAGCTTAATGAACTGTTATAGATCTAGCGATAAAAAGATGGGTATTGAATACATATTTGATGATAGAAATATGTGATCTATATTTGTAGCTGTGTAGTTTCGTAACTTGTAGATTTATTGATCTGAGGATAAAATTCTTTCTCTTTGAGAAAATGTATATCTTCCTGAAATATTATATCGTTTTATCAGCTATATAGAAATTTATAGTTGTAAGTTATACAGTGTAAACGAATTCTCTCCGACATTTTCGTTTTCATTGTCATTCATTAATATTATTGGTGGAGCATTAAGCAGCTAACTCCTTCACATACTAAACATGCTACAGAACAATTTAAGTTTTCAACATCCACAAGCAGGGCCACACCCAGTTTTACATGAACAAAATATCATTTTCAATAAATTTTATTTTATTTTACAAAAATCTTCAATTCCATCAGTGACGTCTTATATCCATTTATAAACAATACTTTCCGTTACACCACGCTTGAAAGGCCCTCCTTCGACCCTTGATTAATGTTTGTTCGATAGTTTGAGCAGTGGGGATTCCACTAAAAAATTGATCTGAACGTCGAGCTGTGAAATATCTTTTGGTTGTAAACTTGTTGTACTCTACTGAATCCATTTTAGCCTGCAATTCTTTCATGTTTTGCCAATGCAGTTGCAAAGATTTTGCATAAGGAAAATGTCAAGTATGGAATCATTAACTCCATTGTATGTAGAAGTAGCTGCCAGTCGCCCATTCGATATCTGCTTAAGGACATTTGCTGTCCCTTTGTATATTTTATATAGAAATTAAATAATTCTCTAGAGAAACTAACGCCATTTTCATGGGAGTATCCTTAAAAAAAATAGTAAGAAAATATAAATAATTTTCGATACCAATCGTTTCTTTTAAGAAAAAGCTTTTATTTGAAAAGAGTATTAAAAAGTAAAAATAATTTTTTTAAAATTCATACACCTGCAAACCAAAAGCTTTAGGGGCGGTCATATAGCGTTATTGCATAGTTAATTTGCTCAATTGACCGCCCCCAAAGCTTTTGGTTTCCAGGTGTATGAATTTAAAAAAAATTATTTTTACTTTTTAGTAGCTTTTTCAAAAAAAAGCTTTTTCTTAAAAATATTTTTTTTATATAATTTTATTTTTTACTTTTTAGTCTACTTATTTTACAGAGAAAACCCTTTCATTTGCCACTGCCATCCACCCCTTCCCTCTCCCGTTTTCTCACCTCTAACACTATTTCCCACCTCTTCCCACCCCTTCCCCTGCCTTTTTCCATCTCTCCCCACCTCTTTCCACCCCACTCCCACCTCTTTCCACCCCATTTACACCTCTACCCACTCCTTCCCACCCGCTTTCCATTCCACTATAACAATCATTATTTTCTTAGAATAAATATTTAAAAATTCCGATAATTTTTTTTTCGTTGAGATTTTAAAAAAAATATTTTTTTTTAATTTACGGATTTTCGAAATTGCGGTAATTTTCAATGGGTAAACTTTTTAGTTTTTGACATTAGAAATTCAATAAAAAAATCGATCAAATCTATTCACTATAGCTGGGTTCCGAGGTATAAACCTAATTGCACTGGACTACCATTAAATTAAAAATAAGACTTAAAATAATTAAGATTTTTTTTTAATTTTTTTTTTGCAGGGCTGCAAAGACAATTTAGAACAATGGTACCGTGAGCATTACGTTGCTTTTCTTGGAGTAGGCCTTCTAGTCGTCCTAATAGAATTCTTGGTCCTTCTCAGTACGATACTAACTTGCACAAGAATTTACCATTACAACCAGGAAGCCAAAGAAAACGCCAAAAATTCTAAACAGGAACCCGAACCGTCAAGTTCCAAAGAAGTTTCTTTTCAGAAAAGACCTCCAAGTTCCCAGACAGGTGCTTACAGCAATGAGACGTATGCGATGACAGGTAGTTTTAGACAAAATTATAAACTGGTCGACAGAGCATGATGGTGGCTGAGGGGCCTCTTTTCGCCCAGTTACATTTACGAAGTTGACGTGGAGTCTATGCTGTGGTAAACAGTTCAAAGTGCTTCGTTTATAGCTGTGACATCAATTTTAATTTGAGAAATTACCAAATAATGTTCATAGGAGTCTATTTTATGAATACGAATCTAAGACTGACATGTAAATTTCTTTTCAGTCCTTTATCTTAATCTATGTCAAACTTAAAGCAAAAACTTAAAATGACTTAAATTTTATGTTTACCATAAAATAATTTGTACATAAATGTTTTGATGAGCAAATTGATTAATTAATTTAGCACGCATTCTCAGAAAGCTAGGTTATCTGACTAGCTGATCTGGAGAGTTCGATTATTCTCATTATATTTCACGATCTCCTCCTCATGATTACATAAACACATGCAGTTTTCGTCTCTCGGGAGATTGAGTTGCAATGTTTAAAGTGAGTGGTTTTCCTTATATTGGCCCCCCACTCCCCACCATCCGAGCATCGCATTATAGCTTCATTTTTTATTGTCATGCGAGTCACATGTGTACCAAATACAAAGGTAATTAGTAAGAAACGTATTCGTGAACGCCTAAATGGAAAACTGAAAAATCTTCAGGCTCGATTTAGAAGTATATTTGGTTCAAACATTAAGTAGAATATTTTTTACAATTAATTATTTTTTATTTATTTGCTTTTATCATGTTTAGAGAATATTATTTAGGTATTATGCAAATCACAACTTACACACTTTTTTATTTATTATGAAAATACCTACTTTCTGTATATTGTTGCCCTAATCTGGGCACGCTAATATACTAGTTAGGTAAATACTTTAAAACACTCATTATTGGAGAACCAATCAAAACAACTACTCTTCTAGCTAATACTGACGAAGTATTGATATATTGATTGAAATATTTTCAATATATTTTTTTTCTTTAAAATGCTAAGAATCCTATCATGTAATTCAATACTTCGTCAGTATTAGCTAGAAGAGTAGTTGTTTTGATTGGTTCTCCAATAATGAGTGTTTTAAAGTATTTACCTAACTAGTATATTAGCGTGCCCAGATTAGGGCAACAATATACAGAAAGTAGGTATTTTCATAATAAATAAAAAAGTGTGTAAGTTGTGATTTGCATAATACCTAAATAATATTCTCTAAATTAAGTAGAATATGTTTATAACAGTATGTCAATTTTAGAAAGCGAGCATCGTTTCGAGGCAATTTTCACACGTATTTTGTCATGCTAGCACAGTCAAATTACTTTTCCGCTGTTTTATAAAGACACCATAGGCACATGTCCAGACATGTGTGTAAAATGATTTGTCATTTGCATGAACCGACTTGAACAATCAGTGCAAAATTAAAATAAAATATCGTAGGCCCGGTATTTGTCGAACAGATTGCCTTGTGATAAAGCTCTCCTTTTTTTACTTTTAAATTGAAATAAATCTATGAGTTTTTCCGAAAATATTAAGAACAAAACAAAATATGATAAACCTGACATCGTGATCATGTTTTATGAAAAAATATGTAGAGGTGAAAGTATATTAAAGCAGTATTACCTAAAGACATGGTGGGATCACTGTGCTGTTATTAAATATGAAGCTTATACTTACAAATTGGTTGTAATAATTACATCTCCTAATTCCAATTTGATGCAGGAGTCTCATTTGCACTAGTAAACTCTTGAAAATTCAAATATACGTCAGTTACAAATTTTAAGGAAGATAATAAATATTTAAGGGATTTTTCAAAGGAATTTATAATACAGGGCCATCAGCAAAACTGCAGGCTGCTCAAAAAACTTAAACATGTTCAATAAATTTTATAATCGCTGATAAATCAATCAATTAACCAAACCTGTGAAGTCAATAGAAAGCTTGGAATGTTTAAATGCTCCAATATAGACTTACACAATCACTGATAAGTTTTACTTCCACGTCCAGTGGAAGTATAGTAACGACAAAAAAATGTTTAAAAATTTTTATTGTAAAAATAGGCTTAAAATGTCATGAAACGTCGAGATTTTAAGTTTGAGCGAAAAAAAATTTCTGTCTGTCTGTCGGTCTGTCTGTCTGTCGGTCTGTCTGTCTGTCGGTCTGTCTGTCTGTCTGTAACTTTTTTTGTGCGCACGTTTACTCTGGAACCGTTTAAGATATTGACTTGAAATTTGGTACACATATGTACTTTAACGAGATCTATATTTTCATCTTGTTCCGTCGAAGGGTTGGGGGGTAAATTGGGGTAAATTTGGGGTAAATAGGTCAATCAAGCAGGTAAGAGTCCATAAAATTGGTATTTAGTATATACAAGAGAAGCTAAGGTCTCAAAAAAATGTTTGGCATTAGCCACCCCCATTACCACCCCCACCCCCTTATTAAATGTGATTTAGTGTATGTACAGGAACCAGAAACCTCAAAATATTTTTTTACTTCATCCACCCCCCACTATCACCCCCCTATCACCACCCCCCACCCCACTACCGATGTGGGGTATCGTTTTATGGGTTTTTGGGGTAGAGGATTTCAAATATTATATTATTAAAGTTCCATAAACAATTATTTTCACATACAAAGTTTTTTCGTTATGAGTGACTTGGATAGAGAATCTGGATGTGGAAGTAGTGATTCCTTGGGCAGCGGTTTTTAAAGTACTCTCTCTTGTGTTAAATATTACACAGCGAAAATTTATTTTGTATTATTGTTATTATTTATAATAGAAACTATTATTAAAATGTTACTCAATACAACTATACAATGTGAATGTTGAACAATATAATCATTTCCATATTATTTCACAGTTTATAGTTACAAAACTCAAATATCTGTAGACTTTTTACAGAATTAATACACTTGTTATTAAGATACACCATATTTTTTTCAAACACCTGCGTGTGTTTATGTAATCATGTGAAGGAGATTGTGAAGTATAATTGAAAATTAATCTACTTACCTATAATAGGAAGATTAATTTAAATTATATGAACAATCTCCTCCGTAAACTACACCGCCCTCCCTTACAAACCCTATTCCAGAAATCTATTTTAGCACAACACAACAGAAGTGATAGTGCAGAGCTCGGACGGTGCAAGGATATAAGGGAAAAAACCCACTTTAAATATTGTAACTCAATGATTCGAGATACGAAAACTACATGTGTTTATGTAATCATTTCGGAGGAGATTGTTCACAATTAAAATTAATCGTCATACAGGTAAAGTCAATTATTTTTTAATTACTACGTTTACTAGAAGCATCTTAGGCCAATCTACATAATAAAAAGGGAGATGTAGGTCGCAGAAAGACATTGAACTTGAATTTAGTTTGTCTTGCACTACTGACCTACACAATGTTATATATACTACTTCCCCTTTTTAGAAAATAATTAATTTAGGCAAAACCGTTGGAGTAAAACAAACATTTTGTAAGACTTTTTTTGCTTCTTTTGGGTCAATATATTATCGTGCAAAGTATTTGTACACATACAGCAGACACCCTGTATATTGCATCTCTTTGTCATAAAGTGAGAAAGAAATTATGAAAGCGGGATTCTTTTAGAATCACCGACAGATGAGGAAGAACTAAAGAAATTACTACCGAAATCAAGATGGAAATCTTAAGTTTACCAAAATCTACTTGTCTAGTGGACGAAGGAAACAAGTACGCCACCTCGTTTACCTGGCATGATCCCTTGAGACTTAGAAATAAACAGTATGAATAGATGAGTAATGGCATACAAAGGTCATGTGAAAATTAGGAGAATGTCAAGAATTTATATATTTTTTAATTAGTTGGCTTTGAGTTGCACCCATCCAGCCACAAAAATCCAAGAATATTTAAACATTTAATTGACTCAAACAAAATTTAAAAAACGCAATCAAACATATTATTTCACCTGCTGTATATTGAAATTCAAGCATTTATTGAAATAGTATTTACAATCGTAGTTATTTCTTCAGTTTACATTTGTCGGATTTTATAGAGCATCCTGTACAATTAAGTAATATGAAAACAGCACCTGAGTACGGTGACAAGAACATCATTCCTAAAGATGCCTTCTAGATGTGGGAGGATTTAATTCTCCATACCAGCTGAAAACCTCAAACTTTGAACATTGACAACTTTCGTTGTTATGAGTTCATATACTTTTTAAATAAATGAACTTGGAGTATTTTTTTAAATGAAATCATGCCACAAAGGCTAATCAATATAGTTTTTTGTTAATGGTATAAAAGTAATAAAAAAAACATATTTGACAGGTCGATATTTACCATAATTAATTTTAATATGTATATAAAAGTTCATTTTTTAGAATTTTTTATATATTTCTGTAACCAAAGAAAGTGTATTTTTAAAAGTTGTTTGTATTTTGTATTTTAAAGTAATTTTAGTAAAATAAATTTTGCAAATTATGTATATCATTTTATTCTCCAAAACCAAAAAATAAAAAAGTTATAAAGATGCTTTTATGAGTAGCACACTAAAAACTCGAACTTAATAAATTATAGTTTAAAAAGAACTAAAAAACACGCTTTTATGAGTAGTGCACTAAAAAGTTAAAAGTGATTATTAGGTAATTAAATTTAAACTTAAAAGCGTGAGACGCACTTATACAGCGGTCTAGCCATAATGAACAAACTGTAATGTAGTTACCTAGCTACCTAAGTGCGCTCCACGCTTTTAAATTTAATTACCTAATACTTAATTATTTTTAACTTTTATTTTCTCTTCCTGTCGCGGAAAATTCGAGTTTATGGTGGAGTCGCCGGTGATACGCCCATGACAAGTTATCACTACCTCCCACCTCCGTCATCGTATAAGGTCAATGGTACCATATTGTATTGTCACCAGAATTGCATAAGTTTACAAAGTTCCAAATCGATACGGCAATTAGAAACGGGTGAAAAGTGAGTTGTAAGATTTGTTTACAATGCTACAGGTCAAGTTAATAGAAGCGTGTTAATAAATACGAATAATGCTACCGCTACTATCTACCAACCGTGAGAGTCTGGCAGCCATAAAACTCCCACTAGTTGTATTTTTACTAGATTTTTCGCGGAACTGGCAGAAAATGTATCCTAAATAGAAGAAAGCTACAAAATCGAGATTGGCTCATTTTACTTTTCCATTTTTGGTGTAGGTACAAAATAAATTACGTAGCCCACTGTGCAATGTAGAGAATGAGCTACTTTATACTGTAAGTGGTGGAAAGATAGGAAAAGATGGTGGGGAGGTAGAGGAAGAAAGTGAAAAAGTAGGAGAAGATAGTAGAAATGTGGGAGGATGATGGGGAAGTGGAAGGAAATGGTGGGAATATGAGAGAGGCGGTGGGTAATTGGGGAAATGAGGTGGGAAAGTTGGATATGGTGAGAAATTGTCAAAGGCGATATGTACAGATGTTGCGACGATAGGGGAGATGGTGGGTAGACGGTAGAAAAAAGGTGGAGGATCATGCCGGCATAAGCTAGTGCATTAATGTCATTTGCCATTTAGCTAGTAAATTGAAGAACATCTGAGCGTTTTCTCTAGCAACTCGAAAGGTTTTGAAGCTAATAAAATTCTTCGCCTGTCAATAATTAGCCTAATTCGGTGAAATTACAAAAAAGCATTTTGTATGAGAAAATTATTATTTTACATTTCATAGTGTATTTACATCCAGTCAATTTCATCAGTTTCTTGGGCATTGATAAGTTCAATAGGTAACAATTCCAAACGGCATTTTTCTTATCAGCGTCGGTCTTAAATTTTAATGATAGCAAAATAAGTATTTTTTTATTTTAAAATACATTCAGTATAAGCTATTTTTGACTGTATAACTAAATATTTAGCTATCTTCGGAACACACAAAAAAGTTTTTTTAGTTTTATCAAGAGTTTAAAAGATTCTCTAAAATTAACGATGATTTCCGTAACAAGGCCGATTTCTTAAAACGACATATAAACTCGACAATGAAGGACTAAAGTTACCTTATTGGCCTACAAATTTCGTATATAATGCGAAGTTACAGAATATGAGCTTGGTTGATTTGGGCGTTCAGTTTGAATTTAAATAGTATAATTATACTTGAACTAGTTTCTTTTCACATACAATTTGTTGTTGTCTTTATTAGAGTAATTATACAGTAGTACGAAGAATAAATTAGTGTCTCTCATAACAGAATTAGATGTAAACTGAAATGTGATCCTATATTTAAACATATCATTATATTACATTCCAAAAATATTCAAATTGTGTGAAACTATTTAAATAATTTGAATGTATTTAAATAATTCCAAATAAAAGTATTTAAATAATTGATGTACATGAAATTTATTACATAGTGATTTCATGATTCTCTGATAAAGAGTCTAATGTTAAAGCTTAAAAAGTGAAAACGACAGATAATTACTTCCACATCCAGTGGAAGGATAGTAAAGACAAAAAATTTGTTTAAAATTTTTATTGTTCAAATAGGCTTAGAATGTCACGAAACGTCGAGATTTTAAGTTTGAGCGAAACAAATTTCTGTCTGTCGGTCTGTCTGTAACTTTTTTTTTGTGCGCACGTTCACTCTGGAACCGTTTGAGATATTGACTTGAAATTTGGTACACATATGTACTTTAACGAGATCTAGAACTAGATTATATTTTCATCTTGTTCCGTCAAAGGGTTGGGGGGTAAATGGGGGTAAATTTAGAGATAATAGGTAAATCAAACAGGTAAGAGTCCATAAAATTAGTATTTAGTGTATACAAGAAAAGCTAAGGCCTCAAAAAAAATTTTGGCATTAGCCACCCCCATTACCACCCCCTTTATTAAAGGGGATGAAAAAAAATGTGATTTAGTGTGTGTACAAGAACTAGAAACCTCAAAATGTTTTTTTAATCCATCCACCCCCACTACCCCCCCCTATCACCACCCCCACCCCGCTACCGATGTGGGGTATCGTTTTATAGGTTTTTGGGGTAGAGGATTTCAAATATTATATTATTAAAGTTCCATAAACAATTATTTCCAAATAGAAAAATTTTTCGTTGTGAGTGACTTGGATAAAAAATCTGGATGTAGTGATTCCTTGGGCAGCGGTTTTTACTTCCACATCCAGTGGAAGTATAGTAACGACAAAAGGATTTTTAAAAATTTTTATTGTTCAAATAGTCTTAGAATGTCATGAAACGTCGAGAAAAAAATTCTGTGTCCGTCGGTCGCGCTGTCTGTAACTTTTTTTTGTGCGCACGTTTACTCTGGAACCGTTTGAGATATTGACTTGAAATTTGGTACACATATGTACTTTAACGAGATCTAGAACTAGATTATATTTTTATCTTGTTCCGTCAAAGAGTTGGGGGTAAATTGGGTTAAATAGGTAAATCAAGCAGGTAAGAGTCCATAGAATTGGTATTTAGTATATACAAGAGAAGCTAAGGTCTCAAAAAAAATTTGGCTTTAGCCACCTCCATTACCACCCCCACCCCATTATTAAAGGGGATGAAAAAAAATTGTGATTTAGTGTGTACAAGAGCCAGAAACTTCAAAATATTTTTTTATTTCATCCACCCCCACTACCCTGTCACCACCCCCATTCATGTATTCAGCCAATAGACATATATTATACTTCTATTCATGGAAGCTCTATAACTCAATAGCATTATTTTTTCCTATTTTCATCCTTATAAAGGGAATGTTTTTGGTTCTTCTGAATTAATCAATGAATATACGAATTTTGCGATTTTAGATTTGAATTCTGGGTAAAAAAATTCTAAGAATATCTTGGTTGCTCTGCCAAAGCTGATAAGTATTTATTTTTTGTGAGGCTGTGTATTTTTTGATATGCTCCTACCCACAGAGCACAGAATATTTTCAGAATATTCTCATTAAGTGACAAAATTTCTATAAACAGAATATTTACCTGAAATATTCCTAGAACCTCCATAAATATTTTTATCTAGTTAATATATTAAATAGCAAAATCTAGCCGTTGCGTGTTCCAACTATAAAGTCTTTAAATAAACACTCTCAGAGAGGTTAGTGGTCGAGTGAGTTATAGTGTATTTTAATTAGTTCTTAAGTTGGCCTGCGGCAGACGGGAGTTTCTAGCAACAATTTTATTACCGTTAAGCAGAACCCAAGGGCGGATCTGGATCTGGAACTTGGGGGGGGGGGGGGGGGGTAACACAGCCGCGTGCTGAAAATAACAAAAATGTTTTTCCTCGAAAATTAAAATTGATGAGCGAGGAGGGGGGGAGAAAACCACAAATAAAATTTATAAGCACAACTAAATACACAGAGGCGTAACTAGACGTCATGGGGCCCCAGGGCAAAAAATTGTTGGGGGCCCCCTATTATATTATTTTCTTAATACCTAATCCTAATCCGAAAAATTTCTTTGATGAGCGGAGGGGGAGAAATTCGAAAAGAATGAGTGGGGGGAGACATCCGAAAAAACATTTTTCGTCCCAAAATTTTTTTGATGAGCGGGGAGGAGAAATCCGAATAAAATTATTTTTGTCCCAAAATTTTTTGATGAGCGGGGGGGAAGAAATCCGGAAATATTTTTTTTTGATGAGCAGGGGGGAGAAATTCTCAGTTACGCCTCTGTAAGTACAATATATATTCAAAAATATAAAATAAAATAATAAAAATTATGAAATTTTAAAACGAAAGAATCTTGGGGGGTAATTACCACGTTACCCCCCCCCCCCATAAATCCGCACTTGGCCGAACCGGACCCATCCCGCCCAGCCCCACATTTACCACGACGCTGCACGCCGTGATTGTCGGGCTGGCTCCGGACCGGGATCCGGCGAGGGGCATTCTTGTACCGTTGAATACCAAATAAATTCGTTTTGTTGTTGTCTTGTTGTTGTTCTACAAGTCACGCGGTCGGCGGTTCGACCCCTGCTCAGCCCTTTTTTTTTTGTCAAAATGCGAAAAAATTTGTATGTTTTTTTAAGGGTATAGTAATTGCTTATAAAACCGATATACGAATATATTTTTTCCAATTTTAGGTCTGTTTAGACCATTAATTATTGTAGATGACGATATTATATCTTTACCGTTTTTTCTCCAACACGTTTCCTAGGTTTGTATAAGTACCTGACTATAAAATCTTAAAACAGTTGACTCCTGACTTCGAGATGAGAAAAAAATTTTGTTTCGGATTTCAACTATAATTATAATCTTTAAGTAGGTAGTAGCATGTGTAACTTCAGTGGCCGAGTGAGTTAAACCGTTGACTTACGCCCTACCATACCAGGCGTTGCCTATCTTCCGGCAGCTTCCCTAGCCACACTTCCTTCTACGATAACTTACCTCTACCCCCTTACTTTTATCTTTCCTCAACTTTACATATTTCCAATCCCTCTCTCTCCCCATTTATGTTTGTACAATTTTGTTCTTTTATCTTTTTTGTTGTTTTTGTTTCCTTTTTGTCTCTCGAAATCCCCTCTAGGCCGAAAACTTACCTAAATCCTAATTTTTTAAACCACAATTTTATTTCCACCCTACCTTCCTTGTCGGCGATCAGACCACAAGGTCGTCATTTGTTCGAACGGGTTTTTTCGTTTAGTTGTGTTCCCCGTATCAACAATCAAAATTACGAAGTGCGCTCGCCTACGATTTTAGTGTTCTCAGTGTTGTATTTATTTTTAAGCTACTTTTAGGTCCATGTGGACACATAAAAATTGTAATCTAGCTTTTAAGTCTGCACGTGGCAGACAGGAGATTCTACCCGCCCCCCCCCCCCTCGAATTTACTTCCAAGCCGAACCGGACCTACTCCGCCCAGCCTCACACCCACCTCGGCGATGTTCGCCGTGGTTGTCTGGCTGGCTCCGGGCTAGGATCCGGTGAGGCACATAAATGTATAAAACTGTTAATAAATTGTTTATTGATTGATATTGATTGTTGACTTACGAAAAAGAAAGTTGGACGTGCGGCGGTTCGATCCCTACCAACAGCAATTGGTAAAGGTAAGTAAAATAAAATGGATTTAATAATTTAATAAACAAAATATAATTTGCTGGCAACCCTTGTGAGAAAAAATTGGAGTGTTGGTAAACAATATTAGATAATTGGATATGTTAATGTAAATAAAATATACGGATGACTAACAAACAAATTCATAGGACAATACTTATTTATGCATTAATTACTTCATTTTTATCAAGTAGACTACTAACTAGTCACTTCATTTTCACCTGCCTTTGCCACCTGGGAAAACATATCTGAGATGTTCTAGGAACATTTAAAAGACTCCACTTTGTAATGTGCATGGCACATTCTATGGTAATGATTTTCATGTTGTGAGAACATTCTCAGAATATTGAAACATTCCGAGCAAACATTCTGTGCACATTCTTAGAATATGTCTATGCTGTGTGGGTATATTTCATCACGCATATCACAACTTCAATCCCTCATATCTCAACAACCAAACATATGCTCATCTTGAAATTTTGTATTCAGGATGTTCTCATTATTAACAATAATTTAGCACTTAGTTTAAAACAAAATTTGAGGCCGAGAAATGAGCGATTTTTGGCCTATTTTTGGAGTCACTCTTTCCCACTCTGCGTCTCCCAGTTAATTGAACCTTATTACCTAACATCGATATTGAGATCGGTGTAAAAATGAACAAATAACGTATTTTTTAACCAACTTCAATATCGACGCGACGGTGAAATTTTATTTTATAAGTTTTTTATATCTTTTTTAAAGGTTTATTTGCATTAATCGCGGAAATGGTATTATTGCGATAGATATATTACATAATTAAATAAGAATTAATTTGATAAGACAACCTGTATCGGAACGATACTATTTCGCTGAAAGTAAGTGTATTTATAATTGTTTAAAATGCAAAGTATAAACCGTCTGTTCTTAGTTTATACCTGTCGGCTGTTTGTTGTTGTTATACTTATATTTAAGTTCTTGTCCGTTGAGTGAATGAAAAAATAAAATGAAATTTGTATTTATAACTTTCACTGTGGCTTACTATTTGCTACTGTCAGCGACAATTAGGGGGTCTAATGAAGGAGAAAATACTTTTGAACAAGAGCTGCGTAAGTACCATAGCTTTTTATTTATAATATTTGTATCTTCTAGGTTAATCGTAATTATGCAAAATTTTGAACATAAACCAGTTAGATAAAACCAGTAAGCCGTGGAAATGAAACAGTTGCCTGAGCCAGATAATGCGGATATAAAGGTTCAACAGCAACAAGTTTTGATAGAATGTGTAAGAAAATACAAATATGAGATATCTACGGAGAATTATTTTAATGCATAATACATTCATTATCCACTTTTATAGCCAGTGTCATTGACTATATTCCCATTTACCTTAAGAAGTAACATCAACAAATAAAAATTGCGGACAACCTTGTTGAGTGAAAGAGTGAATAAGCACCTATCTACCCTCCACCGTAACTAGCTGTGTGGCGGAAGAGTCAAAATTAACGATTTTTCTTGTATTTTTTTCGTAAAAAAGTTAATTGGCGATTCTTATAAGACAAAATGCGCTTAAAAAAATTCCAATAGAATTTTTTCCCAAAGCCAACCGGAACATTGTTATAAACAACGTTTAATTGGTTATAACAATATAGACAAAAAACGCTAAGTCTTACATAAAAAAAAACCTTCATTAAAAAACCGCTGCCCAAGGAATCACTACTTCCACATCCAGATTTTCTACCCAAGTCTCTCATAACGAAAACATTTTGTATGTGGAAATAATTGTTTATAGAACTGTAATAATATAATATTTGAAATCGTCTACCCCAAAAACCCATAAAACGATATCCCACACGGTAGTGGGGTGTGGAGTGTGGGTGATGATAGGGGGGTGGTAGTGGGGATGGATGAAGTAAAAAAATATTTTGAGGCTTTTGGTTCTTGTACACACACTAAATCACATTTTTTTTCATCCCCTTTAATAATGGGGTAGGGGTGATAATGGGGCAGGCTAATGCCAAAAAATTTTTTGAAACCTTAGTTTCTCTTGCATACACTAAATGCCAATTTTATGGACTCTTACCTGGTTGATTTGCCTATTTACCCCCCCATTTACCCCAATTTATCCCCCAACCCTTCGATGGAATAAGAGGAAAATATAATCTAGTTCCAGATCCCGTTAAAGTACATACGTGTACCAAATTTCAAGTCAATATCTTAAACGGTTCCAGAGTAAACGTGCGCACAAAAAAAAAGTTACAGACCGACGGAACGACAGACAGACAGGCCGACAGAGACAGACAGAAATTTTTTTTCGCTCAAATTTAAAATTTTGACGTTTCATGACATTCTAAGCCTATTTGAAAAATAAAAAATTTTAAAAATTATTTTGTCGTTCACTGGATGTGGAAGTAAAATGAAGGTATTTTTAAAACGCGTCGTTTAAGACCTTTTTCTTGAACCGTTCATTTGTTATAAACAAATTAAGGCTCTTATTTAACAATTTTTTTCTTTGATATTAAACGCTATTTTCAAATTCTCTTTCGTAAAAAGTGTAGTATATCGTCCATAGAATTGACAATCCACATCCAATGGAAGTATAGTAACGACAAAAAAAATGTTTAAAAATTTGTATTGTTCAAATAGGCTTAAAATGTCATTACCACCCCCACCCCATTATTAAAAGGGATGAAAAAAAATGTGATTTAGTGTATGTACAAGAACCAGAAACCTCAAAATATTTTTTTTACTTCATCCACCCCCACTACCACCCCCACCCCACTACCCATGTGGGGTATCGTTTTATGGGTTTTTGGGGTAGAGAATTTCAAATATTATATTATTAAAGTTCCATAAACAATTATTTCCACATACAAAGTTTTTTCGTTGTGAGTGACTTCGATAGAGAATCTGGATGTGGAAGTAGTGATTCCCTTAAATTTCGATGTCTTAAATATTTAGCCATTGTTTAAACAATCAAGATAATTTGATTATCAGCAAATAGCTCGTTCCTAATTGGCCATCAGACCTCATGCAATCTATAAATATCGATGCTACCTACCATTTTTATATAGTCCGGGCCAAAAAAATATGTTTTTATCTGTTTATTCAAACGTTTAAAAGACAGCCTTATAAACACATAACATATATTCGAGGTGGAACATCGTATCGAAATGAGGTTTTAGGCATTCGATAAAGTTAAAAAAAAAAAAGAAAAATTTGAGGTCAACTAGACCTCAATACGATAACCGGAACCGGAAATATCTTCATTTTCTCTTTTTTTCGTTTTAGTCTGTCACTTGTTTATTTAAAACTTTTTTAAGACAAACCTTTGCTTAAAATGAAGAAAACAAGTTACTGTAACTATAATTCAAATAAGTCACAAAATTGGATAAACTTTTTATACGCTTTGGGCAGTTTAAAATGTGCCGTGTCGATCGTCTGCGCCTGCGTGATACGCACTATACAGGGTGTTGCATCATGAGAGAGACATAGCTTAATATGAGGTTCAGTGGTAATCAGAACTTCCCATAGAAATGTCTCATTGGGCCTTCACTATGAAGTTAGAGGGTGTTTATATTTTTTGGAAAAACTACTTTTTGTCATTACTTTGACAGGGAATGAAATAATGGATTCATAGTTGGTACATCTAATACAGTAACGATCCTTCAGAAGTATATGTAAGACATGAAAAAGAATCCAGGTCCAGAGTCACTAAAATTTATGTTTCTTTTTTACCTCTAAAAAACACGACCCTGTATAAATATTTTTTAAATTTCTATACGATATTCGAAAAGAACACAAAAAATAAGTAAAATGGCCTAATTAGAGAATATTATTTAGGGAATATGCAAATCACAACTAACACACTTTTTTGTTTATTATGAAAATATCTACTTTATGTATATTGTTGCCCTAATCTGGACACGCTAATATACTAGTTAGGTAAATACTTTAAAACACTCATTATTGGAGAACCAATCAAAACAACTACTCTTCTAGCTAATACTGAGTATTGAATTACATGATAGGATTCCTGGCATTTTAAGGCAAAAAAAAAATAAATTGAAAATACTTAAATTATTTATTAAAATTCAGTCATTCACAACAATTATTGAACCTTACATTCGATTTCAACTCTAGAAAAGTTGTACAAGTTCTTTCGAACTCGTTAGTTCTCATCAGTAGAGTATAGAAATATTCATTCATTATTTACAAGCCTATTCTTGATTTATTTTTACAATTAATTATTTTTTATTTATTTGCTTTTATCATGATTAGAGAATATTATTTAGGGATTATGCAAATCACAACTTACACACTTTTTTGTTTATTATGAAAATACCTACTTTATGTATATTGTTGCCCTAATCTGAGCACGCTAATATACTAGTTAGGTAAATACTTTAAAACACTCATTATTGGAGAACCAATCAAAACAACTACTCTTCTAGCTAATACTGACGAAGTATTGAATTACATGATAGGATTCCTGGCATTTTAAGGCAAAAAAAATATATTGAAAAGACTTAAATTATTTATTAAAATTCAGTCATTCACAACAATTATTGAACCTTACATTCGATTTCAACTCTAGAAAAGTTGTACAAGTTTTTTCGAACTCGTTAGTTCTCATCAGTACGGACAGAATTCGTTCAGTAACACAATGATATGAAATTTTTTTATCTACGAGCGATATTTACGATTTTAGAAATGTGCCGATCAAATACAATATAGGTACTCTTCGTTTTTGCGAAAAATACACTAACATTTTATGTTTCAGCATAACATGTTGTTTAAGCAAATTTTATAATTATATTGGACTTTTTTTTTCAGCGCATTGTTTCCTATAAGAATCGTTAATTAACGTTTTTACGACAAAAATAATAAAAAAACTTTCCCCTGCACAGCGAAATGTATTAGATATTTAAGTATAGTTATTAACTATTATCAATCGCAAATGTTTATTACTATTTTAAGAAGGCAGATAAAAAACACGCTAACACGATAGATTAATCAAAAAAACGCAACTACACATAACATAAAAGAATAGCTAAAACGATGTACATGTCGAACGCAAGTGAAAAAAAAAATGACTGAAATAATTTTACAATTAAAACCAAATAAAGCACCTGCAATTGATAATATACCATGAAAGATATTGAGAGAAACTACTTCTAAAATATCAGCCCCATTGATTATTTATTCCATGACTAATGAATAATTCGATTAACCTAGATACTTTTTTGAACAAATAACCCTAATAGCACAACATTGTCCTATGGATATCTGAAGGACGTCCTCGACGGACATACAAGATATCAGATGGACGTTCGTTTTTGGTTAAAAGTACATTCGGCGGGCAGCCAAGGGACGTCCAAATGTCACAACCTTGAACAATATTTGTACATCCCTGAGGGATATCATAAAAAAACCGGAATGAGTTGGAATCGAACCGCCGACCTCCCGATTTCTATGTCAACGCTTTAACTCACTCGGCCACTGAACTTTTATGCTACTACTTACTTAAAGACTGTACAGTTGGAAGTAGGCAACGGCTAGATTTATTATGTTATCATTAATCTCTCATTTTAATCAAATTTTATTAAAAGTACTCGATACCTGCACAAATAAGCTGCCGGATCTTAGACGAATATAGCTATTTATTTAAAAATGTAGAAAGTATTTGGATGTTCAATAAATGTTTAGTATTAAATAATATCATTAATAATTTACAAAAAAGGTTAAAATTAAACAAAAACATTGTAAAATTGAAAAAACAGTTTTGTTAACGTTTTTCTGTTTTTGCTGGGTAATATTAACATTGACATCGTAATTAAATCAACGGACACGAAATGGACATACATGTCCTGTCCCTATAAGGACATAAAATGTGCATACTTCCCTTACATAAAAAGGACATTCAGAGGACGTCCATTCCGTACAATTTCAAAGTAAATCCAATGATAGACGTCCGGTGGTCGTCCAGTTTATGTCCATGGACGTCAGTATATTAAATGGACATAAAACGGATGTCCGGCGGACATCTTGTGCTCTTAGGGAATGTGGCTCATTACCCACGGCCGCACAGTGTTTGAATAAACAGCACCAGGTGTACTTAACTTATACATGATCATATTTCATGTTTTATTCAGTAAATTTCAATTTTCTCTCCACCGTTTGATTGCGATTGATTACAAACTTTTCTTTCTTTGGTGAAACCGAAGGCCATCTGAAATAACTATAACTTTATACTCATGCATGCAGTAGATATTTAGTATTATGTATCTATTTATTAAATTTATTAAATAATAAACCATACCAACTACCTGTTAAAGCTTAAATTGGCATTTCTTTCGGCTCGACTTCGACAACCAAATATGACAGCATTTTGTCGTTAATTGGTAACAAAATAATTATCAGTAGTTACTTAAATCTTAAATAAGCTAAATACGCTTTATATGTAATAATGCCATAAATCCTATTAATTGTTTTAAAGAAGAAAATAACGAAAAACACAGGTAGAGAATCTACATCTCAACGAATTTAAAAGGAAAACTACTACACAACACATGTAATTGTCTTTGTATAATGAAAACTACATTTAAAACTGTCTACTTCAATAGTTGATAGCACACAAAAGGTAAAAAGTAAAGGAAAACTGTGAATTTCAAATTAAGAACATTGAAAGATTGAGGTTGTGTGGCCTTCAATAACCTCGTCGGCTGTCAAATGGTGCACGGGCCCTATATCGCAGTTTATCCATTAGAAATTAAATAAGTTTTTAATAATTATAAATAAATATAAAGGTTAACAGGAAAAATTTAGGTTTGGGAACACAAATCAAAAAGAGAACTTGAACGATTTTCACATATTTTAAATGAGGTATAACTGTTTGTTTAAAGTTGTAGGTATTAGAAATTCAATTTCACATAATAAAGACTTATTATTACTGATAATCCCATTCAAGAAATTTCCCACACATTAATATACCACTTTTAGCAACCAAAATAAAGGACAAAGAATAGCCCAGTGGGCAAGTCAGTAGAACTGTCATAGAGAAAACGCAGGCACGCAGGTTTGATCCCTACCGACCGCAATTGGTAAAAAGGTAAGTAAAAATGAATTTAATAATTTAATAAACATTATAATTTGCAGGCAACCCTCGTGAGAGTAAATTGGAGTGTGGTAAACAATATTAGATATGTTAATATAAATAAATGGACCTACCATATATTCTTTATTTTCCTTCCTTCCGAAAGACAAAAATATTCATATAAAGTATATAATTAGTACTCCTATTCTTATACATACTTTATACTTTTCACATGCGCTATGCATATAAAAGGATCATGCAAAGTACCAAACAATTGGAAACATTGGCAACTGAATTGCATGTAAAAAGTAGGTCGTTCTTTGAAGAAAGTATAAACTAAAGTATATACTTTGCATGAGTACGTACTTTTAGATTTGTACTATGATAATACTTTGTATATAACTGTTATGTAAATATGAATTTGTTTTAGGTGAGTTTGAAAAACAGATCGCCAACCACTTTAATATAAAAAAATATAAACTGATGGAAATAGAAAAACTGAAGAAAATATTGGACGATTTAAAAATAAGTGCAGCGATGGAAAAACAGTTTTTAACAGATAGGACCCTATGTGGAGTATGTAAACTGATGATATCGCAGATTCAACAAAGAGGTCTAACAGTAAAAGTTATTGGAGAGGCTTTCTGTAATATTTATATTACTCTCTCGACGTGGACGGTGACAAATTTTTGTGAAGATGTGATAAAATTAAATTTGGTAATTTTATGACAATCTTGTTTGTTTATGATTATAATACTTCATTAAGAACAGATTGAGGCAAGTAACTATATATATATATAGCGTACTATGAGGAACTAATGAGAGAATATTCATATCAACTACATGGAATCAGTTGATCAACCAAAATTCAAAGAAAACTACTGTGTCAGCATATATTTTAATTTTTGGTGATTCCACAAAAAAATTGATTTATTCAGACTTTTGTCGTTCAAATGAAGAATCATCGCTATGTTTGTCACTTAAAAATTTCTTTTGCGATGCATGAATGTATAATTCTACTTTTCGAATATATCGTGTGATGCAGATGACTTTAAAATGATCAGATATAGGTAAAGTTTTTAGACCTAGATCACATAGATGACTATTTTTTGAAGTTAATGCCATCCTATATTTCCCTCAACCACAAATCCCTAAAATTAAATCATTCCCAGGATAATCCAAATATTACAGACGCTTTGTCAGTAACCTCTACAGAACCTTTAACTTTAACAATGACTGTTTAAATTGCTACCAAAACTTAAAATAAACTTTGTCACTAATACTTATTTATCAAAATTTTAACTACTTTTTCTTTCTACTTTTAACTACTGATGCAAACACATTTGGTATTAGCTCTATACTCTCACAAGGCAACGTAGGTAAAAACTGCAAAGCATCTCGAACTTTATGCGGTGCGAAAACCAAGTAACCAACAGTAGAACGGGAGTTTTTAGCCATAGTTTGGTCAGTAAAACACTTTAGACAATACCTATTTGATACAAAATTTAAACTAGTAACCAATCAAAGCCCATACTTACCTGGTTGTTTTGCGAGAGACCCAGGAAGTAGACTTGTCTATTAGCAACTCAAATTAGAATACGATTATGACCTCAGTATAGTATATTACATATTAGATACCAGCTTCTCTTGATAATCGCTTGTCTCAGATTTTAATGTTGAATTGTTAACTTACCTTTCTTTGCACAACGTTTAGATGACGCTATTGTAAAATATAAATACTAGTACCAGATATTTGTAGTCCATTATCATGCTCACTTCAAATTAAAGATTTAAACTTATAACTGTATGTTTCTATTCAGAGTTAACGTTAACTCTAATAATTCAAATAAATCGTTTTTAAAACTCATCTAGGTAAATAGCAGTAGCACATATAGTTGCCTCAATCTGTGAAACAATGATTTAATTTGACTACTAATGAGTGTTTATTTCTTTCCAGCCAATTCTAGAATACATTGTGGAAAACAGTAAAATTTTAGACCCAGAACTTGCTTGTAGTGTGCTTTTGCAAAAGGATCAGTGTTACTACAGTAAATCGGCATTAACCTGGAGATCTCAAATACCATCGAAGTCACAAATGAAAATTCCTCAAGTAATGTAAATCTCGTTTTACAAATTTTGAGAAACCGTTTGTTTTGATAGTAATTTTGAACGTTTTCGATTTCGAGTGTTAGCGTTACATTAAAGTATAGCCTAATTATCAAGAAGCATAGTATTGCTACATCCTCCACTATAATTTTTATAAATGTTTACGTATTTATATTTTTAAGTTACATACAATCCCAATGCCAAACCTCTGAAAATCCTACATCTAACAGACTTCCATATATCGCCTGATTATGAAGTAGGAGGTGTGGAAAATTGTGGCTATCCTGTTTGTTGCAAGAAAGGCTTGGGAAATCCCTTATTGGGTGCTAAAGCGGGCACGTGGGGTGATTACAATTGTGACATACCATTGTGGCTTTTCGGAAACGCCATGTTTCACATCAATCATACGCATAAGGTAAACAAAATGTATTATAGTGCTTAAAGGTTGAATTATCAAATATTTTATATTATTTTTCGAGATAATGGCCTGGGAAACTGAAACACCCTGAAGATATAGAATGTTTCTAAATTGCTGTCGGAAGATTCGGCAGCTAATTCTATATGAAAAAATTTTATTTCTAGAACCTATTTACTAAAAAACTAAAAAGATGTTGAACAGGTAGAAATTGCTTCAGTGTCGTACGCCTATGGTTAATATATTTTGTAGTTAATATTATGAAATAATATCTATTAATACAAACTCGTATGTCAAATCTCATTACCCTATCTCAATTAGTGACTAAGACAATAAATAAAACACTCTTTTTCTTCCTCTTCTGAGGACTCTATCTCCTTTAGGAGACATTTTCGTACATGTTTCTATGAACTTCTTTTCTTATTTCGTCATGCAGAATTTGCTCTTTTTATTGACAGCAATTTGAAAACCCCGAAGACAGGGTGATTCGAAATTATGCTACAAAACAAAGGAGTCCACGAAAGTTTTTTTTGAAATTACTTGTAAATGGTTTGAAGTATCCAGTTGTATTTTAGGGAGGGCTTGTCCCCTCTAAATGTTTTATTTTCAACTTCTTTTATCACCAACGCATTAAGGGGAAGTTATTGTTTAACCAACATAACACCTTTTGTACGTTTGACATAACTAGTAATAATATGTCAATGATATCATGGCCCCCTTCCCCTAAAATTGGGTAGTGTCTCCAGATTGCACTAATATGCCAGGAATATTATCTAAATCTTCTCAGAAGAGTGTAGATATCGAAATTAATCCTGAATATTCTGGTTCCCAAATGAATATTCATGGGTTCAACCGTAAGAAATTCTCTAAGAATATTCCATTGAAATATTCTGGAACGTATTCACTAGAATATCCTGCAAGTACATATCAGGAATATTTATGAATATATAAATAATAATTTGAACCTGCATATGTTTTTCTCCTAAATAATAAACATATTTTTTGTTGTTTTTGGAGTCGCATTTAATAAAGAAAAGAAAATAATTAAAATTAATTCCAAAATTTTTCGTGACTAAAATCTAATATGTGGCATACAAATATGTAAATAGGATGGTAATATAATCGCTGTTTTTCCGATAAATACACATCCGCATTGAGGGCTACAAAGTAACAATGCCAAAATAACTTCATTGTAAATCTAAACACAAGTGACCAATACTTTGGGATTTACCTATGCTAAATTTCAGCGTGTAATATTAATTACGTTTTCCAAACTACTTATCAGTCTAATTTTCTTAGTAATGCAGGCATTTTTTGGGAAAGTCTTGCCCTCAACAAAAAAAAAAAAGACGTATAAGTCAGTGTCGGCTCGTGATATTTTGTGCAGAGGAGGCTTGATATTTAAAAGACAATTAACTTGCAATATGATTACAATTTGTACATTTCCTCACCACCCCTGGATATGCTGCTAGAGGAGGCTCAGCCTTCCCAGCCTCCTCCGACGAGCCGCCACTGGTATAAGTTTCAATTCACGATTTTGCAATGAGGTAAGAAAAATATGTATGTATCTGGGTCATGTGTTGCATACATATGATAATATAGTTATTAATGTGCATGTAATGTGTGTTACATACAGAGTCAGGGATGGATCTTCAGTTATCAAGCGAGTTCTTTGTAATCAACACGTTGTAAGAAGTTGAAAATAAAAACTATTAAAATATTAATGACCGTTTATTTAAACACAAGTTACCTTAAACTAAGATACCAGTTTGAGATGAATATATGTGTAAGTATATTGTATACCTATATATTGGCTAGCTTGTTCTTAGCGCTAGTTTCAATAAGTCGTGGTAGATGGTTCTCCTTGCAATTTGCAAATTACTTCTGTTGAGATACTCACCTAGTCAGCAGTGACTACTGCCAAAGAGCCAGAAACTACAGTGTAGTCTATCCACTACGTACATATTGCAAATGCATATTTTATTATTCATTTTTTTTTTGCAATATGAGATTTATTTATTACCCTGAATTTCAAATTGTTGTCTACAGCAATCACAATATTTTAGGAAGAGAGACATCCATAGGATGTTTGGCTTATGCTCTAAGTATGGCCACTGGTTGTCCTAATGCTATCGAGTGCTGTGTGGGAGTATATAATAGAAAAAAGATTATTCTTATTTTATTAAAATATTCCTAGAATATTACAGAACATATGAAGAATAATCCTCTTATATTAATCAATGGTTATTCATGGTACATTCCGTAGATATTCCAGAATATTCTAATGAATTATTCGTAGAATATCTAGAGGTGTTCCATTCGCACGTTCCTCCTGGTATATTCCTGGACATTCAATCTTCGTTTTGGAATATTCCTGGAATGAACCATAATTCAAAAAAAAGGTATTCCAGAATAGTCTATGAATATTTTTGTGCTATCTGGGTCGTTGTCCATCGAATTTTTTCTCTCTAGATTCGTAAAGTCTTCATGTGCCTCTTCCCTCAGTATAATCCTGGATCCACCACTGCTCAAATAACAGAAAATCACTTTCATGAATTATAAAACTGTACATAGCAAACTTTACCAAACTCTAAATTATTGAAAGTTCTGTTTTAGGACATCGATATCATTTATTTTACAGGTGATATAATAGATCACACTGTTTGGAAATCATCAGTGGAAGAGAACTCAAAACTGATTTATTTTACGTACAAAACGTTATTTGAAACATTCCCGAATAAACCGATTTTGCCCGTTATAGGTAATCATGAATCCATGCCTTTAAATGTGTAAGAGAGAAGTAAAATATTGATTTCCTATATAAGATTTTATGACTATAAATCGATTTTAGATATGCTCCAAGCCACCAAGGCATTGAAGAGGCTGGGCTCTCCACCCAATGGTTGTACACATTACTATCAAAACTATGGAGTGCTTGGCTACCCAGTGAATCTTTGAAGACAGTGAGAATGCAAGGGTATTATTCCTACTTAGTAAATTCTAAATTCAAAGTTATTGCGCTAAACAACAACATATGTTATAATTTTAACTGGTAAGTATATTATTCTTAGAGTATTACAGAACATATAAAGACAAATCCCCTTATATTAATCAATGATTATTCATGGTACACTCCGTAGATATTCCAGAATATTTTCAGAATAATCTACTAAATTATTCCTAGAATATCTGGAGGAGTCCCATTCGCACGTTCCTGGAATATTCCTGGATATTCAATCTTAGTTTTAGAATATTCCTAGAACGATCCATAATTCAAAAAAGATATTCCAGAATATTCTATGAATATTTTTCTGCTATCTGGATTGTAAAGCCCTCGTGTGCCCCTCCTCTCAGTATAACCCTAGATCCACCACTGCTTAAACAACAGAAAATCACTATCATGAATTATAAAACTTTACGTAGCAAACTATTGAGCTACCGGCGCGGTAGCTTAATCGGTTAAGGCGTATTGAGTGGCGAATATGCTGATCGACTGTCTACCGCGCTCTAGGTTCGACCCCCAGCCCCGGTATTGACAACACTGGTGGGTGTGGATGTATGTCTGCGTTTTTCCTAATGTGTAACGCTCTTCCGCACAGCCTTGGCTTTGGATTTGGGGGTTGTCTACTATCTGTGGTGTGTTTATGTTTAAGTATTTAATGGTTGGATTTAGATTTAGCAGGTAACAAAAATACGTTTAATTCTCCACCAAAAAAGGATGTTCTATTTGATCTGTTCACCAAGTAATTTGTTTTGTACATTCCCATGTAACTCTTAAATGGATGAACAGAATTATTGGATGCCGTTCTTTTACGGGGTAAAAAATTTACCAGTGGTAGCTGTGGGGTATGTTTTACTTGGATATTCGGTCGCCATCTTGATTTAGGGTACTTGCCAGACAGCAGACCAACGTTTTTTTTTGGTAACATCGGTCGTCGACGTCAGGTGGCGAAAAGATGACGTCTCAGTAACGTCATATTGTGACGAAATTATGACGTCATGTTGAGACGTTACTGTGACGTATTGGTGACATCATTTTTTCATTTTAGACGAATTTATGCATTACCACATAGTTTGTTGCAGAAATTATTCCTAGGTGGCGCCACATACAAACTACTGACAAATCAGTCACTCTTTGTCTTATACTCTAATGAATTTATAGAAAATAACTCGCGACTAGCCAGATAATATCTCAAGACCGCGATTTGAAAGTTCCACCATTTCGGGTGCCCATGAGGATATATTTCAATGTTATCAGCATAAACATGTACTTTTGAATGTAATGAAAGATTTTATAAATCTGCAATATATCATCTCTCAATTTCTACTTTCTTTCACCATGCGGTTTTTTACCAATGCTCTACTTCTTAGTACCCTTTAATTGAATATTTTATTGTAGGTGGATTTTATACAATACAACATTTTTTAACGAACAGTTAGAATTTTTAAGTAATGAATTGGAGGAAGCTGAAAAAAATGGTCAGTTTGTCCATATTATTACGCATGTCCCTATCGGAAACAAGGAGTGTATTGAACCATGGGAAGTCAACTACAGTTCACTTGTGAGGAGGTAACTATATAAAATATGTCAGACCTATGATCTAAGTTGTGAAAGTAGGAATAAAATAAAACCGGTGCTCTTTGTAAATGAAATGTTATTCAAACAACATTGTGTAATAGTCCGGGAGTAAGCGTTGCATTTTTGATGGTGATTTGAGGCCGCTTGATTTTGTGTGTAATCGATAGTCTAGATATAGAGAGAGAGAGAGAGAGAGAGGGGGGGGGGGGGGAGAGAGAGGGGGAGAGGGAGAGGGAGAGGGAGAGAGAGGGGGGAGAGGGAGAGAGGGGGGAGGGAGGGAGGGGGGGAGAGAGAGAGAGAGAAAGAGAGGGAGGGAGGGAGGGAGGGAGGGAGGGAGAGGGAGGGAGAGGGAGGGAGAGAGAGATTTATTCATATGAGACATTGGTATATACACGTCAAATTTGCCACATGGCCAAGATACAATAAAAAATTAGATAGACATAATGCACATAGTAGCCAAATAAAATTTAACAATTTAACAATACAGTTGTGTAGACATTCACAGTACATATTAAAATTTAGGATTTAGACTGTGTGAACATTCACAATACATATTAATATTTAGGACGTAAAATAATCATAAAATTCCTGTACATCATAAAATACATGTTCCTTCAGAAAACTTTTGACTTGCTTTTGAAACTTTAATATGCTTAGATCTTTCCATTCACGGGGTAGTAGGTTGTAGAATTTAACGGATAGAAATCTATATGAAGAGATATTTTTTGTGAGCCGAAAATATGGAGCAATCAGAGGCTTATGTCTAGTGTCATGTTTATTTACGATTTGGTAGTTATTAATATACTTTCTGGCATAATTTATGCATTCAGAAATATATTGATTTGTGCATGTTAAAATTCCCAGGCTTTTAAATAATGGTCTACATGAGTCCGTGAGAATTTGTGAGGATTCTGATTGCACGTTTTTGGAGGCGTAGTATTTTTATGGCATGTGCAGAGTATGATCCCATAACACATAACATTATAAAACAAGGCATAGTACGCCATCAAAATAACATCACTATTTACTGAGATGGTTAAGCTTTTTAAAAGGTACACACAGCTGGATAATTTTTTTGAGAGAGAAATAATGTGCGGATCCCAAGATAACTTGCTGTCTACGGTAATACCTAGACATTTGGTAGATTGACTGATAACCTTGTTGTGAAAATTAAGATTGAAAATGATGGTTTTAGTTTTCTCGTTATTTAAACATAATTCAACGTTATCATAGTAATCATTGGCTTCAGACTGTATTTCGTGATCTATTTGAGTCAGGATGTCCAATTCTCTATTCGCTGACAACAAGGTGAGATCATCTGCATATCCAATAGATTTAGTTGTGATAAAATCGGCTATGTCATTTATGTAAACTAGAAATAGGATCGGCCCTAGTATAGATATGGTTAGTAATCGAAACAAGCGTCAGCTGTCAGAATCGTGGTGGACCTGGTCGTGAGAGAAACAATATATGAAGTAAAAATGTACGTCAGCTATTTGTATAATGGAGGAAATATCATCAGTTGCCTTATGAATTGAAAGCACATGAAAACTAGATTAAAACCATAAATTTTAGTTTAAATTGATTTCGTCACTTAAAATTTCTAGAAATGATTATTTAAACAATATATTAAATGAAAATGTGTCAGCTATTGATATAAAGGGGGAAAGATCGTCAATTAGATGATACATTGGATTGCACCATACTCAGACTAAAAGCTCACTCAGCACTTATAATCCCTCAGCTGATGGTCTTACCCCTATTGAAAGAATAGTTGACGACTGTTTTTATCATTTTAATAATATAAAGAGTTAGCAGTATAAGTTTCATTCAACCTGAAATGATTTTACATCAATTGTTTTTTATACAGGTTTATATAAGCGGCTGACATATAATCCTCCATTATCTACGCAGCTGACTTTTTTTAATTATTATTATCATGTAAACATTTGTTGTACAAATTTTCAAACGACCTGAAATCATTTTTGAATTTTTTTTTTCCGACATAATAGACGTTTTCTCACGGCCAGACCCACCACGATTCTGCCAGCTGACGCTTGTTTTCATTACTAGCCATATCTAGATTATCGATTACACACAAAATCAAGCGGCCTGAAATCACCATCAAAAATGCAAAGCTGTCTCCCGGACTATAACTACACATAGAAGAAAATTTACTGAAACTAGAGATCGTTCCATCTACCCGGCAGTAGTAAATTGCTTAATTTTTCTTTACATATTTTTTTACAACAATAATTACCCACAATAAATAAACATACTTCTATTAATAATATCTAAACAGTACTTGAACAAATATAAAGTTAAAATAACAATTTCTCGGCGATTATCGTTCGTTGGGCTGTTTCCTGTTTTGTTTATAAAATCGGTAATCAGTGTTGTCCTTTCTTTTTTAGATTTGCCCACATTATTAAAGGACAATTTTACGGACACACTCATACAGATGAATTGAAAATTTTCTATAATGAAAATCACATACCTGTAAATATAGCATATAATGGAGCTAGTTTAACACCTTACCTTAAATTCAACCCAAATTATAAAATTGTGACTGTGGATCCCAATTCATATGTAAGTTTATTTATAGGTCTAGAGTAAAGATAAATTATTTTTTCGATAACTGACATCGAAAGTAGATTTTGCGAATTTCAGCCTCGATCCTGATTGATTTTTTTTCAAAATTTGTTTGCTCCTTTGATCTGACGCTGCACCTCAATACAGCAGAGTTGCTCCTGCTACTTCATTATGAGGCAATTTCTGTAATTTGTTTTTCAGTTTCAGTGTCATAATTTATTCATTCTTTTTAGGATATACTAGACATCGACACCTACTTTTTCAATTTAACTGATGCGAATACACGTCCAGATAGAACCCCCAACTGGGTCAAATTATATTCAATGAAAGAGGCATATGGTTTGGATGAACTGTCCCCTCGGAACTTTGACAGGCTAGCATTAGAAATGTTCAATAATGATGCCTTATTTAACTTATATTGGAGGTAGGAAAATTTTTCATTCGCTAATGATCTAAGCATAGATATAAATACTGAATCTATGAGAAAATCCCCATTCCATGCTATGGTTTGTGATTTCTTTTAAATAAACTCAATTTTTTTATAATTCACAAGAATAAACCAAATTAAATGCTCAAAATAACTTGACAGCAAAAATATATTGTTATTGTTAGGGGCTAAGCGTGTTAAAAAAAATCTCTAACTGAACAAATCTTTAATAATATTCCTTATTTTGAGCCATTACATTAAGTAGGTACTGTTGATCAGGGGTACAGATTTTGAATAAATTGATTTTATTTTAAAAAATCCACCATTTTAGAGTGAGATTCTATATTAAGAATATAGAAAAAAATCAACATCAAACATACAGGTCCTTTTTATGACAATAACACCCAGAATAAAAGTTTTTATTGAATTTTTTTGAATACTCTAAGTAATGAAGGATTTACCTCTATAGTTCGGTAAACTCTAAGGTGGCGTATGTATGAGTTGGTAACACGACGTACGATTTGATATGGGAAGCGCAAAAAGCTAACGCAGTGACATAGAGATGAATTGGTTGCGTATATCTTATTCTCTTAGTTTATATGATGGGCCAGCGCCAGCTTAGAGTTTACTCGACTATATATTATGAAAAATTGATTGAAATAGGCAATTTTAAGCACTCCAGAACAGTTTCAATTCAGCAATGTTTCCATATATTAATCTTAACAAATATCTTATGAGATCCCAATAAAAATGTTGCCTTTTAAAAAGTTACTCTTTACTTTTGTAGGTTTTATGTTCGAGAAGGAGACGCCTCACTAAAGGATGGCTGTGATAAGAAGTGCAGGAAAAAATTAATTTGCGAAATATTTACTACAGAATCTCTCTCTCCAGAGAAAGAGCAATGTAAATAATATTCAGTGAATAAGAATAAATGAATTTGTTGCACAAAGTTTATATAGTCCTCATTTCCCATAAGATTTCCATTACAGCACTTCTGTACACAAGACAAATTTCATGCAAATATTTGGCACAGATAATAAACAGCATAACAAATACTGTCACCATTAAAGGGTCTCGCCGGTTAAGTATGTGGAATCGGGCCCAGCGGCTTATTGGGCTATTCATTCACATGTTGCTTCGACTAGGAATGCTCAATAAAATATATATATATATAATAAACCTCTATCCCCTATATTACCAGAGTTATGGGGGTAACAACTCTCAACTTTAAAATTAACTTTTTTCAAAACTGTTGCAGATATTTAAATGAAATTAATAGGAGACTGATATAAAATAGCTTTATATTTTACATTTTTGTTACATTCCTATTATGTCATTTAGTATATAAAAAAATAATTTAATTTTTGACGGTACTGTTTTTATAGTGAGTGACTCCTACCAAATAAATCTATATTATTTAACACTAACATAAATATCATGTGTAAAAATTACTTCAATGTCAGATTAGTGGAAGATGCTTAAAAATATAAACTTAAGTAATGAACACATGTACACAAAAAAAAATTAAGTGCGAAGACCTAGGACCACTTAATTCCTACTCATTTGAAAGCTAATAATCGAAAAAATAAACTACTACTATTAGCTTGGCTCTTAATTATTATTTTTTTTGCTTAAGAAGTATTGATTTCATTAGAGGTAAAGGCCATTTTATTTCATCTACAGTAATATCTCCTCAGGAAGGGACACTGGCGAAAAATGTTTTAGACAAAAGTTTTTCCATTTAGAGGTGTAACTTTTGAATTTTCAAAAACCTGCAGGCAAATATTTCTGAACTAGGGCATTTTTAGGAAAAATGTTTCAAATCAAATATATCCTCTCTGAACTAAACAACTTTTGTTTGAAACATTTTTCCTAGTTCAGAGATGTTCCGCAACAGGTTTTTGAAAATTCAAAAGTTATCCCCATCCCCGCTCATCAGGGTAAAGGGGAGAAAAAAATGTTTGGTATAAAAGTTATCTAGTTTTGAAACACCCCATACCCCAGTCGTATATTTATTTCTCTCTTTTGAGTGAGACAGAAAAATATACAAAGTTGGCCATTTACGTGATCGTCTAGTTTTTTAAAGTTAGGACCCAAATTTACGTTGTGCTTGTATTTTTGTTTAACCATAGATTCTTTTTATAAAGTTTGATATTACTTGTTTCTATTTACTGATCAAATTTATTTATATTAATCTTGACAACACTCATTTATTAGTTGGTTTTATTTTGGTACCTTTTGATTTGACTTTAATTTATTTAATACTGATTTCACGGTAATTACAAATTGCATTTGTGGTTTATTTGGTCTAAAGAATTATATTTTTATTTAATCTCACTTATTCCTGAAAAAGTAGAATATTGAAGAAAAACACAGAAAACGTTTTAATACGTTTATTTTAGATAATTGTCATATTCATTTGAAACATTGTATTATATAATTGTTGGGGCAATTGCCACAGTTTACATAAAAAGAAGGAAAGCATTCGTTGGGACAATTGTCACATTAATCCGTCGAATAATCAGATCAGCTATGCAAACAATAAAATAAATTGTTTACAATGATAATAGTCATTTTCCTGAAGTATTTATAATGGTCGTCGTCATACGTAAAATTTGACACAGCTCGGGAAATTTCCCAATCAAGATAATAATATGGTGATAAAAAGGCAATCAACAAAATCTTATCAAATTGCCATGACAACTGTCGTTTCGAAGCGTAGTGTTGTTGTTGTGGCTAGTTACAATTGCACTTGGCCGAGACCAATTGGTCCCATTTCGTTGTATCGTTGTTATTTGTATCTAGATGAAGTGACAACCAACAAAATCTTGTGCTTGCCTTTCGAAAATCTTCGAAATTAAAACTGCTAAAAAAAAAGAGCTGTGTTCAAATCTTATCATATGTAAATGATAATTTGATGAGGTATAAATGCAGAGATGGCAATTAAGAATTCTTAAATGCAAACGCTGAAGACTAATAATTGCAAAATCTGCAATAGACCATTCGCGACTGTACTAAATATTATTTACATAGCTGAGCGGAGTATTAAACAACAATCGTTGTAATAACATTTTAAAAACCCAACGAAACTTTCCATTAATTAAACTACTAAAATAGTTGCAAATCACAATTGTGAGTTAATTAATTTGCATACTGAAAATGCATACTTTTCAATAAATAAACTATTATCAAAGTACCACAATGAAAATCTAAACGCAAATTACTTTTGAGTTGACTTCGCAGATTATAGAGTCGTAAATTTTAATTAGGAGAAGAAAAAAAACGATTAACGTTGTCATTAAGTTAAATTTAGTAAATTTATAAAAATAAAAATTCGAGTTTAATTTCATATTAAAGTTAATGGACAAACCAAAAATGACAACGTCTCGCATATGATTAAATAATTTTTTATACTTATTGTTTGATATACTGTGAGGTCTCCAGTTAAATCGCCCCCAGCTCCCATAGTAGCGTCGGCGTCGTGTGCGTCGCCCATCTTAAGAGCGAACTTGAAAGTACACAGTGCTAACGAAGTTAACTAACATTTGCCTTCTCCCACAGGACGGGCGAGTGACCCACGGTAGGCACCTCACGGTCTAGCCAAGAGCAACCCCAGAGGGTTACACTCGGACAGACAATGAATTAACCACTCAAAGCACTCGTCGCTCTGTGCGGAGATTGAAAAAGCCAGTAAACCTTTTGATTTCAACGGTCCCTGCTTCGTCGTTCAGCCTGCACAGATTCGTACGAAAATCTGTATAACTACGGAATCATATAGGATGATCCGCACTACGAAACTATCCACGGATAGCCCGCACTACGTACCATCTGACGATGATCGCACTACGTACCACCTTTGGGGGTGGCCGCACAGCTGAACTCAAACAAAAGCAGGTACCGGAGTAATTAATACTGCCAGCAAGTGTACTCTCGAAGAGCAGGTCAATAAAAGACAAATTTGTTTCCCCGGAACCTCGCTTATATACAGTTTTAAAATAGAGACAAAAATCCTCAAACTGAAAGGGTGAGAAGGACAGTAAACCAAGCGAGCTTCGCGATCTACGTAATATTTGTCACGTATGCACCTAACGCCCGGCCAACCCTTCGGTTATCTAAATTACCCATTAATAAGAAATTTCGAACTTAAGTCTTTAATGAATATGGCTTTCTATCGTTTACGTTGATGATCTTTCTGTTTATGTAGCACATTCTTTTAGCCGATACGTTTGTGAGAACCTCAACTTTTGCATCGAAATAAACCCTGTTAAAACTGTACACAATATTATATAGAAAATAATATTTCTGTATTTAAGTAAATTATGCATAAAATTGATTTAATTGTTATCGTAAAATATTTAATTTTGATTGGAATTATTTTAAAGTTCTGAAATATGTAAATTCTATTTAAATTTTAGGAAATTAATTTGTAAATACATGACCTAGGTACAGGGTGTTACAGTTTCTTCCGTAGAATCAGAATACGTGATGAAGAATTAAAAATTCAAAAGTTAGCCCCATCCCCCGTTCATCAAAGGTGGGGTGTGGAAAACTGTCTCCCTTTGAACATCTTCTTTCTGAAACATTTTTTGCTAGTATCCTTTCCTGAGGAGATATTATTGTGGATTGATTAAAATGGCCTAATCATATTGTCTAATAAAATCATAATACTTGTTAAGCAAAAAAAAAAATGAGAGCCAAGCTAAAAGTAGTAGTATATTTTTTTGATTATTAGCATCTAAATGAGTAGGAATTCAAGGGCGTAATTTTTTTTTGTAGGGGGGGAATTGATGAGTGGGGGAGAGAAAATAAAAAAAAAATCGTTCTCATCTCAAAATTTTACTCGAAAAAAAAAAGCGACATAAAAAAACTATTTTATATTCCAGCCCTAGGGGCTGGAATATAAAATATACCCCCCCCCCCCTCCTTATCTACGCCCCTGATAGGTCTTTGCACTTAAATTTTTTGTGTGTGCCTATGTTCATTACCTAGTTTATATATATTTTTTTTATTGGTACCCTATTTTGCTTATTTAAAGTACGCCTCAGAGTGTTTAAATCCAAGTTTTAAAAACGCGCGTTTTAAAGTTACCATGGCAACATCAAAGGTAAGCAAGTACAACTCGTTCATCTGTATCTGTTACCTTTTGCTCTTCCATCCATTTGATGAACTTGTATTCTTTTTTATAAGCGTTTTCCGATTTTTGCGGTATTAACCGCAATTCTGCTTTTCTATTTTAGTAATCAATGTTAGAACTCATTTTAAAGCAATATACAATCAGTGACAACTGTAGTGACAATAATTAATTTTATGTGACAAATTGCAAATTAATTTTTGCTTTCTCATTTTCATGACACTGACAGGTATCCTGATGTCACAACACGAATTCAACCATTTTACATTCTTAATTCTTATTTCCATTTTTTGTAGTAATAATACCAGTATTTATGATTTCAAAGTGTACCAATAAAAAAAAATAGGGTAAAGTATTCGTGGATAACTGGTCTTTAAAACACTTGCTCTATTTCGAGCACTCCGGCTGCGCCGTCGTGCTCGAAAAATCGCGCGTTTTAAAGACCTTAATATCCACTTATACTTTAATATACTATTTAAGCACCTTCCACCAATCTGACCTTGCAATAATTTTTTTCTTCAAGCGTATTAAAATGTTTAAATTATGTCACCAAAAACAGAAGTAGAAGTAGGACATTGTTTTACTAGTAACAAAATGTTGGTACCGAACGCCACCGTAGTGGACCACGGTCATTAAACCAGACGGTTGTCTCAATCAGCAGCTTTTGGGCGAGAGAGACGCGGGGGGAGGGAAATAGAATGAAAGAGACAGACATATCTGATTTCCGTGCAAAAGACAAAGACAAAGATGCTTGTAGTGTCTACAGGAGACGTAGGCTGTAGACCCTACCGGAATCTCTGTCTCTGTCTTCTGCACGGAAATCAGATATCTCTGTCTCTTTCATTCGATTTCCCGCCCCCCGCGTCTCTCTCGTCCTAAAGCTGCTGATTGATGCAACCGTATCGTTTATTGACCGTGGTAGTGGACATTATTTTACTAGTAACATAATGATAGTTCCGAAAGCGCCACTGCAGTGGGTATTGTTTTACTAGTAACATAATGTTAATACCGAAAGCCACCGGTGGCGCGCTATCCACTAGCCACTTGTCATATTGTGTCAACATGTAAGACTGTAGTTTGAATATTTGTACATTAAATCATTTTTTTAATATACTAAATGACGTAATAGGATTGTAAATGTAAAATATAAAGCTATTTTATATCAACATCTCCTATTAATTTAATTTAAATATCTTCAATAGTTCTGAAAAAAATTAACTTTAAAATTGACTGGTAATATAGGGGATAGTGGTTTATATATTTTATTAAGCATTCCTAGTCATAAGCAACATTCTTATGAATGAATAGCCCAATAAGCCGCTAGGTCCAATTCCACATACTTAACCGGCGAGACCCTTTACAATTACCTAGACTGAAGCTTTTAAATACCCAACGAAATGTATCTATATGATCAAGTACAGCAAAGGGAAAAAGTTCTAAACAAAGAATCACTAATAATGGGGATGTAACATTACATTTTAAGGATTTTTTTCTGGATTCAATACTGCATTATACAGGGTGTATTTTTTTTACCCAATCAAGAAGCTCAAGAAAATTCGAAAAAATGTTGGTAAGCTTAGATTTATAAGTAATATCAAGAAAAAGCAAATTCAAGAAAGTGGCACATGCCCATTGAAATGAATTAATAATAATAATAATAATAATATTTATTAATTTCAGAAACTGTACAAAGCGCAGTTAAGAAATATTGTCGGTAGAAATACAAAGAAAAATATCACAAATAACATTGTAAAAACATATACACACAAAAAACACGTGAACAGTGAGCAATTGAAAATATTATAGGGTATAATTCACAAATAATAAAAAAACTAGAGAAAAGTAGTCACACATTTTGTAAAAATTCGTCAACATTATAACTGTTTATGTCCAACAAAAGTGATATTAAAGCCTTTTTAAACTTAAAAAATGTTGTCATAGATTTAATATGCTCAGGCAAACAGTTAAAAAATTTACAACCCATGAAAAAAAGACTTTTTTGGTATAAAGCCGTTCTGTGTTCTTTTGGTAAAGGGAGATCTTTTTTCCTAGTGCTATATGGATGATCAGTTCGAATCTCATTAAATTTGATTCTGCTTTTGTAAACAAAACATGACAACTCATAAATATAAATAGAGTTCAAGGTAAGAATGTTTAAGCTTTTAAAGGCTTCCCTGCAGGAAGTATTATATCCAAGATTGGCTATTATACGTATTGCCCTTTTTTGCAGTAAAAAAACTCTATTTGCCTCGGATGAGGAACCCCAATGCACTATACCGAACTTTATGCAAGAATGAAAAGAAGCAAAATACAACTGTCTTACTATCGATAGGCCACATTGTTTAGATGTTATCGCCAACGCATAACAGATCTTTGACAGTTTTCCACACATATCATGAATGTGATTAGACCATTTAAGGCTACAGTCAATTTTCAAAGCAAGCATTTTCGATTCATTGGCATACTTCACGCTTGTAGTAGGAGATAAAAGGATATAAGTGTTGAAGACAAAATTAGACTGCAATGTTCTAAAGAGAATACAGGTTGTTTTACTTTGGTTAATACATAGTTTATTATTTTCAGTCCACAAAATTACTTTATCATATATAGTTTTTGCACAGTCTTCAGCATCAGCTAGGGTATTAGATTTTATTAAAATGTTCGTATCATCAGCATACGAAACTGTCAAACATGATGGATGTTGAATAAAATTCAGCATATCATTGATAAATAATAAATGTGGGCCCCAATATAGACCCTTGAGGTACTCCAACGCTGACAGTCTGCGAGTCAGATACAACATCCTCAATACAGACCTGCTGATTTCTATTTGCAAGATATGATGCAAACCAATCATGAGCAACACCTTTGACTTCATATTTCTCAAGTTTTGTCAATAATATAGAGTGATCTACACAGTCAAAAGCCCTTGAAAAATCTATAAAGAGTCCCAGAGCTATTTGTCCTTTGTCCATGGACGTTACAATACCATTTACAAAATCACTTAAAGCAGTGTCGATGCTTTCTTCTTTTGTAAAACCATGTTGACTGGGAGAAAGCTTATTATGCATCATTAAAAAACTTATTAGCTGAGAGTTTGTTTACTGCAGACTCAAACACTTTGCCATACTAGGAGAAAGGCTAATGCCCCTATAATTCTCAAACAAGTTTGGGTCGCCTTTTTTAAACAATGGAATAACTTTTGACAATTTTAAATCCGATGGATACATTCCCTGCTCAAGAGACAGATTTATCAGATAGGTTAAGGGTTTAATGATATATGTAGCAATACGTTTTAATAATATATTTGATATTTCATCGTGTCCCGAAGAGTTGGAGTTTTTCAATTTTTTTATTAAATCTAAAGTGTCCTCCTCGGAATGGGCCCGAAGAAATAATGAGTGATTCGAAACTTCCAAACATTTATCTATAAAATGGAAGTCAATATATGGAGGTAAGTTAGAGGTAACAAACTTGGGAGCATTTATAAAAAAAGTATTGAATTTTTCTGTTAGTTCACTATTATTTAGCATGTTCCACATAGCCTTGCTCTTATTTTTTGAGGACATAACCAACTTGTCATTACGGTCTTTAAAAAGTCTGATAAAATATGTCTGTATTCGTTAATTGCTGCCTTATTATTACGTAGTCATTGGGACAAGATAAATTACACAAATTGTCAAACAAAAATCATAATTTATTTATCTTAAATTATCTATGTACAATAAATAGCATAATGGATTTCAATGATCTTCATTAGAGAATGAATGATAGTATTATGATGACACAATGTAATTAATTTAAAACGTATGTACAGCAAAACTTTATCACTATTTTATCATATACTTTCTATTTCTTGGGATGTTCCCAATTTATAGAATGGTCTTTAAAAAGACGATCCCTAGATGTATTGTCTAAGAGGGTGATCTGTAAAATAGAATTATATTTAAATAACTTATCACGTATTTTTATATGGGAGGAACTCCCAGGGCAATACTTCGTATAATTTGGGTGAAAATAATACTAAAAATATTTCAACATTTTTTTTCTAGGATACTCCCTCCAGAGCTATTCGCCTAGAAAGGTAAAATCTAGCAGAAGGTGTTTTGCTCAGAACTTCCAAATAGTTGTATCGATTGTAATAAAATTTAGTAGTATCTGATTGAGAAATACGGCGTCTTTCGTATCTTGTCTAGAAAGCCAGGGGTGGAATATTCCTAAACTTTTGACATGGATACATTTAGAATTTGAAGGAACGTCTTTAAATTTCTTAAGCAATTTTCTAAAAAAAAAAAAAGTACCTCTATTTAATACCGATAAAATGATCACTTTTCGAGAAAAATTAATTTTATCGACATGGGATCAGGCCTGCAAATTGTATTTTTTAGAATGCTGTGATGCATATACATTGGTCAAACTGGCCTAGATATAAAAAAGAAGAGCATAAAAAGTCCATTGTCAATACAACAAAAAGGTTTCGGACCTGAAATGCATTTTCTTAAAATTTTTACAGTATAACCGATATATTAAACATGTTTATTTAGAATACTACTGACTGAAGTGCAAAGAATGAGATAATGTTAATAGTACTATGCCGTTTATTGACACGTAATAAATTATAGAATATGCCAGTCGTGTTGACTGTTATTCCTCAGGCATGTCAACATATTTCTTAGAAAACAATCATTCTGTAAATTTAAATAACGTTGAATTATTTAATTCTGAAAAGAAAGGCAAAAAATGTTAAATATTACATCAACTGAAAATAATGAGGGGCAATAAATTAGTGACCAATGAATAAGTAATTGTAGAAGGATTTAACTCATTCTTTTTAGAGTGTTGAACAAATCGTCAGATCATTTCAACGACATAATGCAAGGTATGAATATTGATCATATAGAATACCAAAGCAGCAAACTGGAGATTGGAGAGATTCAAACCGATCAAATTTATGGAACTTCAAGAAATACTGGAGGGGCATACCAAATAAAAACAGTAGAAGTAGCATATAACAATAAAAATTCTAATTATCGTTTGCCATAGGACATAGGATTTATACAAGTAGTAAATACAAGTTTAGAATATAGCACATTGCCTGTATTGATTTATAAAAAACTAACAATCAATAGTGAAGAATACGGACCAATAAATAATAATAATAATAATAATAATAATAATAATCCTTTATTATTAGCAAAGCTAAAAAATAGTATAAAAATATATAAATATACAAATAAATACATAATTTAAAGGACACATCACATCTTAAATTTCTATGTTATTGCAGACGTGTATTTTACAATTTTTTTTAAAAGACGTCATACTTGCACTATCTTTTACATTGTCTGGTAAATTATTATACATTTTTAAACCATTATGGAATAAATCATTTTGACAATAGTTTGTTCTAACCGTTGTTATGTAAAAATTATTTTGATTACGAGTATCATGATGGTGAATGTCTCTAACAAAAGTACAGTGCTCTAGTAGATGATCTGGTAAGAAACCGTTTAAGATTTTATAGATAAAAGTCATAGTATTTAATATCACAGTTTGTTTAACACTTAGGACTCCAACAGTGTCCAACATTCGCTTAATATTTGTATGTCTGTTGCATTGTAAGATTATTCTTAAGGCTTGATTTTGTTTTTTTTGCAAAACACTGAATTCAGAATCATTGAAGAGGAATATTATTGTTGAGCAATAGTGGAAATGAGAATGGATTATTGAATTATATATTGTTCTTTTGGTACACTGATTTAGATTTTTTCCAATTCTTCCTAAAAAATGTATCTTCTTCGCAACCTTATTTCTTATGAATTCTGCATGCCTACTGAAAGTTAAGTTTTGATCGATTATCACTCCTAAATATTTAATTTCTGAAACTTTTTCGAGGTCACTGTCATTGATGGATAAAACGACATTGTTATTCACATCAAGAGGATTATGTTTACTTTTTATAATCATATATTTTGTCTTGTTTATATTCAGCCTCAAGTTATTATCAGTTAGCCATGCGTTTAGTACATTCAGTTCTTCCTTCAATATAGTGATAATATCATTTACGTCATCACCCACTATATATAACAAAGTGTCATCTGCAAACATCTGAATACTACATTTATTGACGTATTTAACAATATCGTTTATATATAATATAAACAGGTTCGGACCAAGAACGGTTCCTTGTGGAACTCCATATTTTGTATTCATATTAGAAGAGACTTCTTCACCGTATTTAGTCACTTGATCACGATCTTGTAAATAACTTTTGAACCACTCCATTGTACAGTTATTAATTCCCATATATTCCAATTTCAACAGTAAAAGTTGTCTATCGATAGTTTCAAAAGCTCTTTGAAAATCTAAAAACACAGCACCAATTATTTTTTTATTATTTAATGCGTTTTTCCAGTTGTAAAGAATTGATTGAAGGGCACTTTCACATGAGTTATTTTTGCGGAAACCGGACTGATACTTAGATAAAATATTATTATTTTCTACATAGCCCACTAGTTGTTCATTTACTGCTAATTCTAACAATTTTTCATAACATGGTACCATATTTATAGGTCGATGTTCTTCGCATAGTATTGAATTTGGTTTCTTTTCAATTGGTACTACGGTTGTAGTTTTCCATGACTTGGGGAATGCGCCTTTTTCCATACTAGTATTTATTACATGTAAGAATCGATCTCCTATACTTTCGAAGGACAGTTTTAAAATTTTAGTGTTTATCCCATCCACACTGCTTTTTTTGTTGTTTAAATTTCTGACAATTGTTTTTAATTCACTGAAATTCAGTTTTTTAAAATTGCTCAACTGACTAGAGGGTTTATCCATATTTTGTAGTACGTACTCATAGTTATTACTTTTGTTTAGATTAAGCGTTATGTCTTCAATACTTTGTAAAAAATAGTTATTGAATTTCTCGGCTATTTCCTTATCTTTTTCACATATCTCGTTGTTAAACATTATTCCAGTTTTTTTATTTTTTACGTTTCCTTTGACTAGTGTTTTTAGCGTTTTCCATAGCTCGGTAGGGTCATTTTTTACATCTTCTATCTTTTCTGCGTAGTATTTCTGTTTTTGTTCTCTAATTAACTTTACTACTTCATTTCTTTTATTTTTGAAATCTTCCCATTCTCTGTTTTCTCCTGTTATTATTGCTCTCTTATATTGTGTATCTCTATCTTTTATTTTTTGTTTTATCTCATTGTTGAACCAATTTTTATTTCCATATGAATTAAAGATACATATTTCTTTTTCAGGTGCATGTTTATTTAACGTATTAATTATTGTGTGTGTTAGTGTATCTGCTATCTTATTTGTATCTGAACAATCTGGTAGCCATTCTTCATCTTTCAAATCTAACTGAAACTGGATCTCATTCATGTTATTGTAATTTCTCATTTTCTTCTTGGAAGTGATTGGCTTATTTTTTTCAGTAGTTAAATTGATTGTGATAATAGAATGATCCGTGATTTTTGGAGTAGTATGTACTTCGAATTCTAAATGTTTGTTATTTGTAATAATCAAGTCTATTATAGTACTGCTTTCGTTAGTTACTCTTGTAAATTTATCCATAACTTGCACTAGTCCACAGTTTTTTATAAGTGTATTTAATTTTTCTGAATAGTAAGTTTTTCGTGACATATTTATATTAAAATCACCTATTACTATAAGTACGCAGTTGGCTGTTGTCCACTCTGCAATGATATTTTCCAATTTTGTCAAAAAATCTGAATGACTGGCATTAGGTGAATGGTAGCAATTGAATATTATGTACCTTTTATGATCTATTGTGATGTCAATACCCGTTATCCACATATTCATAAAAAGACTGTCCGATAGAATGTTCTTAAATCGATATTCCTCTTTAATGTATATTAACGTTCCTCCTGTATGTCGACTAGATGAATTTGTTGATACATGACTGTAGCCCTTAATATTAATTTCCGATGCTTCTATTTCTTCCGTTATATGTGTTTCTGTAAGACATACTATGATAGGTTTCAACTGATTGATAGACCATTCTAATTCTGTTTTATGTGCTAATAAGCTCTCAATATGGTACCCTTACACGAAAAACAGCTCGAAGTTGTTGTAAACAAATAAATTATTAGCTACGTAGAATCAAATAACATTGATAGAATATTAACACGTTGAGCCCTGGGTGAGTAAAACTTAACCCACATTCTAAAAGTTCCATTGGACCGCGAGGTGCACACGCTACCTATGGGAAAGTCATATGCATTCAGACCTCGATTAAAATGATATACCCACTTTTAGATACTAAATGTTTAGGAACTGTACATGCCGGTCCTGGAGGACAAGTGGATAAGTTCCCGTTTTCAATGTCAAAAATTAGTGACTAAGAAATCCATTTATCTTGACACTTGAATTACAAAAACAATGTATATGAACATGTTACTGTAAATAACGAATAAAACTACTTTTTTGTGGATTTATGGGACATAAAATACAAGTTACACGATAATATATTATGTATATTGGAGGCTGAATACATGTAGCTGGTTTGTGGGCGGTTCTCCTACCTTCAGCGTCTTTCATGTGTTTTAATCGCATTGGATGTAAAACAGGACTGAATTTTTAAGGCAGCCCGCGAGTTACGTGTATCTCAAATTAATATCAAAAAATACAATATCAAAAAAAAAAACAAGATAATTTTAAAACATGGCCCAAAGTGTATCTCTGAATGTATTTAACAATATTTGTAAGAAAAAAATTAGGTCCGCGAATCCTAAAATCGTTTATACGCTGGGGCTCAACATGTTAAGTAGGATTCTGCAAGCAGCACTACTGCGAATGTCTTACAAACAATTCTAGGAAACTAGAAAAGTGCTCTCAATAAAACGCTTATAATAGGTGCTGTATTTTTTTTTACTTCCACGGGCAGAGTTTGTGAGACAATAAACCGAGAACTACTTTTGATGAATTAAAGACCTGTTTTTAAAGTCCTCAAGATAAATGTCATAATGCAATATTTCGAAACAAAATCGTGAATTAAATTTTATAAAAGCAAAACGTATTTTATAAATTTCTGTACCACCAGCAGTACCATTTTTTTACAAGGTTTGGAGTATCTATCGAGAGTTGCTAAGTCTCCAGTATAAAAATACAGATTAATCGAATATTATCAGCAAAAATCTTGATTTTTTTCTTGTAAAATCGGCTATACTCCACTTGGACATTTTTGATAAAATACAATGATAGATTCAAAAAGAACAGAAGATTTTACATAGAAAATGATACACTTTGGGTATTTGAGAATCTTGAACATAATGAACGAGATTGCCAAGAACGTTAGATTCATCTTGCCGTGAACAGGCTGACTAACAGGTTCGACCCGTCATATCTCCAAAACAAAAACTATGCTCAACTTGAAATTTTGCCTACTTTAAAGTATCACCATAAGCTTTAGATCACTTTTGAATCGAATTCATGAGGTCTAATATTTATTCCAAGCGTCTCCTATCTCCTAATTGTTCTTAATAGATATATGACTAAATATAACTATCTCAAAACTTATCTACAAAACTTACTTGTTTCCTAATGTATTTCACTAATTGCTCTAAATGTTGTAAGTCTACTTCTTCCGACTGATAAAACCTTCTCCATAAAGCTCCTGCCAAAACTGTATCACTTGATTGTAGTCCCTCATCATATGCTATAAGGGCTGCTTGCAGCTGTTCTGACAACTCTGAGACCTGTTCTGACATAGATGAAGGGTCGGCAGTCTTAAAATAATAACGTTTTATAAATAAAGATCCTCTGCGGACCGGTTTATCAACGCAGAGTCAAATGTCACGCATATTTTATTAGCAAACCTAATTTTAGGTTTGTTTTGGTTCCAAATTTTCGTAGTTCTAGAAAGGTACCCGTCTTGCACAGTTTAATAAATTCACTATTTCAATACATGGCTGTTTCTTTATTGCGCACGATGGGAACTGTCTGAGAACCATTCTTGCCGGAACCAAAACAAGCTTAGTGAAGTGCAGGGGAACGGTTTCACGAACATATTTGTGAGATGGAGTGTCGATATCAAGGAAGATGGGATGAGAACAAAGATCTTTAACTACTAGATGGTTTAACCCATGGAATTCGTATATGACAAAGCTGCAAACATCTCAACGGAGAGAGCAATATTAACACGCCTCAGAAAGCGAGACAGAAATGCTGGAATTGCCGAACTTTACCATTGCTAGTGTCGGGTCAGTTCGAGTTTGTCAACAAGATTTTATGCTCTTAAAGCGCAAACGCAATCAAATCTCAACCGGCACTAACAACTGACCGAAGCAACCAGCGGTGTTGCCGGACTGTCACCATTTCCTCTACATTTTCCGATCGCTCAACGTTATTGCGTTTGACTACTTCAAAATTCCCCGCTTTAAGCGGCTTTTGTCTCTGATCTTTGACGTCGCGAAGGTTTGCGACAAGATACCAACTAGAAGCCAGGCACGCGCATAGACAACACGCGTATTTGGAGTTGGGCCCGGAGTGGAAGCAAAGTGGGAGAGACAATGGGCGGTTCTTTGCTTGAAATGTTTTACACAGAATTGAGATAGGGTTGAGCGATCTAGGAGTTAAAACACCTTTGAATGAGAATATGATGGCTGACTACTGTTGGATGTTGAAACGAGATATACCAGAAAATGCAAAGAAGAGAAAAAAAGACTGATATCAATGCAAGAGTTCTTTTTTCTATTAATTTTCTCACGTTTTACACTTTTTAATGAACCACTCTATATCTGTATTTAACTGAAATTTTTTCTTGCTCCTGACTTACATTTTTCAATTCCCAAATGACCCTCATGAACTCGCTTTAGCATTTCAGCTCTCAATGCAAAAGGAACAACTATTTTATAGTCAATAAAAAGTAATCCATCACACAAGTTTAATTTTTCTTTTAATTTGAAGTAATGACACATTTTCTTGCATACTAGCTTGTTTAGGAGGCCAATCATTCTTTACAAAATTTATAACAGTCTTTAGCTGCAGATCTTTCTCCGTTTCACTTTTAAACTGTCCTTTTTTTTCATTATGGTTCCTGGTTCCTCGTTCTCGTAGCTTTGCATGTTGATAAATGAAATATCTTAAGTTTGCTTTATTTACGACGAACTCCTTATGAGTATATTGAGTACCTGACCGTTTTATTGTTGTTACCGATTTTATCATATTTAACAAACTTTGTTATTTACCGAATTATGTGTTTTACTGTTGAATGGGAGTGAAAATCTACTCTGCAGTTTTAACCTCTGGACAACACCGTTTCTTCACTGAGTCTATCCCAGCCCTACTGCAACAGGCTGTGTTAAGAGGCTAGTGTGGGACCTTTGCCCCACGTAAAAAAAAATGTAAAGGTGGCGTTCGAGTAAAACCAGAATATAACAGAAAGAGAGCTCAGTGCTAAAGTGACGTTTCCACTTGTTTATGCGCTAGGCAACTGGAAGAAAGCACGTCACAATGCATAACGTATAAATCACAATTTGGTAGACGTAATAACATTCCCTGCAATCGCGGAGTCACTGAATATAAGTTCTTTCAAAAAATTGTCTCTAAATGTTTGTGATCTGTACCAATATTAATTTTGTTCAAGCCATAGACCAATTCCACGTCACATCATGCCGCGTTAAATTTCGTAACGACGCAGTTATCTTAGATATATTTAGCACAAATTTCCTCAAAAACTTAGCCATTCTTAGTAATCTTAATAATCCTGTTTTATTTTGTGGAGTAGGCATACTTAAATTGCTCTAACATTATCCTTATTTGGCTTAATACCATCTCATGAAAAAAACTGGCCCATATATTTTACACTACTTTTTTTGGATTGAAACTTTGATTTATTAAACTTGACATTAAATTTTAATGCCCTCTCTAAAACTAGCATTAAATTTACGTCATGTTTCTTTTTGTAGACCCTGTAATTATAATGTCGTCAAAGTAAATACCCACCCCATCAATATCACTTGTTAGTGACAATTCATCCCCTATTAGGAGAGACAGTCTCCTCCATTGATGCAGCTCTCCCTTAATGTGAGCGTCCCCCAAAATTTTCACTAACACAACAAAAACTATAAATTACGTCCCTCTGCTCGCTAAAAAAATTAACAATTCCCCCACCTTGTTCAGCAATTATGAGACCTGCAAAAAATTTGCTTTCGCATTTCTAACCTAAACCTAAATATCTGTCAATAACAGTAATGTTTATTTCTGCCAACATGATGGTAATAGATATTTAAAAATGTTGCTTACTCCAAGTTTTCTCACTCTGGGAGCTACATCAGCCCAAAGGGCCTCAACAAGACAATTTCTAAGGAACCTTCCATCTTCTCCTTCTGCCATTGCTCTAACAGACACCATCCAAATATGTAGTTCTGTCACAACAAACCACGAATAGAATGTATCTGGTAAATTAAAATCGTCGAAAAACGCAATATAATTCACTGTATCGGCAATTCCCTCATATAGTAAATAAGCTGAAGCCCTTATTCTCTAAAAGAGACAATTTTTAGTTACTTAAGTACACTCTATTATTGTTTTCTTACAGTTCTGTTAACGTTGAAAAATGGAATTTTCTTTAAAACTTTTTTAATCAAACTCTCTTCTTTAAAATCACTTTTCACCTCATAAGTGGAAACAAAACGGTTCATCTGTCTGTTTTCTTCGTTTTGTTTTAACAAATTCGAAGTTCCAACATTGCAACATGCTTTCATACCATTATATTGAGTTGCATAAACCTGGAGAGTATAAAAGCATTTTCAGTAACACAATAACCCAAACAGATAATACCTTGCCTTTCCATGCCTCAAAAGAGGGCTCATGTTTAAAAATCTCGTAATATTCATCACGTGTTGCAGTAATTATTAAAATTATTTTTGTAAGCAATTTATTTTGACAAAATATTTAACATAACCTAAAAATTAACAATTTTGACAAACTTCAAAAATAAATGGCGATACTACTCCCATCTAGACGAAATTCGTGAAGTACCATCAATTTATTCTGTGCATGGAAATGGTGGATTGACGATCTATAATAGGTACGTAAAATAAGCAAATTGTATAATTTGTGCCGATTTTTTGCTTCGTAAAAAGTGTCAATAGGTAGCTTATAGCATGTAGGATTGTTTTATAAGGCATATTGTAAATTTGTTTTAACGGTATCAATGAAAATTAAGGGAGAGACATTCTTCATATGACCTTCTTCCTCATACCAATAATGTTTCTCCCAAAATATTTATGTAGAATGATATTCACTAGGTTATAGAAGTACTTTTTCATGTGCTAAAACAACTTTTTAAAACTTATTGCAAGCATGTTTCTCTGTTAGTTCAGATACTTTTCCATTCAGTCGATGATGTCACTCAAAAACAGATATTTTTTCTTGTACGAAATTAAATACCTAGCTATTTCCATTGTTACTTATATACCTACATACTGACATTATCTCCGGATAATATAAATGCAGGAGAAAAGTGCAGGAGTTTTACTGTGTATGGGTTCTTCAAGTAAACGTCTCAATATGTGCCGATTGAAGATCTTTTATCACACAATTTCGTTAAGTTTATGTGCTGGACTTCAATTTACATAATTTCATGCTCATGTCTATTATTACAACTATTCTGTTATACATGGTGCCTTATTCTTTACATTGTATCAGCTTTATGTTGACATTTGATAAAGAAAAAGTTTGATGCCTACACATTCACAATAAAAAGACAAATGTCTAGATTTTAAGGGTCTGTGTTGTTTCATAAGTGCACAGTGTGTTCACAAGAGTTTTGTGCAGTTTAGTTATACCAACAATTCATCTGGTATAAAAAATTGTAAAAAAGTTAGGTTATCAAAAACTCTTTTTTTTGCTTTCAGGTAATGCTCAAATATGGCCAATAAAACAGGAAAAAAGGGAAAAAAACCATTACAAACAACATTAGGGAAAGCATCTTGTCAAAATGAAAAAGAAGTGGATTTGTCACACATCCGTAAACCAATAAATACAAGTATATTCGGTTTAAAGCAAGTTCTTTCGTTGTTTCAAACAGCCACCGAAGAGGTATGTAGTTTCTATTTCGATATGCCCTTTTTGGTAAAGTGCATCTTTTAGGTACAAAATTACATAACTTATGAATGTGATATTATGTATGAATGCCGAACGTGCAAAACTATATTCCGAAGTTTGGCAAATTTCATACTTCACAAGAGAAATTATTGCCGAGAGCGATTCAGCCAGCTAGACCTTCTTAACAACAATGAGAATGTTCAAGTAAGATTACTAATATTCTTTCTGTAGACGATTTATTAAACAATGTGTTGATATAGGAAAATACGTGTTCGAGCAGAACACCAGAGGCTACTAACTTGGTCCTGATGCCAGGTACGCCAGAACGTAGAGAATCCACCAGCAGAGAAGCCAAAAAGGGTTTATCACCTATCATCGAGAAGTTAAAAGAAAGACACGAAATTCATCAGTTAGCGCAAAATGTTTTAAATGAAGATTTATCATCCAGAGACGTTGACGACTCAAATAATCCAGATGCGAAAAAAATCAAGGGTAATGACGTACTGCTAGAGGAGATAGCAACAAACAATGCCGCAGTTTTTCAAACAGTATTAGAAAATTTGCCGGAGAAAACATCCGGAAAGCCTGAATATATGAAGTCTGAGGTGTGTATTAGAGATTTCAAACTTGTAAGTTCAGTTTTACCAGGAAAGTTTCCATTTGAAAGTGTCCGGAATGAAATTTTGATGAAAATGAAAGTTTTCAGTAACATATTTGAAATTTTCCAGGGATAAGTAATTTCCTTTGGGAATTTTCGGAATATTCAAATATTTTATTGAAAACTGTCATTTTTATCAAAATTTCATTCTGGAAACTTTCATATGGAAAGATTCCTATACCCATCTCTGATTTTTATCAAAACTTCATTCCGGAAACTCCCGAAAATTTCGTGGAAACATTTATTGGAAAGTTTTCCATCTCTGAATTTTACATTTAACGTTTACCTCTGATTAGAAAATGCACTACATTATACTGTATTTTAGGTAATGGAAATTCATGGGATATTAGATAGCGATGAAGCAGTTTTAGGACCAGATGGAAAAATTTGTACATTCGAAACCAACAAAGTAAACGAGAACCCAATCATCCCAAAAAGTGAATTAATCTGTACCGAGTGCAATTTAAGATTTTCTACAAAGAAGACCCTTACTTATCATATTAAATACAAACACAATAACACTCGTTTAGTGTATGTCTGTCCAGATTGTAAAGATACGTTTGCAAATGCATGGTGTGTATATAGGCATCTTTACAAAATTCATAGGAGGACCTCGGCGCAGATCAAAAGAATGAGGGAGCAAGTTTATAACAGTTGCATTAGAAAAGATCAGGAACCGGCTAAGAAAAAGGACAAGAAACTCCAGGATAAGACGGACAAAACGGATGAGGAGAATCAGGTAATGTACTTGATTAGAGTTATACCAATTAAATTTACATAAAATTTTTCACAATTCAGAATAGTACATTGTTAATTTAAAAATGTACAAGAAAAATTAGTCCTGGAGCAGTGGCGTAACTAGGGGGGGTGGGGGCAGTTGGGCACTGTGCTCCCCCCGCCCATCACCCCTGCTGCAGGGTTCATAGTGACCAGTTGCCTAAAAATATGAGGGAATTTGGAGAATGTATTGAAACATCAGGGAATTTTAGTAATTTTTATAAAAGTCGGGGTATGTGAAAACTTTTAATTTTCTCTCATTTTGCGCCCCCTGCTCTTAAAAAAAGTTTTTGCGAGCATAAGTTTAGTTTACAATAATATTTAAAGCCGGGTTCATAAGGCAGCTTTCGCGTATCACGGAAAGTCCGAATAAAAAGCGCGCTCTGTTCACATGCAGATTGTAAAATAAGAGCAAATCCTGCAAATATTTACGTATTTAATATGGAAATTCAGGATATTTTTTTTTTTGAATTGAAGAAAAACATAATAAAGGTGGCTAAGTCAAATCGCCAAAATGCCGAAATAAATAAGGTTAGGAACAGAAAACTGCGTATTTCACTAAAAAAGTGGAAATTATTTGACTTTCTTGTTGACTGACCTTGAAACGCACTCTCTCGCTTAAAATCCAATCAGAGAACGATACGCCAAAAGCAAAAACGGCTTAAGAAGAATTACTGGATACTCAGTCACCAACAACAATAAAATGCTTTTAAATATTTGTATGATTTAGAAAAATACAGAAAAAATTTTCACAAAAATATCGACTCAGTATATATTACTTATAGTCCAGATTCTGGAGACGTTTATCTTTCAGTCCTAAGTATCTGTGAGACATATGGCTGAAAAGTATCATACTCGATGTAAAATTGTCTGGTGAATCCGAATCCGGAGGGCGCATAAAAATCGGGGATTACCTTCAATCCGCGAACTTACCCTTATTTTGGAAATTGTGAAAAATTTTCTTTTCAAAATATAACTTGCGTTTTCTCCCACAAAACATAAGCTAAAAATCTATTTTTTTTTTAATTGTAGCTTACAATGCACTTAATGCAACAGTGTAGTCAAAACACATCTAATATTTATAAAAATTTTAGAAAAGAATATCACGTGAACCTCTATGTAGTCGGCGCATTGAAAAGTGTAACATGCGAGATTTTTTTTTAATTTGAGAAATTGATAAAAACTACATTGTACGAAATTACAAGAAAAGATCAAAATTATTTTTAGTGATTGATTCATACTGATATTTTGAGTGAAACGGAAGATATGATTTTTTCTTAATTTGGCCGTCCTGTGTTCGAGTGCGCTACGAATCGAAACCGACGGATGCAGGCACTCATTTGCATTATATTTAGTTATTTGGTACTGTTTTAGTAGGTACAATATTCCTGTGCTAGGTTTTACCGGCTTTTTTTGCATAAAATATGTAGTTATTAATATAGTTGTTTAAAATGCCTTAGAGTTAATTTTCATCATAACTTTAGAAACACTTAAATTATTATGTATGCAGGTATCTAACCTGTATAAATGAAATTGTCTCTAAATATGATAGATATGAATGTATTTATATCAGCTAAGCAAAATACATAACAATTAATAATTAGAAATTACTATAATTAGAATCAGCTTATATCTTGAAAATGCGAAGATTCATAACCGTGAGGAAGCCGATATAGTTATATTCTCCATACTAAAATTTTGTGTTTTGGAAGAGCAGCAATAGTGACAAGTAACATATTTTTTTTGTTGTCATTATTTTTGTACAGCAAAATGAAAGTAAAGTTGTGGCTTCAAAAGTTAGATTCGTATTTGTTCTGCAATAAAATAATTGAAGACGCAACAACAGGCACTCATACCTCTCCTTTTTATGTCTACCTATGTACTTAGTGGGTGGAATAACACAAGCTACACATTTGGGAAGGGAAAAAGATATAATTCAAGATGGGAATTGAAAATTGAGAAACACTCAATCCTCTAGCAAAACATATAAATGACGTGGACGATTGCAACGTCATGGAATTTATAAACACTGGCTCCATATTCTTTAAATGCCTGTATGGTCATTCACATTTCCACGTAAGCCTTAAAGAACTAAGGGCACATTTCTTTTTAAACTGCAATAGCGATATAGAGTTTTACCACCTACTGAAGACGCATTTTATGAACATACCAAGATATGTGCACTTCTTATTTGGAAAAAAACAGGTAACATATGTCTCCAAAACTTCCAGATGTTCTTCAGTATGATGAAACCTTGACAAAATGTGCACTAATACTGATACCTACCATGTGTAAGAAACACTCGAAGTCAGTCACTTCTAAGTAGTCGTTTGTAAATGTAAGAATAATATTTGCAACAAAAGGTGTTTCTGCAAGAGAACTGGAGAACTGGTCTTGCATTATTATTATGTTTCGGTAAATGTACTGATGAAAACTTATAATTATAATAATTTCTAATTATTAATTGTAATGTATTTCGCTTAGCTAATATAAATACAAACCACTGCTTAATATAAGGAATCACTACTTCCACATCCAGATTTTCTATCCAAGACTGTACTTATATCATAAACCATTTCAGAGTAATCGTACGTCCAAAGAAAGTTACAGAAAGACAGATTGACAAAATTTTTTAAATTTTGTTCCAACTTAAAATTTCGACGTTTCATGACATCCTAATCCTATTTGAACAAAATAAATCGGATTTTTTATTGCTACTCCACTTCCATGAAGTAGAAGTAATTAAACCTAAGGAATTTTAAACAACTATATTAGTAACTATATCTTTTAAACAAAATGAAGCCGGTAAAATCTGACACAGGAATATTGTACCTATTAATTTTAATAACTAAATATAATGCAAAAGAGTGCCCGCATATGTCGGTTTCGACTCGTAGCGCGCTCGATCGCAGAACGGTCAAATTTAAAAAAATCATATCTTCCGTTTCACTCAAAATATCAGTATGAATCAATCACTAAAAATAATTTTGGTCCTTTCTTATAATTTTGTACGATCTAGTTTTTGTCAATTTCCCAAAATAAAAAAAAAACCTCGCATTCTACATTTTTCAATGTGCCGGCTGCGTAGAGGTTCACGACTTAGACTTCAAAAACTAAGCCTTAAATTGGAGCTGAGATTCCCGACTATTATTACTCATTTTCAGAATGAACGAATCAGAAATAAAATTTAACGCATTATACAAATATAGGAATATATTAAATGCAAAGTTTGCACATATATATGAGTTATAATAATATCAGTTTGTAGGCAGTAAAGAATCATATGCTTTTGTTATGTCTGGAATTTACATACATTATAGTCTACAATAAAGATAAAATGAAAATAAAAATAATAACTTGCCGCAAAGCAGTTGCGAAATCTACAATCCTTGTTGATGTGTAAATATTTATTGTCTCTTTCATTTTATTGCAGTGGTTAAACAACATCGAGGGTGACAACGACTTTCAGATGTGTGGAGGATGCGGTAAAAGATTCGAAAGGAAGGCAGCTCTACATTCGCACGCCCAGATGTGTATAAAAAGAATAGCTGTTTGCAATACTATAAAGGAAAATAATGCCAAGAAAAAAGAGGAAGAATGCAAGGATAATAAAAATAAAAATCTAAAACCCGAAAAAGCTGGGCCCTCGACGGTTCTCAAGGGGTCATCGAAGCGAAAACCCTATTCGCTAAGGACTTATAAAAGTAACGAGCAAGTGGAAGAACATAAATCTGGATCAGCTGATGAAGTTTTAGACGTTTGTGATCTTAGTGTGAACTGTGAAATATTGGAAACCAACTGTGATAGTGGGAAAAATACAGAGGATGAATTCGTATTGGAAAAAGCAGAATATTCACCCTATGATAGGGAAGAACCTAAATTTAAGGATCTCTGTGACTCTCCTTCCATCGATAAGATTGATACCGAAAAGATGTTAAGTATTATCGGCATTACCTCGACCTGCGACAACTTGATTCAAAAAGAAAATGAAGGTTACAGCAGCAAAGAAGACGTAAAACCTCCCAAAGAAACACTAGAAAATGGTAAGGATGACTTAGAGACTCCAAAAGAATTACCAGAAAGTAGGTCTCATACTGCAATAGATTTCGATTTATTCTGCCAAAGTATCGCCGAGAACTTAGCCACGGACATACAGGAGGAAACAGACACCAGTCCTCAAAATAAACGTAAGACAGTTCCTTTAATATTGCGCAGAAGGAATTCGTCAAAATCTGAAAAAAGAAATTTCATATTAGAGCAGAGCCGAGAAGCCACGAAGTCAGATGAAAGCAAAGAAGATGTTTTGGAATACGAAAATATTGCTCAAATAAATGAAAGTGATTCGATTGAATTGGAAAGCGTCCCATCTACCTCAACGATTAGAATAAGCGTGAAAAGCTTAGAGGACTTGATCGGCGTTTCCACGGAAGATCATATAAAAAACAAAGAAAGTACGATTTCCGATGAGGATCAAGCAAAAACCGATAATATGGAGCGATTTAACAACTCAGACTTTCCACTGCCCACGTTTGATGAAATATCCGACACTATAAGGGCAAGCGTTTCTCCAGAGAAACTGCAGAAGAGGCTCCCGAAGTCCCTCAAAAGAAAGCGAACAGCGTCGTTCGATTACACACGGACCAACAAAGCAATAAAGCTGAGCGATACCGAGTTGTTTTCGAGTAAAGAGGACGTTAGTTTTATCGGTAGAGCGTCGCCTTATATGGATCAGAATAAACTCTTGTGTATACCTTGTCAGTTGACGTATACAACGCTCGCCAAGTTACTGTGGCATATGTCGGCGCACTTCTCGTGGTTTAGATTTCAGTGTAGCAGGTGTTCATTTATTTCTTTCAATAAACAAGACTGCGCGAATCACGCCAGAACAAATCACAACGTGAAGAAAAGTTCGATACCGAGTGTCGTTTTGCCCATCCCGAACTGGAAAACCGTGCTAATGGCCCATGATTTTTCTGTTTTAAGGGACGACAACGACTTGAGCGGAAAACATACTGACGAGATTTTATGTGGTAGTCAGGAGGAGCCTATAGTGATTGATGAAGACGGTGAAGATGATATAAAGGAGGATGATGGCATTACTGACTGGTATAATAATTTGTTTGTAGATTCAAAGCCCTTAGATTCCGAACCTGAAAATGACGTGGATATACCCTCGAATCGTGAAAACAATGTTAAACAAGAAACTATCGATGTGGTTAATGATGATCATGACTCCTTTCAGATAGAACTGCCTCAGGAAATATATACGTTAGACGTTTCGGAAATTATGAAAGACGTGGACCATGAAGAAAGATTTCGTCTAGGCATACACGTTAAACAGGAAAAAACCGATGAAGACGAAAGCGAAAACAGTTATTATACACCAGAACAAAAGGAGAATAACGTACCTATTACTGTTAAAGTTGAGGTGCCATCAGAAGACGAAATGAACGAAAAATTATACAGCAACGGAAATGAGGAAGCTAACACAGAGCCAGACGAAAACTTCAAGAAAATGTCAGTGAATGTTAGACCGACGAGAAACCGGACTAGGAGTATAAAAACGCTTCAGAATGATTTTTTCTATGACTTGAGTAAAGTTATAAAGTTAAACGACTCCTCTCTAAGCAAAACAACTGTGCCAAGGCATAAAAAAACTAGCAATGGGACATCTCACAAGAACGGTAAAGAACCTCTCTCAGCCAGTGCTAAAAATGAAACCAAACAGCTGAGAGTATATTCAAAAAAGAAATAAAAATAACCTATTTTAACTTGATATAACACGAATAAGTATATAATTGTGTATTACGTATTTATTTTGTTATACTGAGTTGTTATTTTTGTTGTTTGTTTTTTTAAGATTTTGATTTAATTTATTATTTATTTTATAAAATGCGTATTATTTCCCGGTAAAATTGTACATAGGTATTTATATATTTTCATTAAAAATAAAATCATGTATTATTTACTTAGATTTTCTTTTAACTATGATTTAAAGCTAAAAATTTAATACTTTGCCAACGGACTGCCTGTATATAATATACATGTTTGTTCTGATACTGTATAGCTGGAAAAGAGTGACCGCAAAAGAGGACTAAAATTTGCCTGTTTTTGCATAGTAGATAGCGGGCCAAGGGAAAGAGCAAAATAAATCCTATAGGGCCCAATACTACAGTCATTTGGTGCTCAAAAGAGAGGTTACCTGGGAAGTTTTCCGGGAGTTTTGAAAATTGGTGATTTTATAGATTTCGATGTGCTCTTTCCGAATTTCTACTTTACCACCTCGTATCTTTGCCGCTCCCGCCGCCATATTGGAAAAATGGCGCCTAAAAACAGTTTTTGACAATATCTCCTTTCCAATTCATTTTACGATTAAAAACAGTCCCATAATAAATTAAACTAGAGAAAAATTCCTGTAATTTTTTTAATAACCTTTTTTTGTAAAATGAATAGTTTTAGCGTACGAGCGCCGCAAAATCTACTCCAACATGCGTTTTGGCCAGCTCAGGAAACCTTGTTAAAACTTATTTCTTGCAAATGCAAAAAGTGAGAAAGCCTGTGGTTGCAGAAAGGCTGGATTAAAGTGCTCCATTATATGCACGAATTGTAGTGGTATGTGTTATAATTCGCAAATTCTATTACAAGGTAGCGATGAAGAGGAAGAAACGGAGCAAACGTATGATAAAATTGAGGATGAAGAGGATTGCAATAAATCTGATAATCCCATCGCAGATTATGTGGATGAAATTTCTATCTGTGACGTTTTGATCGGTACTGAAGACGATGAACTCGCTGGTCCATCAAGAATAGCGAAGCGAAGGAGAATGCGCTAAATTTTGGAATAGTGCATTGCATGTGGATTAGGCCTACTGGGGATACCACGATAAAAAATTGCACCGCTTACTCTACCTCATGATGGTGTGGATTTTGCAGTGCTCGTACGCTAAAACTATTCATTTTACAAAAAAAAAGGTTACTAAAAAAACTATAGGAAATTTTCTCTAGTTTAATTTATTATATAACTGTTCTTATCGTAAAATGAATCGGAAAGGAGATATTGTCAAAAAACCGTTTTTAGGAGCCATTTTTCCAATATGGCGGCGGGAGCGACAAATATACGAGGTGGCAAAGTAGAAATTCGGAAATAGCACATCGAAATCTATAAAATCACCAATTTTCAAAACAAACGGAAAACTTCCCAAGTAAAACTACCAAATGACTGTATTACAAAATAAACTTTGAGAAATTTTAAGGTGAGCATATTTTTTACTTTTTTGAAAAAATGCCAAAATTATTTAAGGGTAGAACATATTTTAAAAAGCCAGTATATAATGAATATTTAAAAAATAAAACAACTGTTATTACTCAGATTCAGATTTTATATTGTATCAATTATTTCCGGATTATATATAATTCTGTAGCGTATTTCTTTCGTTTTTCTTTCTCGGGGTGCTTTTCTTATTATTTCAAGGGGTAGGAGGGTGGTGGCACAATTTCTTAGTACATGGGAGTTCGACTAGTCATAACAATAATTCTAACGAAAATTTCATCGATTTTCGGGGGGGGTGGTTTTCTTATTATTACAAGGGGTTGGAGGGTTGTAGGACAATTGCCTAAACTCTTCCAAATATGCTACAGAATTATATATAATCCGTAAATAATTCATACAATATAAAATCTAAGTAATAACACTTTTATTTTTTTAAATATTCATTAAATACTGCTTTTTTAAAATATTTTCTACCTTGCATTTTTTTCAAAAAAGTAAAAAATATGCTCACCTTACAATTTCTCAAAGTTTAATTTGAGCCCTATAGAATTTATTTTGCTCTTTCCCTTGGCCCGCTATCTACTATGCAAGAACAGGCGAATTTTGCGGTCGCTCTTTTTAAAAAAATTTATATTATTATTATATGAAAAACTGTTACTTATATTCGACATCCCAAGTAACAATTTAAATGCCAACAAGTATTTATCGGGTTTTATCACAGATTTAAGAAGGTAAATAAACCAAACTGGGTTTTATTATCTCTTTTGTGTATACCAATTTATCTGCAGATAATATGTACTTTAAAAAAGGCCTTCAAGTTCAGGGGAGGCTCAAGGTAAATTTTCCACCCGGGCGGGAGTACTTTTTGGCGCCCTTTCCTGAGGTCATCACGGACGTACTTCATACTAAAGTACGATATCCCTTCAGACTCCGCGATCACTACTTTTTATCGCCTCATGTGCTATTAAAAACCTAAAAAAATTTTATTTTTATCGCCTCATGGGGAGGGTGCTATTGGAAATCGGAAACAAATTTTTATCACCTCGTTTCAGTGCAAATAGAAATCTGAAAAAAAAATTTTATCGCCTCATGGGGGAGGGTGCTATTAAAAATCCGAAAAAATTTTTTATCGCCTCATGCGAAGGAAGTACAAATAAAAATCCGAAAAAAAAATTTGTCACCTTCAAAAAGTAACAAATACTTTTTTGCCCTCTGGCGCCCCCCACTCCTTTACCCTCAATTTGGCGCCCTGCCCGGCCCTTAAGCCGCCCCTGTTTAAGTTATCTTTAAAGCAATTTCTTAAACCTATTTGTGCTAAAAAGCCCAAAATCATACTGAGTAAGCTAAAACTATAGGGTTACTATTTTTTTTATTAATTGTAAAATTAGGTTTTTTAATATACCTTATCAATAAAGTGGACTGCGTTGACAATTTTTTGATACTAGGTTGTTTATTAATATCAAATTTTAAAACATTAACACATGCAGATATTTCAATCGAGGCAGACATATCTTTATTACTTGGCGACATTTTCTGATTTAGAAAGTTTAAGTGCAACAAGTTTTCGACAAAGAATTATTAAAGACACAACTATTTATGATGTTCTCAAAGCAGGCTTAAAATTTGATTGCATGTACTAACGGTTTTAAGAAGATTTTATAAAAGGTTTTATGGTAGACTTGAAAACATCTTGCAGACTTGGGTTCTAAAGTACTGTTGGTTTTATTGATAGTTTTAAGGAAGATATTTATAACCTTTATAAAAGGTTTTTTTTTTTGGTTTTGTGCTGGGTTTATTGTAGCTTTTGAGAGGTTATCTAGTATAAACAGTTTTACGATCAGTTTTATTATATAGACTTAATAACCTCATGTAGATTGTGATAAAACTTAAATTATTACTTGGAATTTTTTGTTTGCAATGTCAAGGTGTAATATTTATGTTCACTTCTTAATTAATTTGTAACATGACTTGCATATCACTTAACAATGACGTGTAATTGACGTCACCATGATACCCTACCACAGCTACACCTAAAAATGATGTCTGCATTTTTATGGCGTCAATATGACGACTCTACGTCATTATAGTGTCATTAACTGGTTGAATGACGTCTACTGATGGCAGATCACCTTAAAACGACGTCATAATGATTGCTACTTGGGATACTGTACTAGAATATCCAGCGGAATGACACTGTATCACGCCTGAACGTGCCGAAGGTCTCCTTGCCTCCTATTAAGTGGTTTTTTTTCCAGCAGTTTAACAAAGTATAAGATATCAAAGCGATAACTTCGTACACTCGTCACATTTGGATGATTGTGGGTGCAAGAGAGTAAGAATTAATCTGTTATAAGCGGCAAAACCATAATAATATTAAATGTAGGTATGTGGTAGAATGTAGTAAACGATGATGCAGCTTATTTAAGTACATTTATCTGCAATTTCCTTTGATTAAAATACCGCTAATTTTTTTCTCTACTGTCAACACTTATTGCTCAGGCTATAGGTGGGTCCCACAAGTATGAATGTGTGTTAAAAAGTTTATTATTACGAGAGGCCGAAGTGGTTTCCACAAATACCAATAAGACACTGCATATCACATCTAACTTGCCCGTCAATAAAGTTAGCATCATCTGGTGGCGATTTGGCGATTAAAACATACTTTTAATAATGGTCACACCTAAGTTGACATTATCTTGGCATGTGCTTCATCGATCATTTTGGTATCATCTGGGACCCTATTCTCGAATCAGGGAGCAGAGGATGTGCATGTTTTATCTCTTTTCATCTCCTTCCTTTTCCTTTCTCCCGAAATGAGCATTCTCTCGACTGGAGAATAGGGTCCTGGGACCCTATTCTCCAGTCGAGAGAATGATCATTTCGGGAGAAAGGAAAGAGAGAAATAGGAAATATAATGATATAAAAAGAGAAAAATTACCCCGATTCACTTCTCCTAAGCTGGAGAATAGGTCCCCTGCTGTTGATTAAACATAATTTTAATTGTTGCCAACCATTACATGATGCTAACTTGATTGGATAAATGTAGGAACATCGAGTGTAGCAAAAACGTTAAGAACAGAGATAACAGCTTTGGTGGTAAACCAGATAAACCCAAGGTCACGGAGAAGCAATTTTGCATAAAAGTAGATGTTTACATTCTCTACGAAAAGGGCATTGGTTTTAAAACATTTTTGGTCTATACACTCTAGTACAAAGACGAATGAACGCCTGCGAAAAACCTAAATCGATTTCTGATGTCCCAAAATATGTCCAGAGTAACGATTTTTGTTAAGATTTCGAAAACTGGTTGCCACAAATTTTTTTATTTCTAATGGAGAGTTTATATTGCAAAACCATTAAGAACTAGAAATATAAATATATGTATTATCCCTTGAGAACCACTTAAAAACATTTATAGGTACCAGTTATACTTGTAGGAATCTTTACCAACCTGCATGTAATTGCCAGAAAAGTAGAGTAGAAATTAATTTTCAAACAAATCTTCATTTATTTTTAACTTAGTTCTTAATGGTAAGTGGTGTCCATAAACTCACCTTAAGTCTAATCAGTATTGCCATTTTGACAACAGTAATCTGATTTTACCAAAAAAGATATGAAACCAATGCACTTTGCAATTTCTTTTCATTACGGCGACGTACCTATATATTTGATATCTTTTTGTTTTATTGTAGCAATTTTCTTAAAAATAAGCTGAATTCTGAATTATTGATCATTAATCACCCATTGTTAATTATTTAGAGATTAAAAATAAAATTTGCAAAATATTCCATTCTTCCATTGTCTAACTGGCGACATCTATTATCGGGTGGACGCCCAGAAATCGCTATGCAAATTATCGCCCTTAACGCAATGCTCGTAAACGTAACGTAAAGTAACAGAATAACAGCAACTGAGCAACCCCCAAGAATTTTACATAAAAAGTACCATGGATGCAACGTACAAGCCGTATCTGTCCAATTTGTTTTGGTGTTAATATTTTGTGTCTAAAAAGCAGTGACTTCATGTAGTTTTGAAATATGTGCAAAAACCTATCATGTGGTGATTATTAGTTAGTAAATAGATCATATATTTTTGTAATGTCAAGAGTTAAGAGTTTTTCCATTTGGATTAACTGTCAAACGTAGCGGCTGCAATGGCGTCGGATAATGAAGCTTCTTGTGAAAGCGATCCAAATTTTGCCGTTATTTGTGCTTTTTTGGAAAAATTTGGAACACAATGTGGTTTACCAAGTTTCGATTTCTTAGAACTACAGGGAATGCTTGAAAATTGTGAAGAAGGTAATGAAATATTTATTGTATACACCCATCTATTATGACCCTGGACTTGGCAAAACCAATTTGTTTGTTTATTATAATCGTCTTAATTTTGACTATTAATTATCTAATTATTTGATCTGCTGCACCTTACATTACATTACATTTCCTCCACTCTACAATTGAGCATATTTTTACTGTATTTTGACCTACATTTACATAAAGTTAAGATTAGGGAAGGCAAAAACAGTGTTTTTTGTTTTTTGATGAAAACTAATAGTAGGCAGATTAAAACAAATCATGACATTCCAAGGAATATAATTATTAATCATTTCTTCTCTTCTTGGATTGTAAAGGCCTTTCGCCAATGATATAATTATCTATTTCATGTACTTCTTGATACCCTAGTTGAAGAAATGAAATTAAGAAGGCTCAGTGACATGTGTATATAAATCATATGAATTTTTCTGTACAAGCATTCTAACATTACAAGAAATGATTGTCAAGCAAATCATGAAGGCTGCCCAATACTAAGTTCGACAGATCAAACAAATGTATTACTAGATTTTGCGATCTCGTGTTGCCTTGCTATGAAAGTGTTTCCATAAATAATTTTGAAGCTATGTAAAGTCTAAAATTGACTAAAAATGTCTGATTTCTATATGGGATATTTTATATTTTTAATGAAATTAATGCATAAAAACTATAGTGTGTGCAAGATATACTACAGCAAGTACTTCGTGTAGCAGATTTGAAATTAGCATACTACAGCAGAAAAAACGGAATTAGTTATTTATGTTTGCCAAAGAAGTTTGGTCTAAAATGAGTGTTGCAAAAGCAAAATGGTGGTTTATAATCTAACGCTTTTAAATAATTATCACATTATCGGCAAGAAATTTCATGTTTAACACTATTAGGTATTCAAGTAGGTAATTATTGTTTACTGGATTGACGAAACTTTATGGAAGTTTTATATACTAAATGACATTTACGGTGGTGTCTTTCCATTGATCCCTCAAGGGATGGCACCGCCTGCCTAAACTTGACATTCTTGTCCCCATTGGTGTTTTGAACGAAGTTTGTCTTAATGACCGTAAGATGGTGTGACGTTAGGTTGAAGTTAGGTTAACACTTCTGCTGCGGCCGTTCAGGCTGGGGGTCACCCGCCGCAATGACTGGTTTTTATTGCATAGTATATATTGAATAATTGGGGGTCAGAAATCGAGTAGTGTCAATAAAAATTGTATATACAGGGTATTTTTTGGACTCTCTCTCAGGAGAGCCATGCACAGCTGGCCAAGAATTTTCTTGTTCAGTGCTGACTAGGGATTGCAATTTACCGGAAGTTTTAATAACCGGTAAATCGGTAAATAAAAATGGAAATAACCGGTTAACCGGTATTTACCGGTAATTTTTAGAACGAATGATTAAGGTGGCGAAAAGGGCAATTATCTTTTTCCATGTACAAAATTATCTAAATTTGACAAAAAAAATTTTGCCCACGACTATTAAATAATGTTCTCATTATGTATGTGTTTCCTCCAGGATAATGCTATCCATTATTGCCTGCAGTGAATAATGATTTCAGTATTCACTAGTGAATAATAAGGACAGTCAGTTGTTTATAAGAAGTCACGGGCAGGTACTTCTTCAATTCGAGTGCAATCTCGCAACTTTTTAGTAGAATTTATGGCTAGTTTCTAAAAGCTTAAATATAATTATTCGTTAACTGTCATAGTTACAATTGTGTGAACAATATTACTGTTATTATCAAATTTATGAATAGATAACTATTTAGCGTTTCAGAAACAAACCCTCTTTTATCATACAATTTCGTTTTTAAATTTGATTGAGTAGGCCGTTATCTGTCAAATTAAATTTAAACGTCAACGTTATTTACAATAATTTTACATATTACTCAAAAAGAATAAATTCATTAATTAATTTCTTCAGTAAACAATGTAACAAAAATATCTAATAGTCGTGGACAAAGTATAGTATTCTACTCGCATATAATGGCTACTCTGGTGATTTACGACATTCGCCTACGGCTCGTGTCTTAAACTTCACCCTCGTGAATAATAGCCATTATTATATGTTCGTTGAATAATATACTATTATATACGTATATTTAATATAATGAACAAACCAAAGGTTTTTTATCAAAAGGAAAAAATATAAATGAAATAAATTTAAATAAATAATTATTCTGTAAATAACAAAAATATGAACTTAAATAACAAAAATTATAAACATAAACTCAAATAGGGCATTTACTAATACCTAATCTAAAAATACAATATTTTTAAAAACGGCCTGTTAAAAGGGTTAGTTTTTCAAAGCTATATCTGTTAGTCGTCTGATATTTGTGCATAGAATACTACCAGCTGAAGATGTCCTTCCTCAATCGATACTGGTGGGTCGATAAGTTAATAAGAATTGGTAATAACATACTTCTAAATGTATTCCACGGATATTTGCGGCAGTGAAATATTCAATGTCCTATCGCACGATATTGTCAATGTCTCTCTTACTTGTATTTCTTAGAGCTTGGTGTCTGGCTTTTACTTTTTATAATATTATTTATTTATTGTTAAAAGTGCTCAGTGTTGGGACAGTCACTCTGTATTTAGTGAATTCTAGTCACTGATATAAATAGAAACGTTGAATACGTGACATATCGTAAGTTTAGAATTTACCGAAATAACCGGTAAAAAATTAAAATAACCGGTAATTATCATCATGTGTTTTTTGTCCTAATAACCAGTTAACCGGTTAACCGGTATTGCAATCCCTAGTGCTGACTGCTAATTAAAATCGAAATTAAAATAAAAGTTGAAATGTTTTATTTAATTCCATACCATTAAAGAGGTGAACCTGATTTATTAGTTCACCACGTAACTATGTAACTATCAGATACATTAGGTTACTACCATTCTCGTTTCCATTATTGTAAGCTGCTAAAGCACGAACTTCATATGCTAAAGCCACAGCAAACTGGTGTAGGTTTAGCATATGTCACCACCAGAGGGATGTGTAGAATTTAACCTACAAATGATTCTTTTCTGACAGCAATGACTTAGCTTTTTAATAATGGAGGTTACATTGCGCAGATTCCCCCAACATGTTATATGTAGATCTATTATACACATTACAAATGCATGAATTTCATCAAAATTGGATAATGTAGAAATACCACTTTTATTTATGGCATCTTTATCAATATTCATTCGTAATGAGCGTTAAGGGTTCTTTAATAACATAATTGCTACTATCAGCAGCAAACATTAAATATAATGGCCGTTTTAATAACATTAGTTGCTTAAGTTAGAAAAATATTACGTAAAACATTTGGTATTAAATAGTTCAAGTGTAGTGTAAGTAAGTATGTATACATAATATTTTCCAGCTGTTAAACCCTCGGAACTGAAATTAACTAGTTTTTGATGGTTGCACAGTGGGCCGAAAATTTCAAAAGTGGCCAAAAATTTAATTTTGTCATAGGCCGATTAATAGCCTAATAACCGGAGATCAGATTCTCATGCATACAAACCAAAGACCGCAGTGTCATACATGACGCTTACACTATTGCTATTGTATTACAGGTAACTGTATTATAAAACCAACTTTCGTTTTACTAAAATATTTTTTTTTAATGGACCTTTCCCACTTTTTTTTTTTATCGAATATTTGAGAAGTTCTCTTTAAAAAACTCACATTATTTCTCCATTAATGACGCATTCGGCAGACGGACCAATCAGTATACTCTAGCACCTTTAGTAGAGGCTACATATGAGGAGATTGTATGCGTAAGTGTTTGTCTCTTTCTAACTTTACCGAATTGACAGACATGGCAGGACATTCACAAGATAACACTTTTTCATCATTTTCATCTATTAATACTTCTTTTATTATATCGAATAAATAAAACTCTATCTCTGTGTTCCCTGTAAGTTAAATGAAAGTTTAGGTGCTAATTAATAACTTACCGCTTAGTTTTTAAAAGTCATTCACCATTTCACTGTCAATAATAGGAAGATTATCCCTTTCTGCCTTCTCAAAACCTTTCTGCATTTTAATATCTACACAGTACACACACGCACACTTTTAAATAATTAATAAGATACAAAGTTACGAAGTCAAAATACTAGTTGCGTATGATCACAACGTAAATAAGAGAACATAACCTATCTTTTCTTTTATTTCCATCAGTGTTGCCAAATATCAGTTATTTGTTGAGAGCCGATATATAAAGTGTGTTTCTTCTGTTAATTATTATCATTTTTATTATAGTAGGTGGTATTATTCAATGGAAATTCATTATTTTCAAAAGCGGAGATAAAAAGTAAAAATTCTTTAGTGAAATAATTAAAGCATTTCCTCTAATGTTAGACATTCATACAGTGCGTGTAATTGCGGACAGGCATGTACTTCCACATAGCGCGAGAGATATGACAACCCTGGTAACAGCAAATTTGCCGGTCGGTGGCATGGATTAAAGAGTCGGCGCTAGACCACTGAAGCATCCCCGTTCTCAGTTATTTCATTTCAGCCAGCTGGCACACGTGATGTTGCAATTCTTACTCCCTATGCTCAGCCCGCCACTACGCACACTGTATACATTAGGCAACATGGAAATAGTCTAATCGGCAGGTTTCCAGACGAGATGTAAAATTCAGAAATGTCAACAAGTTCGGTTAGTGTTCGTATGAAGCCGGAAATTGTTTAATTTTGATTGAAGGATGTACCCATGACGTAATTTGAGCGCGTTTACTTGTTTGAAATATGGGGTAAAGTAGACAATATTTTTATTTTTAAAATATCCATTTAAAATTAAAATATACGATATGATGTGTATTTACAATATTTATTAGGTGTTAATAAATGATTTATGACATAACAAACATCAAGTTCAATTACGTGGGAAAGGCCCATTGAGGTAAGTTCAAGGTGACAAATAATTTATGTAGAAAATTATACCTAAACCAAACTGAAATAAATAGGTTTAAACTGACAGAAACAGGCAAATGATTCATTTGATTTTATGCAATAGGACAGGTGCATCATGTGACTGACATAACCTCAAATTTTAAGTTTTTATAAGTTGAGGCGATCAAATCAGAGGGGAGCAGGCGGCAATGAGCCAATGTGAAGAGAGATCTTTGTAATAAACAAATTTTAGCTAAAAACTTTCTTCAATAGAATTGTAGTATTCATTTACTTACAAAAATATCATTTTTTTCAGTTTAATAACGCCAGCCGTTTAGCTAAAAACTGCTTTTTCCCAGTCAAGATTTTTAGTACAGTGCTTTTTAATAGATGGTGCCACCTACAGCGCTACAATAGGGCATCTGCATCATGTAACCAACATAACCTTAAATTATAAGTTTTTCAAGTTTATTCTCATTTTTAATGTTTGCCGGTTGTAGGGGGTAATTTATTGTCTACAAAAAATTTATTTTAGCAATGAGAATAAAAATTATCATTTTTTGATTTGTTAGAAAATTTCTCTAACCACTGAAGTAATAGCAGTTAGTTTAATTTCAAAAAACACTTAATTCATCATTTCGCTGTATTTAGCATTCCAAAATCACCGAAAAAATAGAGGGAGCAATAAAAATAGGGGGGGGGGTCAGTTCTAAGTTGTAGCCTGTGAGCAGATAACCTTTGTGGTTATATTCAATAGACGTTTATACTATGAATGCTGTATACTTGGACAGAGAGGGCCATGGAGAGAAAATACGGGCCCGGGGGAGGGACATTTTTTTGAAAATTACAACCAAAACGTAATGCAGTACGTTTTGCTGTACATGCAAGCATGCTGTACATACCATTAAAATTCCTGACAATACAGCGAAATTCCGTATGTATGGTCAGCCTAGTTTATACCCCACTTAATATGCATTTTGGAAAAACTTGTCAAATTGAATAGTTTTCGAGATACTCACTGTATAAAGCTATGACACCCTGTACATCGTTTTACATATAATACTTAATATGCAAATATTGTAACAGATAAGATTTCTAGTTGATATGAGCATCTTTTATAAAATATTAATTAAGTAGTCAAATTAACTGCCTTCATCTTCTAAGCCTGATGTCATTCAAATACCGCTGAGAGGCAAACAAATAGCACTAGTATTTATGGTAAAAATAAAGTGTACTAGGTTTTCAAGACAAGACAATAAGTATGTGAACTTAGGTTATTGCCGATCTACACTGATTCGATTATTTGAATATCAATTGGAACTTTTGCCAAACTTTAATTTTGTTAACTAGAAACTAGGTAGTCTTTCTTTAGGAATAAGTATTAGGTTAGTTATTGTAATTTGTGTATTTATGATTGTATGCAGTTAATTTAAAACTATTGTAATTGTTTTAACTTTTGTAGCATCCATCCTTTGTTTGATGTAGAGATAATACTATTTTATCTCAGAAAATGAAGTGGGTAATAGAAATCATTTCATTCTTTTGTTGATGTTATGTAACATCTTGTAATCAGTAATAAATTACTTACGATAACTTTAGAATGGAATGTTTTTATCTAAACCACCTCTAGTGAGGTAAACCTACACATTTTTGCAACTCAAGTTGGACAGTCATATTTTGTAGGATTTCATATCCAAACGGGTTTCAAGGAAATCCTATCTCGATCTTGCTTAGTTGTCCGTCTGTCTCTAACGGACCACTAGCTTCTCATCGGTAATAATAGCTGTGTTTGCCACATTTTCATAAATTTGGCACCCTTGCTCTAACTTAGACAAATGCTGTGTCGAAATTTTCATATTCATAGACAGACATATATATAGAAGAGATCAAAAAGGATATGATCATTGGATAGAAACTGTGGTAGAAGTTAAAACTACTGTTTACCTTTAGTTAAGTTATATGGTGGACTATTGAGTAAAAGCGTCTGACTTTGAACCGGCACAGACCAGTTATCTTTTTTCGTTAACTGAGAATGAAATTGGTATTAGTCAAAAAGGTTTTCATACTGTTCTGTTTCTGAGAACAATATAGAGAACATTTCTGCTAGTGGAGTCAAATAAAGACTAAAAACTTCTCAATGTGAATCGTCTGGTCAGGGCAGTTTTGCAGTTCTGTGAGGTCGACGTATTGTTTATAATTTTCGAAATTGTAGTTATACACAAATTCAAATACCTCTCTGTTTTTTTATAAAATAAAAAAGGCAAAGGTGTAATGAAAGTAAATTAAAAAAGCCAACTTTCAAAAACTGTAATGCTCGCATTTGGAGCTGATATACGTTAGTTTTTATGTTTAGGTCACTTAAAAATAAACCAATCGATATTTCTTATTGAAATTTGGACTGGTAATTTTCCAATGTCTATTATTTTGTCTCTGTTAATAATCCAAAGCTACAATTGTTGAAGGATACTGTATAAACGCCCGAAAGTGGGGTCTTAGCGATTTTGTTAGAGATCCGAAAATCATCAAATATGTCTAAGGGCCAGTTGTACGAACTAAGTTGAGCCAAGTTCAGCTTGAACCAAGATCAAAAGCCATGGTTACGATTATTGTAACAATCGTAACCTTGGCTTTTGAGCTTGGTTCAAGCTGAACTTGGCTCAACTTAGTTCATACAACTGGCCCTAAATGTTATATTGTTGCCCAGTGGGTAAGGCAATTAGCACTTTTTATTCAGGATGCAGACGTCTCAGGTTCAAAACCTGCTCCCGATTTTTTTTTTTTTTTATTGTATCAGTGATATCAAAAGTTTCATAAAGCTGTATACGTGAACATAAGGGTAGTTGTTCAAGTTAGGTTGGTTTGCCATTTTCACGACAAAAATTAAAAAATATAAAAAAAAATTTAAAATGTCATTATGTTCTCAGAGCTGCTTTATTTTTCAAATAGTAGAAACAAAATAATAAGCATTGGAGAATAACCAACCCAAATTTCAAGAAAAAATATCGATTTGTTTATTTATTTTATAAGTGACCTAAACGTAAAAACTAACGTATCTCAGCTCCAAATGCAAGCAGAGCATTAATTTTTTTTTCAACAGTTGGTTTTCTAATCTACTTTCATTACTCGTTTACCATTTTTGATTTCATAAAAAAACCAGAGTTACTTGAATTTGTTTATAACTAAAATTTCGAAAATTATAAACGACTGCAATAAAATATGGGTTTAAATTAAAAAAAAAAAATGTTTTTCTCTGTAATCTTAAAGTGCTTATAGAATGCTACAATTTGAGCCATCGTACACATTTCTTGGTCTTGATGGCAGGATTTCACAAGGGTGCAAAGTTTTAGTAACAATTGTATATTTGAGCCGTTTTAGTAATCATTTTGATTTGAAATTTGAAGTGGTGATTGTACTTTTTCCAAAATTGCATTGAATATGATCCATTATTTTTGAAAGAACAGTGATTTGTTTAAAAACGCATAATTTTGTAATGTTCAATTTTTTAAAAATAATAATAACAATTGGCATGAATTATAGCTTATTACTTCTTTTTGTACAGCTCAAAACGAACATTTTCCTTTTTATTGTTTTCCATAGGACTTATAAATTTCGAGATATTCAAAGACATGGACATGGTCTAAGAAATTAAATTGTTTAAATAAACAATACGCCGACCTGCGGAAACTGCAAAACTGGGCTGTGAACTTAAGTTGATCCCCCGAACACGTTAAAACAGAAAAACTGCCCTGACCAGACAATTCACATTACAATCCTAATCCTAATTTGACTCCACTATCCTGGAAACAAATCCCTCTACTAAATTCCAGAATAATATTTACTTCCCTCAGTTTCTTTGAATTCATCTAGTAAAATTAATTATTGTTAATTTACTTATGCACCAAAATTGGTTCTTTCTGAATTTATATTCTTTATTTTAGTACCAGAACACCTGACACAATTAATAATTAAGTTACTAAGAAGAGTGAAGAGGTCCCTGAAGAGCGATAAGTGGGAAAAAAGTTTGATCAGCGTATGTCATACCTTCAGTTCTCAGGATGCCTGGGAAATTGAACGTTTTGGTTACAAGAAAGCCAAGCTTTCATCCAAAGTACGTGTTCTAAAAGTAAGTAAAATAAAAAGATCTACTTGAATATTTCTGTAATAATAATAATAATAATAATAATAATAATAATAATAATATTAATAAACAAACTGTCATCAGTGGTGTCAAAATCTCTGTTGAGGTCAAAAAATAAGGCTGTTGGTTGGTGTTCAGTTCAGGTATAGTGATATAAGCATTTCATAGTTCCTAGTGTGAGAAAAATGTTTCGCTCTTATACGTTTTTGTTTGTCAAATTAATAGTATGCATGAATTTGTTATTTGGTAGGTAGGGAATCATCTTATCTCATTAAAAACCCAGTAATAAAATTAATATATCAACATTGCCACGGTTAAGCATTTTAAAAATGTCATGTAGAAAACTGCTGCAAAAAGAACAGGGAAAAATCACAGAAGAAAGGTGAGTGATAGTGGGACATACAGGTTTCTCCATCACCAGCAAAAATTTACCAAAATGATCAGTATCAAAATTGCACATATTATCGATTCATTATGAACATTTGACCAACCAACAAGAGACATACAAACTGATTGACCTGATAAAGTTTCAAAGCGCTTTGATTTCACCTCTTCAAATATTTGATTTAAAAGGGTTGATGATAACTGAAATCTAGAAGGCAGGACATACCCTATTCTTGACATGTCAATTAAATGCAGTTAAAACATAATTTCCGATGTTAGTAACATTTGTTTCTGTTCAGTAATATGATTTTTAATCACGTCATGTGAATATACCGTGCTCTCATTTTAAAAGACTACATAGAGAAGCGTTCAGGTAAGGTCGGACCGCGCAATTGCAATAGAGGGGATTGACCATTAGGCGAGGCGATGGGCACAGCGGCAGCTCTCTGCTGTACTCCGAATGTACGAGTATGAAAGAAGGCTGTTCCTATGTAGTGTGGAAACATGAAAACATGGTATAAATTACATCTTTTGCTGCTTAACAATTTACTTTCTTACGCAGGAACTGCTGGAAATGCAATTTGATTATCATGTCAAATTCAAAAATGAGGTGAATAAGTTACCTGCAGAGGAGCTACGTTCACAGCCCTTAGGCCGAGATAAGGCTGGCCACGCCTACTGGTTCCAGAGCGACGAATATTATCAAATTAGGGTCTATAAGGAGGATTTGGACGAGGAAACGTGGACACTAATTGCTAAGTAGGTGAAGCATTAATACTATTGAAAAAGAGTGTTCCTTATTCATTTTATATATTATTAACATTCCCAATGTCTAACCGAGATTTATTTAAACAAATTTTCTCACAATAAAAAATACATTACACTTGCCAACCTATTACTGCTGTTAATTTTTAGACATTTCTTCATTCACTATTTACATAATTATCCTGAAGAGTCCCAAGTTAAAGACAAAATATATAGAAAAGCAGATTTGGAAAGCGTTTGTTTTGGTATTGCACTAGTTTCAACGATTTAACCAACTGCCGACAGTAAAGACATTTACCAGTACTCTAGCAGAGGTAAACAGTGACACGCCCATCAAGAGAAGCGTGTACACGATTGCATGCTTCGCTCTCGCTTGCTCTTATTGCCATGCCAAAACCAACACTTTCCGATACTGTATAATCAAATGTTATTGTTAAAAACCTTTATATTTTTCCAGGGATCGGGAAAGTCTAGTTACACTTATAAATAAACTAAATGATGGCGAAGCCAAGTTCAGTTCAGATTCCGCAGCAAATGAAGATAGTAGCAGTTTATCTGACAAGCCTATTATTGATACTGGACAAAATGAATCTAAGGAAGCCACACCAGAAGAAAGCGAAGATTCTACAGAAGCAAAGAATACGGTGGAAAATAATCAGGAGCCTAAGGAGGACAGTAAATCAGATGAAAAAGAAGAAATAGAACAGCCCAAGTTAGTGAACATATCAAAAGATGATGAAGAGGATGGGAAACCAAAAGAAGAGCCAACTACAGAAGTAAAAGCGAATGGTGATGCTGAGGAAAAACCGCGACCATTACTCAGGATAAAAAACCTGAGCGAATTAATGGGTGGCAATGTAAAAAGGTCTAGATTTGATGACGATGACGACGAAGATGAAAAACCCCAGGGAAAAATAATGAAAGTAAAAATAAAAAATGTAAACAATGGGCCTACAATAGTCAGAGAAGAAAAAGAGGACTCTGCTGAAGTAAATAAGGGGAAATCTGGAAATGGAAATGCAACTGATAAAAATCCGATTGTGGGAGAAGAAATCGAAGAACCTATAATGAGAATACAGGGTGAAGGTTCCGGTGAAGATAACGAAGGAATATGTAGAAACACATTTGATAAAATTCCAACTGCTGGAGGAGAACCTGAGGATACTCTTACGAATCAAGAAACTTCATCAGAGGAATGTCCACTTGTTGGAGAGGTAATAGAGGAGGATGTTGTTTATTTTTATGGCGAAGGCAGTGGAGTCGAGTGCCAAACGGGGAACGAAGAAAGAGCTTCGACTAGCCAGACGAATTCCGAGGTGGTGTCGAGGAGCAGTGATGAAGATAAGTGTTTTAATAATTCCTCCTCAACTGACAGTATTAAAGACCATTTAAGTGATTTTATAGACAATAATGATAAGGCAAAAGAAGTTCCTCCAATTAAATTAGGTACCATAATCGATACTAAGACTGACAATAATCTTACTAAAACACCTGTGAATCTGTCGAAGAAGTCAAGGTGGGATGTAGAAAACGCGGAAGAGAGAGATTCCGATGGCAAGACACCGGAGAGTTCGCCTGTAGCCACGGGAAAAGTTAAAGATTTAGTTAGCAAATTTGAACAGGTCTGTAGTCCAACACAAGAAATTAATGCAGAAGCAAAAACGCCACCCCCCACACCAAAAAAGTCCATGTTCTTTTTCGGATCTGCTTCGTTGAAAAGTAGTTCTGTCTCGCCTTCTCTTACTATGGGTTTCGGCCAAAACTCTCCAAGTAAAGAAGGCGACAATGAAATAAACGATGAGGCCGTCGATAAAAAGAAAGAGGACTGTGAAAGTAAACCTAACGAAGAAAATGGCAGTGAGGCGCTCTGTGATACGAAGAAGCTCGATACTGAGATACATGAAAACAATGATCATTCCAGTGATAAAAATGGCAGTGAAGAAAATGAGGAAGCTAAGAAAGCTAGCAATGTTATCAGTGGAGAAGGGAAAGTTGTTGAAAATAAGGTTTCGTCGGAAAATAGTGATGTAAATAATAGTGATAATCATGTAATGGAAACTAAGAGATCTGATTCTAAGATTGTAGATACTACTGAGCACGAAGATCCGATTACAGATAAAAATTCTTCTAAAGAAATAAATAAAGAGACTGATTTAAAAAAGATACGAATTTGTAAACCCAAAGCCTCAAAAATTAACAAGGGTAAAGATATTAAAGTAATTCTCGATAATTCTACGGAGATTGAAGAAAGGACTGAAGAACATTTAAGGAAACAAAAGCTAAGGTCTACGGAAATAGAAGACACACAACCTCAAGGAAAGGATATTAAAGTGCGAAAAGAACCACCAGAAGATAAAGATGTAGAAGAAAATATTGAGGAGCCAGAATTGGCGATAGAACCCATCTGTATTAAAAAGGCCGCTTATGTTTGTGGTAATGAAGAATCTGACAACAAAACGAAAACTGATAAAGAAACTTCCGAAGCTAAAGAAAAACAAGTTGGAGATTCTAATAAGAAGCGAGTGGTGGCGGAGAGAAAGTGTGTAAAAAAGGACGCGTACAAATGCGGCAAAGATGAAAAAGTTAAATCGAATAAAGCATCACCTGAAAAAGAAGTTGTTGAGTCTAGCGAAACTCGGAAAAAACAGTTAGCAGATAAGGAGGGAGCTGAAGCGAGCGAAGAACCTACCAAAGCGGAAAGCAAGAAGAAATTGGCTGAGAATGATAAGAGAATGGAGCGAAATAAAACTGGATCAGCTCTGAAAGAAGATCCGAAAAAGAAAGCTAACGAACCCACTAATAAGGCTAACAATAATAAAAAAGTGGAACCGGCAAAACCGCAAGTTTCCCTCAGGTCTGTCAGGACTAAAAAAACCGTCAACTCGAAGAGCGTCGAAAGTGAGTATCAAAAAGTGTTTTTGTCTACAGTGCAGGAGAAGCAAGTTGGCGAGAAGAACGGCGATAAGCTTAAGGCTAATGCGACACCCGCCGGAATCAGGAGGGGCAGGTCGAAGAAAGACAGGGAGGAAATGGCCCTCGTTGAAGCGCCTCAAGAAGCAACCAAGAAACCGAAGCTGGAGGAACAAGACGAGAAGAGCGATGAAGAGAAGGAAGCCCCTAGGATCAGAAGCATCAGGAGTTCTACTAGGGTGAAAACTGTTGCTTCTGCAACTATGTCAGCTACGAGTAAAACCGAGGCGAAAAGCAAGAAAGGCAAAGGCAAAATTACTGCTAACGTGCCAAGTGGGAATTCATCTCGCGTCCCCTCGCCTACTGTCGATTCTGTTATAATACTACCGGACTCTACGGAGAATAGTGTGGATGTTGTCGAAAAAGATCCCTTGGCGGACAGCGACGAAGAAACGCCCTCATCCCAAAAGCCGGTTAACCTGCAGTCGTTCTCGTTGGATTTCGACGAGTCTGCCGCTCCCCCTCCTATTCCAGTCATTCCATCTCGTAGGCCGTTGAGGAAAAGGGGTCGAGAGGCTAGTCCGGAGGTCAAGGAAGTCGAGGCCTCTGCAGGTAAGAAAATGAAACTGAAAGGGAAGCGTCAGATCGATACGAAGTTGAGGAAGAGTGTAGAAAAGAAGAAGAAGCAACAGGTGAGCAGCAGCAGCAGCAGCAGTGATGAAATAGAGGAAATTTCCGATGAAGAAAAACCGGTTAGTAAATCATCGAAAAAGAAGGCTGTGAAGCAGACGAAGAGTAAGAAGAAGGAGAAGGTTATCGAAATTAGTGACGATGATGATTCTGACACACCCAAGCCTAAGCCAAAGAAGAAAATTGTTAAAAGTAAGTAGTTTATTAGTAGTAAGTAATTAAATTTTTGCTGAATTAATGCGGATACTTTTCATGAGCGTATTCGTGTATCAGTAGAAAGCATGGTGCAGCAAACCTTTTTAGGAGGGGGGGCAAAGTTGGAATAACCTTCACCGTCAGGGTCTACATTGTCGAGTTGTCAAATGGAGATTCCAAATTAAATCCCCGAGGTCAAATTTCTCAAGGGAGATTTATGAATGGGATTATTCATAGTGTTGCGTATTCATATATTATTTAGACTTTGATCTCGTTGAATGACGGAATTCTCAAGTGTTTTTTTGAACCCATTTCTAAAAGCACTTGACAGATATTGTGTATAAAACTTATTAAAAGCGTTAATTGCTGTTCGATTTGGAGGTTTGGTAAAATTTTATGTGCAAAACAATTTTGAATATCCTTACCATTTCAGACAGAATTCTGGCCAATTTGGGCATAACTGAGGACCAGCCAATCGAATATGTGGGCGTAAGACAGTCTAGGAGGCTCGCCCAAATCAAAATCAAGGAACAGGTGGAATGTAAAAAACCCGAAAAGAAGCCAACTAAAGAAGGAAAGATTGCAAAGAAAAAGGAGGAAGACAAGGTAGTAAAGCAAAAAATACACAGCTAATATTTTACAAATATATTTTGTGTTATCTGTGCAGGATTACAAAGAAAGACGAAAAAAATGCAAAGATAAGAAGAGAAAAGAGGAGAAGCAGGTAAGAGAAGAAACTCCCGAACCAGAAATAGAGCCCGAGGATTTAAAGAAGAAGAAAAAGAAGAAGTACAAATCCCCGAACAAAATTTTTGACGGTCACAGACCCTGGAAGTCGAGCAGTGAGTCTAGCACTTGTGAAGAAGACGTAGAGGAGGAGGAAGAGATCATTGAAGAGGAGGAACCTCCTCTGGAATTCAAATCTGATCATGAATTCTCGCCAGAGAGCGACTTAGAGGGAGACGATACACCACAACCTTTAAGACGGGCTCGAACTGCCCGGAAAACTTATGGCGAAGGTAAAGAATATAATCGTGTGGGTGAAATATTGTTTAAATTCATTTTGTTTAACTTTTTTGTAGAATCTGATGCGGAAGAAGAATCTGATGATTGCCTTTGCCAGAAGTGTGGGAAATCAGATCATCCTGAGTGGGTGCTGCTTTGTGATAAATGTGATAGCGGTTGGCACTGCTCTTGTCTACGTCCACCTCTTCTAGTAATTCCCGAAGGTGACTGGTTCTGTCCACCTTGTCAGCATGTAAGTTGCCAATTTTTCATAATAAGAATAAGCATTTGAACTTCTTTTAATTTCAAAAAAGTGTGATTTTTTTTTTTTTTTTCATTTCGGGTTGAAATGTTATAACGATACAAACTTCAGTAGTAACAATTTATTTGCAAAAATAAAACTTTAGAGGCAGAAGAACTTCGGTCAATAGCCTAGCCTGTTGATTCAATTTTGGTTCAATAAATTCATTTATTATTATTATTATTAAAACTTTAAAAAGCCTTTAATTTAAAGGCTTTAAAACATTAACTTATCAAACATTATGAACATAGGCCGTTGGAATTAATAAAAAAAAGTGATTTTCAAGAAGTTTTATCTCCAAAAGATTTTATTGCATAGAATGCATCTTTTAGGTATAAAAACTTGAAAAATCATAGCCCGTACGCACATGACGGGGAAAATACCTAAAAATGCATAATTATGCAAAAAAAAACTGCATTTTTTGCTGTTTTTGTGCGTTTTTCAAAGATATTCATTTAAGATTCATAAAAATTTGAGAAAAATGGTTTGTTTTAGTATTATACAGGCCTTAAGTAACATATTGGGTCATTTAAGACCCTTTATGGGCCGATTGTAGCCATCAAACGCATCCTAAAGTGCATAATTTGCATCCGCTTAAAAAAATTTTAATAATTGCTCTGAAATTAATAAAATAGCGTCCAAATTTTATACTCGGGGTTTTCGAGGTCACTAATTACGAATTTGAAGAGAAAATCGGAAAATTCAAAATGGCTGACTGATAATGACGCGAAATTCAATTTTAAAAGTACATTTTTTCCCTTTTTTTTCACATAAAATGTATACAAAGCAAATAAAAAAATGAATTTTGTCTTTTTTTAACAAAATTTTCAATTTTTATATGTTTTTTTTTCCATTTTATTAATTAATAATTAATTCCAACGGCTTAACACATAAAAATGAAAATATATAGTTTTCAAAACAGTACAAAACATATTAAGTATTATGTTCAAAGAGAAATACTAATTCAGATGCTTTTTCATTGCCCAATCTATTCCTAATATCTGAATGAACAAGTCCATATGAAAAAAACATTCTTTCCACGTCTGCAGAAGAAGCAGTGGCACACAGAAAAGGAATTATCAGATCCAGTACTTCGTTTAATTTGTGGAATATCTTCTTTAGATTTCCACCACCGCACTACATTAATGTCTTGTAATAGTACAAGATCCGGCATAAGAAGTTAATACCCTCATCTGTTATTCATATAAAAAATAGTTTTTATGAAAGATAACATGTAGGCTAATAGATCGCTAGGTTGCCTAGCTATATCTTGACCCCATGACATTTAATTTGAAAAAATTTAATTAATTTTTTCTTTCCGGTTGGTGGTGATACTATAAAACTGTTACTGTCACGACAAAAATCGAACTGCTCAGGAATTGACAATGTCACCCCCAAAATGTTATGTCTCGCTAGTGATTTCTGTCTTGAACCATTAACGCACATAATAAACTATTCCTTTGAAATTGGCACTGTACCAGATTTATGGAAAACATCAATTGGCAGACCTATACCTAAGAAACCTAATCCGAATGAATTATCTGGTTTCAGAAATATAAGCCTCCTCTAAAATTAGCTGAAGCAGCATTGTCATTTCAACTTCATTTCATCTTAATGTAAATAGCATTTTACCTAGCAATCAGTCGGGTTTTCGCAAAAACTTCAGTACTACAACTACTCTTCTTTCTGTTACTGATGATATCTTAAAAAATCAAGATAGAAGTGAAGCCACACTACTAATTTTATTAGATATGTCAAAGGCTTTTGATAACGTCAACCTTGATATCTTAATAAATAAATTAGAAAGATATAACATTGATTAGGAGTTACTTACACGAAAGATTTCAGATAACCAAACTAAATGACCACAATCTCTCACAAGAATCATTAATACAGACAGGGTTTCCTCAAGGATCTATCCTAGGGCCTATTCTCTTCAATATTTTTACTGCTGACTTACAATATATTCCACTTAACTCAAACATGCATTTATATGCTGATGATATACAGTTACTTTTAACATCTGATATTGACGAAAAAATAAATAACTATGATCTAGGAAAAATTCTGAAGTCCCAAAACAATGGACTTTCAGTTAATCCAAATAAATCACAGTTAATGCTAATTGGTTCACCATACAAAGTAAACTTAATAAGAAATCTCAACCCTAGACCGAGACTTCTTAAAAAATTAATGAATCAGTGCCATCTTTGTGTTCTTCATAGATTTGCAACAACTTGGGTCATTCAGTGACATGAACCTTAAGGTAGTCGGAAACTTTATTCCATCTAACAACTTGTGGTAATGTTAGTTCCTTGCCCCCCTTTTTCTTTGTACCACACATTTGGCAAATGTGTAATGCGAAAATATTTTACAATTTGAACTACGGGATTTTACTTTTGTAACTTCCAAATCTTTGGAAATCAAATGGACAGAACACCTGTATGTCATAATGAGGTAATCGGCAATATTTTCGCTAATATTGTCCATAACTGCCGTATTATCTGCGACCAAACTAATAACTTTGCAGTTATACTCATTTTTGCACTTATATATTAAATCAATGGCCAAATTTACAAGATAATCATCAGTGTGTGGATGTCCTGATGTATCTATACTTTCCAGAAGAAGTCACCAAGAGACATACAAACTGTTTGACCAGATAAATTTTCAAAGCACTTTGATTTCTCCTCTTCAAATATTTCTTTCTGAATTTCTTTGTTTGCCCATACCTTTTTTTTTAATAAAATGTTGCCAAAAACTATTCTTTCCTGTCTCAACTAGACATTTATTTTTAGTGTACGTCGCGTGTCAACGTTCTGTCAATATTAAATATTAAATGAAGTTGAAACTCTTGTCCTTTTCTTATATATTCGACCGGGATTAAAAGTTTCAGCGAGTTCCATCAAACTGGTGGGAATACATCCTTTCTGCACCCATGTGCTAAAATGGACAATACGCTTATCATAAAAACATCTCATAGCCAGAGAAGTAGCGACAGTTTTCGTGAAATAATTTCTATAAAGCTAAATTTTTTTCCCAAGAAAGTAGATAGTATCTATGATGAAGGTGCAATTCTACCAATCTATGTGTTGCAAAAATGAGTAAAAAATTAAACATGTTGCAAAAAGTTGCATAAATGTATTATATCTCCAAGATTGAAATTTTAAATTCATCACAGATGACATAAAAACATTCCGGAAAATAATATTCTACCGTGTCGGAAGTGTTGCCATGTCAGGTCTACCATTCACGCAAAGTGTGGAAAAAACGAACATTTTTGACTTATCTACAAGGCTGAAATTTTTTTCAGGAATAGTTTATTGGATAAAGCATCCAAAAAATACAGTCTACCGATCGTCTCATGTTGCTAAAGCTTCTGTAGACGCAATGGAATGTAAGCACTTCGCTCCGGACCATTGCAGTTCGCGGAGAAGTTTTGCATTTTCGGCCGCGAAATATTAATCTACAAAGCTTATTTTTTTTGTCTACAAGCAGTTTATGCGCTATTTAGATTAAAAATCACATTCTACCTCCACTGAAAGGTGACTACATCTTTGGTAAACATTGCTGAAGCTACAGGGCATAAGAAAAGTTAAACGATTTGTAACGTTCTGAATTTCTTTCCCGAGTGCATACAAATTTAACAGTTCCCATCATTTTATTCAATTTTCAGTAGTAAAAAGCATGTATACACGATCAGTAAACTATACGGTTGCATCATCCAGCAGCTTTTAGACGAAGGAGCGCGCGGAGGAGGTAACCGAAAATGACGTAGCCTCTAGACCCAGCCAGGGCCGGCACTAGACATTTTGCTACTCACTCAATTAATAAACACTGATATAAACGAATAGTATACACTGGAACAACAGCAACTAGTTTATTACACCAGACAGTGACAGTGCGACGTCCGACAAACAATATAAAAATAAACACGCTGTCGTTGTAGTATGCCAGACAAATTGAAAACACGACACTCGGCAACTAGTGCCGGCTCTGGATCTACCTTGACTTTGACCTTGATCTGAATAATTAAACAAATAAAGCGTGCAAGAGAGACATGTATCCTATTCCCATGCAAAAGATAGAGACAAAGTTATCGGTGGCTACATGACGTAGGCGCTAGACCCAAGTTCCCCCCCCCCACGCGCTCCTTCGTAGAAGCTACTGGATGAGGTAACCGTTATAGTTTAATGACCGTGGCATGTATAAACATTTCAGATGGTATAGAAAGGTTGTGGATAGAAATGTGAGAGAAAGCAAGTTTATTATCAGTGAATTAAAAGTATTTTTTTTTTGCTTATCGATATATTATTATAGTTTCATGTGATATTTTTTATATAAATTGATAACACAATATTTTAATAAAATAAATTTAATTATCATAATTGAATTAGGGCATACATAGTATTTTTATAATCAAATTAACTGTCGAATTCTTTACTACTCATATCTGAATCTTCATATTCACTCTCGTAGCTGATTTCAGATTAATTTTAGTATCTAATTGACAGTAACATTGGTAAACAGTAATAAACTTTTAAAGAATGAATTTTTTGAATAAGTAACAATAAAAAACAATCATTTCTTACAATGAGATTTACATAGGATCGTGAATTTATTATATATTAATATGATGAATATATTTTCTTTGATATAAAAAAAATATATAAATTGAAAGATAAATTTCCTTACCGGAAGCATAGATCATAGTGGAGTAAATGAAAATGATTATTAACACATCTATAAGAAAACTGCCTGTTCGTTAATATTAATGAAGAATATAATTGTCGTGATTTGACTATGTATTGCCATTTTGGCAGCATCTACCAAAGATTTAGCCACCTTTCAGCATAGGTAGAATGTGATTTTTAATCTAAATAGTGCATAAACTGCTTGTAGACAAAAAATCAGCTTTGTAGATTAATATTATGCTGCGGAAAATGCAAAACTTCTCTGCGAACTGTAATAGCCTGAAGCGCAGCGGACGCGGGTATGCGCTTGCATTCCATTACATCTACCGAGGCTTTAGCAACATGAGACGATCGGTAGACTGTATTTTTTTAATGGAAATTTCAGCTTTGTAGACATAAGTAAAAAATATTTGTTTTTTCCACACTTTGCGTGGGTGGTAGACCTGATATGGCAACGTTTTCGATGCATTAGAATATTATTTTCTGGTATGCTTTTGTGTCATCTGTTAGTATGTAAAATTTCAACCTTATAATACATTTATGCAACTTTTTAATAATAATAATAATTCGTTTATTTGGCTAATAAGAGCTATACAATTCACAAATATTATTTTACGTCTAACAAAAGCTTAATAAATAAATACATATAAAAGGGTAAATCCAGAATTAATAATTAAACAAGTAGAAGCATGAAGCAGCCTCAGCGCTATTTGAGTATCATAAAACACTAAATAAAATACAATATCATACAACACAATGCAATACAATACAACCGCACACCTTATATCTTTCATATAGGTGTTGTCCTTATATATTTGACACACTCACTTGAAAAATGTTTAATAGATATGTTGGAAGTTTTTGTGTGATTTGGTAGCTTATTATATTCTTCAATACCTTTACAAAATAGCGATTTACTGGCTACTGACGAATGATTCCTTTGTACATAAAAATCATTTATTTGACGAGTATTGTAATCGTGTCTGTCTCCTACATAGGTTAATTTATTGTATAAATAGCATGTAACATGTTTTTGCAACACTAAAAGTTTGATAGACTTGCACTTTCATCTTTAATACTGTCTAAGCTATCATGAGAAAAAAATTTAGCTTTATAGGTATTACTGCAAAAAATCCGTAACTACCTCCCTGGCTAACAAGTCTCCGTATTCAGGAATTATGAGAACCACCGAATTTGATTTTGATATCAGATTTGCAGTGTATCATAGTCCCCCACCCGTGAGGTGAAATAAACAAATCGTATTCTTTCATGAAATAGCTCAAAACTGTACCCAGGGATATGATTTTAAATAAAAGTGTGGGACGGTCATCAAACACGTTCTCATGCATTCACATTTTTGGTGACCCTCACGCTTTTATTCTCATATAAACCTGAAAATACTGTGATAAAAGAAACAAATATAATTTTTTTTCTTTTTCCTGCATTTTTAACGTTTAATACATTTTTTTACTTGAGAAACTGATAAATATGTAATTCACCAGAAAACGTTATTTTCAGTTACGGCTTGTAGAAAAGTTACAAGAGAAGCTGATAGAATATGATAAGAAACTTTCCAAGAAAGAAATAGAGGACCGCCGAAAAGAACGTCTTGCCTACGTAGGTATAAGCCTGAATAATGTGTTGCCATCACGAGAAGAAGATCACCGTAAGAAGAAAAGACGGCATTCAGGTGAAGGTTCTGAATCTAGCACAGTTTATGAATCTTCTTCTGAGGCTGAATCGGAAAGCGATAGCGATGAGCCAATATATCAGTTGAGGCAGCGACGGCAAGCGAGAAGCTATAAGTTCAATGAGTATGACGACCTTATTAAGTCGGCAATTCAAGAAGAAATGGATGTGAAGAGTCAAGTTTTAGGTAAGGTCAAAAAAAATTTCCCTTCTAGTTTTTTTAGTCATACTTCATGGCCTAATATATTTCAAGTAAAAAATATTAGAGAAACTAAAATATTAACCATAAAAGGGATCGATAGCTTCTAAGTCGTAAAGTGTATTTTACAGCTTACCAAAGCCAACAAAGCCATGGTAAAGACATTGCGACTATAGTAAAAGCGGAGGAAGAAGAACGAAAGGAGAAGGAGCTAGAGAACAAGACCGAGCCTGGTGAGCCTGGCACTGAAGACAAACCACCGGTTGTTCCTCTGGAAAACAAAGAAGACTCAGATGATGAAGTTATTAAGCCACCTGTTAAGAAAGCTAGAAAAAAATCCAGGAAGATTAACAACCTGGATGCTAGTAGCGAAGAAGATGATGAAAAGGATGAGGATTTTAAGGGTAGCAGGTGAGTTTTATAAATACATTTACTGGTTATACAAATTCACTTTTCGATGCTTTTATATTTTACTACTCGCATTACAACTTTGCAGTTCAGAGTCTGAGGAAGAATTTGAAGAAGATGCTGATAGTGACGACTCTGATGATTATATCAGAGGCGGCAAAAGGAAGAATATGCCTGTCCGGAGATCAACTCGAGCCAGAGTATCGAGATATGATACAGACTTTAGTAAGTTTAATTGTTTTGTCGAGACGTTGATTTTTAACTATTAATACCTTACAGTTAATGACAGTGATTACGATGATGCACCTAGAAAGAAGAAGAAGAAACAGTATTGGAGTGAATCGGAATCTGAGGAATCCGACAAATCGTGGGGAAGAAAGAAAAGGAAACCAAGGTACGTCGCAGAATACTCAAACATTACTTTATTAATAGTACTATTCGAAAAACTTTGTTTTAGATCAACTGCTGTAGTTCGAAGAAAGAAATCGAAGAAGAAGAAGAAGAAGAGCATCCTCGACGAATTGTCCGACATAGAACCTTTGAAGAAGAAAAAGCCAAGAATAAAATATGGTGGCTTGACATCCAGCGATGATGATATGGTCAAAGCTAGAAGAACGAGAGGCAAGAAGACCACTTATGTCGACACTTTAGGATCAGATAGTGAAGAGGTAGAAATAAAAACGATTCATATTTCTTGGCTAACTAACTTATTATTATTATGTTTAGGAAAATCACAAAAAGAAAAACCCCCGTAGGATAGAGAGTGACGATGAAGATTTCGTAGCAAATGAAGAAGACGATAAAGACAGTGAGGAGGGACAGGAAGACGAATTACCAGAAGAACCAGAAGAGGAATCTTCTTCTGAGAGAAGACCTTTAGTTGTACCAAAGATTTATATAAAGAAACCACCAGTGTCAAAAGAACTAGAAAGGCCCAGGGAAAGATTCGTGCCTCAAATGGGAAAAGAAAATAAGGAAGCTTCTGGAAAAACCGAAGAAGGGCCTAAACTAACTGAAGAAGCTCCAAAACTGGCTGAAAATGATTCAAAACTGGCTGAAAATGATTCAAAACTGACTGAAAATGATTCAAAACCAGCCGAGGAAACACCAAAACCAATCGAAGAAGCAACAAAACCAGTTGAAGTAGAAAGTAAACCAGTTGAGGAACAGCCTAAATCTGTTGAAGAAAAATCTCAACAAATTGAGGAAAAACCTGAGCTTGTCCAAGAAAACACAACAGTTTCTGAAGAAAAACCTCAACCCATTGAAGAAAAGCCTCAATCTATTGAGGAAAAGTCTCGGGCTATAGAAGAAAAGTCCCGGTCCATAGAAGAAAAATTCCGGTGTATTGAAGAAAATTTGAGACGGATCGAGGAATCGCCAACATTGACTAAGGACAAACCAGTAGAAGAAAGATTCAGTCAAGCTGAAGTAGTGATGAAACTTGCCCACGATAAACCAAAATCAATGGACAGTAAGGAAAAACTTCGCCGGAAAGATGATACAGACAACGACGAAAATGAGGAAGAAGCAGAGGAGGATAGTAACCCTATCGAGGAAATTAATAAAAACTTGGAAGATATGGACTCCGATGAAATGGAAAAGATGATGGAGGAAGAGGAATATGCCAACAAGCAGTTACAACTGGTAGCCTTGCAAATCGAGAAGGAGAAGAAGAGAAAGGCGAGAGAGGAAGCCAAAAGATTGGAGATGGCCATAAAAGCTGCTCAGCCACCCCCTATTCATGTCCCAGCGAAGAGAGGGAGGAAACCAAAAGTGAGAGAACTGATAGAAATGCCTCGAAGGATGATGCATGAGCCAATAGTGAGCAACGTGAGAGCGTTGATTCGCAATGATGATAATAATGATGAACTCTCCGAGCCTCCAGGTGTGGCCTTGCCCTTGTTCGAAGAGCTGGCTTCCAGGAGGCTTGAGGAGGAGATACCCAAGAAAAGAAGAGGGAGGGGTATGTATTTTTTTTTACTTTTTCTTAACATGTATTTCGTGCGGGTAAAATATCAAAAATATTCCTTGGAAAAAGAAAAAATTAAGGAGTCACTGAAAATTTTGGGGTTTGTGTTAAGAAACCGATGACTTCCTAACTGCAAAGGGTGTAATGGGATGAGAAATACGATTTTTAAGATGATCTCAAAAATATTGTTTATTTTTTTAAATCTCTTACTTTGCTGACAGTTGAATCAAATACCTTCATTTTATTTTTTCACTGACCTCTGTAAGATGAAAATTGACCAAGATACAAAGGGTCGAAGTTGGGGTACTTTCACATATACATTAAAATGTTTTTTTAGCGATTTAATAGTGCGGAGAGTATGTATACATGTGCGCACGTGTCTGTGGGCATCTCATTTCCGAGTGTTTAAAGGCCTGCCAGATAGTGTGATGAGATACGTTGAATGTAATAGACACACTGTTGTTTCTTCACACGAAAATTGTTAGTTTATTTATCCTATAAATAATGGCCGAAAATCAGAAGGGATCCGGTTTATATTTTAATTGTGAAAATGCTACTGATAAAATAAAAAAACTACTAAAAATGTTCTTAACAAACACCTACTACTAAAAGTCGAAGCTGTTAAAGTCATGGATTCAAATTAGATCAGCTCCAAAATCGTTAAATGACCAACCAGGTCGCCTGATCTGAATTTAAGTGCTGCCTCCTTCCTCACATGCAAATGCAGAGGAAGTAAGTCCAGCATTGCTTCCATAGCTGCTATGGGACCAGAGCACACTGCTCCTGTAGTCCCTAAACAGGCAAGGCGTTGCAGTTTCTGCAGCTTTCCGTATGATTTCTATTCTGTTTTTGACCACCATACACATAATGCTTAGGTAACCATGGGTCTGTCAACCGAAAGGTAGGACCAATGTATCATTTTTGACTTCAGACCCTAAGTCTTACCAAACAGCCTACGGCACGTCCAAATAACCGTCATTGCTTTGGTAAGTGTCCTTTCTAAGTGTGAGTTCCAGGTAAGTTTTTGGTCCAGGATTACTCCTAGATACTCGAGTTCACTGGAAAAATTCAGTACTGTTCCATTTAACATAGGAGCTGTCAAATTTAGTTTTCTCCTTTTGGTGAATGGAACAATAACTGTTTTACTCGGATTGACACTAAGGCCATCTGACGAGCACCCTTTAGATATTATGATTAAGGCAATTTGCATGTGGTTTGAGATCATAACCTCATACTTGCCTCTCACAGTAACGACCAAGTCATTAGTGTAGCTCTGAACGTTGAAGTCATAATTACTCAGCTTATGGAGGGGATCGTCGACCTCCATTGACCACATCAAGGGCGATAAGACTCCACCTTGTGCACAGCCCCTAACTGCAGTCACGATGGCCGACTCATTCCCCATATTTGTGGTAATTATTCTGCTTCTTATAGCATGGACTGTATCCATTTGATTGTTGGGGACAGTACTCCCCTTTTTTCCGCGGCTCTTTGTATGGATTCATAGGAGGTGTTGTCAAAAGTGCCCTCTACATTTATGAAAGCACACAGAGCCAATTCCTTTGCTGTAAATGTCTTTTCTATTCCTTTGACCAGGCCACGTAGAGCATTTGTTGATAGGTAAATTGTTTCAAGTGAAGTGGTTTCTCTGTAATGATTTCACTTCTAATCTGTTGATCTAGTATTTTATCCATAGTTTTAAGGAGAAAAGAGGTCAAGCTGATGGGACGATAATATTTAGGCTCGTCTGGTAGACTTCTGCCTATTTTTGGGATAAACGTCACCTTAACTTCCCTCTAAGCTTAGGGAATATACCTAAGAGTATAACTTGCTATGAATATGCTTCTCAGGCATGGGATAAGTTCCTCAATTCCATGTTGAAGCAGAGCAGGAAAAATACCATCCCTGCCCGGTGATTTAAAGGGTTTGAAGGTCAATACCGCCCATTTAATTCTGCTAGTGGTGAATATTTTTCAAGCTGGCCTTTTTCCCTGGTAGGACGGTGTGCATCCTTTTCCAGGAAGCCTGTGGAAGTTCACCTTCGATTACATGGGAGCCAGGGAAGTGAGTACCTAAACGTACTCTTATGTTTTCCTACCGACTCTCTGTATGTTGACCATCGGGCTTTTTGAGTAGCCCTATTCCATTTGAGTGGTCTTTTGCAAGGACTTTTTGTGGACGGACTGCTGGGGCTAATTCTTCTATCTCCTCATAGAACCATCTCCACGATCTTCTTTTAGACCTTCTCCATTTATGGGTTAGGGTTTATCGGTTTAGGGTTTTAGGTTTAGGCTTTATGAGTTGATTAGGTTTGAGTTATTGGCTTAAGGGATTATGGACTGAGCGTTTATGTGTTCAGGTCATATGGTGTACGATTCATTGCAGTTTAAGTATACTGGTGTACGGTTTATTTATGGTTTTTGGATTAAGGGCTTATGGGTACAGTGACTTGTTTGAGACTGATCTCAAAGAGCCATCGCTTTAAAATCTTCGACATTCATTTAGCAACTCTTATAAATATTCCAATTTATTCATCTTTAAAAAGCCATAACTCTAATAAGAAAACTCATTTTGAAGAGGAAAGGTTGTAGTAGAGGATGCAACCAACAGAAACAAGCTGAAACTTTACTATACATAACCTCAATCTCAATATCCTGGCGTGATGGGTAAATTCTAGGGCCAGATTCGCATTCTATGCGAAAAATTACTTGAAAACACCAATTTTTTTTAAACAGCTGAACCTTGTAGATCTGTGTAATTGACGATAACGGTTAATCTTAATCGTAATCGTTACATACTACTTTACACCTTCTGAAAACACCCTTCTGCACAATTTGGAGTTGGGGACTCATCAGTTTCTTAATATTAAGGGTAAAACCAACAAACCCTTAAACTTTTATTGACTACCTAATTTTTTTCTTTTTTAAAATCTATTTTCTTTTTTTTTTTTCATACTAATTCTGTATATTTTTAACTTTGCTGATTCGGAGGGATCGTTCTGCTGCTTTTGCATCCCCCAAATAAACATACATACATTTTATTCAAATAGTTTGATTATATTGTGCTTTATTTCAGGAAAGGGTAAAAAGACCCTCGAAGAAACCCTGGCCAATTTAGGTGGAAAGAAGCGAGATAATGCTGCAGCTAAGGCATCCTTAGAAAATGTCTTACAGGGCGGAGGTTGCAACATAGAAATTGCTGCGCCGCCACAGCCTTTCTCGCAAGCGGCGCCAACTCCATCCGTTATCACTAGAATGTTGCAGTCCAAACCAGGCCATGCTACTACTTATCCTGTTGGCACGATAAGGCCGAAGCAGTTCGCCACAATGCCTGATGACGACGACGATTCACCCTCTAGTAGATCTCGGGGATCTTCTCCGTCTACAGGGCCCTCTGGACATCTTGGGGGTCCTCCGCCAGGGCAGTATATGCCAGGTTAGTAATACCCCATAGAAATGAACTGTTTTAATCATTCTTCTTTTCATAATATAGATATTAATTTTATTTTTCTAATCGACTTTTACTTTCGTGCGACACTAGGAGTGAAGAAAGTATTAATAATGATAATAATAATAATTTATTTACCACGTGTGCTGTTACATAAGAATAGATGCGACAGTCAACAAAATATAAAATTACATGTATCTACACAATTAATGGTAAAATGAGGAGACAAACATAAAAGATATATGACATAAACATGAAACATTTAGACAAACTCGTTAAGGCTATAGATTCATTTTTCAATAAGGTATTGTTTTGATAGTATTTTAAAACAATTAAAATTCCTAGCGTTTAATATACAGGGTAGCATAAAAGTATGGGAACTGCAGGATAACTTGAAAAATACGAATCCTAGAAAAAACTTTAAATACAAAAGTTGTAGGAAATTTCCCTGGCTATCTATTTTTTATTGCAGAATCGGATTCTACGGCAAAAATTACGTCAAGTTTGTCTGAAACGTTTTTTTCGATTCGTGACAGATGGCGCTGTAATCGCAGAAATATTTCTTTTCGTAATTTCTACGAAATTCTACTTAAGAATGAAAAATAATAAAGTACGAGTTCATTTTCTTGAAGAAGCCATTCAATGGTGTTATAGTGACAAAGTAAGTTCGGCATTGCTGTACCATTTATTTTCTGTTATAATATCTATTTTATGATGTAGCACACTGAGCAACACTAGACTTATCAGTTCATCTATATTGGAAGTCAGGTATATGCTCCTTAAATCTAGCTTTAACCGAAGGTTTTGTGTGTCCGACATGCTGTAAACCCTATGGCTAATTTAGTAAATTCTGGACGATTAGCTTACCTCAATTTTACCCTTTGGATTGTCTAAAAGTTGTAATCTATGATGCACTTAATGACAAAACACATATAGCAGCTTTGTGTCATGATTTGAGTTGTGCTTTCGACTCTATAGACCATCACGTTCTTTTAGATAAATTATACGGTATTGGAGTCCGAGTCCGACTGGGCTGCCTCGTACCTATGTAACTGATCGCAAAATGTTGTCGTGTAATGAGTCAAGTCAGATATAAAGAAGATAGTGCTGGGAGTACTATCCCAGCACTATTTGGGCCCTTAATTTTTTATAATATTCATTAACGATCTTACTGACCATTGCATTAGCTCGAATAAAACCATTCTTTATGCTAATGATACAGACTCTCTAATACGTCACAATATCAATACCTTTGCCAAAAATTGTAATTTAGCATCTAAAGAACACTGTGACTGGTGTAATAATAACGGTCTAATACTTAATGCTGACAAAACAATTTCATATGAAATTCTGTATGAAGAACATTAATCCGGATTATAATATGTTAATCAAATTATGTGGCAAATCCATACAAAGTGGAGCGAAATTTAGGTTGAAATCGTTCAGAAAAATTTTTCGGAGTAGAAAGATATGGGACCTAGACCATCTGATAGAGAAATAAACTAGAGGAAGCATTATACTCTTCGTCGATTTACTGAGCTTTTTATATAATTGTTACACATTCTATAGGATACTCTTCGCATTTTTCTTGTAATAATGTTAGTTTTTGGACATTCTAAATTTTGTGATACCAACTTTGTTGTGAAAAAAAAAATATATGAAAAAAAAAATCACGATGTGAGGGATCGAACCCGGGACCCTTGGATTGCGAGACGAATGAATGAATAAACAATTTATTAACAGTTTTATACATTATGTGCCTCACCGGAGCCTAGCCCGGAGCCAGCCAGACAACCACGGCGAACATCGCCGAGGTGGGTGTGAGGCTGGGCGGAGTAGGTCCGGTTCGGCTTGGAAGTAAATTCGTGGGGGGGGGGGGGGGGTAGAATCTCCTGTCTGCCACGTGCAGACTTAAAAGCTAGATTACAATTTTTATGTGTCCACATGGACCTAAAAGTAGCTTAAAAATAAATACAACACTGAGAACACTAAAATCGTAGGCGAGCGCACTTCGTAATTTTGATTGTTGATACGGGGAACACAACTAAACGAAAAAACCCGTTCGAACAAATGACGACCTTGTGGTCTGATCGCCGACAAGGAAAGTAGGGTGGAAATAAAATTGTGGTTTAAAAAATTAGGATTTAGGTAAGTTTTCGGCCTAGAGGGGATTTCGAGAGATAAAAAGGGAACAAAAACAACAGAAAAGATAAAAGAACAAAATTGTACAAATATAAATGGGGAGAAAGAGGGATTGGAAATATGTAAAGTTGAGGAAAGATAAAAGTAAGGGGGTAGGGGTAAGTTATCGTAGAAGGAAGTATGGCTAGGGGAGCTGCCGGAAGATAGGCAACGCCTGGTATGGTAGGGGGTGTCTTATATCGAAAAGTATGGCATTATGCTGTCTGATTCGGGTAATGTTGCGGGTAAGCGGGCTACCGTCCAGTTTAAACTGGTAGAATTTTTGTGAGGTTTCTTGGACGTAGTCCGCTAGTGGGGTTATGTCGTGGCAACGTGCATAAAGATCTCTGAGGGAGGTGTACCTACCGGAGTCTGAAATGAGGCGCATAAATTTGTGTTCTAATACTCTCAACTTCAGCATTGTGCACCACACCGGCGCCGCGTATGTGATGGCCGGCCTGATTACCATTGTGTACAACAACTTTTTATTAGTCCTGTTGAGTCCGCTACCTCTTGCCAGGAGCGGATACAGACTCCTGGACATGAAGTAGACCTTGCGTACCGTCTCGTTAACGTGTGTATTAAACGTCAGTCGTTTGTCTAAGTTCACCCCCAAATATTTCACGCACCGTTTGATTGGAATTTCTCTACCCCCGATCGAAAGTGGTGTTAAAATCCGATTTTCGGTGAAGCGGCGCGTGAATAGAATCGATTCCGACTTCTCGGCGTTGATCCGAATCTTCCACTTATCGTAATAAGCCGTGGCACGGGCCAAGTGTGCCTTCAGCAGCATATTAGCCGCTTGCGCGTTGTGTGAGTGCACGTACATAGCCGTGTCGTCGGCGTACTTGGCAAGGTTCGAATTCGGAAACTCCGGGAAGTCGGAGATGTATAAGTTGTACAACTTTGGCGATAGGCACGACCCCTGGGGGACGCCCGCGCGAATGTCCCGCCGAGTTGATAGTTTATTATTCACTCTGACCTGCAGCGATCTATCTGACAGGAAAGAGTGAATAAGTTTGGTAATGTGCGTCGGAAAGTCCAGCGAATTTAGTTTGTAGAGTAATCCCGGGATCCATACGGTGTCGAAGGCTTTCTCAATATCGAGGAGCACCATGACGATACTCTTCCCGAGGTTGCATTGTACCTTGACGTCATTCACGATCCTGACGACCTGCTGCACAGTGCCCCTGCCCCTCCTGAAGCCGAACTGGCACTCGTCGTCGATGTGAAGTTCATCCTGCGCAGCGTCTAATCTGATTAGGATGACCTTCTCCACCAACTTGGAGATCGCCGACAGCAACGAGATCGGTCGATAACTGCCGACGAGACGGAACTCTTGCCGCTACACCACCATTTCTTATTACTAAAATTGTTAATGAGTGTAATATATACCATTAGAAAATTTATTGTGATTATTCGGAAACACACATTAGTAAAATGTATTAAAAAAAAAATAGTGATAGGAAATAACATTTCGCAAGGTTTCTATTTATTACAAACCATAAAAAAATGTAAAAATTATTTTTTTAAATTTTTAATTACTAATAATTTTTTTATTTACCAATCTATTTTGTTAAAAAATAATGGGGTTCTTCCTTTAGCTAACACTAAGTTACTCTCCAAATTTCAATACAATCGGATTTTTCTTTCTTGAGTTATCGTGCTTACAAGAAACGTGACGGACGGACAGACGGACATTTTGAAAGTTGTTCAGAATTCGTTCACTAACATAACGATATAAAAATTTTTTCTCTACGAGCGATATTTACTGATTTAGAAATGTGCCGATCAAATACAATATACTCTTCGTTTTTGCGAAGAGTATAATAATGTATTATATTCCCGGTTGACGACCTTTTCCCTTGCTCGAGACAAAATTTGTGAGCATTTAATTTCAGAAATCACAATTTTTCTAATAACATGGCCGTGTCGCATTAATCAAGTAGCGCATTCCGAGTGGGATAAAGATTGATAGATACGTGAACTAACGCGTTGAAAAAGAATGAATATTTCAATTTTCAGGTGTTTATTATAGAGCAAAATATGGTGCAGCAGTCATAAACTTAATGTTGAGGAGTTTGATATTTTTCAGTGTGGATGGGAATAACATGAAGAAGGTATCTGACCAGGTCTCTCCACAAAAGCACCAATACCTGACGAAATGAGAGATATGTTAAATATTTCCTGCCGAGATCAAAATTGCATTTCGGTAAAATATCCATGTCATCGAAAAAATTTAAAATGTGCATCGGCCTGCAGGTGCAAAGAATGCCGTAATGTTACGATTCAAATTGAACCAATATTAATGAAGAACTTGGTTTTTTAACATTTTCATTTAATTTTTTTGTAATCAAAATTAACGATTAAATATTTTAAATAATTCATTAATTGGTAATTCAAATTTATTTCTTTTTAACTATGTTTTATTTCATAACAGCAGGTAGACACCATAATATTAATACTCCATCAGTACTATTGTATTATATCAGTCCCTCCTTTTTCGACGCGCTAGGTCACATTATCCCACTCGCAATGCGTTACTTGACTAATGAGACGCGCATGTTCAAATATCTTTACAACCTTCATTTGTGAAATGCGACAATATGTTATATGACAGAAAATATTCCTTAAATATCAGGGAAGAGTATTTAAAAAATTGAAATCGATATCGTGAAATAAAAAGTTATGTCGTGTGAAAGCAATACATTAACATTTTTATCAATTTTTGTAAAACATATATTGTTTTTTCAAAATGTAAAAGTCAAATTACGACACTTTTCTAATATAGAATTATTGTATAGAATAAACTCTATCAGTCATATCTAGAATCATTCACCTGAGTGCAGTAGTTTCTGACTGATATGTTTTTTTACTTGTAGGCGCACGGTATAAAAAAAATTGTGGTCTCTGAAATTAAATGCTCACAACTTCTGGCTCGACCAAGGGAAAAGGTCGTCAACTGGGAATATAATACATTATTTATTTCTTTATCGGCTGATCTAGGTCCCATATCTTCCTACTCTGAAAAAATTTTCTCCTTAAATAAGCGTACTAAGCTCGAAATTCTACTCCACTATCGGTTTATACATCAACCATTCTCTAGACTTCATATACTACAAAAATCTACCTATATTGGCATAAAATGCTACAATAAAATAAATTTTTTTGAAAACAGCGATAGTATAAATGTATGTAAAAATAAATTAAATAGGTATGTATCATAATCTTAATAGGTATTTTAAATTGTTTCACTCTGTGGATGAATTCTTGAACCATTAGTATTGTGTCCGTTTTAATTTTAAATAGTCTACCTATTTGTATTTTTATTGTAAGTTTGCCTAATTGTAATTGACTAGTCTGATAAGTTTTATGCATTCTCTGTAAAATGTTAAATATGAATAAATCTCTATCTATCTATAACATATAAGCAACAAATTTCATGAAACAATAATAAGCAACAAATTTTATGAAACAGTAATGTAATCTATAAATGAATAGAGAAGTTGCATGATTTTTTTTTTATAATGAAAATCGATACAGCATCAAAAAACAGTTATAAAAATGTAAAATTTACGATTTTTTAAATGTTAATACAGCGAGAAAATAAATAATTTCATCGGAGAGGAATTTGGATATTTCAAAAAGGCAGTTATTTGGCGCCATTAACTGTGACGTTTCCCGTTATGATTTGTCCATCGAAATTAATAACAAACTGGAAGGTGCACTCGACTAGAGAAAGTGACAGAGAGAGAAACTTGCGTGCACTATATTCCATCCTTTTTCTCGGTCTGTGTACAGACAGTTAAGCCAATCGGACGTTTTCTTCAACCAATCAGATCTTGTCAGACAAGGACGGAATAGTGAACAGAAGTTTCTTTTTCCGTAGAAACATGCTTCTGTAATTTCGTATATCTAAAGCAATTTCGGTAAGTTTGTCAAATGTCAGTTTACTGTTTATTGTTTACAGAGTCAGTTTACCAAGTTCTTGTTTGTGGTGTTATTGTGTTATTATTTGGTTAATGAGCTAGTGAACAACAATATTATGACTTATGAATTACAAATATTGCATTGTGCCTAAATGTAAAACTAAGAGTATCACTACAAATACGGTAATTTTACATTCAAGATTCTCCAAAATTAGTTCGTAGACAGACGTCAACGAGAGGTTAGGACACTGCGTCTACTTTGGACAAATTATCCGAATAACGGATGTCGTCATTGACTTCACGCCAATAAGAAACCGTTTGCAGTCACGTGGTTTTGTTTACAAATTACAGCAAAATCTAAATATTAATTTTACGGAAAATACATTTTATTTTGAATTTCTTTTGTTATAATCATTTTCTGCGTAATGGAAATTAAGAGCAGATCACTTTTTCAAGCATTTTAAAATTTCATGCATCTTTCCTATTAATAAAAATCACCATTGAGAGTTCTATAAATTACTATCACATACATTTTCCCAGTTATTTTACAGTTAATAGCACTTAATTTCAATATGTTCTTTACAAGACAGATTTGATTCATCTATGAAATCATTTCTGGAAAATTTTCAAACACAAAATCAAAGCAAACATTGATCGGTGGTTTATATTTTAGGTGGCCCACGGATACAGATGGGTAGCCCATACAGACAGATGCATCCAGGCATGAATCATTATCCGAGAGGAGTTTTACCACCGCATCAAATGCGTGGGACGACGCCTCCAAGAATGCCACCTCACTTATACCATCCGCATAGATCGCTCGACCCATCTCCATCGGGAGGCGGCCCTATAAACATGTCCGATCCCAACAGCGCACCCATAGTACCACCGCCATCTAGTAGTCCTGGAAACAAAGTAGAACCGCAAAACTACTCTAGACCGCCTGTGAGTCGGTTCCCTCCCATAAACAACTCGCCAACTATTACCATGACGCCTTCTCGACCTATGCATATGCTAGGGCATATGCAGCAGTCGAGGCCGTCTAATTTGAGTCCGTATCCACCTCCTAACACTCCACCCTCCAGTTATTATAGGGGATACCCCCCGACAGATTCGATGACGAATGAAGACACGATGCCGCCGACCGCGTTCCAGAATTCCCCGTACTCCGAGCAGTTTACGAGCGAAATGGCCACTTCGGAAAACAGTAATAGTAAGTCTTACGGAGGGGAGGAATCGGGAGGGGAGTTTGGTGGTTTGGTGTCGTACTTCTCGAGCCAACGAGAGGACGACTTGGAGTCATAGTTTAATTTGTGCAGCTAAGTGTTTTTTACTGTGTATGTAGTGACATACAGGGTGGAACAAAACTAATGGACGATACTTAGTGATCGATAAGATATTCGTTTTGTAGTTTACCGACACAACTGATATTTTATTCTGGGTAAATATAGTGGAATGTGTTTTTATTATTTTCAACATATTTTAAAGTATTTATGATGTACAGAAAGTAATTATAATTTTTATATTATATAGGATTTTGTACATATTTGTATATATAGAAATTTTTTTAGTATTAGAGGAGCTCGACGGATGAGAACTTGTGTATCATGAAGAGAAGGTTTTTATTGTGTTAAAAATTACCAAATATATCCCTCGAGGTTTAGATTGTGGATGTGTAAAAAATCCCATGCATTTTTTACAAACCAAACTATGTAACATTTAAATGATTAAGGTGTAACTTATTTTCCTAGGCGCATTCGAATTTATCGCCCGTGCCACTTGCACACGCTAACTTTTTTTTAGATTTTGTTTGTGCAATTTTATTTTATAAATAAATTGTTTACATTTTATGAATGATTTAATATATTTCGCTAATTTTATTTGCATTGACAAATTATTGTTGTAAATTTCCAACTATTTTTCTATATCAAATATTTTTGTTTTGTGAAAACATGCATTTTAAATGTAATAAAAAATTCCTTGTGAAATGATGGACTGTTTTTAGTAGAGCCCAGAATTCACATCTCCACGATGCCAAAAACAGGGTTGAGCGTAGGTGATGGCAGTGGCTTAGCCAGCTTTTTGGGGTGAAGGGAGCAGTTTTTTAAAAGCCCCCCCCCCCCCAGTTATGCCCCCTGGGTGATGTGTCTGTGTAAAATTTTCATGCATGTATAATAATAAATAGGTTATTGTATGGTATGTAACAAACATGTGTGACGTGCTTTTTCAGTGAGCTGTCACATATGACGCCCCTGTGTAACGGAAGATTTACAACTTGGGCGCCAGTTTTGGAATTAGGAGTGCTGAAACACCCTACCAGGACAGTGAAGATTGTTAATTGGGTTGTTGCACTAAGTTAAAATTTGAGGAGAATCTATGTTAAGCAATAACAATTATTCATAAAAAATCATTAGAAACATGTAGAAGTTGAAAAGAAAGTCTTATAATATTATAATATTAATTACAAAAATACATGCATTTAAAACGGAGATGACATAATAACGGCAGTCTGTAGAGAAGTTAGTTATAAAACGATGAGAAACAGGTGCTAATTTAGAAACTCGCTGATAGCGACGGAGAAAAAAGACAATCACGACAGTTTAATCTGACATTATATTTAACGTCAAATTCAACTGACGTTCATAGGTTACAATTCGGTATAATTTAACAGCATCTAGTTATGGATAAATATAAGTACAGATAGTGTTTTCTGCCGTACTGTGTAAATAATACCACCAATTCACCAGAAAAACTGTTGTATTCCAATAATAAACGCTGAACGTAATAATGAATGATTCAAAGCTACCAGAGAAGGACCAAGTCATCTTATTGTAGAGACCATTTCAATGTCAAGTAAAGTAACAAATTACAATGTATTCTAAGCGTTTTATTTGTGGTAAGTTGTATCTTAATGTAGGAATTTGATTTTTAATATGGGTTTATGTTGTAGGAAAAACGGCCGCATTACAAGACTTGTGTGGCGTTCTAGCTGTTACAAATTTAAATTACCCGCCAAACTGGTGGATAAAACAGAGTGTATTACTGTATTCTTAACGACTCTAGATTAGAATGTTATTCATGCTTTGACTCCCTAAAAGGAGAGAAATGGCTTTTATGTATTTTATCTAATTTATGTTGAAATAAAGTGCAGTTGTTTTTGTTAGCTATTGATTATTTATGAAGCTCCCTAGACGCCCCATAATACTAGGATGATCAATAAATTAAGAAAGGAAATTTAAAAACTCGCCGTTGAAAAACTATAAGAAACAAACCGTGAAAGTCGTCTAAAGTCGGTGAACACAATCAGTCGGAAATGGCTACGAGTGCTTTGGATTGTAGTTATAAATGCCCTTTGAATTATGTGTGTTATAAATACATATCATTGTTTATTGCTTAGATAGATACTAGCATAAAGTACTTACCTATTTATTATTTTTTGTTATAATACAGACCTTTCTTGATACCTTCGTAAGTCTCATTCTGACACTCTTCTTAGAAGTGAGTATCAATGGATAATAAATAATTTCTTCTGTATAAAACAATGAAAAGGAAATATTTAATAAAATACAAAGTATAGTTAACAAATTCATCTAAATTAAATAATAAAATACATATTAGACATATTATGTAATATTAATAAGATAAGATAAAGGAAGTTCTTGCAGAAATTACAATAGTTTGTACTGTCTATAGCAGCTGTAACGTAAGTACCTTGCAGCCTTTGCACTTCCAACCATTGCAATGTCAAAACGATCGTCTCTTTTTAAAAATTCGCTGACCATAAATATATCTACCGCAAGTAGAATGTCAGAATTAGTTTTTACAGATATACTGCCTTAGTCGTTTTGTAAAAAAATATTAACAATAACTGCAAACATCAATCACTGCTAGCTAAACGTCAAATTTACTTTTGACATATGAGGTTATTTTCTTGTCAGCAATGTCAACTTATTCGTCTTCATCTGTTCTGCTTATAAGTTCACATCTAACTGCCGTTATGATGTCACTACCGTTTTCGTGGCACATTCAAATAGTCGAAGTTTAACAATTTTTTAAAATATGTTGCGCTAAGAATTTTTCTTCCAAATTAAATATATAACTAAATTAAGTCCTCCACTACCATATTTCACCATTTTTGAAAATTCGTCAACAACCCAATTCCAGGCGATCAGTGCATAAGTAAAACAAACAGTTAAAAATCTGCAATAAAACAGTGGTTTATTCAGTATACTGGAAACTTTACAAAGAAAACAGAATGTGTACAACCAAAACTATTCTCAGTAAGGGATAAGCCCGTGAATTAAAGTTCTATTAGCGGTACCAATGGAGTCGCATCACATTGACTAAAGAAAACTAACACTTGCCTACAACGGATTACTTACTACTGGGTTTCCCACTTGTAGTAAATAAATTCTATAACAGGGCCTTGCGTTCGGACAATGGTCAATTTATGAACATTACAAGTAGCTAACTAACTAACTTAACAATATTTGTAGAAATTTAGTAACGGTCCCTAAATGCTGAAAGAGATTGCTCAATAAACAATTTAAAAGTCATTTGGTGTTCAGGAGGTTTTAAGAAAGTTTTGTCAGGGTTATAAAATAGTCTGTTGCTTTATTGATGTTGTGATTAAAATCTTTTAGGCTTCGAGTAAATTTGCTTTTATAAGGTAAGTTTTAAAGCGTTCTGTAAAATCTAATTATGAAGCTAAGGTTTTGTAGAGTATTTTGTGCTCTACAGACCTTTTAACTAAAAGTTCAAAATGAATGTATGTCGCTGCAGCACTGGAGCTTTGAAAATTATTAGGAGTCGAAAATTTTAAAGTTCTCAGTGGATTTGCCATGGCGGCCTCACTTAAATCCCAAAGGTTTTGCTAAGATTTTAGTATAGCCTTACAGAGCCCATGTGATCTTTGCCAAGTGTATTTGCAGTTGTATAGATTAGAATAGAATAGAATAAATTTATTCACCATAAATCTTGTTACAGAAACAATATCGGTTTTGTTATGAAAATTTACATAAAATATAAGATATAATATATAAAAACCAATTAATATTCTATATATATATAAAAGAATACCCTGACTGACTGACTGACTGATCTATCAACGCACAGCTCAAACCGCTGGGTCTAGAAATTTCAAATTTTGCATAGAGCTTCCTCGAATGGCGTAGGCATCCACTAAGAAGAGATTTTTCGAAATTCGAGCCCCAAGAGGGGGAAAAAGGGGGTTGAAATTTTAGGTTTTTTCGGAAATGGTTATATCTAGATGCGTGAAATTTGCCAGAAATATTTTTTGTTGACATCTATTAGATATGTGTAATACGAAATTTCGATTTTTGCTTTTTGAACGGTGCAAACGGCAAATTATATCATTTGATGTCTATAATTAAGTAATTTTGACACGTCAAATATATGGTGTTACAAATGTCTCTAAATGGCTAAAGAAAATCTATGTATTAGTAGAGACAGGCACGGATCCAAGGGGGGCGGCAATGGGTGCAATTGCCCCCCCCCTCCCCACTTGGGCCTTCCTTGTGCTGTGCGAAAATCTGAAACGTCCGGTCCGGCGGCGCCGCTTTGTTGAAATCACCCGGCATATGTTTCTTTACACCATTCCCAAGTAGCAAAGTGATTTTATAAAGGTTGTATAAACTACTATAAAATAAATTATTTATTTTGCTACTTGGGTTTTTTTATCAGGTATTTTTCAATATTTGTCAATTTGTGCAAGTGCCCCCCGCTTAGGGAGCTCCTGGATCCGCCCATGAGTGGAGAAGTTGTAAAACATACTGTTGTCCCAATTGTAAGTGACGGAGCCTGTTTATTCCGTTCCCTTTCATTCTTAATGTACGGGTCACAAGAAAGAGCGTTGGAGGTTCGTAAACAAATAGTCAGCTTTGGGTAGACAATTGGAACGAATTTTTAATTATGTCCAAATAACAGTGAGGGCGACAGATTACCAGTACACACATCAGCTGAGTATTCTGTTGATATGCTCCAGTCTTCGACTTATGGGAGTGTGTGCAATCTGGTAGCAGCAGGACGTCTGTTTCCGTTTCTTTTTGAGGTTTATCATAATGGTCGACTATATGTACAGTCAGGTACTGAAGTTCATCTTGTGAGAAGATCTGTCAAATGGTCATTTTGACACGTATCTGCCTCATGACTCATCTGCATCCTCCCGAAGTACCGACTTCAACTCTACCCGAAACAAACTCGGCGATTTTTACCAAAAGGCCTTGTATGGAGGTACACGATTCTGAGCGCTGCGTTATGTCCGATTCAGAGGGATTTTCGCCTCGATTATCTGATCACGCTCCATCTGTTTCACCACTGTTAGTAACTAAGAAGGAAAATAACAAACGTAGGGCAGATATACTAATGTCACGAGGAATAAACAACTTAAGAAAGCTCAGAAAAAATATACACAAACTAAACCTGAATCACATCGTGCAGCTCCATCTAATTATCAAAAAAATAATCCTGAAGTGCACAGGCAATCCATTGCTGATTATTAGAGGGAGAATCCTGAAGTGCACAAGCAAGCCGTTGCTGATTATCAGAGGGCGAATCCTGAAGTGCACAGGCAGGCTGTCAGAGATTACCAGTACACACATCCTGAGGTGCATAGAGCGGCTCAGTCTCGATATGCGCAAAACAGAGCGCGGCGGCCATGGAAAACTAAGGCTCTCTCAGGTATGGAGTATGATCCTGATATAGCATACACGACTGATAGTGGTGTAGCTTTGGGTACCACGAGCCACAAATGCCAGTGGTGTAAAGCTCTTAAGGGGAAAGACGAGACACCTGGTATGTGTTGCAGCGCTGGAAAGGTGCAGCTTGAACGTTTTGATCGTTTGCCTGAACCTCTCTATAGTTTAGTTATGGATCTACATCCAGAGCACAGCCACTTCATGAATGAGATTTCCCCTCTCCCGAAAAAAAAAAAAAAAAAATTAGACATAAGTTAGTATGTTCTTAATTCAAAAAACAATGTTCATTCAAAAACATTTTCAGTTTGCATCTGAATACTCTAAAAGAATTTTGTGACCTTATTTCTATAGGAAGTTCATTGTATATATAACTACCAGTACCATAACTACCCCACTTCTGGTGGGGTAGCTGTGTTCGTCACTATTTGTTTTAAATTTATGTAGGTTTTTGTGCATGAAAGGAAGGAACTATTTGTGATAATCTACATATCATCATCATTAGATCGACAGCCACGTGTGGGCCTCGGCTTTCCCAAGTTTTTTCGCCATCCATCTCTGTCCATCGCCATTCTCTGCCAATTAGTTGCTCCGATGATTCTAGCACCCTTATCCTCCCCATCACAGTCTTGGCCGACCCCCGTGCTGTGATGCTACTGGCTGTGCGTTTTGGATCTTTTTTGGTGGATAGTGTTTATCAGCTCATACTATGTGTCCCGCCCATCTAAGTCGTGCAGTCTTAATTGTTACAATGATGTTCTTGCCTTTGGCTACTTTTTCATACTTTTGATATAACTCAAAATTATATCTCCTGCGCCATGTAGTTGTATTCATTAAAAAGCGTACAAGTATTAGAATGAGAGGCGAGCTTTATCATATTTATGTAAAACAGGGCTGATGTAAATGACTGTTATTGGAGGTTATCACATGACATAGGTTGTCAAAAATGCAAAGCATTGGCATTGACTTTGATAGTAGATAATTAAAAAAAAAAAATAAAAAACTGACCTGCGGTGTCCCACAGGGTACTCGGGCCAACACTGTGGAACATTATGTTCGACGACGTCCTACGGATTCCCCTCGCAAATGGGGTCACCCTTACGGGCTACGCCGACGATCTTGCCCTAACTGTGACTGGAAACTGGACAGGACTAATCGAGGAGAAGGCGAATGCCACATTGAGAGAATAGAGGAATGGCTGCGGAGCGTAAAATTAAAACTTGCTCCGGAAAAAACCGAAGCAGTGATGATCACAAGGAAAAGAACTTTCCAGCCTGTCACCATCAGGGTTGGACAGATGGAAATTAGACCGGGGAATGGACTTAAATACCTCGGAATCTGGCTGGACCCAAAACTAACATTCAGGTGTCACATAACAAAAACGGCGGAAAAAGCGGGGAAATCGGCAACCGCTCTGGGAAGAGTGACGTGCAACACGAAGGGGCCAAAGGCCAGCAAAAGAAGAGTGCTTTGTGGTGTGGTGCATTCAGTCATATTATATGCCGTCCCGGTCTGGGGATACGCCTTAGAAGAAAGGGCTAATGCCAAAGTAAGCCTGGCAAGGATTCAACGGCAGATGACACTGAGGGTATGTAGCGTCTATCGAACAGTCTCGTACGAGGCAGTGCTGGTGGTAGCAGGGATCCCTCCAGTGGATTTACTGGTCAAGGAAAGGGTAGAAGTGTACGAAGGAGTCGAGAGAGGAACTGCCAGGGAAAGACTGTTTGAAAGATGGCAGAACAGATGGGAGAACGCCCATAAAGGAAGATGGACTCACCGTATGATCCCTACAGTCAAAGAGTGGGTGGAAAGGAAACACGGAGAAGTAGGGTATCATCTCACGCAGGCCCTGACAGGTCACGGCTGTTTTTGCCGACTACCTGTTGAGAATAGGAAAGCTGGACTCTCGAGAGTGCGCATATTGTGGCGAAATAGACGATGCAGAGCACACAGTCTTCCACTGCAACAGATGGGTGGAGGAGAGACGAGGCATAAATCTTCTAGGGCCGGATGAGCTTGTGGAATTTATGCTGCAATCTGAAGACAATTGAGCAAAGGCCGAAACAGCTATTACACGGATCGTCGTGCATAAAGGAGAAGATGAGAGGAATCCCGACCTATACTCTTTGCACAACTAGAGGGAATGTAGGGAACAAAGACACGGGAAAAAAAAAAATATATATATTGAATAACGATTGACGTGTATCCTGAAGAGAAGCGAGAGCGGTTCCAGGATACATCATACACAGAAGAGGGGTGGTTTTTAGTGGGTATGCCTAGAGGTGAGTCCCACACTACCGTTTAGGTGTCCATAAAGGATTTCCATCCCGAAGAAGAAAAAAAAAAAAAAAAAAAAAAAAAAAAAAAAAAAAAAAAAAAAAAAGATAAATAAAAATGCCTCGTCATTTATCTGAAATTGAAAAAGCTCAAATAGTGTCCAGAATCGAAGATGGATGGACAATTCGTGCTGTAGCACAGTTGTATAACAGAAACAAGAAAAAAATGTTAATCACTGTAGAACGGCGGCAATCAAGGGTAATTTTTGCAATGAACTATGTATACCGCGACCCTCAATTTTGGAACATGATCGTTTTTACTGATGAAAAGACATACCAGTCGACTTAACGGCCAAATTCGTGTTTATCGTCCAGACAATACATGGTTTGAAGAACGATACACTACCTCTGTTGCTTTTAGATCTGGACGTTTCTCTGTAAATGTATGGGGCTGGATAAGTTTCTGGTGTTTGTTGGCAAGTTGAGGGAAGGTTTAATGCCTTGAACTATATAAACATTTTAGAAAACGTAATGCTCCCATCTACTAACAAATATATCCCAATAATAATTTCATTTATCAACAAGATAATTGTCCAGTCCACACTGCCAATGCTGTAACGGAGTGGCTTCAAACTCATGTGGAAGTGCTGCCATCTCCCAGTTATAGTCCTGATATTAATCCGATAGAAAATGTTTGGGGTTTAATTGTAAAAAAAATATATATAAAAGAAATTTTAGACTACAAAATTCAAACGAATTATGGGAAATAATCCATGGGTGCTGGGAGCTTGATCCAAACATTATATGTAATATAATTCAGTCAATGTAATAGAAAAAGATGGTTATATGACCAAATATTAGATTTTATTTTAAATATTCTTGTTATTGTTTTTTGTTTTGTTTGAATTTTTATAAAACTGTTACATATAAATATAATTCAATATACATAATTCAATTTTTCTTACTTATTTCACTGATGCCCGATGCCAATGATTTGATTTCTGACAACCTATGACATGTGACATAACAAAAATGATAAAGCTGAGAGGCGAGCTTTATTCTAATACTTGTACGCTTTTTTTATGTACAACTGTACCGTTGTCACAGATTGCACCAAAAATTCTTATGATTTTGCGCTCGTGATAATTTACAAAAAGACCAAATTGGACTTCATCTAGAATACAATGTTCTAGGCCATCACCATTACTAGAATATATAGTTTAATGAGACGACTGCAAATGACAATTAGGTTTTATTTAATTAGCCGGCCATATTTTTTTGTTATAAACTTTTATAACAAAAAAAATATGGCCGGTTTGAATACTTATTCAAGGTCAATTTTACGATCATAATTATTAACAATTTTCAATTTTACTTTGGCAAATTAAGATACAATCACAAAACCGACTGAAAATGACCCTAGGAAATGACAGCCTTTTTTTTATTTGCAAATTTTGTCAAATTTTTCATGGATATTAACAATAAGTAATCATCGTATTATATGGGGGCGCTCTTGTTTTTTGGACCTATTTTTTGTAGCTTTAACGATAAACTGCCATTGGTTTGAAATTTTTTGTCATAACTGATGCCTTTTTGGATTTTTTAAATCGATCTTATATAAAGAGACAAGGTATATTCTGTGTACCACTTTACTTTTATAAGTTTCAAGTTCATTTTATCTTCGTATTGGTCCACCTAATAGGTGCTTTCTTTCTACCAACGCAATCTTAGCTTACCTAAATTTAAGATTCTCATCTTAACTAACTTGCAAAAAGAACGATCAGAATGGACTAGAAAATATAGGCAAGCGCGTTGTTAAGATTCAGATATTTTGGCCAGGGACTGAAACTGAAATTTATTTCGGTTTGGTTACGCGGTTACTTAACGTATACCATTTTCGATTTTCAGTTACGTTTTCTGTTTTCAGAGCAGTGACAATTTGGTTTTCAGTTACGGTTTCGGTTTTCAAGGCAGCGACAATTCGGTTTCGGTACCGGTTAGAAAAAAATTAATATTACGGTGCGGTTTTTGGTTACGGTTTCGGTCCCTGGACATCCCTTTTACCTTCTATAATCATTATAATGGACGAAGCGATTTAGATATTATGGTTTTCACCATACAATTTGATACTTTTACATCATTAAAGATGAGTCTTGGATTTCAGCCGTATTTTTTGTACTTCGCAATTCAAATATGGACAAATTCATATTAGCAAGTTATCATACTTCTATCAAAGAATTTTTCAGTCGGTTCAGGGATATAGGAGAAATTGTCGAATTACGAAATAATTTTCTTAAGCACCTTGAAAGAAAGTAGAAAGGCTACCAGTACTTACGTTTTTAAATACCCATTACTATAAGCACATATAGTTGTTTGGGATTATGCATATACTTGAGAGTCCTAGATATGGTCGATGAATTAAAAAAAAACCAATTGTTAAAGAACAAATGGTTTTTCCTAAAGAGGAACGCAGGGGCGGACTGACAACAGTTCGGCGGCGCTGGATCTTAGAACTCGCAGACCACTTATTACTCTATTAGCCGGTCATCTTACCAAACAGCCGGCGCCAGCGGCACACTATTGGTGCGGGCCACCGGGATTTGTCCCGGTATCCCGGTGGGCCAGTCCGCCCCTGGAGGAACGTTAATAAAAGACATTTTGGTACAAAATATTTTTATTACATCAATAATTCAAACATACATAATGAAAAAGTCAGTGTAACAATAACGGTGTCTAAAAACTAACAAGGTATAACAAAGCACGAATTCTTGTGCTGCTTTATTTACAAAAAACTTATGTATGTATATAAAAATATCAACTCAAACAACTATTTAAGTAGGTAAATATACAAATCTACACTATCAGTCTATAGTAACAACAAATAAACAATAAATTATAATTGTGTACAGAGTAAGAAATTTACGCATAGTCTAAGCTCCCATGGCACAAAAAGATACTCCATCGAACACCTCAAATTTAAAAGGTGAAAATGATTGGAAAACATGTAATAAGCATGTTACGCCCGCCACTAGTAAAAATGTGTTAATTGCTATTTTTTTTAATTAACTTTTCAAAACACCTGCTTGAAATGTACACAATTTGTGTATCATTTTTTAAAGAATTTGTCTGACCTCCCTCTCAGGGGGTGGCAGTTAAAAAATATATATATTTATTGGAGCTGAAGTAGAATCAAATTTTAAGAAGAAAAGGTTCTATGCAATTTTTCACATAAATTGATAGTTTTTAAGTTATGACTTCAAAATTGCGATTTTAGCTTAAAAAAAAAGTATTTCCAAACGGCTTTCGTCAAGTATCTTGAAAAGTATTACTTTATCGAAAAAATGTTACAGACCAATTACAGAAAGTACAAACTGGGAATTAATTATATTTTTTGTTTATTGATGTAGGATTAATAATTTCGGAGATATTTAAATTTACATTTGGCATCCAAGTGTTCATAAGGTAATTATTTAGAGTGGGAGTTAAATATCTTAGAAACTCTAACACCTACGTCAAGGATGCTAATAGGTAGAATAATAGGTTATTAATCAAGCTTTCAACTGTTTTTTTATTTGTTTCTGTAGCATAAAAAACAAAGAAGTTATGACCGAAGCAATGTGCGTCTACACATTTTTTTAATAACAACGTCGCCATTTTGTTGCTGTAATTAGCCAGTAATTAAAAAAAAAGGAATTTCAAACACTGTTTCTCATCAATATATAGCATGACGTAGATGTTCAAATTTTTTGGTTTGTATACAGCACTTGCTTTAGAAAAAAATACAGTTTAAACTATAGAGGTATTTTCGATAAAACGTAATTTTTTTTCCTTGTCCAAATATCTCAATAAATATTAGTTTTATTGAAAAATGGGTAGAGACCAAAAATACAGCTCATAAACTGATAATCAATTTCGCTTGTTTATTTATTTACATAGATTTAATAGTTTCGGAGATATGAAAGTTTACAAATGGCGTGCGAACGTTTATAAGACGAAAAATGCAGTTTAAATGTTAAATGTCTCAGAAATCGCGTCTACCTACGTCACGCATGCTAAGAAATGAAATTAAAGACAATTAATTGCGCTTTCAAATTATTTTTTACTCGTTCTTGTAGCATAAGAAATAAAGAAGTTATGACGGAAAAATGTGTGGATTTATATTTTTTTATATTTACTCTAATTAGCCAGTAATTTAAAAAAATTATCTCAAATACAGTTTTTCGTTAAGATGTAGCATTACGTAGATGCTCAATTTTTTTTGCTCATTTAAAGCACTTGCTTTAGAAAAAAATGCATTTTAAACTTTAAAGGTAATTTCGAAACGGATACCAAATATAAACTTAAATATCTCCGAAATTATTAATCCTACATCAATAAACAAAAAATGTAATTAATACCCAGTTTGTATTTTCTGTAATTGGTCTGTAACATTTTTTCGATAAAGTAATACTTTTTGAGATACTTGACGAAAGCTGTTTGGAAATACCTTTTTTTTGAGCTAAAATTGCAATTTTGAAGTCGTTATAACTTAAAAACTATCAATTTATGTGAAAAATTGCATAGAAACTTTTCTTCTTAAAATTTGATTCTATTTCAGCTCCAATAAATATATATATTTTTTAAGTGCCACCCCCTGAGAGGGGGTGGCATCTACCCCCTATAAATTAGCAAGCCCCCGTACAATATAGAAACTTTTCTGTGAAGTATTTACTATTATACTGCCAAAAATAAACGAAATCGTTTAATATGACATTATTCCGAAGTCAAAACTTCTAGTTACTGTACTATTTGCTTAAAAATGAAGTTTGATATTTCCCCTATCTATAAAAACCTGTCTGGCTGGAAATTTTTGTTAATTACCTTGTCAGACTGAATTTTGAAAGCATAAGATATGTCAGGCTTAACCGCTGGCATCTCATAACACCTCCTTATTTTTGTTTTTAAATGAAGTTTAAGATCTCCTCTAGGCATAAAAATTGATCTGTCATCGAATAAATGTTTTTTATTGTCAGATTTAATTTGTAAGCGCCGAAAAAATTTTTTTTGCTGACACCAATTTCTGTGCACAAGAGAGATCTGAAACTTAATTTCAGTAAAAAATGAAGATGGTGTTTTGACGCAGCCGTCGTAGAAGCTTATTTAAAAAAAAAAAAAAAGGTTGATACGGCGCACAGTGATGGAAAATGGAAAAAATTCGAGCCACGCGGTAATTTCAATCATACAGTAATATATTTTTTTTATTGTCCTTGGAATAACTTGTATTTTATGAGGGAAGTGCGGAAAATGTAAAAAAAAGCACCTTTTTGGAGACTGTTAGCTTGACGTGGTAATAGTAATAATGAGAGTAATTTCTTCTACTGTTCAACTTCAATCGCATTGTTATTTTTTTTAGCTTCGTAGATAGCGATTTTCTCGGATTTAGGTACTTCCATGCTGCGACTAATGGCTCCTGCTCCGATTTTCGAAAACACCTAACCAAATTTCACATTTTCGAAATTCACCCATAAAATACATGTTATTCCAAGAAGAATAAAAAAATGTGTTGCTGGACGATTGAAATTGCCGCGTGGCTCGAATTATTTCCATTTTCCATCACTGTGCGGCGCTTACAAATTAAATCTGACATAGTAAAAAACTTTTTTTCAGTGACATCAATTTTTATGCATAGAGGAGATCTTAAACTTCAGTTAAAAACAAAAATAAGGTGTTGTGAGATGCCAGCGGTTCAGCCTGACATCTATCTCATGCATGGATGTTGCGCTTTCAAAATTCAGTCTGACAAAGTAATTAACAAAAATTTCCAGCCAGACATGTTTTAATAAATAGGGGAAATCTCAAACTTAATTTTTAAGCAAAAACCAAGGAAGTGTTCTGAAGTGTACTTTCGTGAAAAAAATTATTTACGCAAAAGGTCTGTCAGATGTTAATTAACAAAAATTGTCAGACAGACCAATTTTTTCAAAAATGATACAATATTTACCACAAATTGTGTAAATTTCAACAGATGTTTTGAAAAGTAAATTCATTTTTTTTTTGCTAATTTTAAAAGTTAATTAAAAATAGCAATTAACACATTTTTACTAGTCTGGTAGGTATAACATGTTTATTACATGTTTTCCAATCATTTTCACCTTTTAAATTTGAGGGGGTACCTTTTTGTGTCATGGGAGCTTAGACTAGCAGGTATGTCAAGTATTTGAGTTTCGAGATACACATTATGTCTACTAAATATTGTAGGTATTGTTTTGAAGCAGGATATCTAAGTGATTTTCAGTTGTTGCACGCTAGGCTGGAGATGATTTATATTTGCATTTATTTTCTTACATTTATTTATATTTTGACTGTAATTAACATATGAGACTAATTTAATTTCGAAATATTACGATTATATTTATTTATATTATAAACATCAGTACAAATTTTTCAACTACATTATTAATTATGAAAAAGTAGCATATTAAAAAATATAATAGGTTTTTTAGTGATATTTAACTTTTTATATATATGTAGGTGATCCTTTTTTACCTTGGATATAATTTTTAATAATATAACTTTTATAATTATAGATTTTTAGTTATTTTTTCTGAACATTATACAATGTCCGCCAAAAAATTTGCACCATATGGAAAACTGTTGTTATTGACTTTCTGAAAAATTTTATTTTTGCATGCATGTTCTCAAACGAAAAGGGTACTGCACAAATAGTTAGTTCTGGTGCTTAGGTCGGAAAATATATTTTTTTGAAATTGTCTCAAGAGTAAACTACCTTTATTTTTGAAGATATCAAAAAATGTTATTTAAAGAAGTTGCTTATAATGGGATGTTATATCCAGATATCAAATTTGGCTGTTCTATTTTAAAAGTAAAAACTTTCCACTTTTTTACGCATAATTCCTGAACTACATTTTCATATATTTTTCTGTTATTAATAATTCTCTTTAATAGCTTCAGCCTAAATAATGGATTCAAATCCACTTATTTGAAGAATTTTTAGCAGTACTTTTTGATCAAATAAATATTTTGGGAAAAAAAATGTTGAATTTCTTGGTGCATAGTTTGTTCTTTTTTTTTTCTAATGCTAACTCTTTCAAAATTTTTAAATCTAAATCGCTACTCTTTTTAAGCGATTTGTATTAAATAATTTCGAAAGTTAACATTGGGAAAAAAGAGAACAACTACTACTATGCATCAAGAAATTCAGCATTTTTTCCCCAAAATATTTATTTGATCAAGAAAGTACTGCTAAAAGTTCTTTAAAGGATTAGGATTTTAATCCATTACTTAGGCTGAAACTATTAAATATAGAGCGAATTATTGATAACAGAAAAATATTTTAAAATGTAGTTTAGGAATTGCGTAAAAAAAGTGGAAAATTTTTATTTTTAAAATAGAATGGCCACATTTGACATCTGGATATAACTTCGCATTATTAAGCAACTTCATTAAATAACATTTTTTGACATCTTCAAAAATAACGGTAGTTTACTCTCGAGACAATTTATTCAAGAAATTTAATTTTCTGACCTAAGCGCCAGGACTAAGACTTCGAAAAATAAAATTTTTCAGAAAGTCAATAACAACAGTTTTTCATACGGTGCAGACTTCTTGACAGGGGCGGCTGGTGAAATTTAAACAATTTTTTTCTCATCTGTGGCGCATGGGACCCATACGAAATATGGAAATAACATCTAGAGAAGCACTCCTCTAACAACCCTTAAAAAATTTTAAAAAAGCAGTTTGCGAAAAAATTTTTCAAAATTCGATTGACCCTAGGTCAATTGACTCCTGTTTAAAATTAATTTTTTTTGTCATATACATTTTACTTTTCATAAAAATACAAGTTTTGAAGTTTATGAAAATATTTTCATTATTAACTGAAACACAATGAACTGAAATGTTGTAATTTACAATTTAACAAATGATAAAATTTCAATTCGTTGTATCTCAGTAATGGAAATATTTTCATAAACTTCAAAATCTGTTGTTGTATTTTTTAGGGGTTGTTAGAGGAGTGCTTCTCTAGATGTTATTTCCCATATTTCGTATGGGTCCCATGCGCCACAGACGAGAAAAAAATTGTTGAAATTTCACCAGCCGCCCCTGGTGGGCACTGTACATATATATTTTTAATTATTAATTAGTAAAAGATTACTTTAGAACAAGTATTGCAAATTATAGGGCACTCGTATAAGACTAAACCTACACAGTAAAGATTTCAAAAAGTTGTTTTTTTAAGACTACGGAAACATCCCAACAAAATTCGCAATTTTTTATCTTCTTTCAATATGTGTGGCAAGCAATTTCCATTTATATCTTTACCAACTTTTGTCATAACACTGACAATTGTACTAGGTTCCACAAGCGAAACACTTGAGTTCAACACTCAGCACGTGTCTCGCAGGCCTTGTTGGCTTCATCTAGAAATTACTATAATGAACTGTTAACAAATAATTTTAATTATCTCCAGATGATGGCAACATGGTTTGCGAAGCACATGTTGAGTGTAGGGTTTTGGTGTTCATTGTCATTAACTTGGGATAAAATAAAACATAATAAAACATTTTTTGTATTTTCACATTTACATATTTTTTTTAATGTCGATCTCTGTACCGCGAAAACAATTTATTTTTACACAGTTTGGCTTGGATTAGTAAATCTGTTCAGTGCGGGAGCTTGAACTAGGTGCGCTCGCTTCTAGGCCAAGGATCACGAGTTTGCTTTCCAGCCAAAGAAGTGGAATTTTTAAAAAGAGAAATTTCCCAGAGTCCTACGTGTGTGTGTGTGTAGTTTCCAAATATATAGTATACTCTGCACAAGGTCACTTTAGATTATTGCATGCATTGATTCAGGGGCGGACTGACTGGGAAGCAGAGAGGCAAAGTCTCATTGTGTTTGGAGTCCCGGAATTTTTTTCGGATGCCCTCCGCACATCAAAAATTTTTCGAATTTCTATCCCCCGCTCTTTAAAAAATTCATCATTTTCAAAAAGATTTTCCTCCTCGGGCCCGTATTTTCTCTCCACAGCCCTGCCCAGCACGCACCTGCTGTCCCACTGGGCCTTTCCCTTGCCAATCGGGTCCTGCATTGATCACGTGCAGTTATTAGTGGAAGTAAGGAGTCGGAAAGTATGCAAAATTGTGTTAAAGTTATAAAACCTAATCTTCCCCCGTTTCCAAGGTTGCGAACACGAAAAAAGTTTTTAATCATGCGCACTCCCTGAAACGGCAAAAAAACCCCTTTTTGCTTATCTCTCCTATGACAGCTTGGCATCGACTATTTTTGTAGAGATTCTTTGTTTTTTCATGGGGATATAACAGATGGTGAAAGGTGACATCAGCAATCGCCCTCAGGGATGGAATCTACCCTGTCAGGGGGTGTAAAATTGTTTATTTTTTTTTCTTGTTAAAGATGTTTACCCCCCGTTTTGTCACAGATCAAACAAACCAGATGTTTCACTTAATAGTATTCCCTATGTAACCAGTTTCATTTTTTGTCGTGTGACGTATACCTTCCAGGATTCTGCGCAGAAGACATAAACAGAGCAACCTAGCGGTTGACATGGAAGTTAAGACCAGCGAGTATAATGTCACAGGAGGGAGTGTTTAGCACTGAAATCTCAGAGATGGAAGTCGTCATCAGCTACACCAGTAATATTAATTATTTTGGAATATAGTGTATTGTATTGAAGCTTAGAGTTGTTATTGTTATACATTTAAGTGGTTTTTTTGAGTATTTATTATTGTTACGTGTCATCAGCTCCCTCCTGTGACTATACTCGCTGGTTAAGACTGCTTGATATATGCGCAGATCACTACACAAATTCGTACCTTCCAGGAGTTGATTTATTATCTAAACCATGAAACGTCATAAGTGAAACATCTGGTTTGTTTGATCTGTGGTTTTGTTTTCGAGGATGCTTATCAAGGACAATGGTAAGAGTGAATTGTGACAACCATGTTGGTCCCCCCGGGGGGGGTGGAAAATTGTTTTTTTTTTTTATTTTCTCATTCATATATTGAGTGGGAGTGGTTTCAAAGTCACCATTTGTCCATTTTACATCCTCATCAAAAATGAACCTATCCTTGCAAGGATTTGAAATTTATGTTCTTTAAAACGGGATATAACCCAGGTAGCAAGGGTACGTTATAATGACGTCAAAATCTGGTGATTTTGGTCAAAAAGACGTCAGGGCACTAAAAATCGACGACGGAATGACGTCTTATAAATGACATTAAAATGACGTGCTACACATCACGTCATATTGTCGTCTTTTTTCGGTGTTAAATTTATTTATATTTTATCGGATTACAAACTTTAAAACTCGCTAATAGCATTTTGTCATCGTAAGCAGAGTGTAAAGTTTTAAAAAAAATAAACCATGTCGTGAGGGATAAGTATTGGCGTTTTTATTCGAGGATATAATGTTTTTTAACATTATCCAAAATAATTATATTCGAAAGAGTTTGCAAAGGTTCGGCAGTTTATTTGTTTAAATTATATTTCTATCTATTCTTTTAATAATAAAATTAGATTAAAATGCATTAAAAAGCAAAATCTATCCATTGCGTGTTCCAACAATAAAGTCTTTAGGTAAGTAGCCTCAGAAAGGTTGGTGGCCGAGTGCTTAAGGCGTCGTCTTCCAAGTCATGAGGTCGGCGGTTCGGCCCCTGCTCATTCCGTTTTTTTTGATTGCAAAAAAAAATTTAGTTGTTTTTTTTTTAAGGTAATAATTACTTATTGTTTTTTTTCAATTTTAGCTCTGTTTTAGACCATTAAATATTCTATTTATGTTGTAGATGACGATATTACACCTTTACCGTTTTTTCTTCAAAACGCTTCCCAGGTTTGTATAAGTACCTCAACTTAAAACTTTAATTCTTAAAATAGTTGACTCCTGGCATCCCCTCCACCGCTCATCAAATTCGAGATAAGGAAAATTTTTTTTCTTATTTCTCCCTCTCTGCTCTTCAATTTCGAGATCTGGGGAAAATATATTTTTTTTAACGAACCGCCACTAATACTAATTAATGAAATAATTACATTGTTCAACAACTACTCGTACTTCTCAGGTGACACTGGTGACAGTTTAATTAAATTAAATAAGTTCTTCTTAATAATTATAAATAAATAAAAATACTAGTAACTCGAAGCGAGAACCTGAAAGATTTTCATGTATTTTAAATAAGGCAAGAAATTCAATTTCACATAATAAAGACTTCATTCACCACCATAAATACTGCTTTTAACATCCGAAATAGCGGTCGCCAAGCTAGCTCAGTTGGTTGAAGCGTCAGTACTGTAATAGGAACAACGGGAGACATGTAGGTTCGAACCCTACGGACCGCAATTGGTAAAGGTAAGTAAAAATGAATTTAATAACTTAATAAACATTATAATTTGCATTTGTGAGAAAAAGTTGGAGTAATGGTAAACAATATTAGATATGTTAATGTAAATTATTATTATTATTATTATTAAATAAAATTACGGATGGCTAACAAACAAATTCATTAGGACAAAACTTATTTATGCATTAATTATTTTATTTATTTTTATCAAGTAGATTACTAACTAGTATGTAGTTTTATATGTTCCTATTACTAAAAACCTGTGGGGGATTGCCAAATATAACCTGAAAAAGACGTCATTCGTCTGAGACATTAGGAAATCATTTTCACGTTTCATTTACGACATCTAACTCGTCATTTCTCGTCACTCCTGACCATTTTTTCACGTCATTTTCACGTGCCTTTGCTACCTGGGAAGGAAGAGAATACTATTGGTAAAAATTTCTATTTTTAATAAACCTAGGACGTTTACAAAGAGAATTACATGGTTCATATTCCTCGAAATGAACATCACATTCAATGCTATTGCCCCGCTCTTCATCGCACGCCTCGTCCGTTTCCGATTCATTGTCGGAAATATACACTTCGGGTATAAAATTTAGGAAGTTTACAGCATTATCATAACTGTTATCATTGGATTTGTCTGTTTCTATGCTTGGTTCATCATGTTCATCCTCTGACGCACAATTTTCACAAAATTTACCTTGACAAGTCTTACAAAAAACGCTACATCGTAAACCTAATTTTATACATCTGCATCGTTTCGCACATCCACCCTTACAATTACAATTATATTCTTTAAAAAAGAAGTCAGGAACCAATTGATCTTCTGAAAATTCGAAATTGATGAATACGGATACCTCAAGGACACAAGATTTACCCAGAAAACAGTAAAGGCAGCAAAAACAAATAAAATGAAGTCGCTACCTTTTCTTTAACAAGAAAAAAAACCAATTTTACACCCCCTGACGGGGTAGATGTCCCTGAGGACGGTTGCGGTCTACTACCTGACATCACCTTTCACCATCCATTATACCCCCATGAAAAAACAAAGAATCCCTGCAAAAATAGTCGATGCTAAGCTGTCTTAGGAGATAAGCAAAAAGGGGTGATTTTTTGCCATTCAGGTGCGCATAATTACAATTTTTCTTTACCGTTATTCGTGTTCAGCACCCTTGAAAACGGAGGAGGGAATAGGTTTTATAACTTTAGCACGATTTTGCTTTTTTTCGAAAAAATCCCGACTCCTTACTTCCACTATACTGCCGTCCTATTTTTAAAGTGCTAACAAAGTTTGACGTATCTAAAAAATAGGCCAATTAGACGTATCTCATTGTAAAAAAAAACTAGTAACCTAATTAATATAAATTCATAACTACACCACTATTAACCTCTACATTAGTACAACTACAAAAAAAAATATTAGTAAATATTTGAAAATATTGACGCGATTTCGAAAATTCAAAACATGCCTATATCTCAAAACAGTGAAACCTTGAGATACGTCTTTTTGGCTTAGGAGGGCAGTATAGTACTATCCTCCTGTTACGAACTTAGTATAATACACATAGTTACACATTTCATGAATTTCCAATGCAGCCATTTCAATTACTCTACAGTAGTGTACAGTGTAGTGCAATACCGTACTCTGCAGATACTGAAACACTGAACAGCCCAAGGAACAATTTTAGTTTCTTAAATGTATGCAAGGGTGCTATAAAACTATTTATAAAATGCCTTGAAAAATCTATTTTGCTGTATAACAATATCCTTAATACCATCATAAGGCGACTTGTAGACTAAAAGGGCCCACCCTTATGAAGGTTGTTAAGGCCTTTTTAAATTCCATCATAAAACTCCTTAGTGAGGCATAGTGTTGCTCATGAAAACCTTGTTTGGGCCGTTTTAAAACCTTTCTTAAAACCTATTTTAAAGCTGTCAGAAGCTTTTCTATTAGCTTCCTGCATTTCTAGAAAACACCTAGAAGGCTACCTTAAAACTGGTTTTTAAAACCATATTAGATCTGAGAAGCTATAAGAATGTCCACGAAGGAATCCAAATAATTTTATTATTGCATTTATTTTTTCTAAACTGATTTAAGCAAACACACCATTAGACTTATTGAAGATAAAATGAAATTTGAAATGTATAAAGCGTAGAGCACTATAACCTCTCTAAGGCCGATTTAAAAGGTAATAAAAAGCCATCAGGTATGACAACAAAATTAAAACCAACGGCAGTTTATCGTTAAAACTACATAAGAAAGGCTCAAAAAACAAGAGCCCCTCAGAAATAATAATGATTTTAATATCCATACAAAGTTTGCATAGACACACGTAATCAGCAAATTTAAAAAAGTGGGCTGCTTCTCGGTTCCCACGGTAATGTTCAGTCGTTTCTTGTAATTCTACCTTAATTTGCTCACGAAAAAGTGATAATTATTGATAATTATAATTGTGAGATTGACCTTGAATATTTTTATATAACAAGAAAAACATGGCCGGCCAACTAAAAACCTAATTGTCATTTTACAGTCCTCTTCAGTGTTGCCAGGTCTAGTGAAATTTCACTAGATCTGGTGATTTTTTTTAAATCTAGCGATTTAGTGAAAACTTTTATAAAAATGCCCATTTTTAATTATTTCTGAATCATCCAATTTATTGCCCTCTACTGGTAGGTAGACAAACATTAAATTCGAGTTGCGATCCATTTAATACAGAACTGTTCACGTTAATCGCTACCACGGTCAGTAAACTCTATGGTTACCTCGATCAGCAGCTCTTAGACGAGAGAGACGTGCGGAGCGGAGAATCGAATGAAAGAGACAGACATATCTGCTTTCCATGCAAAAGACACAGACAAAGATGCCTGTAGTGTCTACAGCTGACGTAGGCTGTAGACCCTTCCCCATTCCGCGCGTCTCTCTCGTCTAAAAGCTGCTAATCCCGTATACTTTATTGACCGTGAATCGCTACAATCGAATAGCCTGGGCTCGTTGCCCTCTAGCGTCTCGTAGACAAACAGTACTTTCTAGTTACAAACCATTTAATAAAATACAGAGTACGAAGTCTGGCAACGAAATAATCAGATAGAGGACGCTCAAAGCTAAGCTGTGCTCAGATAGCTCAAGAAAATTACGTGTCCTACAGACACTGCAACTTCTGAAAATTACGTGTCCTACAGACACTGCAACTTCTGAAAATTAAAGATGAGAGCTTTAATTTCAAATCTAGTGAAATTTCACTAAAATTTAGTAACTTTTTAAAGCGTCGTCTGATAACTTTTAATATTTTGATCTGGCAACACTGGTCCTCTCATTAAACTATATATTCTAATAATGGTAATGACCTAGAACATTTACTCTAAATGAAGCCCTTTTAGTCTTTTTGTATACTATCACAAATAATCCCTTCCTTACAAAAATGCAAATGCACTTGGCGAAGATCACATGGACTTGATAAAAGCTGTAATAAAACGTTTGGGACGTTGACATTTGATACAAAAAAACTTAAAACTTAATCTCAAAATAATTTGTATGTGTGTGTGTTTTAACAGTCTTTTTAAAATGGCCACTCTTTTTTATTTTCTTCCACCTTTCCAAAAAAGACTTAATTACACATCAGTAAGTCGTGAAATGCTTTTAATTAACACACACACACATGCATCAACGACACTTCAGGCAGACATATTGTTTATTATTTTTATAATAAATGTTTTATTGAGGTTTTGGAAAGTGTTTTATGGAATTAAAATTTGCCTTTTAGATTTATAGAGGCCTTTTTTTCTTCATAACGGTTTCATCACAACATTTATCAAGGATGTTTTAAGAGTCTAGTTTTGTAATGGCCTTTAATAAGTACTAATAGGCATTGAAAATGTCTAGTTTTAAAAAGGATTTAAAATGCATTTATTGCAAAGATGTTAAAACCATAAAGAATAATTTAAAGCCTCTTTAAATCTAAATGGAATTTAAGACGTTCATAAAACTAATTAGCTTTATGGAGAGTTTTATGTAGGTTATGATAAATCCATTACAAATACATATTATCCTAGAAGCAAATTAGCTTTATAATTAGGTCTTACAGAATGCTTTAAAACTTACTATTAAGAGCAAGTATACTTGAAGCCTAAAAGGCCTTAACTACAACATCAATAAAGCACATGACTATTTCCTAACCCTGACAAACCTTTCTTAAAACCTCCTCAAGTCCAAATGACTTTTAAATTGTTCCTTGGGATCTGTCATCCAAGAACTGAAAGTTGACATTTGCGAATGACATGAATCACTTTCCATGCGTATTCAGAAAGCGAGTATTATCCATTCCACCCAAACAATTTCTCCTTAGAAACAACTTCAAAAGAATTGCTAGAGGTTTGATTATAAAATAATACAAAAAATAAATTGTTTTGTCAATTTTGTTGCAGTTATAGGAAAATATATTGTGTATATTTAGAGTGGAAAGTGTTCTTGCTACTTTTGCGTGTTTACTGGTTTCGGCTGACACCTCAACCTGTTCATGTTCAAGCGATAGAGCATTTTCCACTCTTAATATACAAATAACTATTTAGATGTTGAGTTGATAATTTCTGCATGGGTTGATATTTTATAATAAAAGATTATTGTTGTTATTTTATTTCCTGTTATCCTGTTGCGTTACTGTGTTGGAAATATTGCACCTGCTCCCTCAAAGACAAGATATCATTTCTAGAAATCGTTTCCTTCAGCTGACATATTCTTACATAAACAAAGCTTAGGTTGGTTGTAAACAATATGTTATTTATATCGAGATATATTTTGATTTTTTTTATGAAAATGTCGTAGTTCTGGAAAATAAAATAGCCTGAAAACTCTTGCAGAAAATGCTTCATCTTGCCTTTGTTCAAGCTATAAACTTCATACTTGTGTGGCAAACCAGAGCTTTCCAAATGCAATTTGTCATTCTCACAGTGCCAACTTGATACAGATTGGTATCTCATACTTTCTATGAAATATATGAATAGTCATATATACGTTCTGCATCATGAATGTAAGTAAAGTAATTTCAATATATCAAGCAGCGTGCGTCATCACTAGTGATATTCTGACATCATAAGGCTCGGCGCTGACTAGAGATTTTTTTGTTTCTGTGGCATTTTGTCATCGTCACGCCGTGTCACTTGATGTCACCATATGTGTGTTTATTAGCGTCAAATTGTCATTGTAAAATCTAGTATTGTGATGAATTTCGAAGATACCGCAATAATCTGTGCTCTTAAAATACGTCGGGTACATCCCATACTGAGTGAAAGATTATTTAAAGGAAAATTGTATACTTTGTATAATGAACTTCTTCAACATAATATAACATTTTTTAATTATTTTCGAGTGTATAAGGAGTTTTGATGATTTACTCAAGCTAATAGGACCTTCAATTGCATTAAAAGATACTAACTTTCGAAAAGCTGTTCCTGCCGAAGGAAGGTTGGCAGACACGTGGCAAAAAGTTGCCAAGTGAACGCACTTCCATAAGAATGTGTGGTCAAAGAGACGGTCACTTTGTGTCACGCCACCCTCTTGTCACTGATATCCGAAACTTTTTGTCTCGTGATGTCTCGTCACCGTAGTGCACGTTAAGTTTTAACAGACCAGAGACAAGCGACAAAATGTCACGGAGCAAAAAATCTCTAGTCAGTGCCTAGCCTCAAGTACCAACTCAAAATTATATCAGCATGCAAATTCCGTATGCATATATGGAAATACAGATCACTTAAGTTGGTATTGCGCTACAACCATGTTTACATGGTATATTGGCATGCAGTGCTTTTAATAACTTGGCTTAGGTTGCTCCGAGTTGTCATTTTATTGTACGTTTAATTAATGTTTTAGTTTGTTGGTTTACCTAATCAAAGTTTTACAATTAGGTAAAGTCTAGTTAGTGTGTTTTTCAATATTAATATTATTGTGAATAGTTTGATTAAAGATTATATGTAATAACTTTGACACCATGTAAACGAAGTAAAACTGTGATGTCAGATTAAGAGTGATAAGCACCACTTGATATCTTGGAACCACTCTAAAAACCAGGTCAGGTCATTATTTCATTAAAGTTATTGTTTTTTAGTAAAACGTTTTCGAACTAAAATTTAACTAACTTTAAAAATATATATATATTCTTTAAGATTTCCAAATATTATGTCCCTGTTATTAAAATTTCTGCTTGGTTCCCTTACTTTCAATGCAATGCTTTTGAAGTTTTAAAAATTTTGTCTTAAAAAATAAGTCGTTTTTTGTCAGTTGGAAATTTAACCTATAATTAGCGGCCCATTTTTATTAATCAACAATATTGAAAAGTTATCTGCGTTAATTTTAAATGCTCGTTTAGAGCTAGTATGGCTCCAAGCTCAAAATCCGGATACATAAATTAAAACTAATTAGTTTAGAAACTTAAAATTTGGTGTTATGTTGATGCACCTACCTTATTGCTTTTACTTTTAATGTGTTGTTTAATCATCCCTAATAATGAAAATTAGAAATCTTTGACATTTAGAAACAATCTAGAATCATATCGAACTCTCATTTTCTGCTTTATTTAAATTATTTTGGTCATTCGAAACAAGTATTTATAACTTTAAAAATTAAAAACCCCGACGATGTTTCTGGACGATAATCAGTATCGAAGAACCTGCCTTAAAAACATTTCTAACATTTACAGATGTCTGCATCAAAATTGTTGCACTCGTTTTAAATTTATGAGCGAACATCATTAAAATCAGTGATGAGGTCATGTTGGCTCTGCAGCATCCTCTGCTGGTTCAGTATGATGATAAATTTCTAAGATATAGCCTGAAAAATGACAAACAGACAAACAAACAAACAAGACCACCCCGAAAGCATATATTGCTCCTTTGCGTCGGGGGTAAAAAGTTAATCTTGCCTAAGATTCTTCAAATAAAGGTTTATTTGCCCATTACCTTTGCTCTATCTTAATATTTTAATACATTTCTATGAAGGAAATTAAAAGAACAAATTAAATGGACGTTAGGAAGTGGGATTAAAACTAATAAAGTAGGTAAAAAATTAAAATGTTTAATAAAAATACTACACACTAAATTAATTTAAAACAATCAAAATAATACAACAGTAACATTTTTTCATAATATGCAGTACAAGTTTGGTCCATAACAAATTTTTGTTAAATTGTCAATAAATTATGAAACGCAAAGTGCAGTGTTCAATTTAAAATTTTTGGCTCGATCAGTCAGTAATAGCCATTTAATAAGTTTTCTAATTAATCTTGAATTGAACACCGAACTTAGGAAAAGAGTGGCAATGCCCTTAGAAATGTTTAATACCCTGTGTGATATAATCAATATAATGCAGATTGTGCGTAGTAATTTACTTGAATATGTAGGATCAGATAGTAAAGAATGGAGAATTACAAAAATTATCAGTCAGTTTAATAGACGAGTTATTTAAAGTACAAGGTATAAGAAACTGAGGCCCTTATTTAATATTTACAGTTAGGCCCTAAATTCACATATGGACTTGCATTGGCTGTAAGCGTTCAATTGCTTATTTTACTTAAAAGTGGATTTCAATAAAAGGATTTAATTGCGGACATCCTATTTAGTTTTCGATCATATATTTCACGATTTTTGCTATGTACATGGTCACAGTTTTCGAACTAGTGTTTGTTGTCAGAGTAGATCGTAATCAATTACAACCCAATTCCGAATACTGATTACAAAATTCATTCTCAAAAATTGCACTTCAAAATTTCGCTCAGACGGCAATTTTCCCAATAATGGGTTTTTCCTGGGAGGGTTAAAACGAAAAAACCCAGCTTCTTCCATTTTTGAATTTGCCGCCAATTCTAACAACTATCAACAATTCCTTTCAGTATTTTTTAATTACTATTCATTAGCATTAGCATTATTAACACTATTATGTATTTGGAGAAAATTCTCACCCACACCAAATGATGAAGTAACGTATTTTTTAAAAATCTTTTGTTTCCAATTCAGATTATTGGTGACAGAAGAGATCAAACTGTCATCATTGCAAAATTGATAAACTATAAAAAAAAATCCGGTTCTAATGATTCTTTTCTTTTGATTAGACCGTTGTTCATTAAGGTTCCCATATTCAAGAAAGAATATTCGTTACTTCTGGACAGGGCTGATTCGAAATTGTTCTGCCCCACACACGGCGCCAAGCAGCTAAGTACAAATTGGCTGATTTTAGTTTGCACCTGATATATTTCTATGTGCATTTTTGATTCATAAAAAAGGGCCAATTTGCTCTAAAAAAATGAAAAGGAAATTCGCAAAGTTCAGGCCATTCAGGGGACTGTCATTTCACCTACGGTACTGTTTTTGGTCAACTAAAAACTATATCAATACCTAAGTAGAAGTGTAACAAGAGAAGAATTATGATTTTGCACTCAATAATGTCTGCAAAATTAATAAATTTAAAACTATGAAATACGAAAATTGGCATAATTCTATTCTTATGAAAGTCTTGCTTGGACGTCCCTTTCGCTTTTTGGAAATATACGACTAATAAAAATGTTATGGCCAAAAGTAATCAAAATATCTCTACCGAATCTCTCTTTGTTTGGATACAGCAACCTTAAAATCTGCAAGTCAATATCTTAGTGTCGTAAGTTAAAAAGTCGGAGCTTTTTTTAAAGTTATTGAAAACATTTCTAAGTTATAATTGCATAAAATGATAGAATATACAGGTTTTTAAGCAAATAATGGATTTTCACACATATATTTTTCGTCAGATTTTTGAAATAATTTTGTAATTTGAGTAATTTTTATTTCAATTGGACAAACGAATTATATCTGGGTAGAATGTGACCCCACAGGAATGATTTATCTTCCGCCCCTTGCTACCAGTAATTGCTTGTGTTGTCATTTCATAAAGATCGATGATACTTAAGGTAATCCTACTATAGTCAAATTTTAATTTATTTACATCGTAACCACTAAATATCAAATCAGAGATGGCAATTTTCCCAAAAATGGGTTTTTTACTGAAAAAAAAACCGGTTTCTTCCCATTTTTGAATTTTCCGTCAATTCTAACAACTATCAACAATTCCTTTCAGTATTTCAGACTAAAAGTTATGTTAGAATTGGTGGCAAATTCAAAAGTGGGAAGAAACCTGTTTTTTTCGTTTTAGCCCTCTCAGAAAAAAGAAACGATTTTTGGGAAAATTGCAATCTCATTTTGTTAATCGTCTAGTCAAACTGTTTGAAAAGGCAACATCAAGACTATATAAATGATTTATCTATTTTAGGATATGAGATGATATTTCATTTTGTGACACAAAGTATTCTCATACCACTGCTAATTTCGGACCATATGAATAGAAATGAAGAAATCAAATCAAAATTTGTAAAAATTATACAATTATGTAATTGATTCGTAATGTTGTGTTCATTATATTTAATCACAATGCATATGTAGCTGACTTGCTTGCCAAATTGAAGCCCAGACTACATTTGTGACAGACATTATTTGTTTAATTTTGGCTTTAAAAAGTTCGTATTATTCAAGACATGCCTTGAAGAAGATATGCTATAAGTATGTACTCCATTAGAAAATTAACCATAATAATGAAAAGATAGGTCAATTTTTTGTTTTGGGCACCATGTATACAATACTTTCAACAATCTATTCATATTTGCACAAAAAGTCTGACATTAAGATCAATTGTTTTCTGCATTATTGCTATAGTAGTGTTACGAATTTTTGTGATTTTTGTTGAACTATAAATAAAAACAAACCGGTTCTAATGTTTCCTTTCTTTTGATTAGACCAATATTCATTAAGTTCATGTTCAAAAAAGAATATTCATTACTTTTGGATAGGGCTGGTTCGAAAGGTGTTCAAACTATTTTGCCCCACACAGGGCGCCGAGCAGCTATACATCATAAGTACAAATTGGCTGATTTTAGTTCGCACCTCAGATATATTTCTATTTGCATCTTTGATTCATACATTTGAAAATTTGCTCTGAAGAAATGAAAAAAATGAAAATGAAATACGCTTTAGATATAACTGAAATTAGTAAATTCGCAAAGCTCAAGGGGACTATGTCATTTCACCTCTGGTACTGTTTTTGGTCAACTAAAAACTATATCAATACCTGAGTAGAAATGTAACAAGAGAAGAATTATGATTTTGCACTCAATAATGTCTGCAAAATTAATAGATTTAAAACTATGAAATACGAAAATTGGCATAATTCTATTCTTATTATATTCCTGCTTGAATATTCCTTTGGTTTTTTGGCAATATATGACTAATAAAAATGTTATGGCCAAAAATAATCAAAATGTCTCTCCCGAATCTCTATTTTTTTGGATACATCATCTTAACATCCATAAATCAATATCTTAGTGTAGTAAGTTAAAAAGTTGAAGCTTTTATAAAGTTATTGAACACATTTCGAAGTTCCAATTGTATAAAATGATAGAATATACAGCTTTTTAAGCAAATAACAGACTTTTACATATATTTCCCTGTCAGATTTTTGAAATCATTCTGTAATTTGAGTAATTTTTATTTCAATCGGACAAATTTATTATATCTGGGTAGAATGAGATCCCACAGGAATGATTTGTCTTCCACCCCTTGCTAGTAGTAATTGCTTGTGTTGTCATTTAGTAAAAAAGAAATTTTTAAATCAACAAATAAAATGATAAATAAAATTTTTATTAGCTAAAGATCGATGTGGTCAATATGGTAATCCTACTGTAGTCAAATTTTAATTTCTTTATTTTGTAAACATTAAATACCAAATGCAATAAAATAAAAACAGTATAGCCTATCACGACTACCAGACCTATTTAGAATATTGTAAATATCAAAAGTCCCGTTTAGTTTTTGCCACAATTAAATGCAGTTATTGAAGTCTTTGGCCTCGAACTCGTACCCGAAATAGACCTTTACAACCAACGCATTCCATACATCTTTGCACAGCACATTCGGCAGTAGCCATTTATCACTAATAGTTCAATAGTATTGCATAATATCTTGTACATCAACAAAAAACATAACAATTCTTACTGTGACCAACATGCCACTTGTTACCTTATTTTTGGCACTAAAACGTCATGACTTAAATACACTGGGACTCCGATAATTCCATGGCACGCTGTGTTACAGTAAAGTAGTTTTATCTCAGGAAACATCGTGATGTTGATGCCTTGTCTTTTTATTTGTTCCGAAGGTAAACCAAGTTCCTACTTTTCTGCCTAGTGAATTATTATGTGAACTTGAGTTTAGTTGTAGACTTGATCCCATATAACCCGAATCGTGCTTATAGTTTTTGCCATCTGAAAGGGAAAAATATTGTTACCGAATCCCAAATCCTCATTTCACCGAAAAAGGTCAGTTTTTTAAAATAATTTCAAATCTCTACACATATTCTTGCATATAGCCTTTCACTGTATTATCTAAACTCGTTTCCTTAAACAGCCTGTAGAGTAAAAAGGGAGGGGGGGGGGGGACTTCTGAATAATTTCTACAAAAATTTTTTCATTTATAATGTACTGTCATGCACAAAAAATGGGACAAGTTTTATAACGTATTTTTGCTAAAATCTAGTTGTGTACATCTGACGTTAATTTTTGTGACATTGTCAGTTATTTGTCAAAATTCATTGCAAGTGTTCAAATAGAGATAAATTTACATTGGAAAAAAATAGTTGTCCTATTTTTTTTTGCTCACGACAGTGAGTGATCATTGATTAGTGTTGTTACGGCCGCCATGTTGGATGAATGTTGGTCAAGATAGATGTTCTCGATTAACTCCATTCCTGTTAGTTCTACCCATCAAATTAGTTATTACCAACGGTGTAGGGAATAAAAGAAGCTACAACTTTCGTTTAAACATTTTTTTTTATTATTAATACTTTATGATTTATAGCAGCTAGAAAAATGAAAATTTGTAGCCGTTGCTCTTACCTCTAGTAATTAGTTATTATTAATACCATAAATATAAAGTTTCTTAAACTTTTGTTTAAATGATTTTTTTTTCCATGGTCAATTATGTAAAAATTACACCAGCCTGAAGTTTGAAAAATGATTAAATAACGCTTCCTTGTTTATATGATGGGTATGAAAACTGTAACGCATTGAATTTGTTTCGCTGTGAATCTTTTTAGAAAATCAGTGTCTAGGAATAAATTTACAGTACTCCCACCCAAAACACAAGGGAGTTCGAATTGTGCTTTCCGAGCGAACGGACGCGTCCGAAAAACGCTGCCATTAAAACGTGAAAACGCCCGCTAAAAGTCCGCTAAATTTGATAAAAATTAGGTGAATTTGTAGAGTAGAGAATTCCGCGCAAATCGATATATCATAACAAAAGATCAAAATTGAAATAGAATTAATATTTGAAAATAACTAATACAGAGTATTTAGTGGCAGAACCGATAGTGCAGTGCTATGCATAAAGAAACAAGCTTAAAGGACCAGGCAATACACAAGAGGAATAGATAAGCTAAGTATCTTCTCATTTTTAAAATACCACCCAAGTTTATTTATCTAAGTTTATTTATGTCTTAATGATTAACAAGTGTCTGCCGGATAAAACCATTGCAATAGCTAAATACAAAGTGTATAAAATATAACTTTGGAGGTGTCAAGTGAATAAATAGATAATTTCGTACATAATTTATATTTGTATCAAGAAGAATGTGTTTTGTGGTGTTGTATGTTTTTTATGCAAATTTTTAAGGTGTCAAAAGTGAGTGATAGGGAATAATACATACCTGGGACGTGCGATTAGTGATTAATTTCGTACATAATTTATGTCTGTATTAAAAAGAGTGTGATTTTGTGGTGTTGCATATTTTTTTGTCAAGTAAGCGACAGGTTTGAGGAATAATACATATCTTGGGAGGCGCAATTAGTGATTAATTATGTACATAATTTGTATTTGTATTAAAAACAGTGTGTTTTTGTGGTGTTGCATTCTGCATCATAAATGCTGTAATAAACTGGTGAGGGGCTGATTCAAACAACTTTCTTCGAAAATATGAGAAGTGATTATGAAACCATCGACCGCTGTCACCGTAAATTTATAGCAAGGCAATAATGGTGTTATTCCTTAAGAAAAACAGAGTTTCTTAGATAAACAAGCGTTGACTTGGGTAATAAATGGACAATCTGATCAGTGGCGTACTATTGGCTTAATACGCCGGGGGCTGAATTTCTTGCAGTTCAATGGAAATGCATAGTTTTTCTCGGGAAATGGTATCTATACACAAGAATGATGAATCGAATACAGAACATAGGACCACAAAATCAAAGAAACGGGGGAACGAGTTAGGGGCAGTAAAGCGGCGGCAGGGGGGCATACAGAAAAAATGATAACACATACACGAGAAGAGGTATACCACGGCAACAGTGGAGATAAACTGGAGGAAGAAGAGAAAGCAAAAAATGAATGAATCAAATTAATACAAGAAGACCCTTCAATAAGCCACCATCCAAGGAATAAATGCTAGAAATCACGGTAGTGATAATAATTAAAATTAAACTCGAAATAATCAATGAGGTATTGTTGATATACTGCGACAGGGCTGAGTTCGCACATCAAGTCAGCGGAGGTATGTCTAATGAAGGTTTCTTTCAGAAAAATGGTGTTCTCTAAGAAAACACACACAAACATCGACAATCTCCTAATCGATGCAGAAGAAGAAGAAGAGTTGGACCAGCGGAGAGGAACACAAAATAGATGAATATTCCCTAAGAATACCGAACAAATTGAAGTACCTAGGAACAAACCGGACGAACCAGCTGGAGTGGAGAGAAACAGTAAAGGAGAGAATCAAAACGGCACAAGGGTAACATACCGTTCATTGAGAAAAATAAACTATCATGGGACCTTACCAAATGTATGTACATAGCCATCATACGGATAACGATGATATATGGAGTCAAAAACGCGGCAACAACAAAAGCCAACAGAAGAAGCTTTTGAGAAGAGACTAAAACAACAAGACGAAAACAGCAACACAAAACACCAACATAATAGAAATATACACAATGAAGTATTGGAAGGGACCCAACACATTTACTGAAGAAAGCGCTAGCACCGCACAGCAACAAACTAAAAATAGGGAGACCATGCTACAGTGGAGAACGACAATTGAAAGGATCAGGATCAACAAATGAACACCACTAACAAATCGCTAGGATATATACTCTACCACAATCGGAAACCGAGGAATCAGAAGACTCAGAAAAAAGAAGATTCGAAGAAGCAAAAACGCAAAAAGAGGAACAAAAACACTCCATATTACAACACAACACAGCAACATATTTTACAAGAAGAGTCAGAATAGGCAGAAGTCCAGAACCAAACACACAAAAAAGGGAGCTTAAACGCTCCCTTACGACACAATGCGGTAACGCATCTCACAAATACCTACACCTCCCATCCCACATTCCTTTACCATGCGCCATGTGGCTCTCTCTACTGGCAACAAGCATGACCTTAGTCCAACCCAGCGTGGACGTAGCAGGCACAGCTGTATACCTGGGAGTGGCAGCAATGCCTACCGCACGCTGGTAAATCAATCAAGTACTCCCACCCAAAACACAAGCTACACACCAACACTCATACCCAATGTATCACCAGGGAGGCTATTATCGAATCTCTATTAGCAAATGTCTCGTACTACTTTAGAAAAAATGTCTACCAAAATTTGCACGACCCAAAAATTATGCATTCTCGAATGTCGTATTCTGCAATTTGCAGAAGAACGTTCAAGTGGGTAAAGACCATAAAACATTTATTCTCCCACGTGAACAATGGCAAATTTTTATGAAAATGGCTATCTTGAAAGAAGCAAATATGCTTGCTGGAATTGAAAACTTAGAATTGCAAGAAGGTGTAGAGCAATGTAGGCGAAGATATTACAAGAAATATTATCAGTTTGAACTTAACGATAGGCAGTTTATAAGTGTTTAAGTTGGGTAAAGATTTAGCAACAAATCTAATAAAATTAGTTTGACCATTTATACAAAGGCAAACGCGATTTCTTGTCATTTTTTTGTTATTCTTGCCATGTTTTAACTATACTAGACTATACACTTTTATATTACATATTTTATTAATCACTTAATAACAGATAACATATCAGTAAAAAATGTTGCATGATTCATTGATTTTCAGGGGGATTTTTCGTATGTCATGGACACTCATCCATTGATAATAACTAATTATTACGTAGGAGTAAAGATGATAGAGATAATTGTAAAAACTACAATGATACACAAATTTTCACCTTTCTAGCTGCTGTAAATTATAAAGTATTAACAGAGAAAAACTGTTTAAATACAAGTTGTAGTTTTGTTCATTCTCTACAATATTGGCAACAACTGATTTTAGGGTAGAACTAATAGGAATATAATCGAGAAGAATCTATTTTGACAGCCATTTCTCCAACATGGCGGCCGTAGCAGCAACGATATTTTTGTGGAAAACGTGAATTAATGATTTTGGCAATTCCGCTACATCTTAAAAGAAAAAATCTTGTAGGAATTATTCACGGCTTAAATGCCAACTGACCTGACCGTACTATGATCAATTATTATGCATCAAATTAACGAGAAAATTATTTCTAACACTTACTTCTTGGTTTACGAGGAGGCCTTCTCTGACACCTAGCTGCTAACCTGGCAAGCTGTCTGGCAGAAGCGGGGAAATCTAAACCGTCATTTTTATCCTGAGCTACGAGTCTCCTTTCCTCGGCGAATACCCTTAGCCACCGCTGTTTATCGCTCGATGAACGACAGCAGAACAACAGCCATTTATCACGGATCATGCTGTATAGTTTTATGGCATGCCTTACGCTAACTCCTAGGTGAGCATCTGCAAGGGAAATAACATTTTAGATGTTTAGAAGTATACATGGATAAATAAGAATAGTCCAGTGATTGAGTAGTTGGGATCTGATAAGTGCATAAATTTTCAAGTGATGGGAATCTGTAGTTTACTATGCCACAAAACAGTTTTTTTGATATCTTTCTCTAGGTTAGTTTTATAACAAAAAATGTTATTATGAAAATAATAAAACATGAAATTCATGAGATTTTTGGGGACCTCACTAGAAATGCATACAATAATTTTTACATTCAAAGGGCTAACTATAGGCACTGTGTGAATTTGTGACTTGCTTCACCATCGGTGGCTGTCTAAAGCAGAGATGTGGTGAGGAAACTTTCCATATTAGATAAAAGTCTGTAAAAGTCATGTAAATAATATAATTGTATGCACCATTTGGTATCAAAATGAAGCCTGCATCATCAAGAATCAGATTTCACCATAAAATAGCCAATCAATATACTCAATGGAAAGTTAGAAGGAAAAATTCCTGGAAACTTCGTTTTGAAAACTCCGAAAGTTTCCAGGAAGTTTTCCCTCTAACTTTCCATTGGGTATATTGATAGCTTATTTTATGGTAAAATCTGATTCGTGATGATCTTTTACAGTAACTTGATGTAGATATGTCCTGGAATATCGGTCTTTATAATAAAATTACTCTTTTCTTACATTTCGGTTTATTCAACCATCGTCAGAGAACTACAATTAAGTGAAGATATTTTTTTTACATGCTATTTTTTATACACATGGTTATAAATTACTTACATTACTTAATATCATTGTTGAATTGCACACTACAACTATTTACATTTTAGGCGTATTATATATGAGTGTTTAAAAGCAACTAAAAACTGAAATTAAGTATTGCCTGTCTGCGATTCAGTTTTTAGTTGCTTTTAAACACTCATATAATACACAAATGTAAACAGTTGTAGTGTGCAATTCAACAATGATATTAAATAATGTAAGTAGTTTATAACGATGTGTATAAAAAATAACATGTAAAAAAATATCTTCACTTAATTGTAGTTCTCTGAGGATGGTTGAATAAACCGAAACGTAAGAAAAAAGTAATTTTATTATAAATACCGATAACCCAGGACATACCTACATAAAGTTAATTTGATATCAACGGTCAAGAAAATAACATCTATACTTGACTTTTACAGACTTTTATCAAATATGGAAGTTTCCTCAGCACATGTCTGGTCTATAGTTTTAGAGGGAGTCAACTGTCAAAAACTTGTGCTGTTTGAACAAGATTTATCGTCAAAGCTCTTTAAAATAATTATTATGTTACATTTTTTTATTAAAACTGAACAGACTGACAGCTCACTCACATTGAATGTGTTACGGTTCTCCGCAGTGAGGCTGCCACACAATATTCACTCATTGCCTATAGTCAAACAACCTGTAGTTATTGATAATTATAATAAATAATATTTACATTTAAAATATTGATTGTAGTGTTTGGACATTGTCTATTCGTCCAAGCATGCGAGGAATATTTCACTAGACGAGTCAACTTCGTCATCATCATCAAACGCGTCAATGGGGTCATCCCCCATGTTTTTTTTTAAATTATGAAATTTCGTAAAAAAATAATACACCCGTTTTTTTATATTACTTCATTTGATATAAGAAAAAGAATAATAAAGTTTTCCCGCGCTGCTGGTGACGTAGTTTATCCTGTTTGTACGGAGCAATAATAATACATGTACCTAAATACAAAAAAATTTTGGATTTCTCCCCTTCGCCTATCAAAAAAGTTAGTCCCCCTCCCTCTTCAAAAAATTTTCGGACTAAAAATTTTTGTTTCGGATTTCTCCCCCCCGGGCCCGTATTTTCTCTCCACGGCCCTGCCTAAACATCACGTGGAAAATAACACAGGCCCACAAAGAAAAAAGTTATTTGAACTGGACATCTGAATATACTTTTCCTTAGTATTTTTTCCCGCTGATTACGAATCTGAAGTCAGAATGGGGGGGGGGGGGGTTAATGCGCATATTACAGAGAAAAACCGAAAAACTGCCAAAAAATGCGTTTTTTATGGTTTTTTGGGTGGTAAAATATGCATGTGGCGTGTTCGGTTAGGCTGCATGTTTTTTTGCCCCACTGACCTCAAATCTATTGTTAGAACCCAGGGCTAATTGGGTTGTTGACGAATTTTCAAAAATAGTGAAATAGGGTAGTGGAGGACTTAATTTAGTTATATATTTAATTTGGAAGAAAAATTCTTAGTGCAACATATTTTAAAAAATTGTTAAACTTCGACTATTTGAATGTGCCGCGAAAACGGTAGTGACATCATAACGGCAGTTAGATGTGAACTTATAAGCAGAACAGATGAAGACGAATAAGTTGACATTGCTGACAAGAAAGAAAATAACCTCATATGTCAAAAGTAAATTTGACGTTTAGCTAGTAGTGATTGATGTTTGCAGTTATTGTTAATATTTTTTTACAAAACGACTAAGGCAGTATATCTGTAAAAGCGAATTCTGACATTCTACTTGCGGTAGATATATTTATGGTCAGCGAATTTTTAAAAAGAGACGATCGTTTTGACATTGCAATGGTTGGAAGTGCAAAAGCTGCAAGGTACTTACGTTACAACTGCTATAGACAGTACAACAGTGTAATTTCTGCAAGAACTTCCTTTATCTTATCTTATTAATATTACATGATATGTCTAATATGTATTTTATTATTTAATTTAGATGAATTTTGTTAACTATACTTTGTATTTTATTAAATATTTCCTTTTCATTGTTTTATTTCCTATTAACTATATACCTGCATGCGTATCTAACTGAAAACAACAAAATGAGTTTATCTACTAAAGAAATTATTTATTATCCATTGATACTCACTTCTAAGAAGAGTCAGAATGAGACTTACGAAGATATCAAGAAAGGTCTGTATTATAACAAAAAATAATAAATAGGTAAGTACTTTATGCTAGTATCTATCTAAGCAATAAACAATGATATGTACCTATTTATAACACACATAATTCAAAGGGCATTTATAACTACAATCCAACGCATTCGTAGCCATTTCCGACTGATTGTGTTCACCGACTTTAGACGACTTTCACAGTTTGTTTCATATAGTTTTTCAACGGCGAGTTTTTAAATTTCCTTTCTTAATTTATTGATCATCCTAGTATTATGGGGCGTCTAGGGAGCTTCATAAATAATCAATAACTAACAAAAACAACTGCACTTTATTCCAACATAAACTAGATAAAATACATAAAAGCAGATTAAAGCCATTTCCCTACTTTTAGGAAGATACGAAGTCAAAGCATGAATAACATTCTAATCTAGAGTCGTTAAGAATACAAAAATACACCCTGTTTTATCCACCAGTTTGGCGGGTAATTTAAATTTGTAACAGCTAGAACGCAACACAAGTCTTGTAATGCGGCCGTTTTTCCTACAACATAAACCCATATTAAAAATCAAATTCCTACATTAAGATACAACTTACCACAAATAAAACGCTTAGAATATATTGTAATTTGTTACTTTACTTGACATTGAAATGGTCTCCACAATAAGAAGACTTGGTCCTTCTCTGGTGGCTTTGAATCATTCATTTTTACGTTCAGTGTTTATTATTGGAACACAACAGTTTTTCTGATGAATTGGTGGTATTATTTACACAGTACGGCAGAAAACACTATCTGTACTTATATTTATCCATAACTAGATGCTGTTAAACTGTACCGAATTGTAACCTATGAACGTCAGTTGAATTTGACGTTAAATATAATGTCAGATTAAACTGTCGTGATTGTCTTTTTTCTCCGTCGCTATCAGCGCGTTTCTAAATTAGTACCCGTTTCTCATCGTTTTATAACTAACTTCTCTACAGACTGCCGTTATTATGTCATCTCCGTTTTAAATGCATGTATTTTTGTAATTAATATTATAATATTATAAGACTTTCTTTTCAACTTCTACATATTTGTAATGATTTTTTATGAATAATTGTTATTGTTTAACATAGATTCTCCTCAAATTTTAACTTAGTGCAACAACCCAATTGTCAAAATGTTGAGGAAAATTAAAAAAACCGTAAAAAATTGCGTCTTTCAGGGATACTATGTTTTTTTATGGATATCACGTTTTTTTCACGAATCATAGCATGTTACGATGGCCTACGTACACCTGTTTTGAGTTATTTTTCCCGCTGATCACAAATGTTGAGTCAAATTTGAAGGTCAGGTATGAAAATACTGAGAAAAATCAAAAAAAAATGTCAATAATCGGGTTTTTTCATGGATGTCGCGTTTTTTCATGAACGCATAGCATGTTCCAATGGTCTGCATACACCTTTATGCAGTAATTTTTTCCGCTGATCACGAATCTGGAGTCAAATTTTTGGTTCAGTGATGAAAACACTCAGAAAAATCAAAAAAACTGTCAAAAAGCTGGTTTTTCAGGATACCCAATCATTGTGCGTGATATATAGTATTTCAATTGTATATGGGTTTTCGTTTTTGAACGCGCTTTTCTTCAAACGATCTGTATAAGGGGTTTCTTGGTTATTCGTTCCTTTTGGTTTTACTTCTCTTTGTAGCATCCAGCAGTAATCTGCACATTAAGCTTGGGCTAATGAAACAATTTGCGAAAGCTCTTAACAAAGATGGTCAATGCTTTAAATATTTGAGTCATTTGATGAGTCACAAATCTGATGCTAAACTGAAGGATTCGTTGGGCCTGAGATTCGAACTTTATTTAGGGACCAAGAATTCGTTGATTCTATGAATGAAGTAGAAAAGGCGGCATGATTAAGTATTAAAGATGTGTCCACAAAATTTCTCGGTAATACCAAAGATCCAGACTACAGAAACATTGTATCAAAAATGATAAAGCATTACGAAAAGTTAAGTTGTATGTTGAATTTGAAATTGCACTTTCTCGATTCACATCTGGATGAGTTTCCAGAAAATAACGACGACTTCAACGAAGAGCAAGAAGAAAGATTCCACTAAGATTTAAAAGACTTTGAACGTCGATTTCAGGGTAAATGGGATGTCAACATGTTAGCAGATTATGCTGGATGCTACAAAGAGTGAAACCAAAAGGAACGAAATGACGAAGAAGCCCCTTATACAGATCGTTTGAAAACGAAAACCCATATAAAATTGAAATACTATATATCACGCACAATGATTGGGTATCCTGAAAAAAACAGATTTTTGACGGTTTTTCTCAGTGTTTTCATCACTGACCCCAAAATTTGACTCCGGATTTGTGATCAGCAGAAAAAATTACTCGATAAAGGTATATGCAGACCAATGGAACATGCTATGCGTTCATGAAAAAACGTGACATCCATGAAAAAAACCGATTCTTGACAGTTTTTTTAATTTTTCTCAGTATTTTCATCACTGACCTTCAAATTTGACTCAACATTTGTGATCAGCGAGAAAAATTACTCAAAACGCAGGCCATTGTAACACGCTATGTATTCATGAAAAAAACGTGATATAAAAACGTGACATAAAAAAACATAGTATCCGTGAAAGACGTGATTTTTTAAGGTTTTTTTTTATTTTCCTCAATATTTTGACAATTAGCCCCGGGTTCTAACAATAGATTCGAGGTCAGTGAGGCAAAAAAACGTAAGAAAAATACATGCAGCCTAACCAAACACTCTACATGCATATTTTACCACCCAAAAAACCATAAAAAAATTTTTGACAGTTTTTCGGGATTTTCTCTGTAATATGCGCATTAACCCCCCCCCATTCTGACTTCAGATGTCCAGTTCAAATAACTTTTTTTTTGTGGGCCTGTGTAATAATTAAAATTATTTTTGGAATAAGGAATCAAAAGTTTCCCAGAAATGCGATAAGCTCAATGACAACAATGAAATCAACTCATCAGTCGAAACATTCACCACAAGCAAAAAAAAACATCCAAACGTATATACTTATATCAAATAATTACATTAAAAAGGTTTACCTTTTCCATCAGGTACATCAATTATTTCACAAGTATCTAGGCATATCCGTCCTTTGTACACATATGTATTTCTTTTTAGGATGTCCTACAACAACAACAAAAATTTTAACGATCTAAAATTGCAAATTAGGAAACTGAAAGGAACAAAATTAAAATATTTACGACTTACATACCTTTTTGCAGTAGACAATTTGATGATCAAAAAGAAACAATGTGATGTTGTTGGTCCACATACCAGTCGTTACCCTGACAACCTCTCCTTGATAAATTAGTTGGGTGCTAACTTCAATAAGGTCTTCGCCCTGTCAAATAAATATGATTGAAAGTTTATAATATAACACATTTTTATCAATAATATAACTAGTTTAATCCACGACAGAATAGTAATTGCATCTATTAAGTAGGGTCTATGAAGTGATAAGTAACGATTTTCCTAAATATTTACATGAGAGATTGGTATTTCGTACACTCGTGTTTTGCTGACAGTACAATTAGTACTCTTCGTAATCCTGTACATAAAACTACCCAGTATAAATAGTCATTCAGATCTTTCAGCTAGTTTATACAATAAAATATCAGAAGAATTTAAAAGTTTTTCATACCAGACATTCAAAAATAAAATTAAGTCTATGTTCCTTAGAGGCTAACTACTTTCATTACCACCTCTCCCCAGGGCCGTACCCAGCTTTGGCGGGCCCCGGGCAAAGTAAATCTTCCGGACCTCCTTATTTTGAAAAGGATTTTAAAAAATGGAAGTGCACATGGCACCACATGCACGGCGCAGGATGACAAGAGAGAGGTTACGTCAGCAGTGTTGGAAATAACACGATAATTATCGTTTTTATACGATAAATTCAACTGCTACACGATAAACGACTGAAAGCATGTTATCGTATCAAAACATTCTGATGAACATAACAATTATTAAAATTTATTGCACAAAAAATAAACGTCCTAGAAATAAATAAAAATCCTGAGAGAGACCCACCAGGATTTTTAATTTTTTTGTAGGCCCGGGCGGGGCCCTTTATAGGGCCAGGCCCCGGGCAAATGACCCGAGAAAACCGGTCTGAGTACAGCCCTGCCTCTCCCATATATTATTGTTTTTTTATCTCTCTACTCATTCATCCACTTATTTGTGATAAAGGGTATCTGTGGTATACGTACAAATATTTTGCAGGATATGTTGGCCCAAAAGAATGTAACGGTTCATTTTTAACCTCTGAATATCACTGGTTTAATTTACTAGATTTATTACATTTTTCGTCGTAAAATATTTTAAGCCCAACCCTGTAGTACTAGAACTTTTGGTAGGAATTTTAAATAAGTGGAGCCTCCGTATGGAGAAAGAAAGGATACCTCAGTTTGGAGCGAGTCGCCAACTCGGCCGCTTGGGGCGGTCCCCAAGCTCATCAATTTGTAGTGTGAGATTACAAAATAAGAGTAAGAATTTGTCTCCATATTTTGAGTTTTGATAGCTGCCGGTAGAATTTGATTATAAATAGACAATCTGGGAACTACTGATAGAATTTGATTACGTAGTTATCATTTAGTGAGTGTATTTGGATTGGCAGCACAAGCTTTTGATGATAAAATACATTATTATAGCTACTGTGTTTAGTTTGCCTAAAAATGATATAAATTTAAATGCTGAATCGATACAAAACTGATACCGACCTAAGAAGTTTGTTTCTATAATATATAATGTATCTAGTGAATACGTCAATTCCCTGTATTTACTGTAAGTAAATAAACATTTATTTTATTCCATTGTGGCCAACGGCGAATTGCAGTCTGTAAGGGCTATGTTCCCTTGATTTTCTTCATATTTATTAGCTATTTTGGCGGTGTCTCAGCGTTTTCACCTGTTGTGTAGTGCGGAATTTGTTTTTGAGTCCCATTTGTCTGTGGCTTTTACAACTGTCTTCCGCCTTTAATTTCCTGTTTTTATATATCTTCTGTAATTATTGAAATAGTTGGGATTTACACAAGCTTTTAGCTGAGACCCCTCTACATTAAATAACGTTTATTTTTATTATTACAATCATTTAAATTTGTCACATGAAAACTGTAAAATTGCATGAGATACTGTCACTATTTTGGAAAAAATTTCTCCAATTTTTGTTTTTAGAACAAAAATTTCAAATTGTCCGTATTTGTGACTCTTGCAGAACACGCAGTAAAATTTTATTTATACAGGGTGTAATCAGTTTCATGTCATAAAAAAAAACTGGTAATGGGGACCGACTAGACAAACAAAAAACCTTTATGACTTTTCCTCTAGAGGCACTTTGAAAAAAACTGACCTGGGTCAACAATTTGAATATTGGGGTAGAAAACACTTGAGAACCACTGCCTTTCTGGGTCAATGGACGTGTACTTCCCAATTATACAACTTTTAAATTATCATAAAAAAATGCAAAGATTACCGACCCACTCGTTCTCGCCGGCCCGCGGTTTCAAAGCAAAGAATGGAGGCACCTTTGATGATCGTCTCAACGGAACTAATTATAAAAATGTAAATAATTCGTTATCTCTTTTGCAGAACTGAACAATTAATGGGCGTAGAGGTTTAAACACAGCATTTCTTTACATGTGTTTTTTTAATTTAGAACAAAATATTGGAGCTTCTATTGTTGTTTATAATTTATCAGATTTAAATGTGATTTATTAACATTTGTAACCTAACCCCTGAGTGTTCTGGGTTAAGCTTAAAAAACGAGTAATTACTGCATGACATTGGGAAATAAAGAGTTAGAGGTCTGAGATTCGATAACAGAAAACAATTATGTGTATTTTAAGTTTGATTTATTTAACGAATTGCTCATCAAGTATCGAAAACTAAAATATTCGATAAATCTAGAACTCACCAATAAATTAATTTTCATTTACATAAATTGTTCGAAATGGCTTCCGTCTGCATCAATACACTTTTCGGCACTTCGAACTAAGGACATACGCACTCCGTTCAACACATTTGGTAAATTAGGATCATTTTTTATGGTTTCTATGCACATTAAAATACCACACTAAACTATCAACTAACATTGTCAATAAAGAAAATAAAAACAAAAACTTGGTCCAAAATCCAAAAAGCAACACAAAAAGAACGAACAAGTAAGTAGTGTCTGTACGTAATCAAGAACTTAACGACTTGAACGGTAAGTCAATAAAATAAATCTTAACTGTAAATATGTGGCCCAAAATTCAAAAAGAACAAAAGCACACAAAAACAACGAACGGGTTCGACGTGTGTACTTAACGAAGTGCCCACAGAAACTAAAATATCGCACAAGGGAGAGTATAGTTTTCTTCAGATCTACTAAGCACTCAGAAAACGCCGACGTCTTTCACTTTTACCGCATCGCTAAAGACCTTACCTTACCTACTTTTAAAAAACCATAAAAAAGCGTGATTATCAACTTGTGTCCTCGCCAACGCGCAGTCTCTAACAAAGGAGCTCGACACTTTGAAAGAGCCATATTAGCTTATTTGATGGTTAGAGGCGCCGACATACGCGAAGATAAAAGCCTATCCCAACATTCCAGCAGTTCTCAAACAATATTATTCGAAATTTTAGTTTATTTTTTTTCTATAAAACTATGGGTTTTAGACCCCATGTTATATAAGGTTTTTTTGTTCGTTTAGTCGTTCCCCACCACCAGTTTTTTTTAATGACATGAAACTGATTACACCCTGTATACTTGTCAAGTTAACAAAACTCGAGTTAAGTATACTGGTAACAAACTAAAGTTGAAAAAATTGCAGAAACTTACCTCCCATCCTTCTACCCTTTGCTGCCAAGCAGCTAGTTTTTCTAGGCTTTCCATCCTCCTCTTTCGCTCATTAATCAACATGGCCACACCGCGCATCGCTTCTAATGCCTCCTTGATGTTTTCGTAATCATCATGGTCGACTTTAGTATACTTTAACAATTCAGCTAGTTGCAAGGGATATTTACAGATCCTCTGCACAGGAGTTAATAGATATCCGTCTAACGGGATCTCGATGAGACCCCTCATTAATCTACACGCTTCGAAAAATTTGCTATAATTATTATATTGGTAAAGTTCTTGTAGAGATGCAGTTGCCATGGGGTGGCTGTTGCAGTAATCCGAGTACATTTTAAAACCGCTACGGTGTTTTAAGAAACAACTACCAACACAACTTTTATAAGGAGCCTCCCAGTCTATACAACTCTCAAGGTCCTTTAGAAATGCAGACTGAAACCTCAAAATATCTTCTAAATTAATAAATATTGTTTCTATTTGTTCTTCGGTGAACATGTCCTTACGCTTACGACACTCAGATATGTAACCCTCCGCCACGTCTTGTAGAACTTTAACAAAATCCCTTTCAGTATGTACTAATTCACGCACTACACTAGTTCGCACTTGATCATTCGATAACAAAGAGATACTAGTCCGTCTGCGGATCTGAGTTGACATGTGTTGGCCCGAAGCCATCGCTGCAAGACAGTCCTCGACAGTGTCTTCTTGGCTGACCCTTAACCTTACAAACTGCGCAGGAAACCATCCCGATTTGCCGTTCGTTGAGCCCCACCACCAGTCTCTGTTGGCCGTTTCAAGGACCTCTATCACATCACCAGCTCTGAAGGCAAGTTCTTCCGCTTCGATAGCCACATGATCGAAGACGGCTTCGGCTAGGATTACCATTTCTTCATCCATAGCCAGTTCCAGGGACTTCTTTCTATCGGTGAGAGAAGCTATGGATGACTCGGAATCAGACATCATTTCATCATCGGAGGTTCCCAAGCGAGCATCGTGTTCATCCTCGCTCAGGACGTTAGAACCACCAGCTCGTAAACCTGGTTGAAAAAAAAATTATCAGTGAATTCCTCAGTAATCCAATATTGTACGATTTCTTGTATAATAATAATAATAATGTATTTATTTCCATCAGACTATTAGATCAACAATAAAATAAAAATTGAAAAAAATAATCAGTCTTAATAAAATACGCACATATCTAAATTCTATCCACAATGTTTCTATAAAATCTACAATTTTTATACATGTTTTTTACTACTGAAAGTGAATAAAAAGAAAAAATTGAAATGATGGGAAGTGTAAAATTTTTATCCACTTGGGAAAGAAATTCAGAATGTTACAAATCGTTTAACTTTTTTATGCCCTGTAATTTCAACGTCTACCAAAGATTTAGCCACCTACAATGTGATTCTTTTTCGAAATAGTGCATAAACTGCTTGTAGACAAAAAAATCAGCTTTGCAGATTAGTATTCTGTGGCGGAAAATGCAAAACTTTTCCGCGAACTCCAATAGCCCGGAGCGCAGCGGCCGGGGTTACGCGCTTGCATTCCGAGGCTTTAGCAACATGAGAATCAGTATACTGTATTTTTTGGATGTCTTCTTCAATAAACTATTCCAGAAAAAAACTTCAGCCTTGTAGACATAAGTCAAAAATATTTGTTTTTCCACACTGTGTGGGTGATAGACCTGACACTTCCGACGTGACAGAATATTATTTTCTGGTATGTTTTCATGTATGTAAAATTTCAATTGATATAATATAGTGTGAGATCCCAGAGCCGCCAGACCTACGTCATTTTAGCAAAGCTAATATTTTGACAATAAATAGTGTATTATCTAGTTAAGAACGTATGCGTATTTGCTAGTTTGAAAGTGGGGCCCTTTTGCAGAAAACAGGTACAAAAGGTACATACAAAATTTTACTCCGCACGTTAAAGTATGATAGCTGGATTATTTTACAAGTAACACGTTAACTACATGGTGTAAGCGTTAACCTCTTCTAGAACACAAATTTATGCGCCTCATTTCAGACTCTGAGAGGTACACCTCCCTCAGAGATATCTATGCATGCTGCCACGACATAACCCCACTAGCGGACTACGTCCAGGAAATCTTCCAAAAATTTTACACCACCAATAGTCGATAGTCCACTAACCCGCAACATAACTCAAATCAGACAGCATAATGCAATATTATTCAATCTGAGACACCGCCTACCATACCAGGCGTTGCCCATTTTCCGGCAACTCCCTTAGCCAAATCTTCACCTACCATAACCTTTATAAAACCCTATCCTATCATCTTTCCTAAACTTTATCTTTAATTCCCTCTTTCCTTTTCTATTTGTTAGTTTTTATGCTTCTGTTGTTTTTTTTTTTTTGTTCTTTTTGTCATTTTGTTCGTAAATTCTTTTTAGGCCGAGAAAATTCTTGAAAATTATAACATTTTAAACGATACTTTTTTACATTATCATATCTTCCTGGAGGCAGGGAGACCACCAGGCCGACAGTTCTTGTACGGGTTTTTTCGTTTAGCTTTTTACCCGAGTCAGCAACCCAAATTTTGTAAGTGTTTTCCCAAGTGTTGTGTTATTTTTAATTAGTTTTAGGTCTCTGCGTAGACAGCAATTTTTATTATTATTATTAGTTTTTAAGTTTGTTTATAACAAACAGGAGAGCTAATCCCCCTCCCCCCCGTTAGCCGTTAAGCCGAACCATACCTGCCCCGCCCCGCCTTACATCCACCACGGCACCACGTGCCGTGGTTGTTTGGTTGGCCCCGGGCCAGGATCCGGCAAGGCACATAGTTGTACTAAACTTAAGAATAAAATCTGTTTTCTTCTTCTTCTTCAACCTCTGAATCTTGAGGTCCGAGGTTCGATCCCTGAGCATTCTTAGTTTTTTTTTTTCAAATATACATACTAAGAAAAAAGTTATGGCCAAAAATAATAAATATTTCCCTATCGGTTGTCTCTTTCTTGGTAATCGACATCATAAGTTAATATTTGTTGAGCTGAGAATGCTCAGGATCGAACCTCGGACCTTAAGATTCGGAGGTTGACGTTTACACCACGTTGTTAGTGTGTCACATGGAAAATAAACCAGCTATAATACTTTAACGTACTGATTAAAATTTGTATGTACCTTTTGTACCTGTTTTCTGCAAAAGGGCCCCGCTTTCAAACTAGCAAATACACATACGTTCTTAACTAGATATTACACTATTTGTTGTCAAAATATTAGCTTTGCTAAAATGACGTAGGTCTGGCAGCTCTGGGATCTTGGACTAATACATTTATGCAATTTTTTGCAACATATTTAATTTTTCACTCATTTTTGCAACACTTATATAGATTGATAGGATTGCACCTTCATCATAGATACTATCTAAACTTTCTTGGGAAAAAATCTAGCTTTGTAGAAATGATTTCACGAAAACTGTCGCTACCTCCCTGGCTATAAACCTTGTATTTGGAGATATCTGAAGATATATAACATTAAAATATTTAAACCAAAATGTATGCCAGAAGAAGGGGATTATGAAACAATTAAATTTCTGTATACGGCCCGGTTTTTAGGGTTTTTACATTTTAATTCCGGACTCATAAGAGTCTTGTTTTTTTTTTTGGAGTAAAAGAGTTTTTATTTTAAATTGTAATTGCTAATACTATAACAAGTAAGTAGTAGCAACGCCTAGTTAGTATGGTAAGGTACAAAATTAAGGATTATAAGCAATTAAGAAAATGCTCAACTTAAGTGTCTAGATAGGAATGTTTTTGTGGATTTAATATATGCAACCTTCAAGAAGCTTGTCGACAACTGTGTGTTGACTGTACAAAATATTCAAAGTATATTATACTGCAGTGTGTGGGGGCACAGTGCATAATTCTATGAATCATAATTCCAAGATTTAATGCATTCTTTGTGGATAATCGCCATTAATTGGAAAGATATCGGTTTGTGATAAATAAATAAGATAATGCTAGATGTAAAGTAATCCTAGGGCACTCTGGATATTATCTGTTGCATTCTCGAGCATCCTTACTGTATATGATTTAATGAATTACAGTAATCTCACCTATTAAAACTACCTAGGGCTAACAATACACTGGAATATAAATTTATGACTCAATTATTATGTACCAGTATTTAACAAGTGTAGGTAGCAGAGGCGTAGCTAGGCTACATGGGATGACAGATATTTTTGGGCTTCCTTAGACAAGTGATACAAAAAAAAAAAAATGATATAAATTTTTTTTTAAATCACTAATTTCAAAACTACGTTTTGCACCGATTTCAAATTGATATATTAGGTAATAAGGTGTAGTTCCTTGCTACTTTTCACTAATAGTACAGTAACTAGAGGTTTTAACTTCGGAATAATGTCATATTGAAAGGATTTCGTTCATTTTTGGCAGTATTATAGTAAATGTTTCACAGAAAAGTTTCTATATTGTATGGGGGCTTGCTAATTTATAGGGGGTGGATGCCACCCCTTCTCAGGGAGTGGCACTTAAAAAAGATATATATTTATTGGAGCTGAAAAAGAATAATATTTTAAAAAGAAAATGTTGTATGCAATTTTTCACATAAACTGATAGTTTTTAAGTTATAACAACTTCAAAATTGTGATTTTAGCTTAAAAAAAAAGTATTTCCAAACGGCTTTCGTCAAGTATCTCGAAAAATATTACTTTATCGAAAAAATGTCAGACCAATTACAGCAAGTACGAACTGGGAATTAATTATATTTTTCGTTTATTGATGTAGGATTAATAATTTCGGAGATATTTAAGTTTATATTTTGCATCCAAGTGTTTCGAAATTACCTTTAGTTTAAAATGCATTTTTTTTAAAGCAAGTGCTTTAAATGAGCAAACAAATTTGAGCATCTAGATAATGCTACATTTTAACGAAAAACTGTATTTGAGATTATTTTTTGAAATTACTAGCTAATTAGAGTAACGAAATGGCGACCTTTTTATATAAAAAAATATAAATACGCAGATTTTTCCGTCATAACTTCTTTATCTCTTATGCTACAGAAACGAGTAAAAAATAATTTGAAAGCGCAATTAATTGTCTTTAATTTCATTTCTTAGCATGCGTGACGTAGGTGTCGCAATTTCTGAGATATTCAACATTTAACTGCATTTTTCGTCTCATAAACGTTCGGACGCCATTTGTAAACTTTCAAGCCAGTACCACTTTGATTCTTCCGTATGTCAAAGATTTTACGTTTTCACACTATATATTTAAAAATCTTTGCCCTACTCTCTTACGCTCAACCAAAAGCACAAAAAATGATGATTTTGTCGTATTTTTGGATCTTTATCAATGGTAAAAAATCAAACTACGTAAAATGTAAGTATATTGTTTGTCGTATCCTCAAATGTTGAAGTTTGAAAAAAATAGTAATTTTTTTTTATTTTGCCTCGAATTTAAAAAAAAAAGTGTTGTTGGAGCCAAAAAAGGACCTTATGGACACCCTTCCTTTATGGAAATAAATAAAAAATCGAAATTCATTATCAGTTTATGAGCTTTATTTTTGGTCTCTATCCATTTTTCAATAAAACCAATATTTATTGAGATATTTGGAAAAAGAAAAAAAAATTACGTTTTATCTAAAATACCTTTATAGTTTAAACTTTAATTTTTTCTAAAGAAGGTGCTATACACAAACGAAAAAATTTGAGCATCTACGTCATGCTATATATTAATGAGAAACAGTGTTTGAAATTCCTTTTTTTTTAATTACTGGCTAATTACAGTAACAAAATAGCGACTTTGTTATTAAAAAAATGTGAAGACGCACATTGCTTCGGTCATAACTTCTTTGTTCTTTATGCTACAGAAACAAATTAAAAAACGGTTGAAAGCTTAATTAATAACCCATTATTCTACCTATTAGCATTCTTGACGTAGGTGTCACAGTTTCTGAGATATTTAACTCTCACTCTAAATAATTATCTTAGGAACACTTGGATGCCAAATATAAACTTAAAAATCTCCGAAATTATTAATTCTACATCAATAAACAAAAAATATAATTAATTCCCAGTTTGTACTTTCTGTAATTGGTCTGTAACATTTTTTCGATAAAGCAATACTTTTCGATATACTTGACGAAATACCTTTTTTTTAAGCTAAAATCGCAATTTAGAAGTCGTTATAACTTAAAAACTATCAATTTATGCGAAAAATTGCATAGAACTTTTTCTTCTTAAAATCTGATTCTTTTTCAGCTCCAATAAATATATAATTTTTAAGTGCCACCCCCTGAGAAGGGGTGGCATCCACCCCCTATAAATTAGCAAGCCCCCGCACAATATAGAAACTTTTCTGTGAAGCATTTACTATTATACTACCAAAAATGAACGAAATCCGTTCAATATGACATTATTCCGAAGTTTTGCATATTTTTTACCTCTAGGTACTGTACTATAATAAGTACGTACAGATTTGTAAAACTGAATAAAACTTTATTTCTTACTTTTTAGAGATATTTTTTTAAGATTATTTGAAGGCGCTAGGGAGGTTCGATTTAAAAAACAATTTTTTTTCAACCTTTGTAGTAGCTTCTATTATTTACTTAACTTCAACATAGTGGATGAGACTATTGTGAAATTCTCTTTACGTTGCTCACCATGTGAATGTTACCAGGAAAGTAATACCCTGTTGTTTGTAAATTAATTGAAATTACCGGCAACGCCGCCAAATTTTCGAATATGAAAAATATCAGAGATGGAAACTTTCCAACAAACGTTTCTAGGAAATTTTCGGGAGTTTCCGGAACAAAGTTTTCATAAGAATCAGAGATGGGTAAAGGAACGAAATTTTAATAAAAATGAAAATATTCAATAAAATATTTGAATATTCCGAAAATTTACAAAGAAAACTTTCCCGTTTTGTGGGCTCTACATAATGGCACTCTGGGGTTTTACTTTTAATGGGGTTTTTACGGGGTAACATGCTTTTTTTATATAATCAACCTCTCTTTTCTATAGTGGATTTCAATTTTACGTCAAAAAATGTCAATCTTTTGCTCTTTGCAATTTTTTTACTCCGAGGCCAATTTGCGCCAGAATTGGCCTCAAAAAGTCAAATTTTTCTAATTTCAATATTTTTTTACGGCGAAAGGATGCGATTTGGAGAAAAACACTAGAGAAAAAAGTTATTTATTTTTTTATGTAAACTATACCTTTTTTTTTTCAGATTTCTGATTCGGTTATTTCAAAAATTATTTAAGCCAGATCAGAAAAACGGCTGCCCCTGCGCCGCAGCAACCCGAATAGCTATGACCGACTACACACGTTCGGAGAATGACTTGATAAGCATCCCCACCAATTTTTGTCTCTAGAGCTTATGTGTTCCATTTTTGTCGGTGGTACTATTAGTCTGGGAGGTGGCGTAAATATTTTATGCGTCATTTTCAACACATCTTTGTTTTTTTAATGTTAGTTTTCGTTCGAAAAACAACTAAAATAGGTGTCAGCTGACGTGGAGATTAAGAGAGTGGGAGGCTGCGCATTTGGTAAAATAATTTTGTTTTTTGCGTCAATCCAACAAAGCTACAAAACTATAAATAGTTTATTTATGTAATATAAATAAAAAAAAATGTGTCAGCTGCATAGGGTAGGGAGCGAAGGTTGTCAGCTGCCCTAGTCAATATATATGAAATATTAGATATACATATTAGAGAATACTTAGAGAGTGCAATCATTGGTTGAGAATAGTGAGGATTAAATAATCAATAATAATATTTCTATTATTTTGGCACATTCAATACGAATAAAACAAATCAATTCTTATTTGAATCACTCTCACTGCTGTATTCTGAATTATCTTTCTCTTCGGAAGTGCTATCTGTATGATCTTCCAAATCTAGATTTTCCTCAGATTCTCGAGCGTCATCGTTCTCATTTTCGTCTTCACAACTATCTGCCGAAAAATATTGAACATCATTGAAGTGAATAAAAGAGAATTCATGGAGAAGTAAAAGATTATATGCATAGAATACCATTTACGGTATTTTCAATTTTCGGTAATTGATCGCCTTGAAACCACTTGAAAATATACTTCTTATCGTGTTCTTCCCATCCATAATCAGCTGGCAAAGACAAACTTGGCATATGAAGACGTGCATGACTCCACAACTGAGCAATGTAAGAAATTCGCAAAAAATGCTCTTTCAATTATGTCTTACATGGAGGTAACATAGATCCTTAGAAATTCTGGTCAATCTTCAAGACAATCTTCTTTCTGGCTGACGTTGTGATCAGGGACGTCTTAAGCATTCTTGAGGCCCTGGCCCCATATGCAAATGTAGGCCCCCCTTTTATAATTTTGTTTGCAATCAAGAAATTAGCTTATATAGTCTCACTAATATGCAGGCATAGTCGTAGGTAGGCTATAGGCGTAGGTTAATCTTTCGATGATCTCTATAAAAATGTATTTGTCGCCTCGCATTTATATTTTGAATTATTTTTATAAGTAGCCCAGCCATGGCCCAGTTTGGCCATGCCTTAAGACGTCCCTGATTGTGGCATTATACGCCTTCATGAAAGTAGCTACGCGTACGAGATTAATATTCTTGATTCTTTTAGAACCGTAGATATGACAAACAAATTCTTCCAGAATAGTAAAATTCTCTTAGAAGTTTTCAGGTGCGTGTTGAGAAATGTTATGTATTAAAAAACATGCCTCCTATTGTTTCAAATACGGAATATCGACATTTGAGCATCGATAAATATATTACTTATAAAATACTTTGTTACTATTTGTGCATAATATGATTATCTAATATTTCATACAAATATGATTTTCTTTCAAGTTTCGTATGAGAAAGCAGGCGTAAAATAGAGTATTTCTTTAGTTTGTGTTGAGAGAAACTTGAAATTGATCATCAGGTGGTTTTAAAAAAATGAAATAGTACGTTAGCTGGGGCATTAAAGATACCACGCGCGGTGAGCGCCTGGACGCTGACGCTGCGGTACACTTAAAAGGCCTAGCTGACAGGTTTTGTCCCATGGTATTGTCAGCTGATACTTTTAATTGTTTTTTATATCGTAAACTATCATATAAATAAATTTCAACTTTGTTGAAATAACGAATTTTCACGTGTTTTTCATACATATTAACTAGGGCAGCTGACAAACTTCGTTCCTTACCCTATGCAGCTGATACATTTTCTTTTCATTTATATTACATAAATAAACTATTTATAGTTTATAACCCGGTCAAAATAGCTCAAAAAATGGGGGTAAGCTTACAATAATTCGCATAGAGCTTAAAATTGGTACGAATGTTGGGAACACCATTATAAATGAAATGTGGAAAGTCCTCATCGATCCCACATCTGCAAAAAAAATTATTCAAGGTCAAAGTTCGCAAATATGGGTTTTTGCATTTTTCAGCCAAACGGTAAGTTTTATCATAAAAATAGGTAGATCGTGCAATTATCTATAAAAATTGTTCTTACACTTTTTTTCCTAAGAATCACCATTTCTGAGATATAGCGATTCAAAAAGTTGAAAAAGTTGTGTTCTCCATAATATGCACGAGTACGCGCCTATATACATCACAATTTTTGTCTGACCTATTTTTATGATAAAACTTATAGTTTGGCTGAAAAATGCAAAAAACCCGTATTTGCGAAATTTGACCTTGAATAATTTTTTTTTGCAGATGTGGGATCGATGAGGACTTTTCACATTTCATTTATAATGGTGTTCCGAACATTCGTATCAATTTTCAGCTCTATGCGAATTATTGTAACCTTGAATGTCTATTTTGACCGGGTTATTAGTAGCCCTTGTTGGATTGACACGAAAAACGAAATTTTATCGGGTGCGCAGCCTCCCACGCCCTTCATCTCCGCGATTGAAGTAGATGACACCCGATTCTTCGATAAGCAATGAAAAAACAACCTATACTGAAAAAATGAGCTTTGTTGAAATTATGTAATTAAAATTGACGCTGTCTCCCAGACTATATTTAATCCAGGGAAATGAGGTTTTGGCCGGGACTGTGACTCATCCAGGCAGAGACCACGATTTTTAGGTAGTATAGGTATCGATAAATGAAACCTATATAAAATCTGCGGTCGATTTTCTGCATATGTTTATTTACAGCTATTTTAATGCAAAAAAATGGAAAAAACGTGTTTTTTCACACTTTTTCACCTGCCAGTAAAAAGTAAACTATCTTACAGATAAATCAAATGAATCACCTTGTAGGAAATTAAAAAAGCTTTAAAATGGCGGTTGTTAAATGTCGATATAGTTAATTGTTGCTAAGATAATTGCAAAATGCGGAATTTTATTCAATAAACAATATCTTGTGTAAAAAACAATCTACTGTTTTGTCCTTGCGTAAATAGTTGACTCTCATAGTGCTTAATATCTGGTAAAAATTTCAAATCGATTCGTCAAATAGTTTTTGCAAAATTGCATTAATTTTTCCCAGAGACCTTTTTTTTTGCAACCCCACCACGTCCAGCGAAATCAAAATACAATGATTCTACGGCCTCCACCTGAAAGGGAAAGACTTGATTTACCAAAATGCTTTGTTAGATATCGAAAAAATTAATTTTCAGACCTCCAAATGACGTTGCAAAAGAACTCAGATTTTTACCTTATAAACAAATAGAATAATTTTTTAACAATTGATTGTAGAGCATAGGTTTTTCAATATTTGAAAAGCTGATATTTTTACACGAATTTTGAAAAAAAAGAAGGTCCTAGGTCAATTTGGGGCAAAGTTAGCAATTTTTTTTCAAAAATTCATAGCTCCTTTGTTTATAATAATTAAGAAACGTAACAAGCGCCATTTTAAAGGGGAAGAGTTCAACTTTTAGTATAAAAAATTTGAAAATGATTGCACTTTCTCAAAACTGTTGGCAAAGCTTCTAAAATGAGGCTCGAATCAACTTAGCTCGGAGGTTGTGGAGGGGGAACCCTCAAATCCGCGCATTCAAAAATTAAAACAGCATCTTCAAACTGACCACATAAGTCATAACTTTGGTGTTTGTTAACCGATTTTGATGTTTCTTTTTTCAATTTGGGGTACCTTTTTTGCGTACGTTAATAATATTCAATCTGTTAAACTACTAACATTAATATTAACAATGTAATTTGTTTAAACATTTAAAAAAAAATTTTGTTTATGCAAAATATCAAAATTTTTTGTTTTGTTCTTGTTGAAAGTTGTAGAAAAGGCTTATGTACACGTAAATATATATCTTATTGTTATAAACAATTGAATTTTTCAAATTTATAAAATAAAAACATTCTATTCAATATAATTTACATTTTTAAGATATTTTTCAAATGCAAAATTACCATACAATTTATGAAAAGTGCTCTTATTAATTTGCGTATTATTAATTATTAATAAATAATAAAACAAACCATTACTTCCTTCGTAGAAGTATACAACACGCGTGTGAATGTACATGTAGTGACAGCGTTTGTCATGTATAATGGTTTGTATGATACAGTAGAAACTTTCTATGGTTCAACACATCTACTCCAAAATAATAAGAGAGTAATAATTACCTATAATTTGTTTAAACATTTTACAAAAAAATATTTTTATACATTATCAAAATTTTTGTATTATTCTTATTGAAAATTATAGGAAAGGTTTGTGTACAATTAAATATATAAATTACTGTTATATTAAGTTATAAACAATAGAATTTGTAAAGTGTGAAAAGAAACACATTGTTCGATATAAACAACGCTGCAATTTATAATAAAACAGAATATTTGTCGATTCACATATAAATTTACTTAATAATATACACATTCTAATAAGGTAAAATCAATCAACTCGTATTTTTTTTACGATCGGCTCATTATCATCAACATTAGAATGATCAAAGTTATCTAACATTAAATTAATATTTTCAATATCATCATCGTCGTCATTACAATTAATTTCACAATCATTTTCAAATTTTTTACACTAAAAGTTGAACTCTTCCCCTTTAAAATGGCGCTTGTTACGTTTCTTAATTATTATAAACAAAGGAGCTATGAATTTTTGAAAAAAAATTGCTAACTTTGCCCCAAATTGACCTAGGACCTTCTTTTTTTTTTCAAAATTCGTGTAAAAATATCAGCTTTTCAAATATCGAAAAACTGATGCTCTACAATCAATTGTTAAAAAATTATTCTATTTGTTTATAAGGTAAAAATCTGAGTTCTTTTGCAACGTCATTTTGCAGGTCTGAAAATTAATTTTTTCGATATCTAACAAAGCATTTTGGTAAATCAAGTCTTTCCCTTTCAGGTGGAGGCCGTAGAATCATTGTATTTTGATTTCTCTGGACGTGGTGGGGTTGCAAAAAAAAGGTCTCTGGGATAAATTAATGCAATTTTGCAAAAACTATTTGACGAATCGATTTGAAATTTTTACCAGATATTAAGCACTATGAGAGTCAACTATTTACGCAAGGACAAAACAGTAGATTGTTTTTTACACAAGATATTGTTTATTGAATAAAATTCCGCATTTTGCAATTATCTTAGCAACAATTAACTATATCGACATTTAACAACCGCCATTTTAAAGCTTTTTTAATTTCCTACAAGGTGATTCATTTGATTTATCTGTAAGATAGTTTACTTTTTACTGGCAGGTGACAAAGTGTGAAAAAACACGTTTTTTCCATTTTTTTGGCTGTAAATAAACATATGCAGAAAATCGACCGCAGATTTTATATAGGTTTCATTTATTGATACCTATACTACCTAAAAATCGTGGTCTCTGCCTGGATGAGTCACAGTCCCGAACATGGTACTTTTTTTACTCATTTCCCTGGACTAATTATCATATTTATAGAAATACTTGTGATATTTCAGATCAACAATTTGATAAATAATAAGTTAGCGCGGCATGGTGTCGCGTGCTAATCGAACAAACAATAATGACGAAGACTAGCTGCTAATTACACATTTCCTTGGGTAATTATCACATACTAAACGAGGAAATGAAGCATTCTTTATTGGAAAGTTGTTTATGACTTTGGTACTTCTTGAAATTCTTAGCATTTTGTACAGGTCGGTGGATCCAAAAATAACTTAGGTATGGAGGCATGGGGAGGGTTCTTTCAACTTAATATTTGTCACATGTATAATTCTCAAATCATTTAGTCTCGTGAGAATTATTAATACTTATAAATTAAGGTTGGGAGTCTGCAGAAAATAAACAGATTTTGGATCGATTGTTGCTGTGACAGATAGTAATATGTACAAATTAATTAATAAATATCGAGAGTACTCTAGGTAAATTGGACTATTTTTTTGGATATGACAATGAAAATAAAAATGAATTCTACGGATTTTATATTAAAACCTGTTATATTCTATTTTCTAGATGTTGCGTTTTACCCTTGGTTTTTCTTAAAGCCATTTTGCAATTTTTAATTTTTAGGCATACCAGGTGTAACAGGATCATAGTTTTGAAGATGATTGAAATTTGGGATATCCTATATACATAGTAAGCGGTACTTTTTGACACACAAGTGATTAATAAGTGGTACCACGGTACCATACCAATATGGTTCCATTTGAAACAATTGAGTTTTGCCCCAATAACAATTTTGATGAACTTTATTTGCTCATAAATCACGTAATTTAGTATTTTTGATGGAATTTCAATTTTTCTAGCATTACACGGGTCATTTAGAATAAATCGGAATCGTCATGGCACACTTAAATGAAAAACTAAAAATTATATTATAAAAAAATATTGACGTTTGAAAAGCCACTTATTTGGTATCGTTGGATTCAGAAAACCATACAGAATTCAAAAATGCAATAATATACAGGGTGTTCCCTTTAATAATCGAAAGTTAGTATCACTTCCGGCGAAACCGGAAGTGAAAAAAAATCACTTGTATGTCAAAAAGTGCCGTTTATTATGTATATACAGTGTGCCCCACTTCATACTAAGCCACTCCTATAACTTGGCTATTTGTATTTGGATTTGTATATATTTTTTACAGCACATAATACCCATAATGAACTACCTTTGGAAGGTAGAACTGTTACTCAATCTCTATTTCAAAGCCAACTGTGATATTTTTAAAATGGGAATTTTGTAAAAGTAACATTAGCGATTGAGATAGAGGAAAAATGTATTTGGAAAAGTCGTTCAGAAAAATTAAGTAAGTTCAAATATGAATTTTCATTTAAAAATTGATTTTTTTTTTTTGAAAAATATTGCAAGTCAGAAAAATTTGGGTTTGGGTTAGTTTAGAGCATCCAGATTGCTATGAATTCCAGAAAATAGTTGGAAATTTTTAATTTAATAAACCATTTTACATAATGTTGATAATTTATTTAATTAAAATTATGTCTACTTTTAAATAAAAAAAATATATATAGTGCAATGGAAAAAATTGCCGGAAAATCGAAAATTTCGAAAAAATGCCTTTTTTCGTTGTATGTTTTTTGATTATTGTCAAAAATTTGTTATTATTTATTACAATGAATATAATTTTGTAATATCAATGTATACTACAAACAATAAGTAAAATAATTAATAATTAATTTCATTCCTCAACCACGTTTGAATTATTAAACAAACAAAAAAGTATGATTTCTATGCCTTCTATTGTAACGGTATTGGTACGGCGTATAAATGACCGCATTTTTATTTATTTGATGATCTAAATATATTTACTTTTAATTTTGATTGTTAATAACTTTTAAATTGTAAAAATTGACAATACATGATTCTAATCTATTTACATTGTGTAGTAAACATACAATTAATAATAATAATAATAATAATAATAAAATGGTTTTATTTATAATTAAATTTACATCATATTTCTAAACTAAGGCGAAGTCTAGCTTGATAGCTACTCAACTTAACGTTTTACATTATAATAATTTGTGTGCGTAGAGTTTATGTCAATTAATAAATGTGTATCTTAAAAAAAAAATTAAAATTAACAAATTCATAACAATATCAATTATGGTAAAGTCCAATGTTATGCCGATGATACTCAATTGTTTTATAAATTTCCTTCTGAAAACACAATAAATATTCGTGATTTAATTAATTCGGAGTTAGACTCTTCATAATTATGCTAATCAAAACAGTATTAAACTAAATACCACCAAAAGTGCAGTATTGTGCTTTACTTCTAATAAAACACGGGAATACACGAAGGCAAATCTAAAGATCGCTATCAATGGGCAATACTTGTCCATTCTAAATGAAGCAAAAAATTTAGTTCTTATTTTTGACTATAAGATGCTTTTCACGGAGCACGTGGCAGTTTTATTTAAAAAAGCATATTACTTATTGAAAATGTTATATTTTAATATAAGTATTTTAGATTTTAAAGTAAGAAAAAAATTGTGTGAAAATCTTGTGCCCATTTTAAATTATTGCAATATAGTATACTTTCCATGTCTTGATAAGATTACGCAATATCGTTTGCAAAATATGCAAAGTAGCTGTTGCAGATTTGTATTTAAACTCAAAAAGTACAGTCATTTGTATATAACGCAATCTCGATCTACAATAATATAGATGACCAACTGAAAACAACTTTTGTAAATAAATTTCGCAAAACGATAAAATCTCATTTCCTCTCTCTCCAAATTTTATAAGATAGCAATTATATGTGCGGATGTATGTGTATGTGGGTATATATACACATATTTGCCTTTTCTTAGTCTTTAGTTTTAAAAAGTACATTTATTATTTTTACAAAAAAATATTTATATTATGTTTAATAATAAAAAGTAACAAAGCAATTTTTATCAATTTTTACAATTTAAAAGTTATTAACAATCAAAATTAAAGGTAAATATATGTAGATTATTAAATAAATAAAAATGCGGCCATTTATACGCCGTACCAATACGGTTACAATAGAAGGCATAGAAATCAAGATCACACTTTTGTTTGTTTAATAATTCACACGTGGTTGAGGAATGTAATTAATTATTAATTATTTTACTTATTGTTTGTAGCATACGTTGATATTACAAAATTATATTAATTGTAATAAATAATAACAAATTTTTGACAATAATAATTAAAAAGCATACAACGAAAAAGGGCATTTTTTCGGAATTTTCGATTTTCCGGCAATTTTTTCCATTGCACTATATATATATATATATATATATATATATATATATATATATATATATATATATATATATATATAGAGATATGCATGGTCATATACAGGCCCGTTTCATACAGTGAGCGGTTGTAGTGCAGCCCGATTTGACGTTGTGCAGCCCGGGGTCGGGCTCATCAGCGTACCCCTGTGTATATCATCACTAAATGGCCACAAATCACGTTAGCTTCCTTCCTACAAAATTTTGGGGTGGGCTTCAAAAAGTCATATTTTCATGTTCCGAGATACACTTTTAGTTCAGCACTACTGAGTCAGGCGGCGCTGTTCCTGTATATCCAAGACTCTTATACAGCTGATATCTATCGCACGTTATATAGCCCGATATTTGGCATCGTTGCAATGGCTCGATAAGGTTCGATTCTTATTTCCTCTTAAATACTTTCTTCATGAAGTCACAATCGATGAATGAAAGCTCTTTATTTGAATCAATTTTTTAACCTCACAAGTATTGTATCATATTCGAACAATTTTTCTAAATTCAAAAATTCATATGCCTACTAAGAATTGTGAAATACATGGTACAGTGTTATGAAAGAAGAATAGTTGTTAGCATCTTAAACGTCTTAAAATGTGTTTTGAAGTGTAATACAGAAATTCAAATAAATGTCCCTAAATTAGGATTGTTTTTTTGCATTCAGTATTTAATAATACTATACTTAATTATTATAATTTTGGTACTAAAATTTTCATGGAGAAATATCGGTCATTAAACAATAATTATTATTATGCAGAATGATGTTTTACATATCATAAGGATAGATAGGCATTGTCCATAATCACTATAAGCTGGTACTACTTCCACATCCACATAGTGGAGTGAACGTATAATAAAGGTAAAAAAAATGTTTTTTTTAAACAGGCTTAGAATGCCACGAAAGGTCGATATATTAAGTTCGAGCAAAAAAAATCTCTCTGTAATTTTTTTTGTGCGCACGATTACTCTGGAACCGTTTATGATGTTAACTCAAAATTTGGGACACCTGTGTATTATAACGAGATCTGGAAATAGATTATGTTTTGATCTTATTCCGTTGAAGTTTGGGATGAGGGGACAAATAGGCAAAGCAAGCAAGTGAGAGTTTATAAAATTGGGATTTAGTGTATGTACGAGAAGCCAAGTACCTACTCAAATTTTTTTTGACATCAGCCACTTCCACTATCACCCCCATTACCACCCCTACCTCATTATTAAAGGACGAAAAAAAATAAAATTTTTATTTTGTGTGTGTATAAGTACCAAAGGCCTAAATTTTTTTTTGCATCAGCTATACTCCCCACTACCATCCCCACTGTCGATATGGCATATTGTTTTATGGGCTTTTGTGGTAGACGATTGCAAATATTATATTATTAAAGTTCTATGATCAGTTATTTCCACATAATGGACTGCAAATACAGTATCAACCTTTTTTTCTTTGTAAGAGACTTGGATGTTGAAATAGTGATTCTTTACGCAGCGGTTTTTTAAGTCAGGTTCCTAACTGCATGACGTGATCTGTCTTGGTTCCCTGTTAAGCCTACATGGTCTCTAAAAAAGCACAATTTTGATGGGCTAACATGAATCGTTTTATTCTATTTGGACGTGCAAAAGAGAACGTCATAACTGCGGAATACTTATTACTTACACATCCACATAGTGGATTTGAAGTATAGTAATCGTAAAAAAAAAAAAATTCTCAAATTATTGAAGGTGATTATGGAAGGGAATAAAAAGATAAAATTATGATTTAGTGTGTATAAAGGAACAAAAGGCCTGAATACTTTTTTGGCACTCGCCACCACCTCTACCACATTATTAAAGGGAATAAAAAAATAAAATTATGATTTATGTGTACAAGAGCCTCTAAATTTTTTGCCAACAGCTTCCCCCTCTACTACCTCCACTACCATGTTGCACATCGTTTTATGGGTTTTTGGATAGACCATTTCAAATATTATATTATCAAAGTTCTATGAACAATTATTTTTACACAGTGGATTGCAAATATAGTATCGACATTTTTTTGCTATAAAAGGCTTGGGCAGGAAAATCTAGATGTGGAAGTAGTGATTTTTTAGGCAGCGGTTTTTTTTATTAATGAACACATATATTTTTATAATGGTTATTTGAATTTATATTTGTAGTCGGTCTCCCTGCATGGTGCATCTGACGTCATGCACCTACCTTGATTGCATTGGATTCTGAATGACGTCTAGAAAAATGTGCAAAAGTTTCAAACCCGCACATAAACAAGTTATAAACTAATGAAAATTGAAAAAAATAACGAGTTCCGTTTTTTGCAAATAACTCGAAAACTATTAGAAACTTTAAAGAAAGAAAGATTCTTAAAGAGGAAGAAATTCCCAATAAAAAAGTCCCGACTCCCTAAACTCTACATCTATTATTAACGAGATTATTAATAATTTTAATTTAATGTTGAAAATAGAGCTCCGCGCAGCGAACGCTAAGGCGTTACGATGCTCTGAAACCGTCCGGAACAAGTAAAAATATTTTTTGTTATTAAATATTAATTTTAAAATTCATAAAAATTATGTTATTATTTAAACACTTAAAGGAACAATATCCCGTTGGAAAAAAATTTTTTTTATTAATTTTAATTACTCTTACTGTTTTTATATTCAAAAATACTATAAGATTACATAAACTTAAAATTTTTATTGCTATTTGTTTAAACAAATTTTATAAACAATTAGATAAATTACGTGTTTTTGAAAAATATTTTTCTGCTTTTTCATTTGTTATAGAATATTATGATTAAAAAAAATTCTTAAAAATTGTTTTTAATTGTTTATAATCACTTTTGTCTTTTTTCATTATTTAAACATGTTATTAAGAAAAAATTTTATTCCTAAATTTATTATTTGCAATTATCCAAAAGGTGGAAAAAAGCATTTTTTTTTGTTGTGAATTTATTTGTTTATTTAATAAACAATTTGTTATTAACAATCGCCGAATGTGTTTATATTTATTTTAGATAGAAAGAAATATCAAAAACAACCGTATACATAAACATGAAAATTCTTTTGTGAATAATAATTTAAAAATCGAGAAAAGTATGCCGTGGAAATGGACAAAAACTAGATTCAAAACATTAATTTTGTCTATATAACCAAAGCGTTCTGTTCGAAATGTCCATTTTATTTAACACGTGTTAGAATCAAAACATAGCCTACTGCTATTCTTGTTTTATTATATGTAGGCAAATAATACACCTACATATTTAGATAAAAAAGGTATATTTTAATCACAGTTAGAAAACACTAACGAAAATATTAGTGGGAAAAGAGCAGAGCGTTTGCCCTAAACAACTTTATGACAGCATCAAAAAAGGTGATTAAGGAATTCTTTCTTCCGCGATTTTATTATTTTAGTTTGTAACAAGTGCAATAAGAAGTCCTGAACTAAATCTAAGCATTGAATAAAAATAAACAAAAAAACTTTCTGATAATTTGTTAACTAGCAAGAAAATAAAAACCATTAAAAATTACTGTCTCTGTATAATTTAAGAAATATAGTGTAATAATGCATAAATCTGTAACGAAAGTGAGTGGAACTATATCTTTTATTGCTTTATTTTTCGAGTTGTTTATAAAATATTGAAGTTAAAAATATCACGTGTCTATTCAAAAAATAAAGAAAAAAATTTGTACCATCTACAAATAATTCTTTTCGTAAAGTATACGTCATTACCTCTAGGACTGCAGTTTTCGCCATGTATTTGTACGGAATTGAAAATTATTTTTTCTGTACTAAAGCATTTCTTATAAACAATGACTTTCATTTTATTTTAAATTTCCAACTGCTCAGTTAATTTGTTGTAATGTATTCTAATGTTTTGATTATTTAATTTTAACAAATTCTAAAATAATTTTTTGTACTTCATTTATACATTTTATTTTCGTCATAGTAATTTAGGACTAATAATTTTTTAGTTAGATTTATGGCTAAATACTGTAATATAACTCTATCTTGCTTTAAACAGGCGTTGTGTAGCTTTTGTATACCATTGGCAACAGTTCTTTTGGCATTTGAGACGCTTTAATTGTTTTATTGCTCTGTGCAAGAAAGTAACTGTCGCCAGATTTAAGTTGAATGTAGGTAGAAGAATGTAAGAAAAAAGGTGCACAAAAGAGTTTACACACAAAAGGAAGAGGTCAGCCTTAACTAGCTTCCCCATATACATTAAGAAAACATATTATGACTGTACGCAGTATTACATTAGATTGAGAAATCTATTAAACAAAATTTTTATATAATAATAAACAATTATATAAAATAAAATATAAATATTATATTACCTTTAATAACGATAATTTAACTATCAAATGTACCGTTTTTTATTATAACCATTATACGAGAGAATTTTATGCTCTACCGAAAAGTTACGTATATTGTTTTGCCCTATCATGCATAATTTTCAAAATATTGACGAAAAAGCATATTTTGTTACAATTATTGTTAGCAACTTTTGAACCCGAAAAGAAAGGAAAGAAAAGAATATCACACAAATTCCTTTTTAAGAGTATGACCTGCGAAGACTAATTAATGTCGGGCACAAGTATTTTATATATGCTTGCACTAATAGTACAGTAACTAGAGGTTTTAACTTCGGAATAATGTCATATTGAACGGATTTAGTTCATTTTTAGAGGTATAATAGTAAATGCTTTACAGAAAAGCTTCTAGACATAGAAACAAACTTTAAGAAGAAAAGGTTCTATGCAAATTTTCACATAAATTGATAGTTTTTAAGTTATAACGACTTCAAAATTGCGATTTTAGCTTAAAAAAAAGGTATTTCCAAACGGCTTTCGTCAAGTATCTCGAAAAGTATTACTTTTTCGAAAACATGTTACAGACCAATTACAGAAAGTACAAACTGGGAAATAATTATATTTTTTGTTTATTGATGTAGGATTAATAATTTCGGAGATATTTAAGTTTATATTTGGTATCCAAATTTCGAAATTACCTTTAAAGTTTAAAATGCATTTTTTTCTAAAGCAAGTGCTTTAAATGCTACATCCTAACGAAAAACTGTATTTGAGATAATTTCTTTACATTCCTGGCTTAACAAAATGGCGTCCTTTTTATATAAAAAAATATAATACGCTCATTTTTACATCATAACTTCTTTATTTCTTATGCTATAGGAACGAGTAAAAAATAATTTGAAAGCGCAATTAATTGTCTTTAATTTAATTTCTTAGTATGCGTGACGTAGGTGTCTCAATTTCTGAGATATTTAACATTTAAACTGCATTTTACGACTTGTAAACGTTCGGACGCCATTTGTAAACTTTCATATCTCCGAAACTATTAAATCTATGTAAATAAATAAACAAGCTAAATTCATCAGTTTATGAGCTTTATTTTTTCAATAAAACTAATATTTATTGAGATACCTATTTGGAAAAGGAAAACAAAATATCGTTTTATCGAAAATACCTTTATAGTTTAAACTGTATTTTTTTCTAAAGCAAGTGCTGTATACAAACCAAATCATCATCTACGTCATGCTATATATTAATGAGAAACAGTGTAGTCCAATTAAATAAGTCGGCAAATCAGAATTTTGAGCTAAATACTTGAATTTTTGATATAACTTACTTTGATGTATTAGAACACGATTAAAGAAAGAAATTTTTTTCTGAACCCCCGGGAAGGGGTGAAAAAAAATACAATAAAGTGTTTTTTCAAAATTACTCAAAATGTGTAAAGGCTAGTAAAAAAAATTTCAAACAAAAATTGTAAAGCATGAAATTTTATATAAAAATGATCTCTAGACTTTTTTTGGTATTACTAAAATTAACGGAGTTGGGCTGGTTAGAAATTAAGGGATGATATGTACAACTTTAAAAAATCATAGCGTGCTGAAAAGGTAATAAATTAAAAAAAAAAATTTCTATTTACTCAGAAAAATATAAACGTTCGTTTCAGAGAAATGGATTTTTTTTTAAATTGTTAATAAAAAAGTTATAAAAATTTTAATTTTTTTATTTTCAATTAAAACTACTTTGAACGGTGAAACGAATTTTTTTTTATACCATTCTGTTCATTATTTAATATATTGAACATTTGCTTTTAAAAATTTTTTTTACCCTTCATTTTCAAGAAGGTATGAATTTATTTACTTGCTTAGTTTTTTTCCAAACGTAAGACACTGCTCTTGTGACGTCATGATAACTGAAAAGAAATAAAGAATGCATACGACAAAGATAAAATTGTTTCGTAGCTGCTGCGTTGCCTACAAGACGCGCATGCGTCACATCTATAGGGCATCTGCACGTGACGTCACAGCTAACCTCAAAAATATGTGTTTCTTAAGATTTAAGAGTATTACGCAGCTATTATTAAAATTTCTGCCTGGTTCCCGTATTTTCAACTAAAATCTAGTTCAGTGTAATGTTTATGAAGTTCTAAACACTTTGTCCTAATAAAATAGGTCTCTTTTTGTAGGTTGGAAATCTAACCTTTAATTAGCAGTCTATTTCTATTAATCAAGAATATTGAAAAATTATTTACGTGAATTTTTAAATATTTGCTTGGAGCCAATACCGGCTCCAAGCTAAAAATGCGTACACAAACATTAGAAATGAGAATAAACTTGAAAAACTTAAAATTTAAGGTTATGTTAGGTACATGATGCACATGCAGACTAGTTTACAAGTTCAAGGCCGTGTCAGTGCTTCATAAAGCTCGTAAAAATATTAGTGAGGGCTCATTGAATTCGGAATGACGTCTAGAAAAAGTGTAAAAGTTTCACACCCGCACATAAACAGTTGCGAAAGTCATAAACAAATGAAGATTGAAAATATAACGAGTTTCGTCTTTTGCAAATAACTCGAAAACTATTAATATTTAAGAAAATTGAAAGAACGATTCTTAAAGAGGAGTGAATCAGCGCTCTGCGCGGCGAACACTAAGCCGTTACGATGCTCTGAAATCGGCCGTAATAAGTAAAAATATTTTTTTATATTATTAAATATTAATTTAAAATTTTTTAAAAATTATGGTATTATTTAGAAACTTAACGGAACAATGTCACGTTGAAAAAAAATTGTTTCACCGATTTTTCATAAAATGAGCCTATTGTTAATTAACAAATTTTTTAGAGTTTACGTTTATATTTCAAGTCGGATAATTGTTAAACAAAAGCCACTAAAATTATTTCGCTTTGTGGAGCACTTATGTCAACTATACTTTATGGGATTACGACATTGCGATGTTTTTAATTTTTAATCACAATATTTTTAGGCTATTGTCTATGTCCAAAAAAAGGGGGTTGAAAGGAACTAAAACGTTAAAGGGTTTTTATTGTTTCTTATGTTCAATTGACCCCAAAATATGAGAAAACCGTTGAGTGCTACCATTTAAAGGGGTGCGTTTGTGAGATCGAATGAAAAAGGTCCACTTTTCACATTTTTGAGTTTTACTGGAAAACTATGCATTTTTCCTATAAACACGTCAATAGAAAAGTTGTAGAGAACTAAATTTCCAATCGAAATGGTACCTTCAGAAGTCAATTTTTTTTTACAAAAATACGCCCAGAAAACAAAACAAAAAGAAACGGAAAAATGCATTTTTTTTTAAATTTAAGCCTGTAACTTTTTTTCGGGTACTTACATTTAGGCATAGATATCACAGCCCCACAAAAAAAAGTTCAAAGCACCACCCCCACGGGGTTGAGAGACGCCACCCCTATAAAAAAAACTATGGAAATGAAACAAATAAGCAACAGTATAGCTTTTTCGTTACATCTTGAATTACGGTAGTTTACATCCATTCTGGGGGTGTTACTTAATAACATTTATAGGACATGAGTTTCAAACCCTTAGTGTACAACGCGATTTTTGCCAATCATAGCATCCGTGAAAATGTAAATCCGGTTAGTTTCTCTCTGTTTTTCCAGCATCCTACAGATATAGCGGTAGTATCTCGAAACCCCGTGGGGGTGGTTTTCAAGCACATCGTCGAATATAGTTTGGTTTCTTCTCTCTTCCACACAACGCAGGTGTTTCGAATTTTTATAGAAGTCACTGTAACTTTTTATAGTTAAATCTTACAGGGTTTTCACATCCTCTGAGGGTTGACAGTGTAGGATGTTGATGGTACGTAAGTTTCTGGTTCTATTTTAGAGTACTACGCAATTTCAGCCAATTATAGCATCCATGAAAATAGAAATCCTGTTGGATTTTACGTTTTTTCTTGTTTTTCTCGTGTCCTTTGAACTTAAAGGTGGTTGTCCTCAACCCTATAGGGGCAGTTTATGAAGATTACGTTAGACCTGATGTAGTTTCTTAACACTTTAACAAAACTTAGATATTTCGAGATTTTTCAGCGGTCATTGTTGTTTTGGATCGATTTTTTTATATATGGGGGTTAGTTTTCGCCCCTCCCTGGGGGTGTGTTTCATATCTATTGTATGTACGCTGCTGTATAACCTTAATTTGTATAATTCGATTGATTAAGAAGTAACAACTATTCTGGTAGCTTAATCTTCCTTCTGGGGGTGTAAGATTTTTTTTAACCCCGGATTCGGATTCAGCGACCGAAAATACATAAGGATACATGGGTCTGGTTCGCTACTTTGAACTTTTATTTTTTTTTTTTTGTGGGGCTGTGTATTCTGCATAAAAAAAAGCTGACGTTTTACCCGTTAATAATCATTTTAACGGTAAAACGCCAGTTTTTTTATGCAGCAATGTCTATGCCTAAATGTACCCGAAAAAAGTTACAGGCTAAAATTTAAAAAATTAAAAATTGCATTTTTTCGTTTTTTTTGTTTTGTTTTCTGGGCGTATTTTTGTAAAAAAAAAAAATTTGACTTCTGAAGGTGCCATTTCGATTGGAAATTTAATTCTCAACAACTTTTCTATTGACGTGTTTATAGGAAAAATGCATAGTTTTCGAGCAAAACTCAAAACAACAATAGGCTCATTTTATGAAAAATCGGTGAAACAATTTGTTTCCAACGGGATATTGTTCCTTTAAGCGTCTAAATAATACCATAATTTTTTAAAATTTTTAAATTAATATTTAATAACATAAAAAATATTTTGACTTATTACGGCCGGTTTCAGAGCATCATAACGGCTTAGTGTTCGCCGCGCAGAGCTCCATTTTCTACATTAATAGACGTAGAGTTTCGGGAGTTCTTACTTTTTTATTTCAAATTCATTCCTCTTTAAAAATGTTTCTTTAAATTTTCTTAAAAATTAATAGTTTTCGAGTTATTTGCAAAAACGAAACTCGTTATTTTTTCAATCTTCATTTGTTTATAACTTTTGCAATTGTTTATATGCGGGGTTTGAAACTTTTGCACATTTTTCTAGGTGTCATTCCGAATCCAATGAGCCCTCACTCATATTTTCACGAGCTATATTAAGCATTAACACGGCTTTGAACTTGTGAACTAGTTTATATATCCCAATGCAGCGGTGGTGTGTTTTGGTGAACAAATGCTCCTAAAAATTGTTAACAAATTTGTTTTTAATAATTCTTATTTTAACTTTTTATAAGATTAATTTAATATAGAATGGATCATACATTTTGTTTTAAGAATGAATTATTTTCTTCTAATTGTTATTATCCATCCATCCAAAAAATGGTTCAATTATTATTATTATATAATTTATCCAATTTTATTATTATTTAGATTAGGAATAGAATAATATCAATGATCTATTTTAATGGAAATGTATCGATCATGTTTTTTTAAATGTCATTTTGTTTTCATTCAAAATTGAAATTAATGATCCAAAAAAAAAATTTGTTGATTCATATATTTCTGTATACACAATTTTTAAAATATGTATACAATTATAATAATTTTTATAATAATTTCTTATGGTCTTAAAAAATAATAAATTAAAATAGTTGAAATTTTGTAATTTAAAAAAAAAGTAATGTAAATATTTGTAATTGTCAATTTTTTTGAAATTAAGAAGAAAAATTATTTCAGTTGTTAATGTGGAAAAAAAATAATTTTCATTATTGCAAATATTCATTTTTGCAAATAATTTTTACTTCTACATTACGAATTAGTTTATTAATTTAATCTAAAATGCATAAAAAAACCCATTTTTTGCAACCTTGGTTCAAATACGCGAATTTCGACTAATTTAAAACGATGTTTCAAACAATTATTTCCAATGCTCCAATAATTCGTCTGCAAAATTTTCTCGCAAAAAAAATTATATTGTGTACTTTATTTTTAATTTATATCAATAATGTCAAACAAATAATTCTAAATTTAGTAGAAATCAGCAAGTATTAACAGTAATAATAATTTCTTTCATTACAATTCAAAGATTAATTTAAAAAATATTTAGATCACGTAAACAAAATTCCACGTGTCTAATACCTATAACCAAAATGTACATAAAACGAAGCGTGTATAAGTATGTAGATTTCGCAAAACACTCTTATTATACTTGACCACAATTAAAATTTTTTTTAACAATTTGTAGGAGCATTTCTTCACCAAAACATTCACAACCGCTGCATTGAGATATCGGGCATCTGCATCATAACATAACCTTAAATTTTAAGTTTTTCAAGTTTATTCTCATTTTTAATGTTTGTATACGCATTTTTAGCTTGGAGCCGGTACTAGCTCTAAGCAAATATTTAAAAATTCGTGTAAATAATTTTTAAATATTGTTGATTAATATAAATAGACTGCTAATTACAGGTTAGATTTCCAACCTACAAAAAGAGTCCTATTTTATTGGGACAAAGTATTTAGAACTTCATAAACATTACCCTGAACTAGATTTTAGTTGAAAATACGGGAACCACGCAGAAATTTCAATAACAGTTGCGTAATACTCTTAAATCTTAAGAAACACATATTTTTGAGGTTAGTTGTGACGTAACGCGCGGATGCTGTTACTGCCGTCTTAAGGTGAAAAGCCGCATCTAGATATTTGTCATAAATGAGATCCTACTAATATATGAGCACCCAAGAGTTCTGCAGTTAAAAATATTATTAAAAAATTATAAAGTACAAAAACATAAGTGGATAAAAAGCAGCTACATGATTTCCTTAATTAATATTTACTAGTTGGGAAAAAAACAAACGCCTTTGTTACTTTCCTCGCCAACGTACAATTTGCAGATGGGCTATTCTCCTTGTGACTTATGACGGCAGTATAGATGTGACGTATACGCGTCTTGTAGGCAACGTAGCAGCTACGAAACCATTTTATCTTTGTCGTACGCATTCTTTATTTCTTTTCAGTTATCGTGACGTCACAAGAGCAGTGTCTTACGTTTGAAAAAAAATTAAACAGTTAAATAAATTCATACCTGCTCGAAAATGATGGGTAAAAAAAAATTTCAAAAGCAAATGTTCAATATATTAAATGATGAACAGAATGATGTAAAAAAAATTCGTTTCACCCTTCAAAGTGGTTTTAATTGAAAATAAAAAAATTAAAATTTTTATAACTTTTTTATTAACAGTTTAAAAAAAAAATCCATTTCTCTGAAACAAATGTTTATATTTTTCTGAGTAAATAGAAGAAAAAAATTTTTAAATTCATTAACTTTTCAGCACGCTATGATTTTTTAAAGTTGTACATATCATCCCTTAATTTCTAACCAGCCTAACTCTGTTAATTTTAGTAATACCAAAAAAAGTCTAGAGATCATTTTTATATAGAATTTCATGCTTTACAATTTTTGTTTGAAACTTTTTTACTAGCTTTTACACATTTTGAGTAATTTTGAAAAAACACTTTATTTTTTTTGAACCCCCTTCCCGGGGGTTCAGAAAAAAATTTCTTTCATTACTCGTGTTCTAATACATCAAAGTAACTTATATCAAAAATTCAAGTATTTACCTCAAAATTTTGATTTGTCGACTTATTTAATTGGACTATGTGTTTGAAATTCCTTTTTTTAATTACTGGCTAATTACAGTAACAAAATGGCGACGTTGTTTGAAAAAAAATGTGTAGACGCACATTGCTTCGGTCATAACTTCTTTGTTTTTTATGCTATAGAGACAAATAAAAAAAACTGTTTTAAAGCTTAATTAATAACCTATTATTCTACCTACTAGCATCCTTGACGTATGTGTCACAGTTTCTGAGATATTTAACTCTCACTCTAAATAATTATCTTATAAATACTTGGATGCCAAATGTAAACTTAAATATCTCCGAAATTATTAATCCTACATCAATAAACAATAAATATAATTAATTCCCAGTTTGTACTTTATGTAATTGGTCTGTAACATTTTTTCGATAAAGTAATACTTTTCGAGATACCTGACGAAAACCGTTTGGAAACCTTTTTTTTTTTAAGCTAAAATCGCAATTTTGAAGTTGTTATAACTTAAAAACTATCAATTTGTGTGAAAAATTGCATAGAACCTTTTCTTCTTAAAATTTGATTCTACTTCAGCTCCAATAAATATATATATATATATATTTTTTAAGTGCCACCCCCTTAGAAGGGGTGGCATCTACCCCCTATAAATTAGCAAGCCCCCGCACAATATAGAAACTTTTCTGTGAAGCTTATACTTCCAAAATGAACGAAATCCATTCAATATGACATTATTCCGAAATTTTGCATATTTTTACCTCTAGGTACTGTACTATAATAATAATTATTATTTTTATTAGTGCAAGCATATAACATATAATCAATAAAAGAAAATATTAAATTTTTGCTTGCCATACTTAAAAGGGAACTTTGTGCTTTATAGTACGTTGGGTACATGGCTATATAAGCCAAAAATATGCACTTTTTGATTGGGATGTGCCACTTTCTGTGGTCATAGTTGATGCCAAAAGGTAACTTTCCAGATAGGGAGCCACTTTAAAATCCGTGCAACACCAAAATGGCGACCATTAAAGATGGCTTCCATTAGCCACAATGAATGTTTTTTTATCTCAGCTCCTAATGGTTCGATTTCTATTTTCTTTTTTTTTTTTTTTGTTTGAAAGCTCTTGTAAAGAAGACACTTTTTTGCCCCTATACGTTTATCTGTACACTTTAAGGGTTCTGCGCAATTTAAAAAAATATATATTTTTTAATTTTTAAAGATATTTCTTTGCACAGTGGGACAAACTGAATCTGAAAACTTATTTCATATAATGCAACTTTCAATTGATGTTAACTTGGGACAGCTGGTACGTAGTAAAGGTCATTGTAATAACTTTTTCAAAATTAAGCCTATAAGTATTATAGTGACAGTGAAATAAAATTAAATAAAAACTTATAAATACTTCAAAGAGAACTTCATGCTTTGTTATTATTTGATGGCAATCATTTTTTGCTCATATTTGACCCATATACTCGGAAACACAAAGGTCACTTTCTGTCTCAAAATAAGTACATTTTCAAAAGAAAAATTGCATCAAGGGATTCTTTTACTATTATACCTGATGTTACTGTACTATTAAAACAATTCGTTTCATATATCTATGTTAGGTAAATAAACGTAATTTAATTTCTACCCCTTTGCATCTTTTTATTTTACTGTTAATAAGGCAATACTTTAAAAGTGGAAAACAAAAAATTAGGACAAATTCAAAATATTTAAATACTTATAGGCCTACCACGGAGTAATTACATTATCAGTTATTAATAATTAATGTCTATTTGCATTTTTTTAGGTTCTTCTGATATATCTTCAAATTCGTAATAAAGAATAATAAAAAACGTAACTGTTATATTATTTTGGCGTTCAAAGAATGAATATATTTCCTTTAATAGCTGGCCCTCCATTAGCGTCTCTACTGTAAACAGTAATTGTAGTGGCGCAGTATAGCAAGTACTATTATATTGTGCTTCGTGACGATGCATGCATCAAAGAAATATATATTATAAAAATATAACCTACTGAGGCCCGATTACATTGGCAACATCGCTGGGACGGAGAACGAACGCTAGCTATATTCTTATATACAGCGGGCTTTGAAAGGATCAGTAAATATATCCGGGCTCTGAAATATGCCATGTTTATATAATTGAAAGAAAAATAATAATTAGCTACCCCTAGTGGCTTCCTATTAGAAAAGATTCATAACAATCGCCATATTTAATAAATTTGTTAATTTATACACTCGGGAAATGCCGGGCTTATGAACGACCTGTCGATATATCGGGCTACGCAACATACCGTCTATACCTATATATATATATATATATATATATATATATATATATATATATATATATATATATATATATATATATATATATATATATATAGAGATATGCACGGTCATATACAGGCCCGTTTCATACACTGAGCGGTTGTAGTGCAGCCCGATTTGACCCTGTGAAGCCCGGGGTCGGGCTCATCAACGTACCCCCGTGTATATCATCACTAAATGGTCAGAAATCATGTTTGTTTCCTCCCTACAAAATTTTGAGGTGGGCTTCAAAAAGTCATATTTTCATGTTCCGAGATACACTTTTAGTTCAGCATTATTGAGTCAGGCGGCGCTGTTCCTGTATATCCAAGACTCTTATACAGTTGATATCCATCGCTCGTTATATAGCCCGATATTTGGCATCGTTGCAGTGGCTCGATAACCTTCGATTGTTATTTCCTCTTAAATACTTTCTTTATGAAGTCACAATCGTTGAATGAAAGTTCTTTCTTCATATTCGAATAATTTTTCTAAATTCAAAAATTGGTATATACGTTCTAATAATTATAAATTATGTGGTACAGTGCTATGAAAGCAAAATAGTTGTTAGCATCTTAAACATCTTAAAATGTTTTTTGAATTGTAATACATAATTTCAAATAGAGCGATAAAAGAAGTAGGTAGCATTTATATCAAAAGAGAAAAATTATAATAAGAACAAAATATAAAATCGAGTATAAAATACATTGGCTTTGTCCATTTGTTGTACTAAATTAATGTTTCCATGTCCCTAAATTAGGTTTGTGGTTTTTTGCATTCATGATTCAATAATATTCCTCATTTTTATTAATTTTGGTGCTAAAATTTTCATGGAGAAATATCGGGACATTAAACAATAATTACGCAGAATGACGTTTTACCGTATTGTGAGGATAGATAGGCATTGTTCATGACGACTGCTGGTATTACTTCCACATCCACGTAGTTTAGTGGATAGTAACGGTAAAAAAAATATTTTTTTTTTAATAGGCTTAGAATGTCATGAAACATCGATATTTTCAGCTTGATCGAAAAAAATTTCGTCTGCAATTTGTTTTTGTGCAAACAATTCGAACCGTTCATGATGTTGACTCCAAATTTGGTATGCTTGTGTATTACAACGAGATCTGGAAATAGATTATGTGTTGATCTTATTCCGTAGCTTTGGGGGGTACAAGGAGGTAGATAGGTAAAGCAAGCAAGAGTCGATAAAATTGGGTTTTAGGGTATGTACGAGAAGTCAAGTTCTCAAAAATTTTTTTTTTGACTGCTTACAATTTCATAAAATATTAGTCTTTAGTATTAAATCGCTTATAAATTTTGAATGGACTGTTTGGCTGTAGCTATTCTATTGTTTTAATTTGTTTTGTGTATAAGTGCTATAGGCAGTTTTGTTTCTTGTATAATTTTAAAAATTTATTTTTCAACAGTGAAATTTTCTGCTATTATCCTTATTATCTCTGATCCTAGTAATCGTGTCACAAAAATAAAAATAGGGAATTGTTGGCAATGAGTTTTGAATAGGACTAGGTGTATAAAAAATGTTTCTGATAATTTGTTAATTTAAAAATAAATATATAAAAATCACAAAAAGTGCTTTTTTGGCTATTTAAAAAACAACGTAATAATGAATCAATTTTAATGAAAGTCCTTTATTGAACTAAACTCTCTTGCGAAATTTTAACTCAAAATATTTTTTCAAACGGCTAAAAGCCAATAATAAATTCGAAATTTCCATCGCTTACTGCTTAAGGGCATCGACTCGTAGGAGAAAATGTTTTTTTTTCAAAATGTAGATGTTTGTATGTTTTTTGCAATGGTATTAAGAAAAAAATTATATCTTCATTTAAACCGTTTATTTGAAATTTGTTTATAATTTTCAAAATTGTAGTTGTAAACAAATTCAAATAACCCTGTGATCTTTTCTATAAAACTAAAAGCGGCAAACGAATTATGAAAATACATGAAATATATAGCATTTCTTTAAAAAAAAATAATGGTCTGCTTGCATTTGAGGTCGAGAGTCGAGATACGTCAGTTTTTGCGTTAAAGTCACTTATAAATAAACCAAAAAATATTTCTTTTTGAAATTTGGAGTGGTTGTTTTTCAAAGCTTACATCGTTGTCTCTGATATTTGAAAATAATCTAAAATTGCAATTTTTGAAATAATATTGAATAGAGTGGTTATGAAAACATAAACCACATTTATTTTTTATAATTTTCTTAATTTTTGTCGCGAAAAGGAGGAACCAATCTAATCTGAACGAATATTCTTATGTCCGTGGACACAGCTTTGTAAAACTTTTAATATCACTGATACAATAAAAAAAAAAACAATATTCGCGGTTAGGAGTTGAACCCTAAACGTCGGCATCTTGGTAAAAACGTGCTATCGTCTAAAATACTAAAGTCTAATTTGTAAAACAGTAATATAACGTTTAGAGCTAATTGGCAATTATCGGATCTCTAACATAATTTCCAAAGGCCCGACTTTCGGGCCTCTATACATTATCTTTTAAAAATTGTGCTTCTGGTTTGTTTTCAACTAAATGAGACAAAAATACAGGTATTGAAGAATAACAGGTCCCAATTTTAAGGAGAAATATTAATTTGTTTATTTATAAGCGACTTAGTTACAAAAACTGACGTATCCTGGCCCCAAATGCAAGTAGATAATTTTTTTTTTAGAAAAATGTTAAATGTTTCATCTATTTTCGTAATTCTTTTGCGTTTTTAGTTTTATAAAAAATCCACAGGATTATTTGAATTTGTTTATAACTATAATTTTGAAAATCATAAACAAATTTCAAAAAAATAGTTTAAATGAAGATTTTTTTTCTTAATACCATTGTAAAATACATTTAAAAACCTACATTTTTAAAAATAAATTGTCCTACAAATCGATGCATTTAAACGCGATGAAAATTTCGAAATTATTATTGGTTTTTAACCGTTTGAATAAATATTGTGGCACGAGGGTTTACTTCAGTAATGGGCATAGTTAAACCAACTTTCGTTAAAATTGATTCATTATTATGTTATATTTCTTAAATAACCAAAAAAGGCAATTTTTTGGTGATTATTACTTTTTATAAATTAACAAATTATCAGAAAGTTTTTCATAGGCCTAGTCTTATTTAAAATTTTATTGCGAACAAATGGCTCTTTTTATTATTGCGATACGATTGCTAGGACCGGAGATAATAAAGAAAATAGCAGAAAATTTCACTGTTTAAAAATAAATTGTTAAAATTTTACAAGCAATGGACCGATTTAATGTAAAACTTCTCATACACTTGCTGTTATATATACTGGCAACAAATTCAAACAATAAGACTGCTGCAGCCAGATAATTCCTTATTCACCTATTTTGATGCTTAATGTGACTCCACCATTAGGGGTAATCAAAAATACCAATATTTCGAAAATAATTTATATCTTTTGAACGGCTGGGCCGATTTAAATTCGAAAAAATGCTCAATAGATATAGATAATTAAAAAAGACATTTGATAATGGGAACATTTAAAATAAAAAATTAATATATTTTTCTCTTTTCACATCACATTGTTCTGACACACTCACTGCATGTCTTTAGTACAATCTTTAACTACTATATCATATTATCACAACATATATTTTTTGGAATCAATAAAATAGATACATCATCAAAAATATGATATATTTATATTTCTCAATTTATTTTGTCCCCATATTTTCTTGTTGCTATTTCCGTAGTTTCCTTTATAAATCTTTAGGCACTAGTTTACAAAATATAATTTTTTGGTGCATATTGGCATGATTCTTCCTACCGTTAGGTACTATACTGTCATATAACTCCATCGTGCTTCAAACAGGCCAATAATTTCAATAATTCTTTTGACACTTGAGACGCTTTGATTGTTTTATTGGGCTGTATTCAAGAAAGCATCATGTGTCAGACATTGTAAGATGTATTTAAGTTGAATGTAGAAAGGTACCAGAGAAAAGGCACCCGCTTAACTCAGCGGGGCGTACGGCAATAAATATAAAACAGGTCGCTTGTAGCGTATGACCACGTGCTCACCGAAATATAAACAATTTTTTAACATCATTGTAACTATTTTTCATGTGAAAATAAAAATTCTGCCAGTTCCAATTTCATATCAAAAGCTCTATTTGTTAATTGACGAATGCATAAACTCATCGGCTAGTAAATTCGCGGATTTTTTTTTGGATTGTTCATAATTTTATGACCCCGTTACGTGAGTAAACATATTTGTTTTTATAAATTGATGGATGATGGTTAGAAATATATTTCTATAAGATTATATCAAGACCCGAAAACCGCAAAATGCGGTGACAATAGGAAACATTTCATTTTTATTTAAATAGCAACATAAATTTTAAAAAATCCGTTGTGTTTTGAAAAATGTTTTCTGGAACCTACAGATGATGTGCTTTTTCAGATTTTTAATTGCATTTTAAATGACTGAGAAGAGTATTAAAAAAATTACAAGCGTCTCTGTACCTCATTTTTTATGATTTGGCGGCCGGTACAGTTTTAAGTAAATAAAATAAATAAATAAATGAACATTTATTGTGTACAAAAGAATTTACACACAAGTATTGTATCATATTCGAACAATTTATCTAAATTCAAAAATTCATATGCCTACTAAGAATTATAAAATACATGGTACAGTGTTATGAAAGAAGAATAGTTGTTAGCATCTTAAACATCTTAAAATGTCTTTTGAAGTGTAATACAGAAATTCAAATAAATGTTCCTAAATTAGGATTGTGTTTTTTTGCATTCAGTATTCAATAATACTATATTTAATTATTATAATTTTAGTACTAAAATTTTCATGGAGAAATATCGGTCATTAAACAATAATTATTATTATGCAGAATGATGTTTTACATATTATAAGGATAGATAGGCATTGTCCATAATCACTATAAGCTGGTACTACTTCCACATCCACATAGTGGAGTGAACGTATAATAAAGGTAAAAGAAATGTTTTAAACAGCCTTAGAATGCCACGAAAGGTCGATATTTTAAGTTTGAGCAAAAAAAAATCTGTGTGAAATTTTTTTTTGTGCGCACGATTACTCTGGAACCGTTTATGATGTTAACTCAAAAGGGACACCTGTGTATTATAGAGAGATCTGGAAATAGATTATGTTTTGATCTTATTCCGTTGAAGTTTGGGATGGGGGGATAAATAGGCAAAGCAAGCAAGTGAGAGTTTATAAAATTGGGATTTAGTGTATGTACGAGAAGTAGTAGTACCTACTCAAATTTTTTTTGACATCAGCCACTTCCACTATCACCACCATTACCATCCCTACCCCATTATTAAAGGACGAAAAAAAATAAAATTGTGATTTTGTGTGTGTATAAGTACCAAAGGCCTAAATTTTTTTTGCATCAGCTATACCTTCCACTACCATCCCCCTGTCGATATGGCATATTGTTTCATGGGCTTTTGTGGTAGACGATTGCAAATATTATATTATTAAAGTTCTATGATCAGTTATTTCCACATAATGGACTGCAAATACAGTATCAACCTTTTTTTCTTTGTAAGAGACTTGGATGTTGAAATAGTGATTCTTTAGGCAGCGGTTTTTTAAGTCAGGTTCCCTTTACTGTATGGTGCACCTAACTGTATGACGTGATCTGTCTTGGTTCCCTGTTAAGCCTACCTGGTCTCTAAAAAAACACAATTTTGATGGGCTAACTTGAATCGTTTTATTCTATTCTATTCCACGTAGTGGAGTTGAAGTATAGTAATCGTACAAAAAATTTTTTTGCTCAAATTATTGAATTTGATTATGGAAGGGAATAAAAAGATAAAATTGTGATTTAGTGTGTATAAAGGAACAAAAGGCCTGAATACTTTTTTGGCACTCGCCACCACCTCTACCACATTATTAACGGGAATAAAAAAATAAAATTGTGATTTATGTGTACAAGAGCCTCTAAATTTTTTGCCAACAGCTTCCCCCTCTACTACCTCCACTACCATTTCAAATATTATATTATCAAAGTTCTATGAACAATTATTTTTACACAGTGGATTGCAAATATAGTATCGACATTTTTTTGCTGTAAAAGGTTTGGGCAGGAAAATCTAGATGTGGAAGTAGTGATTTTTTAGGCAGCGGTTTTTTTTATTAATAAACACACATATTTTTATGATGGTTATTTGAATTTATATTTGTAGTCGGTCTCCCTGCATGGTGCATCTGACGTCATGCACCTACCTTGATTGCATTAGATTCGGAATGACGTCTAGAAAAATGTGCAAAAGTTTCAAACCCGCACATAAACAATTGCAAAAGTTATAAACTAATGAAAATTGAAAAAATAACGAGTTCCGTTTTTTGCAAATAACTCGAAAACTATTAAAAATTTTAAAGAAAGAAAGATTCTTAAAGAGGAAGAAATTTCCAATAAAAAAGTCCCGACTCCCGAAACTCTACATCTATTATTAACGAGATTATTAATAATATTAATTTAATGTTGAAAATAGAGCTCCGCGCAGCGAACACTAAGGCGTTACGATGCTCTGAAACCGTCCGGAACAAGTAAAAATATTTTTTGTTATTAGATATTAATTTTAAAATTCATAAAAGTTATGTTATTATTTAAAAACTTAAAGGAAAAAAATTTTTTTTATTAATTTTAATTACTCTTACTTTTTTAATATTCAAAAATACTATAAGATTACGTAAACTTAAAATTTTTATTGCTATTTGTTTAAACAAATTTTACAAACAAATAGATAAATTACGTATTTTTGAAAAATATTTTTCTGCCATTTTATTTGTTATAGAATATTAGATTTAAAAAAATTCTTAAAAATTGTTTTTAATTGTTTATAATCACTTTTGTCTTTTTTCATTATTTAAACATGTTATTAAGAAAAAAATTTATTCCTAAATTTATTATTTGCAATTATTCAAAAGGTGGAAAAAATATTTTTTTTGTTGTGAATTTATTTGTTTATTTAATAAACAATTTGTTATTAACAATCGCCGAATGTGTTTATATTTTTTTTTAGATAGAAAAAAATAACAAAAACAACCGTATACGTAAACATGAAAATTCTTTTGTGAATAATAATTTAAAAATCGAGAAAATACTCGTATCAAGTATACCGTGGAAATTGACAAAAACTAGATTCAAAACATTAATTTTGTCTGCATAACCAAAGCGTTCTGTCCGAAATGTCCATTTTATTTAACACATGTTAGAATCAAAACATAGCCTACTGCTATTCTTGTTTTATTACATGTAGGCAAATAATATACCTACATATTTAGATAAAAAAAGGTATATTTTAATCACAGTTAGAAAACACTAACGAAAATATTAGTGGGAAAAGAGCAGAGCGTTTGCCCTAAACAACTTTATGACAGCATCAAAAAAGGTGATTAAGGAATTCTTTCTGCCGCGATTTTATTATTTTAGTTTGTTTTTGATTTTGGTGTGGTAACAAGTGCAATAAGAAGTCCTGAACTAAATCTAAGCATTGAATAAAAATAGACAAAAAACTTTCTGATAATTTGTTAACTAGCAAGAAAATAAAAACCAATAAAAATTACTGTCTGTATAATTTAAGAAATATAGTGTAATAATGCATAAATCTGTAACGAAAGTGAGTGAAACTATATCTTTTATTGCTTTATTTTTCGAGTTGTTTATAAAATATTGATGTTAAAAATATCACGTGTCTATTCAAAAAATAAAGAACAAAATTTGTACCATTTACAAATAATTCTTTTCGTGAAGTATACGTCATTATCTCTAGGACTGCAGTTTTCGCCATGTATTTTTACGGAATTGAAAATTATTTTTTCTGTACTAGAGCATTTCTTATAAACAATGACTTTCATTTTATTTTAAATTTCCAACTGCTCAGTTAATTTGTTTTAATGTATTCTAATGTTTTGATTAATTAATTTTAACAAATTCTAAAATAATTCTTTATACTTCATTTATACATTTTATTTTCGTCATAGTAATTTAGGACTAATAATTTTTTAGTTCGATTTATGGCTAAATACTGTAATATAACTCTATCTTGTTTTAAACAGGCGTTGTGTAGCTTTTGTATACCATTGGCAACAGTTCTTTTGGCATTTGAGACGCTTTAATTGTTTTATTGCTCTGTGCAAGAAAGCAACTGTCACCAGATTTAAGTTGAATGTAGGTAGAAGAATGTAAGAAAAAAAGGTGCACAAAAGAGTTTACACACAAAAGGAAGAGGTCACCCTAAACTAGCTTCCCCATATACATTAAGAAAACATATTATGACTGTACGCAGTATTACATTAGAATGAGAAAACTATTAAACAAAATTTTTATACAATTATATATAATTATATAAAATAAAATATAAATATTATATTACCTTTAATAACGATAATTTAACTATCAAATGTACCGTTTTTTATTATAATCATTATACGAGAGAATTTTATGCTCTACCGAAAAGTTACGTATATTGTTTTGCCCTATCTTGCTTAATTTTCAAAGGAAAAAGCATATTTTGTTGCAATTACTGTTAGTAACTTTTGAACCCGAAAAGAAAGAAAAGAAAAGAATATCACACAAATTCCTTTTTAAGAGCATGATCTGCCAAGACTAATTAATGTCGGGCACAAGTATTTTATATGCTTGCACTAATAGTACAGTTACTAGAGGTTTTAACTTCGGAATAATGTCATATTGAACGGATTTAGTTCATTTTTGGAGGTATAATAGTAAATGCTTGACAGAAAAGTTTCTATATTGTGCGGGGGCTTGCTAATTTATAGAGAGTGAATGCCACCCCCTCTCAGGGGGTGGCACTTAAAAAATATATATATATACAGTGTGTCTCACTTTTCACCACTACACCCCAATATCTCGGGCATTTGTTGATCGATTTAGATCAAATTTGGTGTACTTCTTTTGCTTCAGATTGTGATTAAAAAATTATTTAAAATTTTTTTTTTCGAAATTAATTACGCCTACTATGATCAAAAGAAATTGGCAAAAATTGGGAATTTATATTAGCGATTGAGATAGGGTTTTTGTTTTTACAGAATCTTGTTCGGCATGACCTAAAACCCTTGTATACCAAATTTCGTTAAAAAATATTCATTCCTTTAAAAAGAACCGCTGCCCAAGCAATCACTACTTCCACATCCAGATTTTTTATCCAAGTCACTCACAACGAAAAAATTTTGTATGTGAAAATAATTGTTTATGGAACTTTAATAATATAATATTTGAAATTCTCTACCCCAAAAACCCATAAAACGATACCCCACATCGGTAGCGGGGTGGGGGGTGGTAATGGGGGTGGCTAATGCCAAAATTTTTTTTTGGACCTTAGCTTCTCTTGTATATACTAAATACCAATTTTATGGACTCTTATCTGCTTGATTTACCTATTTTCCCCAAATTTACCCCAATTTACGGAACAAGATGAAAATATAATCTAGTTCTAGATTTCGTTAAAGTACATATGTGTACCAAATTTCAAGTCAATATCTCAAACGGTTTCAGAGTAAACGTGCGCACAAAAAAGTTACAGACAGACCGACAGACAGAAATTTTTTTTCGCTCAAACTTAAAATCTCGACGTTTCGTGACATTCTAAGCCTATTTGAACAATAAAAAATTTTTTAAATTTTTTTGTCGTTACTGTACTTCCACTGGATGTGGAAGTAAAAATCATATCTAAGGTTTCAATAAATATCACCCTACTATTCGAGTTATTTATTGTCGGATATTTACATAACTTGGCAGTCGTGTAATAAAGACGCTAATTAAGCATTAGGACACATTTTTTATCCAAAACACTATTATGAAATGAATATTTGAAAAATTGTAGCTATTTTACTTCCACATCCAGTGGAAGTATAGTAACGACAAAAAAATTTTTAAAAATTTTTATTGTTCAAATAGGCTTAGAATGTCATGAAACGTCGAGATTTCAAGTTTGAGCGAAAAAAAATTTCTGTCTATCTGTCTGTCGGTCTGTCGGTCTGTAACTTTTTTGTGCGCACGTTTACTCTGGAACCGTTTGAGATATTGACTTGAAATTTGGTACACATATGTACTTTAACGAGATCTAGAACTAGATTATATTTTCATCTTGTTCCGTCGAAGGGTTGGGGGGTAAATTGGGGTAAATTTGGAGTAAATAGGTAAATCAAGTAGGTAAGAGTTCATGAAATTGATATTTAGTATAGACAAAAGAAGCTAAGGTCTCAAAAAAAATTTTGGCATTAGCCACCCCCATTACCACCCCCACCCCATTATTAAAGGGAATGAAAAAAAAAATTGATTTAGTGTATGTATAAGAACCAGAAACCTCAAAATATTTTTTTACTTTATCCACCTCCCCACTCCCACCCCCTGTCACCACCCTCACCCCACTACCGATGTGGGGTATCGTTTTATGGGTTTTTGGGGTAGAGGATTTCAAATATTATATTATTAAAATTCCATAAACAATTATTTCCAGATACAAAATTTTTTCGTTGTGTGACTTGGATAGAAAATCCGAATGTGGAAGTAGTGATTCCTTGGGCAGCGGTTTTTAAAATACTTAGAACTCAGCATACCAATATCTTTGTTAACATGGAGTGCTTTGGAATAGATTTGACAATTGCATCGAATGTCAAATTAAACTTAAACATGGCTGCACAACAATTAACTATTGCTGATAAAATTGAAATAATAAGAATTATCAAATCATTCCAAAGCACTCCATGTTAACAAAGATATTGGTATGCCGAGTTCTAAGTATTTTAAAAAATAGCCACCATTTTTCAAATATTCATTTCATAATAGTGTTTTGGATAAAAAATGTGTCCTAATGCTTAATTAACGTCATTATTACACCACTACCAAGTTATGTAAATATCCGACAATGAATAACTCGAATAGTAGGGTGATTATTATTGAAATCTTAGATATGATTTTCTTGATATAAATTCCTAATTTTTGCCAAATTTTTTTGATCATAGTAGGCGTATTTAATTTCGAAAAAAAAATTTTTAAATAACTTTTTAATTACAATCTGAAGCAAAAGAAGTATACCAAATTTGATCTAAATCGACCAACAAATGGCCGAGATATTGGTGTAGCGATGAAAAGTGAGACACACTGTATATATTTATTGGAGCTGAAATAGAATCAAACTTTAAGAAGAAAAGGTTCTATGCAAATTTTCACATAAATTGATAGTTTTTAAATTATAACGACTTCAAAATTGCGATTTTAGCTTAAAAAAAGGTATTTCCAAACGGCTTTCGTCAAGTATCTCGAAAAGTATAACTTTATTAAAAAAAAATGTTACAGACCAATTACAGAAAGTACAAACTGGGAAATAATTATATTTTTTTGTTTATTGATGTAGGATTAATAATTTCGGAGATATTTAAGTTTATATTTGGTATCCAAGTGTTTCGAAATTACCTTTAATGTTTAAAATGCATTTTTTTCTAAAGCAAGTGCATTAAATGAGCAAAAATATTTGAACATCTAGGTAATGCTACATCCTAACGAAAAACTGTATTTGAGATAATTTCTTTAAATTACTGGCTAATTAGAGTAACAAAATGGCGACCTTTTTATATAAAAGAATATAAATACGCTCATTTTTACATCATAACTTCTTTACTTCTTATGCTACAGGAACGAGTAAAAAATAATTTGAAAGCGCAATTAATTGTCTTTAATTTCATTTCTTAGTATGCGTGACATAGGTGTCTCAATTTCTGAGATATTTAACATTTAAACTGCATTTTACGACTTATAAACTTTCGGACGCCATTTGTAAACTTTCATATCTCCGAAACTATTAAATCTATGTAAATAAATAAACAAGCTAAATTCATTAGCAGTTTATGAGCTTTATTTTTGGTCTCTACCCATTTTTCAATAAAACTAATATTTATTGAGATACCTATTTGGAAAAGGAAAATAAAATATCTTTTTATCGAAAATACCTTTATAGTTTAAACTGTATTTTTTTCTAAGGCAAGTGCTGTATACAAACTAAAAAATTTGACATCTACGTCATGCTATATATTAATGAGAAACAGTGTTTGAAATTCCTTTTTTTAATTACTGGCTAATTACAGTAACAAAATGGCGACGTTGTTTAAAAAAAAATGTGTAGACGCACATTGCTTCGGTCATAACTTCTTTGTTTTTTATGCTATAGAAACAAATAAAAAAACAGTTGAAAGCTTAATCAATAACCAATTCTACTTACTAGCATCCTTGACGTATGTGTCACAGTTTCTGAGATATTTAACTCTCACTCTAAATAATTATCTTATGAACATTTGGACGCCAAATGTAAACTTAAATATCTCCGAAATTATTAATCCTACATCAATAAACAAAAAATATAATTAATTCCCAGTTTGTACTTTATGTGATTGGTCTGTAACATTTTTTCGATAAAGTAATACTTTTCGAGATACCTGACGAAAGCCGTTTTTTTTAAGCTAAAATCGCAATTTTGAAGTTGTTATAACTTAAAAACTATAAATTTGTGTGAAAAATTGCATAGAACCTTTTCTTCTTAAAATTTGATTCTACTTCAGCTCCAATAAATATATATATTTTTTAAGTGCCACCCCCTGAGAGGGGGTGGCATCTACCCCCTATAAATTAGCAAGCCCCCGCACAATATAGAAACTTTTCTGTGAAGCTTATACTTCCAAAATGAACGAAATCCATTCAATATGACATTATTCCGAAGTTTTGCATATTTTTAGCTCTAGCTACTGTACTATAATAATAATTATTATTTTTATTAGTGCAAGCATATAACATATAATCAATAAAAGAAAATATTAAATTTTTGCTTGCCATACTTAAAAGGGAACTTTATGCTTTATAGTACGTCGGGTACATGGCTATATAAGCCAAAAATCTGCACTTTTTGATTGGGATGTTCCACTTTCTGTGGTCATAGTTGATGCCAAAAGGTAACTTTCCAGATAGGGAGCCACTTTAAAATCCGTGCAACACCAAAATGGCGACCATTAAAGATGGCTGCCATTAGCCACAATGAATGTTTTTTTATCTCAGCTCCTAATGGTTCGATTTCTATTTTCTTTTTTTTTGTTTGAAAGCTCTTGTAAAGAAGACACTTTTTTGTCCCTATACGTTTATCTGTACACTGTAAACATATATTTTTTAATTTTTGAAGAAATTGTTTGCACAGTGGGACAAACTGAATCTGAAATCTTATTTCATATAATGCAACTTTCAATTGATGTTAACTTGGGACAGCTGGTACGTAGTAAAGGTCATTGTAATAACTTTTTCAAAATTAAGCCTATAAGTATTATAGTGACAGTGAAATAAAATTAAATAAAAACTTATAAATACGTCAAAGAGAACTTCATGCTTTGTTGTTATTTGATGGCAATTATTTTTTGCTCATATTTGATCCATATACTCGGAAACACAAAGGTCACTTGCTATCTCAAAATAAGTATATTTTCAAAAGAAAAATTGCATCAAGGGATCCTTTTACTATTATACCTGATGTTACTGTACTATTAAAACAATTCGTTTTATATATCTATGTTAGGTAAATAAACGTAATTTAATTTCTACCCCTGCATATTTTTATTTTACTGTTAATAAGGCAATACTTTAAAAGTGGAAAACAAAAAATGAGGACAAATTCAAAATATTTAAATACTTATAGGCCTACCACGGAGTAATTACATTATCAGTTATTAATAATTAATGTCTATTTGCATAAAAAAATAACCTAATATTTTATTAGGTTCTTCTAATATATCTTCAAATTCGTAACAATGAATAATAAAAAACGTAACTGTTATATTATTTTGGCGTTCAAAGAATGAATATATTTCCTTTAATAACTGGCCCTCCATTAGCGTCTCTACTGTAAACAGTAATAGTAGTGGCGCAGTATAGCAAGTACTCCTATTATATTGTGCTTCGTGACGATGCATGCATCAAAGAAATATATATTATAAAAATATAACCTACTGAGGCCCGATTACATTGGCAACATCGCTGGGACGGAGAACGAACGCTAGCTATATTCTTATATACAGCGGGCTTTGAAAGGATCAGTAAATATATCCGGGCTCTGAAATATGCCATGTATATATAATTGAAGGAAAAATAATAATTAGCTACCCCTAGTGGCTTCCTATTAGAAAAGATTCATAACAATCGCCATATTTAATAAATTTGTTCATTTATACACTCGGGAAATGCCGGGCTTATGAACGACCTGTCGATATATCGGGCTACACAATATACCGTCTATACCTATATATATATATATATATATATATATATATATATATATATATATATATATATATATATATATATATATATATATATATATATATATATATATATATATATATATATATATATATATATATATATATATATATATTTATTGAAAGTAAAAACAAAAAAAATGAGCTCTGTCCGAACTCTATCGGACAAGTACTTTTATGAGGAATCGCAGTTGAAAATTTCACTTTTTTTTCTTTAAATTGAATTAAACAACAACCGTTAAATATTTTGCTCCAAAAAAGTAGTGCTTATGTGGGACACCAAAAGGTATACTTTCACCAAGTTTGAGCTGAATAGAATTATTTTTGTGGAAGAAAAAAATAAAAAACCGAAAAGGGTTTTTTTGCGTGTATCTCGAAAAATTTTGAGGTTAGGATAAAAATGCTCTCCACACAGGTTGTAGATCTCTTTATTACCTACAACTTTTATAATCAACTTTTTTTGATAGGATGCGTAGTTAAGCCATAAATTGCAAAAAACCGTTTTCACCCCTAAAAACCCACCCCAGATAACCGCAGGTGGTTCGGATTATTTTTCCTTCTTTAGTTGTGATATGTTCTAAAATATTCTGCTATCAGTTAATTCTGGCACTTATCTAGCCTGGCCTATAATTTTAACGCTTAAAAGGTCATAACGACGATATTTTAATGTGCAGAAGCTAAATACTAAATAGAGACCACCAAAAAGGGTGACAAAATTAAGAAAAAAAACTGAACCGAAAAATAATAAATAAGACTAATCTTATTCAATTTATTTTCTTAATTCCCATTTAAAGACTAATCTTATTTTACTAAAATTTACCCTCGTGCACTATCTAACCTTTGTGACTACAAAAGATTCTTACCTGACGTTTTAGCCCTCATTAGCGGCGACAGCTTATCAATGTCCAAGGGCTGACTTAGCGATCTTCTCAGCTGCCCTCGTCGGTGACTGTTGTTCCTCAGAATAACACCTTCCGGGGCGTCCGGCGGTTTCTTCTTCGGGCTCTGAGGCCGTCCCCGGAGCGGCGCCGGCGACGTCATGAGGCGCCTGTACGAAGACCTGGAATCCCAATGCAGTAACCTCTGACCTCCGAGGTCCGAGCGGGTCCTCCTGACTTGCTGGTGCTTGTGGGCTCGTTGTTTCAAATCAGCCTTGAATAATGACAAAAGAAATGTTATAACGTCGTTTGCCATAACCGTTTCAGTAGTGAACAAAATACTAAGCAAAGTTACACCGCACTGTTGGCTAAAAGAGAAATTACGCTAAAGAGTAGCACCATATGTTAATCTAAACATTTCTGGTGGTCTATTGAGTCGTTTGATTTATATGGGTTTATTCACTCCACATATAAAACACAAAAAGTGAATAAATAACAATACTATTTATAAATAGCTGTATATCTATGCAATGTTTTTGCCACCACACTAATTTTAGCGGATGAGACACAGAAAACCCCTCCTTTACCGAACGAGCTTATTTCCCCTTACGTCAAGACTTATCCGTATCACATCATATAGGTAGAGGAATACCGATAGAAAATATTAAACAGACACACATTTCAGTTATCATTCTTATCGAGCGCTTCCGTCCGCTCTGTCGCGACGATGCATATCGCACTAAATGTAACAACCTACTAAATCCGAACTTGGAATATTGAAATTGTTGCCGTGGTGTTAACTGACAGATTTGAACTCGAACTCGAAGGGCATGTGGTCTTTATAAACGCCCTTTATGCTCTTAGAGAGAATGGACCGAACGTGCCATCCGGCGCATTTTGGGTTTGGTGTGCATTAGCGTACCAGCAGGTTCTAGGGGAGCACGACGGGACGTTGGGATAATTACTAGTTGTAAACTCTTCGACGACGGATTATTTTGATAGTCGTAGATTGTAGATAAAGTACTTTATATACGACTAACAAATCATATGAACATTAAATGGGCAATTTTTGGTATATAATGCCATCAATTAATCCCACAGGGAATTCTGGTCATTATACCCCAAGTTGTTCCATCTTTACGGTATCAAAGAGAAAAATGTTACCACATACACACATACGTAACATATAAGCACTCACATACATCAATTTGAAAATACGCTCAAACGATTTCCAAGGTACAAAAAACTCTTCCCTATCGGGTGGGAAATAAAAATAATAGAATTCTTACTCCAGCTAACACTAACTTACCGTCTAAATATAATCGGATTTTTATTTTTTAAGTTATTGTGATTACAAGAAACGCGATGAACAGACAGAGGGGCAAACTGGATTTGATTTTTTTTCTGTACGAGTAATATTAAGGTTTTAAAAAGGGTGATAGCAACAAAAATGCACAACTAATCATAACTTTGTTGCTAGTCCAGTCAACGCAGCGCTAGAATGACCAAAATCTTTAATTTAAGTGCTAATTAATGGATTTTGATGAATCCTTGTGCAATGTGTTTGTAATGACGTTAATAAAAAAGTTGAAAAAGATTAGAGTAGGAAATGATCGGAAGGGGTAGTACGGGGTAGAGTAGAAGGGGTAGTACGGGTTCCGTAACTTGTAGAATTAGGTCAAAAATGAAAAAGAAAACAATATATGTACCTTTTTTTTGGTCCAAAATAAGATGTTTTTATTCTTGTGAATTTTTTCGAAAAATGCGTATTTTTCGAGACATGGCCACCAAAATTCCAAAAAGTTACATTTCCCCTCCCCCACTTTTAGGAATTTTAGTGTGGCCATATCTCGAAAAATATGCATTTTTTAAAAAAAATAACAAGAGTAAAAACATCTTAGTTTGGGCCAAAAAAGGTAAGGATATTGTTTTCTTTTTCATTCTTGACCTAATTCTACAAGTTACGGAACCCGTGATAAAAGGGGTGTTTTCTACCCCTTCCGATCATTTCCTACTCTAATCTTGTTTACAACTTTTTTATTAACGTCATTACAAACACATTGCACAAGGTTTCATCAAAATCCATTCATTAGCACCCCGTTGACTGGACTATGCGTTTTTTTCTTTATAGTCTGTATGAAGTATAATTTTGAGAAAAAAATTTACATTGCAAATATGCCAACACAAAAGAAATGTTCTGGTGGTGGTTTTTCCTTGGGAATAGTATAATTATTGTTCCCTTATCAAGACACGTGTTTACATTGGTCAGTTACCCTTAAGAATGCATATTGGGTTTTCCACTAACATAACAGTTTTATTTATTTTTATTTGATGTGCAACTGTTATTCGAATAAATATTATAGTAGAGCCAAAATAAATTTTGAATGAAATTGTTTGGCTACAGCAACTTTATTGTTTTAATTTGTTTTTATGTATAATAACAAGTGCTATGAGCGGTTTTGTATTAAATCGGTCCATTGCTTCTTGTAAAATTTTTAACAATTTATTTTTCAACACTGAATTTTCTGCTATTTTCCTTATTACATCCGGTCCTAGAAATCGTATAGCAAAATTAAAAATAGCAAATTGTTCCCAATAAAATTTTAAATAAGACTAGGCGTATAACGAAACGTTCTGATAATTTGTTAATTTGTAAAAAAATAAAACCACCAAAAATTGTTCGAGTTCGAATTGTGCTTTCCGAGCGAACGGACGCGTCCGAAAAACGCTGCCATTAAAACGTGAAAACGCCCGCTAAAAGTCCGCTAAATTTGATAAAAATTAGGTGAATTTGTAGAGTAAAGAATTCCGCGCAAATCGATATATCATAACAAAAGAACAAAATTGAAATAGAATTAATATTTGAAAATAACTAATACAGAGTATTTAGTGGCAGTGTGCTATGCATAAAGAAACAAGCTTAAAGGACCAGGCAATACACAAGAGGAATAGATAAGCTAAGTATCTTCTCATTTTTAAAGTACCACCCAAGTTTATTTATCTAAGTTTATTTATGTCTTAATGACTAACAAGTGTCTGCCGGATAAAACCATTGCAATGCTTTTTAGGTCCAAGTCCTAGCTAAATACAAAGTGTAAAAAATATAACTTTTGAGGTGTCAAGTGAATAAATAGATAATTTTGTACATAATTTATATTTGTATCAAAAAGAATGTGTTTTGTGGTGTTGTATGTTTTTTATGCAAATTTTTAAGGTGTCAAAAATTCTTGCAGTTCAATGAAAATGCATAGTTTTTCTCAGGAAATGGTATCTATACACAAGAATGATGAATCGAATACAGAACATAGCACCACAAAATCAAAGAAACGGGGATACGAGTTAGGGGCAGTAAAGCGGCGGCAGGGGGGCATACAGAAAAAATGATAACACATACACGAGAAGAGGTATACCACAGCAACAGTGGAGATAAACTGGAGGAAGAAGAGAAAGCAAAAAATGAATGAATCAAATTAATACAAGAAGACCTTTCAATAAGCCACCATCCAAGGAATAAATGCTAGAAATCACAGTAGTGATAATAATTAAAATTAAACTCGAAATAATCAATGAGGTATTGTTGATATACTGCGTCAGGGCTGAATTCGCACATCACTTCAGCGGTTTCTTTCAGAAAAATGGTGTTCTCTAAGAAAACACACACATACGTCGATAATCTCCTAATCGATGCAGAAGAAGAAGGGTTGGACCAGCGGAGAGGAACACAAAATAGATGAATATTCCCTAAGAATACCGAACAAATTGAAGTACCTAGGAACAGACCGGACGAACCAGCTGGAGCTGGAGAAACAGTAGCTGGAGAAACAGTAGCTGGAGAAACAGTAAAGGAGAGAATCAAAACGGCACAAGGGTAACATACCGTTCATTGAGAAAAATAAACTATCATGGGACCTTACCAAATGTATGTACATAGCCGTCATACGGACAACGATGATATATGGAGTCAAAAACGCGGCAACAACAAAAGCCAACAGGAGAAGTTTTTGAGGAGAGCAGAAAGGGCATCGTTCAACTAAAACAACAAGACGAAAACAGCGACACAAAACATCAACATAATAGAAATATACGCAATGAAGTATTGGGGACATACCCAAGGAAGGGACCCAACACATTTACTGAAGAAAGCGCTAGCACCGCACGGCAACAAACTAAAAATAGGGAGACCATGCTACAGTGGGGAACGACAATTGAAAGGATCAGGATCAACAAATGAACACCACTAACAAATCGCAAGGATATATACTCTACCACAATCGGAAACCGAGGAATCAGAAGACTCAGAAAAAAGATTCGAAGAAGCGAAAACGCAAAAAGAGGAGCAAAAACACTCCATATTACGACACAACACGGCAACATATTTCACAAGAAGAGTCAGAATAGGCAGAAGTCCAGAACCAAACACACAAAAAAGGGAGCTTAAACGCTCCCTCACGACACAATGCGGTAACGCATCTCACAAATACCTACACCTTCCATCCCACATTCCTTTACCATGCGCCATGTGGCTCTCGCTGCTGGCAACAAGCATGACCTTAGTCCAACCCAGCGTGGACGTAGCAGGCCCAGCTGTATACCTGGCAGTGGCAGCAATGCCTACCGCACGCTGGTAAATCAATCAATCAATCAATAAAACCACAAAAAATTGACTTTTTTGGCAATTTAAGAAATATAACGTAATAATGCATCAATTTTAACGAAAGTTGGTGTAACTATGCCCCTTATTGAACTATACCTTTGTGCCAAATGTTAGCCCAAAATATTTATTCAAACGGTTGAAAATTAATAATAATTTCGAAATTTCCATCGCTTATTGTTTAAGTGCATCGACTCGTAGGACATTTTTTTCTTTCAAAATGTAGGTTTTTACATGTACTTTACAATGGTATTAAGAGAGAAAAAAGCATCTTCATTTAAACCGTTTTTTTGAAATTTATTTATAATTTTCAAAATTATAGTTATAAACATATTCAAATAACTGTGGATTTTTTATCAATTCAAAATCGGCAAACGAATTATGAAAATAGATTAAATACTAATATTAAAAAATAATAATAATGATCTACTTGCATTTGAGGCCGAGATACGTCAGTTTCTGGTTTAGGTCACTGCAGAAATTTCAGTGTTGAAAAATAAATTGTTAAAATTTTACAAGAAGCAAGGACCGATTTAATACAAAACTGCTCATAGTTTATTAGTTACTATCGTGAAATTTGCTTATTTTTCATATGATCTGGGACTTTTGTAACAGTTTGATCCCTCCGGCATTAAAAATGACACTGGAGTCCTCGAAAAAAGGATTTAAATTAGTACTTCTACTTCTGGAAGATGTAAAACAAATATTTTCAGATTTTAAATATGAATTTTCACCCCTAAAACATACTTAATTTCGGAAACTGTTACGGCTATGCTTTCACCATTAAAAAGACTGGTTCCTGCCAGGTGGTTAAGAATACCTGAGCACATGGCACCAGATTTAAATAAAACGAATAAAATAGAAACCATCGGTTTCGAATCTCGGTTATGTTGGTGTAGCTCTTTAGAAACTAAGGCAGGAACTTTATTATAGTGAAACCAAAACACAAAGATATAAATAACAGGTAAAATAATGCATATGTTGAAAGAATAACGGTTCGTTATATGATGTAATAAAGATCGTAAAGCGGTACGATATTAAACATTTTTTTATCTTTATTGTTTTATGTTGTTCGACTTGAACTAAAATTATGTTTACCAACTTATTTGAAAGAGCAAATGAAACAAATATTAAAATAAACACCAAGCCCATTTACGTCGAGAGAGGGAGAGAAAAAGAAAATTTGTATTTCTAGTGACCTAAATAGTATAATAACACGGTTTCTTCAAATACTGAATTCACAACTGTTTCTAGAACTAATTGAAAAAATTATTTGATAGGCTTTTAGAGAAAACTTGATAGAATGATACCAGACTATTGAAACCAACAAAAATTTTTTTTGATTTCCGCACGAGAAAAAAATTTCCTTTTTTGGTTTTCAATAGCCTAGTACCATTCTATAAAGTTGTCTCTAAAAGATCATCAAAAAATTTTTTGAATCGGTTCAGGGATGTAGGAGAAATTGTCGAATTTAAATATTTATTTTAAGAAAATAATGATTGTTATAGTTTTCGAGGACGACAATATCGCGGTAAACTTCCATGTTAGATGTACTAGAGACTTCATTTTTTTTATTATTAAAGCTAAAGAACCCACCCTTCTATTAAAAGTGGTCTAAAATGGACCAGGCTATTCAATTTTCTTTTATTAATATATTGCTTGAGAAATTACGCTCTTGCAGTGAAAACGCTGTCGTCTGTTTTACGGTAAATTTCTGTTAGATGTACTAGGGAGTTATTTTTTTTTAAATCAAAGCTAAAGAGCCCACCTTTCGATTAAAATCGGTCCAAAAAGGCCCAGGTTACTATTTTTTTTTAATACGAGTTTTACCTGAAAAATACGCGTTGGTAGCCAAAATTATTTTGACAATTTGAAGCTAATAGACTTCTTATTAGCTCTTGGGTCATAATTTGTAGGTAAAAAGGTACAAATTATCATTATCTACGAATATATGCAAACAAAAAATTTTTTGTTTCGCTGCTAAAATTAGTTTCGTAGGATGCCTCTAGGTCTAGGTCTATAGTTCTCAATTGCATTCTTATCACCTTTTTTGAATATAGGGCAATTGGCTTACGGTGAAATTGACTCAAATTTTGATATGTTGTTCTAGTAATCCAGTAGATCAAAATACTTAATGGGCACTAGTCCCAAAAACACACCCTTCTACTTTCTTTTTGCCCTCTATTGGGGTGAAAAGCGCTCGTATAGATTTAACAAGTTCATTTTTTTAAAAAAATATTTGTATCTTTCAGCGCGGTAAAAAACCTCAGTCGTAGGATCTGACTTACATTTAGACCCTTCCACCCCTTCCGGGGGGTGAAAATCGCTTCCACGGCTGCACAGCGGTATCTTTGTTCCAAAAAAATATGAAACTGTTCAGTTGAACACAGAACCTTAAAATACGGTGCAAAAATCACTTTGAAGTACCCCTTAACACTTTTCCACCCCTTTCGGGGGGGGATTCTCAATAAAGCGGCTGCACAGCGATAACACATCTCAAAAGAGGTACAGCGATGACTCTGAGACAATCTCTAACCATTTTCCAACCTCTCCGAGGGCTGAAAATCACTTTCAATGCTGCACAGTGGTATACTTTTACCCCCGCGAGGGCGGAAAATGGTTATGGGCAGAGTAATTCCTACACCTTTTTTGAGATGTAGTACTCATCTGAGTGGTTCCATAACTTTTTACCAGAAAGATACCGCCGCACAGAGGTGAAAGCCATTTTCATTCCCCGTAAGGGGTGGAAAAGCGTTAGGGGATACTTCAAAGTGATTTTTGCACCGTCTTTTAAGGTTCTATGTTCAACTGAGCAGTTTCATATTTTTTTGGAACAAAGATACCGCTATGCAGCCGTGAAAGCGATTTTCACCCCCCAGAAGAGATGAAAAAGCGTTAGGGGGTACTTCAAAGTGATTTTTGCACCGTCTTTTAAGGTTCTATGTTCAACTGAGCAGTTTCATATTTTTTTGGAACAAAGATACCGCTATGCAGCCGTGAAAGCGATTTTCACCCCCCAGAAGAGATGAAAAAGCGTTAGGGGGTACTTCAAAGTGATTTTTGCACCGTCTTTTAAGGTTCTATGTTCAACTGAGCAGTTTCATATTTTTTTGGAACAAAGATACCGCTATGCAGCCGTGAAAGCGATTTTCACCCCCCAGAAGAGATGAAAAAGCGTTAGGGGGTACTTCAAAGTGATTTTTGCACCGTCTTTTAAGGTTCTATGTTCAACTGAGCAGTTTCATATTTTTTTGGAACAAAGATACCGCTATGCAGCCGTGAAAGCGATTTTCACCCCCCAGAAGAGATGAAAAAGCGTTAGGGGGTACTTCAAAGTGATTTTTGCACCGTCTTTTAAGGTTCTATGTTCAACTGAGCAGTTTCATATTTTTTTGGAACAAAGATACCGCTATGCAGCCGTGAAAGCGATTTTCACCCCCCAGAAGAGATGAAAAAGCGTTAGGGGGTACTTCAAAGTGATTTTTGCACCGTCTTTTAAGGTTCTGTGTTCAACTGAGCAGTTTCATATTTTTTTGGAACAAAGATACCGCTGTGCGACCGTGAAAGCGATTTTCAGGGGTGGAAAAGGGTGGAAGGGTCTAAATGTAAGTCAGATCCTACGACTGAGGTTTCTTACCGCGCTGAAAGTTACAAATATTTTTTTAGCGAAATGTAGTTGTTAAATCTATACGAGCGCTTTTCACCCCAATAGAGGGCAAAAAAAGGTAGAAGGGTGTGTTTTTGGGACTCGTGCCCATTGAAACTTTTGATCTACTGGATTAGTAGAACAACATATCAAAATTTGGGTCAATTTCACCATAAGATTTGTGAGGGGTCCTTTTTGGCCTACACTAAATTTGAGGAAATGTTTCTGTTTTAAGAGCTAGATTAAATATAGTAGTCAGCGGTAACGCGAAGATAACTCCGCAGTCTCTTAGTAGAAAAGATAGAATTCCATCAGGACCAGTAGTTAATTTAGTTTCGAAATTGCGGTAATTTTCAATGGGTAAACTTTTTAGTTCATGGGATTAGAAATTCAGTAAAAAAAAATCATTCAAATCCATTTACTATAGCTGGGTTTCGAGGTATAAACCTAATTGCACTGGACTAAAGTTTGAGCAAAAAAAAATTCTGTCTGTCGGTCTGTCTGTAACTTTTTTGTGCGATTACTCTGGAACCGTTTAAGATATTGGCTTGAAATTTGGTACACGTATGTATTTTAACGGGATCTGGAACTAGATTATATTTTGATCTCATTCCGTTAAATGGTTGGGAAGTAAATTGAGGTAAACAGGCAAATCAAGCAAGTAAGAGTCCATAAAATTGGTATTTAGTATATATAAGAGAAACTAAGGTCTCAAACAAATAATTTTTGGCATTAACCACCCCCCTTACCAACCCCCACCCCATTATTAAAGGGGGGTGAAAAAAATAAAATTGTCATTTAATGTGTGTACAAGAACCAAAGGTCTCAAAATTTTTTTTACTTTATCCACCCCCACTACCGATGTAGCATATCGTTTTATGGGTTTTTAGGGTAGACGATTTCAAATACTTATTATATTAAAGTTCCATAAATAATTATTTCCACATACAAATTTTTTTCGTCATGAGAGACTTAGAAAATCTGGATATGGAAGTAGTGATTCCTTGGGCAGAGGTTTTTTTGATTGGTCCCAGCCGAGTGGGCTGGGGGGGCGCCAATTTGATTTTACCCCTGGGCCCGTACCGGCTCTCCACGGGCCTGTTCTTTCAGTAACTATAATCGCACCTTAAGCTTTACGCATGGGCTACTTGTCGTTTTGTTTTAACGCTCTGTACTTCGTACTTTTTAACCATGATCTTCGTTTTTATTGATCTATTGTGATTATTAATTTAAACGATTTATTATAAATTATAATAGAATCCAAATCAAATAAAAATAGATCTTGCATTGATTTATTTTCAATAAAAATTATTTTTAGCTCTATACTTTGAATTTATGAAATTGGAATTATGTATAAATTAGCACGGATTATAATCGTAAAGTTAAGGTGCTGAAATAAAAAAATATCAGATATTAAGATATCGGCAACATTAACTTATGGATTGGGTGACGTACATGGAAAATTTTTTTCTTGCCTACTTTACGTCAATACATAACTTTATTTTTATAAACACCAATTTTTACTATGTTCTCATTAAAAATAGACTCACCGGCTATATTTTAACTGCATCTCGATAAAATGCCGTCTACTCCAAAACGAATAAATAAGCAGCCGTGTCTGGTCTCAAATTAGAAATTAAATAAATATAACTGTATACGTTTCACATATTTAGACTTAACTGTAATACAATGTATATAATTTTCCAATAAAAATAGTAAAAGCGATCATGTATATAAATAAATTTGTAAAGGCAGGTAATTTTATACTTTTGCTTTATTACATTTTCTAGTTTACTTATTGATACCAAAGCCAAAAATATGTGTTTAGAATTTTCGTTTCTGTTTGTCTGTCCGTCTATTTGTTTCACCATAACTCGAAAATGGTTTACAATATTTTAATACAATTTTGTATATAATATAATAGTTATATAGACGAAGACACTTTCGTCTATTATTAAAATAAAGTCCTATTAGTCCAATCAATGAATGCCCACAAGGGGGTTGTAAAGGACATGGAAGGGGGGAGAATTTTCCTTTTCAGGAAGAATGTGTTGAGGGTAATTAGGAAGAAAATATACTAAAAGTCCCCGACCCTAGCCCTGCCGCCTCGGGGGGGGGGGGGAATTATTGGCTTATAACTCGGAAACGATGCGTCGTACGGAAAAAGTATTTTATGCAAAATTAAATATACTTAATTTCCTACAAGAATGCCTACATTCATATTCTTCCCATGTGTTATAGTTTCCCAGATACGCGTCAGCAAAAATCGATAAATAAATGAATAAGATATCTGACATTTCTCTATAAAAACGGTTTACCGTGGTCTGCTAATAAATCACAGTTACAAAATAATCTTCATTTTGCAACACTCGATGTATTTACTAACGTAATATTTTGTCGAAATCTATACATTTCCTTAAATATACAGTGTGACTCACTTAACATGAAGATACCCTTATAACCATTTCATTTTGTTTCCGATTTGAATCAAATTTTACACAAGTATAGAACAAATTAGAATCTACTTATGACTAGAAAATTATTTACCTGCTATAAAGGCAAAAGCCACTTGCGGTACCAAAATATGAGGGAAAAGATTAAAAATCATATTGAATTTCACGTAGCCACCACAAATTGCGGAAACTGAGAATCCCCTTTGCCAGATGAGCTTATGTATGAGAAATCCCCCATCAATAACCAAATCAAATTTTGGTGTATATACGATTTTTGGCGCCGATCCAATGCATTTTTTAGAATTATTACAATCAAAATGTTTTTATTTTTTCCGCATATTTTGGTAGAGCGTAAAAATTTTACTCTTTCATAACTGTGAAGAAGGGCCATAGCTTTAAAACACTGCATCTCGGTCAATTTTTATCGAGGACAAGTTTTAAATGAAAGGAAATTTCATAAAATTTAAAAACGAACTCTTGACATTTTCCATTAAAACGCTTGTTTTTCGACTCCCTTCTCTAAAAAATTCGACGGGAAACGTTTTCACTCAACTTACGCAACGATTATTTTCATGGCTATTTCTGCTTTGTTTTTCAGAAACCACTTTGCGAGTACGTCACCGGTAGTGTCAATATTATAAAAATAATGGTCAGTCAGTTAAAACAGTAATATTTTACACCACACTAAAATTAGCAAGTACTGAAACAAACGCAATCGTTAAATCGTTCTCATTAATATTCATTGTAATCTATTTTAATCGCCCATAAATAAAGTGGAGAATATGTGTAAATTTCAATCAATCAGTTAACTAAAATGTATAATTAGATACTGGTTTGTTAAACACTACATTCGGATTTTCTTTATGACCTATTTATAATGAAAAAGTATTGAAGTGTATTCACCGTACAACGTTTTAGCATAACCATTAGGGCAGGACGCTCTTTAGCTATTTTTGACAATAAAAAATTCAAAGTGCACGCAATAGTATATTATATTACTAGGAGTAGAACGCACTCTTTTTTGTGTTGAGCCCAGGATTTGCGGCTGAGGCGAAGCCGAAGCCGCAAACTGGGCGAAACACAAAAAAGGCGTTCTACCCCGTGTAATATATACTATTTTTTCTTCAAGCGTATTAAAATGCAAAAATTCATTTATTTATCATAAATGTACAAATATTCAAACTACAGTCTTACATGTTGACACAATATGACAAGTGGCTAGTGGATAGCGCGCCACCGGTGGCTTTCGGTATTAACATTATGTTACTAGTAAAACAATACCCACTACGGCGGCGCTTTCGGAACTAACATTATGTTACTAGTATAGTAAAACAATGTCCACTACGGTGGCGTTCGGTACTAACATTTTGTTACTAGTAAAACAATGTCCTACTTCTACTTCTGTTTTTGGTGACAATTTAAACATTTTAATACGCTTGAAGAAAAAAAAAATATAAGACTTAAAGTTGGAAAAACTATCGTAACATCTAAAATAAAAAACTTCAAACAAAAATTGTACCGCTTTCAAAACAGATCGCTATAAACTATGAAATAAAAGGACCCCGGAACAAAACCGATGAAATGGTGTTTCGGTGGACTCGGCTGAAACTTCGCTATTTTATAGTTCAAGTCATGCTGATCAAAAATTTTCATCACATCGAGCCGATCCTATGGACAGTTTTTGAAATACAGCTTGTCAAAGTTAGGTAACTTTAGCAAAAAATTGCAAGGCTTGAAATATTTTTGTTCAAGTCCAATAAAGCTCAAGAATTTTTTAAGAACTTTTAGGTTAAGTAAAACATATATATGTCATATTTCGGCATGCTTTGGTGGAATTGGCTGAAACTTTGCTATTTTGTAGTTAAAGTCATGCTAATCAAAAATTCTTATTGCACTGAGTCGATCCTGAGTGGTTTTCGCTCTAGGAGTGCTTGAAAGTCCTAACAACGAGGTAACTGGTAATCTATGTATGTACGTTTATGAATGGCTTCCAGCGTGTTTAGAATTATTCAAGGGGAACCTCCCCGTTTTTTGCTCTACAGACTATGTTCGTGTTATCTGTGACTTTAAAATCTTTTAGAGAAGGCATTCTACTTCGAGAAAGGACATTTTCGAAACGTCTGAAAATATATTATTATTTCACTGATACTGGTTTTTGTAAACATCGAAGATTTATAGTTGGAAGAGTGCCATTGTTTAACATTGTAAAACACTTATTAATTTGTTTAACTTCAGGTTATTAATTTAAATCCGGCCTGAAATTTATTGACCTTAAATTTTACTTTACTGTTTATGTATAAATACTGTCTAAAGAAAAATTAGAAAGTCGGCATTTACTAAACGATGAAGATCAATGAGAAAACGAACTGGTAATTTTTTCAATGTATTGAACACGAGCTATGAATTATGGTACAATTAACATACATCGTTAAGTACCTTCTGATGGCGAGGGGGACAACTTTGCGGGTTATTTTGAAAAGAAAAATTCATATTAATCCAGGTCCAGATCAACCCAGACAAAGTTTGATTTTGAATTGCAAAAATGAACATATTTTTCATTTTTATGCCCTCGATTGGCTTATGACATTTCTGATATAAACTCTTTACGCATCCCAAGTTTAGCTTTTTTAATGACAATTTGCATTTTGAAATAGTTTATAATAGATATATCTATGATTTAAAAGAAATTGATTTTTTGGCACCGATTGTAAAAATTGAAATTTTTGAAAAAACTTCCGACTATTGTAACGGTCAACTTTTTAAATATTCGTAAATCTTTATTAAAATCGGTTAAATTACATTACTTTATATCTTCATTACAAAAAGTACCTATTTTGATAGTTTTACTAAGAACAAGATTTAACGCCGGCCCTGTCGGACGGTAATTGTTTACGAGTTAGCATTCCAGAAATTCCATAAAACAAGCGGGTAAAATAGCCGCGCGGGAACTATTCCTCCAATAGCAAATACAGATATGACATAATGCTACGTTGCCCTTGGTTACAGACCCCCGAAAATGTTTGTTTAGGCGCAAATATAAAACCGCAAATGAATGTTATGTAGACACTTCCATATCGGCTGCAGGCCGAGAGGTCGTTAAAATTATGGCTGGATTTGAGCCATTTAAATACTTATTAGTTTTGAGATTTAACTTCTTTGATGAATTGTACCGACTAGTTGAGAAGTTAACACCAAAATCTATACAGTATAGATGTCCTGAATTAAAGTAGCATTTACTAAGTATAATGTCAGCTTCTTTAAGTGAGTTAATAAGAGATTAAGTTTAAAGTCAGTGTTTAATATACCTGTACGGGTATAGTTATGTAGTTTGTGGAGGTTATAGCTGGTACCGACCTATAAATTCGAGTTTGTAACGTGCCTTCGTCCCTTTTACTGCAGTTGCTGTAAGTACATTTACCTTTCTACTTTGTGTATACCGACAACTGAGAATAGCTCCGAACTACATTCCGTTAACTTTCGATTTACATTGTGGTCAAAGACACATAACACTGAAAGCCGCACGAAATTGACTTTCGTGCAACTTTCAGTGTTATGTGCGGGCATTTTATTGTTTGCGCGAGTGCTCGTCCCGTCTCTTAAAGACTATTAATAAAATTTCTTATGTAATACCTGTAAATAATTTTCTGTGCAGAGCACATTACGTTTTTGTATGTATCTTGTAGCTTAAAATGCTACTATGGATTTCATTGCCTATGTTATTACCTTTATTTACCTTTAGAGTTCTGTTTATGATATAAAATGTCAAAATTTGTTTATTAGTAAAATGTTATTTAATATTTTTATTCAGTAATAACCAGAGCTGGGCGAGTACACGGATACTTTACTCGTATTTTGTACTCGAGTACTAAAAGTACTCTTTTTTAATTATTCGTAAGTACTTTTTGGTTTAGAGGACTTAATACTCGTATTTGCGGCACATCAAAAATTACTCGTACAAAGTATTCGTCAAAAATTGTTACTTTTCACGAGTACTCAACCCCCCCCCCCCCCTCTATTTCTCTGGTACAGTAGTCTCAGAGATTTAGTTTACTTTAGTGTGCAGTCATTAGTTTACCACTCAGGGCTCAGGCACTAACTAGTCAATTGTCATCTGTCGTCAGCTCAGCAGTGTATATTATATATATTTGATATTATACAGGGTGTCTCACTTTTTATTAGCATGACTTCATTAGGTAAAAGACCTAATTTTGAGAATAAAAGTGTCCATAATCATCGATCCCATGATGCTTCGTTTCTGTGACACAGGGCATTGTATTTGTAAATACATTTTTAATATTATTATTTTTTAAAATAACTGCTCGCAAAAAAATTCATGATATTGCTGCGAATGACTTCTTTGAGAGCAAATAATTTAATACTGAAAACCATTGATTGCCTATTATTACCAATTGAGAAGATACAAAGATGGAGAGATATTTACTATTCATGAAACTTAAGAAAAACTTATCACCGAATTGAAATTTTGCAAATATTTTCAAAAAATATTAAACAACATTCAATTTTACTTAGAAAATGCCCTTTTGCCAGAAATCGATAGGACGCATCGTTTTCAAGAAAAAGCGACAATACTGATTAGAAGCCAAATCATGATTTTACATTGTCTTATTTATTATTTTATTTTATTTACTTTCGGGATAACATTGAATGCCATTTCATATTTTTTTAAAATGTGTGGAAAATTTCAATTCGGCGATCATTTTTTATTATTAAAATAAATTATAAATACTATTTTGGCCACCAGAAATAATATAATAGATAGGTGATGATTTTCAGTATTGAATTATTTGCTACGAAATACTAAGTCATTCGCAGCAATATCACAATTTTTTTATGAGCGATTATTTACAAAAATGGTATTAAGGAGCAACGTTTGAAGAGACTTTTATTTCAAAATGAGGTCTTCTATGAAGTTCTGCTAATAAAAAGTGAGATGTCCTATGCCTATGTTATAAATAATAATGTTTTTATTTTCTGTGAACGATAATGCCTAATGGTTATTTCGTTAAATTTGTTTTATTAAATAAAGGTTTTATTTTATTTTAAACTTGACTGAGTGTCTTTATCTGTTCTTATCTATATAGTTAAAAAGTTCTATCTATGAAGAGAAAATATTAAGTTATTTTAATGGTTATGGGTACTCGTACTCGTTACTCGAATTTATGATGGTTTTGCGAGTATTACTCGTACTTATACTTTCTTATTAATAAAATACTTACGAGTATTGTACTCATAAGTAAAAACCGCTGCCCAAGGAATCACTACTTCCACATCCAGATTTTTTATCTAAGTCACTCACAACGAAAAAATTTTGTATGTGGAAATAATTGTTTATGGAACATTAATAATATAATATTTGAAATCCTCTACCCCAAAAACCCATAAAATGATACCCCACATCGGTAGCGGGGTAGGGGTGGTAATAGGGGGTGGTAGTGGGGGTGGATGAAGTAAAAAAACATTTCGAGGTTTCTGGTTCTTGTACACACCCTAAATCACATTTTTTTTTCATCCCCTTTAATAATGGGGTGGGGGGTGGTAATGGGGGTGGCTAATGCCAAAATTTTTTTTGAGACCTCAGCTTCTCTTGTATATACTAAACACCAATTTTATGGACTCTTACCTGCTTGATTTACCTATTTTCCCCAAATTTACCCCAATTTACCTCCCAACCCTTCGACGGAACAAGATGAAAATATAATCTAGTTCTAGATCTCGTTAAAGTACATATGTGTACCAAATTTCAAGTCAATATCTCAAACGGTTCCAGAGTAATCGTGTGCACAAAAAGTTACAGACAGACCGACAGACAGAAATTTTTTTTCGCTCAAACTTAAAATCTCGACGTTTCGTGAAATTCTAAGCCTATTTGAACAATAAAAATGTTTAAAAATTTTTTTGTCGTTACTATACTTCCACTGGACGTGGAAGTAAATGAATCAGGTACTCGTACTCGAATTTTTGCAAGTACTTTTTTTTAGTACTCGGCACAGCTCTAGTAATAACTACGTTGGCCAACTAATAATTTAGTTATCTATCTTTTTGAAATATTTACAGTAGTTTTTATGTAGTGTGGCCTTCTGTCAATAATTATGGATTTATCTTTGTAAGTTATAGTATATATTTACCTTTTTTAGTATATGATAAATCTGTCTGTCTCTCTGTACTTGTTAATTAGTTATTTTACTTCTACATCCAGTGGAACTATAGTAACGACAAAAAAATTTTTAAAAATTTTTATTGTTCAAATAGGCTTAGAATGTCACGAAACGTCGAGATTTTAAGTTTGAGCGAAAAAAATATTTCTATCTGTCGGTCTGTCTGTAACTTTTTTTGTGCGCACGATTACTCTGGAACCGTTTGAGATATTGACTTAAAATTTGGTACACATATGTACTTTAACGAGATCTAGAACTAGATTATATTTTCATTTTGTTCCGTCGGGGTAAATTGGTAAATTTGGGGAAAATAGGTAAATCAAGCAGGTAAGAGTCCATAAAATTGGTATGTAGTATATACAAGAGAAGCTGAGATCTCAAAAAAAATTTTGGCATTAGCCACCCCCATTACCACCCCACCCCATTATTAAAGGGGATGAAAAAAAAATTGTGATTTGGGGTGTGTACAAGAACCAGAAACCTCGAAATGTTTTTTTACTTCATCCACCCCCACTACCACCCCCTATCACCACCCCCACCCCGCTACCGATGTGGGGTATCATTTTATGGGTTTTAGGGGGTAGAGGATTTCAAATATTATATTATTAATGTTCCATAAACAATTATTTCCACATACAAAATTTTTTCGTTGTGAGTGACTTAGATAAAAAATCTGGATGTGGAAGTAGTGATTCCTTGGGCAGCGGTTTTTTATTTCATTTTTCGCTAAAACGGTTATTTTTCCATCCTTTCCTAAAAAAATGCTCTTAATTCATTCATCGATTTCTGAAATAGTAGACAAAAAAAAATACTGCATCCTTTGTTTTCCTTTATATTGCAAATCTGAGGCTAGTTTTACTGTTTAAAAAAATGAAAGAGTTACTCTTGGGGGTTGATGATGGGGATAATATTTCAATTCCTAAAAGTATACCTTCGGAAGTGTTTTTTCTTTTTTCGCATAATATTAATTTCTGAGCAAGTATTTGGTCTTGGCAGCTAGTCCAGTGCAAAGCTAGTTTTAAAATAACAAAAGTAAACAAGAAAGATGATGGATTTTTTCCCAACTTTTCATTTAAGGCAAAGTTACTGGATATAATTAACTGAGAGAAAGTTCCGAGTTTCTAGTCTATAGAAATTTATACAGAAGTTTTAATTTTGTAAAGTTGTTTACAAATAAAAAGCCATTTGTTATGTTAACAAGGCATTAATTAAAATGGTCAGTTAGGATCAATTATTATTGCTTGTAGAAGACATTTTATAGTGAAATCAGTTTGAGATAATTTAATTCTTCATTAAACAAATATTTGTAGCCCGACAGTGGTTTATTATTAAGCTTTCTTGTAAATGAGATAACTTTCAAAGGAAGTAAGCTTATGGCGTTAGATGAACAAATAGCACAGGTACACAAAAAAAAGTGGGACTCGAAATAACCTAAAGAACTTCATAAAAAAAAAACAATATATAAAAAATTATCAGGCTTACAAGTTAAGAACGGTGTTTCGAAGCAATTTGTTATTTCCTTTAATTACCAAATGTGCGCTCTACTTTGTAAAATAAAGGCCCGGGACATGCAGTGATAAAGAAACTCGACTTCATTAATATTCATAATTAATAAAAACCAATAAGTCTCGTGGGAAAATAAAGTCAATTTCTATCGAAAGATTTTAATTAGAACCCACTGAATATAAATTACAGGATAAAGAGGCTGGCATGAAAATGTGAAATTGATATTTACTTCGTGTATTTTACATAAACTTTTTTTGGAATTTTCATTCGCACGGTTTTTAAGACGAGTGGTCTAGTATTTTCAGCTCGTTAGCTGTAATTGGGCGAGCTGTTATTTGTAGAGTGGTTTACATTTTTTAAACTGAATTTAAAACGTATACAAACTTTTTATTAACAGGCATTAAGTTGACCTGTAACATTGTAAGCAAATCTTACAACTTCTTTTTCAACCACTTCTAATTATCGTATCGATTTGAAATTTTGCAAACTTATGCGATTTGGGAGACAATACAATAATATGGTACCATTGATCTTGTATGACGACGGTGGCATCAAATTTCGGAACCCGTAACCGCTGGGATTGACGGACCTCGCGAAATCTATGAAGCGTCTCTTTTTTTTTCTGCAAATGAAAAGATGAGCAGGAGGAGAATGCGGGGGGGGCGCAAAATGGGCTCGCGGCGCCCCTGATGCCCACACGGAGGTCAGACCCGCCCTCGCAAGCCCTGCCCCCCTAAACTCTGTACCCAACAGCCCCCCACATGGGAGGCCTGGGTAGTGATAGGGACTCCACATGAGCGTATCACCAGCGACTCTACACCATAAACTCGAATTTTCCTCGACAGAGAGAGAAAATAAATTAGAGTTAAAAAAATAAAAAGGTTAAAAAATTATCTGTATATCCACACTTTGACCCCATATTATTATATTATACGCTATTTTTGAATAGAAGAGAGCATAATACACGTCTAATAAAAAGTCTTGATATAAACTGTTTTTCACTTTTTCAGCATAGTGAGTGCAAAGCATGAACTTAGTTTAGCACAGAGTTGATCAATATGATTTGTCCAGCCCAGATTTTCATCTAAAATAACTCCTAGAAAATTTGCGTCTTTTTGCGTGTTTAATTGATGATTATTTGGATACATATTTATATTTTTGTAGATATTTTACTTCCACGTCGTGGAAGTATAGTTAGTAACGACAAAAAAATTTAAAAAATTTTTTATTGTTCAGATAGGCTTAGAATGTCATGAAACGTCGAGATTTTAAGTTTGAGCGAAAAAAAATTTCTGTCTGTCTGTCGGTCTCGAATCGTTTGAGATATTGACTTGAAATTTGGTACACATATGTACTTTAACGAGATCTAGAACTAGATTATGTTTTCATTTTGTTCCGTCGAAGGGTTGGGGGGGTAAATTGGGGTAAATTTGGGGTAAATAGGTAAATCAAGCCGGTAAGAGTTCATAAAATTGGTATTTAGTATATACAAGAGAAGCTAAGGTCTCAAAAAAAATTTTGGCATTAGTCACCCCCACCACCACCCCCACCTCATTATTAAAGGGGATGAAAAAAAATTGTGATTTAGTGTGTGTACAAGAACCAGAAACCTCAAAATATTTTATTTTATCCACCCCCACTACCACCCCCACCCCACTACCGATGTGGGGTATCGTTTTATTGGTTTTTGGGGTAGAGGATTTCAAATATTATATTATTAAACTTCCATAAACAATTATTTCCACATACAAAATTTTTCGTTGTGAGTGACTTGGATAGAAAATCTGGATGTGGAAGTAGTGATTCCTTGGGCAGCGGTTTTTTCTATGGGTTTTAAATAATACACATACAGTTTCATCATAATTAATCATGAGCCTATTATTGTGACACCACGAATTAAACTGACCAAGGACAGTGTTGACTATGTCTTCAAGTTCTTCCAGAGTTCTAGACGAAACAATTATTGAGGTTGTCATCTGTATATATGAAGATTTTTCCATGTGTTATAAACTCGGGTAAGTCATTTATGAATAGTAGGAATGTCGAAGGGCCAAGTACACTACCCTTGGGGGTGCCTTTTAATGTATCATATTTATCCGACAGAGCATTCCCGTTTTTTACTAGAATTCTCCTATCCGTCAGATACGATATTAACCTTTCCTAGAATTCCATTTTTTCCAATTTCTTTGCAACATACGGTATATGTAATATAAAGTGTCAAATGCACTCGGCAAATCAAAAAACTAGTGGAAGCATTATACACTTCGCCGATTTATTGAGCTTTTTATGTAATTGTTACATATTCTATACACTCAAAGAAATAGTATAGGTGAATTCAACAAAAAAAATGGTTAACTAACAATATCGTTAATTTTGTTAAACTAAATTATATTGATGGTATTTTTAAACAAGAGGTGATTGTTATTTTAATTAATAAAAAGTTGTCGTACAACAAAACAAACATTTACTTAAAAAATAGATGAATAAGACTATTATTTTTTTCGTCTGACTATTATTTTGTTGAATTCTGTCAAATTAAACTAGATAATAGTATATTTTATTTTTAACTATTGTCGAATTGTAATTGTAAACCCAGTAGCAGTTTGTTCTACTATTATAGTTGACAGATAAACCAATATTATTGTAGAGTTAACCCGCAGTTCTGTTTACATAAACATAACATCGTTCTGCCATCCACTTTAATGAAATAAGACGTCGCATCAGCGCTTTTGTTTGCAAATAGTATGGGTTAAATCAATCAAAAAAATAGTATATATATTGTTCATTTAGTTAAATTGAAGTATATTTAATAGTATTTTCAAACAAAAGGTGATTGTCACACAACAAAATAAACATTAACTTAAAAAATAGGTGCATAAGACTATAATTTATTCATCTTACTAATAATTTGTTGAATATTGTCAAATGAAACTAGATAAATAGTAGACTTTATTTTTAAGTATTATCGAATTGTAATTCTAACCCAGTATTAGTTCGCTGTATTATTAGGGATTGCAATTTACCGGAAGTTTTAATAACCGGTAAATCGGTAAATAAAAATGTAAATAACCGGTTAACCGGTATTTACCGGTAATTTTTAGAAGGATGATTAGGGTGGCGAAAATGGCAATTGTCTTTTTCCATATACAAAATTATCTAAATTTAACAAAAAACATTTTTATATACGTACTTATATGTGATATAATGAACAAACAAAAGGTTTTTTATCAACAGTAAAATCACAAGACCTTTTTTTTATTGGATAAATTTCTCTTTGTAATGAAATAATTTTGTCAATCAGTGATTTTATAAGAAGAACTGACATGAAAAAATCGCGAGACTGGAGGTCGAATGATTTTGTCAAATGTCAGTTTTTCGAGCAAAATTACTGAGTGGCAAAATTTTGAGTTAAAAAGAAATTTATCCATAAAAGAAAAGCTGGAGTGTTTTTTGGCAAGATAAATTAACGACAGAATATGAATGTGAACGAACAACAATAATTTATTAAAAATAATTATAATTTTCCCAAAACGACTCATATTGTACAGTATAGTTTCCACAATACTTAAAAATTATATCTGACAGTACAGATTTCAAAGTGACGTGCGACTACTAGGTGTACTCTGCTTTTGAGGAACAGGCATTTTTATCGGTGATAAAAAACGATGCATTTTTTTTATCGCTGTCAAAGTGACAAAAATGTGACTTTTTTATATAGGAGTTAATTTATCAATAAGAAAAAATATAAATGAAATAAATTTAAATAACTAATTATTCTGTAAATAACAAAAATATCCACTTAAATAACAAAAATTATAAACATAAACTCAAATAGGGCATTTACTGAATACCTAATCTAAAAATACAATATTTTTTAGAAATAGCCTGTTAAAAGGGTTAGTTTTTCAAAGCTATATTATGCTAGTCGTCTGATATTTGTGCATAGAATACCACCAGCTGAAAATGCCCTTCCTCAATCGATATTGGTGGGTCGATAAGTTAATAAGAATTGGTAATAACATACTTCTAAATGTATTCCACGGATATTTGCGGCAGTGAAATATTCAATTTTCTGTCGTAAGATATTGTCAATGTCTCTCTTGTATTTCTTAGGGCTTGGTGTTTGGAGTTTACTTTTTATAATATTATTTATTTATTGTTAAAAGGGCTCGGTGTTGGGACAGTCACTCTGTATTTAGTGAATACTAGTCAGTGACATAAATAGAAACGTTGAATACGTGACATATCGTAAGTTCAGAATTTACCGAAATAACCGGTAAAAAATCAAAATTACCGGTAATTATCGTCATGTGTTTTTTGTCCTAATAACTGGTTAACCGGTAATGCAATCCCTATGTATTATTGTACTTGGTAGACAAACCAATATTATTGTCGTCTTCTAGAAGTTCTAAAAGAATTATCATAAAGTTTGCTTGCTTACCACGTAGTCTATTACAGAAATTATTCCTAGATGACGCCACATACAAATCACTGACAATAATCAATCATGCATTATCTTATACTCTTATGAATTTATAGAAAATTAATAACATGATTGCAATGTTCAAATTCTCTCAGGGATCATCGATATATTTGGATGGATCTTATAAACGATTTCTAATCTTTGGTTTGGGTGGTCTGATGTCTCAATACTGAGATTTAGGCTAACCAAAAAAAACTTCATCATACAATAAAGTGTAGTAGTGATGGGCGATATCGTGATTTTTCAATCACGACGTAAATCGTTACTGTGATTTTCTTCTATCAGTGAATTTAAAACGTGATGTGATCACGACTTTCATAATACGACGTACGGGAGAAATTGTTAATTATTATATTGGTCTGGGTTAAACCACGACAAGGGAACGAAATACGGAAGGAAAGTCGTGATCACGTCACGCTTTTCTGACAACTTTACTAACAGTCGTTACCTGTGATTTCTCAATATCAGTGATTAAATCACAGTTCGTGATATATCGCCCATCACTAAAGTGTAGATTAACCTAAAAATTAGTTGGTGAACAAAAAACAAAGTCGTACTATTTAATTGTAGACTAAATTGAAAATGGTTAGTGAACATAAAAAAATGTCATTGTACTATTTAATTTGTTACAAGAAGATATGATTATTAAACTACTATTTGTTTACGAAAACAAATAAAGTTGTATGACTATTCTTTTCTGATTGATTTAACTATGAAACTAGATAGGCGCGATTTCATATGCTCTTTTTGGTTGAGTGTAGGATACTCTCCGCAGTTTTCTTGTAAATAATGTTAGTTTTTGGACATTCTAAATTTTGAGATACCAACTTTGTTGTAAAAAAAATATATGAACAAAAAAAAATGAAAAAAAAAACCACCATCGCTCTCTATCTCTCTCTCAGGGATTTGAACATACAACCTTTGAATTGATTAATAAATTTTTTATTTACTGATTGATTTTTTCAAAAACTTACTTTCCAAATTTGAGTAGAATCGGACTTTTCTTTCTTAAGTTATCGTGCTTACAAGAAACGGGACGGACGGACGGACGGACGGACAGACGGACATTTTGAAAGTTGCTCAGAATTCGTTCACTAACATAATGATATGAATTTTTTTTTCTCTACGAACGATATTTACTGTTTTAGAAATGTGCCGATCAAATACAATATACTCTTCGTTTTTGCGAAGAGTATAAGCCGATTACATATTCTTTTGAATGCTTAATAATGAGATGAGCCTATAGCTTTTAACATCGTTAGACTAGTATTACTATGAGAAGATGCCAGGGCGGAGCCAAAATGCGCGAATATTTTTACCAGTGGCATAGCTTTATCTGGGGTATAGGGATGTGTAATTGCAATAAAAGTTTCGCGGTCAAAAAACTGTGAAAATGGAGTAGATTAAAACTTGCCAACTGTTACGAGTAACCTTTGTTCAGGAGAAGTGTAAGAATAGTAAGTTCTACTAAACTTTGCCTAATAAAGTTGTTTTATTATTATTTTTACCGTCGCCGCCGCTCTACTGCAGGGCACCGCCGCCACTGATGTTGACATTGAATGTGACGTAATTCTTTCTCATTGGCTTAGAATGATGGAGCGCACAAACTCGTTTCTGCGCATATTTTTTGCTGGCATCTTCTCATAGTAATACTACTTTACTGTCACCTTTTTTAAAAACTGGGATAATCAGGACAGTTTAATTTTTGTGGGAAAACACCGAGTTCAACATACTTGTTTATTATGAGGGCGATGATAGCCTACCGTCTGCAAGTAATTTAGTCAGTATTATGTATATATTACAGCTAATTCGAAATTAAAGGAATAAAAATATGTCGGAAGCGCATTTGCAGACAGTTTTGTCATGCACCAAACTTTATACAGGGTACTCGAAAATGTATCAAATTTTCGTAAAAAAAAATGATTATTTACCGTCTGCAAACAGTATAAAATGATGATTCTGGTTCATGAAAACGGGTAGGGGAAAGGCGCAGACGTTTACGATATGCACATCACCATATCGTGCGCATGTCAACATGTTATTTTTTTTACAATTTTGAACAATCGTCTACCGTCTAATTATAGTTTTATTAGAAAATTTAGGTTGCAAAACTGTTGTATTAATTATTTGCAGACGAATCCAGTGTGCACGGTCGTTCATTGAATTCTAGAAACTTGTAAAAAAATGGGGGTAACTTTAACCAATTATTTACTGTCTGCAACTTGGTACGAAGAAAGATTATTGGTTTAAATATGCAATTATTTAATTTGCAGACATTGCCCACATGCACGAGAGTCACAATAAAGTGTCCAAATTTGGCGAAATGCGTTTGATATCTCTCCGTTTGCGATATGTACCAAGAACAACTATCTACCGTCTGCAACTTGGTACAAAGAAAGATTACTGGTTTAAATACGCAATTATTCAATTTGCAGACGATGCGCACATGCACGAGAGTCAAAATAAAGTGTCAAAATTTGACGAAATGCGTTTGATATCTCTTCGTGTGCGATATGCACCAAAATCAACTCTTTACCGCCTGCAACACGAAATTGTGTAAGCTAACTTATTAAGTATACTATTTTCTCATGGATAGTCCAGTGACCTCTATTTAAACTGGACTGCTAATACTAACGGGCTGCGCATGGAAATAATAAGACACAAAGGAGCTCATGAAATAGCTATTGCGCATGCTCAAACCCATCTAAAACTATCAAATTTAATCTAGAATATTAGTTTCTAGCATAGGCGTAGTGATAACTGATAATTCTGGGTTCAATCAAGTGATGTAAGTTGGTTACTAGTTTTCTTTCTTGTATATGCATTTAGCTCACATAAATCTAAAAATAATTCTTTTGATTTATTTTCACTTAAACATTTCTGATTTTATTTTTCGTAAAATAAATGATTATAAGTAACTCCTAACTTCGAAACCCAACGGTGACGCCCATGCTTGTCTGTAAACAGTTTGTCGGTAATACGCATGTGCGTAGGGTAACTTGCGCAGTTTCAATTTGTTGCAGAAATTGAACTATTGTTTTGTTTATCCAGTTTATATAGAGATCAGTGGGATAGACAGCATGCACATGCACACGACCCAGAATTAGTACTGGTATTCGATAAAGTTGGTCATTTGCGTCATTCAATTGAATAAATAATATTTTATTACAATTGTAATAAAAATCTTATACATATTATTATACATATTCAGATCCAGATCCAGTAGTGTAAGTACTGTTCACGGGTGTTGTATGCTCTTATCAAAATTGAATATTTCGTGTAGTTAAATACAATAATAATACAGACATTATATACCTATGGAACAGTGAAGTAAATGTGCATGTGATAAGAAGTGAAAGAACTATACGCAACTATGTTGGAAACAGGACATATATTGGATAAAAATCATTACAAAAATTATTAAAAAATTTACAAAAAAGTTATTATTGCCGCAAAAAAAGCTTTACAATGATAGCCTGTATGAATAGTGACAATAAACGGAAGACCGTGTGAACAATAATTAATAAATCTATTAGTAAAAATAAATAAAGGAAACATTTGAAATTAAATTAGAAAATACCATTGTACAAGATGATAAAACTATAGCTACTTCCTTTCGTGATTATTATGTTGCATTACCTCACAAACTGTCCAATGAACGAAGTCAAGATACTGGTACAAATGATAACCTTACACCTACAAGAATTTTTTTTACTATGACGTAAGACCAGTCAATGAAAATTCCGTGTATAATGCTATAATAAATCTTAAGGAAACAAATTCGGCAGGAGCTGACTCAATTTCATCACATTTACTAAAGTTCATTGCGAATTATATTACTTATCCGCCAACTTATTGTATTAATAAAATATCGTTACACTTTTTAAGAGTTTTTCCTGTAAATTTTTTTACTTTTTGTGTCCCATCACACACAAAACAACAAAATGCATTTTTCTCCGGAGCTTTCTCCATATTGCTGTCTACAAGTGGCTAAATAGCGGCAAATTAAGTGTACAATATAAACAAACTTCTAACTGACATTTCAACTTCTCGAAGCTAGCCGACAGTTGCACGTTGCACCTGCCAGAGCCACCTTTGTTAATAGACCTACGGCCAAGAGGCAATAAGTACCTCATCGGGTACAAAAGATTTGAGTTTTTGTAGTAAAAGTACCACATATATGTAGCAAAAAACCGACCGTCTACCGGGGCTCAATGGTCAACTTATTGTTAGAGCTTGTCAAAAATGGTTAGAATTTAAATGATAATAAGTTTTCGTCGATTTGGTTTGATGGACCTCAATTACCTAGTGCCCTAGACGAAATAGTTGTACGCGAAACCGGCATGGAGCAAAGGGATATTGATGATGAAAATGAAGAGGGTTTTAATGATTCATGTGATGACGAAGATGACGAATAGTTATTTTTCTTTAGATTTATTATCAAACAAAACAAAAAACCTTGTTATTTTTATTTACTACTATTGTATTGTATTGCTGTTGTTTCTTGTATACGAAGTTGTTTTGCCTACATATTCACGGAAATCTGACAAACAAAATAATAATTGTAATAGTTTTCCTAGTGCATTGTCAAAGTTCCGAACATGTACTCAATAAAACTATTTTGCTATTGCTATTTTTATTTACTACTATTGTTTTGTATTGGTGGTGTTTCTTGTATACGAAGTTGTTTTGCACGGAAGTCTAAAAAACAAAATAATAATTGTAATAGTTTTCCTAGTGCATTGTCAAATTTCTGAACACGTACTGAATAAAACCCTGTACCGACTTTGGCATTATTCTTTCAGGTTAGATTTTCTAGAGCGTCTGCTCTTTATAGTTGACCGTCTGCCGATGTTTTTGAAAAATATTTATGATCTACATAAAAAGACCTTTGATTTGAACCCAGGTTTGTACATGTACCTCATGAGGTAAGAAACGTAGGAATTTTGGGCGTCGCGACGGGCGTCTGCTCTACGTTTGCGTTCAAATACTGACGTCTGCCACACAAAATAAAAATTGTAATGGTTTTCCCAGTGAATTGTCACGTTTTTAAGAAGCATGCACCCAATGAGGTAACTTTAGCGAGTTTTTTCGCCTTTTTAACAAGCTCTAATAATGAGAAGTTGACCATTGAGCTCCGGCAGACGGTCGGTTTCTTGCTACATATATGTGGTACTTTTACTACAAAAACTCAAACCTTTTGTACCCGATGAGGTAACTTATTTGCCTCTTGGCCGTAGGTCTATAATGGTCTATAGTTTAAGATGAACTATAGGTTCTCGTACATGTGCGCATCGTCTGCAAATTGAATAATTGCGTATTTAAACCAGTAATCTTTCTTTGTACCAAGTTGCAGACGGTAGATAGTTGTTTTTGGTACATATCCCAAACAGAGAGATATCAAACGGATTTCGACAAATTTGGACACTTTATTGTGACTCTCGTACATGCGGGCAATGTCTGCAAATTAAATAATTGCATATTTGAACCAATAATCTTTCTTCGTACCAAGTTGCAGACAGTAAATAATTGGTAAAAGTTACCCGCATTTTTTTACACAAATACGTTCGGCGGCAAGTACTTTGTACACGTTTAATATATCTGCAAATAATCCTATATCGAAGCTCTATTTTTAAATCATGATTTCTTTTTAGCCTGCAGACGGTAGACGATTGTTCAAAATTGTAAAAAAAATAACATGTTGACATGCGCACGATATGGTGATGTGCATATCGTAAACGTCTGCGCCTTTCCCCTACCCGTTTTCATGAACCAGAATCATCATTTTGTACTGTTTGCAGACGGTAAATAATTATTTTTTTTAACGAAAATTTGATACATTTTCGAGTACCCTGTATAAAGTTTGATGCATGAGAAGACTGTCTGCAAATGCGCTTCCGACATATTTTTATTCCTTTAATTTCAAATTATGAACTTTGCAGACGGTAATTTATTAGTTGAAAACATTGTTTTTTTATGCAAACCGGAAATCGTTTCCTACATCCCGTGCATGCGTGCAAACCTTGAAAGTACCAAAAATTGAGCTTTATTAGATACATAATACTGACTAAATTACTTGCAGACGGTAGGCTATCAGTTCTGATTTTCTGTCACCATCTACTAGTCTATATAGCAAACTCGTCGGAACATTCCTTAATTAATTTAATCGGAACTTCGTCTATATCGGTAGCTTTTTTATTTGCAAGTTCTAGTATAACACCTTTTTCATGCATAGTGACTGGTTCGAAGAATATCGTGTTCAAGTTGTAACGTTTAGTCGTAGTACCCTTATAAAATGGGAATTAAGTTTTGTTTTTATATTATTTGAAAAATGATTTGCAAAAATATTTGCAACTTCCTTAGTGCCCATGTCGACAGTGCCATTGTGACTTAGTACATATAATGTTTCCTCGAGTTTGTTTCTGTTCTTTAAGTTTACTATATTTCATTAAGAAAAGCACCCCGAGAAAGAAAAACGAAAGAAATATGCTACAGAATTATATATAATCCGTAAATAATTCATACAATATAAAATATGAGTAATAACAGTTGTTTTATTTTTTTAAATATTCATTATATACCGCCTTTTTTAAATATTTTCTACCCTTAAATACGGGAGATTTTTGCATTTTTTCAAAAAAGTAAAAAATATGCTCACCTTACAATTTCTCAAAGTTTAATTTGAGCCCTATAAGATTTATTTTGCTCTTTCCCTTGGCCCGCTATCTAATATGCAAAAACAGGCGAATTTTAGGCCTTTTTTGCGGTCACTCTTTCAAGTCAATATCTTAAACCGTTCCAGAGTAATCATGCGCACAAAAAAGTTACAGACCGACAGACTTAAAATCTCGACATATATATATATATATATATATATATATATATATATATATATATATATATATTAATTGTTCATCTGCCTGTTAGTGGAATCTACAGAATTACTGACTACCATCTCCACCGCACCGGTACTCTGCTTTGTGCCAAATATCAACATCCTAGCTCTACTGGAAGCTCTCTGTGTAGAAAGAAGAGGGATAATAGTGGGGGATACAATTATAGAGCTAGAAAGAGTGAGAAGCTAGAATATTATCCGAAGAGCTAGAAAGTGTCAAAATACAAAAAATGTGGCCGAATTCATTTGAACCTTACCTTACCGAACCTCGAAATTCGAAATTTTCTAATACAGTCAACGTTTAAAAAATAAACTGTCTAAAATATTAAAGTTTAGTCTGTTTGCCACTAGAAAATAAATATTTTTCAATTTTCTCTCGACACAATATTCCAAATTTTGTGCATATTAATTTAGCGAATATATCTCGCAATTATATGAAAGAAACAAGATATCTTGGTTTCCTCTTAGACCAAAAACTAACCCGGAAGGGCAACATTAACAATATCCTTAAAAAGAGTGAAAAATATGTTAGTATACTGAGAGTCGTCTGCAAAATGTGAAGTTGTTGTAAAAACAGCCATCCCAAGGAACAATTTAAAAGTCATTTGGACTTGAAGAGGTATTAAGAAAGGTTTGTCAGGGTTAGGAAATAGTCATGTGCTTTATTGATGTTGTAGTTAAGGCCTTTTAGGCTTCAAGTATACTTGATTCTGTAAGACCTAATTATAAAGCTAATTTGCTTCTAGGATAATATGTATTTGTAATGGATTTATCATAACCTACATAAAACTCTCCATAAAGCTAATTAGTTTTATGAGCGTCTTAAATTCCATTTAGATTTAAAGAGGCTTTAAATTATTCTTTATGGTTTTAACATATTTGCAATAAATGCATTTTAAATCCTTTTTAAAACTAGACATTTTCAATGCCTATTAGTACTTATTAAAGGCCATTACAAAACTAGACTCTTAAAACATCCTTGATAAATGTTGTGATGAAACCGTTATGAAGAAAAAAAGGCCTCTATAAATCTAAAAGGCAAATTTTAATTCCATAAAACACTTTCCAAAACCTCAATAAAACATTTATTATAAAAATAATAAACAATATGTCTGCCTGAAGTGTCGTTGATGCACGTATGTGTGTGTGTTAATTAAAAGCATTTCACGACTTACTGATGTGTAATTAAGTCTTTTTTGGAAAGGTGGAAGAAAATAAAAAAGAGTGGCCATTCTAAAAGGACTGTTAAAACACACACACATACAAATTATTTTGAGGTTAAGTTTTAAGTTTTTTGTATCAAATGTCAACGTCCCAAACGTTTTATTACAGCTTTTATCAAGTCCATGTGATCTTCGCCAAGTGCATTTGCATTTTTATAAGGAAGAGATTATTTATGATAGTATACAAAAAGACTAAAAGGGCTTCATTTAGAGTAAATGTTCTAGGTCATTACCATTATTAGAATATATAGTTTAATGAGAGGACCAGTGTTGCCAGATCAAAATTTTAAAAGTTATCAGACGACGCTTTAAAAAGTTACTAAATCTTACTAAAATTTCACTAGATTTGAAATTAAAGCTCTCATCTTTAATTTTCAAAAGTTGCAGTGTCTGTAGGACACGTAATTTTCTTGAGCTCTCTGAGCACAGCATAGCTTTGAGCGTCCTCTATCTGATTATTTCGTTGCCAGACTTCGTACTCTGTATTGTATTAAAGGATTTGTAACTAGAAAGTACTGTTTGTCTACGAGACGCTAGAGGGCAACGAGAACAGGCTGTTCGATTGTAGCGATTCACGGTCAATAAACTATACGGTTACCTCAATTAGCAGCTTTTAGACGAGAGAGACGCGCGGAGCGGGGAATCGAATGAAAGATATTCTGTTAGGATCTACAGCTTACGTCAGCTGTAGACACTACAGGCATCTTTGTCTGTGTCTTTTTCAGGGAAATCAGATATGTCTGTCTCTTTCATTCGATTCCCCGCTCCGCGCGTCTCTCTCGTCTATGGGCTGCTAATCGAGGTAACCGTAGAGTTTACTGACCGTGGTAGCGATTAACGTGAACAGTTCTGTATTAAATGGATCGCAACTCGAATTTAATGTTTGTCTACCTACCAGTAGAGGGCAATAAATTGGATGATTCAAAAATCATTAAAAATGGGCATTTTCATAAAAGTTTTCACTAAATCACTAGATTTAAAAAAAATCACCAGATCTAGTGAAATATCACTAGACCTGGCAACACTGGAGAGGACTGTAAAATGACAATTAGGTTTTTAGTTTAGTGATGGGTAAAAGCAGTTATTAATAACAGTTTTAACTGCTATTGCTATTTTGAAATAACAGTTTAAAATAACTGTTTTAAATAACAGATCGGCATGCGCATACCGCAGCGCTCAGTTTGCAAATACTATTTCAGAGACGTTATTTTATACATCATGCTGCTGCCGCAGCTACTTATCTGTTATTTTCTCACCTGTTATTTTCCAACAGAAATAACAGTCTGTTAATGCTATTTACAAATAACAGTTATAAAATAACAGGTTGTTAAATAGCAACTCATCTCTATTTTAGTTGGCCGGCCATGTTTTTTTTGTTATATAAAAATATTCAAGGTCAATCTCACAATTATAATTATCAATAATTATCACTTTTTCGTTAGCAAATTAAGGCAGAAATACAAGAAACGACTGAAAATTACCGTGGGAACCGAGAAGGGGTTTTTGTTTTGTTCGCAGATACTTCAATTTTGTTTTTATTATATAACTGTTTTTCTTTTTTCAGATTCTGTTCATATTGTTTCTTTTTATTTTTATATACGGTATTTAGATTTTCGTTATTAGATTGTCTTTTAAGTAATTTAATGCAATTGATATACAGAATTTTACTGTTGTTAATAGTTTAATACGTTTACATTAAAAACAAAATATTTATTAACAGTATTTAGGTAATTTACACAGATTTCTTAAACAAAAATGAATGAAAATCTCTCTTTTTTTTGGTACATTTTCTAATCACTCGAATTTTGCGCAACCGAACGAGGACAATATAAAGTTCTGAAATTCGGTATAGTGGCGGAAGATAGAGGAGATGTAGAATATGTATACAGGAAATATATATACCATATAAAATATCACTACACACCAAAGTGAGCGCTGCAACATTTTCATTCACGAGTGTTTTCAATTCCTTGTTTGTCATATTCCACGTTCCACACATTTCTGACTACATTCGCGATTTTTTTTATCCTATTATATCCTTTCCAAACAGTTTACTAAATAAACAAAATCATTCACTTGCTTTAAACAATCACGATATATTTTAATATAATATAATCGATATTTTTCTCATTTTCACATACTCTCTGTGTAGCAATGTTTATTTGAGAAAATTGCAATATTAATTTATTATTTACTAATGTGGTTACAGGCTATTGATTATAACATAACCATTATGTACGTATTTATTTATAGCAGATATGTAATAGGTAGATAGTGTTATTGGTAGGACGATAATAAAGCAAACCTATCAACTTTGATGTTAGTATAAACAACGGGAACATATTTGTTGTTTAACAGTACATTATCATTATGAAACTCAGATAATGACAAATGTATTTAATTATTCCGGTGGACATACAATTTGGGGTGGATATTTGGAAATTATAATATTCTTGCCGTAAAATAATTATTAGATCTGCATTAAATATTTGTTTTAGAAATAGTCCACGTAAATTATATATTTTAGAAGAAATAATTTATAAAGTAATAATATTTGGGATGCGTACTCTAGATAGGGTTAGAAATGGACACACGAAAAGTTCCCCCCCAATTTACTTTTTTTTGCAAAAAAAACACCCCCAACGGAGACTTAACGCTGGTTTTTCACTTTTATCTTGTAAACCGTTCATCGGAAGAGAAAAAAGTAGAGGAAATAAAAAATTTGTCGTTAAATTCTGCATAAAAAATGTCCTATTAACCTTGTAGCTTATCCTCACCTATTTCGCGCCAACAGCGTCTGAACAGAGAGGGCGCAGAGGTAAAAATCGATCCTATTCGAAGTTTCACAGCGAATATCTTAAAACCGGTTACTTAAACGAGAAAAATGCTCAGGAATGAATTTATACAGTGGAATTTTCTCTATAAGATACATATATAGCGGGTTTTGACGCAACTGATTTTTATGTATTTTTCCCTTTTTTTTCCACAAAGCTGTGTTTTTCAATTTGAAATTGTTTCCACACCACCCACGAGGTAGAGCTCTCGGTGCGTTTTTTAAAGGTAGTTTCCCCTATGAGCGCTAAAATTCTTTCCAATTTTACTCATTAAGGGGTTCCTTAAGGGGTTCCTCATCGAGAATTTAAACATCCTTGCCCATGGCAATTAGAGCAGCGCAATCCAACATTAATACAGCTGCAGGATATTAGCTTTAGGGTGCTGGTATAAATGGGTGCTAAAATGTTGCCTATTGTGGAAAACAAATCGGCGTTATATTTCATTGCAAAAAAATTGTAAATGTGAAATCGATTTTTATAAAATTCAAACTTTCAAGGGGCCTACAGACGATCCAACCAACCAACCAACCGACCTTCTCGGTACACTTCGAAGATTGCCATGCGAACTCGTAAAAGTGAGCTAGTCTGCTGAAGCCAACATTGTCGGTACGCTTTGAAGACGCTGGAATTCCAGCAGACCAGCTCACTTTTACGAGTTGTGATGGCAATTTTCAAAGTGTACCGAGAAGGTTGGTTGGTTGAGTCGTCTGTCTGAGACCCCTTCAGTAAATACGAGGGGCACTTAAAATTCATCAAAAACACATGGCATAATCCACAGTAAAATTTCCTTCGCATCAAAAATTGCAACCTATCGATCGATATAGAGAAAAGTACGCATAAAAAATTTTTGAAAATTTTGGGAGTTGCTAAAGTCTTTAAAAAATAAAAATCAATATCTTGTATTTCTGCTTACATCATTGTTATAAAATATTATTTTGGGTATTCAGCAGATAACTTTCAAAGAAATCATTCGTTCCTTTCATATATTATTGATCTAAATCTGATCAAGCTAGAATATCAACGAGTAGTCCTCTTACAAACAAACTTGTCAATTTCTTTATACATTTACTATGTCTAACATTCAATATGAAAAACAAGAAAATAACCATTCTTTCTATATATTGAAGATCTAAGTCTGATCATGCCAATATATTGTCAGAAATCCACCCTTAAGAGGAAATCTTTCAAGCATCTCTAGCCCTACCTAGAGGATACTCCATTCAATACGATAAACAAGAAAATAACCATTCTCTCTATATATTGAAGATCTAAGTCTGATCATGCCAATATATTATCAGAAATCCACCCTTGCGAGGAAATCTTTCAAGCATCTCTAGCCCTACCTAGAGGATACTACATCACAAACAAACATTAGTTACATTTCAAAGCCAAGAACTACTGAAAAGCACAATGAAATATATGAATAAAATTTCACTTACATGTCATAATAAATAAAATATTTCAATCAATGTTTGATTGACCAAAACTCTGTAAAAATTGCGCAACCTTTTTCATTCTCTTTAGAACTCATCAGCAGAGATATATGTTCAATTCAAAAACATAATTACTATAAAAAAAATAGGAAAACATTTTCTTGTAAAAAATGACAGGAAATATTTATTTAGTTGACACATATCAAAAATAAAAAAGAATCACTCTTTTTTAGAGCCCCATAGCTCGTGTAGTTTTTAAAAAATAAATATCTTGTATTTCTGCTTACATCATAGTAAATGTATAAAGAAATTGACAAGTTTGTTTGTAAGAGGACTACTCGTTGATATTCTAGCTTGATCAGATTTAGATCAATAATATATGAAAGGAACGAATGATTTCTTTGAAAGTTATCTGCTGAATACCCAAAATAATATTTTATAACAATGATGTAAGCAGAAATACAAGATATTTATTTTTTAAAAACTACACGAGCTATGGGGCTCTAAAAAAGAGTGATTCTTTTTTATTTTTGATATGTGTCAACTAAATAAATATTTCCTGTCATTTTTTACAAGAAAATGTTTTCCTATTTTTTTTATAGTAATTATGTTTTTGAATTGAACATATATCTCTGCTGATGAGTTCTAAAGAGAATGAAAAAGGTTGCGCAATTTTTACAGAGTTTTGGTCAATCAAACATTGATTGAAATATTTTATTTATTATGACATGTAAGTGAAATTTTATTCATATATTTCATTGTGCTTTTCAGTAGTTCTTGGCTTTGAAATGTAACTAATGTTTGTTTGTGATGTAGTATCCTCTAGGTAGGGCTAGAGATGCTTGAAAGATTTCCTCGCAAGGGTGGATTTCTGATAATATATTGGCATGATCAGACTTAGATCTTCAATATATAGAGAGAATGGTTATTTTCTTGTTTATCGTATTGAATGGAGTATCCTCTAGGTAGGGCTAGAGATGCTTGAAAGATTTCCTCTTAAGGGTGGATTTCTGACAATATATTGGCATGATCAGACTTAGATCTTCAATATATAGAAAGAATGGTTATTTTCTTGTTTTTCATATTGAATGTTAGACATAGTAAATGTATAAAGAAATTGACAAGTTTGTTTGTAAGAGGACTACTCGTTGATATTCTAGCTTGATCAGATTTAGATCAATAATATATGAAAGGAACGAATGATTTCTTTGAAAGTTATCTGCTGAATACCCAAAATAATATTTGCTAAAGTCAGTGTGGCCAATCCAACTAAAATAATTACAAGCAGCTGGCACTTCCGCTTATACCAGAAGTCGATACCAACTTGCTTATTTTAAATGGCACACCCTATATATTTCAGGGTTTTCGAAAAGAGCGTAAAATTCTGAGTCAAAAACATGTAGGATACCCTATGCCTAAATCTATCCGTTTCAGAGATATTTGACATTTTATAGAAAATTTGACAGGTGCAACGGTTTGCAAGAACCGTTATAACTTTCTTCGTGTAAAAGATCCTCATTTGCTTCTTGGCACATAAAAAGAACACAAGGAGAACTACGTTCTACAACTGAAATAAATTCAATAATATCATACCAAGTGTTCCGTTTTTCGCGTTACATTTTGTCAACTTCAAACCGCGAAAACTTGTTTAGGTCATAGGGAACACCCTGTATTTTTTTACGTCAAGTTGTGTAAAATTTAATTCCCTTTTTTCTGATATTAGCATTGTGGGGTTAAAGTTTTCAACTTTTTGAAATATTTGCGATTTTATTAGAAATTCATGAATTGTTATAATCATTTCATCAAAATAGCCATGATTAGAAACAATCAGTCATTATCTTAGGTCAAAAAATGCCAGCACGTTTAAATTACACCCACGAAGACTTTTTAAATTTGTTTATTATTTATGGAGAATGTGATAAGGTAATATCAAGAACTTGCAGCACATTTGCTAATCGATATCCAGAAAAACGGAAAATAACACTAACACTGTAACATGCGTATTAATCGAATTGAAGATACAGCATGAACTAAAATAGCAGAGATAAGATCAATTTAAAACATGATTCCATTTTAATATAATAATTGCTCAAAATTCCGCCCTCGAACCTCGACACATTTTTCGCACCTTCGAATTAGTTCCTCATGGGTAGCTCTTCTAATTGAATCCTGTGATATGTTTTGAAATGCATTTCTTACTCTCTGCATACAATCTTCAATGGTTGTTAATGGGCTATCATAAACTTTATTTTTAATAGTTCCCCAAATAAAATAATCCAGAACTGATAAGTCGGGCGAGCGAGGAGGCCATAAGAAAGGTCCATTATTGGCAATCCATTGATCATAAAAAGTTTCTTGTAAATAATTATTAATTAAATATGCGTTATGTGGGGGGGTGCTGATAAAAAATGTTTCTATGCTCGGCGAGAGGTAAATTTTCTAAATAGTCATTATTCAAATTTTGTAAGATATTCAGATATCTTTCACCTAAAAAAAAAAAACAAAAATTTACCTATACATATTAGTAGAAGAGTAAATTTAATTTACCGTTTAAATTTTCCTGATAAAATTGTAATGCCACCACTCTATCGTTTCTTATGGCACAGTAAACATTGAACTGCCAACTTTCCTGAAAGTTTCGCTCTCTCAACATATGAGGATTTGAGTCACTCCAATAATGCGAATTGTGTCTATTAAAAAGTCAATTTTTAGTAAATTTTGCTTCATCTGTCCATATAATATTTCCCAAATAAGAATCGTCACCCTCAGACCTTATTAGAATAAACTCACAAAAATTCTGTCTTCTTAGGAAATCTGTTTCTTTTAATCCTTGAACCATATGGAATGAAAACGGGTGAAACTTATGTTTTAATAAGATTCTGTGAATTGAATCCTTGCATAGTCCCGATTTCAGAGCAGCTTGTCTTAATGACATCTATGGAAATGCATGAAAATATCCCAGAATGACTATTTCAATGTTTTCGTCATCAACAATAGGCTTTCTTCTTTGCATTTTTGCCTTGACAGAGCCATAATTTTTAAAATTTTCCAGTATGCGTTTTACAGTGTTTGGTGACGGTTTCCGTTTTTCTGGATATCGATTAGCAAATGTGCTGCAAGTTCTTAATATTACCTTATCACATTCTCCATAAATAATAAACAAATTTAAAAAGTCTTCGTGGGTGTCATTTAAACGTGCTGGCATTTTTTGACATAAGATAATGACTGATTGTTTCTTCTAATCATGGCTATTTTGATGAAATGATTACAACAATTCATGAATTTCTAATAAAATCGCAAATATTTCAAAAAGTTGAAAACTTTAACCCCACAATGCTAATATCAGAAAAAAGGGAATTCAATTTTACACAACTTGACGTAAAAAAATAATAATAATATTTGACCCAAACAAGTTTTCGCGGTTTGAAGTTGACAAAATGTAACGCGAAAAACGGAACACTTGGTATGATATTATTGAATTTATTTCAGTTGTAGAACGTAGTTCTCCTTGTGTTCTTTTTATGTGCCAAAAAACAAATGAGGATCTTTTTCACGAAGAAAGTTATAACGGTTCTTGCAAACCGTTGCACCTGTCAAATTTTCTATAAATGTCAAATATCTCTGAAACGGATGGATTTAGGCATAGGGTATCCTACATGTTTTTGACTCAGAATTTTACGCTCTTTTCGAAAACCCTGAAATATATAGGGTGTGCCATTTAAAATAAGCAAGTTGGTATCGACTTCCGGTATAAGCGGAAGTGCCAGCTGCTTGTAATTATTTTAGTTGGATTGGCCACACTGACTTTAGTAACTCCCAAAATTTTCAAAAATTTCTGATGCGTACTTTTCTCTATATCGATCGATTCAGTTCCCGGTGAGACACCCTGTATATGTGTGTTTTAGAATACATTTAAGAAATCATTTTATTTTATTGGTGTGTCTCTACACATTAATTTTTTTTTATAGCAATAATAACAAACAGTGAAGTATGTGCTTTATAATACAATTAAATGAAGCTTCAATAAAACTGTTTTATAGTGGTGGTACCCAATTTTCTTAGAGCCTGCGGAATTGTTTATACAATTATTTTTTAATGGATGCCATAGGCTTTACAAAATATCAAGTGACTGAAGTACTTTTTAAGATGGTGCTAATTTTATATTTATAGCTGTCGTAATAACGTTTTTAAAGTGTTTCTGAGAGTAATGTTGTTTTATAAAATTTGTGTCGGAACCATTTCTGCAGCTTTTATAAAATACCAAATTGCTAGTTGGGTTGTCTTATTGATAAACACAATTTTATTGGTAATTTTGCTTATTAAACATTCCTTGAATCTGGAATGTTAATGTCAAATTATTAATATACTTTATTTTATCCCACTAATACGTTTACAAGATTTTGATAAATTTTGATCACTGCAAGCATCATGATCATGATTTAAAATTTTCGAACAGTTGACATATTTTCTCAATGAGAAATGTGAAATAATTCCTAATAACTGTTAAATCGAGTAAAAATCTTTTTACCCAACAATATATCCGTAATTAAAAATAATTCGCGATAGAATAGTTATCATGAACTACCGGATAATATATACGTGCAATGTACATACTGATATCAATAATCGTTAACGGTAGTAGAGTAATACATACGATAATGTCACGATATAGGCAAACTAATTAAACTATTTCGTAATTAAGTGCAGTAAAATTGAACCAAGATAAAACACGCGCCATTTATTAAACGTAAACAAATTTGAAGGAATTAAAATCATAAAGGAAAAGCAATGTTGAAATGTGGCGGCATCTGACATTCCGACAACAATTCTAACCTAGCAACCGCTCTTGACAACAATCTTATCGACATATTAATGTTTTTATTTATACACAGATGACAGAATAACATGCTACATAAAACTGCTGGCCAGGCATTCCTTTCAAAAATTTACTTGCATTTTAAATAATCAATGAAGTATTTGTATTAAAATAAGTACATACCGTAAAAAATTGCAACATTTAGGGCCTGCCTCGAAATAAATACGCATTTACAAATCAATAGAGCACTGTTAGTCATCAACACTAGCATTTCAATCATTCCCCGATCCGAATCCAAATTTCCAAAAGTAAACTTCAATCATTGCAAGGACTGTATCTATATTCGAGACGACGAAAAAAAGCTTCCCGCTTCCTCACAGGTAGACGGGAGCAGATGTGAAGGAAAGCAGTTGGTTCGCACGTTGACGATATGCCGTACGCTAACGAGAGGTAGCTTTTGCACTAATTCTACGTCTACACCTGCTCTCAGCTAACTAACACACTGGGGCTGGTGTTTGAACCTACACGGCGCTTCTTTTCACATTCACAAAACTCAAACTGAGAAAGCCTAGTATCCTGAATCACCGATTCGGTTTCCTGTTCGAGGAAACTGAGTGGGAACGGGTTCTTATCACTTATCACATGTCGTAAATAGTAGGACTTAACACTTAATGTTAATGAGTCTAACTAATGTTTGTACTTAATGTTACAGAGTGAATTTATAATGCTTTTTCTGAGTTTGATTACGCGGAGTTTAAGTAGTAATAAAAACGTGGCCCCGTTTTACAGAGAAGAACGGTAATGTTTTACAAGGTACACTGTTGGCAAAAAATATCTGGCGGGTATTTATTATATGTCATTCATTAACCGACTTACGAATTCAAAAAAGGTGGTTCCCCGTTTGAGCAGTATTTTTATATGTAAATTTTGTTTGTACGTACTCAAGATAAAACATTTTGTAGGTTCTTCACAGTGTCATTTGAAGAGCTAAGTGGATAAAGGTGTTATGTCACAAAAACACGTTATTGAGTAATTTAACTCGAAAGTTTTTAGGCGAGAACATTTTTGTTATAACGACTATCTAGCTTGCATTTTGCGATGATATTGACATTTGATGTACTTTTCAGAGACAAATAACTGAAGTTGTCAGTTGTCATTATTTTCGAAAATTTAAAAAAATTAATGTACATAACACCTTTATCCGTTCATAAGTTTCTCTGAAATGAATAAGGAATTAGTGAATAAAAGTGTTAAGAAATTAAACATATGTTATTATTATTAAAACATTGTACAATTTTTAGGTAGTCGGACAGTTCTACGGTTTTGAGCCACAGTTTGGTCATTTCCAAGTATGTCGTGATAATACGGCCTTACCATTCATTTATGAATGGTAATTGTTCTTTAAGATTGGCCAGTTTTCCTACACTTAGGCTGCCCTTGTTTTCATTAAACACCGTTAGAGCAATACCGTCGGAATTTATCTTATGCATATTCCTTTTCTTTAAAATATCGACTTTGTAAAATGGAGTAATTTCATCTAGTGAAAATAAACCTTTTCATTGTTCAAGTTTTTCTTCCTGTTGTACAAATTGAGTTTTGAGGCAATTCCATCAATATCCTTGAAATGATTCTTCATATCTATGACAACGTCGTCTTTGGGAGTTCTTAAAATTTCTGATTGATAGATTATAAGTTAAAATAGTTGTCTGTGTAGAAATCTCAAAATTTTCAAAAATGTCACATAACACCTTTATCCACTTAGCTCTTCATTTATAATGTTTGTAGTTATACCTTATACCTTACAGCAGGTCGATGTGTAGCAGCAAAAGAACAATGTTAAAAAATGGCCTTTTTGGCCCATCAGTGGTAAAGTGTGGAAACCATCTTTCTTTACTAATTTTGGGATGCTAATGGGGTCATTTAGTCAAATTTAATATTGCACTATTTATTACAATTGTGCGAGGTAATCATCAAATAATTATTACACTGAAAATTAGAGCTCGATCCGATATGTAGTTCCAGAAATATACTGCTTTAAAATCTAATTCTTCATAAGCTGAGGCGGTCGAATCGCTGACGTAAATGTCTCCACAACCCTACCTCGCTTACCTAATAACCTTGCCCACCGCAATCGAATGTCAGGTTATTATTATAGCAAAGTACCTAGAAATTTTCGTCGAAAACCCAACATCTAAATATACTCATATTATCAAAAATACGATACCGCGACGCCCGTACCATGTCGATACGGAAAGAGGAAGACTTGTAGTTGATCCGCATCGTAAATCGCACGCCGAAATTCGAAAATTCGGCTCGACACGAACGAATCAAAATTGAAATTTTTGGCATTTTTCTATTAACCTACAAGTTATCGTTTATATAACTTAGTCCACTCAAATTAGAAAAATAGCGGAGAAAAATTCTGAACAGCAACTATTCAACTTTTAGAACAAGGTTTTGCTTATGCGCAGAAAAAAAAAGAAATGATTTTTGAGATATATACATATACGTTTTTTCGTGTTTTTTTTCATTTGGACGTTTATATCTAGAAAAGTACGCGTTTTTAAGGCTAAACGAACATAGGTAAACATGTTCAGAATACGACTTCCTACAAAAAAAGGTTCTATACATTTTTCCGATTATCCCATTGGTTTTTCCGGAAAAGCTTCTTGAAAAATATATATATTTGCTTTTTCGTGTTTTGTTTTTCATTTTGACGTATATATCTCAAATATATAGAACCTTTTTTGTAGTAAATCACATTCTGAACAAGTTTAGTAATGTTCATTAGCCTTAAAAATGCGTACTTTCCGAGATATATACGTCCAAATGAAAAAAAAAAAAATACGAAAAAGCATGTATATATATTCTTCAAGAAGCTTTTCCGGAAAAACCAACGGGATACTCGAAAAATGTATGGGAGCTTTTTTGTAGAAAATGTCATTCTGAATAAGTTTATTTATGTTCATTTAGCCCTAAAATCGCGTGCTTTTCGAGATATTTGCATTCTAAATAAAAAAAAAACGAAAAAAACACACGGATATATTTTTCAAGTCGCTTTTCCAAAAAAACCAGTGGAATACTCATGCATAAAGCCTTTTTCGTAAGAAATCGTATTCTGAACACTTTTACCTATGTTCGTTTAGCCTTAAAAACGTGTACTTTTCGAGATATGAAAGTCTTAATGAAAAAAAAAAAAAACACGAAAAAACGTATATATATGTATGTATCTTAAAAATCATGTCTTTTTTTTCGCATAAGCAAAAAATTGTTCTAAAAGTTGAGTACTTACTATCTATGCAAAGAAACTGCTGTTCAAAATCTTTCTTTAAAACGGCGTTTTTTTTCCTAATTTGAGTGGACTATTTCTTATCTGAATAACAGGTGAGGGTATTAATTTCTTATGCCGGATCTTAGACTACTAGGCAAGCGTCTACGTCTCCCGATGCGATAGAGACATTGACGTCACACAGCTATAACATGAAAGCGCCACGTGTTGATATGTTCTTGATTAATTTTGAAGCCTATAGAGACCCTAGAAAATTCTTTTTTTTTGCATTTCGCTCTAGAATTAATAGATCTTTCAGAAAATGTAATAAAAAAATAATGCTAAATGAGCCCATTGGCTAAAAACATCGGGAAGATAGTAAAAAACAACCCTTATTTGGAGGTGGCATTGAAATTGATATTAGAACTTGCAACAAAAAGTTATTCTTTGGTACAGGAAATTCTTTCAAAATAAGTAGAAAAAGAAGCAAAAAAAAACGAAATTCACTCCCCTCCCCCTCGTTTCCCTTAAGCCTATAACAACTGTGTAAGTTACAATATCTAATATACGGTTATTTATTCATTTTTAAAAAACCAATACTACTTTTTAAATGGCTATTATCAGGTTATAATGTGATTACTTCTGAATACTCTTACACCTATCCCCACCAATTAAGGTGGTGGATTTTATCTTTTTATAGTATTTATTGGTTTTAATTGCAAAATAAATCCCTAATCACCCAGTTCTTTTACCATAATGAGGTGATTTAGTCAATTCAGATGAATATTTCTCACCGCTGAATATTTCTCACACTTTTGGGGTTGGAGTGTACGGTGTACATATCACTATCCAGAAAATATTACTTGTTTTTTATATTAAAAAAATCTTTAATTATTTAAATGACTTTTGGCGAGGAGGGTCGAGAGGTGGATTTGTTTTTTTTACTTCTTTTTCTACTTAGTTATCGAAACTTAATATTTTAAGACTTAATATTTTGGAGAAGAGGGTTGAAGAGGCGAATTTGTTTTTTTTTTACTTCTTTTTCTACTTAGTTATCGAAACTTAATATTTTAAGAGAATTTCCTCTTGTAGTTCTAATTCTAGTGGCAAGTTCTAATATCAATTCCAATATCACCCCAGAATAAGGGTTGTTTTTTAATGTGTTCCCGAGATTTTTCGCCAAAACGGGACGGATTCGTTTTCGGCACTTCAAAATTAGTAAAAAAAAATGGCGTCCACACTTTACCACGGATGGGTCCCAAAAAAATCCTTTTTTTAACATTGTTCTCTGTAGACTATAAGGTTACCTCATATTCTGCTTTTAGGCGAGGCGTGATACACAGTGGCCCCAGGAGGCGCCACAAGCTTAATATAAGTCTCTTTTTTCTTCGACGAAACATTTTTTCTTTGGATTTTACCCCCTCGCTCATCAATTTTGAGATGAGGACGATTTTTTTTTTTTTTTGGATTTTACATTGCCATCTGCCGCAGCTGAGGAGAGAAGAGCGACTAGCCGTGTTGTTACTTACACAACCGCGGTCTAGCCCGCTGCTACCGTCTCGGCAATACGTGAAAAACGCCACTACACATCCATACCCTAGCTCGGATTCGAACCCGGGACTCCGTGGTCGCAGGCCTAACATCTTAAGTACTGCGCCACTGAGCCGGCGCAGTACTTAAGCCTGACAAGATCATGTCTTAATCTCAATATGGACAATTAAATCAGTAAAAATTCTTTTAAACGCTATTTCAAGCAGTAGATATGAAAAATTATGAGCCCGATCTTGTTTTTGCCATTTTTCATCGGTAACAGAACTTCCACCCTGCCCTCTAGTAGTAAAACGTCAAACTAATATTAGCATAATTCATCAAATTCTTCTAAAGGTTTAAGTTTATAGTAGTAAATACTATGCCGATTTTTAACTTTTTTTCACATTAAATATATTCTAGTGTGTATTATATTTTATTTGAATATTTGAGTTCCATTCGAGGATATAAAATAATTATAGATGAATTACGGACGATTGAGTGGTTCGTTCGAGTTTAATAATCCAAAGGAGAAAACTTTGGAAACTTAATTTGATTTAGTATTCAAATATAAAATATATATTAAAGTTAACTAGTTTTAATAATTAAATCAAATCTGAATGCTGTTGGTTCGCTTTTAAGAACAAACATTTGAAAGATTGTCGAGTCTAAACGGGATATTTGACATTGGTAACACAGACTTAAGACAAAACTATGTGTCGATGATTTTGTACTTCTTCTTATTTATTATATATTATATATTCTCAAACAGTCCAATTGTCTTTTTGTTTATTTTGTTTATTCATGATTATTTAATTAACAAATTATAATTTGATTTATGTATTTATTTATTATATTCATTATCGAATTTGTTATGCTGAGTCAACGTTATCGTGAGAAGTATATAAAAAAATTAGTTTATAGTACTGCTTTTAGTTCGTCGACAAAAGCGTTTCAATTTGTTTGAGAACTTCTGCCTTTTCTAGTTCGTCGGCTGTAATCTTAGCTTAGACGGTGAAGCGACCTTTGGGTCGCTCAAGTTAAATACCAGCTGGCTACCTTATAATTTGAATTTTAATCCATCAAAAACAATGAAGAACGTTTTTTTGTTTCTCTATAATACATTGCACTGCTTTGTCTATATATAATCAACAGCTATCTGAATGTTTATGAGAAAACCGTATATTGTAATTTCAATAAAATTACTATTAAACATTTCCTATATATTTGTACTAAATACTTCCTCACAAATCACTGGCTTTACGCAATATTTATATGCTAAATACCTTAATAATGCAACATAAAGGAATTTAGGTAAATGTTCAATAGAGCAATATTATGTAAAACGTAAACCGACTAGGAAATTACACAGATTATGTTACGAATGCCGTTAGCCGCCAAGCCGCTTTTGAGGTAAAAAAGACTAAAACTGTAAGATAAAAATGTTTAAAGTGTTAAGAAGATCAAATAAAAACGTTAAAAGAATGACTCGAGGATAAACTTCAGTTGAGTAAACGTATTAACTGAAATTTATTTTTACTATTACAAGTGCTGTTAATTAAAATATACAGTTGGTAATTAATATTGGGTCGTAATCGTAATGTACAATTTTAGATAAAAACATTTTTTATGACGTACTTAATTTATTTTATTGATAAGTCTTACTTTTGTTTATATTATATATGTTTTATTAAATAACAAATAAACAAGAAAGGCTTTATTTAACCTGGTGGGGTGTCAGCTCACAAAGCTGCTGTAGATGCCAACCAGGTAAATAACATGTAATAAACAACTAAATATATGTTTAATTTTTAGCTAGGTAAAATTGTCTTCGTCCTAATAAAAGGTCCTATGAATTTAGCCTTCCATGACAATAAACGATTTAGAATGAAAATAATTCTAAAATGCACAATGTGCATTGCACATATATAAGCGTGGTGTCCCTCAAAGATACATTCTGGGTCCCATTTCTATTAGATATGCGTAAATGATCTGCAAGTAAGAAAGGTGAAAAACAAAACACAGTAAATCAATACATTTAAACAAATGTTATGGTCGGTATATTTGTAATTTTGTTAACCTTCCCACTCGTGAAAATGGGGAGGTTACTGAAATTGGTCCAGAATCGAAAATTGAGACTAGATTTATGTTTTGAGGTCCCGAGAACACGGAAAAGTGGTTTAAAATATGTCTGTGTGTATGTATGTATATGTCTTGGTGTAGATCGGATGACGTTTAGTGTCCTTTTGGCACATATACTATTTACCATTCGAAAGTAAATGTTATTGTGATTTCAATGATATATCAAACTTTTTCCGTCAAAAGAGAATTGACTTCCGCGACGGTGCGCTCTTAAATATAAGTTCTAGCACCCGCGGAACGGAGGTCTGCATCGCATAGCTCAGCGGTAACGAGCCCGGTTATTATAGTTCATATCATATTCATTGTACACATAAAAACTCAAAGTTGTCCATTTTTTCCCATATATTCGGATTTATTTTATGAAACCAAGGCCAGAAAGTGTATTCTCAGAATGTTTGTCTATCTGTCTGTCTGAATGTATGTTCCACCATAACTAGAAAGCCGAAACATATTTTAATAATATGTTGTACATGTGTAGGCATCTTTCTAACTTAGAGAATAGGCAATTATATAGCGAGGGTATTGGGAAAATAGGGGAAGGATGGTGGAAAAGGCGAGAGAAGATCGTAAGAAAGTGAAAGTGGTGGGAAGGTGGCGAAAGGGAATGGTGGCTGAAGGTGGAAAAGTGGGGGAAGCTGGTAGAAAAGTTGGGGAATATAATGGAAATGTGAGAAGACAGTAGGAAAAAGTGGTGGGAAGTGGAGAAGGGCAGTGAAAAAGTGAGAGAAGGTAAGGGAGAGCGAGGGAAGACCATGGGAAAGTGACGAGAGGTGGTGGCAAGGTAGGAAGCTAGTTGGAATGTGGAAAGATGGTCAAAAGTCTGCAAAAATTGTGAAAAGAGGATTGGAAAGCAGATAACGTAGTGCAAAAATGATAAAAGTTGATAGGAAGGTGGACGAAGATAGAGATAGATGAGAGAAGATAGTAGGAACGTGGGAAGAAATGGATCTCCGAATTGTATTTCTACTCCGGCACTGCAATCTCTATGGGGGATGATGAGGAAAGAGTTATAGATTCGGGCGTACTCACGGACATAAACCAGCTAATGAAATAAAGTTGTTACGCAGAAACCCATTCAGTGGTTTAGTATTTACGTTTTTAGGCTTTGAGACCAAAGAGCTTCAAGTTCAAATTCTGAGTAAGGTATGTACGTTTATTGGCGTTTTTAATATGTTACCGAGGCTGTTGCAGCAGTCGCGGATTTATGGGGGGGGGGGGGGTAATTACCCCCCCAAGATTCTGTGAATTATCAATTTTTGTTATAAAATGGTATTATTTTTGTTAATTTTGGGAAGAAAAAAAAATTTGAACAGGGTAATTACCCCCCCCCAAGAATTTTTTTTAGATGGGAAAATTTTTCGGATTTTTTTCTCCCCCTCCGCTCTTTAAAAAATTTTTAGAGTGAAAAAAATTTTTTTTAGGATTTCTCCCCCTCCCGCTCTTCAAAAAAATTTTGGGATGAAAGTTTTTTTCGGATTTCCCCCCCCCCGCTCATCAAAAAATTTTGGGTTCAGTCGTTACCCCCCCCCCCCAAGCTCAAGGTCCAGATCCGCCCTTGTGTTGCAGTAAGATAGACCGCGGTTGAATGAGCCAACGCTGCTATCTCATTTGAATTTTTGCTGCGGTAGATGGCAATGTCACAAGAAATGGTTGTTGTGTTATTGTCCGTATGACGCGTCCTGGTTAAGTGGTAGAATAGCTTTGGCTTTAAAAAAATCTGTTGTTTTTAAGTTTTTGATAAACTTAACTGACTCTTATGCCCAGTCAAATTGAAACAAATTTCAAAGTTTGACGGAAAAACTGATAAAGTTTTGAAATATGACAGATATGTTCAACAGGGCCCACTGTTAAACATACAAACTATCTCTTGCGCTCGTGCCATGTTGGAAGAATGGCGCTCAATTTCAGTTTTTTGTTATATCTCTCTAACCATTAGCGGCATCGAAATTATGTTTATATACAAAATAAAGCTTATAAAATTTTCTAAAAAAAAAAAATGTTATAAGCATTTTTTTCGTATCTATTATTATGTTCTATGTTCTGTTAAAATACAATTAATTTTATCCTTCTTAGTATAAATCCCTTCAATACTCCAGTCAAATACGGAAAATAAGAGGGAAGAAATTGATAAAGTTTTGAAACTTGGCAGAGATGTTCACTAAGGCTCACCGTTAAACATACTAAAAGTCCCCAGCTCTATCTCATGCGCTCACGCCACCATTTTGGAAAAATGACGTCCCGTTTCAGTTTTTACTTATATCTCATTAGCGACACCGACATATTTTTTACGGAAAAAAAATGCATATAACAACATTTTTTGCAGAGAATTTGATCAACTTTATTTTTTATATAAACATAATTTCGATGTCGCTAATGGTTAGAGAAATATAAGCAAAAAACTTAAACGAAGCGTCATTTTCCAAGATGGGAGCGCAAAGGATAGAGTTGGGTACTTTTAGTTCGTTTAACAGCGGACCTTAATGAACATCTCCGCCAAGTTTCAAAACTTTATCAGTTTTTCCTATTTGACTGGAGAATTAATACTGCTGCAATCCTTCTAGAAACACCCTTCCTCAAAAATTAACATCATTTACAAATAATATGTATAATAGGCTAGATCCAAGACGTATACGATGTATCAAGGTTATCAGATACTAATTCCTAATACTTATTCCTATATGATTTGATCCAACGCATTTTTTTAAACAATTTTGGAATTTCTGTGATTGCAAAAATATTATATAGATGGGATTTGGGGTTTTCTCTAAAACTATGGCAGATAGACAAAAACCAATATAGGTGTCCTAAGCTCGATTTTCGAGAAATAGACAAAGGCGCAAACCGCGATCGTCTTAATTTTTCGACTACCGAGCTACAGAGCGTTTTTGGAAAATTGGCATTTTTGGATGGCATCTATGTCTCAATTACCAAGTGTTGAATCGAAAATCGAGTAACACATTCTTAAGGCACTTTTTTGAGTAGAATCCGTTGCTGATAATACTGATATGACACTTTTGGCACAAAGTTTTGCGGTTTATAACTTACCTATTAAAATAAAGTTCGGAAGCTAAATTTGAATCTTCTCCGCATTCTATAAAACACTTAATCATATCATATTTTTCACCATTACTAAATTGAACCATTTTTAACATGCTCACTCACAGGGTTGGAAAAAAAACCGTTTTTTTTCATTTTAAACAAAAAAACAGTTTTTTTTATTTAAAACATGTTTTTTTTTTAAGTTTTAAATGGTATGGTCTTCTTATTAAAAATTATACATTTTTTCGAGAAAATAAATGAAAATAAAGGTATTATAGAAAAATTTAAAAATACATACATTAACAATAAAAAACGAAATTTTAACTTAATGAATATAAATATTCAAAGTTTAAGAAACAAATCTATTGAAATAGATATATTTTTAAATGAATATTCACCTACCATTTTATGTATCCAAGAGGATTTCTTAAAAATTGACGAAATTTTATTGTATTCAATACCCAATTATAAATTAGTGGACAGTTATTGCAGGACTACTTTATCAAATGGTGGCGTAGCCATTTATGCTCAGCAAAATTTCGAAATTGAAAAATTTTCTATTAATTTTCCTAGAATAGGGCAAGACATAGAGTAAATACAAATTGTATTTTACTGTCAGTATATCGATCACCTGTAGGAAACTTTGACGTATTTTTAAAATCACTGGAAGAAATGCTAAACTTTTTATTTACTAGGACGAATTTCATTATTGTTTGTGGGGATTTTAATATCGATTTTAAACCTAATAGTAACCAGTTAAATAGTTCACTAGCATTGCTTGGTATTTTTTCCACTTACGGTCTAAGTGCCCATGTAAATTCTATTACCAGAAGTGCAACAAACACTATAATTGACAATATTTTTAGCAATATACCTACTAACTTATTGAATTGCGAGGTTATTCATTATCCTATATCAGATCACAATCCTCAAGCTCTTATTGTCAATGAAGCTGTAGAAAAAATATGTAATAAGAACTATGTAGTAAAAAGATCATTTAACGAAGATAACAGTGATAAATTTTTAAACCTTATTCATTCTGAGAACTGGGACGCAGTTAATGCAGAAAGGGACCCAGATGGTAAGTACAATTCTTTTTTGAACATATTTCTGCATTATTTTGATATTGCATTTCCTAAACAAAAAAGAGCTTCAATACTAGTGAACATAAATGTTGGATACCCCCTGAGATTAAACAATGGTCTCTCTATATTAGGGATTTGTATATATTGTATACCAGTAGTAACTGTAATAATATTTTAGAGTTATACAAAACTGAAAAAAAGAAATATAAAAAATATATAAGAGAATATAAAACTCAAGTAAATAATAATATATCAAATGCTGAAAACAAATCAAAAGCTACTTGGGATATATTTAACAAATGTATCAGTAACAAAAACAAACAACACCAAAAGGAATTAACCATTAAGGACCAGCTAAACAATAAAATAACCGACCCCGAAACTTTAGTGCGTTTATTCAGTGAACATTTCTCTCTTTCTCTAACACAACTTGCCGGAGAGAGAACAAATATAATTAATCAAAATCAATCAAATTTGTTTTTAAACCCTACTAATGCACAAGAAATTATCGATATTGTTCTTGCAATGCCAAATAAGAAATCAACTGGCCTAGACGAAATACCCATTTATTTAATAAAAAAAGTAATCGTAGAAATCTCTGAACCACTTTCTGATATAATAAATAGTTGTTTTTTAGAAGGAACATAGTAAATTAAAAATTAATAAAAGTATTCCCATATATAAAAAAGGTGATAAGGAAAATGTTGTAAACTACCGCGGCATATCAATCCCACCGTGTTTCTCTAAGATTATTGAGAAGTCCATTTATAACAGAATGATTTCATTTTTTACTAAACATGAAATAATTAAAGATTGTCAATTCGGATTTGTGCCTCATTGCTCAACGGAACAGGCTATTTATCAATCATTATCGAAAATTATTACGGCACTTGATTTAAATTTAAAGGTAGCTTGCCTCTATTTTGATATGTCAAGAGCCTTCGATACCATTAATTATTCAATTTTGTTAGACAAGTTAGACTGTTATGGTGTACGGGGCGCACGTGTAACAAACTACTTCAGTCATACCTTACTGATAGATTTCAAGTCACTACTGTAACAACTTTTAAGAATGGAATACTACAGACATTTTATTCAGATAAAGTACATGTATTACAAGGAGTGCCCCAAGGATCTATACTTGGGCCTCTATTGTTTATTCTGTATACTAACGACTTAAAAGATCATATCAATATAGATACTTTATATCAATATGCTGATGATAATTCATGCATGACAACTGAAGAATCCGTAGTGGCTTGTGCAAATAAACTTACTACAATATCTTCAAGTATGACTGAGTATTGTGACTCGAACGGCTTGAACCTAAATGGAAATAAAACTACCCTTGTAATGTTTTCTCCGACTACTGACCTTGATTATTCGTTGTATGTTCAATTAAAGGGTTCTTCAATTATACAAACAGACAATGTGAAATTTCTTGGCATAACGCTAGATAGTAAGCTAAATTGGGAATCTTACACCAATACGTTGATATCAAGATTAAATTCGTCCTGTTATCAAATACGATTTATGAGAAATCAGCTTTCGATAGACAGCCTAAGAATATTTTATTTTTCATATGTGCAAAGTATTTTGGAATATGCTATAATATTCTGGGGTTCCTCCCTATATTGGCAGAAAATATTTATTAATCAAAAGAGGATAATTAGGTGTATGGTGAATGCCTCTTACAGAGATTCCTGTAAACCATTCTTTAAAGAATTGAAAATACTTACCATCCCTTCCCTGTATATATACAAATTAGTCTTATTCGTTAAACAAAATCCAACTGAGTTTACAAGAAATAACGATATATATCAAGTAATGACAACAAGACATGGGCCAGATCTCAGAATACCAGTTCATCACCACAGTTTTTATGAAAAAGGTCCCTATTATAACACTATTAAGGCTTACAATGCCCTGCCAGGAGAATTAAAATCAATAAATAATACCAATTCATTTAAAAAACAACTTAAATTGTATTTATTTGAAAATGCATTTTATTCTTTCAGTGATTTTTTAAATACATAAAAAAAATTGTATTATTCGTTAATTATATTATATTATAAACAACAGTTTAACGAATTCTTTTATCTTTTTAGTTTTAGGCTAATTTTAGTTGTATGAATTTTTGTTTTCTCTTGCTGCTCTCTTTTTATATTCTTTTTATATTCTTTTTGGATACTTTTAATGTTTTATATACTTTTAATGTTTCTTACATTTTATTTTTATTGTAAGTTTTAAATATTTAATTACTTTGACAATGCTAATGTCTTCTTTTTTTTTGTAAGATCTACAGCAATAAAGTGTATTCTATTCTATTCTATGTTTAAAACATGTTCAAAACTATATTCAACTAAAATTAAATGGTGCCAGGCACACTATGTCTGCCACTACTACTTGATGTCAGATGGCGCTTTTAAATGGATTTTACAGCACTCTGCAAATAAAATGCTCAGTTTAGTGCATGTGACCACTATATCGGAATTTTTTATCGGAATGGACCATGATCAGCACTTTTCCTGTTTTTCCACAAACTCCAAAATAATACATTTATTTAAAACATCGTAATGTGTTTTAAACTGTGTTTTAAGCAGTTGTTTAAAACATCGCATTGTTTTTTAAATATGTTTTAAACATTTGTTTAAAACACAGTGCAATGTTTTAAACACTTTGTTTAAAAATTTTGTTTTAAACATGCCAACCCTGCTCACTCACAATTAACTCACAAATTAGTTTTTGACTATTCCGATTTTCTTTTTTTTACCATGGCCTTCTCAATAAATATTAGAAATGCGATAAATATGCATAGATGTCAATAGAAGACAATTCGAACATTTATTGTAGTTTAGTTAGTTTTTCCTATTTTTGCCAAAATTATTTTATATCATAAGAAGTTGTTAATAGTTTTCCATGGCCTCACAAATATATTAAATCTTTCGAAAATTAACCACGATTTCTAGAGATAAATATGACATGATATACCGTTGGATAGCTGATTTAAGTTGTGATAGAAAAATGAAATGCTTTATAGGGTGTTCCATTTAAAAAAGCCCAAGTTATGTCTATATCTCGAAAACTGAGGCATGCATAATTTTCTTCTTATCAGCAACGTATTCTACTCAAAAAAGTGCCTCAAGAATGTGTTACTCGATTTTCGATTCGATACTTGGTAATTGAGATATTTTGGTCATCCAAAAATGGCAATTTTCCAAAAACGCTCTGTAGCTCGGTAGTCGAAAAAGATAGACGATCGTGGCTTACGCCATTGTTTGTTTCTCGAAAATTGAGCTCGGGACACCCATATCGGTTTTTGTCCATCTGAAATAGTTTTAGAGAAAACCTCAAATTCTATCTAATTTGGTTCACCCTGTACGTGAAAATAAATGATTTCGATTAAAAAAGTCATTTCAAAATTGAAATAAGTGAAGTCATTTATTTATGTTTATGATACGAAAAATTTACTGGAACGTCCAAACAAAAAACGTCTGTTATTTGTATCTCTTACAAATTTAGATAGATGAGCACTTACCTTAAATTTATCAATAAGTATCTGATTAAGAAGATCTGAATGCGGCCTGGATCCTTTGCCGAGCTGTGGCCTCCTCCGAACAGTTGGGGGGCTGTCAAGTTCGTCTCCCGGAGGGTCGGTGTCGTGAGATTCGGAACTGTCACCTGCGCCCCCACAGCTGGGCACCATCTGCAAGGTGGCATTGTTTGAATATGTCTTGATTTACTGGGTTTATTTTTGGAAGTAGGCATACAACTTCAAGGTAAATAGACAAAGGAAGCGAAAAAGCGGAAACAAATTTTTTGTTAGCCTGTGAACACTTCTCGAAAGAAGTCTCATCCTGTGTTAATAAAATTATGTTTATTGTGTGAAAGCCTCACAAGATTAAAAATAGCTGCTAATAGTCCAGTGCAGTTAGTAATTGTAAATGAAAAATGATGGAACCCAGCTATACTGAATGGATTTGAATGATTTTTTTGTTGGATTTCTAATGCCACATACTAAAAAGTTTACCAAATGAAAATTTACGCAATTTCGAAAATCAGTAAATTAAAAAAAAATAATAATAAAATTTTTAGAAATCTCAACGGAAAATACAATTATGGGAATTTTTTAATATTTCTTTTAAGAAAATAAGGATTGTTTCGAGGTTGTTTATAAAGAATTTGTCAGAAAATAAAACTTTTTAAAATTAATTTGAAAATGGAAGAAGCTCTAAAAAGCGAAATAAATGAATAGTACAGTAAGTGAAGCTTTTAAATCCTAGCCCGAAAACGATGTAATGAATTTCCATTTTTTTTTCTTCAACATGCTTCACAAAGTATGTACATAAGAATCTATATTGTCATTTTTCCTGCTTCTTGGGTACGGGTGGTTTCCACCCCTTCTTATCGCAAAATACACATAATCTGATAGAGAATTATAAGAAAGAAAAGTCTTATACACTTTTTTTCTAAAATGCATATTTTTCGAGATATTGCGAACTGAAAATCAGTATTCCTAGACGTTTTTTTTAAATTACTTGAAAAATGTGGACCTTTAAAAATGCAAGGGTACAAAATTAAAGCTTTTACGAAAACAAATCGAATGTTTTTTTTCCTTTTTTTCTCCGATGTTTAGTTTTGGAAATACGGCGTTTATAAAATGGCGCCGAAACGTTCAGAAAAATATACGACGTTAAAATCTACAACCATGAGAAAAATTATTATTCTTGTAAAAATTAAAGATATTAAAATTTTTTTTCGATTGAGACCTTTTTTACTGAAAACTAAAAAAGTTACAAACAAAAAAGTAGCGCATTTAAAAATTTAGGCGCCATTTTTTGTAGTCTTATTGCTCTAATTTCTTATTAATACATTTTTTTTTAAATCCTTCTATAGGTATATTGTTAATGTATATTATTACTAATATGCTCAATTTTTTTAGAATTTTTAAAATAATTATTTTTCATTCTGTACCCATTTTCAATAATTAAAATTTTCATAATTTTTTGAAAAAAATCAGGTTTTTGGAAATTGCTCAGAAAATATGTTTTTATAAAAAATGGTAAGAGTACAAAAATGAAGCTTATAAAAAAACGAATAGTTTGTTTTTTTTTACTTCCCTATGACAAACTGTTCCAGAGATAGTTCCAGAGGTTTAAAGATGGCGCTTGAGTGCATTCGCAAGAAAATTACCTATGTATTTAAAATTGAAATATCTCAAAAACTATAAGATTGATAAAATTATATGAGAATGAAATGAAGCTTACAAAAAAAATGAACAAGTTGGGTTTTTATTTTTTTTTCCTACGACAAACTGTTCCAGAGATATGACAGTTTGAAATAATGTTGAAACTTGTCAGTTTGTACGCGCAATTTAAATGTCTCTAGTAGGTAGAGAAACGAGCAATAGCCGTCTATTTTTCGAAGAATACGCAGAAAAAGCGGGTTGCATTGCACTTTAGCATGTTTAGAGTACAGATTAAAAATGTTATACAATGCTTAATCCATTTTTATGAATAGAACGTCGATAAGTAAATCAACAAATTAAAAAAAAAATAAAACAAATAAATAAATAAAGATTCTAAAATCTAAAAATGTATCTCGAAGGATTTTTTTTTTTGTTTACATTCTGTAGTATTATACAGGGTGATTCTTTTAAGGCCATTAGAATATTTCCCACTTGCAGATGAGATAAAGATTTGAGATTTGGTACCCTACCATAGTCGACCATTGCGGGTCCGAAAATAATAATTTCAAGGTGGCGGCATTTCCGGAAATACCGGAAGTCGATACCAACTTGCTTATTTTAAATGGAACATCCTATATATTTTTGACTTTTCGAAATGATCATAAAATTCTGAGTCAAAACATGTAGCACACCCTATACCTAAACCGAGCAGTTTCGGAGATATATGACATTTTATGAAAAAATTTGCAAGAACCGTTATAACTTTCTTCGTGTAGAAGATCCTTATTTGCTCTTTGGTACGTAGAAAGAACACAAGATGAGCTACTCTTTACAAGAAAAATAGATTCTAAAATAGTATAGTGTTTTATTTTTCACGTTACATTTTGTCAAATTCAAACCTCAAAAACTTTTTTATTTCAAATGGAACACCCTGTATTTTTTTACATCAAATTATGTTAAATTAAATTCCCTTTTTTCTAATATAAGCATTGTAGGGGTTAAAGTTACAACTTTTCGAAATATTGGCGATTTTCTTAAATGTCCAAAAAAATTTTTAATAAAAATTGCCTTCAACTTACCTATGATTAGAAACAATCATTAATGTCAGTCATTATTTTATGTTAAAAAACACCAACACGTTTAAATTACACCCACGAAGAATTTTAGGTCCATCCCAAATCTGTATTTAAGTATTGGTCTTACCTTCAATATTTTGTTTCTGGCTGATTGGACTAGCTCCACAGTGCCACAAAAAAAAAAAAAAAAAGAATTTTAGGTTTTTTTATTATTTATGGAGAATGTGATAAAGTAATACCAAGAACATGTAACACATTTGCTACTCGATACCCACAAAAACAGAAACCGTCCACCATCCACTGTAAACCGCATATTGGATAATTTTAGAATATTTGGCTCTGTCAAATGGCAAGTTCTAAATTTTTTTATGGCAATCGATGTAGAATTAAATTTGAGGTGGACTTATATCAGCATGTCCTACATCTAACACATGTAATTTGAATTTTTCGCAAGTTTTTGTTGAAAATTATAATTTACCCAAAAAAACGTAGAAGCCTATGAAACAATTGAAACAATAAAGTGGGTATCGATTAGCAAATGTGTTACATGTTCTTGGTATTATTACTTTATCACATTCTCCATAAATAATAAACAAATCTAAAAGTCTTCGTGGGTGTAATTTAAACGTGCTGGCATTTTTTAACAAAAGAGAATGACTGACATTAATGATTGTTTCTAATCATGGGTAAGTTGATGGCAGTTTTTACTAAAAATTCTTGGACATTTAAGAAAATCGCCAATATTTCGAAAAGTTATAACTTTAACCCCTACAATGCTTATACTAGAAAAAAGGGAATTTAATTTAACATAAAAAAGTTTATGAATTTTGAATTTGACAAAATGTAACGTGAAAAATAAAACACTTGGTATACTATTTTAGAATCTATTTTTCTTGTAAAGAGTAGCTTATCTTGTGTTCTTTCTACGTACCAAAGAGCAAATAAGGATCTCCTACACGAAGAAAGTTATAACGGTTCTTGCAAACCGTTGCACCTGTCAATTTTTTTATAAAATGTCATATATCTCCGAAACTGCTCGGTTTAGGTATAGGGTGTGCTACATGTTTTGACTCAGAATTTTATGATCATTTCGAAAAGTCGAAAATATATAGGGTGTTCCATTTAAAATAAGCAAGTTGTTATCGACTTCCGGTATTTCCGGAAGTGCCGCCATCTTGAAATTATTATATTCGGACCCGCAATGGTCGACTATGGTAGGGTACCAAATCTCAAATCTTTATCTCACCTGCAAGTGGGAAATATTACAATGGCCGCCTTAAAAGAATCACCCTGTATATCATATGTATTGTCTCCTTGTATCTGTTTGTATTTTACAAATTTTATGTGAATTTTTGACTTGCCTTATCCACTTTATTGCGGCAATCAGAGGTAAATAAAATTATTATTATAATTATTATTAATAATTAGTTTACTTAATTGTATTAATTTGATTTATTTATAACAATCTGCATTTTTAATAAAATTAAACATATTACTATACTCTTTTGTGACCATTTTTAATCCACCATTTTTTTTTTATAAACTTAGACATATTCAGAGATCTAAAAATCATAAGTATATGGATTTTCGTGAATTTATTTGTAACATTACGAGAATTATCAATTTTTCAGTATTTAAGGGTGATTTCAACCTTTAATATTTTCGTCTCATAAGTTTTGATCTCACAGTCATATTCAGCAACCTCAAAAACATAAGTCTATGGATTTTCGTTAATTTATTCGTAAAATTAGAAGAGTAAGTAATTTTTTAGTTTTTAGGGTTGATTTCCACCCTTAAAAATAAAAAGCTGGTAATGCGACATTTTTTTAATTTACGGATTTTCGAAATTGCGGTAATTTTCAATGTGTAAACTTTTTAGTTTATGGCATTAGAAATCCAACAAAAAAAAATCATTCAAATCCGTTCACTATAGCTGGGTTCCGAGGTATAAACCTAATTGCATTGGACTATAACAGATGAGTTAAAAAAGATATATTTCGCGATTAATGTCATAAATTGATTTTGTAGACGTCATACTAGAATCTGATACTTCATACAACAGAAAAATTATAAGCTCGTTAGGTTTTTAAAATAAGAGAAAATTAATAAAGAAAATTACTTCAAGATTATTCAACCCAGGCTGCAAAATGCAATAAGCTAATGTGTATGCATCAGAATACACAACCTGTTCAGCTAATTGAAGAGCGTGAGTGGATTGAACCAGTGTGGATCGATAGGAAATGCAATCCTAACTTAAAAAAAAAAAAAAAAATGCGGCACTCGTGTCGTCATATCTGTTGCATAGAATAAACAATTGACGTAATAGCGGTAAAATTGACCATAAAATAAGAGTTTTGAACACATTATTTAAATGTAGTTAGAGACCACTTAAATAACACCTACCCACCTGAATGGATATGTGTCGATCAAAATGGCGACATGTGGAGCACTTATTATAATTTTTTCTAATGAATTATTTGAAGAAACTTTTATTTTTTTAAGTTTATTCTTGAATTTTGTAGTTATTGCTTAATAAAACGAAAACGGTTGCAATTAGCCATGAGGAAGTACTTACAGAAAATGTTCGTTTTTCATTTCTTCATCACCTCGTCGAAAAATATATAGTGTTCCATTTGAAAAAATTGAGAAAATTCAATTTAAAAAGTTCTTAACTGAAAAATAATTTTTGGAGACCCTGTACATTTTTAGGAAGTAAAAATGATTCAAAAACATTAATTAGATAACGGTAAGTGAAACATACTGCACAAAAACGTGTGCAATCTTAATTTAAAGTTAGCACGAAAATTAGAAAAAATGCAAATAAACGGCAACTTTAAACTCTAATTTTGAATGTGTCGGGGGTCAAAATAATGTATTCTACTATAATAACTAAAAGAAACTTTGTGCCCTACAAAATTGCTTTTATTATTTTTTTGCCGTATGTTACACAATTTGCTAGTTATTTAACTGGAACACGTCGTGTTTTCGGATTATTTTGATGACATCAAATATTTGTGCCACACAACAGATAAGTGTCGCATTTTTTTTTTCACTGGTTTCATCTATTGTTTAATTAATTGAAGAATTGAAGTTCCCATTGGCCTATAACAATCACTATGGGGATAAATTAATAAACTACCTTGTGTGTGTGCTGTATACTAAAAAAATAGTCCCCAATTGATCTATATAGTTATTGTGGGCAGTCCCGTGAACGTAATTCGATAATTTCTCCTACATCTTTGAACCGATTCAAAAATTTTTTGATAAGTTTTTAGAGACAACTTTATAACTAAAGAAAAGACAATTTTTTTCCAGTGTGAAATAAAAAAAAATAGCCTAGTACCTAGTATTCTGTAAAGTGTTCTCTAACAGCCTACAAAACAATTTTTTGAATCGGTTCAGGGATGTGGGAGAAATTGTCGAATTACGAAATCATTTTCTTAAGCATAGCACCGCCAGGCATTTTTCTACACATCCTTTAAAAACTAGCGAGACAAACGGCTATATCTTCATTTTTTACAGTAGGTTACAGTTTGATATCAATTTGAAATTAATGAAAGCAACTGTATGGTTTTATTTATTTGTCTTAATTTTATTTAAAAAATAAATATCAGTGTTTAATGAACGTTTAGTTTGTAAACGCTACTTGTATTGAAAATCCCCAAAAGTAATTTATTTTGATTTTGTGTCCGCCCTGTGTAAATTTTGGTCAATGGTATAAATATATGTGGAGTATAGGGGTGAGTGCCACAGTGAGAGTAATTAATACAGGGAATAATATATTACGAGGAGAGGGTAATTAAAAAACCAAATATCACCTTGATCATTATTTGTTGAAATAAGTTTTTAGCATGGAACTTTGTCACGGAACCATGGAAAGTGCGCGTGTGTAGTAAAAAAAAGCTAGCCTGATTTTTGCTTATCGTAACTATCTAATCTTTTATGAAACATGGTTTAAAAAAACAATGGATTACAACAGTTCATTTCATGCAACAAAAATGAAATAACCATTATGGTACTTTAAATTATTCCTTAACATGTTTTTAAGATAGAAATAATCTGTTAAAATCAAGCTGTTAAACATCTTTTTGCATGCAGTTGTAAAAAATGTAGTTAAACTTTTAGAATCACTTCTGCTGTCGATAGAAACAGCAGAAAATATTGTTTTTAAGAATAGCATTTTGCTCAGCGAGAGGGAAATATGCGTTTATTTTCGATTTAGGTATTATAAATATTTAAAAAAACAAACATAGTTATAATATTTAAAACTGTTTTAGATAGTTGCTATTCTTCTAACGAATACAACTGTATATATTTTTTATTTTTTACTGTAAATTTCTGTTGTACTTAACTATTGTAGTTTGTTAATGAAAATAGTTCCTAATCTCAATATTAGAGTGTGGCATTCAACTATATATAATTGGGAGTAGCAACTGTTTTAAAGATTACACTGTTTATGATTTTTAAAATATTTGTAATAAACCGAGAATAAACGCATATTCCCTCCCCCCCTCTGCAAAATCCTATCCTTAAATACTGTATTAGTCTGTTTACGAGAAATTACTATTTACATAAATATTATACAGGGTGATTTACCATGAAAATCGTCTTCAATTGCGCTCCGGTTTGATATTTTACATTTCTTTCATATCAAACAAAAAAAAAAAGTTCTTGGCTTTTTAACTACTCCCATAATTAAATAAAATAGAGGAATCTAAAAGGGTAACAGTGATAGTGATGTTTTATGTTTGCATGATATTATATGTCTACCATTTTATTTACTTCACAATCACAAGTATTTATTAATAAGTCAGGCCAGAAACCAGGTAGTTTTGCCTCCAAATCTAGTCCAGTCAACGGGGGGTTTCACCTCTAATTTGAGTGCTAATTAATGGATTTTGATGAAACCTTGTGCAACGTGTTTGCAATGACGTTAATAAAAAAGTTGAAAAAATATTAGAATAGGAAATGATCGTAATGACCCTCTTTATCACGGGCTCTGTAACTTGTAGAATTAGGTCAAAAATGGAAAAAAAAACTACCGTTTTTGGCATAAGATATATTTTTTACTCCTGTGAATTTTTCCGAAAAATGCATATTTTTCGAGATTTGGACACTCGAAAATTCCTAAAAGTGGGGGAGGGGAAATGAAAAAGTTGAAAAAATATGGAAAAATTTAGAAATACAAGACTTTTTTTATTTGCTTAAGTGCGTTTTCACCGAGTTTTTCCGGAAAACATGAAAACTTTGAAATTGTAGTGCTTTAAAAACATGTAATTTAAATATTTGAAAAAATGCAGGCGTATGCATTGAGGCCTTCTAAACATTTTTTGTCTCTTGGAATTTTTTTGTAACTTGCTAATTTTCCGAGTTACAGGCAGTTTTTCACGATAAATAATGTACTACGTTTTTTGCACATTAAAAAATACAAGAAAATTGAAAAATGTGCGTGATTTATACATATTATTATAATCAAATATGAAACCTATATAGTTATACCATTTTTAAAGGTTCAATATAATTTTTAAACTGAAAATGTGAAAAAGTTTTCGGGAAAAATTTTTTTTTCACAATTCTATTTATATACAAAGATGATTTAAATTGATACAAAAAAATGTTTATATAGTTACAAGTATAACACTTATTTAAAGTATAAATAATGTAACCATAATTTTATATTATAGTAAAGACTCATCAAATCAATTTGTTCGTCAACTTCCAAAGTTTCATTTGTTCCGTTGGTATCTGTTAAATCTTCCGCAGGTTTACAATTAGTACAATCTACACCATTGCACTTTTTACAAGCTGAGGTGCAATGAAGTCCAGCTTTGCGACCACCACAGTTTGCTCGGTAACCTTTTTCGCATCCGCGCTGGTGGTCATTGGAATTAAAAACTTTTTGAAAAAACGTTATTGATTAAAAGTCTTATTTCAACCCTTTGAATCAGTTCTCTCACTTGTATCATTAACAAATAAAAATAGTGAAAAAAAATTTTTCCGGGAAACTTTTTCACATTTTCAATTTAAAAATTATATTGAACCTTTAAAAATGGTGTACCTAACTACACTATGTGTAGTGCCGGGCTAGGTATAGGGAGTAAAAATTACAACATCGCGTGTGCCAGCTGGCTGAAATGAAATAACTGAGAGCTGGGATGCTTCGCGGACGGGCGAGGACGGGCGAATTTGCTCTGCTGTGTTGTCATATCTCTCGCGCTACGTGAATGTACATACCTAATGGGCACTTACACGCACTGTATATAGATTTCATATTTCTTTATAATAATATATATAAATCACGCTCATTTTTCGAATTTTCATGTATTTTTTAATGCGCAAAAAATGTAGTACATTATTTATCGTGAAAAACTGCCTGTAACTCGAAAAATTAGCAAGTTACGCAAAAATTCTAATAGACAAAACATGTTTAGAAGGCCTCAATGCATACGCCTGATTGTTTTCAAATTTTTAAATTATGTATTTTCAAAGCGCTACAATTTCAAAAAAGGGGGTAGTTTCTCAGGAAAAACTCCGTGAAAACGTATTTTACAGAAAAAAGCAAATAAAAAAAAGTATTTCGATTTTCAATTTTTTCAGATTTTTTGTCCAACTTTTATATTCCCCCTCCCCCACTTTTAGGAATTTTCGGATGGCCATATCTCAAAAAATATGCATTTTTCGGAAAAATTCACAAGAGTGAAAACATCTTATTTTGGGCCAAAAAAAATACCTTTTTTTTTCATTTTTGACCTAATCCTACAAGTTACGGAACCCGTATCCAATCATTTCCTACTTTAATCTTATTTTCTATTTTTTTATTAACGTCATTACAAACACATTGCACAAGATTTCATCAAAAGCCATTCATTAGCACTCAAATTAGAGATTTTGGTCATGTTAGAGCCCCGTTAACTGGACTAATTAGTTGGCGAATTTGTAGATTTTAGTGTCCTTAACAAAGTAAATTTGCGCCCTCGTACCTTTGCCGCTCGCGCCGCCATATTGGTAAGATGGCGACAAATTTTTTTTCAAAACAAACCGCTTCTAGTGTATCCTGTGGCAAAAGTGGTAAGTTCTTTGTTTTGGTATAGCAACTAAAGCATTCTGCAGTATAAACACTTGAATCAAGTAATTCAGGTATTCAGAAAGGAAAATCCCGATCACAACGAAATTGCTAATGCAGGCGAGCGTGTTCTTCTTGCACTGTACGGTTCCAAAAAAGACGACAAAATCTCCCCTGACATTCATACTTATCCCTGTTTCTTAAGATTGTTGACCAAAACTAAATTAAATATCACTTCTTGGCAGTTGCCATGATGCCAAAACGAATGGTGGTATGGCTTGTAGAAAAATGAGAAAGAATGGACTTGGAAAAAAAGCCAATCTAATTATAACACTGAAACACCCATAGCACCCAAAACGCTGCTGAAATTTGCAACATTACATGCCAATGCAAGGATACGGAGCAGAGAGCATGCGGTTGCATGAAGACCGCCTTGAAATGTTCAATGAAACCGTTCTGAAAAATTTTCAGGATGGAGTTGAAATTTATTTATTTTTAAAACGAGACTGATTTTAGCAGCGAAACTAGCAGCGAAAAAAAATTGTTTTGTTTGTATTTTTGAATAACCTACATGTATTCGTAGGTAATGACAATATCAAAATTTTTATCTACAAATTATGACCCAAGGGCTAATAAGAAGGCTATTAGCCTCAAATTCTTAAAATAATTTTGACAACCAACGCGTATTTTTCAGGTAAAACTCGTATTAAAAAAATAGTAACCTGGCCCTTTTCGGACCAATTTTATTCAAAAGGTGGGCTCTTTAGCTTTAATTTAAAAAAAAATATAGTCCCTAGTACATCTAACATAGAAGTTAGCCGCGGAACAGTCGACAGCGTTTTCGCCGCTAGAGCGTAATCTCTCAAGTAATATGTTAATAAAAAAAAAAAAAAAATCGAATTGACCACTTTTAATCGAAAGGTGGGTTCTTTAGCTTTAATAAAAAATAATAATAATAATAGTCCCCAGTACATCTAACACAGAAGTTAATCGCGAAATAGTCGTTGGCGGCGTTTCCGCTGCTAGCGCATTTTTTATGTTAAACTAAAATAAAATAAGATCTATTAACCTGGCTCTTTTCAGACCCATTATAATCGAAAGGTGGGCTCTTTAGCTTTAATTAAAAAAAATGAACTCCCTAGTACATCTAACATAGAAGTTAGCCGCGAAACAGACGACGGCGTTTTCGCTGCTAGAGTGTAATTTCTCAAGTAACATATTAATAAAAAAAATTGAGTAGCCTGGCCCATTTCAGACCACTTTTAATAGAACGGAGAGTTGTTTAGCTTTAATTAAAAAAAAGTCCCTAGTACATCTAACATAGAAGTTGACCGCGTAATAGACGTTGACAGCGTTTCCGCTGCTAGCGTATTTTTTACGTTACACTAAAATAGAATGAGATCTTTGGCCCTTTTCGGACCGATTTTAGTCGAAAGGTGGGTTCTTCAGTTTTAATTGAAAAATAAACTATGTTTGTGTTTCTCTTAAATGTAAGTTATACGAAATATTTTGAATAATTGAATACATATTTGAAATTTTTGTTTACAACAAAAAATGTCCAATGAAATAGTTTTTTTTCCATGCATTTCTGAAGATTAAGAACTCCACTCTGTATGTTACATAGTTGAGACTGTCATTAACTGATTTTGAAATGTCTAATTAACTGTTTTTTTTTTACTCGGGAAATATACAGCTTTTGTTAAGTTTTGTCATTCTTCTACCTAATACAATCTAAATGTAAAAACTGCTTAGAATTTGACAAGGATTCTTGGAAAAAATGTTAATTATTAAAAATTATTTTTTTAAATTAGTTACTTACATTTTTAATAATAAAAAAATTCTTTCCAAGAATCCTTGTCAAATGCTTGCCTCTTCTCACTTTTCTTGTCACTTTTTGTCTCTTGCGATTTTTATTAGAAAGTGATAGTTTACGAGAAAAAATTTATTGAAAATCCCAAAATTTCTGTTCATTTTGGTGAATATCTATCCAAGTCACTCACAACGAAAAAATTTTGTATGTGGAAATAATTGTTTATGGGAATAATAATAATATAATATTTGAAATCCTCTACCCCAAAAACTCATAAAACGATACCCCACATCGGTAGTGGGGTGGGGGTGGTGATAGGGGGTGGTAGTGGAGGTGGATAAAGTAAAAAATTATTTTGAGATTTCTGGTTCTTGTACACACACTAAATCATATTTTTTTTTCATCCCCTTTAATAATGGGGTGGTAATGGGGGTGGCCAACGCCAAAATTTTTTTTGAGACCTTAGCCCCTTTTGTATATACTAAATACCAATTTTATGAACTATTACCTGCTTGATTTACCTATTTACCCCAAATTTACCCCAATTTACCCCCCAACCCTTCGACGGAATAAGATGAAAATATAATCTAGTTCTTAACATACGTGTACCAAATTTCAAGTCAATATCTCAAACGGTTCCAGAATAAACGTGCGCACAAAAAAAAGTTACAGACAGACCGACAGACAGACAAATTTTTTTTTTCGCTCAAAAAAATGTTTGGCATTAGCCACCCCTTATTAAAAGGGATGAAAAAAAATTGTGATTTAGTGTATGTACAGGAACCAAAAACCTCAAAATATTTTTTTACTTCATCCACCCCCCACTATCACCACCCCCCACCCCACTACCGATGTGGGGTATCGTTTTATGGGCTTTTGTGGTAGAGGATTTCAAATATTATATTATTAAAGTTCCAGAAACAATTATTTTCACATACAAAGTTTTTTCGTTGTGAGTGACTTTGATAGAGAATCTGGATGTGGAAGTAGTGGTTCCTTGGGCAGCGGTTTTTTGATTTGATTAATAAAAAAAATAAAAGAGGTGATAGGTTAAAATGGGACACCCTGTATATATCAGTGACCATGTCACCCTGAACGGCCTGGGAGCATTTTATATATATATTTTTTAATTTCATATATGTAGTAGATGTTAAAAAAATCATAATAAGGCTTGAACACTCTTTATATTTAAACAAGAAAAAAGTTTAACGTTAACGTTAATTTCTTTTTAAATTAAAAGTAAGGAGCCCACATTTCGATTAAAATGGGTCTGAAAAGGGCCAAATTAATAGATCTTATTTTATTTGTTTAACAAAAAAAATACGTTAGCAGCGGAAACGCCGTCAACAACTATTTCGCGATTAACTTCTATGTTAGATGTACTGGGGACTTACTTTTTTCTTTAAATTAAAGCTAAAGAACCCATCCTTCGATTAAAAGTGGTCTGAAATTGGCCAGGCTATTCATTTTTTTTTTTAATCAACATATTACTTGAGAAATTACGCTCTAGCAGCGAAAACGCTGTCATCTGTTTCGCGGCTAACTTCTATGTTAGATGTACTAGGGACGTAATTTTTTTTTTTTATTAAAGCTAGAGCCCACTTTTCGATTAAAATCGGTCCCAAAAGGGCGAGTTTTACCTGAAAAATACGCGTTGGTTGTCAAAATTATTTTGAGAATTTGACGATAATAGCCTTCTTATTAGCTCTTGGGTCATAATTTGTAGATAAAAATGTTGATATTATAAACAAAAAAAATTTTCTTTCGCTGCTAGTTTCGCTGCGAAAACAGTCTCGTATTTTTAAAAACCCTTTTTATTGCCATCCTGCCAATAGGGCGACGCAAGCAACAAAGATAACGAAGGTGCGAAGCTAGTACGTTATTAGGGCAACTAAAATCTGTTACTTGCCAAGTCTGAAAACGTCCAGACTGATTCGGAAGCTGATCCACTTTTGTCTCCCTGGCGTCTGGCCTATAGATGAAATATGTAATTGAGGCTTTATATTTTTGTATAATTTTAATAATCATCAAAAAACGCTGCATTACCTCAGGGTAAATTAGAACAAAAATGATAATTTTGTATAAACTATAAATAACGTCCTAAAGTGTGTATATTATATTTAAACTACAACAACATATAATTCCAGAAGTTAACATTTCCTATGCTACTAAAAATAAATAATGCACTTTATGGTGTTGAAATAAAATAAATCAAATATATTGTATAAACTTTGCATGATTTATAAAATATAAAACAAACAATTTCTATTCATGTCACAACGTTAAAGCAGAGCAAATAAAGTGAATAAAATGGTATAAATTAAAAACAAATTCCTATTTGTTAAAAAATATGATTTGTTCTAGATTGCCTTTTAGTCAATTCATAATAATTATATTCAAATACCAAATTGTAATCTGTTTTCCCAATCACATTAGGAATGATGACTGGAAAAATATCATTTCAATCAGATAAAATTTGCAGGTAATTGTTCAATATATTATCTGATATTCTTCTTCATTATTTTAAACAAAATATACTTAAAGATAACAGGCCTCGGTCAGTTTCATTTTTTCAAATGGAACATCCCACAATATTTTAAAAGTGAAAGAAACTCTTAAAAGGCTTATGCGTACAGGGTGGACCAAATTAGATAGGATTTGGGGTTTTCCCTAAAACTATGGCAGATAGACAAAAACCATGTGTCCTGAGATTGATTTTTGAGAAACAAAGAATGGTGCAAACCGCGGTCGTCTATCTTTTTCGACTACCGAGCTACAGAGCGTTTTTGGAAAATTGGAATTTTTGGATGATCTCTAAATCTCAATTACCAAATGTCGAATCGAAAATCGATGAACACAATCTTAAGGCACTTTTTTAGTAGAATCCGTTACTGATAAAAAGAAAATTGTGCATGTCTCAGTTATCGAGATATGAGGTAGCTTGTGTTTTGAAATGAAACACAATGTAATGAAACAGCCTGTAAATTACTTCATTATTCGATCATAACTTAAATTAGCTATCCAACGAAATATCATATATCATATTTATCTCTAGAAGAAGCGGTTAATTTTCGAAAAATTTAATATATGTGAGGAGGTCATGGAAAACTGTTAACAACAACACTTCTTATAATATAAAATAATTTTGCCAAAAATAGAAAAAACTAAACCTAGTTTGTTCGAATTGGTCTCCCATTGACATCTATGTATTTTTGACACCTTCTCCCTACAGCATTTGTTACATTCCCAATCATGACAGGACTTATTGTCCGAAACGCAGCTAATGTTTTGTTTTCCAATTCTTGTATGTTATTAGAACGTTCTCCATTAAATAATCCCAAAGCCAAAAGTCGGCAGGACTCAGGAGTTATATCTAGAGACTTAGCTTGAAACAAAATAATACCACCATTTCCCAAAAATTGAACAATATCTAAAGTTATTTAGAATGCAATTTTTTACCTCTATATCAAATTTCAGAAATATAAAATTAGTTTTATGAAACTTCCCATTTTTTCAATAAATTAGTATTTTATTTTGAACCATTCAATTAAAACTGCATAGAAATTATTTTTTGTGAATTAATATTTAAAGTTATGTAGAAGCTAAAAGTAGGCTATGAGAAAAGCAGTGGATACACATTTATCATTTATTATTGACATATCTGTCAAACGTAGTCAATATTATCCTTAATTTCTGTTTCAAATTAATGAACCAAGCATAAAAAATTAAGTGAAAATGGTACTCACAGTGCGTGAAAAAATTTATATTGTGCAATGCTACGGACTGGCGGTGAAAACTCGCTAAGAGAAGTGGTAAGCCAATTTAATTTGAAATTTCCAAACACTGCTTTGTCACGTACTCAGGCTATGAGAATAATTAAAAAGTTTCTGGCTACTGGTAGTGTTTTAACATGAAAAGAAAAATAAAAGCATATGATGAAGACAATGTTGGGGCTATTATAGCTCATGCCTCTGTTATAGAAAATCCTAGGATGCCACTAAGAGAGAGATCAGCTCTTATTAATGTTAGCAAGTCTGAACTCCAAAGAATTTACAAGGCAAAGAAAATTAGGGCATATAAAGCAAATTATAAACATACGCTTGAAGAGGGAGATGACGGCCGTAGGTTGGATTTTTGTTTGACCATTGGAGAAAAAATCATGGAAGAGAGATTTTTCCATCATTTCTCAGATGAATCCACATTCACAACCAATGGTGTTGTTTCACCTAAGAATTGTCGGTTTTGGGCTTCCGAAAATCCAAATTTTAGAATTCATTGTAGAAGACAATATTATAAACAAGTGAATGTGTGGTGTGCCGTTTCTTATCACGTTGGAGATTGGACCTTATTTCATTGTGGGAAGGTTAAACCGGCACACTTATTTACAGCTTCATGAAAAATTTTCTGGAGAACTTAAATATTTTAAGAGATATGCCTTTAGTTCATTTTCAACATGATGGTTGCCCTGACCACTCCACAGAAATGGTTAATCGGTGGTTGAATTTAAATTTTGGAGAAAATTGGATTGCCAGGAATGGACCGATCAAGTGGCCGGCGAGATCCCCAGACCTATCAATATTGGATTTCTTTTTATGGGGTCGCCTCAAGCAGTTGGTTTACGCTGAACTACTTCCTAACGATGTAGCAGTATTGAAGCAGAGAATTACAAATGCCGTAAACTCCATACCGTTAGATCATATTGGAAACAGTTTTAAGGACTTCAGGCGAAGAATCGAAATGTGGGTGGTAGCTACGTCGAATAATAAAAAAATTGTAAACATTGTTTTATATTGATCAATAATTAATTTGTTTGTGAATCTGTTATGTTTTTGACATTTATTACTTGTTATAATTTTTAAACCTCATTAATCTTCTGTTAGTAATTGTTTCTTATTTTACAATTAGTTCGATTAACATTATACCTTCTTACATCTTGTATATTCAATTTTTTATTTACCAATAGCCTACTTTTTGAGATGATTAACATTTGCTCCTACACAACTTTAAATATGAATTCAACTCTTAATTCGCAAAAATGGGAAGTTTCAAAAAAATAATTTTATATTCCTGAAATTTGGTATAGAGGTATAAAATTGCATTCTAAATAACTTTTCTTAGTGGAGTTTTTTCATATTTTGAAAAATAAAGGTACTTTATTAGTGGTGGTTTTTACAACTTTGCTTATAAAACACCCTGTAGAACACCAAATCAAGTCATTTTTGGTATGCTTTAGTTTTACAACAAGCAGGACTCAATCCCCAAATACCATTCCAAAATTCCAAAATTTTTGGTCCATTACACCTCTTGTTACATCTATCCTGGGACACACTGTAGATACCTACCCAATCCTCCCCAAATTGAGCATTTAAATAATTTGGTGTTTCATTTGACGTATGATCTGGGGCGCCATCGTGTTGGTAAATTAATTTTTGAAATTGTCTTACAGGCATATTGTCTACAAAGGGCTCTATTTCTTGTTGTAGAATGTTAATAAAATTTTCGGTATTCAAATTACCGTGAAAAAAATGAGGACCTATTATTTGGTATCCAATAAAACCACACCATACAACAAATCCAGATCGTCCTTGACGATTAACTGTAGCGGTTACGTGCGGAGGATTTTCATGAGCCCAATGGTGGTTAGTATGCCGATTAAAAAGTTCGGCACTGCTCATATGGGCCTCGTCTGTCCATATAATTGTTCCTTCAAATCCTGACACTTCATTGCATTGACGCAAAAGGCACTGGCAAAAATCGAGACGCCTTTGAAAGTCGTTTGGGTATAAATGGTGACTAATCCTAATTTTGTAGGGTTCGAATTTATTTTTTTTAAGCAACGCAACGCAGTTGTTTTTGGGATTCCTAAATTTTCCTGTATTTTGCGAGACGATATATTATGATTTTATTTTACAGTCTTTAAAACAATATTTTCTACAGCTTATCTACTTGCTTTATTATATATTTTTGCTCGAAGTTTTACAAATGATCCAAACTCTTTTAAATTTTGTTGTACCCTTTTGAATATTTAAATATAGCTCGGAAGCTAAATTTGAATCTTCTCCACATTATAAAACACTTAATCATATCATATTTTTCACCATCACTAAATTGAACTTAACAACCAATTAACTCATTCACAATTAACTCACAAATCAGGTTTTTACATTTATGATTATTTCGATTTTCTTTTTTTATCATGGCCTTCTCAATAAATATTAGAAATGCGATAAAAATGCATACATAGATATCAATGGAAGACAATTCGAATATTTATTGTAGTGTAGTTTTTTTCTGTTTTTGACAAAATATTTTATATTATAAAGTTCACAATTTTGAAATTCCCTGACATTTCCAGGTTTTCCAGAACTTTTCAATAAAAATTCCAAAAAATGTTTCTGCTCGAAAATAAAAATGAGCGGGAGGACAGAAGAAGGAAAACATTTTTTGAAGAGCGCGGAGGGGAGGCGCAAGATTTGAGTAACTTTGGAATAATAAGTAGTGTTAAGAAACCTTCCTTGACTTTTTTTTATAAGTTAATAAATTCCTTGACTTTCTGCTGATTTCCCTGACCAAAATCATTCCAGAACGTATACACCCTGAAGTACGTATGTGGTGATAATACCAAATGAAGAGATGCAGGAACTTGTTAGACAGGTTAAATCTTTTTAAATCTAAACATTTTGTACGCCAAAGAATCTCACAAGTGCCTCCTACTAAACTACGTTAATCATACGAATTCTTAAAAGGCAATCTTTTTTAATTTACGATGCAGCAACTAAAGTATATCAATGTAGTGACTAAACAAAACACGTTACAAATATATAAAACAAAAAAATGGTAAAAAAATATGTGTTAGACAAAGATCTTACCAAGCTAGTCTAGCGGCCGCCTAGTAAAAATTTTATAAAAATTAGTGTGCTGTTTAACATAAAATTGAAAATATATTACGGGTATGTGTGTGCCTACCTACCCAAATTTAATAAGCGGCTGTGGGATTTAAATTAATAGAAATTAGAGGATAATTTTCGCAACCAGTAAATATTATTTAAAATACAAAGGGAATATTTCAAACCATGCACAAAAAGTCATAAGTATGGAAAAATAATTTCTAATCTATGGATGAAATCTGCATTTTTCGACAAGTTATATGGAATTTGTTGACAAACGCCTTTTCCTAAAATTAATCCTAACAAATCTTTGGTTAATATTTAGCTACTTATAGTTGTCGAGATATAGACACGCAGATATTTTTATTAGAATTGTTCTAGCTGTTTCTAATAAATCGATTAAAAAAGAACAATTGTCTTCTAAACCGTAAAAAAATGATTCTATACAGGGTGATTTACCACGACATGCGGAAAATAAAATGGTGTACTAGTCTTCTATGTGGGAAAATTTTAGAGTAATCCGAAGTACCTAATTTAGTAATTTTTGTTGGATTAAAACTTGCAAAGATACGCTGCCGTTACTTGTCTGTGGTCAGTATGATAGGGCAATGAACTTATTTGGGAAAGAACATATCGAAGATGTTTACATTTTCTTAATTGGCATAAAAAGTTAAGCTGGCGCGTACGCCAGCCGAGATTGTGTGTACCTGAATCAAAAGTTGCATCGTCTGCAAATAAAACACATTTCTCAGGAGAAAGATAAAATAGGTCATTGATGTAAATAGTGAATAAAAGCGGCTCAAGCACCGAACCTTGGAGCACGCAGTAGATAATTAATTCTGGGTATTCTTGACAAACACATAATGTTTTCTGCCTTCAAGGTAGAATTTTCTAGGTATTAAGTATTATTGTACTATAGTGTTGTAGCTTTTCCTAAGAAGATTGTAACGGACACAGTCAAAGGTCATGATAAAGTCGCATAATGCTATAGCCGTTTGGCGACCTCGAATGATTTGCTTTTACCATTTTAAAAGAAGATGATTGTACATATTTTCTCACAATATTTTCCTGCATTATGTAGACGTTCAGTGAGGGTCCAACTGAAAGTTGAAATATATTTTTTAAATTTCTATATACAGCACTCGATGAATCATCTCCTGAATTAATGACACTTGCTTCGGAAATACCTTGTATGGCATTCTACACATAGCACGTGCCGTTATTTTTTCCTATCTAATACTTTTACATCGAAGGTCTCCTTTGTTAATATGTTAATTAATATTTACCACACAAAGAAGTTGACGGTGTGGGCTGCAGAGAAACATTCAGTTACCTAATCAAAAAAACGTGCTTATAAGTAATAAGGTACCATTTTTATTTTTTATTTATTGAGATATTGTTACAAAAAATGATCCACTGATACAGAAAATGCTATTTCATCCATAGATAAAGGTATTGCTGTCGCATAAAAATTCAAATGAAACTTTTTTTGGTCATTTTGTTGTTGCAGATTTATTTTAATAAAAGATCAAATAACCAAGGCAAGGCGGAATTTTAAGTAAAAGGAATTGCCAAATGAGTCAAAATTCTCCTCGAAATAGTAGCCTGGTAAGTTCGGCAGGTATATGTTTTACTAAAAACAAAATTAAATAAACAATTGAATTACTAGATTTATTTTATAACATCAGATAAAACAATTAAGTATTAATAATTGCTATAGGTTTTTTAAGACAATTTGTCCTCAAAAATCAATGACGTCTAGTAGTTCACGTAAATTAGACATTTGAGAAGAAATAATTTATTAAGTAATAATATTTGAGATGCGTACTCTAGAAAGGGTTAGAAATAGATACCCGAAAAGTTCCCTCCTCCCCATTTAAGAGTGGAACGTCCCTTTTTAAAAAAAAAAAACACCTAACGAGGACTTAAAGCTGATTTTTCACTTGTATCTTGTAAACCGTTCGTCGGAAGAGAAAAAGTGTAGGAAATAAAAAATTTCAGGGTTGGAAAAAAACGGTTTTTTTTTGTTTAAAACAGTTTTAAATGGTATATTTTAAACGGTGTTTTAAACAGTTGCTTAAAACAATGCATCGTGTATTAAATATGTTTTAAACATTTGTTTAAAAGATGATGCGATTTTTTAAACATCATCTTTAAAATATTTTGTTTTAAACATGCCAACCCTGAAAAATTTGTCGTTAAATTCTACATAAAAAATGTCCTATTAACCTTGTAGCTTATCCTCACCTATTTCGCGCTAACAGCCTCCGAACAGAGGGATAATTTGAAGCGCACAGGTAAAAATCGATCCCATTCGAAGTTTCACAAGGAATATCTTAAAACCGGTTGCTTTAACGAAAAAAATGCTCAGGAATGAATTTATTTTTTTTATTTTTTTTTTATTTATTGAAAATATCATACAGAGATAAAATATTCGCTGTGAAACTTCGAATAGGATTGATTTTCACCTGTGCGCTCCAATCTACTCCTCTGTTCGGATGCTGTTAGTACGAAATAGGTTAGGATAACCTACAAGATTAATAGAACAATTTTTTATTTCCTATGCTTTTTTTTCTTCCAACGAACGGTTTACAAGATAAAAGTGAAAAACCAGCTTTAAGTCCCTGTTAGGGGGGGGGTGCAAAAAAAGGGACGTTCCACCCCTAAATGCCGCAGGGGAACTTTTCGGGTATCTATTTCTAACCCTATCTAGAGTACGTATCTCAAATGTTATTTACTTTATAAATTATTTCTTCTATTCACTGTTTTTAATCTAATTTGTAATGACTTAAAATCTGTCACCTCGAAGTTTAATAGGAACCCAAGGGCGAGTTGTACCAAGTAATGTCAGCCAAGTTCAGCTTGATCTCGGATATCGGATCATGCTGAACTTGGCTTGAACTTAGTTGGTACAACTTGCCCTCAGTCAAAAGGCACCAAATTTAAAATTTGAATTTTCATAGTTAGCCCTGAAATAAATAGGTATTTTTTTTAAATTTTATGTCTAGATCTTGATCAAATTGATATATAAAGACTTCAATGAAGTGAAAATATTTCATCGGAATCGCGGGTCGAGTGTTCCATACTGTAAGCAATATATTAGCTTTTTCATCAGGTTATGTCCAGGGCACAGTGGGTCAATTTATACCAAACTCGAATATTTTTTAAAACATTTCAAATAATAAAAATAAAATTGATAAAGGTGGCACAAAAAAAAGGAACCAAATATACAGTATCGGAAGATTTTGGATCTGGGTGGCAGGCATAGTTTCAACGGCTTGACAGACCGCCTACAATAAAGGCGTCTACCAGTGCTCTAGTAGAGGGAGCAAATAATGACGCGCTATTAAGAAAACACGTACATCATTGCCAGTGTTGCCAATTGGAGAATTTGACTGCCTGCGGAGAATATAGGATGACAAAATTTAAAATTATATCTTTATTAAAACAAATAACAAAATAATGTAGTTTTCTGTTTTCTTGCAGTTTAGTAGTTTACGTAAAGAAACCATATTTGAATCTTGCTAATGCGACACATTAAAGAAAAAAAATCCAGATTTAATAATTGATGGGGGGGGGGGGGGGGGTGAGAAATCGGAAAAAAATTTGTTCCGGTCTCAAAATTGATGGGCGGAGAGAGAAATCTGAAAAAAATATGTTTTATTCAAATCTCATGTCTGATGAGCGAGGGGGAGGAGAACACATCTTGTGAATTCAGTTACACTAACAGTCAACTGAGGCCGGTTGTCTACCAATGATCTTAACTTAAGCATGCTCCAAACCTGGTTTTGATGATTCATCACAACCAGGTTTTATTAATTCATCACTGATGAATTAAAATATCGATTTGTGCAAATTAATAATGGATTACATATTGAGAAACAAATAAATGGTTAATATAATTTTTGTTGTATGAAAGATTTTGATATTTTTGGCGGAGAATTTCTTCGATTTGCGGAGAATTTTAAGGCAGTGGACGGAGAATTTTAGAAAGCTCTGTTGGCAACACTGCATTGCTATTAAAAATTTCAATACCATTTATTCAAAGGAAGGATGTAGTTGGCTCTGTTCAATATAGGTAATATTATTACGTGCTTTAATAACTAAAATTATTTAACTCGTTATACTTTCAAAACGAGTCAAATAATTCTTTACATTTCCCGCAGACAGAGCTGCCCACGTACATGTGGTGGGGAAAGCAGGCGGCACGGGTAGGATGTGTTATACGATAAAAAAGAATAGCCTAGATGCTTCGCTCTCGCTTGTTCTCATTGCCGACCCAAATGAAACATTTTCTGACACTGTATAAGGAATCTAGTCTTAAATTTCGAACACGTACTACAAAAAACTATGGTAAATTAAAAGTTACAAGAGACTACATGCGATAAATAATTTGCTATACTTTTAAAGAACAAAATAGAAATTGATGACTTCAAAGCAATAAGTGCATCACTAAGTCAACAAAATAGCTGGGTAAAAATGTAAACGAGGCAATATTGGATTTTTTTTTTATTTAAAAAATCATTTTTAAAATTTTTAAATCATAAAAAAGGCCGACAATGCGCCGACGTTTGCTCTGTGCCGCTGTCAAAGTACTGCGTCGTTTTTTTCAGTTGGGAATAGATAGACTCTAAATTAAGCGTGAAATGTACAGGGTGGACCAAATTAGATGGGATTTGGGGTTTTCTCTAAAACTATGGCAGATAGACAAAAACCAATATAGGTGTCCTGAGCTCGATTTTCGAAAAACAAACAGTGGCACAAACCACGATCGTCTATCTTTTGCGACTACCGAGCTACAGAGCGTTTTTGGAAAATTGGCATTTTTGATGACCTCTATATCTCAATTACCTAGTGCCGATTCGAAAATCGAGTAACACATTCTTAAGGCACTTTTTTGAGTAGAATCCGTTGCTGATAAGAAGAAAATTATGCATGCCTCAGTTTTCGAGATATAGACATAACCTGAATTTTTTTAAATGGAACACCCTGTAAATAATTTCAGTATTCTATCACAACTTAAATCAGCTACCCAACAATATATCATATAGACAGGGATCCAGAGACCATTTACTTTCAGTCCTATGCATCTGTTGGACATACTTTTAAAATTAGGTCTATCTCATGTAAAATTTTCTGCCGAATCCATTTCCGGAGGGCGATTTGCGATACAAGCTTGCGTTCATCCCCTATATTAATTTTTCACCCCTTTTCGGCGATACACGATATTTAACATTTTTCAGATATATCTCGTGTTATCTCAGAAATTATAAAATCTACGAGGATCAAATTTTAGACGGAGATTAAATAATGTATGAGGATTACGATAGCTGTACTAAAATGATATTTTGATTATTGATCTTCTAAGAAAAAAATACAAACTGCGGGGATGCTGAAATATTGTAGGGAAAATTGTAGCATCGAGGTATTTTTTCTATGTGTAGAAATATTATATCAGTTATGTGAGCAGTATTGTAGTAGAAACATCAAATTTAATTTTAGTGAACAAATTTTTACAGTCGGATCAGTCTGGCGGAAGATATAAATTATTTAGTATCGGGAGCGATACCCTGCGCTTTGATCGCACATGCATAAAGTGTTGTAAACTGTGGTAGACCGCGCCCTTCGCATCATTCGACATCGCAAGGCATTATTTGAATACGATTGAAATAGTAAATAGAAACGTGTGTATACAAAAATGCTCGTTTGCAAATTTAATGTAAGGAAAGAATTGTCACATTGGGATAAGTTTGTCTGTGTACAAACATAAAATTAGTTTAAAATCAAGAATATTCCGTCTCATATACAAGCGCCAGTTAACAAACTCTTCATATTTTAGTGGCAAGTTCTAAAAAATTGTTATAAATAAAATGATTTATTAAAACCCATTACTTTCTTGACAAAATTATTAAAAAAGAAACAATATACAATTTCATAATGAATAATGAATAAAAAATTGTAAAAAAATTGGTTTGCTGAATACCTAAACAATATATTTTTTTGATGATTAACAAAAATGTAAAGTAAATTAATCAATAATTTTAAATACAATTATTTATTCTATATGGGGAATATATTTATTTGCGTATATACCAAACGGTTAAAATTTAATTCAACTCATTATTTAATGTCGTACAGAAAAAAGCTATCTATGTAAATAGATTAAAAATATTTTATTCAATAAATTCTCTAGTCAGATTTACAATTCCCCATGCATATGCAGCTTATATGCAATCAACTCCTAGTTTTTTACAACAACACCTAATACTGCAGCTATTATTTTTACACTTGCAGGTTCTCACATCCATTTGTTCCGGTTTCGAGTGTTTTGTGATCATGATGGGAATGGAAATGTTGGGCTCTTTTTTCCAACCATATTGATAAATATTCAGTAATTCAGGGGACGGATTACTAGCATTTTCCCATAAAAATATTGTATAGGCACTTCGTTTTGCATGCTGAATGAAGGCATCCTCAGTAGGTGGCAACGTCCTCAAAATTTTTAAATGAATGTGCTAGTAAATGATTTAAACTATCTTCAAAATTGGGAAGACCATACAAGCATTTGAAAAAGTAAGAAGCTGCTGCCGTAAATTGAAAAACATCCGCTTTCTGAGGGTATTGAGCTAAAGGAACCATTTCATTGGCGTTAATGTTTCACAAGAAAGTCTTAAGTTCTGTTTTTTGCCCTTCTTGAACGGATAACTTGTACTAATTATCAATACATGCTGCAAAGTCATTGTCGTATGTTGTAAGTCAGCTTTTAGCAGCTTATCTACTCAGCGGTTGTGATAGTACAAGTTATCCGTTCAAGAAGGGCAAAAAAACAGTACTTAAGACTCTCTTGCGAAACATTAAATCCAATGAAATGGTTCCTTTAGCGCAATACCCTCAAAAAGCGGATGTTTTTCAATTTACGGCAGCAACTTCTTACTTTTTCAAATGCTTGTATAGTCGTCCCAATTTTGAAGATAGTTTAGATCATTTACAAGTACATTTATTTAAAAACTGCAAAATGAATTTGAGGACGTTGCCACCTACTGAGGATGCCTTCATTCAGCATGCAAAACGAAGTGCCTATACGATATTTTTATGGAAAAATGCTAGTAATCCGTCCCCTGAATTACTGAATATTCATCAATATGGTTGGAAAAAAGAGCACAATATTTTCATTCCCATCATGATCACAAAACACCCGAAACCGGAACAAATGGATGTGAGAACCTGCAAGTGTAAAAATAATAGTTGCAGTATTAGGTGTTGTTGTAAAAAACTAGGAGTTGATTGCATAATAAGCTGCATATGCATGGGAAATTGTAAATCTGACTAGAGTATTTATTGAATAAAATATTTTTTTCTTCAAGCGTATTAAAATGTTTAAATTATGTCACCAAAAACAGAAGTAGAAGTAGGACATTGTTTTACTAGTAACAAAATGTTAGTACCGAACGCCACCGTAGTGGACATTGTTTTACTAGTAACATAATGTTAGTTCCGAAAGCGCCGCCGTAATGGGTATTGTTTTACTAGTAACATAATGTTAATACCGAAAGCCACCGGTGGCGCGCTATCCACTAGCCACTTGTCATATTGTGTCAACATGTAAGATTGTAGTTTGAATATTTGTACATTTATGATAAATAAATGAATTTTTGCATTTTAATACGCATTTTAATACGCTTGAAGCAAAAATAGTATATATTACACGGTGTAGAACGCCTTTTTTTGTGTTTCGCCCAGTTTGCGGCTTCGGCTTCGCCTCAGCCGCAAATCCTGGGCTCAACACAAAAAAAGAGTGCGTTCCTAGTAATATAATACTATTAATCTATTTACATAGATAGCTTCTTTCTGTACGACATTAAATAATGAGTTGAATTAAATTATAACTGTTTGGTATATACGCAAATAAATATATTCCCCATACAGAATAAATAATTGTATTTAAAATTATTGATTAATTTACTTTACATTTTTGTTAATCATCAAAAAAAATATTGTTTAGGTATTCAGCAAATCAAACTTTTTACAATTCTTTATTCATTATTCATTATGAAATTGTATATCTCTTCTTTTTTAATAATTTTGTCAAGAAAGTAATGGGTTTTAATAAATCATTTTATTTATAACAATTTTTTAGAACTGGCCACTAAAATATATGTTTATATGAAGAGTTTGTTAACTGGCGCTTATATATGAGACGAAATATTCTTGATTCAAAACTAATTTTATGTTTGTACACAGACAAATTTATCCCAATGTGACAATTCTTTCCTTACATTAAATTTGCAAATGAGCATTTTTGTATACACACGTTTCTATTTGCTATTTCAATCGTATTCAAATAATGCCTTGCGATGTCGAATGATGCGAAGGGCGCGTTCTACCACAGTTTACAACACTTTATGCATGTGCGATCAAAGCGCAGGGTATCGCTCCCGATACTAAATAATTTATATCTTCCGCCAGACTGATCCGATTGTAAAAATTTTTTCACTAAAATTAAATTTGATGTTTCTACTACAATACTGCTCACATAACTGATATAATATTTCTACACATAGAAAAAATACCTCGATGCTACAATTTTCCCTACAATATTTCAGCATCCCCGCAGTTTGTATTTTTTTCTTAGAAGATCAATAATCGAAATATCATTTTAGTACAGCTATCGTAATCGCCATACATTATTTAATCTCCGTCTAAAATTTGATCCTTGTAGATTTTATAGTTTCTGAGATAACACGAGATATATCTGAAAAATGTTAAATATCGTGTATCGCCGAAAAGGGGTGAAAAATTAATATAGGGGATGAACGCAAGTTTGTATCGTAAATCGCCCTCCGGAAATAGATTCGGCAGAAAATTTTACGTAGGATACAGATGCATAGCAATGAAGAAATAAGCGAAATTTAGATTACTGGATCCCTGTCTAATATGTCATATTTATTTTTAGAAAAAGTGGTTAATTTTCGAAACATTTAATAATTTGTGTTATTTAATTTTCGATTCGACACTTCTTGGTAATTGAGAAATAGAAGTCATCCAAAAATGCCTATTTTCTAAAAACGCTCTGTAGCTCGGTAGTCGAAAAAGATAGACGATCGCGGTTTGTGCCATAGTTTGTTTCTCGAAAATTGAGCTCAAGACAGCTGTATTGGTCTTTGTCTGTCTGCCACAGTTTTAGAGAAAATCCCAAAGCCCATCTAATTCGGTCCACCCTGTACTGATCAAAACACTTGAGATCTTTAAGGCCAAAAGCAAAAAATGTGCGTATACAGAACCTAAAAGAAATAATTACTCATACAATTTTCATCAGTTCAGTTTACTAAAAAGTCCAAGCAATTGTTCAAAATTGCCAGGTGAAAAAAAAATTGTGTTTAACGTAGGAAAATTAAAATGGTTTTTCTACAGAAGCATCCTAATTTTGGACCATCTAGCAGTGAGCGCAATATAAAAGGTTGGGATGAAAATATTTCACTTTTAATGTTCATATTGACTGAAAAAGTTGCGAAAATTATCCTTTTATTCCCTAATTTTTTTCATGATGTCTTTCAATTCATGATAACGGAGATTTTACATTGTGCTGAATATAATGACAAATATAAAATAAGCCAATAAAAATAAGGAACAATGAGTCCTTACCTCGATTTGAATGCCGCTGTCCCCACTGTTGCATTTTGCGTTCCTCGCAGCTTTGTTTAACTTTTTCCTTTCTTTGCTGGAACGCCAGATAAGGGGACCAAACCTGAAAAGAAAGTAACATATTATTTCCACCGACGGCTACGACTTAGGTGTTAAGATTAAAATATATCCATATACAGGGTGTTTCATTAATCATTGGACGTACGCTAACTAAAGAATGCTTAGCCCAAAATATGAAGATTTAACCAAAAACACTAAAATAAAATGTGCCCCTTACTGAAATACAGGGTGGGTGTTGAAGATAAAAATTAAAAAAATATTTTCACATATTATTTTAAAATTACTTTATATTTCTTTACTCTATTTGGTAGATAGTGTTAGTGGTCTAAGACGCACAATATTAACGAAAGAACTGGTTACTCACTATTGCCAGGGGTCCTCGATAGGGGGGGATGAAGGAGTTTCCCTCCCTTAATTTCTACGCCACTGGTCAAATACCCGTTTTCTCGGTTTTCTTTTATTTTTCAATAATTTTGACGCAAAAAAAGGTACTCTTGAAATATGAGAGGTAGTAAATCAAGTACCTATGTATGATTAGACAGAATTACAAAAAAAAAACCGCTGCCCAAGAAATCACTACTTCCACATCCGGATTTTCTATCCAAGTCACTCACAACGAAAAAATTTTGTATGTGGAAATAATTGCTTATGGAACTTTAATAATATAATATTTGAAATCCTCTACCCCAAAAATCCATAAAACGATACCCCACATCGGTAGTGGGGTGGGGGTGGTGATAGGGGGTGGTAGTGGGGGTGGATAAAGTAAAAAAATATTTTGACGTTTCTGGTTCTTGTACACACACGAAATCACAATTTTTTTTCATCCCCTTTAATAATGGGGCGAGAGTGGTAATGAGGGTGGCTAATGCCAAATTTTTTTTTGAGAGTTTCTCTTGTATATACTAAAATACTAATTTTATGAACTCTTACCTGCCTGATTTACCTATTTACCCCAAATTTACCTCAATTTACCCCCCAACCCTTCGAAGGAACAAGATGAAAATATAATCTAGTTCTAGATCTCGTTAAAGTACATCTATGTACCAAATTTCAAATCAATATCTCAAACGGTTCCAGAGTAAACGTGCGCACTAAAAAAAAGTTACAGACCGACAGACAAATTTTTTTTCTTCCGCTCAAATTTAAAATCTCGACGTTTCATGATATTCTAAGCCTATTTGAACAATAAAAATTTTTTAAAATTTTTTTGTCGTTATACTTCCACTGGATGTGGAAGTAAAAGGTCTTGTCCTAAGGTTCTCATCCAACTTTTCTGAAATATTTTGACACGCTGAAGCCAATTTTGGACAAAAAAATTTTTTTATCGTGTCAGTTTCCCTCTGCCACCCTTAGGAGATAAAAGGAGTAGTAGAGAAAAACTGACATGATAGAAAAATTATTTTTATCCAAATGTGGCTTCAGCGCATCAAAATACTTCAGAAAAACCGCTGCCCAAGGAATCACTACTTCCACATCCAGATTCTCTATCCAAGTCACTCACAACGAAAAAATTTTGTATGTGGAAATAATTGTTTATGAAACTTTAATAATATAATATTTGAAATCCTCTACGCCAAAAACCTATAAAACGATACCCCACATCGGTAGTGGGGTGGGGGTGATGATAGAGGAATGGTAGTGGGGGGTGGATGAAGTAAAAAAAAATTTGAGGTTTCTGGTTCTTGTACATACACTAAATCAGAATTTTTTTTCATTCCCTTTAATAATGGGGTGGGGGTGGTAATGGCTAATGCCAAAAAATTTTATGAGACCTTAGCTTCTCTTGTATATACTAAATACCAATTTTATGGGCTCTTACCTGCTTGATTTACCCATTTACCCCAAATTTACCCCAATTTACCCCCCAACCCTTCGACGGAACAAGATGAAAATATAATCTAGTTCCAGATCTCGTTAAAGTACATATGTATACCAAATTTCAAGTCAATATCTTAAACAGTTCCAGAGTAAACGTGCGCACAAAAAAAGTTACACTCAAACTAAAAATCTCGACGTTTCATGCATTTTAAGCCTATTTGAACAATAAAAATTTTTAAAAATTTTTTGTCGTTACTATACCACTGGATATGGAAGTAAAATTAGACCAGAACCTTAGGGTAAGCAAGACCTTTCTTGCCCTTTTTACGGGATGGAAGATGAAAGCTGACATGATGGAAACACTTTTTTGTTCAAAATTGGCTTCAGTGCGTCAAAATACTTCAGAAAAGTTAAATGAGAATCTTAGGACAAGACCTTTATTTTTTTGTATACCCTTATTATCAAAATCATTTAAACACAATGTCATCAATATTGATAATGAAATGGAACTGAAGAAGAGAATTTTACTATATTAAATTTAAATCTATGAGTTTGTGAATAATCTTTCTAGGAGTTAAAGTAACCAAATTTTTATTTATTTTTTAAGTGAAGAGTAATGTCACTTTTGGTTAAAGTAAACGATATTTTTTAACTGTCGAAATTTCAAAAAATAGATCGTAATTTTTTAACTAAATGTGCTCATTCCATTTATGTTTATCAAACTCTATTTCCTAAACAGAGAATTTGGTCTGCTTGCTCAATAATAAAATTATAATGTGAAGTGTAACTGTAATTCTTTTTCTAGAATTTCCCTTACTTCACTCCATGAGTTAGCTGTAAATTGCATAACTGTCACCTGCAAACGATGAGATATTTCCATTTAAATTTAGTTTGAGAAGATCGTTTGTATAGAGTATGAGTAAAATTGGGCCAAGAACTGTACCTTGAGGTACGTCGAAATTGATTTTCCTAGAATTCCCAAATTGCTGTACATTTTTTATTTTTTGGCTTCTATTTGTTAAGTTGGTATTAAACTGAGAGCTACAAAACAATAAATATACCCAAACTCGGCGTTTTTAAATAAACCATTGCATTTTCGGAAAAAATGATGCAATTTCCAAGAAATTTTACGGTAAAATCATCACCTAAAATAATATTATATTTACTGCTCGATTTTGTTAAAAAAGAAACATCTGCCTTAGGAATCACTTTTTCCACATAAAGATTTCCTATTCAAGTATCTTACAACGAAAAACAAACTATATTTGCCCTCCACTATGTGGAAATAATAATTCTCAGAACTTTAATAATGTAATATTTGAAATCGTCTATCCCAAAAACTTAAAAAACGACTCAGTGGCGCAGTGCTTAGGATGTTAGGCTTGCGATCACTGGATCCCGGGTTCGAATTCCGAGTAAGGTATTGAGTTTTTCACGTGCTGCCTAGACGGTAGCAGTGAGCTAGATCGCGGTTGTGTGAGATACAGCTCTCCTGAGTTCGAGTCTCAGCTGTGGCAGATGGCAATGTCGCCGGGAATGGGTGTTGTGATGTTGTCCATGTGTGCGTGTCCTGATTGAGTAGTGGAATATCTATAGATAAAATATATGCAGTATTGGTAATGGGGGGAGTTGACGCCAAAAAACTTTTTGAGGCCTTTTGTTCTTGTACACACAATAAATCACTTCAATCAAACTTTATTTGCATTCACTAAATTCTAATTATATGAATTTTTACTTGCTTGCTTTATCTATTTACCTCATTTACCCTCCATCCCGTCAATGGTATAAGGGTCCTGCTTTATATTTTTTAACCAGCTATATTAAAAACAGCGCGCAAGTAGTCTATGTGAATGGAACAAAGAGCAGTAAATATGTAATAAATGCCGGTGCACCACAAGGCTCCATCCTGGGGCCATTTATTTACCTTGTCTTTGCCAACGATCTTGCGTTATACATTCAAAGCAAATACAACGTTTGTATTACTTGTTACGTTGATGATACTAACTTTTCAGTTGTTCAAAAAAGTCCTGAGGCAGTAAAAAATATATCGAAAGAACTATACAGGGACGTTATAATTTGGTCAGAGAAAAACCGGCTTACACTTAATAAAGAAGATGCAACTATTGTATCATCGAGCAAAACGCTAACGACGAATTTTTAGTATGTTCGACCGAAATTTGACATAGGCTGTTCACATAGATAGATCGTGTGTGAAGCCGGTAAAGATTGTTATGCTATGCGCAACTTAAAAAATTACTGCAGTAAAGGTTTTTTATTGACATTTTATTAATCTAACATACATTCTCATCTACGGTATGGAATTATGCTGTGGGGATTGAGTACTACCTATGTTCGTCGAGCATTTATTTTGCAAAATCGTGTTAGAATTATGGAGAGTTTACATCCCCAAGAATCGTGCAGAGAATCCTTTAAAGCCTTAAAGATATTAACTGCGCCTAGTATATATATTTATGAAATATGTTGTTATATTTTTAAAAACAAATCAACTTTTCTTTCAAACCAAACACACTACAATTATCAAACAAGATTTAAAGATCGGCTAATTCCTCATCCGCATACAACGGCAATATATCAAAAAAGTGTGTTTTACAACGGATGTAGATGTATTTATAATTATTTGAATACTGATTTGAAAAATTGTAAAAGCCTATTTACTTTTAAAAAGAGGATAAAAAATTTACTAAATGAAAAGTGCTTGTATGGTGTCAATGAATTTTACTCAGTCTGACTATTTATACATTTATGTGTTTATTTATTGTGTGTTTATATACTTTTGTAGTCTCTTATTATGTGCGTGTTATCCCTTATACAATTTTACAAGTATTTTATTCTATGTTTTGAATTGCATTATGCTTATGCATGTTAGCTCAGATTTTTGACGCACTCCTGAGTTGCTTCTATGGTTATTAATTTATTGTACTTGTGACTGGGAACTAAAGGTAATTATTATTAAAAAAAAATGGAATAAGATCAGAATATAATCTAGTTTCAGATCTCGTTATAATACATAGGTGTACGAAATTTCAAGTCAATATCATAAACGATTTCAGAGTAATCGAGCGCATACAGCGCACAGACAATGCCAGAGAGACAGAATTGTTTTTGCTCAAACTTAAAATCCTGACATTCTAAGCTTATTTGAACAAAAAAAATTTCAAATTTTATATAAAGGATCTGAAGACATGCGGGTAGATAAAGGTGCTTACGAAACTGGAGCTAGCTCATGACTAACATACTTCCACTCCACTAGGTGGATGTGGAAGTAATAGGGTTCTTCTTCTAGCTAACACTATCTTACTGTCAAAAATTTCAATACAATCGGACTTTCCTTTCATAAGTTATCGTGCTTATAAAAAAACGTGACCGGATGGACGAACGAACAGGACATTTTGAAAGGTGAATTCATTCACTAACACACAATGATATGAATTTTTTTTCTACGAGAGTACCCTTTTTTTTCGTATTTGCGAATAAGGGATAGGTGTGGCCGGAGTCTAAAAAGAAATATCATGTTTTAACGGAAGTAAATATTTTAAACCTTACCGAGCCTGCTTAAAAAAAATTATAAAAGATTTTGTCGAAGATATTTAATTCAACAACTTCAACATTAAATAAAATCTTTTTGACAGTAAAAAAACGGCTTAAATTATTAGTTCATTAAACTCACTAAGACTATAAGAAAATTACACAAAGTACGAAAGTTACAACAGCTTTGCATACAACTGCAAGAAACGCGTTCAACGTGTTACTTTACCTCCTCCCCCACACCGAAGCAAAATTCGGTATAATTATAACTTTGATGGGAATATCGACAAAAACACTACTCGAGCTTTGATAAAAGCTCAAACAACTGTAAATGGCACTAAATACGTACCCAAGAGTAGCAGGAATCAGTGCATTGGTGGTTTCGGCATTAAAAGAGAATGCGCCTTTAATGGAAGTAGTCTGAGCTGGACCCAACTTTTGTAAAACTGGAAACCGAGTACACGAAATGGAGTTTATTTTAAACTAAACTTCTGTCGCTAACGGCGCTTCTTTATATAGAGCGAGATACGCCAGAACACATTATCCTTATAAAGGATACCAATTTAATTTAAATAAAAGTGGATGGAAATGGTACAGTAAGCATGCACATGAAAAATGGATATAATATATGCCAGAGATTGCACTATATAGATTTCTTTTTGTTTTCAAAATAAATGCGACTTCCCGATTGTCTCGGAGTGCGTTCGATCATCTGAAAGAGCACAAGTTAAAGGTTTTCTAGTTATTTAGCTGTATTTCTTTATGAGATAATAGAAAACATAGATACTCTGCCGTCCTGTTGATAATTTTAAATTTTCACTTTTTCTGTCCTATACCCATATGTTCTACACTTTTTTTAGTTAAAATGTCTGATAATAATAATAATAATAATATACCATGAAAGTGCAGGAATAGGAGCCTTTTTGTTTAAGGCAGCACAAAGAGCAGCCGATGAACTTGGTCTCTCTTCGACGTCGAGCGGGTAAATCCCGACTCTGTCACCGAGTTGGAACCTGCTCGACGAAAAGCCCAAATTAAAGCTGCAGAACACAACATCTTTCTGCAGCTTCACACAGATAAGCCAATGCATGGAGTTTTCTGTAAAAATATAGAAAACCTTGGCTTATCCGAAAGGCTGACCTTTGCCTTCTTAAGGTCAGCCGGGCTGAAGTCTGAGACCGAGGGATTCATAATGGCTTGCCAGGATGGTGTATTCAACACCCTCGTCTATCGTAGTCGTGTCATGGGTATAGAGGTCCCTGATGTCAGCTGCAGGGCCTGCCGCAGGGCGCCAGAGACTCTTATGCACTTGCTGTCGGCTTGCCCGACATATGCAGTCTCGGCCTATATCCAAAGGCACGACGGAGCATTACGAGTGGTTTATTACCATCTAAGGCACTCGTATGGGATAGACGAAACACCAGTGCTGCCTTACGCTCCAGGGGATATTGAGTCCGTTGTGGGAAATGAGAAGTGTCTAATTTATTGGAACTACTCTTTTCCCACCGTCAGGCAAATACAAGCCAACAAGCCTGACGTAGTACTCCTCGACCATCAACTCAAGACAATGTTCGTCATGGAGTTCTCGGCTCCCGCGGAGAACACCATTGTCTTGAAGGAGGAGGAAAAACGGACAAAATATCGAGATCTGCTCTTCGAACTCCGCAGACTGTATCCAGACCATACTGTTAAGATAGTGGTACTGATTATAGGAGCTCTCGGTGGAACGAGACACACACTGCTTTCGGAACTCAAGATCATACCGGCATGCCGAAATTCGGCAGAGATCTTAGCCGGCAGAATGCAGAAGGCAGTCATTCTTGGTTCATTACGTCTGCTCAGGGCGCACGATTCCCGGACCCAGTAGTCACTTACCCCACGGGCGTGGGGAGTGGCTACCGGTACTACCAGCTCCCCTCTGTGAGGGTCGGAGCCACAGAGAAGGGTGACTGGTTTTTAGCTCGCTAAAAAAAAAAAATATAACCCTTTCCAGAATTATCCGCGACCATCCGAGCCTATCCATTACAGACATTAACTGCATGATGTATGCCACTGCAGCGGTGATTGCAGGAAAAGCCGAAGAAACGTTAAACCCGCAAAAACTCCAGGGAAAACCTTACTGGAAGAAGAGGATTGAGGACACGATCGAATCGTACAGGAAAGAAATAGCAATCCTCGAAGAATATAAAAAAGGAGTACCTACGCGTCAAGTACTCAAAAAGACCGAAAGTGTACTAAGAAAATACAGATGAAACTGCAAGCAAAAGCACAGGGGCTGAGAAGATATACCAAAAGAAGTAATCACTACCAACATAACAAGCTCTTTGAAGAGGACGCCAAGAAATTCTATCGCCAAATGAACGGTCAACAGACTGAAGTAGAGACACCACCTTCACAGCAACATGTCGAGGACTTCTGGCGCGGAATCTTGGAGGACGAAGTGACTCATAATGAAAACGCTTTGTGGATCAAACAAGAGCATAGACAGCACCGAAGAAGTGAACCCGAGGCATGGTCGGACTTAAAAGTAGATGAAATTGTAGAGATAATCCAGCAGACGCATAATTGGAAAGCACCTGGACCAGACAGGGTACAGAACTTCTGCTTAAAACACCTGAGTGCTCTGCACAAGAGCTTAACAACAGCCGTCAATAAGATCATACGACACCCCGAAGAAGCCCCTGAATGGCTTACTGCAGGAAGCACTTTCCTCTTCTATAAAAGCAAGGACGCTAAGAATCCTAAAAACTATCGGCCAATAACTTGTCTACCAACGATATACAAAATCATTACCGCCGTACTAGCAACTAAAATCTACAACCACCTCTTAAAGCACCAGATACTCCCAGAAGAACAAAAAGGTTGTAGAAAGGCCTCCAGAGGCTGCAAGGATCAGCTGTTAGTGAGTAAGACCATCACATCAATTGCAAAAAAGCGGCACAGAAATCTCTGCATGGCATGGCTAAACTACATTTGATAGCGTTCCCCACACTTGAATAGTTGAATCTTTGAAAACTTACCGTGTGTGCTCAACAATAACAGACTTCGTGGAAACCACAATGAAGAGATGGAAAACAGAGATGTGGCTCTACCACTCGAAAGGTCACATAAGAATAGGGAACATGCAAATTAAAAGAGGAATATTCCAGGGAGATTCTCTCTCGCCTTTACTGTTCTGTCTGGCACTCGCCCCTCTCTCAAGCCAACTAAACAAACAGAAAGTTGGCTTTGAAATCAGTGACAACAATAGAATAAACCATATCTTCTATATGGACGACCTGAAGTTGTTTGCTAAGAATGAAGCTCAACTAAAGCGAGAACTGGATATCGTTAAATCCTTCAGTGATGACATCAAGATGGAATTCGGCTTAGATAAATGCGCCACAGTGGTCCTCCAGTGAGGTAAACATGTGAAGAGTCAGAACATAGTACTAAGTGATCAATCTGCAATACGAAGCATGGACCTGGGGGAAACATATAAGTACCTAGATGTTGAGGAATGCGCCGGAATCGACAACGACGAGATGAAGAGTAAGATTGCGAGGGAATACTACCGGCGCATTAGACAAGCTCTAAGACCGAGCTAAACGCCAAGAACAAAATCACACCAATAAACATTATTGCTGTTCCCGTAGTTACCTACAGTTTTGGAATTGTCGATTGGCTTCGAAGCGACATCGCGAAAATGGACAGGAAGACGAGGAAAATTCTAACAATGGGAGGAATTCATCACCCAAAAGCAGATGTGCACAGATTATACGTTAAGAGAAAGGACGGCGGTCGTGGATTAATAGAGCTAGAATCTGTCTATGAGTCATCCATCGTGGGACTGAGCGCGTACATTCGACAGAGGAAGGACAAATTCACACCGCTAGTTAAAGAGCATGATAAGGACAAGAAGTTTTATTCCATCCGGAAAGAAGCGCGAAAAATCCAGGAAAAAAATTTGGAAGCCAAAACCACCGACGAGGAAGCTAAGAAGAAAATTAAAACCAGCATCGAAAAGGGGAAAATAAAAGTACTCTGCGCAAAGCCGATGCATGGAAAATTCTTCCGCGATCTCGACCGACCAGCAGTAGATAAAAAGGCGTCTATGCAGCGGTTCGGGCTTGAAGGGGGAGACGGAAAGTCTGATAATAGCGGCACAGGACCAAGCACTAAACACCAGGTACCACTAGAGAATGATCTTGAAACAGCCTGTTAACAGCAAGTGTAGGATGTGCGGGCTAGCGGAAGAACATGTCAGCCACGTGGTGGCGGGATGTACTACCCTGGCACCATCAGAATACACTCACAGGCACAACAGAGTGGCCAGATATCTCCACTGGGTCATGTGCAAGCACTTTGAGATACCAGTACCGCCAAAATATTATGAATATGCCCCCGATAAAGTTGTCAATACCAACGACGTCACAATTATGTGGGATTTGCCGATTATAACTGGCAGAGAAATACGCGCAAACAGGCCAGATATCGTCGTACATAACAAAAAGGAAAAATCCTGTTTACTGATCGATGTATCCATTCCAAATTATACCAACGTGATGCTCAAGGAAACGGAAAAGTTGAGCAAGTATAAAGACCTCCAAATAGAAGTTAGTAGAATGTGGAATGCAAAGACCACAGTCGTACCAGTAATTGTAGGAGCCCTTGGAACCGTCAAGAAGGGCTATGACCGGAGTCTACAACAGCTGCCTGGTCAACCGAGCGCACAAGAAGTGCAGAAGATCGCACTATTGGGAATAGCGCATATTTTAAGGAAAGTCCTGGACTAGGAGTCTCTGTGATCCCTTGTTGGGGTTTGGACTCTGAGCTGTTGGAGCGGGCATCACCAACTGAAGGGCCCAAAAACTTGGAACGGGCTCCAACAGAGCTGAATTTCAATCGCGCGCGAGGGATTCGGTGAATAGTTTCCAGCTACGGCTGCGAAAGTGTGCCGCTGTTAAGTCTTAATAATAATAATGTGTTTATTTTCCAATATTTTGACAATACAATAGTAACATTACATACTTATCTAATAGGTATTAAATATTTTCATTTCGTATCGTTATAATGCAAATAAACAGTGCAGTAATCACGTAAGTAGTTAAACAATACTTGTTCGTGACGAGTTAAATATATTCGTCGCTTTTGGTTTATAAATGTCGTAATTAGGTAGATTTTTGTTCAGTTTGGTTTTTCTGTCCGAATTTGACAGGTTTTTACTTAGTTTGGGTGTTCTGTCATAATCAGGGAGTATTATTTTATTTGAATATGAAATGTGATTGTTTAATTTACATTACATTTTGATTAATAAGGTTGTGTATTTGAGATCTAGAATTTTCTCTCAACCATTTTTCAACATTTTTTTTAAATATGTGCAATTTATTTGTATTTTTTGTTTGCTTAGGTAATCTGTTGTATAATCTTGATCCCAGATATGTATAACATTTCTGTCCGATAGTTTTTGTTGCTTTTGAATTTTGATACATATATAGTAAGAAGTGGTTATTAGTTATAGATATTAGGCAATATTTTGGTTTTCTCTAACTATGGCAGATAGACAAAATCCAATCAATATAGGTTTATATTTTTTTGTTTGTATTTATCGCACATTTTAATACGACATATGAATAAATTCGTTATTAATAGTACTAATAAATGGTACAACGCCCACGGTACCAATATGGTTCCATTTGTAAAAATTGAGTTTTGCTCCAAAAACCATTTTGATGAACTTTATTTGCTCATAAACTTAAATGGAAAAAAATTATTTTATAAAAAATATTGACGTCTGAAATGTCACTTATTTGGTATCGTTGGATTCGGGAAATTATGCAGAATTCAAAAATGCAATAATATACAGGGTGTTCCGTTTAAAAATCAAAAGTTAGTGTCACTTCCGGCGAAACCGGAAGTAAAAAAAAAATCAGTTCTATGTCAAAAAGTGCCGCTTATTATGTATATAGGATATCCCAAATTTCAATCAATCATCTTCAAAACTAAAGGAGAAAAGGGGGGTACCAGGATCCTGTTACACCAGGTATAAGAGAAGCTAAGGTCTCATAAAAATTTTTGGCATTAGCCACCCTCATTACCATTATTAAAGGGGTGAAAAAAAAATAAAATTGTGATTTAGTGTGTGTACAAGAACCAAAGGCCTCAACAATTTTTTTTTTACTTCCCACCCCCTACCCACACCCCACTACCTATGTGGCATATCGTTTTATGGGTTTTTTGGATGACGATTTCAAATATTAATAAAATTTCATAAGTAATAATGTCCACATAGTGAAGTGCAAATATAGTATCACAATTGTTTTAGTTGTAAGAGACTTGGATAGAAAATCTGGATGTGGAAGTAGTGATTCTTTGGGCAAAGGTTTTTTGAATATTAATAATACAATGTTATTGCATCTCAGAATAAACAATAATTGGTAAGCACAACATTTTTTATTAAAATTTAAAGACTGCTCCAACTATTTTCGAAATTCCCTGACATTTTCTTTATTTTTAATACGAATTTTAAAATTGTTGACTTCTCCCGATTTGTCTGGATTTCCCGGTCGCCACAAACCCTGTAATTACACGCAAATATATTCTATAAAATTTAAATATGTTCTTACACTGGTGTTAAAAATAAACCACTTTTAACACTGGTGCGTATTTTTAACACGTACAACAACAAACAAATATATCAAATCAGCATCCGTCCAAGTACCTTCGGAGATCTACTGGTTATATTTCCATAGTATTAAACAATCTGCTCGAATCGATTTCAATTAAGAACAATGCCATTGGATTAACCCGAAATGTAAATCTAGTTAGCCATGTTCGGCACCCTAATCGATTGCCTTAGATTGCGCCACTTTGCCATTTACTTGGCGCCTATTTAGATTCTCATCCTAGATAATTGATAACAGAATTAGCGCTTCCCAAATTATAGAGAAAGTGCGTCGCTTTATGGATCTCAGTAGTGGGAATTCCATAGTCCCACATACCTACAGATCTATTTACTTATTTACAACTCAACAGGACTAAAGTTCCAATTACAGGGGCGGAAATTAGAGTGAGCACACAAATATTACAATTAATAATTGACACAATTAAATACACCGCTCATATATCTTTAATTTTACAACAAAAATATATCGACTTTCTCCTGTATTTGGTTATAACTTTTGAATATTGCACGCCAATAAATCAGTAAAGGACCCCGCAATAATCTTATGGAAATTAGGTGTCGGTCAAATCGTCTGAATTTTGGATATGTTTTAGGTTTCGTCATCCCAAGCAAAAGTCTCAATGGGCACAAAGCTCGAAAATCAATACTTTAAGATTTGCACTTTGTTATTGCACTTTGACAGCTAGCTGACAGCCTGTTGACAGCTGCCAATTGTCGAATTATTGTATTCACATCATGTATGAACTGAGTTACCTAAACAGCATAAACTCATAACACTTTGACAGCTAATTGACAGCTGTGAAGTGTCAATTTGGACAATTTGACATCGGATTTGAATTCAGCAACCTCAAAAACATAAACCTAGACATTAAAATCGAAAAAATAAGTTATTTAAAAATCTATAAAGACTCCAATTCTCCTATTCGTGCAGAATAAATAAATCCGTGGTGGAGCTTTGGAGCTTTCAAGCTCCGTAGCAGCCAAAGTATTGATTTTCGAGCTTTGTGCCCATTGAGACTTTTGCTTGGGATGACGAAACCTAAAACATATCCAAAATTCAGACGATTTGACCGAAACCCAATTTCCATAAGATTATTGCGGGGTCCTTAGAACGCGAAATGTTTATCTGAATGTTTTGTGAAATCGACTGGATTTGGAAGCGGTATGCAATTCGCTGAGACTTAACAGATCAATTTATCACTTAATAATAATAATAATAATAATAATAATTTTTATTGTCCATAAAAAATAATTGGCAAAAAAGTGATATAGGTCTAGTAAAACAATTTTGTGACTACTGGTACGGGAGCTAAGTGGCTTTTTCGGACACTCATCGTTACAAGCATTTTCTTTCTATGCGCTGATTAATTCTATCGAACTTACATAACTACAAAATAGACTTCTGGCATATGTCAGTCCGTCGAGTTGGCCATGGTTCAAGATATAAAAATCAGTGAAATTATATCATCGTTACAAAGCCAATTTTTTTTGTGTGTACACATTTTATGTTTAGAATGAATAAAATAAGATCGCCAGAAAATGTGGGCCATCAGGGGCGCAACCAGAAAGGTCAAAGAGGTAAAAAAAAACGGAGTTATATAACATCATCGTTACAAACTTTTTTAAGGTTGAGCATGTTTATTTAAATGTTTTGAACACAGAAAAAAATTCCCAGAAAGAAACTCCCGTCAGTAAGGCTAGCCAGAAAGAAAATGTTTAGGATTTTTGAAGAAAATTGGATTTTTTTTTCCCATATTTCATCTCAGAACTCTAAACTCATCGTTACAAGTTCTAGCTCCTTTTAAAACGTAAATATAAGCTTTTTCAACAATAGAATAGCCTCCCCGTAAAGTTCTTAGTGTCAACAAAAGTACCATAGGCTCTTAAATACAGGAATTTAACACTTTCGGCGAACTTGACTCCGTACCGTGCCTCAGATGTATTGTATCATTATTACCTTTCTGGCTGCGCCTCCTGACGGCCCACACTTTCTGGCGATCTTATTTTATTCATTCTAAACATACAATGTGTACACACACAAAAAATGAGCCTTGTAACGATGACATGATTTCACTAATTTTTAAACAGTGTTCGTTACGCTCCTGACAGGAGGTGCCCCGCCAGAATTCGATTTTATGAATCGTTATCACCATTAAACCATAAAAATATCTCAAAGTTCATAAAACGATGAGCTGCCGAAAAAGCCACCTAGCTCCCGCTCTATACTATAAAACAACACATTAATAAAATTTCTCAAACATGTTGGTCAAATAAAAATTCAGTCACGATAAAAAAACATTTTGCTTTTTAAACAACTTTAAACTAACAACACATTTAAGTTCAACTGGAAGCCGATTGAATAGTTTTATTCCCATATTTTGTTAGATAATGTAATGGGATACACAAGTTTTGACTCTGGTATTGTAAATATGATGAAAATCATTAGTTTTAAAAGACTCTTGGTTGGATTTAACATAACATACTATTTCTAGTATGTATGTGCATGCTAAGGGAATTTTTAGTTCTTTAAATAAATTTCGACAGGATGTATTTCTTGTCGCTCCTACCATATTCCTAATAGCTTTTTTCTGTAATTTAAAAACCTATACAATGTAAAACAGATTGATGGCAGCTTTTTTGATAACGAAGTTATTTGTTCATCCCAACTTAGCCCACAATCAATGTGTACTCCTAGAAATTTAGTACTTCTGACTTGCTCAACTGACTTATTATCCACTCTTATCAAATAACTGTTATTGAAAGAGGTGAATCTGGGTCTGAAATTGATAAATACAGTTTTGGAGATGTTCAAGAATAATTTGGAGTCGTTATGCCAATGTGTGTAACTATTGGTGATATTTTGAGCCATTACTAATAATTCTGGTACAGTTTTTTCAGAGACAATTAGAGAATTGTCATCGGCAAACATGTTAAGGTGTTTTGATCAAAGATTTCAGGTAAGTCATTAATGTATAGAAGAAATAGTAATAAGCCCATAACCGAGCTGTGAGGTACCCCAATTTCAACATGCATTTCCTCAGATCTAATACCATATATTTTTATTTCGACCAGCTGTTTTCTCTTAGTAAGATATAAAGTAATCCAGTCACAAATTTTTTCCCTTAACATATTAGAAACAGATGGCAAAAGAGCCACTGGTCTATCATTTTCAGATAAGTATTATCTTCTTTTTTAAACAGTGGAATAATTTTGGCTAATTGTAAAACTGTTGGAAAAGTTCCTGTAGTTAATGAAAAAATTACTAAATATGTAATTGCAGCAACAGTAAACTTAACACTGTAATACACTAGTTGTTATATTATCTAATCCACAGGAATTTGATTTTTTTAGTTGTAAAATTATATTAAATATATTTTGCTTCAGTAACAGGTTCCAAAAATAAAGTATTTTCCACTTTGAAATACAGGTTAAAATTACTATTTGAGTTTAAAATTTTTTTGTTTAACTGTTTTATGGAAGAGAATAATTTCATGTATCTTCCTTTAAGTTTGTAGAAAATTGAGAAATAATCTTTTTAATAGTACTTCACTTCCATTTTCAGTCTTGGACATAACATATACGTATTTTAATAGTATATTATTCAACGAACGTGTAATTACTCAAGAGGATGACGTTTACAGTACGAGCCGAAAGCGAGTGTCGTAATTTATCCGAATGAGTAATAGCTATTACACGCGAGTAGAATACTATACTTTTTCTACGACTACTCAACAGGAAGTTGTACTTTAAGGTAAAGCCGAAAATAACTAGCTAAAAACGTACTCTTCGCCTGTTCACTGAACTTTTTATATAATTGTTACACATTCTATAGCATACTCTTCGCAGTTTTCTGTAAATAATGTTAGTTTTATACATTTTTAATTTTATAGTACGAACTTAGTTGGTAAAAGACTCAGTGTAAAATAAAGTAAAAATAAAAAGAAAATTATACCATACCCGGGACCCTTGGATTCCGAGTCAAAAGCGTAAGAACTACACCATCACCTAATACGTAAAAAAAATGTAAATTTTTACGTTATAAGAGGAGCTAAAATCATATTTCCACGGGTGTATATTACATTATGAAATGTATATTTGTAAAATATAGAAATATTTAGCTATTAAAATGAAATATCATTTCACCAGATTTCTCTATTCAATTACAAAAATATAAAAATCAAAAAATTTTTTTTTTCAAATTTAAATCATTAATAACATTTTTATTTACTAATCGATTTTGTTCAAACACAATAGGGTTCTTCCTCTAGCAAACACTAACTTACTGTCCAAATTTCAGTACAATCGGATTTTTCTTTCTTGAGTTATCGTGCTTACAAGAAACGCGAGGGACGTACAGACGGACGGACATTTTGAAAGTTGTTCAGAATTCGTTCACTAACACAATAATATGAAAATTTTTTGTCTGTGAGCGATATTTACGGTTTTAGAAATGTGCCGATCAAATGCAATATACTCTTCGTTATCGTTTTTCCGAAGAGTATAATAATTGTGACAAATGGCGAGATTTTTAGAAAAAATGCGAAGATATTGCATATTGTATCGGCTGTGTCATAACTTTTTTTAACAGAAGAAAAAATAAAAAAATAGACTTTTGGCTTAATCGATGATCTTTAATTTGGTTTCTTAAAATTTTTGGCGCAAGTGCCATAGTTCCGGAGATATTTAACTTTTAAAGAAGTATTTGTATTTTTTGACGCCGTTTTTATACCTTCATATCTCCGAAAAAACAAAAAGTTGCGGAGATTTTAAAAACAGGAAATTGTTCCTCGGTTTATGAACTTTTCTTGGAGATTTTTATTTTTTAGTTGTTTAGTTTAGTTATTTTTCGACAAAAGTCGTGTTGAGGTGCCCGTTTTCACAATCTGCAAAGGCGAAACACGAAATATTTAAACGTTCAGATCTTTTTTTAATATTTAAGTTGAATCCGTGTTCGCTACCGTGTTCATATACATATATGCACACATTCATACGGACAGACATTTTTTAAAACCATTTTTCGTGCTCCTGGTACATCAAAACGTAAAAATCTGATCTGATCAATAGACCATTTTAGGTCACGTGGTTTTGACAAGTTGCTTGAGGGACAACAAAACGCAGTTTGCGTGGTGTTATATATTTTTTTCTAGTTTTTCTTAAGAAACTGTGTCTGTTTTCGTAATAATGTCATATAGTGAATATTATTTAACACCCTTATGGGTGATGTAGTGTCGCTAAGATGAGAAAATCAAAATAATAGACAATATTGACCCATGGAGTGAAGACTGGAGACCTTTCTGCAGATTTGTATATTTTAGCAAGCAAGCATATAAACATTATGAGGCTGGATTTGTGCAAGAAGTTTGTGCAAGAAAGATAAACTCAAATGTATTCGTTGTTATGGGCAAGGCAAGTTTACATTTAAATAACTAAGTGCTAGATTTCAGTGAAAAGCATATTATATTATGCGTATGTAGTAAAATAAGTTTACGAGGATTTCTCGGTAGAAGAAAACTGCAATATTGGACTAACTTCTTTATTAGAACAGCTTACAACACTTTCTGATGGCTGCGAGTTTGGTACGGATATTTATATGTCTGGTTTATCAAACTTGTGGCCATTTGATAATATTTATAACTATATTTATTAGACGTTTAATAATCAAAATAAAATAATGGGTAAACAAGTGATAGCGTAAAACTATCAATATTATTTATAACTATATTTATTATGACATTTACTAGTATCGTTATCAAAATAAAAATAACGAGTAAACAAGTGATAACGTATAACTCCTCCCTTCTTAAAATGGATTCATATCCTTTACATGAAGGTTTGAATCTTGGAGTTCAATAGGTTCATTGGGCGGTTTGCCTTTATTTATAATTTTTATGTTAAATGGCTTTGTCTTGAAATATTTAAAGAAAACGTAAATTAAAATTACAAAGATAATCAAAAAGATAAGAAAGTAGAGAATCCAAGTGTGATGAGTAGGAGTCTTGAAGTCTTCAATTTCTAGTGGTTGGAGTTGCTTCAATGATTCAGACATTTTGCTTAAGTCTGCGGGAAATTCTTCTAAGTGAAGGTCTGGTAGTTGGGACATAGTATATCTTTCGATTTTCGGTAGATAGAATGGACGTCCTTCAAGTCTAGTACTATCTATCGAGTAGGTAGTGTTTTTAATAATAATGCTACAGTTGTGTTCGAGTGTAATTTCGCTGAGAGTATTTAGTTGGATTATTTCTTGTTCTGGGCATGAGCTTTTAATAACAACTTCTTCTCGAGGGAAGCAAATAATTTTATCTTTGGAAATCCTTAATAGAAGATCGGTATTTACTTTGATCTTTTGTAGGACACAGTCGTTAGGTTGTTTTCCTTCTAACAAGTTAAGGAAACAATTGGAAGTCCAAGGTAGAGGTTCTCCATCACAAATATGGTATTTGTTGATCGTTTGGCAGGCAGTGTCTTTCCATAAATGGGCAGAATGATCAATACTCAGTACTAGGTAGGGTTTTGGTGGTATGAGGATAGTGTTATTTAAGGGAATGGGAATTAACTGGACTAATTGAAAGTCTCTAATGTCAAAGAGTGGGATAGTTAATTGAACATAAATCAAATTCTTGTTAACTTTAGTCTGAATGTGAAATAATCTGTAATATTCATCAGTGTCTATTTTTAAGAGGTTTCTAGAGTTATAAAGAGTTACTAAAGTCTTCAAAATATGTATTAAGTCTGAGTGAGACATGAAGAAATGATGTATAATTCCTGAATAGGAGTTTACTAGTGCATTTTCTAAAGTTTCTAAGTGATTTAAAATGAGTAGGAAGTTCTGTGATATTTGGTTTGCTAAGCTTTGGCAATATACGTTTTTTCCTAAATTATTAAGTTGGTTTATTGTCGTGTTCAAGTGAAACATGATTGATTTTTCATTTGTTTCAATGACCCCTAAAGTTTTGTTTATTCTATCCATTAGTTGCGTATACAGAGAGGTTCTTAGGTTTAGTTGAGCCGTTAAAGAATGTTGATTCCTCATAAGAGTATTTAACTTTGAATTTATGTCTTCTAAGTCATCTGCGTCAGGAGTACCGTATAAGAATTTATTAATTTTTCCAATAGCATTAACTAGTCCTCGTTTTTTTCGATTCATGGGTTGAAAGTTTAGGAATTTTGAATATACTAGTTTCGAGAGTTGGGTTAAACGCGTGTTTGAATAATTAGTACATATATTCGGGAAATCTAACATATTTTCGGTAGTCTGTTGGATTTGATTTTCGACTATGTTTAAGTCGATGATGTAAGAGAATGAGTGATAGTTATTAATAAGTCGGGTTGGTTGGTAAGTCATTAGGTAGATGGGGTTATGAATGGACTTGATTTTTAGGCAATATGTCCTCAAAATCAACAGTAGTACTAATAGGAGTGGTGACATGTTTGTTGATCTTGTCCTGGATTAGTCTCTGTTTCACCTGAAACAAGGGTTCATCGTCAGAATCATTGTCTGGGGTTTGTTCGAGTGTGTTGTCACGTACTTGATTTTTTGTAAATCGTCCTCTATTAGTAATGATAACGGGTCCTTCGTCTTTTATTACTGTTGCTGATATAAATTTAGGGAGATTCTTTGCGCGTGTAGCTTGGGAATTTCTAATATAAACTATATCGTTCGGATTATAAATTTTTGGTTCTTTGCGATTTTTATTGATTTTTGCTATTATGTTTTCTTTGTCTAGAACTTGGTTTATTCTGAGCTGTTCGTATAGCTCTTGAGTAAGGTTTTTGTGTTCCTGTATATAGTCTGAGGTGATAATTTCGTCTGAGATTTCAAACGGAGAGGGTTTGTCTAAATGTCCAAAAAGAACTTCGAAAGGGGTGTGTTTAGTAAGGGAGTGTATCGACTCGTTGTATCCGATAGTAGCCAATTTCATTAGGTAGTAGTTGGGGAAATTAGGATTTTCTGAGGTTAGGCATCGCATGCTATCTATTAATGAACTATGGAAGCGTTCAACAGGACTGTTGGATGTATGACTATCGGTACTGGTAAAATGTAAAGATATTTTATGCAGGTCACAGTAGTCGATGATCATGGTGTTATTGAATTCTTTTCCTTTGTCACAAATTATTTTGTAAGGTTTTCCGTAGTGTTGGATAAAGGTTAAGAGGTTTTGTTGTACTTCCATTCCTGTTTTAGACTTTAAGGGATAGCTTTGTCCGATTTTCGAGAAAGGGTCGAAGATAGTAAGGTAACATTCATTTGAAAAGTGAAAAAGGTCTATGTGAATAACATCTAGAGGTTTCTTGGGTATTGGTGTATTTTGGAATTTAATTTTCTGTGGGTGCCTGTCGTATTTACAAGTGTTACACGTGTGACAATTTTTTATATATTGGGCAACTTGATAGTTGATATTAGGCCAATAGTATTTTCTCATTATTAAACTAGTTGTGACTTTGGTTCCGCGGTGTACAGTTTTTCCTTCGTGCATATATTTTATTATTTGATTCTGTTTATCTTCTTGAGAGATATCTTCAAGAACTTTATTTGAAATTATACAACTCATTGAGTCGTTGGAGTTTAAGAACCTTTGAAATATTCTAATTATTTTGTGTTTGATAGATTCGTCGTTGAAATTAAAACAATTTTGAGTATTTTGAGTAGAACGTAAGAACTGTTTTACAAATTTAAATACCTCCTCATCGGATGTCCGTGATTTTAGTACAATTCTGTGTCTCTTGTATCCGGGGAAAGGTGTTTCTAAGATATGGGTGTTAGTGACTGCATTGTCGCTTTCTTTTATAAAAATCTGGTTTTTATAAATATTGATGGCTGATTTTGAGTAAGGCATTGTGAATGTGGAACTTGAAAGGGCTGTATGTACAGTGTTGTTGTCGAAAGTACGTTCGTCAATGTCTTTTATTAAATTTTCTGCGATTTCTGGGTCTACTTCGGGTAATTCATCTAGAATTGATTGTAGATCTGGAGAATTTACAATCATCGAATTAGTGTCATCATTGTTGATGGCATTAAGTTCTTGTATAGGGGGTCGTGAGAGACAGTCTGCGTTTACATTGTGTTTCCCTTTTTTATATTTGATGGTGTAATCGTATTCGTCGAGGCGTAATCTCCATCTAATCAGTCGAGAGTTTGGGTTTTTCAAGTGATACAACCATTGTAGTGGTTGGTGATCTGTGATGATAGTAAAGTGGTGTCCAAAGAGGTAGGGACGAAAGAATTTGCAACTGTCTGCTACGCTCAATAATTCTTTCTCGATAACGCTGTAGTTGATTTCTGCGGGGTTTAAGGTTCTGGAATAATATGAGATAGGATGTCCGTCTTGACCGAGTATAGAGCCAATGGCATATTTGCTAGCGTCACATTCTAGGGTAAAGGGTTTCGAAAAATCAGGGTATGCTAAAACTGGTTCATTGCAAAGAAGGTTTTTGCATTCCTTAAAGCAGGAGACGTATTCTTCGGTAAGGGTAATTTTCTGATCCTTTTTTAAACATTGAGTGAGGGGTTTTGTAACTTTGGCGAAATTTGGAATGAAACGACGATAGTAGCCAAGGAGTCCTAGAAAAGATTTAATTTCTTTAGGTGTTCTAGGGATAGGGAAAGATTTAATAGCTTCTATCTTCTTTGGGTTTGGCCTTATGCCGTCAGTGGTTATTACATGTCCTAGAAATTCGACTGACTTACATAGAAATTCGGATTTATCAAGTTGTATCTTGAGATTTGAATTCTCGAGAGCCGTGAAGACAAGGTGTAAATTTTGAATATGTTCCTGAAGGGAAGTAGAAAAGATGATTATATCATCCATGTATACAAGACAAATTTTATTTTGGAGGTCTCTTAGGACATTGTCCATGACTCTTTGGAAGGTACTGGGGGCATTCTTTAGACCAAATGGCATGCGTACATACTCATAGTGTCCTTTTTCGACATTAAAAGCAGTTTTTTCGATACTGTTTGGGTGCATCTCGATTTGATGGAAACCTGATGCAAGGTCAAGTGTGGTAAAATATTGGCATCTACCAAGTTTGTCTAAGATGTCAGTAATGTTTGGTAGGGGGTACCTGTCGGTGATGGTTTTCTCGTTAACCTTACGGTAATCAACGACTATGCGCCATTTCTTTTTTCCAGAGGCATCTAGTTTTTTAGGGACGATCCATATGGGGGAACTCCAAGGGGAGACTGAGGGTCTTATGATCCCGTCTTTTAACATTTTGTCTATTTGGGTTTGTACTTCTTGTTTGTGTATGAAAGGATATCTATATGATTTGGTATAGACAGGGGTCTCGTCGCTGGTGCGTATTTCATGCTTTACATGGTTAGTGAAAGAAAGTTTGTCATCAGGGAAGTAAAGTATGTTGGGATGTTTCTTTAGAACTGAAAAGAGCGCATTCTTTTCTTCGGAATTTAAATGCTCTGTGCGGATAGTTTTACTTAGATCAATTTTATGTTTAGAGTTTTCTAGGGGACGTATATAAGGGGTAAAAGTTTCGAAATCTTGAAATGGTAAAACATTTAAGGGCTGGTCAAAGGTAGCTTGTGTAGAAAATTCATTCATATTATGAAGTTCTACTGTAGCTAACCCATTTTTCGCAATGGTTAGGGTTTCCGGGATACTAACTGTGCCGTTTGAGAATGCTGGGACTAGAATTTCTCCATTGTAAATATCTACAGGTATTTGCGTTATAACCACTTCATTTGAGTTTAAGTCATAGGTGCGTGATGTGTCGTTAGGGGTTCTTAATAATAGGGGTATGCAAACATCATGGTTAAAGAGGGCGTTATTTTTGAAATCTAATAGGAATTTAAATTTTGATAAGTCTTCAAATCCTATTAAACCGTCGTAAAACTCGTGAAAATTATATACTAAAACGTCAAGAGTGTCGTCTGAATTAAATTCGTCGAAGGCAGGGATTTCAGCATGAAATTGTATGTCTGTCTCTCCGTGACATGTTTTAATTTTTGTAGAGTTAGTGTACATACAATCAGAATAGAAGTTTTCAATTATGTGGGGTCTAATGATAGTTTTGGAGCAACCTGTATCTATGAGAAGTTTCATTGGGGGGTTTTGGATTTGTATATATGGTAAACTACAAGGGGCGGTTACTGAATTCAATTCGACGATTGATCGTTCCGAGGCTCTTTGAGAAAATTTACGTCCTCATTGTTTTCTTCATTTTGATTTTGGAACTCGTCTGGTTCTTCTGGAGTGAGATCGATGTTTTCGGAAATATTTAAGTCTGCAAATCGAGGGTTAGGAATATCAGGATATTCTTCTGGATAATAGTAGTAGCCTACTGTTGGATCAAGTTCAGCTGTGTGTAATTCTTGGGCTATGAAGTTTTGGGGACTCGACTGTTTGAACCATGGGAATTGTCGTTTAATTTGGGAGTTCGTGTGTGGTCGAAATTGGGGCGAAAAATGCTGTTTGCTTGTTGATGGGTTGGCAAAATTTTGTCTAGGTTGGACAGAAACACCAGACATTGGAGTGGGCTTATATGACTGAGTGTTTTGTGGTCTTGGTTTAAAGACGTTTTGATTTTGATTTGTATTCTGTCTTCCGAATACTTGTTGGTTAGTAGGGAAATGTGTTTGAATAGTTTGACGTGGGGGTAAATTCATTGGTTGAGATGGAAATTGAGGTTTAAAGCTATGATTTTGGTTCATATGGAAGTTATTTTTTATGAAATTTTGCGACGATGTCTGTCTTGATGTTTTGTTGAATTGTTCTTCTCGGGCTATCAAATTTATAGCTTCCTCTAGTTTTGTGAAGGGGCTTAAACGTATCATAACCTGGTAGTTTTGTGGTAAGGAATGGGTGTATGTATCAAGCGTTAGTTTTTCGTATATTTTGGTATAAGCTGTTTTTTCTGCAGCTCCGTCGTTTGATTGCGAAAGTTTTGCTAATAGTAAACTTTGTAAGTTTTGCAATCTTAACCCAAAGTCATGTAGTGATTCATTATTGTGTCGGGTCGTTTGTCTTAGGTCGTGTTCAAGATTTGCAATTGATCTTGGGTCTGAGAAATGGTCTATTAACGTTTTGCGGATGTCCGCCCAAGAATTTAGGTCAAAGCGGCAACCGACTATGGTGAGAGCTTGCCCGTGTAATTTTGATTTAATTGATTGAAGTAAAAAGTTGTTTAAATTGATGTTATCAGGAGTATCGTTTGGTTTCGCGTAGTTAACTTCGAGTGCGTTACAGGCTGTGACAAAGTCATTGAGGGCGAAAACATTGCCGTCAAATGGTCTTATGGCATCAACATACATTTTTAATAATTGATAATTAACTTGAGCCATCTCTGTATTTTGAGTACTAACAGAAAGAATAGGATTTAATTTACTGGGTCTTAATCTTGCTTGGATATGTGTATAAGTATTATTTTCTGGTTCGTTACTTGTGCCAGGAGATGCAATAGCTTCCTCTAGGCTTTCAAGTAAATCAGTGAATGACATATGAGTGGTCTACTTAATTATAGGGTCGAGGATCTGACTCTTCCCCGTCTGTAAATTACAGAATGTAATAAACAGCAACTTAATTCTTTAGTTGTCTACGATAGACTGACTTAGCAACTAATAGTTTTTTTCCAAATATCACACAAATTCTATTAAGAGATAGTAAGTGAATTTAGAAAAAAATTTAATTTCAAGACCGAAAGGATCACAAGAGTTTGAAAATTAAACAATTAAGTGACTTTCAATTTGAATTTGAGAAAGGGAAGCGTTCTAAGGAGCTGAGTATTGACTTACGTTTTTCTTCTCCTCCACGTAGGTTGTTTGGATAGGCCTCAACAATAAAGATTGACTTCTGGCGTCGTACCTCTGGGACTTCTTGCTCGATGCAGGATTTTTCTCAGGGGGTGACTCGATGCACTGAACAACTTGCCAAAAGGGCACTATCCTACCGACTGCGCCAAATAAGTTTACGAGGATTTCTCGGTAGAAGAAAACTGCAATATTGGACTAACTTCTTTATTAGAACAGCTTACAACACTTTCTGATGGCTGCGAGTTTGGTACGGATATTTATATGTCTGGTTTATCAAACTTGTGGCCATTTGATAATATTTATAACTATATTTATTAGACGTTTAATAATCAAAATAAAATAATGGGTAAACAAGTGATAGCGTAAAACTATCAATATTATTTATAACTATATTTATTATGACATTTACTAGTATCGTTATCAAAATAAAAATAACGAGTAAACAAGTGATAACGTATAACTAGTATTTAATAGACTCTGCCAGAAAGTGATTTATTTATCTTTCTGCTAAGCTTTTTTTACATCAAAATAAACCTTATCTCACAATCGCTCCTTATTGCTCAAAGGGATGGATGGCATTTTATTTTTATTTCACGTTTAAAACTGAGATTACTTCTTTGTTTACAATGGAATAAAAGTTTGGTTCTTCATCAGGCAATATGGCCGACTTATCGTGACGTCATCCTAAAATGGTCTATTTTTACTTCCACGTCCAGTGGAAGTAAAACGACAAAAAAAATTTTTTAAAATTTTTATTGCCCAAATAGGCTTAAAATGCCATGAAACGTCGAGATTTTAAGTTTGAGCGAAAAAAAAATTTCTGTCTGTCGGTCTGTCTGTCTGTAACTTTTCTTTGTGCGCACGTTTACTCTGGAACCGTTTGAGATATTGACTTGAAATTTGGTACACATATGTACTTTAACGAGATCTAGAACTAGATTATATTTTCATCTTGTTCCGTCGAAGGGTTGGGGGGTAAATTGGGGTAAATGGGTAAATCAAGCAGGTAAGAGTCAATAAAATTGGTATTTAGTATATACAAGAGAAGCTGAGGTCTCAAAAAAATTTTTGGCATTAGCCACCCCCATTACCACCCCCACTTCCTTATTAAAGGGGATGAAAAAAAAAAATGTGATTTAGTGCATGTACAGGAACCAGAAATCTCAAAATATTTTTTTACTTCATCCACCCCCCACTACCACCCCCCTATCACCACCCCCACCCCACTACCGATGTAAGGTATCGTTTTATGGGTTTTTGGGGTAGAGGATTTCAAATATAATATTATTAAAGTTCCATAAACAATTATTTTCACATACAAAGTTTTTTCGTTGTGAGTGACTTGGATAGAGAATCTGGATGTGGAAGTAGTGATTCCTTGGGCAGCGGTTTTTTATTTTAGACCATAATCTCTCCATTTTTGGAGTGGGGAGGTTAAACAAACTAAATTCTCACTGTATAATTATCCGATCTAAAAGCAACGTAAGAAAACCATTCCTATATATCTTGCCGTTATTTAATGGAATCTAAAATATTTTATATAAATATATCTCCATATGACATACAAAAAAATATCTTCTTTAACATTCAGTAAAAACTGTTGTTTACAAATGTATTTAAATGACAATGACATTCTCGATATTATCAAATATTAGTATAATAAAACGTTTTATTATCACTTAATTTTTGTTGATTAAAAATATGTAACATTGTTATTAATTACTGATTAGTTATATCAACAGTTTAAAATGTATTTATCGAGACATTTAAAGATTTATTTATAAATAAATCGTGGTGTGGTGTATATTTAGTTCATTTACCTCTAAATAAGTTAAAATTCTAGTACAGTACCTAGAGTTAAAAAATATGGAAAATTTTGGAATAATCTCATATGTAATGATAAATTTCTCTTTATTGGTTTTTATTATAGTAAAATGAATCATCTTCAGTTTCTATATGGACCGGCTCTTACTTTCAAGGAACGAAAACCACTCTTAAATTTATAAATTTAATATTTAAAAAAATATTACCGATTTATTTTTGAAACGTAGATATTTATGTTTTTGGGATCGCCGATTAGGTTCCACCCCCTATTCGCGAAAATCAAACAAATGAATACAATATAAAAAAAATAAAATCAATAACGACAGGGACAATGGTTGGATAAGTGATGAAATAATTCAAGAAGGGCTAGCCCTTAAAACCCTACATAATAACTTGAAAAGTGTCCACAATCAAAACAACTTTGTCATATATAGCGATGGGAAAAGACAGCACAGAATAAACATTAGAAACGCTAAAAAAAATTTTTATAACAACCAAATAAATAACGCTGAAAACAGGTCGAAAAAAACTTGGAATATTGTAAACCAAAGACTTGGAAAAAATAAAGTTTTATGAAAACCCATCGAACTAATTATTGATAATGAAAGAATATCTGATAATAATAGAATTGCTAACAGTTTTGCTTCTCACTTTGTTACCGCAGCCCCAATGAATGCTAAAAGACATTTTGGATATAATTTATCATTGCCTCATACAGTATCTGAAAATAACGTAAATTCAATGTTTTTCTATGACATTACAAAATTAGAACTAAGTGAAGCCATAAATAATCTCAAAAACAAAAAGTCGTCAGGCTTGGATGGCTTAACCATACAAATAATCAAAAGTATATCATCAGATATAATTGATCCTTTGTTATACCTATTTAATAAATCAATCTGAAATGGCCACTTCCCTGATGCACTAAAAATCTCGTCTGTTATTCCGGTATTTAAAAAAGGGTCCGAACTTGATCTGGAAAATTATCGTCAAATATCATTACTGAGTGTAATATCCAAAATGTTTGAACATATTATCAGTAATAGAGTAACAATATTCTTAGAAAAATATAATGTATTAACAGATTCCCAACATGGCTTCAGAAAGGAGAGATCGGTAGAGAGTGCCTCTTCTAAATTGTTTGATTTTATTTATAAAGAATTAGATAATGGCAAGTATATTGTGACAGTTCTTTTTGACCTCTCAAAAGCTTTCGACTCTGTCAATAAAGATATCTTAGCTGATAAGCTGCAGGCTATTGGTATAAGAGGTAAATTACTGGAGTGTCTCGTTTCATTCATGCAAAACAGATCTCTTCGTGTAAAATGCAATGAAGTGCAATCGGATATTTTTGATATTCTTTTGGGAGTTCCTCAAGGATCTATTTTAGGCCCACTACTGTTTTTAATTTATATTAACGATCTTCCAGATTTTATCAAAAATGGCTTTACCATCATGTATGCAGATGACACAACCATTACGGTAACTGCTGATAGCCCTGAAGAACTATCTGAAAAAGTTCATAATGTATTAAATGAGATGAGTACTTGGTGCGATCGAAACAGACTAATGCTGAATGTGAATAAAACCATATTTTTAAATTTTAACCTAAGACGTACAGTTACTTTACCTGAAATAGTTTTAAGTGATTGCTCGAAATTTCTTGGCACCCTTGTAAACAGCAATTTATCTTGGGAACAGCATACTAATCATGTATGCAGAAAGCTAAATCAAGCTTACTTTGCATTACTTCAACTAAAAGATATGTTGAATGAAGTAGGACTTACTAGTGTGTACTATGCTTTAGCCTACTCACACATGTCACTTAATATTTGTATCTGGGGTCGATCATCCTATGCCAGGAGAGTATTTATTGTACAGAAACGAATATTGAGACTAATATTCAACTTAGACTGCAGAGAAAGCTGCAAAGCTAGTTTTATAAACAAACAAATCCTGACGATGCCTTGTATCTATATTTATAAATGTTTACTTAATACAAAAAAAAATACGGATACTCTTAAGAGTCTATCTGAACATCATTTGTATAATACTCGTAACAAGAATACTTTAACAATCCCCCTACATAGGACATCGACTTTCAAAGAATCCCTTCAATATAATTCTATTACATTATACAACAAACTGCCAAGTAATATCCAAAATATGGACATCGGCAAATTTAAAATTACTATTAAAAAAATTCTTGTACAAAAAGGATATTACACTATTGAAGAGTTTTTAAACGATATTATGTAAACTACTATATAGTTCAGTCTGTTTTTTTATTACTATTATTAATGGATCATTCTTTTTAACTTTTGACAATTATATTTATTTTTCTTTTATATAATGTGTTCTCTTGTATACGTGTTGTTTTTTTATCTTGTTGTTGTTTGTTTATTCATTGTTAATATTGTACCATTTTTTTATTTATCTGTTCTTGACTTACCATATATACATAATCTGTATCATTACAAATGGTGAATAAAGATTATTATTATTATTATTATTACAATAGGGATTTACCTTCGATACACACAAATTCACCAATATGTGACAGCGATTTATATATCATGACAAATTTCCGCTGTTTACTCTATAAACTTTTCCTTATACGTGAATTCCTTTGTATCGAAGGTAAATCCCTATTGTGTTCATTTGTTTGATTTTCGTGAATAAATTAGCAAGCCTCCCGCATAATATAGGAACTTTTTTTATGCATTTACTACTCTGTTGACAAAAATGAACGAAATTTAAATTCATATGACACTATTCCGAAGTTAAAACCTCTAGTGACTGTACTATTCTCCCACTTACTTGTACTTCTGTTCGGTGTGTTCATCTTTCGAATCGATCTGGCACGTGGACGAGGCGGCAGACGGCACGTGGCGGGGCGACGACTCTTCCTCCGAGGGCTCACCTAGTATCTCCGAGAGAGTCTCGCCAACATCCGAATGGCAGCTATCCTTGCTGCCTTTTTTCTGGAAACGCAGCGAAAATGTTTTCCGGAACTTCTGCAGAACACTTTCCGTTGCATGGCCTGAAAAACAGGAATATTTAATAAGTTTGGTCTAGCATTTCCGGAGTTATTACAGAAATAGACCCGGTGTGGTAGACACCACGCAATTGAAGGAAATGTATTTACACTCATCGGTCGGTGCCATTAAAATTCAGCATTTTTTAACAACCCCCTGTATTCCCGAAGATCTTGTGCGAACGGGTGCTTGTTATATTACAAAAATCAATAAAAGTGTATCATAGTAGCAGTAGAATTAAGGTACTTCAAAACGGTTTCTTAGCTGTAGTGTAGCGGCGTGAGCCCCCAAAGATGCATATTTAGCGAGCAACCTATCAATGGGGTAGAACAAAAGAAACTATATATGAAAATGTAGGTCATAACTTATCACATCAGGAAATGCATGTTATCCAATCTATAAGTTGGTATAAGGGGTAGTTACAGCCCAGAAAGTATTTTTTTTTTAAACATGTGTTTTTACTTACCATTTTTACTCTAATTCGATAAAAATTCATGACAGAGGATATTTCTTTATGCCAAAATGTTCACAATTATTTGCTCAATTCGTCCATATATACCAACTATATAAAAATCGCAAAACTAATCATTCACGGTAAATCAAAGGGAGAGTAACAGTGTGTGTGTGCTACGGTAAGTCTAAACTTCTATTAGCCATAACTTTTGATTTCACGCTTACCAAAATTCTGATACATACATATAAAACTTTGTTATTCTCTTAGCTTTAATTTAAGTACAAATACATGGAGCTACGTATTTCATTTTGTGATAATAATAGTATAAATTGTAACGCAATGTCACGAATTTCTGCGCACCAAAGCTAAGTCGGTCTTATGAATGCGTGGCCATGCGCGCTCGAAAAATCGACCTTATTGCTGATTTGCATAAGGGCATGGAAGGGAAATTATGCCGTTAACTCATGTTATAGGGTTTTGAGCTGTAATAATGAACAATTAAAATTAAGTATGTAAAGTAAAATGTTTATCTCATGACTTTTTAAACATATAAACACTTTTACTTAATAATAAATTGAGAGTTACAAAATAAATAAAAAGTTATTGTAGGAAACAAAACTTAAAAGCGATTTTACATTTTTAGAATTATTATTCCGTACAATATAAGTCTATACAGCAAAAGCTGTATAGACAGATTTTATGAACAAAAATAGCATTGCTTTAATTTGTTCATTCAATATGAAAATGTTTATTTCTAATAAAACTTATTTGCGATAATGTCAAACAGTCAAATGACAAGGAAAACCATCACTAAACCTCATCTCATGCAATATATACATGTATAAAAGAACAGAGGTGTCGACAAATATTAGGCTATAAGCATGAGCGTCCACAAAAATATTTTCAGGGGAAGCATAAAACTGAAGTGAAAAAACTAAATAAAAATAAAACTAAAGTAAACAATAAGACATCTACTAAAATTACTAGTTCGTATGGGGTACCACAGACCGCAGGGCAGTGTACTGGGGTCTCTTTTATTCATTTTATATGTGAATGATATAAATCATGTCCTAAGAAGTTCATATATAAACCTTTTTGAGGATGAGGAATATATGTATCTGAAAAAAATCAAATTGAAATCACAGATATAATGAATAAAGAGCTTTGTATGTTATATATATGGTTATGTACAAAAAAAATTGAAACTCTATAATGACAAAACTAAATGTCTGGTTCTTGGAACTAAAGCTATTTGCCGAAAATATTTAAATGATCAACTGTTTCTGTACATTAATAATGCGAAAGTTGAATTTGTAAGTTAAATTAAATATTTAGGAATTGTTTTAGATCGATAGTTGACGTTTTCAAAATATATTGGTTATTATCTATGTAAGAACATTGACAAAATCAACCAATTGGGTTGGATTTCAGTGGAACAAAGTATTGAAACAACTTTAATATATAAAATCGAGAAAAATCTGATACCTACCTAGTTTAAACCCTTCTTAGTTAAAAGATCGAAACAATTATTTGGCAAGGTCTGCTAAAAACTGCAACATGAATACAAAAATATCATTCTTAAAAAAATCAACTGTTAGCGATGGCCTACGCGTATTCAATGCTTTGCCCACGGAAATCAAATATTTAGTAATTTAAAATTGTTTACTAAAATGTTACTAATTTATATATAGACGACAGAGCACAAAATAATAAATGACTATGTACAAGTATATGTTACTTTTGAAGATAGCTTATGCTAAATATAATTATTCTATTCTATTCTAAATACATATTCACCTACGACATATAAAATATATACCAATTCGTAATAATGTATGGATTGGTATTTGCTTGTCACTGCCCACCATACATGCTTTAACTGGATGCAACACGACAAGTGCTTTATATGGGATTGGAAAAAAAAAATTGCATAGCCTTTTTAAAACAAAATAAGAGCACGCTTGAACTTGATAAAACGACAGCCTTTATAAACGATGCCGTCAAAATTGCTCGTAGATATGTTCCGTTGCTATACAAATCAAAAACTTGTAAAGATGTAGATGATTTAAGGTAGAATCTTCTTCATAATTCGACCATTGCTAATTTTCCACCAATTGAGGATTCCTTTATACATCACGTAAGACGTTTCTTGTTACAAGCAAAAATTTGGTGTAATAGTCATGACTCATCGTATAGGGCAAATCCTGGTGATGGTCCTTTGATGGAAATTATATTTTACCAGTGATGTCTATTTGGAAACAGCGCATAAGGAAGTACGCGAACTTACCTATATTATAAGGACAAGAATGCATGTGATATTTTAAAATGTGAGTGTTTTAAGGCTGGTTTAAAATGTAGTGATATATGCAAATGCCATTATTTTGGAACAATATGGAATTGGAGGTTTTATACGCATCTAACAGCGAAGATGAATTTTAAATTGTATATTACATCTGTACACATGGTTACACAGAGCAAATCTAGTTATTTGCGATACTGTTAAATTTTTCAGCAGATAGGGATATATTTTACTCTAGTGTCGTAGGTTAATATACATATTTGCTCCCCTTAAGAATATTTTTGTGGACGCTCATGCTTGCAGCCTAATATTTGTTAACACTTTTTGTTTTTTGTTATGTATGTGTATATTGCAAAAGATTTAGTGATGGCTTTCCCTGTCATATGACTGACATTATTTCACATTAAAATATTATTAGAAATAAACATTTTCAACTTGAATGGACAAAATAAAGCAATAATGGCTGTCTGTACAACTTTCGCTGTTTGATGCTTTTACTTTCGAGAATTTTCATTACACACTATATATACGAAATAATAATTCTAACAATGTAAACTCGCTTTTAAGTTTTGTTCCATATACGTACAATAAATTGTACTTTTAACAAGAACTTATTGTTTAGTTTGTAACTGTCAATTTATTAATAAAAGTGTATATATGTTTAAAAATCATGAGATAAAACATTTTACTTCACATACTTAATTCTAATTGTTCATTATTACAAGACAAAACCTTATAACATGAGTTAACGGTATATTTTCCGTTCCATGCCCTTATGCAAATCAGCAATAAGGTCGATTTTTCAAGCGCGCGTGGCCACGCATTCATAAGGCCGACTTAGCTTAGGTACGCAGAAATTCGTGACATTGGGTTACAATTTATACTATTATTATCACAAAATGAAATACGTAGCTCCATGTATTTGTACTTAAATTAAAGCTAAGAGAATAACAAAGTTTTCTATGTATGTATCAGAATTTTGGTAAGCGTGAAATCAAAAGTTATGGCCAATAGAAGTTTGGACTTACCGTGGCACGCACACTGTTACTACCCCTTTGATTTGTTTTGCGATTTTTAAATAGTTGGTATGTATGGACGAATTCAGCAAATAATTGTGAACATTTTGGCATAAAAAAATATCCTCTATCATGTAGTTTCATCGAATTAGAGTAAAAATGGTAAGTAAAAACACATGTTTTTAAAAAAATTACTTTTTGGTCTGTAACTACCCCTTATACCAACTTATAGATTGGATAACATGCATTTTGTGATGTAATAAGTTATTACTAATATTTTGATATATAGTTTGCTTTGTTCTACTCCATTGATAGGTTGATGATACAATTTGAATGGGCGGCCGCTGCATTACTGTGTCTCAAGAACTCTTAATGAAAAATTCTGCCCAAAAAAATATTTTAAAAATTTTGTTCGAAGAACTTAGTTTCCCCGCAAGTAACTTTAGAATGTTACAACATTCTTATTTTCTGGAAAAATTCATTCCCGCTGGAAATGAATGGAAAGATTCAATGATATATAATTTATGATGCCTGTAAAATTATTTTTAACAATATTTTACTATTTTTTATACATATACATTATACAGGATTATACCTGATTGACATCGCAGTAAGGGAAATGAACCACAAACTTTGGAATGTTTTTTGCACGTTTGGGGGATCCTCTTTGCATATCTGAAATGTAATTACTTCCACGTCCAGTGGAAGTATAGTAACGACAAAAAAATTTTTAAAAATTTTTATTGTCCAAATAGGCTTAAAATGTCATGAAACGTCGAGATTTTAAGTTTGAGCGAAAACAAAATTTCTGTCTGTCTGTCTGTCTGTCTGTCGGTCTGTCTGTCTGTAACTTTTTTTTGTGCGCACGTTTACTCTGGAACCGTTTAAGATATTGACTTGAAATTTGGTACACATATGTACTTTAACGAGATCTAGAACTAGATTATATTTTCATCTTGTTCCGTCGAAGGGTTGGGGGGTAAATTGGGGTAAATTTGGGGTAAATGGGTAAATCAAGCAGGTAAGAGTCCATGGAATTGGTATTTAGTATATATAAGAGAAGCTAAGGTCTCAAAAAAAATTTTGGCATTAGCCACCCCCATTACCACCCCCACCTCCTTATTAAAGGGGATGAAAAAAAATTGTGATTTAGTGTATGTACAGGAACCAGAAACCTCAAAATATTTTTTTACTTCATCCACCCCCCATTACCACCCCCCTATCACCACCCCCACCCCACTACCGATGTGGGGTATCGTTTTATGGGTTTTTGGGGTAGAGGATTGCAAATATTATATTATTAAAGTTCCATAAACAATTATTTTCACATACAAAGTTTTTTCGTTGTGAGTGACTTGGATAGAGAATCTGGATGTGGAAGTAGTGATTCCTTGGGCAGCGGTTTTTTGGGTATAATTTTATTTTTTGTACATCACGTAGGCCGTGGAAATTAAGCGAAAACTATTTCCCTGTTAGATAAAGTACCTTTTCGGTAAAAAATGCAGCAAAATGTCAATAAAGTCAGATTAAAAAGTTATACTCCTATGAAAAAGGAAGGGTATCGATAAGCTAAGAAAATTGAAATATGACAAAAAAATTTAACTATATTTTTTTTTATATTTCTCATTATTTTAGTAAAATACAGGACACTAACTTAACGCTACAATAAAAACCGCTGCCCAAGGAATCACTACTTCCACATCCAGATTCTCTATCCAAGTTACTCACAACGAAAAAACTTTGTATGTGGAAATAATTGTTTATGGAACTTTAATAATATAATATTTGAAATCCTCTACCCCAAAAACCCATAAAACGATACCCCACATTGGTAGTGGGACGAGGGTGGTGATAGTGGGGGTGGATGAAGTAAAAAAATATTTTGAGGTTTCTGATTCTTGTAGATACACTGAATCACATTTTTTTTTCATCTCCTTTAATGGAGGGTGGCTAATGCCAACATTTTTCTTGAAACGTAGCTTCTCTTGTATAAATACCAATTTTATCGACTCTTACCTGCTGGATTTACCCATTTACCCAAAATTTACCCCAATTTACCCCCCAACCCTTCGTCAGAACAACATGAAAATATAATCTAGTTCCAGATTTCGTTAAAGTACACACGTGTACCAAATTTCAAATCTATATCTAAAACGGTTCCAGAGTAAACGTGCGTACAAAAAAGTTACACAGACAGACAGGTAGACAGAATTTTTTTTTCGCCCAAATTTAAAATCTCGACGTTTCATGACATTTTAAGCCTATTTGAACAATACAAATTTTTTAAAATGTTTTTGTCGTTACTATACTTTCACTGGATGTGGAAGTAATTAAAAGTAAAAATGACTACGTTTTCTTCACGAGAGAAATCGAGAAACTGAGATCAAAATGGCTTTTTTTGGAAAATTGTACCATTTTTTTACTATATCGAGTTTTTTTAGACATGAGCGCATTTTTTTAGCATGGTGATTTTTTTACATGTGGTTCTTTAGACGTCAACAAATATAAAAATACAAAAATTAAACTGCTGAAAAAATGTGTCGATATCTCAAAAAAACTCGATATAGTAAAAAAAAAAAGGATACAATTTTCCAAAAAAAGCCATTTTGACCTCAGTTTGTCGATTTTTCTCGTGAAGAAAACGTAGTCATTCTTACTTTTAATTTATTGTAGCGTTAAGTTAGTGTCCTGTATTTTACTAAAATAATGAGAAATATAAAAAAATATATAGTAAAATTTTTTGTCATATTTTCTTAGCTTATCGATACCCTCCTTTCAAGAAGATCCACCTACTTCGATGATTTTGATATTTTTACTATCTGCATTTTACGCAAAAAAAACATTCGAATGTCGATTTCTAAAGTGTTTCCATCACGTACATAAAAAACACTGCCCAAGGAATCACTACTTCCACATTCAGATTTTCCATTCAAGTCTCACAATGAGAAAAATTTGTTTAATCGTCTACCCTAAAAACCCATAAAACAATAAGCCACATCGGTAGGGGGAGTGGGGGTGGATGATTAGATAAGATTATAGGCCGGGAGCCCGTGTATAAAATAACTTGACTATCCGGCGAACTTTGAAAATATGAAAAATGGATTGTTCTTAAGTTAGCAATGGTTGGGTAGCGGTGGGGGTGGCTGTCAAAAGGTTGAAAACACGTAAAAAAAATTGAGAAAAAAAAACTATCCGGCGAACGCTGAAACTTATATGAGGGGAAGATTATGTTATATAATGAAAGTAGAACATAGTCAGCTGGGCGGGGGGCGGTGGATTTACCGTCAGCTGATCGATCAAACAGGTCCAAAAACATGAAAAATTTAAATTATTCGGCGAACTTTAAAATTTGGGTATAAGATAATATTTACATTGAGATTCACGAAAAACATAGTCAGCTGCAAGTATATGGGTGGAAAAGTCGTCAGCTGGTACAGAACAGTGCTGAGTGTTGATCACCTGCGAGGTAGTGCGCATCACCTTTCTTGCATCAGCTGACGACTTTTCCACCCACATACTTGCAGCTGTGTTTATCGTTAATCTTAGTATGAATATTATCATATACCCGAATTTCAAAGTTCGCCATAAAGATTTAATTAGTAATATCGATATTGATAACTTAATGTTAGAAAACGTGCGTGCAGCATTCACGAGTTTCTTTTTTTTAATTTGATTAAACATTCAATTTATTATTAATATACATTATTTTATGAGAATACAAATTAATACATTCGTACATTTCAAAATTATACAGGATGATCTGTTCAGAAAATTTATTAAGTTTAGTGAAAATAAAAACAAATTTACTCGGCTTCCGATAACCCTAATGGCCTTTCTAGGCGTAGTAGGTCTTTCGTGAATTTGGCCGATCGTTTTTTAATGAACTTTTTGGCTTGTCTCTGTTGTGGGAAATTCTTCCACCTCTCTAGAGATTTATTTTGTACCCATTCATTAATGGATGTTTGTATGCGTGGCTTAGCCCCACCGCAAAAGGGTTCGGGTCCTACTAGGGCCTTAGATGCGCCTTCCCGGGCTAGTTCATCAGCCTTCTCATTCCCCCTGTGTCCCTCGTGTCCTGGTACCCATGCCACGGTCACTTTGTTCTGACTTCCTAGGTCTGTAAGGGCATTTATACAGTCCCATACTAGCCTTGAATCGATCTGCATGGAATCGAGTGCCTTTGACAAAAAAAAAAAAACAAGTTATGTCTATACCTCGAAAACTGAGGTATGCATAATTTTCTTCTTATAAGCAACGGATTCTACTCAAACAAGTGCCTTAAGAATGTGTTACTCGATTTTCGATTCCACACTTGGTAATTGAGATATAGAGATCATCCAAAATTGCCAATTTTTCAAAAACGCTCTGTAGATTGGTAGTCGAAAAAGATAGACGATCGCGGTTTGCGTCATTATTTGTTTCTCGAAAATCGAACTCTTATATACGGACACTTATATTGGTTTTTGTCTATCTGTCATAGTTTTGGAGAAAACCCCAAATCCCATCTAATTACATAATAATACATTTATTTTCATTCAAAATATTCATTAGCTACAACATTACAGTTCAGCTATAATTTACATTAAATTTCAATATTTCTAATTCAAAACTAAAAACATACCGCCCGTTTCGATTTAATCGAGCCAACAATGCAGCTACTGAACACTGCGAATTCTTAACAGCAATGTCTCAACAGTTTACACAGAACTCTCACACAAATGCTGATCTTAGGTGTATACCGAGTATAATATTTCAGGTATGAATAATATTATCGTAAAACAAATACAAACTGATCATAAAATGAATAGCATTCAAGGCATACTCCAAGTGCATAAAATATTCCCATTCCTCTTTTTGGGAGATTTAGGATCTTGATTTATTGAAATTCTCTGCGAATAATTTCCACGCAAAACTCGACGAGAAAATATGTATGGAATTGGCACAATAAATTTGTTAGTCAATAATTTCAACCCATGGAAAATATTGCAATATCATGCCAATATTTATTTTAGTTCATCAACAAATAGCTCTGCCAATGAACGTTCAATAAGAGGATCTAGAGGGAAGTGCCCAGAACACAATTTTTTACTGAGGGCTGTGTTTGAACTATTTAGAAGGTAAACATACCAAAAATCCCCGAACATAGGAGGTGCGGAGGGTGCAGGAGGGCGCGAAAAAGATCCCCAAAATTAAAGCTGACTAAATTTTCTTCAATAATGTTTCTATTAATTTTTGTCGTATCTGTTATGATTCAGTAATGGATTGTATATCTCTTAACTATATTCCAGCTTTATTATTTTATTATAAATTGAAAAAAGTTTTAATAATCATCGTGGAAAAAAATTTGTGTACAGATATTCGTTTCGTAGCAGACTGAACTCAAATATCGAATAAAAAATGTTTTTGTGTCTGTAAGTGTGTGTGTGTGTATACCGTTTCTTGTAAACAAGATAACTTCTGTTACAGTTAAAATATTTAATTACAATTTGGAACATACGTTAAAATGGCATAGTTGTTGAAATTGGGCTATATCTGTTATACATGGTCATAACTAGAGGTCTAAAAACTCTCACTCTTACGTAAAATAGGTTTTATTTTAATTTCAGAGCAAAATGCGTTTTTTCGATTAAGCATACAAAAATATGTATAAGATTTATAAACAGCAATATACCGGATGTATGTTAGGTTCAAACCAACTTTAGTTAAATTAAATGATATATCAACGTTATTCTAAAATTTGGAACATGGTGTTTTTAATAAGATTATTATGTTGTGAGAGTTTGTAGGCCTCTGGTTATCACCATGTATTACAGATATGGCCCAATTTCAATAGGGATTATTGTACTATGCTGTTTTACATATGTTCCAAATTGTAATTACATATTTTAAGTCTAACAGAAGTTATCGTTTTTACAAGAAACGGTATACACATACACAATTACACATACATATATACGCACACACACACTTACAGACACAAAGACATTTTTTATTCGATATTTGAGTTCAGTCTGCTATGAAACGGATATCTGTACAACAATTTTTTTCCACGATGATTATTAAAATTTTTCTTTAATTTATAATAAATTTAAAGATAGAATACAGTTAAAAGATATACAATCCATAACAGATACGACAAAAATTAATAGAAACATTATTGTAGAAAATTTAGTCAGCTTTAATTACTTCCACATCCAGTGGAAGTATAATAGTAACGACAATTTTTTTTTTTTAATTTTTGTTGTTCAAATAGATTTAGAATGTCATGAAACGTCGAGATTTTAAGTTTGAGCGAAAAAAAAATTCTGTCTGTCTGTCGGTTTGTCTGTCGCACGTTTACCCTGGAACCGTTTGAGATATTGACTTGAAATTTGTTACACATATGTACTTTAACGAGATCTAGAATTAGATTATATATTTTCATCTTCTTCCGTCGAAGCGTTGGGGGGGTAAATTGGGGCAAATTTGGGGTAAATAGGTAAATCAAGCAGGTAAGAGTCCATAAAATTGGCATTTAGTATATATAAGAGAAGCTAAGGTCTCAAAAAAAATTTTGGCATTAGCCACCCCCATTACCACCCCCACCCCATTATTAAAGGGGATGAAAGAAAATTGTAATTTAGTGTGTGTACAAGAACCAGAAACCTCAAAATATTTTTTTACTTCATTGACCCCCACTACCAACCACCCCCTATCACCACCCCCACTATATTATTAAAGTTCCATGAACAATTATTTCCACATACAAAATTTTTTCGTTGTGAGTGACTTGGATAGAAAATCTGGATGTGGAAGTAGTGATTCCTTGGGCAGCGGTTTTTTGCATATAGCCACTTTTTGATTATCGCTAACCGTTTTCAAGATATGAGCGAAAAAACAAAAACGGACCTTCTTCTTACCCTCCTGCACCCCTGCACTTCCTGTGTTCGGGAACTTCTGGTATGTTTACCTCCTAAATAGTCCAAACACAGCCCTGAAGTCAAAAATTGTGATCTCGGCATTTCCTTCTAGAAACCATTCATTGACAGGACTAAAATACTGCTCAAAATAAACAGCACATTCTTTTTAACCAATTCTCTAGTTCGATGAATAGACTAGTCGCCAGAGACAAAAAAATAACCAACCTGAGGAAACTACCACAAAGGCCGAAAATTTGTATAAAGGAGGGTTAAGGCATTACAAAAAAGATGAAAATTAGTTTGCAGTATTATCTTATAGAAAAATGTAATAGTCCGAAAAAATGTTTTTTGTAAATTTCTCTGAAAATATGGAACTTAGAGCAATTTGGTTCACCCAAATTGCTCAAAGTTCCTATCTAAGTGTACTGCGTATCTTTAGTTTAAATAGCTACTAATAATAACAATATAAGAATTCGATATTTTTTTGAAAATTTCAACATCCAAAACGAAAAAATTTTGAACTCCCGTTTCTACGAATTATTTTTCTTAAGGGATAACAAATTAAAATATTTTAAAGTATTCAAGTTTCACCCTGTACGTTGATAATGTGATGACTACCGTTGTAAAATCGTCTTTTGGAATAAAACCATCGATCTATCTCGAACATAACTGTAAATACAATTGATTATTATTTATTATTTTAAATGAAAATACGTAAGTAAGTAACGTTTCAAATATCTCTCAGCGATGTGAGCATGGAAATTATCGAGAAATAACTGATAAATGTGTTTGTGCACCATCTGGAAATACTGACCAGAGGAAAACTGATTTATATGGATCACTGGCAATACAGATATTTTAAAAATATTTCTGGAATGCATTCATACGTCAACATGTTATCTACTTTCAAAGGCATGTAATTTTATATTTTCATTATTCATGGAAAATTGTGGTTGATTGTTGTTTTATGACATTTATTTACATCAAATGAACATAAAGCTGAACATTTAGTAATGAATTAACGTTTTGTTATTTCATTTAATAAATATACTTTGACTAAAAACGCGTTGTTCAGCATAGCTGCACTGTCACCAATAAAACTGAAATTGTTCACATGAAGTAGGAAATTTGTGAAGTACTTTTGTTTCCTCACTATATCAGGTAATAGTATATTTAGTACAGTCACTGAAGGTTTTCACCTCCGATTTCGTTGAACCTCCATCGATCTTCACGAAAATTTGTGAGTAGTTAGAGGATACCTCAAGAAACAAAAGTGACATGGTGCCAACTTGCGCTTTTACCCTGGGGGTGGATGCCACCCCTTCTCGGGGGTGGAAATTATTTTATGAGAAATAACCCCAGGAATCGATAGAGAGACCAATTCTAAGCAAAATTTGTTATATAAAGTTATTAAAATAAATCAATACTTTTTGAGTTATTAAAGATCAAAGATTTTGATTTTTCGTGAAAAAAATGCATGTTTTAAAGCGGTTTTTCATAAATAACTCAAAAACTATAAGTTTTTATAAAAAAGTTTTCATTACCCATTGAAGCTAATAAAAAAACGAATAAATTCCTTCTTTAAAAAACCTTTTAATATTAATTCAAAGTGAGCTATAGGTAATTGAATGTATATTTTTTTTCGGCGAGTACTCAAATCTAAGTATTCAAGCTTAAATAACGGGAAAACGATGTATTTTATAAAATATACTTACTGAACACTTTTCAAAGTACTCAGAAATACCTATCAAATGAGCTTTAGAAGAGTTGATAGCATCAAAATTAAGCAAGTTATGATGAAAATAAGAGGACCCTTTCGAATTTTTTAGGAAAAAGTGAAAAATAAAACCTACGTCATTTCCACAAAAATTAAAATTTATAGTAATCCCTATACGACTTTCTTTATTTTAATATAAGTAATGACTTTAAAAATTTTGACCGGTTTAGAATGCATATTTTTGAAAAAAAATATGATTTAAAAAAATCAGAATTTTTCAAATTTTCATAAATTTCATTTTCTTTTGATAATAACTCCAAAAATACTCGATATATGTAAAAAATAATAGAGAACGAAATTTGAGTTTTTTTTTTAACAAAGATTTTAGTTTTTTTTTTATTTTTGTAGGATAAAAAATAACCGAGATAGAAAAGTTTATAGCCTAAATTTTACTGCGAGAACCATGTAACCGGGGCCCTTTAACCTTTTATTTTTTTTTTTAAATAAGGGTTTTAAAAGATTAAATTTAATACGATCTTACAGCCCTTGAAATTACCTTTCAAATGGTTTTTGGATGAACCTGATATAAAAATTAACGGAGTTATTGTAAAAAAAAACAATAACATTTTTTTGGAAACATTTTTTGAGCAGAGATTTTGTATGCATATATAGGAAAAAAGATAGATAGTAAGAAGTAGACGTGTCGATAGGTACATGCTCACAAAATATACATGTGTGAGTGTGTGTATGTTTCTTTTGAAGATAGAAAAAGTGAAAGGAATTCTGAACATCTGCTCGAAAACATAGTGGGGCTTTCTAGTATGCTGTGTGTCTATTGAATATTTCAGTATATTTCCAAAAGGGGAGTAAAATACACGTGGTACTCTTTAATAAAAAAGATTCTAAATAATTAAAGCTATTAAAGCTGATAAAAAAAAATTTGTAGTGTAGTTTTTAAGGGTGGAAAATTTCGCAATAAATAAATAATTACTTTAATACTCAGTAAATGAGATTTAAATTCAGTAATGTATTATTCAAATGATTAAAGTTTCTTGAAACCAATTTTTTCAATGATTCTGCATTAAGGGGGTGGTTTTTAAAGGTTGAAATTTCACAGTCAACCAAAAATTATATCATAAACATTAAACAAACCGTTTGTGTAATGTTAATATGCGATTTCATATTGAAGAAATACAAAAAATGATTTTTTCATGATTTTCTATTTAAGGGGTGGTTGAAAAATTAATTAAAATTATAAATCATGCATATAAGTGTTGAAAAATATTTATTTCATCTAATTAAACGAGATTACTTACGCCAGAATGCTTAAATCTGCATTTTTTCCCATTTTTAACAAAAGGTGAAATCCACCCCTAAAATGCAAAAAGCGCAAGTCGAGCATATGTCACTTTTGAAGTTGAGGGTAAAATATACTCAATCCCAAATTTTCATGCAAATCGATGGAGGTTCACCGAAATCAGAGGTAATAGTTGATTTGTATTTCATTCACTGTACTAATTACGTAATGAGTGTTGTAAGAAGCATATAACTGCTTTACAACTCGAATTATGTACTATACTTTACCTACGATCATATTTATTTATTTGTTTAGTAAAATCTGGATTTTGTTTACTTGTCAACAATATTATTCAACAAATATTATGTCAGTTTTGACAGCGTTTGAAAAAACCACTGCCCCAGGAATCACTACTTCCACATCCAGATTTTCTATCCAAGTCACTCACAACGAAAAAAATTTGTATGTGAAAATAATTGTTTATGGAAGTTTAATAATATAATATTTGAAATCCTCTACCCCAAAAACCTATAAAACGATACCCCACATCGGTAGTGATAGGGGGTGGTAGTGGGGGTGGATGAAATAAAAAAATATTTTGAGGTTTCTGGTTCTAGTACACACACTAAATCACAATTTTTTTTCGTCCCCTTTAATAATGGGGTGGGGGTGGCTAATGCCAAAATTTTTTTTGACCTTGGCTTCTCTTGTATATACTAAATACCAATTTTATGGACTCTTGCCCGCTTGATTTACCTATTTACCCCAAATTTACTCCCCAACCCTTCGACGGAACAAGATGAAAATATAATGTAGTTCTAGATCTCGTTAAAGTACATATGTATACCAAATTTCAAACGGTTCCAGAGTAAACGTGCGCACAAAAAAAGTTACAGACCGACAGATCGACAGACAGACAGACCGACAGACAAACAGAAATTTTTTTGCTCTTTAAAATCTCCACGTTTCATGACATTCTAAGCCTATTTGAACAATAAAAATTTTTTTGTCGTTACTATACTTCCACTGGATGTGGAAGTAATTACGTAGGCGCATTTGTTTTTTTAAACCCCGCGTCGGCGATATAAGCCACCTATAATTGCGTGTCCCGTGCGATTTGTTTACAATATGTAAAGTTCAACTTACATAGATGGCAGATAGTGTGTTTTTTACTATTTACAGTAGTGATCGTAGGTAAAATGATTTGAACGTACACTGTGATTATTCCATGTGAACAAGTTTCCAACTTTATAATAATATGTACCGTACCTATCTCAGGTCCATAAAGAAATATCTTTTTAACCTTATGTTCAAAAATTTTTTTTAGTTGTTTTGAGGGAGGTGTGGCAAAAGTTAGATACGTCAAACGAAAAGACAGAAATTATCGCTTTGCTATTTATATTAGTTGCACTCTTTCGCACCCCCGCCACACCTCGGTCCCTATTTGATGAAACTTTTGCAGATTACCTCCTATTACCTAAACAAATTTACTACAAATCGGTCCATCAAAATACGAACATAGATGCAATATGTCGCCCATTGGCTGAAGTCGATTTGAAACACGACGAATTCCTACGCGAGATAATTAACAAGCTTGTGTTCAAGGCTGTCGATTGGGACTTCTGCTTTGCCTGCACATCTCTCTCTCTCTCTCTCTCTTTCTTTTTCGACCTACAATCCGCAATATAGCAAGAATGCTTTTAACGGACATCAATTGGTATCATTTATTCGCATATAAGTTGTTACCGATCTCTATATTAGCAGACTAGGATATCCTAGAGTCTAATATTCCTGCTACGTTTTTAAAGAATGAGATCATGAGGCGAAAATGGTACCCCAACAAAAGATCACAGAGACTCCTAATCCAAGACTTTCCTTAAAATATGCACTGTTCCTAAAGGTGCGATCTTCTGCACTTCTTGTGGCCCCGGTTGACCAGGCAGCTGTGGTAGACTCCGGTCATGGCCCTTCTTGACAGTTCCAAGGACTCCTACAATTACTGGCACGACTGTGGTCTTTGCATTCCACATTGTGCTAACTTTTATTTGGATGTATTTGTACTTGCTCAAATTCTCCCTTTCCTTCAGCATCAAGTTGGTGTTATTCGGGATGAATACATCGATCAGAAGATTATTATTATTAGTATTATATCACAGATGGTGAGGCGGTAGAGAAAGGTAGTGAGAACGTAGTGAGAAGGTGGTAGAAAAATGGGGGAGTGGAGGGAAGATCGTGGGGAAGTGAGGTAAAGACCTGGGAACGTAAAACTTAGTGGGAATGTGGAAAGGTCGAAAATATGGTGGGAAAGAGAGAGAATGCAGCAGGAAAGAGAGAGAATGCAGCAGGAAAGAGAGAGAATGCAGCAGGAAAGGGTGGGAAAGTAGAGGAAAGGTAGACTATAAAGTGGGAAGGTGGGATAGAGAGAAAAGCGATGGGGAAAAAGTGTAGAATCCATGTGAGCATAGCCGGGGGAATAAGTGAGTATATACTGTAAGAGAACTGGTATGATTGGAGTATTTTAATGAAAAGGATCACATGTAAATATAATTAGGACGTTTTATACAATTACTCGCGTGAAGTGCTTTAAAATTAGATTGCCGCCACTTAAAAAATATACGGTGAAGTGCTCTGCTAACCAAAATAATTCAGTCAGACTGGCATGAAAAATATCAAATGAAACATTTTCTTTCACGTCTAACTTTTAACGACGTGTCAATTTTTCACGGTTCGTCAAACAGAACCTCACTTCAGAGAATTACACACAAATATTTTTTATTATCTTCCCAATAAAGACCACTTTGCTTCTCTGACAGTGATGTAATATCGTCATTACGTGTGACAGTCAACAAATGCAGCTCCGGTTGGAAGATAAGCATCCACGTCTAACGCTGTATTCCGCTCTTACCTGGGTGAATAAAAGGTATAATAATATTCGCTAAACTTTCGAATTCGAATATATAAAGAGAGAAAAGAGGACGTCGTATTAAAGTCTGTTCGCTGATAGAATCCCGATCGTATAGTATCCTTCCTTGTCTTTATTGAAATATTGTTTGTAACCTAATCTGCAACGTAAGTTTTAATCGACGTGCGGCATTTCTATTGTTGGACAGCAAACTAATTTGCGTGTCGTCGTCCAATGCGGCTGGCTATTTCAGAGGAGGGTCGATTTTTTCGGAAGTCGGGTATAGCAGGTATAGTGCACTTATTTCAATTAGTGCCTAAGAGGGCAATTTTAGTCTTGTTCTATTGGTACAATAGTAATTATGCATCCTGGTGAATTTTTAAATCCGCAATCACAGCAGTTAGTTCTGAATTTGTTGGAATATTTTCAAAAGGAAAATGAAAATGGTGGACCTTCATTGTCAATAAAAGCTGTTCAAAGGCGAGTGGGTGAGGTTTTAAAAATCGATGAAGTTTGTAAGAAAAATAGTTACAAACTACAAGCTTCGGTTAAACGGAATCGTAAAAAGTCCAAAACAGAGTTACACGATGTGGTAAAATATGAAATAAAAAATTTTATTTACGATATGGTGTCTAATCAAAAACATATCCTTGGCTATCCTTTTAGAAGAGCTAAAATCTAGAACAATAGTTGATATTGGCCGTACCAGTTTATATAAAGTGATTAAAAAATTAGGCTTTCTTTTAAAAAAAGATGACAATAGAAAAGTACTGTGTGAAAGACCACAAATTTAGCTAAAACGGCTAGAGTTTTTACGCAAATACGTAAAAAATTTGAAAAGTAATGACCTCAAAGATGTAGTGTAAATCACACAAATAAATTGATTTTAGAGACATATGATCGAGAGGTTCATACTGAAGAAGTTATGCCACGCCACGCTGTTAATAATAAAAGCGATGATGAGGACTCGGAAGAATTAGACATTGACAAAGAAAACTAAATTTATTTATTTATTTATTTATCTTACACTAGGTATTTGTATTTTACTGCCATATTTGTTTTATATAGGTTTCGGCATAATTAGTATTAAGTATATATGTTTTACATATACTTATTTGATAAAATTCTATTAATGAATAAAAAATATTTAGCTGCAACTATTTAAGTGTATTTATTTAACTTAAATTACTATAAATTTACAATAGATTATAGTATTATACCGGGTGTAAACGAATAGTGGGCCACCCCTGTAACTTCCTTGTTTTTAAAGATATCGGGATGAAGTAAAAAAATATTTTGAGGTTTCTGGTTCCTTTACATACACTAAATCACAATTTTTTGTCATCCCCTTTAATAAGGAGGGTGGGGGTGGTAATGGGGGTGGCTAATGCCAAAAATTTTTTTGAGCCCTTAGCTTCTCTTGTATATACTAAATACCAATTTCATGGACCCTTACCTGCTTGATTTATCCATTTACCCCAAATTTACCCCAATTTACCCTCCAACCCTTCAACGGAACAAGATGAAAATATAATCTAGTTCTAGATCTCGTTAAAGTACATATGTGTACCAAATTTCAAGTCAATATCTTAAACGGTTCCAGAGTAAACGTGCGCACAAAAAAAGTTACAGACAGACAGAAATTTCTTTTTGCTCAAACTTAAAATCTCGACGTTTCATGACATTTTAAGCCTATTTGGACAATAAAAATTTTAAAAATTTTTTTTGTCGTTAATATACTTCCACTGGACGTGGAAGTAAAATATGAAAACGTCAATATGTCCAGTAATACATCATACAGGGTGCTGTACTCATTAAAATCACTTTTTTTAAAATGACTCATTTGTTTTAAACATTATGATATGGGCCACCCCGATATTCAGAAAGCTTAGTAGGGGTTAAACGCTACCAAAAGTTCCGTAATGTGTAATCGTTACCAGCAGGAATGACAATTTTTCTTAAGAAATTTATGATTTATATCTAACTTCATTTAAATATTGATCAACCCTGTATATTTGTGTTAATATTTTATGATATGCCACCCTCCGCAGGAGACAGAATAGGCCTCTGGCTCATTCTTGTTGCATATCATAAAATATTAACACAAATATACAGGGTTGATAAAAATTTAATTGAAGTTAGATATAAATCATAAATTTCTTAAGAATAATTGTCATTCCTGCCGGTAACGGTTACACATTACGGAACTTTTGGTACCGTTTAACCCCTACTGAATAGAGCCTTCTGAATATCCGGGTGGCCCATATCATAATATTTAAAACAAATTTACCGGCTCGGTGGCGCAATGCTTAAGGTGTTAGGCTTGCGACCACGGGGTCCCGGGTTCGAATCCTCGCTAGGGTATGGATGTGTAGTGGCGTTTTTCACGTGTTACCGAGACGGTAGCAGTGGGCTAGACTGCGGTTGTGTGAGAGACAACACGGTCTAGCCGCTCTCCTCTCCTGAGTTCGAGTCTCATCTGCGGCAGATGGCAATATCGCAGGGAATGGGTGTTTTGTCTATGTGTGTGTCCGTCTTGGTTGAGTGGTAGAATAGCCATTGGCTAAACTCCGCCAGGACATTAAAATAAATAAGACGATTAAAAGAAAATGAGTCATTTTGAAAAATGTGATTTTAATTAGTTTACAGCACCCTGTATGATGTATTATTGGACATATTGACGTTTTCGTATTTTTTATATGAATTACATTGGAACAAAATTAATTTTAAACATATTCGCAGCCATCTAGATTGATAACTAAAATTCGAATTATTTTTCGTGCAACACTGCATAAATTGTTCAAAATAGAATAAATGTATCCAAAATGTGATCTTTATTTCAAAAATGTAAAAACATACAGGGTGGTCCATTTAGAAAAGAATATTGGGGCCATTTCCGGTGAAACCGGAAGTGATAAATATGGCGGATAGGTCTTAAAAGTTTGAAATCTTACCTAATTTCACCATACAAAATTTCATCCCGATTCTTCAAAAACAAGGAAGTTACAGGGGTGGCTCACTATTCGTTTACACCCGGTTTATGCTTATAATTCAATGTCCTTTAAATAAATCGAATTAAATACATCAAGTAAAATATAAAACAAAGCGACGCCACTATGCATTCAAAAACACCAACGAGCCTACGGCATCTTAGTTCAGACGTTCGTGACGTCACACCGGGACTCTATCAGCGAACAGACTTTATCATGTGCTTTGTAAATATGAGGCAAATCAGCGAGCGTATCCGGTCATTTTTCCGTCCGACCTTTTTTCCGAATACACCAAATTTCGAATTACATTTTTCCGCATTCATTTTTTCCGACATTCATTTTTCCGACGGGAAAACTTCCGAATGTAAATACATAGATTATAATTTAGAATTTAAATTACGAAGTACAATTTTTATCAAATCGAGATGTTATGCGCTATAGATCTCAAATATTCCAATTCTCTCCTTTCATCCCTATATTCCTGGTACGTCTCAGCCACTCTTTTCAATATGTCTTGCAAGTCTTTATATTTTTTCTTCGGCGCTGCTTTTACTTTGCGGCCTAAGCGAAGTTCCGTCATCATAATCTCCGTATCTGTCTGTTCTTTTTGAATTTCTATGTTAGCAGAATACAAGTCGGGGTGGTGTTTTTCGACGACAATTCGGAATCTATTATGCCCCCTTCACTTAGGTTATTCGTTTTGTGAGAACTATTTAGTGCAGCTTCATACACAGTTCTTACGATATACATGTATATTTCATTTTCGGAATATTTGCTATTCGGAAAAATGGATTCGGAATAAATATTATTCGGAAAAATAGGATTCGGAATAATTACATTTGGGAAAAAAGTCCATGCAGAAAAATGGATTCGGAAATATGTCTGGGAATCGTAAATCAGAGTAATACCAATTACGGACATTTTTGTAATTTTACCTTTTCTTAAAGTTTGTTTAATGAGAAAATGTATTTTCGGAATTTCTTTTGTCTGTCACTCTGAATGTTTGTTCCACCGTAACCCGAAAACGACTCAACGTGTTTTGATGAAATTTTGTTGACATGAAAGAAAATGGTAGAAAAGTGGGAAGATGGTGGAGTTTCTGTCCCAGTAACCTCGGGAACGGATTTTCAGGGAATTATGTCAGTTTTTATAGGTTCCGTTTCCGGGAAATACCAGTCGGGAATAAGAAGAGGTAACTGGTACAAAGAATTAAGAATTTCTTGAGGAATTAATGAAAATGTTAAATCGTAATACTCCTTCTAGTGCTAAAATATAAAATTGGTTTGATATTTACCATTAACAAGTCGAGTGGCGGCTGCTGTGACACTTACTCGCAGAATCTGATTTTACTGCATTTCATTTGATTAAAGGAAATAAATGGAAATGTATTATACAAGTCGTTAAACGTAACGATGGAAAGTAAGTTCATTTCATAAAATTTATTTCGTAAAATCGTAAAAGCTGTGAATCAGTATAATAATGACCAAGATAATCAAATTATGCACTTATTCTATATCACTACGTACATATATATTTTCCATATACGCTAATAAAACGTAATGGGTTATGGTTTTAATGCCAAGCATGCACAGTATTTACAAGGTGGTCCAGAAATATGTATAACTAAAAAAATTATTGCGTATACTAACATTAACAGTGTTGGCGCGAATTAATTCACATAACACAGCCCCACAAAAAAAGAAAAACATTTTCAGACCCGCGAACCAGACCCATGTATCTCTATGTATTTTCGGTCGAATCCGAGGTCAAAATAAATTGTACACCCCCAAAATCATTAGCTAGAGCCAAAAAACACCCCTGGAATGAGATAAAAAGAAGATTAAGCGACGAGAATAGTTGTTACATCTTAATCAATCGAATTATACAAATTAAGGTTAAACAGCAGCGTACATACAATAGATATCAAACACACCCCCAGGAAGGGGTGACATGTCTAAGTTTTGTTAAAGTGATAAGAAACTGCATCAGGTCCGACGTAATCTTCATAAACTACCCCTGAGGGCACGAGAAAAACAATAAAAACGTTAAATCCAACAGGATTTCTATTTTCATGGATGCTATGATTGGCTGAAATTGCGTAGTACTCTAAAATAGAACTAGAAACTTATATACCATCAACTCCTACAGTGTCAACCCTCAGAGGGTGTGAAAACTACCCCCATTCAAGATTCAACTTGAAAAAGCTTGAAACTCCGGAAGTTTGTAAAGGTGAGAAGAGTCTGCAGTAGTTTTGGCTCAATTATTGAAAACTACCCCACCAGCGCTGCACCTCTTAGCTTAAATGACAGAAAAAACAAGAAAAAAACATTGATCTAAAAGTATTTCCATTTTTATGGAGGCTATGATTGGTTAAAATTGTGTAGTACTCGGAGTTAGACTTAGAAAGTCACGTACCACTGTTGTTATTCAATTTCACTCCCCTAGGGGGTGAAAACTATCCCCTGTGTCAGAAACAACTGTAAGAAGTGACAGTGACTTCTGAAAAAACTCGAAACGTCTGCGTTTTGTGGGGGTGAGAAGAAATTAGACTAAGTTCGACGCTGTGCTTGAAACCTCCCCCCCACACAAAACATAAACAAGTAAAGGTGACAAAGTTTATTATAAATTAATAATATTGGTAAAAGGCTAGTCGATTCATAAAAGGAAATATTTTTCTCTTAAAGATGAACTCAGAGAGTTGCTTCATCGGTTGGAATCCTCCGTTATTTAAACATTCCCGGAAGCTACTCTGTAGTGTGTGCAACTGTCATTACCACTTACCAGTGGCGAGGAAAACTATGGAAATGAAACGAAAAGGCAACAGTATAGCTTTTTCAGTAGACACTTTTTTCGTTGCATCTTGAATTACGGTAGTTTACATCCTTTCTGGGGGTGTTGCTTAATAACATTTATAGGCCATGAATTTCAAACTGTAAGTGTACAACACGATTTTTGCCAATCATAGCATCCATAAAAATGTAAAACCAGTCAGTTTCTATGTTTTTCCAGCATCCTATGGATATAGTGGTGGTATCTCGCAACCCACTGAGGTGGTTTTCAAGCACAGCGTCGAACATAGTCTAGTTTCTTCCCACTTCCACACAACGCAGATGTTTCGAATTCTTATAGAAGTCACTGTAACTTTCTATAGTTAAATCTTACATAGGGGGTAGTGTTCACACCCCCTGAGGGTTGGCACTGTAGGACGTTGATGGTACGTAAGTTTCTAGTTTTATTTTAGAGTAATACGTAATTTCAGCCAATCATAGCATCCATGAAAATAGAAATCCTGTTGGATTTTACGTTTTTTCTTGTTTTTCTCGTGTCCTTTAAACTTAGGGGCAGTTTATGAAGATTACGTTGGACTTGATGCAATTTCTTATCACTTTAACAAAACTTAGACATTTCGAGCTTTTTCAGCAGTCACTGCTGTTTTGGATCGATTTTTTTATATATGGGGGGTAGTTTTCACCCCTTCCTGGGGGTGTGTTTCATATCTATTGTATGTATGCTGCTGTTTAACCTCAATTTGTATAATTCGATTGATTAAGATGTAACAACTATTCTCGTAGCTTAATCTTCTTTTTACCCTATTCCAGGGATATTTTTTGGCTCTAGCTAATGATTTTTTTTGACCTCAGATTCGGATTCAGCGACCGAAAATACATAGGAATACATGGGTCTGGTTCGCTGGTCTGATTTTTTTTTGTGTGGGGCTGTGAATTTAATTCGAGAAACAAATGATTTTTTTTTCAAAAAGTCATCAATCACCTCCAAGTTGAATGCGAGTTGTTAGTTACACAATAGCTAATTATGTAACATGTTACTAAAGACTTTATTTTGTGTAACGAGTGGATGTTTGTGGGACAAGCGAAGCTCCCGTAAAATAACACGAGTTACACAAAATTGTCTTTCGGAACGTGTTATATACAAGATTTTTTCTAATTTTAAACTTCTAAAAACCCTTTAAACATAAATGAAATAGGTGTGTTTAAAGATCTTAAAAATTAAGTAGACTTTTTCATAGCTACCTTTATTGCTATTATTACACATTATAATTTTAATCTAAAAAGTGGACAAATGTTATTTAGCCATATTATAATATTATTTGAAATCCTAATTTGATAGCATCGTAGGTCGTAGGTAAATCGTATTAATGAAAAAGTTTTATCAGCATATTTTGAAGGAAAGAAGAATTTAAAAGCTTCCACTTTATGAACTCAGTAATCAATTTTGTGTTGGATAAACATTGTTTCTTTTTCTTTTTAAGAGTTGCTTATTTTTCTTAATTGATGATACTCCACTACGTGGATGTCTTCCTCGAAGGTTTTGTTTTTCAAAAAAAAAAAAAAATTGTATGGATTTTTTCGACCTAGCGACTGGATTATATAATTTAAAATAAAAAGTTGGTATTAATCCAAGTGCACATTAGAGAAACTTATTACACTCGTAAACATTTTAGAATGGATTATTCAAATTGGTATGATTCTTCTGACTATGTAATGTATAATATTCTTGAGAATGTGTCTCCCGTAGACGAGTAACATAATATAAAATGCTCTCCATTACTGCTTAGATGTGGATAGCCAATTTTTCAAGTTACATCACACAAACGTAAAAAATATTCATAATTCATATATGCTGATAGACACCACTTTAGTGAGGCAGGATCTTATGAATACATGAATAACTTGTTTCCGGCTTTACAAGAGATATCTAATTAAGCAGATCCGCAGGTTCGTTGGAAAATTTAGTCATATAAATTATAAGGTTTAAAAAAATGTTATGATTACGAAAAAGTAATGAAATATTTAGACGTATTGCTGTCGTTTTAATCCGAAGGTTACGTAAAATGACTCCATGTGAAGTTCATTTGGTTACTGCAAAAAATATTGTTGGATGTTATTTCGTCCGCACATTATCGTATTTCGTCTTATTCACTCGCTTATTGAAAGTGAGACCTTGCAAACATTACTCATAAATTGACTGTTTGAACAATGTCAGATACCTACTGAACTATTCAATTGAAAGTATCATATCCAAGGAGAGAAGCACCTACTAATTAATAAAGAATATGTATAGTAGACATATTTTTGATCGTACAAAATGAACTTCAATAAACGCACCAAAAAATTGAACTGGGACTTTTGTTTTGTAAAAATTCATGCGCCGCGCCGCCTAGAACAAAAGATGACTAAAATTATGAAATAAAATTATTCTTTAATATCAATACCGAAGAAAAATACTGTTAGATGTTCTACCCCCAGAGACATCTATGAGAGTTCCCTCCAAGTTCCATGTAGAAGTAACAGAACAATTAAGTTGTAGATTGTTGATTGTTTAAGGTGTCGCTTGGCCCTGGGTTGACCTTTCTTCACCTCGACCTAAAAGGTCTTTTGTGAATTACTCTATAACTACTTGTTGCTCAGGATTCCAAGACTTTTTGCGATTTTCCTGGGTGCTAATTTGCTTATGTCTTAGGCGTTAATTCCGCCTGTTCTAGGTACTTTAGCCTACGCTGCGAGAACAGCCATTACTGATGAATGAATCTGATACTAGAGAGCGGAGAATTCTATGAAAAGTAGAAAAGAGTCAGGCTGATACTATTGCGGAAAGCGGGAAAACCGCAAGAGGACCCCTCCTCGCACCGCCCACTTTGCTTGCTCGACGAGCGGACAAATTTATGGAACAGCTAATAGTAAAAAGACTAAAAGAAGAAATAGAAAGAACTGGAAGACTCTCGGAAAACCAGTTCGGCTTCAGAGAAGGAAGGTCCACGATTGGAGCCATAGAAGCTGTGATGGATATCGCTGAAACAGCCAGTTATGCACCGTCATCACGTTGGACGTTAAAAACGCCTTCAATACGGCATCGTGGCAGCATATCCTAAATGAGCTTAAGAACAGAGGCATAGCTCCATATCTTCTGCGAATACTGAGAAGCTACCTCCAAAACCGGAGAATAATAATGGAAGCGGAACAAATGGAAGAGGAAACGAGGGTAAACAGCGGCGTTCCACAGGGATCGGTCCTTGGACCAACGCTGTGGAATGTGCTGTATGACGGTATCCTAAGAGTACCACTACCGGAAGGGACCAGACTTGGATTTGCAGATGACTTGGCGATGGTAATCACCAGCAAAACCGAAGAAGAAATAATGCGAAGAGCAAATCGAGCTATAGAAGCAGTCATCAACTAGCTGGAAACAAAATCGCTACAACTGGCGCCAGAAAAAACAGGGGCGGTCATGCTAATAGGCAGGAAAAGAGTGGGCCCCATCACGTTCAATGTGCAAGGGGGCAACATAGCACCAGTGAAGGCCATCAAATACCTTGGAGTATGGCTAGATACGGGTATGACGTTCTCTGAACATATAACTAGAACTTCCGACAGAGCACGGGAAACTGCGGCAGTACTAGGCAAATGTAAGAGGCCCTAGAGCCAGCAAACGTAAAATCATGGTTGCAGTGGCCCATTCTATCATGCTTTATGCAGCGCCGATCTGGACAAGAGCGATGAAAGGAAGCAGGACAAGGGGGAAGATGAAAGCGACACAGCGAATCTTAACACTGAGAGTTAGCAGCGCATATAGGACAGTGTCAACAGAAGCCGTGCTGGTGATTGCGAGTCCCTCCCATCGAATTGCTGGCGGAGGAAAGGAAGGAACTGCATGAAGAGATGAGAGATATGGACAGGGAGCAAGCCTTAAGAGCAACAGTCCCAAGAAAAGAGACGAGATCGCGGCTCATCAGGAAATGGCAGCAAAGTTGGGATGAGCCAAGAAAAGGGCAGTGGACGAGGAGGATGATACCTGACCTGAATACGTGGATAAACAGGAAACATGGCGAAGTAAACTATTTCTTAACTCAGGCGCTGACAGGCCATGGAACCTTTGGAAGCTACCTGTTTAGAATAGGGAAGAGAATGAACGATGATTGTATGTACTGTGGTGAGAGTGATAGCCCAGAACACACAATCTTCCACTGCCCTAGGTGGCAATAAAGAAGAGAGGAATGGGCGACCATACTTGATAACCCTCCCAGTGCCGACACATAAGAGAAATGCTAGAAACTGAGGAGAAGTGGGATGCCATTGCAATTATAATGGAGGGTATCATAAGAGACAAGGAGAATGAAGACAGATGCAGAGAAAGCAACCGAAGATAAGAGTAGACAGCATTAGCTAGTAACCCTCCACACCGAAGAAATGCACAGGCGGTACCAGTGTGGAAGGGGGAGTACCGGAGGGGTTTTAGCCGGTACCTTCTAAGGAGCAGGGTCCGGCACTACCCAGCGTCATAGATTGAAGCGCTGGGTGTCCATAAAGGATTTCCCCTCCCCTGAAAAAAAAAGCCTAATCACAGACAAAACGACATCTCGGCGTTTCATAATATTTGAACAGAAAATTATTTTTTAATTAATAAAAAAATTTTGACGATTAAGTATTCTACAGTCTACTTCCCCTCCACTACGTGGATGTGGAAACAATTGGTGGCATCTAACAAATATCTTTTCTGTTCCCTTTCGTTTTTTTTTTTTTTTTTTTTTTTTTTTTTTTTTTTTTTTTTTTGGGTAGCGATTACTTTATTTTTCCCATTTAGGATAAGATCATTCATTCTACCAAATATCTCTTGCTCGTGCTATTCAAAAAAACAAAAAATTTACATAGATCTAATTTTTTGAAAATCTTGAAGTTTTTTTAAGCTTGTTTTAAAATATCATTTTCTAGGTTATTTATGGACCGATCTTAAACGTGAAAAAGCTCTGTAAAGGGAGGTTGAATGTTTTGTCAGATAAATCACCTAATAGTATATTATTCAACTAGCAGTAATGTAGGTAATACTCACGCAGATGAAAGTTTACAGCACGAGCCGTAGGCAAGTGCTGTAATTCATCAAGTGAGTTATTACCATTACTGCAAGTTGAATACTATACTTTATCCACGATTACAACAATAAATATTAAATTAAGAAAATTTTATTTAAATTACTCAGTTTGTTTATTAATAAAATTAACTGTAAAATTTAATTTTTGTTCACCCTTTTTTATTTGTTGTCTTCAAAGATTTAGCCACCTTTAAGCGAAGGTAGAATGTGATTTTTAATCGAAATAATGCATAAACTGCTTGTAGACAAAAAATCAGCTATGTAGATTAATATTACGCGGCGAAAAATGCAAAACTTCTCCGCGAACTACAATAGCCCGAAGCGCATATTCGGTCAAAAGTCTTGTTTTTTATGTTAGAGAAAAAATTGGAAAAACATACATGCAATCTTGGCACGTTCATATTTTTCGAAAAACACCATTGGGATGGCCGTACGATGTCGCGACGTAAAGAGGAAGTCTTCCAGATAAATTTGATCGTAAATTGCACGGCGAAATTCGAAAATTCGGCTCGGCACGAACGAATCAAAAGTAGCATTTTGTGACATTTCAGAAAATCTTTATAGATATTAACGCGAATAATCTGTCACTAGCTCCCTGGCTCCACCTTCGTGTGTTGCGCGTTACGTCGATTGGAAAGGCTAGGCATGAAGATAAAGGCGACTGGCTCTGTACCTAGTGAGTTATAATAACTCACGCATTGTCACTCTCGCTGTTTGTTTATGGATACTATTAATTGATCAAAAGCAGTTCATTAATTAGTTTGTTTTCAAAGAATTCTTGAGATTTAGGCGACAGTTTTCTCGAAAACGGTTGGAATTATCAAGTTTAATCAAGCGTACCATTTTTACGTAGAAATGATTTCTGCATGAGATTTTCTAGTCAAAAGTGCCACTACGTTTCGTAAAAAAAAAGAGAAAAAATATTCATCATCAGGTATTGCTCATGAGGCGCCCTCCACGGGCTAGCGTGATGTAATACATAAATTATTGTTTTTTTTTTCAATATTTAACGTCGGCCTATTTCCGCTACCAAGGCCTATCACCGACGCCAGGAGACGAGCTACCCCCAACCCGGAAATTTTGCCGAACCTCTTCCCTTAAGAAGGTAGGGATCTTTTACTTGCCTAACATTTAATAGACAAGGGACCGCCTGCTTTACATCCCCTCCGAAGGATGGTATATCCACTACGTAATCCTCGTCTGAAATTACGTAACTTCCGAGTATACACTGATATACAAGCCTCTAGAAGGTGGGACGAGAACGCTGTATTTCCCAAAATGGGTACCCCATCCAAGTACTATTCGCGCTCGACGTTGCTTCAACGGAATATCGACTGATATTCACATTGAAGTCGCCTCTACGCTCGCTCCTTAAATTATTGTTTCTTAGCTTAAAAATTGTTTCCTTACCAAATTGGAAGAAGGTCGGTCAAGAGATGGTTGACATATTGCAAAAAAAAAGAAAAAAAATACAATTCTGACACCCTGTATCGTTCCACAGCAACAATTTACTGTTTGGTTATATCCTCATATTTTGGTCCAAGAAATCTACCCTTAAACTATGGCCTATTATTAATGGTCCACCATGTATGTACGTGCTTGATTTTAATTTATTATTTCAATTAGAGCTATGTACTACATTCAAATGTCAGGAGTAAGGCACGCAGGGCTCTACGTGATTTTCCGCGATATTTCAATTTAAACATCTAAATAATTCTTCCTACTATATTTTCGTTCTATTCAGATTTATAGTACAATGGAGATAGGATGTATTCAAATTAAAATTCATCTTCTCCGCGAAATAAATAAATAGGTAAATTAAATTTTGGTCTATTTGAAGTTATACATACATATTTCATTTGAAATATAAATTATGTGTACACGACCTAAAACATTAAACAGACAAAATGAGAGAACAGAATTGCCTGACGTTAATGCTTTCGAGCGCATACATAAAACTCACATTTTAACCCTTTATTTTAAATGTAGCTTCAAGACAACATTGCAATTTGCATTTAAAAATACGATTTCAAGACATTTATAAGTATATACAATGTGTTCAATGTACTGTGGATTTATGAGAAAAACTCATTTTTAGATGTGAAAGTATTAATATCTTGCCCCTCGCATGTCCTTTGCATTCTCGAGCGTAGAAATCTATGCAGTGCATTTTCGCCTGAAAGATGGTGAGGTATAGTAGGTTTCGTATATAATTCAACGATATAAAAAAGCTCGCAAAAACCGTAAAGGATACCGACCGCATAACACTTTCAGTTTATTTACAAAAAAGGCCATAAAGATGTTCGGCTTCTTTAATTATCATCACAAAAAATGGTCATACATATTTTCTAACAAGAATGTAGGCCAACCCCACTGAATATAATTGCTCTAGCCGATTGATGATAGGTTGGAATAAACACTATCGGGGGTGGACTAACTGTTTCCTCGCCATAAAAGTTTATAAACAAAAAAAAATTATTAAATCTTTCAATACATTTAACTGAATTTGTGGTTGGTTCCTTGTGAAACATTTTATAAATAATTCTAATTACAAGAAAATTTGCTTTTTAATGTTTCAAAATAAGTATATTGATATACTCTACATATGTTTCGGCTTATTAGGCCTTTCTCAAGAGTAAATACAAAGATTACTAAAGCTATAGAACAACATTCTACTATTTATAAAGGTACTAAATTCCAAAAATTGCAGGTTAAAATACCGGGCGTAATTAATGAAGGGTTTATGGCAATAAACGATAGTAAAATATAAAATTATAATTTAAAAGTTTCTTAGTACTGAGTCTATTATAGGAGTATTAAGGAAATTTAGTTGGTCATTAGCGGTACAGCGATTATTTCTAAGGAATTTTTTAATCTCTAATTGCTCGAGGTGATCTAAATGTTTCCCTTTTGTTTCTGCATGGATGAGCTTTACATTTTTAGAGTCTATAAAATGGTTGTTATTAATACAATGAGTAGACATCGCCGTGCTTTTAATATTGTTTAAAATTGAATTTTTGTGTTCTTTTACCCTCTTATCAATGCTCCTACCACTCTGACCAATATAAACTGCCTCACAGTCTCTACATTTGATTTCATAAACACCAGATTTGCTTAATTTATTAATTCTATCTTTATTATTAACTAGTAGTCTTCCTAAATTTGTTTTATTTACGTTTATTGTAGACGTACCGTTATTTAATTTGTTCGATATCTTGTTATTAAAATTTGGAACATGATTAATAAAACTAAATTTAGTTGGTTCCTTAGGTGCATTGAAAAATTCCTTTTGGATCATTTTTTCCGTTTGTTTTTTTATCATCTTCTCTATTAAGGACTCCTTGTATCCGTTATTTCTTGCTATTTGTTTAATATGAGAATGATTTTAACATTGAATTTAATATATTTTCTTCCAATTTGCGACAATTTTTTATTCTAAGTTTATTTATTTATTTGATTTTTGTTTATAATGGGTTCTAAATGGTATAGGGGTTGTGCTTAGCATCCATGCCCTTCGAAGGTGAAACAAATAAGCTTCTTTCTATTTCCCAAAGATCCTGAAAGGTATGTACAAATTTATATTACTGAAACAACTAGAAAGTAATGTTAGATATATACTAAACAATTAGCAGTTGAAAAGAAGTAATATGAAAGGAAATATTTTCTTATCAGAAATGTAATAAGTTACAGAATATGTTCATCAGTTTCTAATGAACAGAATTGTATTGTGACCATGAATAAGGTAATTAAGTAATGACTCTCAACTCGTACCATACTAAAGAACTTTTCATTGTATCAATTAAAAAAAATTAATAATTGGGCATGTGCAATAATGTGCATCATATAACTAACATAACCTCAAATTTTAAGTTTTTCAGGTGTATTCTCATTTTTAATACTTGTATACTCATTTCAGCTTGGAGCAATACTGACTCCAAGCAAATATTTAACAGTTCAGGCTAATAATTTTTCAATGTTGGTTAATGAAAATAGACTGCTAATTACAGGTTAGATTTCCAACCTACAAAAAGAGTCCTATTTTATTAGGAGAAAGTATTTAGAACGTCAAAAACATTACACTGAATTAGATTTTAGTTGAAAGTATGGAAACCAAGCTGAAATTTTAACAACAGCAACGAAATACTTATAAATGTTAAGAAATATATATTTTTGAGGTTAGCTATGCACATGCCCTATTCACGTATATTTGTTATTTTACGTAAACATTTTTTTCACTACTATTTGATTTGTAATATTCTATTCAACAATATAGCCAATATATAATACATAATGGCGTATAAGAGAATGGTCGGTAATGCAGTTTTTCGTTTTTTTAAATATCTTCCACATCTTTTAAAAATATGAAAAAATTTGGGAAAAGGCCTTGATAAATGAGTAATTTACAATGAAAAATTCAGAGTGGCCCTCTTTCTTAAAGTGCCAAAAAATTGTGTTCAAAAATTTGCAAAATTTTTTTGCATATGAAATTTGGATTTAAAAATTATGAAAAAAATTGGGTAAATAGTCCAACATGTAAGTAACAACTGTGAATTATTTCGGATTTTTTTGTACAACGGTATCCGAGGAAATTTTAAAAAACGAAAATCAAAAAATCCCTCACCACTCCTCCAATATGGCGGCTGCAGGCTTGAAATTTTGGGAAAATCATATTTGGGGTAAGCCCCTTCAAATAGTTGATAATAAACAAAATTTTGTTTGGGGGCAGATTTTAAATGCTTATCCTGCTATGCCCTTTTACATCCGTTGTAAAACACACTTTTCTGATATATTGTTGTTGTATGTTGCTGAGGAATTAGCTGATCTTTAAATCTTGTTTGATAATTATGGTGTGTTTGGTTAGTAAGAAAGGTTGATTTGTTTTTAACAACATAACGACATATCTCATAAATATATATACTAGGCAGAGTTAGTATTTTTAAGGTTTTTAAGGGTTCTCTGAACGATTCTCGGGGATGTAAACTTTCCATAATCCTAATGACAAGCTTTTGCAGAATAAATGCCCGACGAACATAGGTAGTACTCCCTCACAGCGTAATTCCATACCGTAGATGGGAATGTATGTTAGCGTAATAAAATGTCAATAAAGAACGTTTACAACAGTGATTTTTTAAGTTGCGCATACCGTAACAACATTTGCCGAGCTTCACACACACTGTCTATGTGAGCAGCCCACGTCAAATTTCGGTCGAACATGATGCCCAAGATTTTAGCAGAATCTGTTACTAAAAGTTCATCGTTAGCGTTTTGCTCGATGTTATACCTAAATGATACAGTAGTTGTTTATTAAGTGTAAGCCGGTTTTTCTCTGACCAAATTATAATGTCCCTGTATAGATCTTTCGATATATTTTTTACTGCGTCAGGACTTTTTTGAACAACTAAAAAGTTAGTATCATCAGCGTAACAAGTAATACAAATATTGTATTTGCTTTGAATGTATAACGCAAGATCGTTGGCAAAGAGAAGGTAAATAAATGGCCCCAGTATGAAGCCTTGTGGTATACCGGCATTTATTAGATATTCATTGTTCTTTGTTCTTCACATAGACTACTTGCGCATGGTTTTTAATATAGCTCGATAAAAAAATCTAAAGCAGGGCCCCTAATTCCATATCTAAACAACTTTGCAATAAGTAACTCATAATCTATACAATCAAATGCTCGTGAATAATCTATAAAGAGACCAAAAGCATATAATCCTTTATCTAAGGCGTCTACTACTGAGCTGTGAAAGTTTACTAATGCAGTGTCAGCACTTCTATTTTTTAGGAAACCGTGCTAAACTGACAATAAAAGGTTATTTTTAAGAAAGAATCCACTTAACTGCTCTGAAAATGCAAGTTCTATAACCTCCGACACACTTGAAATGATGTAATCGCAACGATAATTATTATAAGAGTTTTTGTCTCCTTTTTTAAATAGTGGAATAACTTTATTAACTTTTAAGTTGTCAGGGAAAATTCCATTTACAAAGCATAGAATAATTATGCAAGTTAACGGTAAAACGAAATTATTTTTACATTTCTTCAATAGATTGTGGTCTAAAGCCCATAGTTTTGGAGAAAAAAAAAACAAAACAACCATTTCGAAATTTTTAGTAATATTGTTTGAGAACTGCTGGAATGTCAAGGTAAGATTTATTATCGTCACGTATGTCGGCGCCTTTGACCATCAAACACGCTAATGCGGCCCCATCAAAGTGTCGTGCTTCTTTGTTTGGAACCGCGTGGCGACCACAAGTCGGTAATCACTACACTTTTTTACAACTTTTTAAAAGTAGTAAGAAACTTCTATGATTCGGAACTATACGTCCATTGACCCAGAAAAGAAGTGGTTCTCAAATGTCTCCTACCATAACATTCAAATTTTTGACCTAGGTCAGTTTTTTTTAAAGTGCCCCAGAGGAAAAAGTTATATAGGTTTTTTGTTCGTCTAGTCTGTTCCCATTATCAGTTTTTTTTAATGACATGAAACTAATTACAACCCGTATAATTTGTATTGTACAGCAGTAATAACAGTATGATTGTTTGTATAAGGAAAATATGACTCCTCTACATTCAACTATAATCAAAACACAAGTGCTGACAGACAAAAATGTTATTGTATAATTACCTCAACAGATGCTTACCTGATAAATTTCGACGACCGCCCAGATCCTTAACCCCGGAGGGATTAAGGGAGAAATCACTCGAATGGTCAATTTTTTCCGCCCATTTCCTGAAATAAATGAAGCCAGATTAATGTAATGCCTAATTCACTTAATTGGAGAAAATTATGTGGAGGAGCGAATGACAAAAGTTATAAACGAATTGGTTTCCGATAAGTAAACTTTTATTTAGCAAACTCAATAAGTTTTCAACCTAATTAAATATAATGTAATGAAAATTTCCTTTCGCATTCGACAGCACCGTTGATTGAAAGCATGAAAATTTAATTTTTAGACGTCCTCTGGTAAAGAATAATAAAAAATTGTGTGTACAATATCCAACAAACAGCAGTGGGCGTAGGTGACGGGCGTCGAGGCGAGTTTAATCTACAAAATGATTGGACCAGCAAACTTTTCAATTTTATCAGTAAATAACCGAACAAGCAAAAAAATATTTTGATAATCTGGAAAAAATAACTAAAATATAGGCCGAAATCTGTGGCCTACGCAGGGGTTTAACATTATAAATACTTTAACGAGTGACTCTAAAATGTGTTGTTTCAATGGGGGATGGCTGGTTCTCTACCACCCAATATACAGAGTGAACCAAATTAGATGGGACTTGAGGTTTTCTCTAAGACTATGGCAGATAGACAACAACCAATATAGGTGTCCTGAGCTCGATATTCGAGCTTCTATCTTTTTCGACTACCGAGCTAGAGCGCGTTTTTGGAAAATTGGCATTTTTGGATGACCTTTATCTCAATTACCAAGTGTCGAATCGAAAATCGAGTAACACATTCTTAAGGCACTTTTTTGAGTAGAATATGTTGCTGATAAGAAAAAAATTATGCATGCCTCAGTTTTCGAGATATAAACGTAACTTGTGTTGTTTTCTTTTAAATGGAACAATTATTTCATTATTCGATCACAACTTAAATTAGCTATCCAACGATATTGTAGAAGAACGCACTACCGGGCGTCAAAATGACGCGACACCAATTTATTTCTCAGGGGGCGCCAGTCGCGTGCTACCCCGTTCTTCTAACTCCCAGGCGGGCTCGAGATAAGATGCACTTCGATAGCCGAATAATGGACCAAGGCTGCACTACCTCAAGTCTTTAACGGCGCTCACTCTGGCAGTGAATTCCTGGATTTAGGTTTTTGTACCTTTCGAAAAGCTAAATTTTTGCATTAAAAAAATCCCGATCGAAGAATTTCTCTCCGGTGGGATTAATTTTTGTCGTGCTGATCACGCTTTTGTCTGCTAATAACGGACTCTACACCCGAGGATTTTTGAGAAAAACGCATAAAAAATCCCTATCAAACCTCCGTACAACAACTAGAAGGTCGAGTGTCGACACATCCGGTTTTCGGTACGAAAATTCCAGGGATTATAGACTAGCAACAAGTCTCAAGATGAATTAAGATGCAATAGTTCAAAGAATCCGTTTATTTAACAGATATGGTTATATAAAAAGGGGTTATAGCAAAATTCTTATTGTAAGAATCGCGCCTTCCCCAATTAAGACAAACGGCTTTCAGACCATACAAGTGAGAGCGCTTACGCTAACGATCGATTAGGTAGAAAAGATTCATGCATACCTTCTCAGAATCAAAATGCGAGCTTTTAGAGAAGTCTTAGACTCTTGTGATTTTAATAATTACGGCTGACATTTTAACTTAAAAAATTTTACTAAATAAATTTAGTTTCGCTAGAGACTACTTAGCTTTAAAGTTCTTGTTTCGTGGCGGTTCACGTACTCAAACACATTCGTGAGGACTTATAACCGCATAAGTTTAATGGCGTTCAATCAGTCCACAATTTACTTGCTCCTATGCAGTTGTTCAATATTATCGATATGGCAGCAACCCACCTTCGAAAGGGGCAAAATTGAATTTTTGGTTTTTATGCACAAGGCATTTTCCTGTATAACTTTGGCTTTCCTACCATCGCTTTGTCGGTACCACTCAACGCGCTCGACCAAATTGCGAGCCGCTGAGTTAATCCAAACTCTTTCCATGCGAGAAACCGGCCTTGTGCATTGATTTTTATCAATTTTTGCTTATCGGCACTACGCCGGCTTTGTCAAAATCGTCTATTTTGCCTTTTAGATGCAATGCATTGCTAAAACTCTATGCTCATACTTTAGAACAGGGCATTCAAGGTCAATGTCTTTGGTGGAGGAATAGAAATGAAAAATATTTTAAAGTATATTTTCGTGGTACTTTTTAAACTGGCTTTGGAGTACTTTTGAAAAATCCATTTTTAAGCCCAATTTTGGCGTACTTTTGAAAAATCAATTTTCAAGCCAAATTTCAACGCAGTTTTGAAAAATTAATCTGCAAGTGAAATTTTGGCGTACTTTTGATAAATCGATTTTCAAGCCAAATTTCGACGCAGTTTTGAAAAATTAGTCTGCAAGTGAAATTTTGGCGTACTTTTGATAAATCGATTCTTGAGCCAAATTTCGACGCCCTTTCAAAAATATTATTTTTCAAAGTCCAATTTGTGGTACCTTTGAAAACGTATATTATTCATAAATCTTTGTCATTATATACTTTCGCTCTCATATCCTGAACCAAAACATATTTTCCTAAGTGAAAATTCGGCGTTTCTTCGAATTTTCACCTGGTCATTTCTAACGCCTTATAGAACCCAAAACGGTCCTTGTGGGTTGGTCTGTGCCTCTTGAGTCCCTCAGACTCTTAAAAAATGTCTTTTAATGAAATTTTTGCCTAAGTGGAATTTTGATTCTGTCTTCAACTTAGGACGATTTTGGAGAGTTCTACAACATTCTCAATGGACTAGGCGAGGTAGAAAGTACACATCACTTACAACGAACTTCTCTTATAACGAACCTTTTTTGCCGGTTCCTTGAAGTACGTTATAAGCGAATGTAATTGTATCTTAACATTCAACCACATGTATGTGTTACTATGCTTTTGAATATCGTGAATTGCTAGAATGTGCCCACACGTTGCAGAATAGACGCTTTAATGCCTTAACTATTATTTCAAAGACAATTAACTAACTGTAAGCTGTTTAATATGACATTACACAAGTAATGAGACGAACAGCCAGAGGTCCGCAAACAAGCTAATAAAGCAGCACCTTTAACAACTATAACTGTGTAAACCTACTTTACGGCCCCTTTGTGTCACTTCTACACAGGCACGTTAAGTAAGCAAAGTACAAACAAGGAGAGAGACGAGGGTGGTTTCGATTGTAAACTAAATATTCGCAAAACAATTAACTGCTCAATTAGCCAGATGATGGTTTAGTCCGAATTCGGCCTGTATACACACCTGTTCTCCGAGCTGGGGCCTTCTAGAAGCTGAGGGGTGGAGGTGGCTTTTGCTCGACGACCGACACTGCCCAACGGTGACCGCCGCCTATTTCCTTCGTGTAACGGCTGAAACAATAAGAAGGTGGTATTAAATCTACGAAAACAATAGGCTGGGTTACAGCGGGAAATGGTATAAATCAGTTGAGAAGTTTTTAGTCCCTTCAAATTAGTAAAAAAATCGCTGTTTTATGGAAAATTTTCCCACAGTTATGAGACCTGTAAGAAGTGAAGTATTTGGGTTGTCTAAACATGTTTTTCACCCCCCGCAGTTCTAAAAAAGGGTGGTTTTTGAGAAATATATAAATATATATGAATTTTAGCGTTTTTTCGTCTTTTTCTCTATTTTGAGGAAAAGCTATGCATTTTGGTGAAAAATATCAAGTTTTGTCTCTACCTTTTTTTTTTTTCGAATTCCACATAGTTTCGCCACTAGAGGGCGCGAAAGAAATAAATATACATATAGACTTTTGCTCTTTTTTAGATTTTGAGCCAAAATTATGAGATCAAAGTTGTAGAATAGAATATATAATATGTAATATACAGTGTGTCCCAGGATAGATGTAACAAGAGGTGTAATGGACCAAAAATTTTGGTATTTTGGAATGGTATTTGGGGATTGAGTCCTGCTTGTTGTAAAACTAAAGAATACAAAAAATGACGATTTGGTGTTCTACAGGGTGTTTTATAAGCAAAGTTGTAAAAATCACCACTAATAAAGTACCTTTATTTTTCAAAATATGAAAAGAAAAGTTATTTAGAATGCAATTTTATACCTCTATACCAAATTTCAGGAATATAAAATTATTTTTTTGAAACTTCCCATTTTTTCAATAAATTAGTATTTTATTTTGAACCATTCAATTAAAACTGCATAGAAATTATTTTTTGTGAAATAATATTTAAAGTTATGTAGAAGCTAAAAGTAGGCTATGAGAAAAGCAGTTATTATTGAAATATCTGTCAAACGTAGTCAATATTATCCTTAATTTCTGTTTCAAATTAACGAACCAAGCAAAAAAACCGCTGCCCAATGAATCACTACTTCCACATCCAGATTCTTTTCCAAGTCACTCACAACGAAAAAATTTTTGTATGTGGAAATAATTTTTTATGAAACTTTAATAATATAATATTTAAAATCCTCTACCCCAAAAACCCATAAACCGATACCCCACATCGGTAGCGGGGTGGGGGTGGATGAAGTAAAAAAACATTTTGAGGTTTCTAGTTCTTGTACACACACTAAATCACAATTTTTTTTCATCCCCTTTAATAATGGGGTGGGGGTGGTAAGGGGGGTGGCTAATGCCAAAATTTTTTTGAGACCTTAGCTTCTCTTGTATATACTAAATACCAATTTTATGGACTCTTACCTGCTTGATTTACCTATTTTCCCCAAATTTACCCCAATTTATCCCCCAATTCTTCGACGGAACAAGTTGAAAATATAATCTAGTTCTAGATCTCGTTAAAGTACATATGTGTACCAAACTTCAAGACAGACAGACCGACAGACAGAAAATTTTTTTTCGCTCAAACTTAAAATCTCGACGTTTCGTGACATTCTAAGCCTATTTGAACAATAAAAATTTTAAAAAATTTTTTTGTCGTTACTATACTTCCACTGGATGTGGAAGTAATTAAGTGAAAATGGTACTCACAGTGCGTGAAAAAATTTATATTGTGCAATGCTACGGAATTGGCGGTGAAAACTCGCTAAGAGAAGTGGTAAGCCAATTTAATTTGAAATTTCCAAACACTGCTTTGTCACGTACTCAGGGGATGAGAATAATTAAAAAGTTTCTGGCTACTGGTAGGGTTCTTAACATGAAAAGAAAAATAAAAGCATATGATGAAGACAATGTTGGGGCTATTATAGCTCATACCTCTGTTATAGAAAATCCTAGGATGCCACTAAGAGAGAGATCAGCTCTTATTAATATTAGCAAATCTGAACTCCAAAGAATTTACAAGGCAAAGAAAATTAGGGCATATAAAGCAAATTATAAACATGCTTGAAGAGGGAGATGACGGCCGTAGGTTGGATTTTTGTTTTACCATTGGAGAAAAAATCATGGAAGAGAGATTTTCTCATAATTTCATAATTTTCTCAGATGAATCTACATTCACAACCAGGAATATAAAATAATTTTTTTGAAACTTCCCATTTTTTCAATAAATTAGTATTTTATTTTGAACCATTCAATTAAAACTGCATAGAAATTATTTTTTGTGAATTAATATTTAAAGTTATGTAGAAGCTAAAAGTAGGCTATGAGAAAAGCAGTTATTATTGAAATATCTGTCAAACGTAGTCAATATTATCCTTAATTTCTGTTTCAAATTAACGAACCAAGCAAAAAAACCGCTGCCCAAGGAATCACTACTTCCACATCCAGATTCTTTTCCAAGTCACTCACAACGAAAAAATTTTTGTATGTGGAAATAATTGTTTATGGAACTTTAATAATATAATATTTAAAATCCTCTACCCCAAAAACCCATAAACCGATACCCCACATCGGTAGCGGGGTGGGGGTGGATGAAGTAAAAAAACATTTTGAGGTTTCTAGTTCTTGTACACACACTAAATCACAATTTTTTTTCATCCCCTTTAATAATGGGGTGGGGGTGGTAAGGGGGGTGGCTAATGCCAAAATTTTTTTGAGACCTTAGCTTCTCTTGTATATACTAAATACCAATTTTATGGACTCTTACCTGCTTGATTTACCTATTTTCCCCAAATTTACCCCAATTTATCCCCCAATTCTTCGACGGAACAAGTTGAAAATATAATCTAGTTCTAGATCTCGTTAAAGTACATATGTGTACCAAACTTCAAGACAGACAGACCGACAGACAGAAAATTTTTTTTCGCTCAAACTTAAAATCTCGACGTTTCGTGACATTCTAAGCCTATTTGAACAATAAAAATTTTAAAAAATTTTTTTGTCGTTACTATACTTCCACTGGATGTGGAAGTAATTAAGTGAAAATGGTACTCACAGTGCGTGAAAAAATTTATATTGTGCAATGCTACGGAATTGGCGGTGAAAACTCGCTAAGAGAAGTGGTAAGCCAATTTAATTTGAAATTTCCAAACACTGCTTTGTCACGTACTCAGGGGATGAGAATAATTAAAAAGTTTCTGGCTACTGGTAGGGTTCTTAACATGAAAAGAAAAATAAAAGCATATGATGAAGACAATGTTGGGGCTATTATAGCTCATACCTCTGTTATAGAAAATCCTAGGATGCCACTAAGAGAGAGATCAGCTCTTATTAATATTAGCAAATCTGAACTCCAAAGAATTTACAAGGCAAAGAAAATTAGGGCATATAAAGCAAATTATAAACATGCTTGAAGAGGGAGATGACGGCCGTAGGTTGGATTTTTGTTTTACCATTGGAGAAAAAATCATGGAAGAGAGATTTTCTCATAATTTCATAATTTTCTCAGATGAATCTACATTCACAACCAATGGTGTTGTTTCATCTCAGAATTGTCGGTTTTGGGCTTCTGAAAATCCAAATTTTAGAATTCATCGTAGAAGACAATATTATAAAAAAGTGAATGTGTGGTGTGCCGTTTCTTATCACGTTGGAGTTATTGGACCTTATTTCATTGAGGGGAAGTTCAACCAGCACACTTATTTACAGCTTCTTGAAAGATTTTCTGAAGAACATTTAAATTTTTTAATCGATATGCCTTTAGTTCATTTTCAACATGATGGTTGCCCTGGCCACTCCACGGAAATGGTTAATCGGTGGTTGAATTTAAATTTTGGAGAAAATTGGATTGCCAGGAATGGACCGATCAAGTGGCCGGCGAGATCCCCAGACCTATCAATATTGGATTTCTTTTTATGGGGTCGCCTCAAGCAGTTGGTTTACGCTGAACCACTTCCTAACGATGTAGCAGTATTGAAGCAGAGAATTACAAATGCCGTAAACTCCATACCGTTAGATCATATTCGAAACAGTTTTAAGGACTTCAGGCGAAGGATCGAAATGTGTGTGGATGTGGGTGGTAGCTACGTCGAATAATAAAAAAATTGTAAACATTGTTTTGTATTAGTCAATAATTAATTTGTTTGTGAATCTGTTATGTTTTTGACATTTATTACTTGTTATAATTTTTAAACCTCATTAATCTTCTGTTAGTAATTGTTTCTTGTTTTACAATTAGTTCGATTAACATTATACCTTCTTACATCTCGTATATTCAATTTTTTATTTACCAATAGCCTCCTTTTTGAGATGATTAACATTTGCTCCTACACAACTTTAAATATGAATTCAACTCTTAATTCGCAAAAAATGGGAAGTTTCAAAAAAATAATTTTATATCCTTGAAATTTGGTATAGAGATATAAAATTGCATTCTAAATAACTTTTCTTAGTGGTGATTTTTACAACTTTGCTTATAAAATACCCTGTAGAACACCAAATCAAGTCATTTTTGGTATACTTTAGTTTTACAACAAGCAGGACGCAATCCCCAAATACCATTCCAAAATTCCAAAATTTTTGGTCCATTACACCTCTTGTTACATCTATCCTTGGACACACTGTATATTCTTATGAAAAAAAAAAAACTAGAAAACACCTGATAGTGAATTTTATGTTCTATAACTTTGATCTCATGTAATTTTTCATAAAAATGCATAATTTAGGCTCAAAATCTAAAAAAAGGCACAAAAGTCTATATGTATATTTATTTCTTTCGCGCCTTCTAGCTGCGAAACTATGCTGAATTCGAAAAACTTATAGGAAATTTTATGCTCTACAACTTTGCTCTCTTGATATTTTTCACCAAAATTCATAGTTTTTCCTCAAAATAGAGAAAAAGAAGCAAAAACGCTAAAATTCATATATATGTATATATTTCTCAAAAACCACCCTTTTTTAGAACCGCGGGGGTGAAAATCATGTTTAGACAACCCAAATACTTCACTTTTTATAAATCTCATAACTGTGGGAAAATTTTCTTTAATTTTTCCTAATTTGAAGGGACTATTTGTGATATATTAAAGATGATCAATAGGGTCGTTGACCATTTTTTAAAAATTTTATATTCAAGTACTTTACTAAATTTTATTTGGCCCGTATTTCTTCATTTTACAATCTAAAGTCATTTTAATAGTGAAATTAATTATTTAAAATAAGAAATTTTGAATTTGCGTCCATCGCCACGTCAGATGTGAGAGCATGCGCAGTTAAATAAAGGAATAATCGACGGGCGTCGTTTGCTTCGCTTATTTGCTGTTAGTGTTAGTATCGATGTGAGTCATTGTCAAATTATTTCAAAGAAATACTAATCTCAAAGGACCCCGCAGTTTTTCATAGGAAAATGGGTTTCAGTCGATTGTTCTGAAACTTCGGGAAAATGTTCTCCTGGGCCCCCCTGATTAAAAGTCTCCATGGCCACCAGTCCGACCGAATTCGATTTTTTGATCGAAACTGTGAAAATTTGAGATCTTGCACCATGGCGTTTGTTTCTTCTTTATACATATACATATAAGCGTGTATGTATGTGTATGTGTGCGTGTAAAAATACAAGTAAACTAGATAAAAAAGTCTATAACCAGAAATTATTTGCGAATATACAGGGCGAGCCAAGACGAAATTACAGAATCAAGTGTTTTTTTTTTAATGGAATGCTATGTATTGCAGTACATTTTTTGAAGCCTGTTTCTAGACTCTATTCATTCCTATATTATTATTGACTATCTCCCAACCACTTGGATGTAATGAATTTTTTTGTTGGAACATCTGCAGATGCATATTGAAAAAAATCACCAGTCACAATTATGGGTTTTAAGAAAAACTTATGTGAATACTAGTTACGAGACATCTAATTAATGTTTTTGAATCATTCTCACTTCGTAAAAATGTACAGGGTGGCCAAAAGTTATTTTTCAATTAAGAATTTTTTAAATTGAACTTTCTTAATTTCTTTCAAATGGAACACGCTGTATATTTTTCAACGATGTGATGTAGAAATGAAAAGCGAACATTTTTTGTAAGTACTTCCATATAACTAATTTTCGTCTTATTTCGCAATAAGTACAAAATTCAAGAATAAACCTAAAAAATAAAGGTTTCTTCAAATAATTCATTAGAAAAAATTATAATAAGTGGGGCAACATATGGAGCACTTATTGTAATTTTTTCTAATGAATTATTTGAAAAAACCTTTTTAAACCATTGGAACATATATTTTACGTATATTATACATTTGGCACATTCCTATTACAATACTTAAACAGAAAATCCGTAACAGTATTTAGTAAAACCTTTTTAAACCATTGGAACTTATATTTTACGTATATTATACATTTGGCACATTCCCATTACAATTCTTAAACAGAAAATCTGTAACAGTATTTAGTAAACACGCTGTATTAATCTCCACAATAAAAATGGGGAGGTTACCGCAATTGGTCCAAAATCGAAAATTGAGAAAAGACTAGATCTTTGCGTTTTGAGGTCCGGGGAAACAAAAAAGTCCGAGTGCTGCGAGCAAGGCCCCCCACACGGGGGGTCAGTAGGTACCGAGTCAGTAGGGCCCAGCCACTTTAAGGGCCCAGTTAGATCAGTAAACGCAATATTTCTCATTAATTATGAGACCTGGATAAAAAAAAAATTTTCACATTTCTCCCCCCGCTCATCAATTATCAAGCACGGGGGCCCGCCAGAGATCTTGACAAAAGAGTTTTTTCAAATTTCTCCCCCCCACTCACCAATTATTAGGCGCGGGGGCCCGCCAGTGAATTTATTACCGGGGCCCAGGATTTGATGTGGGGGGCCTGGCTGCTAGTGCTCCGAATAATCCTCAATCGTTGCCGCTTATAGGAGAACTATTGAAGAGAGAATGATCACAGAAAATTTTTATTTCTAAATTTGATAACGAATGTTGTGGCGTATGTAAGATTTTGTTGAAAATCTCGTTTTTGTTGTATTTGTGGGGAAATTTAAATCAAATTTTGTTTAACATTTATAAATGAAAAATTTCTTTTGATCTTAAGTATTTCAGTCTGGTACTTACAAATATTGCGTATTATTGAAAATTTTTAAAGATGCTGAAGGATTGCACCATATCACCAGTAATGTCTCCATTAAACTGCCAATTTCAATATTTTTACGATTTCGGTGCTGCCTCAAGGAAAAATTACGAGGGACTAATGGAAATAAAAATGTTAATTACGAACATAAAACTTTACAGATAGCTATTTTACGTTGGGTTCAAATTTTACCTTTCTGCTATTCAAAGCAATCCCCGTTTCAATTTCAAGTACAAATTTAATTCCCCTTCTGGTTGTTCTCGTTAAAAACATAACATCTTACGTTCTTGATGGTGCTTAGAAAACCACTATATAAATAAGGCATAGTTTTGTCTTGTAATTAATTTCGAAACAACGCAAAACAAGGGATGTTAGAATTCCGTCTTGACAATTCCGTACTGGGTGATTAGTAGAAGTGGCATTAATCTCGAAACGTATATAGGATTTATTTCATTTATAAATGAGAACCTATATGTCAGACATTGATTTTCTTTCTTGAAATGTAAGGAAAGATGCAAAATTAATCGCGGTCATACTATTTCAAGAAAAATAATGTAACGAATATAACAGACGTTTTAATCCGTTCACTTTTCAAGTTTCTAGGAATGCAAGACACAGAGGAAACAATTACAAGGTATTACGAAAAAGAGGAAAATATCTTCTAAATCTGTGACATCTGACTATTAACAGATATTATTTAATGTCTGGATAAGAATACTCCAACTGTATTGCAAAGGAAATTTTATCTTGTTATAGCATGTAATACTGCGCGTAGCCCAGAAGACAGAGACCATTTTACAATGAAACCTACAAAAACTTGGAAAATTAATAATTTTTTTTAATGGGCTCGTGAAAGTGTATAGGATAATGTTCTGAAAAGTTTACATTCTGCTCGGATGCAGAACAAAAAAAAATTGAAAAAAAATTTTTTTTCAGCAATTTTTTCAAAATATTCAAATTAAGTCAAGGTAGGAAAAAAAATACAGGTGTATAGACCACATGTCTCTGAACAAAAAATGCCCTGATAAAATTTATCGCTAAAGCCACGGTTTTCCCAAAATAGTGAAGTAACTTTGTCACTCTGCGCGGCCAAGCGCACGGTTAAATGCATACTATGGAACTTCTAAAAATTCTTAGCAGTTCTAACGAGTAAAATAAAGCTTTTTTCTTTCTGATTACACATTTTTAACATTTTTCTTAGTGAATAGGAGGATAAATAGTGAATATGGAGGGGAAATGTATAATTATGAACGCATACACAGACAGCACACATAGCCGCTGAATCGCTCGCATGAATTTTTACGTGCCTTTACTGTATTGTATTTATTACAGGTACACCTATCCACATTTTAGCTACATCCAATGGATTCCTTAACATTTGTTAATGTATTGGAAAAGTTCCAGAATTTATATTCAAAACAATCAAAGATATTTTCAGAGTTATAAGGATAAGATCGTGACGATCGCAATTTCTGATCACGATGGGATTGATCATATTTTCGAAAAAATACATACAAGTAAAAAAATTTGTGTTTGAACATTCGAAAAGTATACAATTTTTCCGAAATAGTGATATTTTGTTTTTTCCAATAGGTCAATTTCTCGACAAGTTACAGCCTCCAGTACATACATTTATCAAGAAAAATCATCAAGCAAGGAAATTAAAATGATTTGAAATGTACTTTTTTTTTAATCCTCGTTACTACAACGTTATAACTCATAATAATCATGAAGTGTACATACTTTTCAACAGTTTTCAATGAAGAAAGAATTTTTTTGAAAGGCTTTTATTTTTTTCTATATTGTTTATTGCGACGATTGAGTTCGGGCGTGATAGTATATTTTTCCCATCAATCCTTTGCTTGTATTGTTTAAAACACAAAAGCATCAGAAAGCTACAATTTCCGTCTTTTAAATCACCAACACTCATATAGATTGAACAAATTCTGATTTAGTGACATGTAATTTAGTGCGTCGATGTCACAATCATGCGTATTCAAGCGCGCGCACACATGGATCTCGCTCCGAGTTATAACGTTACACTTGGCTATTTTTTCCAGGAAAACCGTGGCTTTAGCGATAAATTTTGTTAGGACATTTTTTGTTCGTAAATACGTAATCTATCCATCTGTATTTTTTGTTTTTTCCTAGCTTGACTTAATTTCAAAATTTTGAAAAAATGGATGAAGAAAATTTTATTTTTCACTTTTTTTCTGCATCCGAGCGAAATGTAAACTTTTTAAGATATTATTCTATACACTTTCACGAACTTATTAAAAAAAATTATTCATTTTGTTTTTGTAGGTAAATACCTTCATCGATTGGGCTAGCGGTAAATAGGCCATTTTGTAATACTTGTAACTCAGAGAAATCGCTTAAAATGTTAAATATAGCAATTTTCCAATCAAACGTTGTCTTTTTTGAGCCATGCCTCCCTCCCTAATGTTCGCCTCACCCCCATAAAAGCGAACGTATTTTCTGTTCATGTACATTGTGTACACATTTATTTCATTCATATCGACTATGTTTTTAAAATTACTTTTTGTACGCATTGTACATAAAAAAAAACCTAAATTATAATGCAAAAGTATATTTTTTTTAGTAAGACAAGCATTTCTTGCCTCAGCCGCAATATATTATGACTATGCGCTGAAAAAAAAACAGCGTTCATTATACAAAGAAAATAATGTGGTGGGGTTGGGCCGTAACTATCAAATCTCAACTGGGAACCTCAATTTTTTATTAGAGATTCAAATTCTACACCCCGAATTACGAGGTTCTGTTCGAAACATTTTTTTCGATTCATGATAGATGGCGCTGTAATCGCAGAAAATCAGATTTTACAATTACTTGAATAACTCGAGAAATACACTTCAGATCGAAAAATAAAAAATACGTGTTCAATATTTTAAAAAAGCTATCCAGTGATACCGCCGCCCGTCGCCCGCCGCCCGCCGCTCTTTCAGCGTCCTCCACGTCCAGGGTTGGAAAAAAAAAGTTTTTTTTTTTTCATCTTAAACAAAAAAACTGTTTTTTTTTTAATTTTCAACAGTTTTTTTGCTTTTAAACAGTTTTTTTCAATGTTTTAAATGGCATGTTTAAAATATGAAACTAAAATTAAATGGTGCCAAGTTACTGTATCTGCTACTACCACTTGATGCCAGATGACGCTCTTAAACGGATTTTACAGCACTCTACAAATAAAACGTTCAGTTTAGTGCAAGTGACCACCTACCATTTGTCTCATAGAGTAAGACTACAGAGGCTACTTTTTTGTGAATGCATTTACTGTTTATATCGGAATTATTTATCAGAATGGACCATCATCGGCACTTTTCCTGCTTTTCCACAATCTCCAAAATAATACATTTCTTTAAAACATCGCGCTGTTTTAAACAGTTGCAGTAGTTTAAAACATCGCATTGTGTATTAAATACGTTTTAAACATTTATTTAAAACATGGTGCGATGTTTTAAACATATTGTTTAAAACATGCCAACCCTGTCCACGATTGTCGGTGAAGATCTTAAATAGACCAATCTAGATATGAATGCACAAATAAGGGTACTGTGTACTGTGCTTTCAACCTTCAATTATTGTTCCTATCTGTCCTTTCCAGATCCTTTTTGTTGCTACGCTACGCTGATGAGGAACAATAATTCCGAAACACGTGTCCGTAGCTACTTCGAGTTTAAATAGTATTATTTACATCTGGTAAAAATTCTTCAACGTTGTGGACATTATTGCAAAGATATTCTCTCAGACGGAATTATCTCCTAATTCAGCTTTGTTCCAACGGTCGATGTTGATTCCATTTATATTAAAGTTCAAACCATTAATCCCATCTTGTTGGGTATTACTCCGCAGTTTTAAGCTCACGTTTGATGTTACTAAAAGGATCCACCTATTCAGGAAGTATAACGGGAAGTCATAATTTAAAAAGCGCATCGGATACCCTTTATATTTTTATAGAGTTGGACAATCTCTACTATATATAGGACAAAGTATATACTTTGTACTTTTCTTGGCATTCTCACTTCCTCGTTTCTGTCAGAGTTGTTCTTTTCGCAATTTGTTTTCTTCTAGCGCGGTTGTTCTAATTAGATTCTATTTTTCTGTGTTCGATCTATATTCTTAATTCTTTTACGCCGATATCTTTACATTTTTTAAATAGATCCTAACATTCTTGATACAAACTAGTGGATGAATTATACTCTGCGCCGATTTACTGAGCTTTTTATATAATTGTTACACATTCTATAAGATACTCTTCGCCGTTTTCTTGTAAATAATGTTACTTTTTAGACATTCTAAATTTTGTGATACCAGCTTTGTTGTAAAAAAAAATGAAAAAAAAAACACCCTGTCAAGGATTCGAACACAAGACCTTTGGATTGCCAAGCAAGCAAGAAATATTTATTTTACAGATTGCGCCTCGCCCGAAACCTGGCCCGGAGGCAAGCAGACAAAGAGAGTCCGGTTTGGCTAAACGATAATTAATAAAACAATGGTAAAATTCCTATCCGCCTGTGGCGGATTTAAAAATTAACAATAAAATTAAAAAATGCTGTCCACATGGACCTAAAACTAATTCATATAAAACTAATTCATATGAAACTAATCACTGGTTGTAGCACTGAATACATTTGGACTGTTGACTCGGGTGACAAGCTAAACGAAAAAACCCGTACGAGAACTGCCGACCTGGTGGTCTCCCTGACGCCAGGAAAATGTGGTAGAAAAAGGATAGGGTTTAACATGTTTGAATTTTTTAAAAAGGTTATCGGCCAAAAGGGAATTTTTGATAAAAAAAAGAGGACGAATAGAATAAAAAAGAGAACAAAAATAGAACATAAAGAAAGAGAATAGAAATGATTGGAAAGATAAAGTTGAGGAAAGATCAAAGGTGGGGAAATGGTAGCCTTTGGATTGCCAGACAAAATCTTAGCCATTGGACCATGATACATCACTACAAAAATTTAATATCTGTAATATACAGTAGTGGCAGCCAAAGTTCTTGGGTCGATCCCCATAATAAGATAGAGTGAAATATAAAGAGCAAAATAATGTACGCGAAAGAGACCGATATAACAACAACGATGCCAGCACTTGTGTATGTTAAGAGTTCCGCCCTCTATCCCCTCTTATTGTCCCTCCTACAGCTTGAGATGTTTATGATGAAAACAGCAGTATCCTAAAAATTGTTTAGTACATTTCAAGATGAGTTGGAATGTACTACTCTTGTCAAAAATGATGTTACGCGTATTGGAGTTTGCTGGAGGGTAGTTATTTGATACATTTTTTAATGCTCAAATAACTAATATACTGTTTTATTTTTGCGCATTTTTAGCCATGTGGCGTGAAAATTAAACTAGCATTCCCTAGGTACATAAATAAAATAAATAAAATTTCTTTAAATAAATAGGATTTCTCCCCTTTCCAGATCATAGTGATTTTAGGTGGGGATGTCTAAGCGAATACTCTGCACTGATGGGATAAAGTGGGGTAAAAAGAAAATGCGAAATCGGATGAAATTCAATTATTGATTAATACGGCTTTATTTGCAATTGGTTTCTTGTTAAAATAATTTAATTAACAGTAGCTCATAGAAACATTATGATTTGTTAAACTTATTTAGATTTATGCTGCGTATTTTAACATGGCGTAAAATAATTTACGCTCCCCAATCTCCCCCAATATCAAATCTCGGTATGCTTTGCCGGCAACAGGTCAGAAGCTCCTCCCACAGTCTACACGTGCGCACTTCCCGTTGGGATGTCTAAATTAAACAGGCAGGCAAATATGGGCGTGCCGTTTTTTTTTAATCCATAGTTCACCCATGTCCTCAAAACATAATCTTTGTCTAATTATGAAGAAATGACAGAAACAGAATGAGTTGACGCAAATGTATCACAAAGAAAATTCAGTAAAAGAGGAAGGATTATCTTGACGACTAAAAGTAGCTAGAGAGAAAAGTGGCAACAGCGTAGGTTAAATCTCTTTCTTTTCAGCATATTATTTGTCCATTTCTCTTCTCTTCTACCTTACATTGGCATCCACTCAATATTTTAACATGGCACTACTGTATATTATTATGAAATATATATACAGGGTGTCCCAGAATTGAGTTGCCGGACGGGAACCTGTGATTCCTGAGTTCATATTGGGCCTATTTAACCCAACTTACCTTAGTCCAAAAATGCATTCCTGAGGAAGTACATTCTCTTAAAGTGAGACAGAAAAAAAACGTTTTTTCCAATAACTTCCGTTGTATGGAAGATAAAATTTTCAAATTTGGATGGCAGCTGTATCTCTATAAGTACTCTATGTAAACTTGATAACAACCAAATATCTTTTGTTTCTCAATTTTTTTTCATAATAATTAATATTTGACTGGTTGTAACTTTTTAATCACCCTGTAAAATTACGGAATACTTGAACATTTTTACACAGCATTGAAAGGGCTTCAAAAAAGGTACTCTTAAAAATTTTTGTAATATCAATCAAAATACAAGAAATTATCGTTTTTTCTTCTATTTGTATTTAACATTTATTTACAGTTCTAGAACAGAATTTTGTAATAGCAGAAAAGTACTGTTTATTTTAAAAACTACATTCATAACAAATGCTCCACGTGACGTCCACCTGTTTCAGTACACAAATCAATACCTTTAAAATTGTTTGTAATATCAACCAAAAATCAAGAATTATCGTTTTTTCTTTGTAGGTCATAAGTGCTCGTGAAACAGAAAACCTGTCGCGGTCTCATGACAAAACTTAATTAATTCGTAACGTCAAAAAATAGCAAGTATAAGATTAATTTCGGTAATCTACCAGCAACGATGAAGCAACATTAACAAGACACGGAATATTTGCTATTTTTGTATTTGGTTATTTAAAAACCACTGTATACTCTGTTCCAACTGACACTAGGGGGCAACTTTGGCAACGTGTACAGAACGCGTGCGATGAATTTAGAGAAATTTTGCATATTTTCCAACAAATTCGCTCGTCATTGATGAAGAGAATTGATTTGTGTACCTACTGAAAATTTTTTATGAATGTAATTTTTTTTTAAGTAAACTGCTTTTCCATTATTACAAAATTTTATACTAGAATTGTAAATAAATGTTAATACAGATAGAGGAAAAAACAATAATTTCTTGTGTTTTGATTGATATTACAAAAATTTTTAAGAGTACCTTTTTTGCAGCCCTTTTAATGCTGTGTAAAAATGTTCAAGTAATACGTAATTTTACAGGGTGATTAAAAAATTACAGCCAGTCAAATATTAATTATTATGAAAAAAAATTGAGAAACAAAAGATATTTGGTTGTTATCAAGTTTACATAGAGTACTTATAGAGCTACAGTCTCATCAAAATTTGAAAATTTTATCTTCCATACAACGGAAGTTATTGGAAAAAACTTTTTTTTTCTGTCTCACTTAAGAGGATGTACTTCCTCGGGGATGCATTTTTGAACTAAGGTAAGTTGGGTTAAATAGGCCCAATATGAACTCAGGAATCACAGGTTCTCGTCCGGGAACTCAATTCTGGGACACCCTGTATATTAGTAAAACGTATAAACAAAAAAATTATAGAGAATAAAATTTCGCAAGATTTCTATTTAAGTACAAATGACAAAAATTAAGAAAACATATTTTTTTAATTTAAATGATAAATTTTTTAACTTACCGATTGATTTTTTTCAAGAACAATGGGGTTCTTGTTCTAGCTAACGCTAATTTAATTTCCAAATTTCAATACAATCGGACTTTTCTTTCATAAGTTATCATGCTTACAAAAAAACGTGACGGACGGACGGACATTTTGAAAGTTGTTCAGAATTCGTTCACTAGCACATAATGATATGAAATTTTTTTTCTCTACGAGCGATGTTTATGGTTTTAGAAATGTGCCGACCAAAAGCAATATACTCTTCGTTTTTGAGAAGAGTATAATAATGATTCAATCTTGCGATGTATGATAATAATTATAGCATTTATTTTCCTTTATAACATACATTTGTGTAGGAATAATTAATATTGTGCTTACTTACTAGGTATGTCAATTTTTATAAAATTCATCTAAAGTATAAATAATAATATATTATATTCTTTCTTTTTAATAAATAGGAGTAGATGCAAAACTTAAATACTAAGACATACACAAGAAATCAGTGATTTAAAACAACTGTTCTTTCTTAATAAGTTTTAATTCATCCAGCAACATGTTTAAAAAAATTTGGCCCTAAACAATAAGGAGAAAAATCTGTTTTTATTTAAAGTTAAATAAAATACATTTTGGAGAAACTATTACAATTGAGTTTCTACACTTTCATCCGTTTTATTTGAAACAATTAAAGAGGTGTCATCAGCATACGTTGCGTTATAATGTGAGATTTGATGATAAGGAATATATTTCATTTACGTGTAGCAAAAACAGCACAAGACCCAAAACAGAACCTTGTGGAACTCCTAATGTTAAATAAAATCATTCAAAACTATGTTTATTATTTAACATTAACACATTGTTTCCTATTTTCAAGAACAGTTTAGGACATTATTTATCCATGGTTATATTAACCTTTTATAATTTATTCTCATTGTAACAGTTGGAATAGAAAAACTTCTTGAAGGCGACATAATGGGTATTCTTGTCAATGGTTTTTGAAAAATTTTTGTCATCTCAGTTTAATTCTTAGAATATGAGAATTTGCAGTGATTAAAAATCAGAAATGGGGAGTAAAATATTCGCCGTAAATGCATCGTAATCTGATGTTGAACAACCTTCTCTAACAAATTTGGTAAGACCGGTAAAATAGTAATGGGGCGTAAATCAGAAAGTATTTTTGGGTTGTTTATCTTCGGCATTTTCCCATTTTCCTAGAACATAATATAGATGACGAAGTCGGTGTAAAAATGAGCAAATAACCAAACTAAACGTATTTCTAACCAACTTAAATGTCTATCCTTGGTAATAGCTCAATTATCCAGAGGACTGGGAGAAATTTGATAATTATTAGATGACTTTTTTAAGTTTTTCAAAAAAAACTTGTATTAATATTTAAAGTAAAGGGTGGTCCGCGGGAACCTAACGATTTTGGAACGGGTAATGCTCGGCATATAGATAGAGTAAGGACGCTCGAACGGTCCCATTCGAACCGTCTTAATGAGCAGTTTAGTGTACACCATGACTAAGTGGTATGTGAGACATCGTATGTTCGCGTACGACGCATTTATAAAATATGGTAAATCGGTCATAAAAGTGCAGCGAGAGTTTCGACGCAAGTTCAATATTGAACGCCATGGAAGCATCACACTAACTCAAATGGGTCAACGACCTTCTAACAACTGGAACCATAATGAAGAAGAACACACCTGGCCCCGCTCGTACGGCGCGGACTCCCGAAAACGTGGAGAGAGTGAGAGAGGCATTCGTAAGGAGTCCAGGGCGAATTAAAAAAAAATAAAATGGCATGTAATTGGCTAATGAAATATGTAAATCAAAATTATATAATTTGAAAAATAACTGTGCAATGCTGATTCAAAAATCGTCAGGTTCCCGTGGACCACCCTGTATAACATCGACACAAAAAAGATCTAACCTGATCAGGCGACGTATCATTTAATACGTATTTTAGTGCGCTGAACCAAATCTGATGATAAAAAGCTCCAAGTCATCAAGATTTTTTCCTACTGTCAATTTATTCCTCAAATAATGGGATGTTTGAAATAAATTGACAGTAGAGCTTGTTTATCATCAGATTTGGATTCAGCGCACGAAAATACATACAGATTCGGAAAGTGTTGGTTTTGGTATTGCATAGTTTCAATGACTTAACCGACCGCCCACAATAAAGGCGTCTACCAGTACTCTAGCAAAGGCAAAGAGTGACACGCCCCATCATGTACATTATGGCTGGCTTTGCTCTCGCTTGCTCTTATTGCTATACCAAAAACCAACACTTTCCGATTCTGTATAAAATGATATGTCTGGTCATCAGTTCATATTTTTGTGTGCTGGTGTAATTATTGTAATATTCGTTCTTTCGAATATATTCTATTTATATTTTCTTGTCACGACCTGGATTATACCTGTAATCATACATATCAGGTTAAAAATTTCTCGGTATTGCATAAAAAATTGTTAGTGTTTTAAAAATACTCATAATCACGAGGTTACATTCATTTATTCTACTTTTTCCAACCATTCAGCAATGGCATAACAAGCTATTCTAGAATCCTCGGTAATAGCTATTAGGTGAATTTCCCTTTGCGACCCAATGACAAGTATCGTAGACCTCACTTCACAAATCCACATACAAATTATACTCCATCCCTTCCTTCTGAGGAAATTGCGTCTTATAATCAGCTCCGGGAAATTGAAAGCGTTCTCTCTTACACGGATGAGACATTGCTTATATCAACCATTGGGCTTATGTCAACCCAAAATAATGGAGAATAAATTATTTACGTTTTGCAGTTTGATTCAATTACGTAATTTAATCTTTGTACAAGTTGACTTAAATCAAATATAACGGGTCAATTGTTTTATTACCATTATAGAGAAAAAAAATGTGTGCAGCAATCCATTTCATAATACGCTGAACTCTAATATAGAATAAAACATGTTTTTATGTATACGGACACGGTAGTTCAGTCGGCTAAAGCGTATTGTGTGGCAAATATACTGCTGGTCGCTCTGTCTATTATGTACTGGGTTTGATCGTCAGCCTCGGCACTGCCAATGTCTGTTGGAATGGATGTATATCTGCGTTTCTCAAATGTGTAACCAGCCAGCAACCACTGGCACGCGTGACAATGTACATTTTGACAAATAGGTCTGCTTATATTTTCTGCCGGTATATTCGTAACAAATAATTTGAAAATAATAACATATTTTAAGAAATGCAAGTCCCTCTAGAATAGACGCCTATTAGATAACATTCCTTTTAAATCGGAAGAAAAACCGGTAATAAGCTGGCCCAAATAGGTCAAAAGTACATTCGTTGTGAAGTGAAAAATTGTGCATGCGGTGGTAGTGTCCGAATAGCAACAATTAAGTGATAAGTGCTAATATTTAATTAATACGAGTGACTAAATCTTTCAGTGCAGCGTAAAAAAGTGAAAACAGTCGACAAATATCGAGTAGGTACCCGACCCGAAGGAAGGAAAGGCCATAAATCAATCAAGATAAGTCCACTTTACCCTTAAAATATTTATGTCTTAAGTACTCATAGGCAACTTAAAAAATTTCATAAACAGACCTGAAATGCAATAAATTAGAAATAAGTTAATAAACAATTCTCTTCCAGCAAATACTACCAGGGGCGTACCATTAGAGTAACAGTACACCGCGCCAAATTAAATCAATTCAAAAATAATAAAAACTTGGATAAAATTGTTGCCCATTATTAGCTTGGTTTCAGTGCCATTAAAGTTTAAAAAATCTCATGCAGCTATAAGAACATACTGACTGTCTACACTTCACATCTGGTACGACTCTGGTAAGGTTAAGGAATTTTTATTAAAAACGTTTAGGTCCGTAAGAATACGCAAAAAGTAAGCAAGAAATAATAACTCTGCAGAGAACACAAAAATAATGTATCCACTACAAAACGTAACAACGAAGACACATCAGCTACTGGTACAAAAATTGAGCACTAAGCCATCAGTTAGAAGGAGAAAACATAACAACCCCGGCACACGCCAACACTAGGGAAGACCAGTAGAGGAGTTGCATAGGTAACCAGACGAGAGAGCTCCATCGAAATAAGGACGGAAAATATAAACGAAAACATAGCCACGGCAATCATACCAAATGATCAAGATCATTGATCATTGATCAATCAGACAAGACAGCAGGAAGGGTATTCATGCAACTGACTCAAGAAACCAAAAAAAAACGAAAAAAGAAAAAAATGGGGAAACCGGGTTACACGTGGAAAACAACAACTAAAAGGATCATGAACAAACTGAGAAGCGACCAAACATACTGGAAAAGAAAGCGAGTGGAAAAAATGAACTCCACAAAGAAATGGCAGCGATATACCCTACCAGAACCAGAAACCGAGGCATCAGATATCTCAGAAGGAGAAGAAGAAAATTTGTAGAAACAGAAACACAAAAAGAGGAGCATAAACATTAAATAACGAACACAATGCGACAACACAATGGACTTGTCATCTTGCTGTCGAGGCGACCAGACCTGCTTTATAATGCTCTGTCACCAATGGATACCCATAAAAGTTTATAAAAGTTAAATAGTGACAATGTGTAAAAAATATAGTTAAAAAAAGTATAAGTGGATGTGTTTGTAAAATAATACATATTCCGGAACATTTTCAGTAATTGATAAGAAATATTAGTTAGTGTTTAATGAGGTACACAAACCAAAACTTTACACAGTGCTTCCCCTCTAACGCAGTAAATAATGGTATATATAGTGCAGTGAAATCGTGCCAGGCGGCAAAAAGGAGAAAGAAATCAGTAATAACCGAAGAGAGGACTGTCTATAAGGAGCTCTAAGCCAAAAAAAAGAAAACCGGCACACACTAACGCTATGAAAAATCAAGAAAAATGTCCATTATACTATTCGGAGACTTCAATGCACATATACTCCACACATGGACTAACGAAAATGGAAACGCGCTGAAAAACCTAGCACACATGTTTGACTTAACAATAACAAATACATGGAGCAAAAGTCAAACCTGCATTGACACCTGGAGTAATGGAAGCTCAATCACACAAATAGACCATACCCTGGTAAGCAGAGAGATAAGGGCAAGGATCAACAAGGTTAAAGCAAAAAGGACAGCAGAAGAAAGCGCTAACACTGAACAGCAGCAAACTAAAAATAGGGAGACCATGTTACACGTGGAAAACAACAATCGAGAGGATAAAAAAACTAGGAAAGAAAAGCGAGGAAAAAACATGCGTCATGTGGCTCTCGCTGCTGACAGCAAGCATGACCCAAATCCAACCCAGCATCGGAAACCGAGGAATCAGAAGACTCAGCAAAAGAAGATTTGAAGAAGCAGAAACACAAAAAGCATAAACACTCCATATCAAGACCCAGCACATATTTCACACGAAGATTCAGAAGAGGCAGATGCCCAGAACCAAAAACACAAAGAAGGGAGCTTAAACGCTCCCTCACGACACAATGCGGTAACGCATCTCATAAATACCTACACCTCCCATCCCATGTTCCTTTACCATGCGCCATGTGGCTCTCGCTGCTGGCAACAAGGATGACCTTAGTCCAACCCAGCGTGGACGTAGCAGGCCCAATTGTATAACCCTGGGAGTGGCAGCAATGCCTACCGCACGCTGGTAAATTAATCAGTCAATAACATATTTTAAGAAATGCTTGAATTAATTATGTAACAAATACCATGGCATTTTTTTGTATAGATTAATCAACAAGTTTCAAGTATTTTACGGTGCGCAGCTTAAAACTTTATGCAAGTAGTACGCCATATGGAAGAAAATGAGGTTGTCTAGTCGACGGCAACTTTTTGTAACACGGACAGTAAAACGTTAAACACACATAATTTATGCCATTAATAAAACCATGAGATAAATACTATGTACCGTGTCTAATTAAATTTTGCTACAATTTATTAATGTTATGAGGGAATATATCAACGGATTTTGTAAGAGTGTATAATAAATCAATCACAAATGATGAATAAATAAGGCATATTTACTTCCTGACATACATGTCCCAATATCACACTGCTCTGCTAAGCGCCATCAGCTTATTTGACCAAAGAATCATTAATTTTGAGGGGATTTTACATTTTAGTCAACTTTTCTTTACCTTATACAGGGCGCTTAAAAAACATACTACCATTTCTAGGGCATATTTTTTATTACAAAATCAAAACTGCAACAGATAACGGATTTAAATTAAGTGTGAAATTGTATTGTTATACAAGGTGGACCATTAATTGGAGATAGGACGGATATCCGGTCCGGCTACTGCATCCGGCCAATCCGGCTTCTAAACCGGATATTCGGTTCCGGCCTGATATGAAAAAATATCCGGTCAACATCCGGCCAAATAAAAACTGTCCAAAATGCATGAAACTTAAATGTTATTTATTAATTATTGTCAGTTATATATCGTCGATCCCCGACTAATCGTAGGCATAAGACAAATTCGGGTTCTGAAAAATACCGTCCGAGAACTGTCAGGAGTTTGCGTAGTTGCTTTTGACGTGTTTGAATTTGGAAACTGCGCAAACTCCTGACAGTTCTCGGACGATAATTTTCAGAACCCGAATTTACCTATAATTTGACCTCGCTCTGAACAGGGACCCACTCACTAATCATTAGCCTTCTTAAATTAAAAATAAGTATTAAACAGGTATATATAAATATCAATGAACACTTTAATATAATAATTCTTCAGTAACTCAGAGTACGTAGTTTGCCGTGTGGTTCTAATATAGCGTTACTAGATGGCGGTACTATTGCAATATTTCATCTGATATCAGCAACCTTAGAACGTAAAGTCGAGAGGTTTGTTAAAATGTGATAGTGCTCTATATGTTTACTGGTAATGTGATTGGTCCAAGCATGCCCGAGAACTCTTTACACTGAAGATCAGTCTATGCATTACAATATCTATGGTGTAAGGTATATTGCTTTTCTTAATTGTCAGTACATTTAAAATATGGACAGGGACCCTCGCAAGAAAATATATTACTGACCTAAGACCGAATACAATAGTGGTGGCAGTGGTATGTATAGCTATTTTTCTCCATTCTATTGCTAATGACAAAAACAGCAACTACTAACGATCGCGACAAATTACTTTTTAATTTGATGTGTAATTTTCACAAGATGCATGTAATTTTAAAAAACAGATGCCGGTTGCTGGTTCTTCTGAGAATGAAGTTCCTTAGAAAATCATAATATTAATAAATACAAAAACACCATAACTGTGTATAGAATCAAGTACATATATATAAATATTTATTATTAATTATTATTAGTTCTGTTCTGGTGTACCATGCGCATTTCGTGTAATTACAAGTACTTGCAGCAATGTGCAAGATTGGCAGGACAGGACAATACGGGTGCGACTTGAATTTAATTGTAAACATCGCGGCCTGCTCGTAGATAAAGCGACTGCTTGAAAAGGCAGGATATCCGGCCGGACCGGATTTTGAACTGGCCGGATATACTGTATCCGGTTATCTGGCTAAAAGCACATCCGTCCCATCCCCACCATTAATAATAGTCATAGTTCAAGGATAGATTCCTTAGACCAAAATATGAGGATATAACCAAACATGCTTTAGTAAATTGTTGCTGTGGAATAAAATAGAACGTTCTCTATTTATAATATTTTTTAAATAATTCAAAGTCAAATGTCAGCAGATCGGGAGATATAGCTGGCCACAAAATAGGACCATTATTGCCTAAAAATTAAACTACTTTGTTGTTTATTAATGTCCAGTTACCTAACTTAATTGTTAGTTATCAATTTAGTTAACTTAGCTAACTAGACATTGATAAACTAGTCCTGAGTGATATATATATATATATATATACATATCCAATCCTCGCCAGATTGAGCATTTAAATAATTTCGTGTTCCATTTGACGTATGACCTGGAGCGCCATCGTGTTGGTAAATTACAGGGCTCGCAAATTATTTTCTTAAAAAAAAGTGACCATTTAGTGGCCTATTTGGAAAAAAAAAATTATCGAACTACGGCAAGATTAGACTTTTACACGAGAATTTTTACTAAGATATATGACAGGAATCATCACGATTTTAATAAATATGAATTGCATTTGCTATGACGTTATCTCGATTAATATAAACAATATTGCAATACATATGTATTAAACATAAATAAAACAACTTTTGAAGTAGAGTAGCTGTATTAAAGTATTAATTTAAACAAATATTTTAAACTATAAAATATAATAAACAGTATTCAGATATAACTTAAAATACATCATGCTCTTATTAACAAAAGTTTGTTTTTTGGATTTTTTGAACTTCTTTATCTGTCGCAATTTCCTTTTTTTGGCAAGTCAGGGCTGTTTCTAGAAAAGCACAGGCATGAGCCACTGTTGAATTATCATTGTTTTTATTGGCTATCATTAATTTTTTCTTTACATCATCTAATAAATTTATTGTTACATCGCTGGTTTCATTTTTCTTTGCTAACATTTTTTTTGAGTTTTCTTCCATTTGTAGTAATTCTTTCCTATCTGCAGAAATATCGTTTATTTTTGTTTCTAAACTTTGTTTCTGAGCTTCTTTTTGTTTTAAAGCTAACAAAGCATCGCTGGCGACTTTAGTGAGCAAATTGTAATATTAGTGATTTTTAGAGACTTAAATCGAAAATAGCGACTTATGTCTAAAAAAGCGACCTGCGAACCCTGAAATTAATCTTTGAAATTGTCTTACAGGCATATTGTCTACTTGTAGAATGTTAATAAAATTTTCGGTATTCAAATTACCGTGAAAAAAATAAGGACCTTTTATTTGGCATCCAATAAAACCACGCCATACACCAAATCCAAATCGTCCTTGACGATTAACTGTAGCAGTTAAGTGCGGATTTTCATGAGCCCAATGGTGGTTATTATGCCGATTAAAAATTCCAGCACTGCTTATATGGGCCTCGTCTGCCCATATAATTGTTCCTTCAAATCATGGCACGTCATTGCACTAACACCAAAACCACTGGCAAATATCGAGACGCCTTTGAAAGACGTTTGGGTATAGATGGTGACTAATCCTAATTTTGTAGTGTTTGAATTTGTTTTTTTTAAGCAACGCAACGCAGTTATTTTTGGGATTCTTAAATTTTCCTGTATTTCGCGAGACGATATATTCGGATTTTCTCTCACAGTTTATAAAACAATATTTTCTACAGCTTCTCTACCTGCTTTATTGTATATTTTTGCCCGAGGTTTTACAAATGATCCAAACTCTTTTAAATGTTGTTGTAGCCTTTTGAATATTTTTATATTTGGCTGTCTCTTTTCTGAATTTCTAAAAATATTGTTTAGGTGGCACTTTTGGCACAAAGTTTTGCCGTCTATAACCTATCTATTAAAATAAAGCTCGGAAGCTAAATTTGAATCTTCTCCGCATTCTATAAAATAGTTAATCATATATTTTTCACCATTACTAAATTGAACCATTTTTAACAATGCTCACTCACAAAGTTTTTGATATTTACGATTATTTCGATTTTCTTTTTTCTACCATAGCCTTCTCAATAAATATCCCAAGGAACAATTTAAAAGTCATTTGGACTTGAGAAGGTTTTAAGAAAGGTTGGTTAGGAAATAGACTTGTGCTTTATTGATGTTGTAGTTAAGGCCTTTTAGGATTCAAGTATACTTGCTCTTATATGGTAAGTTTTAAAGCATTCTGTAAGACCTAATTATAAAGCTAATTTGCTTCTAGGATAATATGTATTTGTAATGGGTTTATCATAACCTACATAAAACTCTCCGTAAAGCTAATTAGTTTTATGAACGTCTTAAATTCCATTTAGATTTAAAGAGGCTTTAAATTATTCTTTATGGTTTCAACATATTTGCAATAAATGCATTTTAAATCCTTTTTAAAACTAGACATTTTCAATGCCTATTAGTACTTATTAAAGGCCATTACAAAACTAGACTCTTAAAACATCCTTGATAAAATGTTGTGATGAAACCGTTATGAAGAAAAAAGGCATCTATAAATCTAAAAGGCAAATTTTAATTCCATAAAACACTTTCCAAAACCTCAATAAAACATTTATTATAAAAATAATAAACAATATGTCTGCCTGAAGTGTCGTTGATGCATGTGTGTGTGTGTGTGTGTTAATTAAAAGCATTTGACGACTTACTGATGTGAAATTAAGTCTTTTTTGGAAAGGTGGAAGAAAATAAAAAAAGAGTGGCCATTTTAAAAGGACTGTTAAAACACACACACATACAAATTATTTTGTGGTTAAGAGTTAAGTTTTTTGTATCAAATGTCAACGTCCCAAACGTTTTATTACAGCTTTTATCAAGTCCATGTGATCTTCGCCAAGTGCATTTGCATTTTTGTAAGGAAGAGATTATTTGTGATAGTATACAAAAAGACTAAAAGAACTTCATTTAGAGTAGATGTTCTAGGTCATTACCATTATTAGAATACATAGTTTAATGAGAGGACTGTAAAATGACAATTAGGTTTTTAGTTGGCCGGCCATATTTTTCTTGATATATAAAAATATTCAAGGTCAATCTCACAATTATAATTATCAATAATTATCACTTTTTCTTTAGCAAATTAAGGTAGCATTACGAGACACGTCTGAAAATGACCGTGGGACCGAGAAGCAGCCCACTTTTTTAAATTTGCTGATTACGTGTCTATGCAAATTTGGTATGGATATTAAAATCATTATTATTTCCGAGGGGCCCTTGTTTTTTGGGCCTTTCTTATGTAGTTTTAACGATAAACTGCCGTTGGTTTTCATTTTTTGTCATACCTGATGTCTTTTTATTACCTTTTAAATTGGCCTTAGAGAGGTTATAGTGCCACTCTACGCTTTATAAATCTCAAATTCCATTTTATCTTCAATAAGTCTGATGGTGTGTTTGCTTAAATCAGTTTAGAAAAAATAAATGCAATAATAAAATTATTTGGATTCCTTCGTGGACATTCATATAGCTTCTCAGTTCTAATATGGACTTATAAGAGTTTCAAAAACCAGTTTTAAGGTAGCCTTCTAGGTGTTTTCTAGAAATGCAGGAAGCTAATAGAAAAGCTTCTGACAGCTTTAAAATAGGTTTTAAGAAAGGTTTTAAAACGGCCCGAACAAGGTTTTCAAGAGCAGCACTATGCCTCACTAAGGAGTTTTATGATGGAATTTAAAAAGGCCTTAACAACCTTCATAAGGGTGGGCCCTTTTAGTCTACAAGTCGCTTTATGATGGTATTAAGGATATTGTTACAGCAAAGATTTTTCAAAGCATTTTATAAATAGTTTCATAGCACCTTTGTATATATTTAAGAAACTAAAATTGTTCCTTGAGATTAGAAATGCGATAAATATGCATATTTGTCAATGGAAGACAATTTGAACATTTATTGAAGTTTAGTTTTCCTATTTTTGATAAAATTATTTTATATTATAAGTGTTGTTAATAGTATTCCATGGCCTCCTCGCCAATATATTAAATTTTTCGAAAATTAACTATTTTTTCTAAAGATAAATATGACATATGATATATCTTTGGATAGCTAATTGTGATCGAATAATGAAATAATTTACAGGGCGTTCCATTAAAAAAAAAACACAAGTTATGTCTATATCTCGAAAACTGAGGCATGAATAATTTTCTTCTTATCAACGGATTCTACTCAAAAAAGTGCCTTAAGAATATATTACTCGATTTTCGATTCGACACTTGGTAAATGAGATATAGAGATTATCCAAAAATGCCAATTTTCAAAAAACGCTCTGTAGCTCGGTGGTCGAAAAAGACAGGCGATCGCGGTTTACGCCATTGTTTCTCAAAAATCGAGCTTGGGACACCTATATTGTTTTTTGTCTATCTGCCATAGTTTTAAAGAAAACCCCAAATCTCATCTAATTTGGTTCACCCTGTACTATATAATACCAAATGGACGAATATTTTTCGAGGTCTACTTGTTGTGGATAGTTCTATTTCAAGTTCTTTATGTAATGCGCATACAATTTTTAACCATATTATTGATATTTTTATCATGACTATACATGGGGTAGGTGCTAGAGGTAACTTTTATATCAAACTTCACAATCATCACCCTCTTATTTTTATATTTTATATGTGTCGTTCGCTAGACAGTTCTTGCCGTGGCAAATACAAAAATATAACAATGTCAATTTTTGCCCCTCTTGAATACGAAACTCAAGTTTTTACATTTTTAATTAAATGTCACGCGTATTCAAACTTGATAGAATACAGAATACCAACTGTTTTCACAAAGGGGACTGTTCATAACATTTTATTTAACATAGAACATAATGTGAGCCTGGACATAAAAAGTACGGAGTTAATTTTATTGTGAAATGGTCCTTAATATCTCATTTTAATGTCCCGTGTGGCTAGGTTTAATTCATAAGGTAAACAAATTATATGTATATTTAGGAGAAGGGTGGGGTTTTATTAGTGTTTTTATCTCTTATAGGATCTCCGTGTTTAGTCATTTTATGAGGAAACAAAATTATTATCGTCAGCAAGTTTTTAACATAACATTACTTATTCTCGATTAATTCGTTTATTAATTTTCTTACAACTTCATCACTATGACATGGTATACAAGTGGTTTCGCTGAAATTTTAGTCTACATTAAAATTTAGGTACCTAAATAGGCCAATGGTGTAGCTGTGCACGGGCAATTTGGGCAGTTGCCCGAGGCCCCAGGGTTTTAGCCCAGCTATAACACGGGTTTATCAATGTAGGGTTAAATTTGAGTGTTAGCTATCTCGAGGCAAAGTGAGTGTTAAACTCGCATCCGTTTATCCACCACATTTCATGTGAGGGTTGGGAAACCTTTGAATAACCTGAGGTTGGTAAAGAGGTCTACACACGATCCAGCGGCAGGGAGCCAACATTGTCGGTACGCTTTGAAGATAATTGGAATTCCAGCGGACCAGTTCACTTTTACGAATGAGTTCAAAACATGCCGACATGGCTGGCCCCCTGCCGCTGGATCGTATGTAGACCCCTTAACGCTTTCTACAGAGTTGCTAGCTCTAGGCTGATTATGATTGGCAGAAAAATGAGTGATTTTTCAGTAAGTTAAAAGCATTTGTTTATATTTGTCGAAAAATCACCTGACAGTGACAGCGACGAACAACAACGATAATTATAATATACTAGAATGTTTAGGCAGAGGTCCCAAAGATTCATTATTAGAGAGGTTGCTATTAATTAACATAGTAAATAAGAAGTCGATTTCTACAATACAATAAAACATTTTAATATTTGCTACATTATAAAACTAAGTATTCCTTTGGTGTTCCAAAAATTCCAAAATATCTGCTTCATCTAATCGTCGCTTATTTCGTTGAAAGCTTCCATTTTTATTAATTTAACCAAAAAATAACTTTTTCACCCAACTGTCAACAGCAAAAATCAAATTTTTAGGTTAACTACAGGCTAATAAAGATAACCTCCACCTCGAAGCTTGAGCTAAGTTACCTCTGACTTTAGCCCAAGATTACTTTTAACCCGACTTGATAACCACTTTAGCCTGGAGTTAACGTTTAGTCCCGATAGCCCAGACGACGTGAAAGTGTATAGAATAATATCCTGAAAAGTTTACATTCCGCTCGGATGCAGAACATAAAAAAAAAGTGAAAAACATTTTTTTCTTCATCCATTTTTTCAAAATTTTGAAATTAAGTCAGAGTAGGAAAAAATAAAAAATACAGGTGGATAGGCCACGTATTTCTGAACCAAAAATGCCCTAATAAAATGTACCGCTATAGCCACGGTATTCCTGCAAAAATATACTTAAGTAACTTTGTCACTCTGCGCGGCCAAGCGCACGGTTAAATGCATACTATGGAGCCTCTAAAAATTCTTAGCAGTTCTAACGAATAAAATAAAGCTTTTTTCTCTTTCTGATTACACATTTTTAACATTTTTCTTGGCGAATAGGAGGATAAATAGTGAGAATGGAGGGGAAATATATAATTATGAACGCATACACGGACCCCACGCAATAGCCGCTGGATCGAAATAGATCTGCCGCGCCGTCACTCGCTTGAATTTTTACCTGCCTTTACTGTATAATAATAATAATAATAATAATACTTTATTAATCCTTTAGATCATTATATATGATATAGAATAAGTCAATTTTCCAAAAAATATGTATTTAAAACGTTAATAACGTTACCAATAATACATTGAGGAAAAAAAAATTGAATAAATATATAAAAGTATAAATATACCTACACGCATTGTAAATAGTCTACATATGTAAAACCTAAAAGTACAAGTACACAAAATATAAAGAATAACACCAATAAACATAAATTTATCTATTAAGGAAGGCATCAACGCTATAAAATGCACCGTCTGTTAACATATTTTTAACTTTAAGTTTGTATGAATTAAAATTGTTAATAATTTTTAAATCAAGAGGTAAAGAATTATACAATTTAATACATCAGTAGAATGGTGATTTTCCAAATAATGTAGAGTTATGCGATGGTATTAGGTCACTGCTTCTCGTGATATAATTATGACGAGATGAAACTTTATCAAAAAGGTGTAAGTTTTTTTTTTACGAAACATAAGCATTTATAAATAAAAATTGATGGAGTTGTAAGTTATTTATTTGACTTGAAACTGTGTTTGCAGCTTTCCCCTGGTTTTAAGTTAAATATTAAACGTATGAGTTTTTTTTGGCAAATAAAAACTCTGTCTCTTTCAGTGGCCATACCCCAACATAATATACTAAAAAAAACCGCTGCCCAAGGAATCACTACTTCCACATCCAGATTCTCTATCCAAGTTACTCACAACGAAAAAACTTTGTATGTGAAAATAATTGTTTATGGAACTTTAATGATATAATATTTGAAATCCTCTACTCCAAAAACCCATAAAACGATACCCCACATCGGTAGTGGGGTGGGGGTGGTGATAGGGGGGTGGTAGTGGGGGGTGGATGAAGTAAAAAATATTTTGAGGTTTCTGGTTCCTGTACATGCACTAAATCACATTTTTTTTCACCCCCTTTAATAAGGAGGTGGGGGTGGTAAGGGGGTGGCTAATGCCAAAAATTTTTTTGAGACCTCAGCTTCTCTTGTATATATACTAAATATCAATTTCGTGGACTCTTACCTGCTTGATTTACCCATTTACCCCAAATTTACCCCAATTTATCCCCAACCCTTCGACGGAACAAGATGAAAATATAATCTAGTTCTAGATCTCGTTAAAGTACCTACATACGTAAACCAAATTTCAAGTCAATATCTCAAATGGTTCCAGAGTAAACGTGCGCACAAAAAAAAGTTACTAAGCCTATTTGGACAATAAAAATTTTAAAAAAAATTTTTGTCGTTACTATGCTTCCACTGGATGTCGAAGTAAAGTTACTATGTTTAAATCGAGGTTCAAATTATACAAAGTATATTTTTCATTAAAGAAGCAGGTTTCTCCCTTGATCGATGTACTAAGTATAGGCGATATATTACTGTCACATTTATTTGTCGTTATTTTTTTAAGTATATTTTCTTGTACATTTTCACTAAAAGTATAGCAATTTTTTTCCATGTATATTGTGTTAATTACATGTCAAATATTATTGGCACCCGTCACATTTCTTCCATTATTTTACTTCCACATCCAGTGGAAGTATAGTAACGACAAAAAAATTTTTTTTTATTTTTATTGTTCAAATAGGCTCAGAATGTCATGAAACGTCGAGATTTTAAGTTTGAGTGAAAAAACATTTTCTGTCTGTAACTTTTTCTTATGTGCACGTTTACTCTGGAACCGTGTGAGATATTGACTTGAAATTTGGTACAAATATGTACTTTAACGAGATCTGGAACTAGATTATATTTTCATCTTGTTCCATGGAAGGGTTGGGGTAAATGGGGGTAAATAGGTAAATCAAGCAGGTAAGAGTCCATAAAATTGGTATTTAGTATATACAAGAGAAGCTAAGATCTCAAAAAAATTTTTGGCATTAGCCACTCCAATTACCATCCCCACCTCATTATTAAAGGGGATGAAAAAAAAACATGTGATTTCGTGTGTGTACAAGAACCAGAAACCTCAAAATATTTTTTTACTTCATCCACCCCCACTACCACCCTCCTATCCCCACCCCCACCCCACTACCGATGTGGGGTATCGTTTTATGGGTTTTTGGGGTAGAAGATTTCAAACATTGTATTATTAAAGTTCCATAAACAATTATTTCCACATACAAAATTTTTTCGTTGCGAGTGACTTGGATAGAAAATCTGGATGTGGAAGTAGTGATTCCTTGGGCAGCGGTTTTTTATTAGGGTGCCCACTCGTATATTTTTCACTAAAAGTATATTCCATTTCTTGGCAACAGGAACAACTACCTACCAAATACTATTTTCTGCGTCAAATAGATTTATAAACACAGTGCCAACAGGCAGACAGACACAAGACAGTCACCGATAGACGAAATTAAGAGACCCTAATTTTTGTAATGTACATAGTTTGTAACGAAGAAATCTCAGATCGTGATTTTTTCATGAATTACAATATTTAACTTCGGTAGGCGAGGTATGTAAAATATGGAATTCTACCACTAAGTACTTAGAAAAAAGACATGGTTTGATAAAAACGACTAAGAGATCTATTTCATTTTCGAAGTTACTTCGATTTTTTATAATAGTTTTTTATCTCAATGATGCCTGCCTGTCCATTCGTAAGTACATCTTCTATAATTTAGAAATTGACGATTTGCACGAAAGAAAGTTTGGTAAAAAGTGTCTAGATTGGCATCACTGTAATTCACTGCACATGTTGACCAACTAGTCTCATTTCCAAACTTTGCAACAATTAAATACCTATAATATAATAATTTCATTATCTTTAATGTTAAACCTACTTTCATTGAATATAAATCATCTTCATTAGGTTGTTTCGTAGTCTACAATATTTAAAAAATGTCGAATTATGAAATTTGTCAAACACTATTTCCAACTCTCAGTTTAGAAGAGTTGGCAGCAGAGATTGACAAATTGCATAATTCGACATTTTTTAAATATTGTAGACTACGAAAAAACCTAATAAAGATGATTTATATTCAATGGAAGTAGGTTTAACATTAAAGATAATGAAGACAATGTTATAATTATTATATTATAGGTATTTAATTGTTGCAAAGTTTGGAAATTAGACGAGTTGGTCAACATGTGCAGTGAATTACAGTAATACCAATCTAGACACTTTTTACCAAACTTTCTTTCGTGCAAATCGTCAATTGGAACAATTTTCGAGACTTTTTTCCAGAAGAAAAATTCAAATACTGCTATACGGCTATACATTTTGTACAATTCAATTTTGTATTGATAACCTGATACTTTCATTTAGTAATCCCCATCCCATCAATACAAATATTCGAATATTTTTAGAAAGTAGCAGGCATCTTTGCCAAGAAAGCAAGCCAAGGAATAAGCATAACAAAATATTCAAATTATCGAAAAGTCGAGCAAAATATTTTGAACAATCACTACACGAAACTACGAAGATGCACATGACCTCTTTATTAGTTCATTACGGAAACCTCAGATATGTATACATCCTATCATTAATCTTTTGAGAACATGATTTCTTTTATCAACTGAAATCCACAGAATAATTTAAGACTTTAAGACAAAAAAAGAAGTCAATTTTTTGCATCTTTTTACAGAGATATCACCTTTCTCTTAATGAGAGTAATATAAATATTCATGTATCCAAAAATACAGAGGAAGGGGGGGCGTCTGGGTTAGGTGCATTTAGTTAAGTCAGCGTCATATTGTTATAATAATTTCGTTTCAACTATAATGAAAAGAGCACACATGTTGTTTAAGAAATATATATGTGGCTCCAGTAAACATGCAGGAACTAGAGACAAAAATTGGGTTTTTTTACATCTATGGAACAATTCCTTCAGCAGTCTGCTAGTTTTTTCCTTTATAAGGTATTTAAACAGTCATATTAAATGTATTTTTGCGACAATCTTGTCATCGCGCACGAACAAATAAAACAGCTAGCTTGATTCAGAAAATGTTTAAAAAATGCATAAATCCTCAGCGGGAATTGTCACAAACATCTGAATCTGCGGGTGTACAGACAAAAAGAAACAGTTTATTTGCAACGCTCAGTAAATGAAAATCAGAGTGATGAATTTCTCGATATATTTATTTAAAACGATGTTCAGTTCTGTCTATCATCCTCGTCCAATTTATACGACATTAACGAGTTGAACAACAATTAAATATATTTTTATAAGCTTGCTGTACAACAGTACAGCTGACAGCCCGAAAGCATTTACCTGAATTGGCAAAATAAAATGTAATAAAACATACGTACACAGAAATAAACGACCATATTCTCCAATTCACGGCTTTCAAGAGATCATCCAATATCCGAGCGTATTTCATTCACGTCTCACCAATCAAAGATAAAAAAATCACATTCTACCCCCATTCCGAAGGGAACATCACGTAAATCACGAATCCAAATTTAGAATGTCACTAATATAAACGCTACACATTGGGAATTAGCGCGACGATTTCAAATCGGACACACTCAAATGTTAACAAGAAACTGATACGAGCATTCACTTGTGTGACATCACATTACACGTACTGGGAACATCGTCTTTACATTACAGGGTTGCTCTCTGAAGTCTAATGTACTGAATATATTTGTTGTTTGCAGATTCTTTAAACATTATTTTAGAAGAATTTAGAATATGATATACAGTGTGTCATAGGATATATGTAACAAGAGGTGTAATGGACCAAAAATTTTGGAATTTTGGAATGGTATTTGGGGATTGAGTCCTGCTTGTTGTAAAACTAAAGTGTATACTAAAAATGACTTGATTTGATGTTCTACAGGGTGTTTTATAAGCAAAGTTGTAAAAATCACCACTAATAAAGTACCTTTATTTTTCAAAATATGAAAAAATTCCACTAAGAAAAGTTACTTAGAATGCAATTTTATACCTCTATATCAAATTTCAGGAATATAAAATTATTTTTTTGAAACTTCCCATTTTTTCAATAAATTAGTATTTTATTTTGAACCATTCAATTAAAACTGCATAGAAATTATTTTTTGTGAATTAATATTTAAAGTTATGTAGAAGCTAAAAGTAGGCTATGAGAAAAGCAGTGGATACACATTTATCATTTATTATTGACATATCTGCCAAACGCAGTCAATATTATCCTTAATTTCTGTTTCAAATTAACGAACAAAGCATAAAAAATTAAGTGAAAATGGTACTCACAGTGCGTGAAAAAATTTATATTGTGCAATGCTACGGAATTGGCGGTGAAAACTCGCTAAGAGAAGTGTTAAACCAATTTAATTTGAAATTTCCAAACACTGCTTTGTCACGTACTCAGGCTATGAGAATAATTAAAAAGTTTCTGGCTACTGGTAGTGTTCTTAACATGAAAAGAAAAATAAAAGCATATGATGAAGACAACGTTGGGGCTATTATAGCTCATGCCTCTGTTATAGAAAATCCTAGGATGCCACTAAGAGAGAGATCAGCTCTTATTAATATTAGCAAGTCTGAACTCCAAAGAATTTACAAGGCAAAGAAAATTAGGGCATATAAAGCAAATTATAAACATATGCTTGAAGAGGGTGATGACGGCCGTAGGTTGGATTTTTGTTTGACCATTGGAGAAAAAATCATGGAAGAAAGATTTTTTCATCATTTCATAATTTTCTCAGATGAATCCACTTTCACAACCAATGGTGTTGTTTCATCTCAGAATTGTCGGTTTTGGGCTTCTGAAAATCCAAATTTTAGAATTCATTGTAGAAGACAATATTATAAAAAAGTGAATGTGTGGTATGCCGTTTCTTATCACGTTGGAGTTATTGGACCTTATTTCATTGAGGGAAGGTTAAACCAGCACACTTATTTACAGCTTCTTGAAAGATTTTCTGAAGAACATTTAAATATTTTAAGAGATATGCCTTTAGTTCATTTTCAACATGATGGTTGCCCTGGCCTCTCCACAGAAATGGTTAATCGGTGGTTGAATTTAAATTTTGGAGAAAATTGGATTGCCAGGAATGGACCGATGAAGTGGCCGGCGAGATCTCCAGACCTATCAATATTGGATTTCTTTGTATGGGGTCGCCTCAAGCAGTTGGTTTACGCTGAAACACTTCCTAACGATGTAGCAGTATTGAATCAGAGAATTACAAATGCCGTAAACTCCATACCGTTAGATCATATTCGAAACAGTTTTAAGGACTTCAGGCGAAGGATCGAAATGTGTGTGGATGTGGGTGGTAGCTACGTCGAAAAATTGTAAACATTGTTTTGTATTGGTCGATAATTAATTTGTTTGTGAATCTGTTATGTTTTTGACATTTATTACTTGTTATAATTTTTAAACCTCATTAATCTTCTGTTAGTAATTGTTTCTTGTTTTACAATTAGTTCGATTAACATTATACCTTCTTACATCTCGTATATTCAATTTTTTATTTACCAATAGCCTATTTTTTGAGATGATTAACATTTGCTCCTACACAACTTTAAATATGAATTCAACTGTCAATTCGCAAAAAATGGGAAGTTTCAAAAAAATAATTTTATATTCCTGAAATTTGGTATAGAGGTATAAAATTGCATTCTAAATAACTTTTCTTAGTGGAATTTTTTCATATTTTGAAAAATAAAGGTACTTTATTAGTAGGGATTTTTACAACTTTGTTTATAAAACACGAGAAATCGGAAAAAAAATTGTTCCGGTCTCAAAATTGATGAGAAATCTGAAAAAAATATGTTTTATTCAAATCTCATGTCTGATGAGCTAGGGCAAGGAGAAAATATAGAAAAAAAATTTTGGCAAGGCACCTCTTGCGAATTCAGTTACACTAACGGTCAACTGAGGCCGGTTGTCTACCAATGATCTTAAGCGTGCTCCAAACCTGGTTTTGATGATTCATCACAACCAGGTTTTATTTATTAATTAATTCATCACTGATGAATTAAAATATCGATTTGTGCAAATTAATAATGGATTACATATTGAGAAACAAATAAATGGTCAATATAATTTTTGTTGTATGAAAGATTTATTTTTGGTGGAGAATTTTTTCGATTTGCGGAGAATTTTAAGGCAGTGGACGGAGAATTTTAGAAAGCTCTGTTGGCAACACTGCAGCCGTCCCAATCAGTTGTTGCCGATCCCTTGGAAGAGACTGTCGCTCGTTTGTGTAATTTACGTCGAAAACGGTCGTGAGATGAGTAAGTGTGCGTTAGAGCCTTGTCGGGATGAGGGAGGGGAGCTAATAAAACTGACAGAGAAGGGACTAAAAACAATTATTGCGTACAGTGATATAAAGCAGGATGGTGTAAAAGATAAGTTTGTGAGTAAATGGCTTGATGAGAAAGGATTCCAAGTCATCTATTGTCAATGTGCTCGTAGGTAAACTAGAGAAGTCATCAGATGAAGTCCCTGCTCCTCCAAGATGGAGGACATCTTCTACATCGTGTCGTGTGGCAATGCCTTGCCATATGCAAACAATATGTTGTGTATGTACTTTCCCATTACGGAAAACAAATAGTAGTGTTTGATGGATAAAGTGAAATGAGCACAAAAGATGAAGAACACGTTCGTCGCTTTGGCAAAACATCATACGTTAATGTTGTAGTGGAAGACAAAATTTCAATAAAGCAAGAAGAATTCCTTGCCAACTCCACAAACAAAATGCGGTTTATTTCACTTTTAACAGGTCACTTACAGGGAGCAGGGTGCATCGTGCCTCAAGCTGAGGGAGATGCAGACCGCTTAATTGTTTCAACGGCTACTGCTGAGGCACGCAACACAGGTGCTGAAACTGTTGTAATTGGTGAAGAGACTGATTTATTAGTTTACACTTTCACCAGAATACACAGACTTGAAAATGCTTGTCCCCGGTAGACCAACCAACAACCAACCATATAAAATTCATGTAATCAGTAACATTCAACATAAATTGGGAGATTTGAAGAGTGCTGTTCTGCCGGTGTACGTCTTCACTGGATGCGAATCTACCTCATTCATTTTTCGGAAGGGTAAAAACCTTGCTTTGTCAAAAATCAGGCGTGATAGAAACCTCAAAGAAATAATTGAAAGTTTCAACAATGCTGATGCCTCACCAGATTCAGTAGCTGAAGCAGGTGAAACTTTGTTCTGTGCTCTCTATGGTTCTACAGAGAAAAATTTGGATTCTCTCCTACACAAGTTGTACATAAAAATAATTGCAAAGCAGCCAGTACATGCGCAATTTAATTTGGCTGCACTCCCTCCTACATCAGGGTCGGCTCGTCAGCACTCTCTCCGAGTGTTCCACCAAGTTCAACAGTGGCGTGGAATTGACATGGACTCATTACAATGGGGCTGGAAGATCATCAGTGGAAATTTACGTCCAGTCACCACTCTCAGGGCAGCTGCACCTAATGACTTCTTGAACCTAATCAGCTGCAGCTGCAGAGATGATTGCACGACCAAGTGTGAGTGTTTTAAAATTGCACTGAAGTACCAATTGTACTGCCATGGTTGTTGTAACAGAGATATAGCTGATGAAACAGTACCTGAAGATGACTTTTTTGTTACGGGTCAGCATACTGAAATTGAAGAGGAAATTGACTCAAATACTGAGCAAGAGGATCTTTACCCACAAATGGACTTCTAGAGACTGCTACCATGTTTATATTAAGCCACTTGTATTCCATTAATATTAATAAATAAAATTGGTTTTGTTTGACTTTTAAATTAATAAAATAAAATCATGTTTTATATAAACATGCCCACTCTTTTGTTCCTGTTCAATCATTCACCCCCCGTCACATATATTGCAATTACACCAAAAATGTAACTCTACACTGATAACGTAATAACCAATCAACCAATAGACCAAAAACAAAATTAAAAAAAGACAGAAACGATTTTAAAAAAATTTTCCCATGATTTTCGCAAAAATTAATCTTTTATCCCATTTTCTGCTCCTTATATCTCAGAGACGGTAACAAAAGGGTTACAAAAAAAATGAAATGAACCTTTTTTGTAGGAAATTTAATGTACTTTGATTTTGTATAGGGACATCTTTGCTCTAAACCTCATACTTTTTGAGATATTTAAAAAAAAGAGAAAAAAAAACACATTCCGACCCTTCCCGCATACACACTATAATTTAATATCACAGACCGAATAAAACTAAATAATTTTGGGAAATAACCTCAAACTGCACGAATTATATGTCCGAATCATTGTACTCGCAGAGACATACTGTTAGATGACGTCACGTCCAATATGAATGTGTTCTCAGTCACGCCCCTTCTTCCGGATATTAGTCGGCGATTTAAATATTTATGAAAACAGATTTGATAATTGCTTAGGTTTTGACAATTAACAAATTTTTTTTACTTTATTTATAAGCTTATTTCTCAAAAAGTTAATGAGTTTGTTTCGTAGAATTATCATGGATTAACAATCATATGTTTATATGATTGTACTAATAAAGATTACTGAGAATCGAATTAGTTATTTCTCCAAGCTTGATTTTGCGGCATATACAGGGTGTCCAGAAATTTAAACAGAAAATTATGTCAGTTGAACCACACATATACATATATCCGCATTGTTTTTGAGGTACAGAGCGTTAAATGTATCTAGGGCTCGTGCAACTTTTTATTTTTATATTTGTTTGCAAAATTTACAACTGTACTGTAAAAATTGCACAATAAGTATATGAAATTAGCACGTAAGTGAGTATGTACACACTTGATGTGCAAATCATTACTTTAATATATGTAAATATAAAATAATGTGTCTAGGTGAAGATCATATCTCCCTGGTTGGATATTCTATTATTATGAAAAGTAAAATATATGAATAAATAATTATAGGAAACAACATTTCACAAGATTTTTAATCAATCACAAAACAGGGAAATTAAGAAGCCAATTTTTTATAATTTTTTTTTATTTAATTATCGATTTTCTTCAAAAACAATAGGGTTTTTCTTTTAGCTAATACTAATGTACTGCCAAAATTTCAATACAATCGGACTTTTCTTTTTTAAGTTATCGTGCTTACAAGAAATGTGACGAACGGACAGACAGGCGGACATTTCGAAAATTCCGAATTCATTCACTGACACAACACAATGAAATTAATTTCTTTTTCTTTGCGAGCGACATACAGTGTGACCACGGATAGACTTAACTATACCTATAAATCTTTTTATTTTTGTTTTTTTGATAAAAAATCATTCTTCACAAAAATTTCTGTTTATTCTGAAAAATCCTTGGCCATTACCAGGATTATGATTTATTATACAGGGTGGTCGAAAATGAAGAAAATAAAAAATTTAATTATCGTAACTTTCTTTAAGAGATTTGATTATATTCATAAAAAAGGGTACTTTACTCTTGGTAAACTTTTATATTTCCTTCACATCCGATCACCCTGTTCAGTGAATCGTAATCTTGAGAATGCCTGAGAATGGCTAAGGGCTTTTCAGAATACGGAGTAGTTTCTGTATTGAATGACTGTTTTTGTTTATTAAACAACTAAAAATAAAAAAGTTTACAAGTATAGTTAAGTACGTCCGTAAACATATTGTATTGCATCCAAATAAGAAGCCAGTAGGACCTTTCTTTGCGTAATTTTTTTTTACATTTTACTTTCGTACAGTTGCAAAATTTGAAATAAAACGGATACCAACTGACAAACCCAAATCCAGTGACAATTTTTTTTTACTTCTTCCGATTATCACCTTTTTTTCAATAATTCCGAAATGGAAGTGGTCCGCCGAAGCGAGGGTGCAAATAAACTGACCATTATACGGGCGTTTCCTTAAAAAAAGTGAAATGCATAAAACATACAGAGACCACTAAGGGAAACTTGATTTCTTCAGCAATAGGGTTTTCCTAGAAAAAAAATTATTGCTGAAGTACTTAATTCACGTAAAAAAATGATTTATGGCATATTTATTATCTTTTTAATTTTACTAATAGTAACAAAAAAAAACTTAAGTTTGAAAAATATTGAGTTCATTTTAAACAGCCATAAATTAGCGCGTTGTGACGTCAACGCCCTGAAATCCAATAAAAAGTCGGTTACATTGTTGCATAAGATAGCCGTTAAAAATATAAAATATAACCTCTATTTATTGACAGCACTTTTTAATTATTATGAGTTGTAATGGATTATCAAAATGCCTAAAAAAGTTTGTTTTGTACCTTTGTGTAATAATACTCAATATTATTCTTTTGATCGTAGAATTAATAAAACATAAATCAGAAACTGATAAAATGATCATATTTTCACTCCAAACAATCCAAACATCAAAATGTAAATAAAGTTTTAGGTTAGTCATCTGTCATCTAATGTGTACCGTCAGTGCAAAAGCGGGTGAAGGTTGAACCCGAATAACTTGTGTGGGCATTTTTTATCTGGATTTTGATTGGCCAATATTTCCAAGTTCACTGCTTTAGACCAATTACAGTACAAGCAATAAAGGAGGAAATTCTGATGAGGGGTTTTAGAGAAAAGCTTCCTTTAACACACAGTTAGAACCTATTACCAACTAATTATATCCATAAGGTTCGATTATTGTTTTTTGCTTTTTAGTGCAGTATTTGTAAAAGCGTGTTTCTTTAGTTTTTTAAACTATTAATTTTACAGAAGCAATTCAATTATAAAAAAAATCATATAAAACATCTATTCTACAGCGAATCCAGTTTCCTGGGTCCGTTTAAAAAAAAAAAACACCAGTTACCTGTTCCAAGTGGCGCAAACTTGTTTTTTTTTTTCAGACAGATATTTGCACGGCCCATCCAATATACTGAGTGTTTTCTTGCTTCTATAAATTCATATACAATTCTCAAGATTCGTTTACGAAAGACCTAAGACCTACGATGAAATATATCTTTGATAACATGTATTAACATGCATTAGTAAGAATTTGATTTTTAACGTGAGTTTATATTATAGGACAAACGGTTGTATTACAGGACCATGATGGTTCATCCTGATGGGCATCGTTGGGATACAGTTTAAAATCTAAAAGTGAAACTGAAAGTGCTTATGATAATAATAACTGCTGCTAAAAGAAACAATAAACAGTTCATGGTAAGAAAATTAACGTTTTATATTGATTTGTCAGTATTTTTAATAGTCCTTTCTTGTTTAAATTTTAGTTGAGCGTAAGTGGAGCTGTAAAAAAGGAGAAAAAAAATGCCATAGCAGGAATTGTTTAATGAGGTACACTCCAAGGCAAATTTGCAGGCCCCATAAAGATATTTGATGAAATACAATCTATAGAAAAAATAGGATACGACAGAAAACAACTTTACTGAAGTATTTTCATCTTAAGTAGAGTATACTACGTGTAGAGATGAAGAGATACAGATACATATATAACGTAAAAGTAAGCTAATTTTCTTATTTTAATTGGTATATTTATTGCACCAAACTAAGCCTTAAGCAAACTTGCTTGGCGCCACACTACATGGAGATGTTGGTTACTGTTACACACAACGGGTTCTAAATGTCTTTCACCAATACTTAAGGCTTTATATTTATTTTTATGAATCATACTTTATCTTTGGTTTGTGCTTTATCTGAGGCGATGTCTGCTCAGGAATAAATAATAGAGTAACGACAATTTTAGTGCCAGTAAACACGGTGAATTTCCTAAGAATGAATTTATAGTTGGATGAAAATATTAGATTTGAAATACCGCAGTTCTTTTATAGGTATAATCCGAAATAATTTAGTATCTAATTTTCATTTTATAACAAATATCGTTTTGTCATGATGGAGCACCTAATACATTACGTAATAAAATGTTTTATGTACGTAATAATGTCGAAAAGGATTTAACAACAGTTGTATACATTCTACAGAATGCATACTACAGTGCGATCGAACATGATTGACCGTGTCGTCTGTCCTCGCTTCACGTGCATCCTTAAACTTTCGAGAAATCCGTTGCACATTAAAATAAAATTAAATTACAAATTTAACAACACAAAAATATCGACTAAATAACTAATATAAAAAAAAATAAATTAACACAACTTTAAAAATTATGAAATAATATGGAATATTATAATTTTAAGAAAAATTTGGGTTCATTTAATCAGTTCAATATAATTAATTTTGATTCCATATACGAACTCTTATGATTTAAATCCAGCTTACATTTTCTGTCATCGAAATTTGCTTTCTTATACCCATGGATGTGTCGGGGGCTGTAAAGACGAACTACTAATAAATAGTGAAAAAAAAAGGCGATCCGCCATCTTGGGACGTCCGCCATATTGGATTTAGAGCGATAATGGCTATACTATGTTGCATTGTCACCGGACTTATACATGTGTGCCAAATTTCAAAGCTGTAGCTTAATTGGAACTAGTCGAAATTCAGCTTGCAAAATTCCACCTAAATAAAAACCCCTGATCAATGTATCTAATCGTACCAGTTTCATATGACCGAATCAAAATGAGGCCGAAATCATATTCGGCTACCATAATTGTCTGCACATTTTCAATTTTACTTCAATCGGATAATTTCTAGAGAAGTTCAACATGGCGAATTCAAGATGGCGACCAAACATCAAAATCTAATATGGCCTATAACCTTCTCGACAAAATACTCTTTCAAATAAAAAAAAAAAAACTGTATCAAAATCGGATCACCCGTTGAAGAGATATGAAGCCACAGACAGACAAACATACAAACATACGCGTCAAACTCCGTTTTCGGGTCGGGGGTTAAAAAACACCTTTTTTGTTCTTTATAATAAATAGCTCTATAAAATATGGCAAGTTTTAAATATTGGCGGATATTTGAGAAAAAATATTATTTTATTAAATTGTTTTGCCAGTAGAGTGGAGTAAACGGTGCCATCTGGTCTGGTTCTAACTGTTACTGCGTGTACCGAGTGTACACATTAGTTGATTCATTCATTATATAGCAGCTACACTATTATTAGTCTTCATCGCACGTAATGTACAAGTAATAATATACTTAATCAATCCATTCTATGATGAGAAAATGTCTTGAATGGCTAAACAAACGTTGTGATTGTCCTAATTCCAGTGCATCAACAAAGAACTGTTTCAATTGTTTTACCATGCACGTATGATGTACCTTACCACTTACCCAAATACATACTCAACAATACGCTTGGCATACAAGGTGTAACGACAACGTAAAAAACACATGCCTGTTTGAAAAATTGACGAACTGAAAACGTTAAGGATATTTATTACAACTGTCAAATTCTCTAATATTCAAGAAACAAGTGACAGAATGATAGAAAAATTAAATGTAAAAAAAACTTTTTATTATTATTTAGGTGTACTAAAACGAAAAAAACAAGTTATGTTGAATTAATTGTCTTATAAGCTTGTCCACTGGATGTGGATGTAAAATAAGTATAACAAAATTACTTCCACATCCAGTGGAAGTATAGTAACGCAAAAAAAAAAAATAATTTTTATTGTTCAAATAGGCTTATAATGTCATGAAACGTTGAGATTTTAAGTTTGAACAAAAAAAAATCTGTCTGTCGGTCTGTACGATATGTCGGTAACTTTTTTCGTGCGCACGTTTATTCTAGAACCGTTAAAGATATTGACTTGAAATTTGGTACACGTATGTATTTTAACAAGATCTGGAACTTTGATCTTATCGCTGAAGGGTTGGGGGAGAAATGGGGGTAAATAGGTAAATCAAGCAATAAGAGCCCGTAAAATTGGTATTTGGTATAAAAAGTTAAAGTCTCAAATTAGATTCAATCAATAAATCTGCAGCACGGATGTGATTAATTTTTAATGAAAAATGAAAATGTGACATTGAAAATCATGATTTGAAAGATCTCTAGCTTCAATTAAGAAGAAAAGGAGTAGATAAAGTGTAAAAAATAATTAAAAATTAACACGAACAACGGTAAAGTAAGAAATGAAACAAATTAAACAATTTAAACTTTTAACAAATACTCGAATTGATTCTACTGGCACAAATATAAGAATTTGCCAGTCGTGGAAATCCTCTGATGCTGAAATAAATGAAAGTGAAAAAAATTCTTGATAATTAAAATTTAAAACAAGGAGAAAGGTCTGTAATGAGCATAGTGTGAGGAATGTTCGTCAAGATAATTAATTATTTGGTCTACCAATTCTTATTATCTCATTTATATTTAAAATACTGGATTAATATCACATTTTGCATAAAAATTAAGAGAGAGCAAGGTGACTAGATTAACGATAAGCAGGGAGCAGTGCGTTAAATGAAGAGAAAGAGATCTTCTTAATAAGCAAACTATAATAAAAAAAATTCTTCGATGATCCTGTCATAGGTATTCATTTTTTTATAAGTGTTCTTTTTAGTTTAATAAAATCAGTTAATTTGCCAAAGACGGCTTAGTACTATCACCATTTTAGTATACTGCCCATTTAGTAAAAGAAGCCACCGTCTTTACAGACCAATCGCACTAGCTTTATCAGTAAATAAAGAACCTGGTAGAGCCATTAGACATAATTATAAGCACTTCACAGTGATATTCGCATAACATGCACACACAATATAAACCAATTATTACAATCGGACTGCTCTCACATCGCCTATTGACGCATGAGAGGCGTTGCGTTCCGAAGTGACGAAGTTCCAGGACGTGTACCGCAGGGCAAAGTACGGACTACAAATAGACATACCGCTACAGTAATCGCTAGCGCCGGATATGTTTTAGTGCGAGATATAGATTTACTCATTTTACAAACCATGCAGAATATGTAGCACTGCTTTTTTGGTTGAACCACGTCGGGTCATAATCAAACGGGCCGGGATATTGACTACAACCGTTTTACAACCATGTCTCAAGAGAAATCAAGGAACGTGCATTAGGCGTGCCAACCAACTACCTGATTTTTGGTAGACTGGTATGGTCTTCAATAGTCAAAGTAGCGTAGGTTTCATACAATGACTTAGTATCGGGATTGGGAAGTCAGATTTATTGACGTTCAATTATCAAATTTTTTAATATAATGTTCATAGCTGAAACACGGTATAATGCCCAAAAATTCTTCATATACAGTACCCTTTTCAAAAGTGACAAAAAAATAACCATAGTAATAGAGAGAGAATGAAATTTTGATAAATAAGAGGTACTAAGCAATTTTTCATTTAAATTGATAATCTTTAGGTTATAACGACTTGACAATTGCCATTTTGGCTTAAAAACTTGTATCTCAAAATGCAAGGAAATGCAAGGAATTATATAACAATCGAGTTTTTAAATGCGGCGGTACTTGATGTGTTTATAATAGAGATCATTTACAAACGTCAAATTCTAGAAATCCTTCAACGTTAAAAAACAAATAAGTTCTAGTGTCCTAATTCCAGACAGTAGTATGTTAGACAACAAATGTCGCCTTTTCATTTACGATTATTCCAACAAGTTACGTTTCTTAGTCGATACGGAAGCTGATTTTTCAGTTATCTCCAGAAATCATTTGACAGATTTTAAAAGGAATCCAGACCTTATCCTAACAGCAAATGGATCTATCATTCACACTTATGGTAAAAAATTGTTGCAGGTTAATTTAGGTTTACGTCGTGAATTTTCCTTCGTATTTAATATCGCCGATATTTCAGTACCCATACTTGGTGCTGATTTTTTAGTTCATTTTGGTATGATTGTTGACATGAAAAATAAATGTTCGACAGGCAACAAGATTTCACTGTCAGTTAATTGTTTTCTCTAACAATTTACCTTATCTACCCCCAAATTTTTTTCATTTGAAGATCAATACACTAAATTATTGCTAGAGTTCCTACATCTGATTAGCACTCCTAACTATTTTTTATCAATTAAACATTCCGTTAAACATCACATTATAACGGAAGGTCATTTACTTTTTTGTCGTCCACGTAGGTTAGATGCAATTAAACATAATATTGCTAAAAACGAATTCAAACAGATTGTTGAATTAGGAATTTGTGAACCACCTTCTTCGTCAATTTCTTCCCTTTTACACATGGTCGCAAAGAAAGAACCTAACGATTGGCGTCCCTGTGGTGATTACAGAAAACTCAACACAATCACCATTCCTGACCGATATTCATTACCTCATATACACAATTTTAATTCTCAATTATTCGGTTGCAAAATCGATCTAAATATAAAATTCAAATTTTTAAAATTTATATTAACATTTTAAAAAAATAACAACATTCAATATTAATTTTTTGTTATTTAATATCTATAGTAACAGAATCTTATATGTGGGTGAATACGCTACACAAGACTTTCTTTCGTTGCGAAATAGTATATGAGTTGCTAGGAAGTTATAATAATACCCTGTTGTTTGTGAAAAATTATCATTATTATAAATCGAGAACAAAATTTTTAATTGATGTCACCGGCGACTCCGTCAAATCTTCGAATATGCTCGTAATATAAAAAATTATTTCCGATTTTTGTTCACTTTACACTAGATGTAGCTTGATAAATTTAGTGTTGAACAGCCTCCGGACCACAGTCTACAGCAGGTTTGACAGAAATCGATAAAAGTGCAGTATTCTACCTTCGTAGGGAATCATTTTAACGAGAGAAAAATTCAGTTTAATAGAACCATATTGAGCTACAATATCACGCTCACTACTTAAATTTGCCGGTGAATTTAATTTACCACGTCAATGTTTCAGGTGAACGAGGTAACTACTTCGTGGGTGAAACACCGAGAAAGGTTTAAAGAACCAATATTACAAATGTCAAAATTGATAAATTTATAATGCAGTGGATTGTGTAGAAGTAATAAGTCATGATCCAGGAAGATTTAGATGATTATATATCTATACTAGCTGACCCAGCAAACGCTGTTTTGTCATATAAGTTATAAATTTTTGTCCAAAAAATAAAAATAAAATTTCTGGATAGGGCCACCCTTATCACCTAGGGGTATAAAAAATAGCCTACGACCTATTCTCAGACCTACCAAATATACACAAAAAATTTCATAAAAATCGGTCAAGCCGTTTCGGAGGAGTTCGATAACAAACACTGTGACACGAGATTTTTATATATTAGATAAGTAATGTTTAACATATTATAATAAATTTACTGCCATGTACATAGGCTGCAACTAAAATATAATGAAGGCAAACGAATTTGGAGAGAGACAAACTATATGTTACATAAGGGATGCTTATTAACAGCATTAGGCGATGCGTGTAATCATTTATACAAATAGCAAGTACATTAGTCAAATGAAACTGCGAAGGTGAAATGTGGTATACATGTGGTAATTAAAATTCCTAGTAACACAGGCTAAAAAGTGTAACATGTTTGTTGTTTTATTTATTAGGGCAGTGGCTTAACAATAGAATATTTCCAAATATTAGGAAAATAACCAGACTCAAGACAACAATTTACTATATGGGTAAGATGAGGATGGATTACCGGAAAATAAAATTGTACAATTTTTGCGTATATTTGATCAGTTCTCTATTAAAGGGTCGGTTTTATAGGTACTGATTAAACCCAAGTTTAACTAGAAAATAAGTGCTTCTCACAGCAGTTTTTTTATTACAAAAATTATTCGAGAACTATCGATAATAACTGTCAATAACAACTATCAATACCACAGAAGCTTTATTCAAATTTATTATTAATTTCCTATTTGATGAATGGGACTTTTAATTTCCTCAAAGGTGGCTAGCCTAAAAGAAAATTATGTTATTATGTTAAATATACTACTATTATATTAATTTTACCCGATTAAAATAACAAATTAATTGAAATAAACATTAATCCAAAAGTTATCATACTTATAACTTCTACAAAATACATTACAAAATAACAAATATGTATTGTAATAGTACGAAAGTACCAGAACGTTTTCTACTAATGTTGGAACTATATACTGCAGCAAATTGATTAAAATTAATGAAGTATTAATATTAGCTTAGGATGGAGACACTATGACATAGTTATAAGAGAAAATAATTACTTAATAAATATTTCCCTTATCTTAAGGTGGAGGCGAGGTATTAAATTTAATAGGATAATGAAATATAAATTCAAATTTTCTAGATACGTCGAGAATTAGGCAGTTATTATGTACATATTATAATTTTCTCAAATTGAACTTGTATGCTTGGTGCAACACACAATGTGATTTTCCCACAAGATTTATTCTAGGCTTTATGTCTCAAATTATACCCGCTATTTTATATTAAATTCAATTATACATTTTTTGAACACAAATAACATTAAAAAAAATTATAAATGCAACCAGATAAATGTAAAACATATTTTCCTTAGGACCTTTTCTATGTATATCTTTTACTAAAACAGTATTAGGTTTTATTAGATAATAGTGTCAAGAATGTTGCTGGTTTATGAAGATTTGTTGTTCAGATATAATGAACAGAAAAACCGCTGCCCAAGGAATCACTACTTCCACATCCAAATTCTCTATCCAAGTCACTCACAACGAAAAAACTTTGTATGTGAAAATAATTGTTTATGGAACTTTAATAATATAATATTTGAAATCTTCTACCCCAAAAACCCATAAAACGATACCCCACATCGGTAGTGGGGTGGGGGTGGTGATAGGGGGGTGGATGAAGTAAAAAAATATTTTGAGGTTTCTGGTTCCTGTACATACACTAAATCACAATTTTTTTCCATCCCCTTTAATAAGGGGGTGGGGTGGTAATGGGGGTGGCTAATGCCAAAATTTTTTTTTGAGACCTTAGCTTCTCTTATATATACTAAATACCAATTTCGTGGACTCTTACCTGCTTGATTTACCCATTTACCCCAAATTTACCCCAATTTACCCCCCAACCCTTCGACGGCACAAGATGAAAATATAATCTAGTTCTAGATCTCGTTAAAGTACATATGTGTACCAAATTTCAAGTCAATATCTTAAACGGTTCCAGAGTAAACGTGCGCACAAAAAAAGTTACAGACAGACAGACCGACAGACAGACAGTCAGAATTTTTTTCCCTCAAACTTAAAATCTCGACGTTTCATGACATTTTAAGCCTATTTGGACAATAAAAATTTTTAAAATTTTTTTTGTCTTTACTATACTTCCACTGGACGTGGAAGTAAAAGAAAGAAACAAATAGTTTTTTAGAGTTATAATAGATCGTTATATATGTTCTTCTGGACATGTCGAGGAATTTGCGGAAAATCCTGGGGCATTGATTCCCAACAAAATATGCAGGGGTCCCAGCACTCTTTAGTTTTTTTTAATGCTTCTGACATAATTTTCTTAATTTTATGATAATATTGTGACGTGTTTACACCCTTTTTGTAAACACCCTGTATCGTGGGTTCGGAAATTATAACACCAGGGTAACACTAAGTACTAATTTATTAACTTACTATTTAGAACAAATTTAATTACTTGACTAATACACCGTGTACTACAATTCAATTTCAGTCACTTTATCACTGTGTTCACTTCTTACTCTCTGACCATCTCAACTGATCATTAGAACTGTGCTATCTAAACTGAACTTAACTTCCTCTCTGGTTTTACTCCATGCTTTACATACCTAAAGATGACAGATCTCGATGCTTCTGTGATGACGTCACCATTATCCAGATATATCTAGCAAGTTCTTTACTACTACTAATTGAATTTTGTGCCTACTTTTTAGTGCATTATGTAACCAGCATAACCTTAAATTTTAAGAGGTTACAACATATTACAATATTTATAGCATTTATTTTAGTGAATTGCGTTGTTTTACATCAATTTTATTACAGAACGATGTTTAACATTATATTTTAAAATATTATTAATGACATTACAGTAGAACTTGGTGTCAATTGTCTCATACGCAGATGATATGAAGTTATACAATGAAGTAAGTGATGTTACTGACTCTGTGGCATTACAAACTGCCCTTGACAAAATCAATGAATGGTGTAATTCAAACAAATTACAGTTGAACGGGTAACGTAACTTATCCTTCGTTAACACCTTTTCTAATTTAAGTTTTCCTTCTGATATTAGATTTAGTTTCCTTCAATTCAGATTTCTTTTTCTCTGTAAGATTTTGAACTTCATACAGTCCTTCAGTTTTTTCAAAATCACTATAACTAAGAACTGCAGTAGCTGTTGGCGCGAAATTCAAAAAACATAATTGCAAACATTTTGATTGTTCCGTATTGGGAAGGCAAACAAACATTTATAAAAAAATTCTGTCCAGCTGAAAGCCCTATTTTATGATTTTTTACCTCCAGTTAATATTAAGTTTTATTATCCATTTCTGGCGAAAGGAGTTTGGGTTAAAATTTTATTCGTTTAAGTGGACCAAACCCCGCTCCATCCGGTCCTTCAACTGCCATGGCGCAGCGCGTCGTGACAGGCTCTTCACACGGCTGTTTGGAAAACCTTGTATTTTATATAATATTAATAAAGTTTTGTTGGACTGGATTGGTCTACGCCCTACGGATGCTACAACTTATAAAACTTGAGCCAAAATCATTGAACCCCGTATCTCATATCCTCAATTCAATTCTCCCATTTTTATGAAATAAGCGTCAAACAACGAGAAAAACAATTTGAATTATTATTGGTCTACTTCACTCTCCTGGTATTTCTTTTCATTAATGATAAATAGGCATTAACAACTTCGAACTAAGTGTAAAGTTCATTGTTCTTACTCAAGGAGCAGTGGATATAGCAGTGGTGGACTTTTATCTTTTGTTCAAATATATTTCTCCTCCTATTTAGCAGAATCTCACGTAAAAGAAATTAACAGCTGATGAAATGAACTAGAAAAGCCTTTTAAAACTCGTCCCGCATTATTTCTCTTTCATTCTACCTATTTCGTTATCTCCATTTGTTACTACTTTTACGTCCCATTCAATGCTATCAATAATAAAATCAGACATAACGCATTATCGATTCAGTTCAGTACATTTTATTGTCTTCATAATGGTTTTAAATAATAAATAACGACAAATCATATTACGCTTATAATTGGATGCTCGGTTTATGATTAACCACATATTGCATTTTACAGAATAAACGTCTTTAGTTCATATTACTCTAGCCTTTATGTTCCTAATCTTGTTATATGGTCGTTACTCAATTTTTCATCATTCTCATAAGACAAACTACGGTAACGGTAATTGAGAATTATGACCGTAGTTAATTCATGTGTTAACTGATGCCGTACTTAAATGCACCGCGTAACGAAGAAAAGTTTCGTAATTTTGCATCTTTTGTATAGATTTTAGTGTCACTGTAGTTAGTAAATGGATCCACAGGCCGTTAATTATACTAATATGCAAATATTTGATAATAAACTTAAAATGTGGTATTTAGATGTACTTCTTTTAAATTGTCCCCTTTTAAAGTTATTTCTTAAAGCCTGAACTTGTTTAAAGGATGACGCAATACTCGTTTCCTCAGATGTCTGCTCGTTATATTTCACAATTTCCTCCTTCATAATTACATAACACATGTAGTTTGTAAAAAACTATTATATAAATGGTTCCTTATTATGGCTAAATTTTTGATCACCTTACACTGGATCTAGCTTAACGAAACCATAATGGGGGGCCTGCGCCGATTCAAAATCCAGAGTTCATAGCAATTTTTCAAACTTAAATTCCCTGACTTCTCCAGGTTTTCCGGGACTATTGGAAGGTTTTTCCGATCTTATAATTAATGAGCGGGGGGGGACTGTAGCGGTCACTAAATAATCGGCACGAAATTAAAAGTACAAAACTTAAAATGTCCTTTGATGGTGAAAAAATATTTTCAAATTCCCTGACTTTTTATGAAAATTACTTAACTTCCCTGACTAGCCACCCCCTATAACCACTACCCACTCACCCCACTACCGATGTGGGATATCGTTTTATGGGTTTTTGGGGTAGACGATTTCAAAAATGAAAGAAGAAATATAGTGTTTGGTCTTAAATATGTTTACGGCTTCAGAAAATAGAACGTTGGTGAACAGTTTGTAACACAATATTGATAATCAGTATGTCATTCTGTGAAATAAACATAAACACACCACAGATAGTAGACAACCCCCAAATCCAAAGCCAAGGCTGTCCGGAAGGGGAAATGGAATATTTCTCAGGAAGATTAATGAAATGTGTGGAATTCTTGACACAGGATGACGTCCTCCTTTTTTAAATTTTTTTGCAGATTAAAAAAATCACATGGTACTTTTTATTTTCCTCTTTAATTGGCATCTTGTCTTGTCATTTTCAAGTAATGGTCTTCAAAGAAAAAATTTTTTCAGTTCCTTTAAGCCAATAAGCCACCTGTTAAAATTATGAACACTCTTTACAAATAAATTATAATATGGTCTTTTGTAATCAATGTCACAATGCCATATTAAGTACAATAGTAGACAAAAACCTCTTAAACAGCACTTTAAAATCCATATTATTAAAAAAGTCAAAACAACTACTTTTTTAGTTAATACTAAAAACTATCGAGTTGCATGATAGAATTCCTAGAATTTTAAAGAAAAAGAAATGAAATTAAAGATACGATATATTTACTGCATATATCTTTTGCAACAGATTTACCTCATTGTCGTAGCAAGGAACTTAAACTGCACTTGTGCACACACTGCATATCCCACATTTTCTATATTTATTGTAATAATAATCTTTCCCTTATAAAAAAAAATGCTAAACTCATTCTAACGTATTGAAAGGCAGCAATATGACATTTTTTTCCTTTGGTTCCTTATTTGAAATGTCACACAATGTATATCTCTTACATCAAGATATCCACAAAAAAATATATTGAATATCTGTTCGAATTATTTGAATATTCATCATCCCATACTGTCATCTCTTCATCCAGCAAACCTTCTACTGAGTGAATTATTTGTATTTTCGTTTTAATGGGATGTTATTAAAACTTCAGCATCTTTATAAACACCTTGATTTGTATAGAAAAGACAATATTTTATATATGGCTAATATAAAACAAATGCAATTGAATTGGTTTCTCCAAAAGAATTGTTCAATTTCCAACGTGTGGATTATAAATTTCAATGCCTACGAATCAATTTAATTGAACGTGTAAATAAAATACAGATGTTGATTGTACAGTGCTAAAAATTTGAAATTTACTACTAAATAAACAAATATTCGAAACCATTCCAATTCCTCATGAATATTGTTGTATGTTATTTAATATCACGCATCAAGAATTTTGCAATATAATGTTAAATATTTTTAAGCAAATTTAAGGCGTTAATTAAAGCTGCGTTTGTTTATCAGTTGATTTTTCAGTAATAATGATCTGAAATTTCATGCCTACCTGGACATTTTTATCTGTTCACTGTACTTTTAAAAAATTTGTTAAAGTATTTATTACAAGTGGTAATATTAGTAAATAATAATCAGTTATATTAATTGATATAAAACGAAATCATAAAGAATATAAAATATAAAATTTGTTTGTTGGCAAAATCCTAATTAAGGCCAATGTTTCGGTGAAATATTCCCACCATCTTCAGCGGCAAAATTATAATGCTCACACTGACGTACGCGGTCCTCTATTTGCATTCCTGATCTAGAATCGTCATTTAGAAATTAATTTTCAATTTTTGTCTAAACGTATATGCCGTCACATTTGATTTGTGTTGTCTCTGTTAAAGTCATGTCTGGAGAATAGACAATAATGCGTCTCACAAAACAATATGACATCTTATTTTAGATCAATAAAACATGGAGTGACTCAGAGATCTGTGCTGGGGCCTCTACCGTTTATAATTTATGTAAACAATTTATTTTTATTTCTTATTCCCTAGCAGTATTGTTATGTTTGCTGACGACGCAACTCTTACAGCTAGTGTCAAGAATATTAACAGTTTACAAAATATCAATGATGAAACTGAAAGTCGAGCGGAACTTTGGTATAATGCTAATGCACTCAAATTAAATCGTGACAAAACACAAAAAGTATTTTTTTTCTACCAGATATGACGTAACGAAGGGAAAAAGTCAATTTACTCGGTATAGTTCTTGATGATACTTTAAGTTGGAGCAATAATATTGAGCAACTGTCGAAGATTAAGAACTGTCCCACAAAACTACACACTTTGCTGTCAGTGTACTACTCATTAATCCACTCGCAAATAAGCTACGGGATTATACTCTGGGTAAACTCGAGCAGCGCTGTAAAAATATTTCGACAGCAGAGTGTATAAGAATTATAACAAGAGCAGGTTTCAGAGAACACTGTCAACCATTATTTATTAAATATGATATAATGCTCATTCCTAGCCTATATATTTACTACTCTCTTTTAGAGATTCATAAAAATAAGTATGTGTATGTAACTCCATTTGAGCTACATAACTACAAACGGGGTCGGCCAATTTGTTAAAACCTCCTAAATATCGCTTAACAAAATCAATTAAAAACTCATTATACTTGAACTTATATAATAAATTACCTGAAAATATAAAACAACAAAATTTTCACTCACAAATTTAAAACTATTATTAGAAACCATATCTTGAAATTTTGTTTCTATACAACTGAAGATTTTATGACTACCCGCACAGTAGTATTACGTTTCTACTGAGAACTGAGTGCTTATATAAGCATTGAAATATGTCCTGAACGACTGAAGATATCGAAGTAATTATTCTTTGTTTTTAACGCTTTAACCAACGCTACATAGTAAAAATGTTTTTGGTGAAACCAATACTGTAGCTCAGTCAGTTAAAGCATATTGAGTGGCGAATATGCTGACCGACTGTCTATCGCGCTGTGGGTTCGAGCCCCAGCCCTGGTACTGACAATACCAGTGGTTATGGATGCATGTCTGCTTTTTTTCAAATATGTAACCCCTTTCCGGACAGCCTTGACTTTGGATTTAGGAGTTGTCTACTATATGTGATGTTGTGTTTATGATTTTTAATTGTTACTCCTATTTTCATATCTTCAGCTTACAAAAACAAAACTGAAGTTTTCAGATTTCTAGGTGATTAGGAGGTCCAAAAAAAACCGAACATTTTTTGCCAACGAGCAGAACCACACGCCAGGGATTTTATATAATGGATTAAGAATATCTTACTTTACAAATTGATTTTTCTAACTATTCTAAATCCTACAACACTATATATGCAACAGAGTGACGTATGATTAATTTATTATTCAGACACAATTGGCAATTTGTGTTACTAAATACTCTGAATCGTAAATGATTAGTTGATATGCATCTAGAAAAGCTGACCGAACTGTCATTTACAAATGCCATAAAGCCTGTCCAACCATCATTCGGCTCCCAGTAGGATGTACACCCATTACTGCACTGCATCTTTATGTACGTGGTACATCAATAATTCATGAAATTTGCATTATTGTGAGCAGTTTGATGGCTAGTTCAGTAATTAAATGACATATTTAAATCAGACTTAAACTTGTAGAATCCATCAGTTCTACCAGCCGTTTAAACTTAAATAGAAAAGCTGTCGTCGGTATTGCTTTGTTTTATGTCCTTTTCTTGGTTAAATGGAGTTTTGCTACCTCTTAAATATCTATTCATTTAGTTACACGACCTAAAGTTCAAACTAAAAAAACAATTGTTTACATGGAATGTGATTTATTTTATAATTTTAACGTGCTTTTATTTTATGCTCTCCGTGGTGAGTGCATTTTGCAATTGGAATACTAAAAGTTACAAATTTGTACTTCAGACAATGGCGTTTAAACTCAGCTGAATCACATTTTTTCTTTATAATTATTTGAAGGTATATGGAGGCTAATCTTTTTAGAATTTAGGTAAAGAAAATAGTTTTATGGAAACAATTGTTGAGATGGAATGGTCTTCTTGTGAGTTGAAGTTATAACCCTATATTATAATGAATTTATCACTTACCAAAAATACTTCAAGTCATAAAATCTTCAGTTGTATAGAAACAAAATTTCAAGATTTGGTTTCTAATGATAGTTCTAAATTTGTGAAAATTTTGTTGTTTTATATTTTCAGGTAATTTATTATATAAGTTCAAGTTTAATGAGGTTTTAATTTATTTTGTTAAGCGATATTTAGGAGGTTTTAACATATTGGCTGACCTCGTGTAGCTCAGATTTTTATGAATCTCTAAAGAGAGTAGTAAATATATAGGCCAGGAATGAGCATTATACCATATTTAATAAATAATGGTTGACAGTGCTATCTGAAACCTCCTCTTGTTATAATTCTTATAGACTCTTTCTGCGAAATATTTTTATAGCGCTGCTCGAGTTTCCCCAGAGTATAACCCCGTAGCTTATTTGGTAGTGGATTAATGAATAGTACACTGACACCAAAGTGTGTAGTTTTGTGGAACAGTTCTTAATCTTCGTAAAAGAAATAAATAGCTTGATAGTTTATTGCTGAGTTGCTCAATATGATTGCTCCAACTTAAAGTATCATCAAGAACTATACCGAGTTAATTGACACTTTCTTCCTTCGTTACTTCATATCTGGTAGAAAAAAATAGTTTTTGTGTTTTGTCACGATTTAGTATGAGTGCATTAGATTATACCAAAGTTCCGCTCGATTCAGTTTCATCAATGATATTTTATAAACTGTTAATGTTCTTGGCACTAGCTGTCAGAGTTGCGTCATCAGCAAACATAACAATACTGCTAGGAAATAAGAAATAAAATAAATCGTTTACATAAATCATAAACAGTAGAGGTCCCAGCACAGATCCCTGAGTCACTCCATGTTTTACTGATTTAAAATAAGATGTCATATTGTTTTGTGAGATGCATTGTTGCCTATTCTCCAGATATGACTTTAACAAAGGCAACGGTATACCCCCGACTCCATAAAAATTAAGTGTTTCGATGATGATAGTATGATAGACACAATCGAAGGCCTTGCTGAGATCACACAGCGTAATTGCAGTATGTTTACCTTCTTCAAGGCCTTCAACTATGTCACCCCCAATCTGACAGATTGCATTGCATCTATTTTGGAACATTTTTGCCTAAAACCATATTGGCAAGCATGCAATAAAGAATATTTTTCGAAATATTTCGACAAACGATTTTTTTAAAATAAGTTATAACCCTATATTATAGTAAATTTATAACTTACCAAAAATACACAAACCAAATTCTTAATGTTTTAAACAGACCAAATGCGACAGCATATACGTCTAGACAAAAACTGAAAATAAATTTCTAAACGACGATTCTTGATCAGGAATGCAAATAGAGGACCGTGTACTTCAGTGTGAGTCATTATAATTTTGCCACTGAAGATAGTGGGAATATTTGACCGAAACATTTGGCCGAAACAAATTTCGAAGGCCAAGAATTTTCATTGAAAAATCATCAGACCTGTAAATTATTCGGGCATTAAGGATTACCGAATTTGAAAGTATCGATGATATGAGGTGGTAGAAAAAATGAATTTAAAGTGAAAATAAAGAATGAGTTTCTTGCGAAAAAAGATTCGTTACCAATTTATTGATTATTTTATGTTTAAAATAGGCAATTTTAAGTGAGTGGGCCTTAATTCGAAAACCAAAAATCAAAATGTTGTTAAATTCTGAATATAGCATGCTGATCAATAATATTGCATTAGTTTTTCAATAAAAAAATGCCTAATATGATTTCTCGAAAAATCGACCCTTTTTTTCTTAATAAAAATGCACGCCAATGACTGAAATAAATTTTGTTTTACTCAAAAGAGATATAATAAAGGTCTTCGATACCGGTCTAAACCTGATTGAAATTGGATGACTAATAACTGAGCTACGAGTTACCGTGAAATGTGGGACCCACTGTATACTAAATATCAATGTTATGGACTCTTACCTGCTTAATTTACCTATTTACCCCAAATTTACCTCAATTTACCCCCCAACCCTTCGACGGAACAAGATGAAAATATAATCTAGTTCCAGATCTCGTTAAAGTACATAAGTGTACCAAATTTCAAGTCAATATTTTAAGCAGTTCCAGAGTAAACGTGCGCACAAAAAAAGTTACAGACAGACCTACATACAGAAATTTTTTTTCGCTCAAACTTAAAATCTCGACGTTTCATGACCTTCTAAGCCTATTTGAACAATAAAAAATTAAAAAAAAAATTGTCGTTACAATACTTCCACTGGTTGTGGAAGTAAAAAATGTCGTATTGCTGTCTTTCAATACGTTAGAATGAGTTTAGCATTTCTTTTTTATAAAAGAAAGATTATTATGACAATGAATATAAAAAAAAGTGTGATATCCAGTGTCTGCACAAGTACAATTTAAGTTCCTTGCTATGTCAATGATCTGTTGTAAATAATATAAATATGCAGTAAATATGTCGAGTATCTTTAATTTTTTTTTCTTTAAAGTAAGAATTCTATCATGTTTGCGTTGAGCCGTAGGCGCATGAATGCGAGTGTCTTAATGCCATAAAATGTGAGTTGCATACACTATTTTTTCTACGACCAGCCATAATGAAATAGGAAATTAACACTTTATTTCTGAAATGTCCGTATCTGTATCTTTAAGTACAGGTAGGGAATGTCCAACAAACGAATTAAAGATGGGAGTAGAAAAAATAATTTTTACGATATGAAATCAACATCGTTCAATGCCATGTGCCGTTTGACACTAGTGACAGTTCAATTAATCACTATCCACCTCTCTCTACTAAAGTATAGTATAAAATCAGCATTAACAATCGACACAAAATCCGCTAACTAAGCAGCAACAAGCGTCGGTCTGGGTAGACGCTTAATCTGAAATATTTGAGAGAGCCCTGTATGTTATTAGCGGTGTTACATAAAGGAACTAATTCCCTGCGGTGGATATAAAGGATGTATAACTGCCAAATATATAAAGCCCCAGAAATACCTCTGGGGATATGAATAGGTACTGAAAATCCTGAAAATAAAACTCAAGTATGCGAGAGGAAAGTGAAGAGCCGTAGGCCTTGACCGATTTTTCTTAAAATTGGATTTATAAGAGTGACTTTCGGTCCCAAATGGCACATCCCATGTGTGTAGTGGTCAAGGGGACATGATAAATGACTTTCTTTATGAATTTATCGCAATTAAGTGGCGGCCGCCCCAAATGAAGTGGACATATATCATTGCTAGGATGTTATTAAACAATTATTAATATTGACGTCAGTTTTAAGTCTTGTGAATTTTTCAATGATTGCATACTTTTCCTATTGCTGATATTTAACCAAATTCGCAGATTATATTTGTAACATGAACCCTTGTTGCTATCAACACTACAAAACAAGTCAAATTTTGTTTACAAAAGCACTCGATTAACCAAATTGCTTATAAATCAGAAGTCAGGAGTAGGCCCTTTACAAAAAATATAATTATAGTATTTTTAGAATCTTTACAAAAACACAGTGTGTAAAGGATTTTTTCTTATTATTTCTTTTACAAACGGTATTCAACGTTAAAGTTTGAATAAATCCGTTAGGAGTCCAAACAACGCGTAACGTCATGTAACAGGAGACGACACAACGTTAGCGTACATTTTAAATTAATTCATAAGAAATGGCTATTTACGATATTTTTTTGGGGTACATACATATCTTCAAATCTAATTGAGCTATCGATCTGATATTTTTTTTAATTCAAGTACACAAACAAGCGCTTCCATTGGTCTTTTTGTTTCTATCAATTATTGTTCTTTATTTTCTTTAAATAACTATGAAGTTATTACTCCACTAAGAATGTACTCATATTTTGACAAAACGACAAACTTTTTTATTTTTGCAAATTTTCATATACATGCAGCGAAGACATGAAGCCAAAATACAGGAGAAATTTTTGAAAATAAAATTTTTCATCTAGGACTTATAGGCCAGGCGACAGGTAGTTCAATAAGGAAATAATTAGTGAAAATCTGGAAATTGCTTTAATCGCTTTATTTGGACCCAGATATTACTCTCCCAAGTTTTCCCCCTCGAGCGAATTCGGCGTTGGCCCTTCTGGCCCTAAGAAGGTACCATTTTTCGTTTTTTTGCAAATATCTCCCAAACCATCAACTTTGTCAACAAAATACTTATTATAAAAAATAATCTAGAGTAAATTTTCTACAAAAAAGTTCTTTACCGTTTGTTTCTAAAGTGAACCGTTACGATGCTACGACTATTCAAAGTGGAGCCCTTTTTGATTCTTGCGGAAAAGTTATCGAAATCATATGCCATATCAAAGTTTCTACATGTTATAAATATTTGATGCGGGCTTGAGGAAATTTGTTGGATGGTTATCAACTCACGATCCCTTTCCTCGTGGACAACACATTGTTTCGTTAAGCACAGGAGTTGTCGGGGATGGACAAATCACTTGTCATATGGCCTATGAAATTGGAATAGCAGCAGAAAAAGGCATAACCGCAACAACTTTCGCGATGTGAAGCTCCTTAGAAAAAATCGCGTGATGCCTCTCCGCGCGGTAAATTCGAAAATAAAAATCCACAACACGGATATTCCCGTTGATCCTCTTGTACTTTTCCAACGCATTTGCCTTGCAAAGAAATCCGATGCAGAATTGAAACAATATTTCCAGTTTGAACTAGCTCCGTATCCGCTTGCGATCTTTGATGAAGCGGGAATGCGTAAGACGCAAAAGTCTGCGTTCTATAAATTATTCCATCCTGTTACCGATGAACCCACATTTAAGGACCTACATCATGTTCTCGACGGAGGATATCTTCTGCACCGTGTAATTTGGCACCAAACCGATACTTTTGCCGACATTAGCTCTAAATATGTGAATTACGTCAAAAGATACTTCAACAACAGTGTCATCATTTTCGATGGGTATCCTGACGACCCAGCAGCTCGCAGTACCAAGTCCGCTGAACGTCTTCGACGATCGCACAAGCATGATGCTGCTAATGTTTTTTTTTATGAGTCCACAAGCAAAATTTTTGTGTAATGACACAAACAAACGAAGATTGATCTACTTGTTGCGAATCAAATTCGAAAGAGAAGGAATCGAAACCAGACAAGTTCCAGAAGATGCCGATGTGCTCATCGTCACCACCGCACTCGAGTTATCTCGGCCCGACAATTCGGTCATTATAGTGGCTGAAGATGTAGATAACCTGGTCATCTTGGCGGCTCGTGTGCCACCCTCCACGAAAATGTATTTTATGAAACCCGGCAAAGGTTCAACCAAACAACAACTATTTTGCACAAGTTTCAATCTCCCGCTGTGTATGCAAGAAAACATCCTCTTGTTGCATGCGTTTAGTGGGTGCGATACAACGTCTTCGTTTTTCAGGCAAGGCAAAATGAAATTCGTAACACTGCTGAAGAGTAATGAGGAGCTGCAGACAGCTGTTAGAGTTCTCCGAGACGTGAACACTGATGAAATTGACAAAGCGGGCCAGTTGGTTGTGGCTAGGCTTTATGACAAAACCACGGGAAACACCCTGAATGAGTTGCGGTTCCAACTGTTTGCAAAATCTCTAAGCAAACATCGATTTAATCTCGCAAGCCTACCTCCCACCGAATCAGCGGCACGTGAGCACTCTTTAAGAACATACCATCAAGTCCAAACATGGTATGGAAATGATACAAATCCACTGGATTGGGGCTGGAAAAATTCTCAATGTGGTTTGGCTCCCATACCTACGACGAGGGATCCGGCGCCACAAACGCTTCTAAACACAGTGTCCTGCAAATGTTCGAAAGGATGTAACGCAGCGTGTGGTTGCAGGAAAACGGGCCTCCGATGCTCCAGAATCTGCATGAATTGTATGGGACGGTCATGTACAAATGCTGCCGAGGAAGATGATATGGATGATTGTGACGGAGACATCGATGTTAATCCTGAGCGCCATGTGACGTCGGACAAATGTACCGATGCAGACGATGAAAGTGATGACGGAGAAATTGAGAAAGACGATCAAGACTGCCAGCCTTCATCAAAACGGTTGAAAATCGACTAACTTTGACATTTGAACAGTGGATTAGGCCTCCTGGGGACACCACTTACAAAAAAACGCGCCATTTACTCTACCGCCAGGTGGTGTGGAAAAGAGTGATTTTATGTCAATACTAGTCAATAACAATACTAATCGTAGGTACTTTGCCACAGCTGTTTACATTGAAAAGCTGTTATACTTGTAACAAGTTAACAGCTTGTGCACCTGGAATGCTGACAAATATTTATAACATGTAGAAACTTTGATATGGCATATGATTTCGATAACTTTTCCGCAAGAATCAAAAAGGGCTCCACTTTGAATGGTCGTAGCATCGTAACGGTTCACTTTAGAGACAAACGGTAAGGAACCTTTTTGTAGCAAATTTACTATAGATTATTTTTTATAATAGGTATTTTGTTGATAAAGTTGATGGTTTGGGAGATATTTGGAAAAAAAAAACGAAAAATGGTACCTTCTTAGGGCCAGAAGGGCCAACGCCGACTTCGCTCGAGGGGGAAAACTTGGGAGAGTAATATCTGGGTCCAAATAAAGCGATTAAAGCAATTTTCAGCTTTCCACTAATTATTTCCTTATTGAGGCTTTCTTTTTGACCTGTCGCCTGGCCTATTATAGTTTTTTATTTACGAATATTTTCGTGACGCAGTAGCATATGGCACGCAGGCATAAGGCGTAAATTATCCGACTGACTTTTGAAATAATCTTTTTCAGTCCTGTTTAAAACAATTTAAACCCTTTTAAATACACATTATTATTTTATATTACAGACCGAATACAACTAAATAATTTTAGGAAATAACCGCAGACTGCACGAATTATATATCCGAATTATTGCACTCGCAGATATACTGTTAGATGACGTCAGGTCCAATATGAGTGTGTTCTCAGACACGCTCCTCCTCCCGAATATTAGTCGGTGATTTAAATACTTTTCAGTTAGAATTATGAAAACAGATTTGATAATTGCTAATGTTGAGTATATTAATATATATAAATTAATTTAAAATATATGGCCTATTATAACAGATATTCCATTATTAACGAGCTTCGAAAAGAAGGTTCTGGGTTTGGTTGTGCGTTTGTCCGTATATCCGTGTATCTGTATGTATGGCGAATAGGTTGCTGGTTGCGCTGTCTATTGTTTATTGCGTTCCAAACCCGACACTGACAATGTCGGCGGGTACGCATGAATGTCTGTGTTTTTCCAAATAAGCAACCTCTTCCGGGACAGTCTTGGCTTTGGATTTGGGAGTTGTCTTCTATATATGGTGTGGATGGATGTATCAATGGCCTTATAACTTCAAAACTACTGGTTCTCGTTGATTGTGGTTTTCACTAATTCGATGAGTATCATCTGGAGGTAATAATAGTTAGAAGTATATCATCAAGACGACAAAGAGTGGCAGACAGGAATACTATGAAACTCCTTCGCCATTTAAAAAAAAAATAACGTGTATACAAATATAATTACTCTCTTGTTTTGGTCCTAAGGATTTCGCGGACTAATTGCTCTTTAAGCCTGGTGTTCATATGTCTCTTAATCACTCCGATGTAAACTTGTCCACCACTGAGTATAGCGGATATAGCCCAAATATAATAGGGAATATTCTACTATGTCATTTTACATAGGTACCAAAGGCCATAGCCGTGAAAGCATAGTAAAATGCCCTTGACGCAAAACTGCATTTTTTTTTTCGTATAGTATGTCTAAGGACTGGTTGTAGTTCTGGAGAATTTTAGCTTTCTAAAACTTATAGTTTTCGAGTAAAAAAATAAATAAATTTTCGAAAAAAAAAATGTTTTTTTCCAAACTGAATTGACCAATTTTCTTGTGCTTTATATATATTACATATACATATCTATTTTAGGTGGATTAGTAATAAAAAAATCAAGCTAATATTCCTCAAAGAAATATATATTTCAATTTTTTTTTATTTAAAAAATCTAAATCTATAAATTACTTCCACATCCAGTGGTACCTAGTAACGACAAAAAAATTTTTATTGTTCAAATAGGCTTAGAATGTCATGAAACGTCGAGATTTTAAGTTTGAGCGAAAAAAATTTTCTGTCTGTCTGTAACTTTTTTTGTGCGCACGTTTACTCTGGAACCGTTTGAGATATTGACTTGAAATTTGATACACATATGTACTTTAACGAGATCTAGAACTAGATTATATTTTCATCTTGTTTCGTCGAAGAGTTGGGGGGTAAATTGGGGTAAATTTGGGGTAAATAGGTAAATCAAGCAGGTAAGAGTCCATAAAATTGGTATTTAGTATATACAAGAGAAGCTAAGGTCTCAAAAAAAATTGTGATTTAGTGTGTGTACAAGAACCAGAAACCTCAAAATATTTTTTTACTTCATCCAACCCCACTACCACCCCCACTACCGATGTGGGGTATCGTTTTATGAGTTTTTGGGGTAGAGGATTTCAAATATTATATTATTAAAGTTCCATAAACAATTATTTCCACATACAAAATTTTTTCGTTGTGAGTGACTTGGATAGAAAATCTGGATGTGGAAGTACTGATTCCTTGGGCAGCGGTTTTTTTTTTTTTAGAAATATGACGAGACTGAACTTTTTTTTTTTTTAACTATTTAACGTCGGCCTATTTCCGCTACCAGGGCCTATCACCGACGCCAGGAGGCGAGCTACCCCCAACCTGGAAATTTTGCCGAACCTCTTCCCTTAAGAAGAGTAGGGATCTTTTACTTGCCTAACATTTAATAGACAAGGGACCGCCTGCTTTACATCCCCTCCGAAGGATGGTATATCCACTACGTAATCCTCGTCTGAAATTACGTAACTTCCGCGTATACACTGATATACAAGCCGCTAGAAGGTGGGACGAGAACGCTGTATTTCCCAAGATGGGTCACCCATCCAAATACTAACCGCGCTCGACGTTGCTTCAACGGAATATCGACTGATATTCACATTGAAGTCGCCTCTATGCTCGCCCCGAGAGACTGAACTTGAATCTTTAATATATCAGATTGTTCCTTCACGTATCGCATATTTAAAAATCCATCATCGTTTAGCATTTCTGCTAAATATGAAATCGCCTGTCCTAACTGATAAGTACCAGTAAACAAGATCTTCATGTCGGATTCAGTCATTTCCGGAAAACTCATAATATCAGTAGATGAAATTACTTCGAAAGGGAGTTCTTTACGTAGCCAACCTTTGTTTTCAATTTCTTTTGCTAGGGTATTTTCTTCGTTCTTTCCAATACTTCATTAGGCATAGCGTTATCTGAAGTGAGCTTTTGCCAAAACGGTTCAATAGATATGAGGCTAAGTGATAATAGCTTTTAATTTTTGCAAGCATTTTGTTGTCGAAAATATGGTCAAGAAGTTTATTTTTTTTTTTAGCATTCCATGCACAGCTTCAACAGTCCAACGTACTTTTGTCACAAACCGGGAATCATTTGCCTGTTAGATAGTGAGCTGCTTTCTTTGACCTTTGACAGGAGGCATCAATACCCTAAAGCCTCTCGATTCTAAGTAGCTACATCACGAAAACCTCTGTCAAGTACAAATATGTCACCTGTCATCCTGCATTACACAAACCGTTCGGATCCTCTAGAATGCTAGCAAAAAAGAATGAAGAAAATACCCTAGCAAAGGAAATTGAAGACAAAAGTTGGCTACGTAAAAAACTCCCTTTCGAAGTAATTTCATCTACTGATATCATGAATTTTCCGGAAATGACTGTATCCGACATGAAGATCTTGTTTACTGGTACTTATCAGTTAGGCCAGACGATTTCATATTTAGCAGAAATGCTAAACGATGATGGATCTTTAAATATGCGATACGTGAAAGAACAATCTGATATATTAAAGATTCAAGTTCAGTCTCGTCATATTTCTAAAAAAAATTATAGATGCTTTGTGCAATATACAACCGAATAGTACAGGACTTAAAAGGAATTAAACAATATTTTTGTGAGTGCGCTAACGGATTGCGAACTGTTGGCTGTTGTTCGCATGTGGCAGCTATTGTATATTATTTGTCACACGAGAGGCTCTTGTCAAAAATTCCGGGAACCTCCGAAACATTAAGCAGACTATTTACCACGGACGGTATCAATGTGGTAATAAATGAAGATAGTGATGAAGATTAATACACAAGAATGTTGTTTTAAGTTTCTATTTAATAATTGTAATTGCTATGCTTAATACACATAAATGTTACTTATCTGATTATGATTTTTTATTTTTACTTCCACATCCAGTGCAAGTATAGTAACGACAAAATTTTTAAGCTATTGCATAGCTTCTATCGCGGGCCTTGAGCGCGGGGACCGAATCCAGAAATTCCGTAACGAAAAAACCTCACGCTCCCCACTCCGACGGGCAAGGAGGTGTGGCTTGAAGGCCGTGCATCGTCTAACGTCGTTTCAGTTTGGCAGTCTTCGACACGGCGTTGTGTGCGTGCGATTAGACGTATTGTACGACTCTACGAAACTCGCACGAATCGAGACGAGCTGCTCCGAAATCGGACGAATACATAAGCAGCTGTTTATGAGAAAGTATATAGGTGTATAGGTATTTATGTACAACAGTGAATATTTTATTTATTTAATAATAGAAAAATTTGTTTTCTTATCGGTCACCACGCTCAAAAAGTGTAACTTGAATTAATATCAAAGAAAAAGCAATACTGCATGAATAAAATAAATAAATAAAATTATAATTGCATAAGTTGATACAAAATGCTATGCAATAGCTTTACCGCGGCAGTCCCCGAGTGCCACACGTCTTTTTTTTTAAACATTTGTATTGTTCAAATAGGCTTAAAATGTCATGAAACGTCGAAATTTTAAATTTGAGCGAAAAAAATTCTGTCTGTCTGTCGGTCTGTCTGTAACTTTTTTTTGTGTGCACGTTTACTCTGGAACCGATTAAGATATTGACTTGAAATTTGGTACACGTATGTACTTTAACGAGATCTGGAACTAAATTATATTTTCATGTTGTTCCGACGAAGGGTTGGGGGGTAAATTGAGGTAAATTTAAGGTAAATGGGTAAATCAAGCAGGTAAGAGTCGATAAAATTGGTATTTAGTATATACAAGAGAAACTAGGGTCTCAAAAAAAATTTTGGCATTAGCCACCCCCACCCCCTTATTAAAGGGGATGAAAAACAATTGTGATTTAGTGTATGTACAAGAACCAGAAACCTCAAAATATTTTTTTACTTCATCCACCCCCACTACCACACCCTTATCACCACCCCCACCCCACTACCGATGTGGGGTATCGTTTTATGGGTTTTTGGAGGATTTCAAATATTATATTATTAAAGTTCCATAAACAATTATTTCCACATACAAAGTTTTTTCGTTGTGAGTGACTTGGATAGAGAATCTGGATGTGGAAGTAGTGATTCCTTGGGCAGCGGTTTTCAATATGTTGTACCAATTGAAACTATCTTTAAAAATATATGTTAGAGAGGCATTAAAGGACAAATTGTTTTAAAAAAAATGGTGGGTGTCCCCTAATGTTGAAATGCCAAAAATATATATTTTTTTTTAAATGGAAATACGTATTTCTTTGGGGAATATTAGCTTGATTTTTTTATTACTAATCCACCTAAAATAGATCTAGTATATATAAAGCACAAGTAAATTGGTCAATTCAGTTTGGAAAAAAAAATTTCGAAAATTTATTTATTTTTTTACTCGAAAACTATAAGTTTTAGAAAGCTAAAATTCTGCAGAACTACAACCAGTCCTTAGACATACCATACAAAAAAAAAATTAGCAGTTTTGCGTCAAGGGCATTTTACTATCCTTACACGGCTATGGCCTTTGGAATATCGTCTACATACATTTATACGCATTTACAGATTATTTTTATTATTATTTGATATTTGAGGTCCGCGTATTTTGAGGCGAATTTCTGTACAAAAAAATTGTTTTCTACGGTACTTATTAAAAAAAGATATGATTAAATCAAATAGGTATAGTATAATAAGCAGAACGCTTAGAGCGGCGCCACATGTTTCAGTAATTAATTAAAACACATTTATACAGTCTAATCTTCAGTCGGGAGTATTATTGGGGAGTATAATACCTTAAGTAGGTGTGTTTGTTCAGTAAATAATTTCTTTAAGGTAGGTATAAGCTTTCCGTATAGAGCAAACAATAATTATCTTTTCGTGCATTTCTAATACCCCTAAAAGCTCTCCGGTTTCTCCAAAGTGGTTTGGCGTGCCTTTATCTTGTTCTATATAAAACGCGTTAAAATTGCTGACTTCTCGAATTTTGTTAATGAATTTTATTTTAAACCCTCACTTGACGTTTACTAATATTTATTTGCTAAATAATATACTAGAGAAATTAGCAAAAAAAAAGGAGGAAACCTGGACAAAACTAGTAAAAATTTGAATTTTTGTACAGACGTTCCAAATCCAAATCCACAAAAATCACAAAAATCCCAACATGGCTACCCAAGAAATTGAAGGTCAAAGTTTTTTGCAAATATCTCGCGTCCTATGCATCGGATGCCTATGATGTCAATAGGCCTTTTCATCATAGAAGCACGCATGTGCTGTCGCTATGTTTGTTTGCGGGAACTATGAAATGTTCGGACACTTGATTCTCAAAATGGCTGGACCGGTATCATTTTTTCACATTAATTTAGACGAAAGTGTGATTGACGGTGCAAAATTAGTACACAACATTGTGGAAGAACACACTTGCGCTCAATTAAGGCGCTGGCTCAAGTATCCTGGCCGTAAAATGACTGGAAGCAAGAATAAAGAACTGGTTGCAAGGTTAGAGAATTCAACTATCAACTTATCAATTTATATACAAGTGCATTAAAAGAAAACAAATGTGTTTAGTCTACAATATGCTTAATAACCACAGAAGACAGGAACTATACAGAAACGAAAGCTTGCCGCGGCACCTTTAATATCGGGTGTCTGATTTATGTGACCTCGAAGTGACAGTGATCTGCCTTACTACACTCCGAGAAATGATCTACACAAAAAAATACATCAATATTTCGGTTCAATATACTGTACACTGGGAAAACTGTCTTGTTTTATATTTAGTAGATAGGTACATGAATAGGAATACGTATATACGGTATTAATGAAGTTGGGGGCCCAAGTCATAGCGTATTTCAGAATGTTCAAAAAAAGAAGTACACTTGTATATTTATATTTCAATCATAACAATGTGCTTTTAAGCCAATGCATTTTTTTTCATACTGCTACCAGAATATGAAAATGCTATTATGAAAAGTAGTACAATGTATAGATATACAATGAAAGAGACATATATTATGTATATAACTATATTGGCTATATTGTTGAATAGAATATTACAAATCAAATAGTACAGTGAAAAAAATGTTTACGTAAAATAACAATATACGTGAGTAGGGCATGTGCACAGCTAACCTCAAAAATATAAATTTCTTAAGATTTATGAATATTTCGTAGCTGTTGTTAAAATTTCAGCTTGATTTCCATACTTTCAACTAAAATCTAATTCAGTGTAATGTTTTTGAAGTTCCAAATACTTTCTCCTAATAAAATAGGACTCTTTTTGTAGGTTGGAAATCTAACCTGTAATTAGCAGTCTATTTTTATTAACTAACATTATTGAAAAATTATTAGCCTGAATTTTTAAATATTTGCTTGGAGCTAGTATTGCTCCAAGCTGAAATGAGTATACAAACATTAAAAATGAGAATAAACCTGAAAAAACTTAAAATTTGAGGTTATGTTAGTTATATGATGCACATTATTATTGCACATGCCTTATTACTGATTTTTTTTAATTGATACAATGAAAAGTTCTTTAGTATGATACGAGTTGAGAGTCATTACTTAATTACCTTATTCATGGTCACAATACAATTCAGTTCATTAGAAACTGATGAACATATTCTGTAACTTATTGCATTTCTGGTAAGAAAATATTTCCTTTCATATTACTTCTTTTCAACTGTTAATGTTTAGTATATCTAACATTATACTTTCTAGTTGTTTCAGTAATATAAATTTGTACATACCTTTCAGGATCTTTGGGAAATAGAAAGAAGCTTATTTGTTTCACCTTCGAAGCACAACTCCTATACCATTTAGAACCCATTATAAACAAAAATCAAATTAATAAATAAACTTAGAATAAGAAATTGTCGAAAACTGGAAGAAAAAGGCACGAAAATAACCGACCACCGTGTAAGAGTTTCAAAGACTATCAATCGCACGTCAAAAATTATCATATGGCTTTTGACAAATATATGCCTTATCGTCATGGCGACTATGAACTTTGGTCCCGTCAGAAAGGCTTCTGTTTTTTTTTTTACGAAAATGTAGGGTCAAAAATGCAATAATTGAAAATAAGTTTTTTTGTCGATCCTTCTGTGGATAAAGCTGGCTCCTTTTTCTCTAATTTTTTCAAATAGGTAAACTATACGATATGGCACTACCTATTTTCAGAAAATTGGTAACAGATTCATCATTATTTGGTTGAAAAACAATGTTTATGTCAAATCCAATATTGACATGCGAAAACTGTCCGAACAAACATGGCGAAACTCAACGTTTTTAAACAAATAATGATGAATCTGTTACCAATATTTTGAAAATAGGTAGTGCCAATAGGTTTACCTATTTGAAAAAATTAGAAAAAGGAGCCAGCTTTATCCACAGAAGGATCGACAAAAAACCTCATTTTCAATTGCATTTTTGACCCTACATTTTCGTAAAAAAACAGAAAATATTTTTACTGCATTATCAATTACTGCATGAAGAATGTTATTAAGCATATTCTGGACTAAACACATTTGTTTTCTTTTAATGCACTTGTATATAAATTGGTAAGTTGATAGTTGAATTCGAACCTTGCAACCAGTTCTTTATTCTTGCTTCCAGTCATTTTACGGCCAGGATACTTGAGCCAGCGCCTTAATTGAGCGCAAGTGTGTTCTTCCACGATGTTGTGTACTAATTTTGCACCGTCAATCACACTTTCGTCTAAATTAATGTGAAAAAATGATAACGGTCCAGCCATTTTGACAATCAAGTGTCCGAACATTTCATAGTTCCCGCAAACAAACATAGCGGCAGCACATGCTCGCTTCTATGATGAAAAGGCCTTGAAAGTTGTAGAGAATTAAATTATCTACAAGTATCTTTTTTATTTTTCCCCCCTTTTCGAGATATTCAAGGGCAAAGTTTCAAAAACATGGTTTTTCGTGAATATCTCGCGCCAAAAAATCGAACAGCAATAAAGTTAACATGAAAGTTGTAGAGAATTCAACCATCTACAAGATTGGTATTTTGCATTTTTCCCAAAACCTCGCCCTTTTCGAGATATTCAAGGTCGAAGTTTAAAAAAACGCACATCGGACGTACTATTATTATCGACGATATTCTCCGAAGCGAGGAGGTGGTGAAAGGAATAACAGACAATCAGGGGAGGTTTAAGGGCTGGGCAACTCGTGCGACTACCCGGGGCGCCAAACTGAGGGCAAAAATTGTTAATTTTTTTTTTAATATACCATTTTTATTACTTTAAAAAATAATATCAGTATCTATATCAGCTAACATGGTAATAATGCCGATTAGCCGAATAACATTAAAACCTCCTAAAAAAGGACCCCGCACACAATACATGGGTTTTGCGACTCCGGTCAAATTTCGTGAAACTCTGGGAAATGGTAGTTCCCAGTGAGTAGAAAAAAAGTCTAAATGGGCGCGAAGCTCCAAACCCCATTGGTTTCGAGATAAGACCAGCTGAAGCTCTAGAAACAACTCCTACCAAACTAAAAGTGAGCTAATCCACCTAACCCTGGGAACAGAGAGTTTAGTCGCTTATTTTTCTTGAAATTATTGAATTTCATACCACAAGCGGCATAACCCACCTAACCACCAATACCCTAACCCACCTAATCTCTAGAAACCACCCCTTCTAAACCACAAGAAGGCTAACCCACCTGACCCTGGGGACCTCTAGTTTAATCGCTTATTTTTATTGAAAGAATTAAATTCCACACCACAAGCGGGCTAAACCACCTAACCACCAACCCTCTAACCCCTAGAAACCACCCCTACCAAACCACCAGTAGGCTAATCCACATGACTCGGAATGGTAGTACAAAAGTCTGAATGGGCGCCAAGCTCAAAAATATACTGGTTTTGAGCTAGAGCTGCTTGAACGCTGTGACCAGCAAATATTCTGTTCGCTAAAAATCGCGAATATTCAAATACCGTTTTCATGGTTCAAAATCCGCCTATACTCGTACCAAGAATTTTCGAAGCCGCTGATCACGAATCTGGCGTCAGATTATCGATATGGTGACCCATAATTGGTCATTTGTTTCCTAAAATGAATCAAGGATCTCCCAAAATGGATCAATTTTCCGATATCTCTAAGAAATAGCCGAAGCTAGTATCAGAGGGTTTTCAAATTATAGTGATCAAAAATCAGAACCCACTCTCTGGACACCCTGGCAGTGGAGTAGTTCGATTGCTCTTGTTATTTACAATCATTTGTTATCAAAAAACGAACCTACCCCCAACCCCACCCCCTATTGTGTCATAATACTTTGGAATATTATAAAAATATTTTACGGACGTTCGCATAATAACAGAAATGTCTACAAAACCTACACATCGTGTGTCTGCATATGCTACGTTTCATATAATAGTATATTTACGCCCGAGGGCAATAAAGAGAAAGGCTGTCTCTCTTTATTCCCGAGGGTCGTATACTATTTTTTTTTTCACAGTAGCCTTTAAAATAGAAACTTTCTATACCCGCCCCGGGCATAAAGTTGCTACTTTAAAGGCTTCTGTGAAAAAAATATACATATCGATTGGTCCGAATTCAGCTGGTCTTATCTCGGAACCAATGGGGTTTGGAGCTTCGCGCCCATTTAGACTTTTTTTCTACTCACTGAGAACTACTATTTCCCAGAGTTTCACGAAATTTGACCGGAGCCGCAAAACCCATGTATTGTGTGCGGGGTCCATTAAAAATGTAACACAATCGTTTTTGTTTAGCTATGAGATACTTTACTACTTATACCTCAAGCTTCTCGTCCTGTTATTGACTGACACGGAGTCGATCATTAAAGATTTTGCATAAATGTATATAGAGTACCTTATTCAAGTTCTCTACTGCTTGTATGCAGGCGGTCCAATGCATAGGAGCGAGATATTCGCGGAAAACAGTGTTTTCAAACTTCGACCTTGAATATATCGAAAAGGGCGCGGTTTTGGGAAAAAATGCAAAATACCAGGGCAGTTCTACAAAGCATGGTCGATTTCACATTGACAATGTTAAAAAATAAAACGTCAGGAATCTATTGATGGCATACATTTTTGAAATGGTTAAAGTGTCTACTTTTCAGGTATGCCTTGTGGCACCAGCTTTTTTCCCGTGACTAAAATGTTACAGCTGTTTTTCCTTAGTGAAACGTATAACAAAACACACGACCGTCACATTTATATTTGTGCTCTGTATTAATATAAAAATGCTAAATGGATTATGAAAAAGTTGATTCTTTGAAAAATGTGTCCTACAATATATTAGAGAAAATTTTGGTCGTAATAATACCCATGAATAAAATAAAAAGTGATATAACTGGAAGTATCTGTTTCTTTCTTATTTGAGCCTAATACTTTCGAAATTCAGTTAACTGTATTGATTCAAATTACCTTTTTGTGTCTAAATTTTGTTACCGACAACCAGTTTTGTTCATAATTTAAAGGACAATGGTCCTAACGAGATAAATAATATTTATGACACCATTGTGAATGAGGTACTGTGAGTTACGCGTGACGGTCGTGAGTGGCATGAGATGGTTGTGAGATTCGTAAAACGGTCATGTAATTGCTGGCTGAGGTTGTGCCAAATTTTTGAAAAATAAAACTAAAATTTGAAGGTCAGATAATATGTATTTTGGCTAGTAGGAACCAAATATGAAAAAATATACAAGTTGTCCCATTTAAAAAAAATTGATTTTCACGTCATTTGCCTCAAAACCGGAAGTCAGAAGTTGGTTTTTTACATCATATAATTGGAAATTTCATCCCATATCACTACACCAAATTTGAAAAAAATCCATTCAACCATTAAAAAGTTACAAAAGTGAAGGAGAGTAATGCCAATGAAATTTCTCATGACCGTCACTAGAGTCTCAAGACCATCACACTCAAATTTGTGCCATGTGACGGTCATGAGTATGACGGTCGTGAGGGCCGCTAGACAAAAATGACTAAGAATTATATTCACCCTAAGCTATTATTGAAGTAGGGTAGGAGAAGACAGTGTAGTGGATACCTCAAAATAAAAACGTATTTGGATATTAATAAGTTGATAAATGCTAAAATACACAACGTGACGGTCATGAAGGAGAGCACAGGGCCATATATTAGACTTACCATATAAATTACTGGAAATTCAAACTGTTTTGGGAAACAGCACTTGGTTATTGTATCTCACATGATTTCACAACGAAAAGTAAATTTCGATGTGTTTCTGAGTCGCTGGTAGTCCTAGCATTCAACTTATTAACTAATAATGAGCGCTGTGACGGTCGTGAGTATTAACCAAGTTACGCGACTTTAATAGTTTATATATTAAATCGTAGACTTTAAAACATGAAAGTTGTATCTTGCCAACAAATTTTGGATATTTTGTAATAATTATAGCAGAGATGGACACTAACCATTTTTCTGGTAACAAAATTTCAGCCAAAAACAAGTGTCAATCTGTATGGAGTTACGCGTGACGGTCTTGAGTTTTAGGAGTAAAAACAGCCAATATTTTATTTTGTTTATGTTGTAATTTAGCTCAAGTTTTTTATTATAACAAGGTGCGGTGAGACTCATCTAAGCGAATATTGGACACGCGTTGTAGCTTGGACCAATTTTTGATCAGTAAGTCACTAATATCATGAATCGACCATGCTTTGTAGATCTGCCCACCAATAATTGAATTCTCTACAACTGACATGTTTTTGAAACTTTGACCTTGAATATCTCGAAAGAAGGGGAGGGGGGTGGAGTTAGAAAAAGATAAAGACAACTTGCAGATAATTTAATTCTCTACAACTTTCATATTGACCTCATGGGCATCCGATGCTTAGGACGCCAGATATTTACAAAAAACTTTGACCTTCAATATTTCGGGTAGCTATGTTGGAATTTTTGTGATTTGTGGGACACCTCAAAAAACGTCTGTGCAAAAATTCAGATTTTTACTAATTTTGCCCAGGTCAAATGCTAATTTCCCTAGACCAAAAAGCACCTTTCTAATCAACATAAACAATACTGTTTAGAGACGACAAGAAAATACAATATTTGTCTAGGTTATTCCTTGATGGAAAGTATCAGCTATGATGCATTTAAAAGTTTCGAGACGTTCGTTGGGTTATTCGTACTTCGTCACCCAAGTAACAAATAATAGTTCATGATTTTTATAAACTATCCATCACTTAAAGTGTAAAATAGGGGATGAAACAACGTCACATAAAAATATAATAAATTGTTAACTTAAACTTTCCTATAGCAAAAACGTATTATACGATTTCACACATGAAGACTGAGAAATGCTCTTAGTCCTGCCACTTATAATTTACGATGTTCGTTAAAAAGTTTCACAAGAACAAATGAAATATTTCATTTAGGTGGGTGCTGACAGTTTAAATTTAAAAAGATACTTACTACAGTTAGTCCGGCATGAGATCGTGCATTTTAAGCAGGCAACAATTTTTTCTTTTTCTTTTTCTTTTTCAGAAATAAATCAGAATTTTAAATAGTATTCGCAAATATTTGGTCCTAAGATAGAAATAACAAAATTTTAGAGGCCCGACATAGCCGCTCTTCCTCAGGTGCATTGTTTGAAGTTGGTTTTTCTTGTGTCTCTATTCCCGCCTCAGGTTTCCAAAAGACAATGTTGAAAATAGCTGATTTTTGAACCCCATCGCGGAACGCATAAAATCCAGAGAAGGCTCAAAATAATAGCTTACATTTGAAAATTATATTTATTTTATTACAACTATTAGGTATCGGTGCAACAGAGATAACAAAAGGGTAAGAACTGCCCCTATTCACATCATATTCAGAGGGTGGAACGCCATACGCAGCACCTAATATTATAAAATAGATACCAAGGTAATTAAAAAAATTCGGAATATAAAAAAACATTAACATAACATAATAACATTAACTTCAACGATTGTGGAAAAACAATTTATTCTACATAGCCTTCTCCAACTTCAACACATTTCTCCATCCTTTTAATAAATTCACCATAGACCTTACGAATGGTTGAGGGTACATTCACCGTGTCTTGTATTCGTGCTTTTAGTGTTTCTCGATCATGCGGCAGGTCATCTGCATAAACTTTCTGTTTTAAAACACCCACAGAAAAAAATCCATTGGTGTAAGGTCTGGTGATCTTGCTAAAGAGGTCTACACACGACATTGTCGGTACGCTTTGAAGATAATTGGAATTCCAGCGGACCAGTTCACTTTTACGAATGAGTTCAAAGCATGCCGACATGGCTGGCTCCCTGCCGCTGGATCGTGTGTAGACCCCTTTTGACAACGCTAGTCCACGTTGATCACGTACTTTATTCCAACCTATCATAATTCCGGTAGAGAAAAGTTCAACCAATTATATTCAGTGGAGCGGCTTACATTTTTGTAAGGAAATACGTAACCATTTCTTTGTGATGATGAAGGGGTCTACACACGATCCAGCGGCAGGGAGCCAACATTATCGGTACGCTTTGAAGATAATTGGAATTCCAGCGGACCAGTTCACTTTTACGAATGAGGCTGGCTCCCTGCCGCTGGATCGTGTGTAGATTCCTTAATAAAGAAGCCGAACACTTTTATGGCCTTTTATGTAAATAGACTGAAATTGATACACGCTCGGTACCCTTTACGTTTTTTGCGAGCTTTTTTATATCGCTGGATTATTGGTGGTACAAACTATAACCATAATTTTTATTGTTTTTATTCATTCGGTTTTGTTAACTTTTAGGACAATATTTTTATCACGTCTACCTAATAAACCTACTACCTAGGTAGGTACATACGTAATAACTTTTATACATTATTTTAATTCTTCACTGTCGTCACTATCGAGCGGCAATGAGGCACTTTGCGCTCTTAATACACAAATAGCTATTTTCTACGACAGTTAAAAAAACTGTACTTTCTTTTCACTATTACCACAAACATGTTTTACGCATTAAAAATAACGAAAAAAAAAAAAAACAAAACAAAAATCACTACCTACCCAAACTGCCCATTTTTCAACAGCGATTGACTGTACTAAAAGTAAAAACGATAACAAAAAAAACTAAAAATACTCACTGTTACAGGGGCGGTATGAGACGTCTCAGGGGTAGGTATTTTACGGGATAGGCCTGGGGAGGAACCGAGGCTCTCGGTTCCACGCTTTCTCCAAGGTATTTGACCACTAAAACAAAAAGGAGATTTTATTACCTCTAGGGTGTAACTAAATTGGACATTAAAAGAAAATGTGACTGTCGGATTAAAACGTAAAATTTGGATTAAAAACGATCATCTTCCTTCATTAATGAGAAGTAATGTAATATTATAAATAATTTTCAATGCTAGGGGTTGCTGGAACCAGAAATATCGCTCGCAGGTAAAAAATTTCATATAATTGTGTTAGTGAACGAATTCTGAACAACTTTCAAAACGTCCGTCTGTTCGTCCGTCCGTCCATCCGTCATGTTTCTTGTAAGCACGATAATTCAAGAAAGAAAAATGCGATTATACTGAAATTTGGACAGTAAGTTAGTGTTAGCTATTGTTTCTTAACAAAATAGATTCGGTAAATAAAAAGTTATTAGTAATATAAAATTTAAAAAATTGTTTTCTTAATTTTTTATGGTTTGTAATAAATAGAAATTTTGGGAAATATTAGTTCCCATCTTTATTTTTTTTCTTATACATTTTACTAATGCTCCCTAATAATCACAATAAATTTACTAACAGTATATATTACACTCTAACAATTTCATTTATAACAAATGGTGGTGTAGTGGCAAAAGTTTTAAGGGTCGGAGTTCAAGACCCAGACAAGTTTAATGTTGACTTTTTTTATTTTTTTTTGTAATTTCTGAAAATACAGGGTGTTTCGAAAAAATTGAGACAACGTTTAGCCGTAGATACTTGAAATCAAAATAAGCCGATTTAACTCAAAAAGTAGTAGTCTAACTCTTTTCATTTTCAAGATACAGAGTGGCAAAGTAAAAAAATTGTATTCGTAATTTGTCTCTATCTTAGAGACTATTATGCGTATCTACTTCAAAGTTGGTAACGTCATGTTTTTCAGGTCGCTAATTACAATGGTGCTATTACCGATGCCATATTTTATAGATGGAGTTAGTTACAGGACTTTTACGTGACACATTAAGCCATAAATTTTTTGAGATTAGGTTTTGGACATTGTCTTCTACTATAATCGAAACGCAATTTGGTTTCCTAAAGAAAAGATGTACTTGTTTAAACGCGACAAAATGCACCCTTTCAGAGAAAATTGAATTTCTTCGAACTGGTGTGTGACAAAGTTGTAAATCGCGTATTTCTCTGAAAGGGTGCATTTTATCGCGTTTAAACAAGTACACCTTTTCTTTAGGAAACCAAATTGCGTTTCGACTATAGTAGAAGACGATGTCCAAAACCTAACCTCAAAAAAGTTATGGCTTAAAGTGTCACGTAAAAGTCCTGTAACTAGCGCCATCTATAAAATATGGCATCGGCAATATCACCATTGTAATTAGCGACCTGAAAAACATGTCGTTACCAACTTTGAAGTAGATAATCTCCAAATAGAGATAAATTACGAATACAATTTTTTTACTTTGCCATCCTGTATCTTGAAAACGAAAAGAGTTCGACCACTACTTTTTGAGTTAAATCGACTTGTTTTGATGTCAAGTATCTACGGTTAAACGTTGTCCCAATCTTTTCGAAACACCCTGTATGGTAAATAATATTTGAATAATTCAGTAATGTCCAAAGAATAGAGAAAAAATATTGTTATAAGATTGCAAGGACTTATTACTAGTGGTGATAGAGATTTTATGTAGCGTTATTTTATTTTATTTTTATATAAAGTTGACAGTGTTTTTTTTTATTTTTGCGCCATCTAACGGAATATATCCGAGTAACATATTCCTTTAGTGTTTTTTTATTGTCGGTAATACGGTAAAAATGAAATATGCTACTCAGATATTTATTTCCTCGTTTTAGTTCGTTTGTATTGTTATATTATAATAATACAAGTTTGCGTATTTCTAAAATTTCACCATTTGAAAATATAATATACCTCGTAAATGAAACGATAAAAGTGGTATAATGAAAACAATTAATTTAAGCGGCAGATTGAATCAATTAGCTACATAAACACCTTGTGTAATTCAGTGAGTTTATAAAAATTTTGTGATATTGTACGGTTTACTAAACAGTTTCTGTTTACAACGCTTGCTACACGCCTCCATATACAGGGTGTAATCAGTTTCATGTCATTAAAAAAACTGGTGGTGGGGAACGACTAAACGAACAAAAAACCTTATATAACATGGGGTCAAAAACCCATAGTTTTAGGAAAAAAAAAATAACAAAAATTTCGAAAATTTTCAGTAAAATTGTTTGAGAACTGCTGGAATGTTGGGATAGGCTTTTATATTCATGTATGTCGGCGCCTCTAATCATCAAATACGCTAATACGGCTCTGCCGCGTTCCTTTGTTAGAGGCCGCGCGTCGACGAGGACATGAGTTGATAGTCACACTTTTTTATGGCTTTTTAAAATTAGGTAAGGTAAGGTCTTTAGTGGTGCGGTATTTTAGTTTCTGTGAACATTTCGTTAAGTACACACGTGGAAGCCGTTCCTTGTTTTGTATGTTACTTTGTTCTTTTGAATTTTAGACCACGTATTTACAGTTAAGATTTATTTTATTGACTTACCGTTCAACTCGTTAAGTTCTTGATTACGTACAGACTCTACTTGTTCGTTCTTTTTGTGTTTGTTGTGGATTTTGGACCAAGTTTTTATTTTTATTTTCTTTATTGACAACGTTAGTTAATAGTTTAGTGTGGTATTTTAATGTGCATAGAAACCATAAAAAATGATCCTAATTTACCAAATGTGTTGAACGGGGTGCGTATATGCCGAAAAGTGTATTGATGCAGACGGAAGCCATTTCGAACAATTTATGTAAATGAACAAATTTATTGGTAAGTTCTAAATTTACCAAATATTTTAGTTTTCGATACCTGATCGGCAATCAGTTAAATAAATCAGATTTTTTCCTAACTTAAAATACACATAATTGTTTTCTGTTATCGTATCTCAGACGTCTAACTCTTTGTTTCCCAATGTCATGAAATAATTATTCGTTTTTTAAGCTTAACCCAGAACACTCATTTAGGTTACAAATGTTAATATATCACATTTAAATCTGATAAATTATAAACAACAAAGAACAATATTTTGTTCTAAATTAAAAAAACACACATTGATTGATTGATTGATACCAGCGTGCGGTAGGCATTGCTGCCACTCCCAGGTATACAGCTGGGCCTGCTACGTCCACGCTGGGTTGGACTAAGATCATGCTTGTTGCCAGCAGCGAGTGCCACATGGCGCATGGTAAAGGAATATGGGATAGGACGTGTAGGTATTTGTGAGATGCGTTACCGCATTGTGTCGTGAGGGAGCGTTTAAGCTCCCTTTTTTGTGCTTTTGATTCTGGGTATCTGCCTCTTCTGAATCTTTGTGTGAAATATGTGTTGTGTCTTATTGTGGAGTGTTTGTTACTGTTTATGCTCCTCTTTTTTTGTTTCTGCTTCTTCGAATCTTCTTTTTCTGAGTCTTCTGATTCTTCGATTTCCGATGCTGGGTTGGATTTGAGTCATGCTTGTTGTCAGCAGCGAGAGCCACATGACGCATGGTTTTTTCATTTTTCCCCTCGCTTTTCTTCCCCAGTTTGTTTATGATCCTCTCGATTGTTGTTTTCCACGTGTAACATGGTCTCCCTATTTTTAGTTTGGTGCTGTTCAGTGTTAGCGTTTTCTTCAGTAGGTTTTCTGCTGTCCTTTTTGCTTTAACCTTCTTGATCCTTTCCCTTATCTCTCTGCTTACCAGAATATGGTCTATTTGTGTGATTGAGCTTCCATTAGTCCAAGTGTTAATGCATGTTTGACTTTTACTCCATGTATTTCTTATTGTTAAGTCAAACATGTGTGCTAGGTTTTTCAGCGCGTTTCCGTTTTCGTTAGACCATGTGTGGAGTATATGTGCATTAAAGTCTCCAGGTACACGATTTCACTGCACTATGTATATGTATATGCTATGATTTACTGCGTTAGAGGGAAGCACTGTGGAAAGTTTTGGTTTCTGTACCTAATTAAACACTAACTAATATTTCTTATCAAGCTGATAATATTCCGAGGTATAATAGTATATTATATTACTAGGAGTAGAACGCACTCTTTTTTTGTGTTGAGCCCAGGATTTGCAAACTGGGCGAAACACAAAAAAAGGCGTTCTACTCCGTGTAATATATACTATTTTTTCTTCAAGCGTATTAAAATGCAAAAATTCATTTATTTATCATAAATGTACAAATATTCAAACTACAGTCTTACATGTTGACACAATATGAGAAGTGGCTAGTGGATAGCGCGCCACCGGTGGCTTTCGGTATTAACATTGTGTTACTAGTAAAACAATACCCACTGCGGTGGCGCTTTCGGAACTAACATTATGTTACTAGTAAAACAATGTCCACTACGGTGGCGTTCTGTACTAACATTTTGTTACTAGTAAAACAATGTCCTACTTCTACTTCTGTTTTTGGTAACATAATTTAAACATTTGAATACGCTTGAAGAAAAATTATTTTACACATTCACTTATACAAACTTAAATATAACTTCTATACGTTGACACTTTGTATTTAACTTTTTCAAGGGTATCCATTGGTGACAGAAAACTATACGTCATCTCCCTGCCTACCAGAATATGATCTATTTATTGAGTTGAGTTTCCGCTGCTCTAGGTATCAAGATTGCTCTTTTCTGTGCGTATTTTCTTGGAAACCATTTTCCTGAGAGAAACCTGTATCACGCATACATACATTGAGGTGCCATAAGAATTCAGTCTGGACGCTACACACCCGACAGTGCCCCATTGATTATTTCTGATCTAATCCAAATTAAACTCGTTTGAATATTTTTAGCAATTATGAGAACCTCACCTGAAAGGTATACTTTAAGAGTAGTCCGCCACTGATCATTACGTATTCAATTTTGATTAAATTTGTTTGAATATTTTTAGTAATTATGAGAAAACACACTTGAAGGTTCACACAGGAAATCTGTATAATCACACTTTAATAGCGATGCATTACTAATTATTTCGGGTTATTATTATCACCATTATTATATCGTGCGTAATTCTCTTGATTGGCTGAAAGAAATTCGGTTTTGGCTATTAATTATTATTTGTATTTTTGTAATAGTTTGGTTTGTATATTTTTGCTGAAAGAAAAATATTTAGTGCCCTTATTTTAATTTATTGTCTAGGAACTATCAAGCATTTAAAGCATATAGGTATAAATTTAAGTAAAGTGGTATAGTCGAGTGTAGACTTATCTTTAGCCTTAGTGTTGATTGATTTATGGTTTCCTAGAGGCTCTCGGGTTATTCTCCACTTTTTATGCACTGAGATATTCTAATCACCCACATTAATTAAATATTAGCTATATAACTTAAATGTTGTAATGTTATTTTACATATCACTTTGCGTATTATTTTTCACTTATCGCATCAGCGTAATTTCGTCCTGTTGTGCCGGCTTTTAATCGGGATTTAAGCCAGATTACTGGCACCGAACTTAAACGCGTCCGATGTCTTTGAAATCACTAGACGAACTCTGTTCTAAATTAAAAAAAAAAGTGTAAAGAAATGCTGTGTTTAAACCTCTACGCCCATCATTTGCTTGCAGTTCTGCAAAAGGAGATAACGAATTATTTACATTTTTATAATTGGTTCGGTTGAGGTGGTCATCAAAGGTGCCGCCCTTCTTTGCTTTGAAACCGCGGGCCGGCGAGAACGAGTCGCTCGGTAATCTTTGCACTTTTTTATGACAATTTAAAAGTTGTATAATTGGGAACTACTACACGTCCATTGACCCAGAAAGGCAGTGGTTCTCAAATGTTTCCTACCCTAAATTAAATTGTTGACCTAGGTCAGTTTTTTCAAAGTGCCCCTAGGGGGAAAAGTCATAAAGGTTTTGTTTGTCTAGTCGGTCCCCATTACCAGTTTTTTTTAATGACATGAAACTGATTACACCCTGTATCATCATAATTGCAGAAGTTAAGTATCGATTTAAAGTCAATAGAAGGGACCTTAATTTACAAGACAAAAACAGGATTACTTTTAAAAAATTGCGAAGAATATCCTATAGAATGTGCAACAATTATATAAAAGGCGCAACAAACTGCTACCTGCGAAGAGTATAATGCTCATCTCTATGGTACCCTTTCTAGTTCTTTTACTTCCAGTGGAAGCATAGTAACGACAAAAATTTTTTTTTTAATTTTTATTGTTCAAATAGTAAGCCTAATGCCACTAAACGTCGAGATTTTAAATTTGAGCGAAAAAAATTTCTGTCTGTCTGTAACTTTTTTTGTGCGCACGTTTACTCTGGAACCGTTTGAGATATTGACTTGAAATGTGGTACACATAGTACTTTAACGAGATCTAGAACTACATTATATTTTCATCTCGTTCCGTCGAAGGGTTGGGGGGTAAATTGGGGTAAATTTGGGGAAAATAGGTAAATCAAGCAGGTAAGAGTCCATAACATTGGTATTTAGTATATACAAGAGAAGCTAGTCTCAAAAAAAATGTTGGCATTAGCCACCCCCATTACCACCCCCGCCCCATTATTAAAGGGGATGAAAAAAAATTGTGATTTAGTATGTGTACAAGAACCAGAAACCTCAAAATATGTTTTTACTTCATCCACCCCCACTGCCACCCCACTACCGATGTGGGGTATCGTTTTATGGGTTTTTGGGGTAGAGGATTTCAAATATTATATTATTAAAGTTCCAGAAACAATTATTTCCACATACAAAATTTTTTCGTTGTGAGTGACTTAGATAGAAAATCCGGATGTGGAAGTAGTGATTCCTTGGGCAGCGGTTTTTTACTTTTCTCGCGTATCGAAAGTATTGTAATCGGATATTCACGTTTCAGATTATGAAGATTACGAAAATTAGTTTTTCAATTCCGTCAGCTTGTCTGTTGGTCTGTCTGTTGGCACTGTATCTACAAAACTATTTGACGGATAAGAATAATGCTTAGTAAGTAGTTAATGTTACTTCGAACGAAGAAATGGAGTATACTTTTAGAGAGAAATACACAATGGACTTAATTTAAAAAAATAATAAACGAAAAAATATGGCGAAGGATAATATTATTTGGTATGTAATTCACACAATAGGCCTCTTGCATGTGCCGTATATTTTAAAATAATCTATATATATATTAATATAGTGTTACTAAACATTAGCAATTATCAAATCTGTTTTCATAATTTCTAACTGCAAAGTATTTAAATCACCGACTAATATCCGGGAGAAGGGGCAAATCTCAGAAAACACTCATTCCCCGAATAAGGGTTGTTTTTTACTGTTTTCCCGAAGTCTTTAGCCAACTCGGATGACAGATTCGTATTCAGCATCCCAAAATTAGTAAAAAAAAAATGGTTTCCACACTTTACCACGGATGGGCTAAAAAAGTCCTTTTTTAACACTGTTCTTTACATTTCTAGCTATAATTGTTTCGGAGATAAACCGTTGTGATGCGGACGGACGGATGGGTGGACAAAGGAATTATACTAATATTCCGTTTTCACCTCGAGTATAGAACCCCAAAAAACAGATAGGAAACTGATATCTTCGAAAGTCTAACAGACACTCAAATTGTAAAATCTATTACGGAATCAAGAAGAGCCTTACCATTTAATATATATTATACAGGATGATATTTATTGATCATGGTTTGAATTTCACACTCATATCCACTGTAAATAAGCTTGAAAAATTAAAACTTTTTAGAATTATCCAATTACAGAATGAAGCTGATATTAGCAGGTTTTAAACTGGCAGGTTTTAAGGATTTCCGACTTATAAATTTTCTAAAAAAAAATCCAGGCCGAAGGAAACTCCGGCACACGGCATTTCGGTATATTTGGTCACGACAATTATTTTAATGTCAATTTCAGAGTTTCCTTCGTGTTCTTTTAACAGCAGGGTGAACTGTAGGGAGTGCGACTTAAAAATTCTCTAAAAAAATCCAGGCCCAAGGAAACTTCAGCACTTGACATTTCGATAGATTTGGGCATGACAATTATTTTAATGTCAATTTCAGAGTTTCCTTCGTCGTACTTTGCCCAGCAGGGTTAACTTTAGCGTCCCGCGCGCGCTGTTTTCGCGCCGAGTTCGACTTAAAAATTCTCTAAAAAAAATCCAAGCCGAAGGAAACTCTGGAACTTGTAATTTCGATAGATTTGGGCACGACAAATATTGTAATGTCAATTACAGGGTGAACTTTATATTTTACTAGATAAATTTAATAACGTTCCCGCGCAAAATTTTTAGCTTAAAACCTGCTAATTTCAGCTTCATAATTACATAGTGACAATTTTACTCATTAGCTAATTACTAATTAATTATTCAATCGATTACAGGTACAAAATCATCAAAGCTAGGTATCTATAATTAATTACTAACGGATTTTATATTTAACAATTCACAATGCTTTTAAAATTGAAAATCAAATTAAAATATTAAAAGTTGGTCAACTTTCGGTATAGTTTAGTTGTAAGTGTAATTTAATTTTTCGTATAAACAGAGCAGGGGAGTATAACAGATGATTTAACTTTTTAATTAATTTAAATAAGTTAAGTTTCATTCAAATTTTTGTTATACATTTTCAGCGTTTCCTCCGTTAATTACAAATACAAATTACTTTTGAGCAATTACTTCCCCAGTTCTGGTTAACTAAACGTATAGCAAAGAGAGAAGGGTTTCTAATTGCAACCGCTGAGTTCATAACACCATGCCTATAAATATACTAAATTCAAAAATTAAAATAAAATTAGATTTAGACAAAATTTTACAGGGTTTTTCACAGGGTTGGCATGTTTAAAACAAAATATTTTAAAAACATTTTTTAAAACATCGTATCATGTTTTAAACAAATGTTTAAAACATGCTTAATACATAATGTGATGTTTTAAGCAACTGTTTAAAACACAGTTTAAAATATACCATTTAAAACACTGTTTTAAACAAAAAAAAACTGTTTAAAACAAAAAAAAACAGTTTTTTTTCCAACCCTGGTGTTTCAGCCTTACGTCGTCCAAATATCCTGCAGCTCCTATAAAATATGAAGAAAATTGTCAAAAACGGGGAGGTGCACAGTATAAAAATATTCTGAAATATACAGGGTGATCTAAAAAAATCCATTTTTTAAAATTGTAAAAAATGCACTTTTTTCTAATAAAAAAAATGAACTTTCTCCCCTTACAGTACCTAAAATAATCTCCAATAGAAAAAAAAAAACAACAAAAAGTGGCGCACAATGCTTCCTTGACAAAGAACTAAAAAAAAAAAAATTATTTCGTCCGCCATCTCTGGACTTCCGTCTAGGTTTGGTGCATTATATCTGACCATAGATGAGTTTTAATTTTGCTAATTTTGGTTAAAATATTCCTTCTTATCGAAAATATATTCAATTGATTTTTTCGGCCATTTTTGATGGTTTCTATTTTGGATGATTTCATTTTTTCCAAGATGGCGGATTGACCTTTACATATCGGACAGGTCTATATCTTTGAAGAATTTTATTTCAAAATAAGCCAGTATTTTTTGAATTCTCATTCGATTACTAGAAAATCCGTGAGAGCGCGTCAAAACATGCATATAACTTTTGACGCACCAGGATTTTTGGATGCAAATATTTTTTTCGTGATCAGGAGGTCATAATACATAAAAATCAACAATAAAATTTCTAGTCGAATGTTGTCGCCGAAAATAATCAATTCAACTTGCGGTAAAAAAAGGGAAAAATTGCAAAAGTTTTTAGAAAAAAAATCGGCAACTTATAAAATAAGCGATATAAAAAAATTGAGAAATTGCTGTTTTCCCCGTGAACCACTGACTAAAAAAATGAGCAACAAAGAAATATTTAAAAAATTTGTGGAATCTTGGTAGTTATAAAGTTTGGTAAAAAAACACATACTTGCCTTTCATATCCTTTCATAACGCTCTTCTAAATAAAAAAAATGGGCCAAACACGCCATTTCACAAATAAATTATCCCTTAAATCCTGAAAACAGCATACTGATATCTATTTTTTCTCTCAAAAAATAAGTGTTGAAATTCAAACTAAAAATTCGCTTGGTCCGTTTCAACTGGCCAGAAGTTTGTCAGAAATTGATTCGTTTTAATTGGTAGATATACACAAAATGTCGATGACGACAACTCCGAAACAACGTCGTCAAAACTTTAAATAAAAGACGCGCAATTAATAGTACATACATACCGAGGTGGAAAGTGTTTCATTGTTGTCGAGAGATGAGATAATCGACCGAAGCGCGAAGCGGCGAGGCCAACTAATTCTCGAGACAGCAATGAAACTTTCTACTACTAAGGTTTGTATACTATTTTATTCACAATCATCTCCCTTAAAAAACAAAAAGCCAAAAAAATCGTTTACTAAATTTTTAAATAGCTTTTTATGTTTTTATTAATATAGCGGGAGCTAGGTGGCTTTTTCGGCAGCTCATCGTTTTATGAACTTTGAGATATTTTTATGGTTTAATGGTGATAACGATTCATAAAATCGACTTCTGGCGGAGCATCTCCTGTCAACACTGTTTAAAAATCAGTGAAATCATGTCATCGTTACAAGGCTCATTTTTTTTTGTATGTACACATTTTATGTTTAGAATGAATAAAATAAGATCGCCAATAAGTGTGGGCCGTCAGGAGGCGCAGCCAGAAAGGTAATAATGATACAATACATCTGAGGCACGGTACGGAGTCAAGTTAGCCGAAAGTGTTAAATTCCTGTATATTTACGAGCCTATGGTACTTTTGTTGACACTAAGAACTTTACGGGGAGGCTATTCTATTGTTCAAGGAGTTTATATTTACGTTTTAAAAAGGAGCCAGAACTTGTAACGATGAGTTTAGAGTTCTGAGATGAAATATGCGAAAAAAAATTAAATTTTCTTCAAAAATCCTAAACATTTTCTTTCTGGCTAGCCTTACTGACGGGAGTTTCTTCTTGGGAATTTTTTTCTGTATTCAAAACATTTAAATAAACATGCTCAACCTCAAAAAAGTTTGTAACGATCATGTTATATAACTCCGTTTTTTTACCTCTTTGACCTTTCTGGTAGCGCCCCTGATGGCCCGCACTTTCTGGCGATCTTATTTTATTCATTCTAAACATAAAATGTGTACACACAAAAAAAATTGGCTGACATATGCCAGAAGTCTATTTTGTCGTTATTTAAGTTCGATAGAATTAATCAGCGCATAGAAAATGCTTGTAACGATGAGTGTCCGAAAAAGCCGCTTAGCTCCCGCACCATAAGCAGACAATGAACAAAAAATTCTTATGTCAAAAATTAAAATTTTTAATATATAATTATTTATTCACTTTATTTTTTCAGCTATTTGTAGAATTAATTGCTCTGTATGGAGGTTTCTGTTAAAATAAATAAATAAACATAGGTACTCTCCATGTCTTTCTTATAATTTATATTTCCTACAACTAAAAGAAAACCAGTAAAAAACACAAGTTGGCAAATGCTCACTTTTCAACCCGAAAACTGATAAGAAAGTGGCTGCTTTCCAACCTGGAATGTCACATTTCACTTCAATGGGCCTTTTCCACATTTTTTTTTATTCGCTTATTGTAAAATATATACTTAGTTATGCCTAAAAAGTATTTTTTTAAATTTTTTTCTTCGCCACATATATTTTTAAAAAATTGTTAAAATTACCATATATTTCAAATAACGCGCCATTGACGTCATACTCCAGTTCATTGTTGTCTGTTGGCTGCCCTGCCGCCATCACTGTCGTTTATATTTTGTGTTCTGTTAAGGGCCGGTTTTATACGTACAGTTTAAACCTAAGTTTAACTAGAAGATTCTGTTGAGGTCCGAAATAAAAGTAAATAGCGTATTTAGCAAAGTGTATATTAGGCACATTCATCAAATAGGAAATTATTAATTAAATTTGAATAAAGATTCTGTTGTTATTGAGTTATTATCGATAGTTATCAAACTCGTTATCGAATGATTTTTGTAGTAAAAAAAACTGCTGTGAGAAGCGTCTTTTTGTGTTCTTGTTAAAAGGTTCTTGTTAATTTCCTGTTTGATGAGTGTGCTTAATATACACTTTGCTAAACACCCTATTTACTTTTATTTCGGACTTCAACAAAATCTTCTAGTTAAACTTAGGTTTAAACTGTACCTATAAAACCGGCCCTAAGTGAAGTGTGCTTAACCTAAGTTTGGAACACGAAGAAATAACTTATTACTATTTTCAGTAGTATTTGAACAAGTTGGAATATAACAAACTTTTCTAATAGGCATTTTAAAGTGATTACAGAGCAGTCAGAACACAGAACACAGCAAAATTACAAAACAAACCATGACGAAACACTACACAAAACATAAACACTAACCATAACCTAAGTTGTCAAATCAAATGAAAACGATCCAAGATCCCAGAGCTGCCAGACCTACGTCATTTTAGCAAAGCTAATATTTTGACAACAGATAAGCGGGGCCCTTTTGCAGAAAACAGGTACAAAAGGTACATACAAATTTTACTCAGTACGTTAAAGTATGATAGCTGGTTTATTTTCCACGTGACAAACTAACGACGTGGTGTAAGCGTCAACCTCCGAATCTTAAGGTCCAAGGTTCGATCCTGAGCGTTCTCAGCTTTTTTTTTTTCAACAAATATTAACTTAAGGTGGCGATTACCGAGAAAAAGACAACCGATAGGGAAATATTTATTATTTTTGGCCATAACTTTTTTCTTAGTACGTATATTTGCAAAAAAAAAACTGAGAACGCTCAGGGATCGAACCTCAAATCTTAAGTTCCGGAGGTTGACGCTTACACCATGTAGTTAGCGTGTCACGTGTAAAATAATCTAGCTATCATACTTTAACGTACTGAATAAAATTTTTCTGTACCTTTTATACCTGTTTTCTGCAAAAGGGCCCCGCTTTCAAACTAGCAAATACGCATACGTTCTTAACTAGATATTACACTATTTGTTGTCAAAATATTAGCTTTGCTAAAATGACGTAGGTCTGGCAGCTGTGGTATCTCACTCTAATATTATTTGTTGATTTTATCATATATTGTGCAGTGTTGTCACTTTTAGCGAAAAATACCTAAAAATCTTTTGCTTAAGGGATAAATCGTAAAATAATCATGTTGATTTGCTTTAGTAATAATTTTTGCAGAATATTTCACTTAAAAATATATATTTTCATTTCAAAATTACCATTTCACCCAAAAATACATAATATTTTTATTTCAAAATTATCAGAATGTAAAATTAATCGTTGCCAACAGAAAAGTAAAAATATATGTGGCAACGTGGAACAGTTCTTTAACTTCTCTACATTTTATTGGCTAATGGAGTGTGATGTCAGCGAAGCGCGCAGATTGAAATGATTCATGAAGACCGGTCACTTTGTACTTGGATAAGTTTGCTGAATTACAATTCTTTAATAAATTGGGTCGACTCTACCTTTACTTATGTACCAGTATAACGTATGATATTAATAAAATTGTAAAATTCAATATAGTGGAAAAGGCTCATTGTCGAATTAAGTAGAAATGTTATACTGTCCAACTTTTGACATTTTTTTTTATTATTTCTGTATAATTGTGAATAAAAATACAAATCGAGGTTTCCTAGGATTTTTTCGAAAGATTTTGATAGTCCAAGATAATGAATTTATTTCATGCTTCGTGTATACACCACTGTACAATGTACATTACCATTTCAAGGAAGAAGTAATGCACCTAAATAAGTGTAGTAAATATGTGTAAAGTAATAAATCGTGTAAAGGTGGTGCAAATGGCAAAATAGGTCGGTAAATTCAGTATCGCAACACATATATTTCAATTTTTACTTTCTAGGTGTTTAGGGTAACCACAGAGAGGGCACTAAAACACTGGGGGATATGAACGAGTAAATCATGTCAGCGGCAGTTTATGTTTATGACAAACTACGAAGGGTTTATGGCTTAACCGTTTCGGGTGAGAGTGGTTAGCCACAGTAATACATCGTTTTGCATAATTATTAGAGTCTCTATCTTTATCGCTAATGCATAATCAAGCAAGGGTCCTTGTTTAAATCTGCGTATTTTATGTACTAATTAAGTCAATTACAGTTAACGCAGAATGCGTTTGAAGACCATTAATTCACAATTTGTTATAAAACAACAAGAAAGGATGCCACCTACGAGATGGTTTTGGTGTTAGCCAAATGTAGATATATAAAATCAATCATAAAATTAGTAGTGATCAATGCAGAACTGTCAGATACGGAATTACAATAATTTATAATCCATTGAAATGTTACATTTTTTGAGGCTAACCTTGCCTTTTTGAGTAGAACAAGGTTTTGTTCGTTGTGTGAGGTGTAAGTTTAAAATTGAGTTTTCGGGGTTGGTGGCCACCCCATTATATCTCCGTAACGGTACATCTCACAAAAAATTTAAAGAAAGGTTTTTTTTTTTATTTAGAATTCAATTCTCTACAACTTTACTAGATAAACTTTTTGTCGAAAATTGAGTGATTAAAAATGTTCTTTTAAGAGTAGACAATGCCAATCAAACAGTTTCACCTGTGAGGAAGTGGCATAAGGGGAAATACGGATGATGGGCGTGGCCTTTCAGATTATCTCGACAAATTTGTAGTGTTTGTCGATCATAAAACGAATTATTAGCCAAGCAACTGCATAATACACTGCTCGCCATGATATGAGATGTGACTTATTTATATTTATATTTTCGTAATAATTCATAATTGCTTTGTTTTAACAAATCTAACTGTTTATAAATATTTGTATATTACGAACGATATATTTAAATAATATGTAACTAATTGTGAAGCACTTGATAAAAAAGAAAAGTTAGCTTAAAATAGAAACTGTAAAATAAAAAATAAAACACTTACTTTTTAATGCAGTAAAAAGTCGAAAATTAAAAAATATATATATTAAGGATAGGATTTTGCAGAGTGTGAGGGAAATATGCGTTTTTTTTTTTCGGTTTTTTATAAATATTTAAAAAATCATGAATGGTATAATCTTTAAAATAGTTTCAGGTACTTCCCATTGTTCTAAGAAATACAACCTTATACAGTTTTTATCATAAATTTTGTGTATAGTTAAATGCCATACTCTAATAGTGAAATTAGGAACAATTTTCATTGACAAACTACGATATTCAAGTACAACAGAAATTTGTAATAAAAAATATATATGGTTGTATTCGTTAGAGTAATAACAATTATTTAAAACAGTTTTAAAGATTATACTATGTTCAATATTTTAATTATTTATAATAAACCGAAAATAAACGCATTTCCCTCTCACTCTGCAAAATCCTATCCTTAAAAGTTAAATAATTACTTCCACATCCAGTGTAAGCATAGTAACGAAAAGAAAAAAAAATTGAAAGTTTTTATTGTTCAAATAGGCTTAGAATGTCATGAAACGTCGAGATTTTAAGTTTGAGTTAAAAAAATGTTCTGTCTGTCTGTAACCTTTTTTTTTTGTACTCACGATTACTCTGAAACCGTTTAAGATATTAACTTGAAATTTAGTACACGTATGTATTTTAACGTGATCTGGAACTATATTATATTTTCATCTTATTCCGTTGAGGTAAATGGGGTATAAATAGATAAATCAAGCAGATAAGAGTCATTGAAATTGGTATTTAGTATATAGAAAAGAAGCTATAAGGTCTAAAAAATTTTTTGGCATTAGCCACCCCCATTACCACCCCCACCCCATTATTAAAGGGGATGAAAAAAAAATTGTGATTTAGTGTGTGTATAAGAACCAGAAACCTCAAAATATTTTTTTACTTCATCCACCCCCACTACCACCCCCACCCCACTACCGATGTGGGGTATCGTTTTATGGGTTTTTGGGGTAGAGGATTTCAAATTTTATATTATTAAAGTTCCATAAATAATTATTTCCACATACAAAATTTTTTCGTTGTGAGTGACTTGGATAGAAAATCTGGATGTGGAAGTAGTGATTCCTTGGGCAGCGGTTTTTTATTTAAAACAAAAAATATCGCAAGCAATAGGATAGCATAGCATAATCCGTTTGCGGGAATGAGGGTTAAAGAAAAAGGATAGGGACTTCGGACTTTGAAATGCGGCAATATAAATCTTTTTTTCCATATTAATATTTTATCAATCTACCCATTATCAAATACTAAACGGTCGAAGCGGCATTTTATAAATAAGTTGCGCTATTACTATAGCGTACACATTGCACATAGATTCGGACGAGTACTTTAACAACTAAGTTGGTATTATAACTTTAAAAATGCTTAAAACAAACAATTTGTTTTTTTAACAAAATCGATAGGCAAATAAAAACTTATTAATCCTTTAAAATATAAAAAAATTGTTTTCTAATTTAGATAAATGTGTGAAGAGTATTCTAAAGGAATCTGCAACAATTATATAAAAAGTTGTTGCTACACTTATTCAAATTTGACCCCTACATATTAACGCATTTTGTTAACAAATGTATAGTGATAACACGATAAGAGTTTGAGAGTAATCCATTGTGCCGTGCCGTTATATAGTTATTTATAAGTTTAATATTTAATAAATAAGATGGAAAAAAGAATATCAAGGTCCAAGGTCCCTATCCCTTTTCCTTAACCCTTTATTCCCACAAACGCATTGTGTCCCTTCCCTCCCCTCCTATTGCTTGAATTGCGATATATTCTTTAAAATCCTCACTCACATGTAAAAAAAATTGTCTTCTGAAACCTTTCCTTCGTACTCGAAAACAAATTTGAAAAAAAATGCAAAAGATTTTTCCCCTCTCACAAGTATGTTTAATTGAAAAAAAATAATCACTCAAATACTAGAGGTAATAACGAACAAACTCCATTTTGGCTTTTCAAAATCGCACGACGGGGAAAAAGTTACAGGTAGTAGTTATAGGTCTAATGATTTTCTTTTTTATACCTCCTCCCCGCTCACAATTGGCCCACCACCCCCATCCCCCGGCTCCATCAATTCTTATCGTTTTCACCTACCTCAAAAAAATCTCATCTCCCTAACTCCTTTTTTGCGAAAAAATTTAAAAGAAATTACTTTATTGTATATTAGTGTTACGGCAAAGAAACGTGTAAATATTAAAAAAAAAAAATTCACGAAGAGGTACCGTCTGATTTGAAAAAAACCTTTGTCTAAAAATCGCTATTTCCACATCCAGATTTCCTATGCAAGTCTCTTACAACGAAAATACTATATTTGCACTCCACCCTTTCAAGCATTTTCTTCGAGGAAACCTACTAGGCATCCATACTACTCGAAGGAATCCACTGTGCATGCAATTTACTCGAGAAAAGCCACTGCTCACCCATTTGATTCGAGGAAACTCACTACGCATTCATACAACTTGAGGTAACCTACTGCGCATCTATAGTACGCGAGAAAAGCCACTGCACATTCCTACTACTTGAAGTAACCTACTGCGCATCCATAGTACTCGAAAAAGCCACTGCGCATCCATACTACTCGGGGTAATCTACTGCGCATCAATAGTATTCGAGGGAAGCCACTGCGCATCCATAATACTCGGGGAAACCTACTACGCATCTATACTACTCGAGGTAACCCACTTAGTATAGAATCAATAAAATAATAGAAGATCTATAAACACCGTACAGGTTGCATGGTATTCTATTTTTAAATCGTAGAAGCTAGACACACACGCGATGACACGTCTCTGACGCTATCCTCCTCATGTATTCTTGAAACATTGGCGTCAATTTAGCAACCTGCTAAAATAATCTTGAAAGGCAGGTACGCTGTTGTTGGTTTGTTCATAGGACTAGATTACAATGCAAACTGTAGGGTGTTTATAGATCTTAAAATTCCACACCTAGAGAAAATCTAGGTGTGGAAGTCTCTCACAGCGAAAAAAATTTTGATACTATTTGCACTTCACTATGTGAAAATTATTATTTATGGAACTTTAATAACATAATGTTTGAAATCGTCTACCCCAAAAAACTATAAAACGATATGCCATATCGGTAGTGGAGGTGGGGGTGGTGGTAGAGGGGTGGCAGTGGGGGTGGATGAAGTAAAAAAAAAATTGAGGCCTTAGATTCTTGTATACACGCTAAATTACAATTTTATTTCTTTCGCCCCCTTTAGTTATGGGGGGTGGTAATACCAAAAATTTTTTTGAGACCTTAACTTCGTTTTTATATACCAAATACCAATTTTACGGACTCTCACTGCTTGATTTACATATTTACCTCTATTTACTCCAATTTATCCCTCAAACCCTTCAACGAAGTAAGATCAAAATATAATCTAGTTCCAGATTTCGTTAAAATACAGACGTGTACCAAATTTTAAGTCATTACGAGCTTCCGCGAGATCTTTAAATTTTAATTTAACTTTTTTTTCGTCGAGGAAAAACGTGTTTTTGCGAATTTTAAATGCGAATTCATCCCCCACCCTGTGTGATTAAGTTGAACTAACTTGATAACATGATAAATGAGAATCCGCGTAACCGAATTGTCAAAAAAAAAAAAATTAAAAAAAGTTGGTTTCATTTCAAAATCAGATCCGCTCCGCTATAATATTCTCTAAACCGCTGCATTTTTAAACATAAAGCGTCCCTTGAAAATGTTGGCCAGTATATGCTGACTGAATCGCAAACGGTAAGGAAGTAGGCGTGGCTAGAGAGTTATTTATATATTTCGTTTTATCACTTTTATTACTAAATGCATTGCATAAAAAATACAGAAAACATATTTTATTATGTAGAAAAATATTGTGCTTGTCGTTACGAAGTTAGATATTTGATATATTTACTGTTGTGGTCTAAATTAAATAAACACTTGTAATCCATTCCGAGTCTGAATTATCAATGTGTCGCCATCTATGAAACTATGAATGAACTTTTACATGTGTTTCGTTTTCCCAGATTTTTAGGCAAATGTGTGGTTTATTTAAAACAACAAAAATCTTATTTTGTGCATCGCATACTTCTAAATGTTTATTCCTTTTTAATTTTTTTTTTTGTGGGACAGGGAGCTTTGAAAAAAATCACAAAGTTTCCCATGTAAAAGCATAGGCATTGCACACTCTTAAGAGCTAAAACTTTTTTCTTCAATTTTAACAAAAAAAAAAAAATACATCACGTTTTTTGTAGAGAATATCATAACGAACAATTTTCATTTATACTTTTTTAATTTCCTTAATTCTGAAGGGTTTTACAGCGCTGCGAAAGTGATTCAAGCGATTCAATTTTGACGGCACACCTAAACCGTTTCGGCAAAAAAATCACAAAACAATTTAGCGCATCACGACTAACACTTTTTTGACCAGGCATTATCTATGGAATGGTTCCATAGAGTCTATTCAAATGCTTCAGATCCATATCCTTTCTAAGACTTCACACAATACATAGCAAAAAACCTTCCTACCCATCAAGAAAAATACAAGGTCGTACTTGTGAAATTTTTTATTTGTTCCGAACTATGGTATCGAATCTATCCATCTAAAATAATAAAATCTGAATGGATTATGTGGGTATAATCTAGAAAAAGCATGCACACATAAATGTGATAACACTTTGCAACGTCACATTTTCCCCCAGTTGGCGACTGAGGGCCAAATGTGAACGAAACGTAGCAACCAGCTAAGCTCAGTGGTTGGGTCGAGGTTCGAGTCGTTCCAAACACTAGTTTTGGGCACTAGCGTATTCAAGAATACTTCAATAATATTTCTAAGCAAAAACAAAACAAATAAGTTATGATATTCTGTAATTTTTTACAGGTAGACACAATCAAACTCAGGTATTTAAAAAACAATATAATTAATAAATTAGGGAAAAAATATTAAAATGTTTTACAATGTTTAAATGAAGTTACGTTAAATAGAGAAAATCAAATTATTTAAAATTACTAAAAATGTTTAAAAGTTAATACTAAGTGAAAATATCAACTGGTGTACATTAATATCTTCAGATCAAAATACTGCAGATGTTAGCTACAGAGATAGGTTGGCTTGCGTAACTTTGATTGAGGTTGACAATAACGGGTTCCTTTCTTGTGCTTTCTCCGGATGGTGAGTGATCTAGGTATTCACATAAAAAATGGGCAATTATGAGCGACTAGTTGATAATAAAAAAAAAATGAAGAGCAAGAATAGTTAAACTCTGTTCAAGTAAATGACTAGGCAAAGATGCCAATATTTACTAACACTTTGACCCATGACTAGACAAAAACTATAAAATGTATCTAGAATTTACTACGAAAAATTTAACGAAAACACTATAATGCCCTCAGAATTACCAAAGTTAGATTTAATATCAAGTTTTAAATTGACCAAAATAGAAATTGTAAATATAGTACTACCTGTATCAAAATTCTATAATAAACAAAACCTCTGCTAGCACTAAAACGGACAATAAAAAGCCATAGGTTACTACTCTTTTCAGTTTCATTGTAATATTATCACCAAATCAAGGATCGTTAATAAGTAAATTATAGTTTTTATTGGAAACCACATGTTTAATGGATAAAAATATAGCTCTGTTTAGTCTCGACAACCTTAAAAAAACGTTTGGTTCTCGTTAATATAAAGCTGTTCCATGGATCTTGACAATATCCGCTTAAGAGCAGATGCTGACTGATAAAAGAGAAACGTGTTACAAGAATGCAGCCATTACCTACCAGAATCGGGGGGTCTCAGATTACCACGTATACATCTTGAAACATCTGTTGGGGGTGCAACTTGTGCCTCATTTTATCTAATATGTCAACCAAGGCCACGTGTCTGGCCATATGGTTTTATTTATGTTTATATATTTTGAAGTGGTACAGAGTGTCGATCCCCAGCAGTCTGGAAGTACCTACTTTCTCGGAATTATAAATATCATAATTTTGTAAAATGGAAGTTTATCGGTAAATTAGTATTGTACTTATAATATTTATTCATCATCAACTGAACAGCAACAAATGACAATAAGATAATGTCAATTAATTTTGAAAAATATACTAAACGACAGCGTTACCACATTTGGTAGATTTTTATTTCTTTTTAGTAGAATTTTAAGGGTTTTTTTAAAGTTTGGTAGGTAAAATTTGCTGGTAGATTTCTGATAATAATTATCAGAAATCTGCAAGCAAATTTTACCTACCAAACTTTACAAAAATCCTTAAAATTCTACTAAAAAGAAATAAAAATCTACCAAATGTGGTAACGCTGCTAAACGATTGCATAATTTCAATATTGAAACAAGTAAATCTGCCACTTAAACCACAGGGTGATTTGTCTGTGGCAAATATGATTCTATAAAAACATTAAATATGCTGTTACGGTCGATTTTCACATTTAATAATGGCCAGAAATTTATGTACTAATTTTCGTTATTTCCCCAAATTTTATTGTGCATTTGAGCCTATTGATACCGTCTCTCGCCAATAGATATTAATAGAGTATAACTGGTTGCATAATAGCACTACCTGGTTCATGTTGGCCATTGCATGTGTTTTGTTACAGGAAGTACGGGTGAGTGCGTTCAGATATTCATTAAGAGAGTGCATTGCAAAAACGCCCTTTTAAAGCTTCTACAATGGCTAGTATTGTTGATTAAACCTTCTTTTGGTGGGTAGATTTATGAGGGGACGGCTTTCAGAGTATATTATGATATTATTTGTGGATATAAACGAAGTTAGGAAAATCTATTCTAGTTGTGGGATACGCCGTGGAGTGGACATTCTGAACGTACCGAGACGGAAGACAAGAACTTGACATTTTGATAGAGGACATTTTCTTGGTCATTTTTCCTTTTGCTGCTAGAAGATTGAGTCGTCTGAATACGAGTTTTAGCAATATTGTAAGTTTTGCTCCATTTATGGGATTTAGTATTCATCACGACAAGATTAGTTGTATTTTCATTAGGTTTTGAGTATCGTTTTGGGGAAATGCAGCTACGGATTTCCGGATAAAGTCAATTTTCAAAGCACGTGGCGTCGTCTGAATGCAAGATTTTGGAGTGCCATTTTGACGGCAAAGGACCTCTTTCAGCCCACATCACATCTCAGGTACGTCTCTGAAAACCCACTTAAAGTTGAAATAGATTTGTAATTTAGGTTATTTTATTGCAGGGCTGTTTATTTGTTTGTTTGTTGTTCGTTTGTTAGTTGTTTCCTTGTTGAGTATATTACAAGTATTGGGATCTATTTGTTAGTTTATGGCTATTTGGATTGATACCTTATGGTTTTACTTGGATCTGTTACTCGTATTCTACTTGAGCTTTTATGTCACATTCTACACTTTACGAGGGACTTCCAGCCTGACTCTGGTTTCAACTTCTAGTCCAGATTTTGGTGTCTAGATGGTGGATTATTGACTGACATCTTGTGTATGTATGGTACTGGGGATCTCGGCACATTACCTTAGACTCCACGTAGATGGTCTACCACCTGCGGCTGTTATCACCTGAATTACGCTACCCTGGTAGGACGGAAAAAGGTATTCAGACACTACCAAAGGTAAGCGGAATCATATTCTCTTAACGAGGGATCCGGTACATCAACTCAACGTCCACGGAACAGTAAAATAAATTTTCAAGGAATATTGGTAATATTTTGCTCGTAACGTAAATCTCAGTAACATTTTAGATTTCAGTAATATTGGGTATATTTTGTGTATCGTTACTTCACTAACTGAATTGTTTTGCCTTATTTTACAAATAGATGTCAATAATTTTAAGTAATTTTATGTTTTACCGTACCTTTGGTCACTTGTAGTTTTTTTTGTCACGCTTCTCGCATATGACCTTTTGTACATTTATCAAGGATTTTTAAGCGTGTGGGCCCCACTTATTAGTTCACTTATTAGGGTATATTGTGCTACTTGTACTGCGTATTGAGTTATCGGTGATACCTAATTGTGAAATATTTTGTACTACGTACCCTTACATTTTATTAAATGTTTAATTAGAACGACGTTGTCTTTTATATCTGACCACCTACACCACCCCAATTATCGAAGCCACCCCCAAGGACCTGACTAGTCGGCCGTGTGAGACTCCTTCCTCACTAGTGTATTGCAGACGGGGTACTGCACGTAAAATATTAAAATTTTGTTCAGGGCACAGGGTGACTACCCTACCCTGCGTTCGAGGTTTAACAGCCTTTGAGGCCCCTTTTTATAAGTGGGCCTAGGGCCTGTAACAATGCGAGAATAGTATATTGTATATCTATAGAAGCTTTCTAGAGGATAATGGATAATGATGAAGCTGTTATATTGTATTAAATAATTCGTTAATAATATAAATGTATATACAGATTGTCCCAAAAGTATGGATACACCTGAATAACTCGTCAGGATAGCGAAATATCAGGAAAATGACCTCTATAAAAGTTGTTAAGGTCATGGGGGGGGCACCGCTTGTTGACATTGGATTTGAACTTGAAGGTCATTTCCAAAATCATTTGAAGGTCAACTTTTGTTTTTTAAATAGGAACTCCCATTTTGGCACTAGAGTTGTAGGGAGTCAAATTGACTCTATCGAGATATAAAGAAAATGACATCTCTAAAAGGTGTTGAGTTCATCGGAGGGCACCACTTGGTGACCTTGGAGGCCATTTTCAAGGTCAACGCTATGTTCGCGCGAGAAGTAAAAGAATGTGCAGAGTCTGGAGCGAACCGTCCACGGGACAACTTCGCCTGTACAGGCTCCAAGTTTTGCAGTTTTTGAAAATGAGAGTGAATTTGACTCTCTTACAATTATAACCTCGCTAACTACCTATAGAATATAACTATGTAGTAGTTATAAATAAGTTAGTGCAGTTAAATTCCATCACGAGAATTTGCCTAGTAAAAACGTGGCGTAACGACATGTAGAATTCGACAGTGTGGTTATTGCTGCTGTAACTGCATTCTAATAATAAAATACATCATGTTAGCAGTGTTGAGTTTGCCTAAAAATTATATAAATTTGCATTTTGGCATAGTTACAACTTGACAACGATCTATGAATTTGTTTCAGTAACCATCATATGAAGTATACGTCGATTTCCGGCAGTTACTGTAAGTACATAAACATTTTTATTCTTCCATTGTGGCCATCGGCGAATCGCAGTTTACAACGGCTATATTCCTTTGATTTCCTTCATGCATCGTGGTTGTTTTGAGAAGTCATTTTCACCGGTGGTGTAGTGTGCGGTTTTGTTTAATTTTGAGTCCCAATGACTTGTGGGCTAGTTATAATTCTTGTTTATTATCTTCCGCTCAAGAAAATATACAGAATTGTTTTCGCAAGTGCTTCTGTCTTTGTCTTAAAAAAAAACTGTAAATATTCTTTGTATAACATATGTAAATTGTCAATTTGTGCATAAGCACATCATTTTTATACAATTTAGTTAAGTTTATTACTATGCCTTTGTTTTTTGATCATTAGTAATATCTACTTATTCATTCCTATTCATTTGTCCATAGTTTTACGTATATTATACGGGTGAACCGTTCGCTTGTTTTTAATTAAATCCGGAGCAGAATCTGAGTTGGCCAAGATTGATTTTATTACTTTTTTACGAATTACCGTTTATAATTACGTCTCTCCTTGTGTATTTTGTATCTTAATAAATTGTTTGTAAAAATAATCGTAAGCAAAACTTATCTGCCCACAACCTGAGTTATTCCGTTTGCTCTATCAATACCGTTATCTTTACAATAAATTTTGTTACTAAATAGCGACTTTTACTTCTAATATTTTTTTATCTTTCCTTTTAAGAAAATAACAACGTTATATTCTTAATAATTTAAATGTATGTATAAATTTTCTTAGCTTGGTACAAACATACACTAGTTCTTTCCAGTTCGGGTTGCAGTCAATAATTACACCTAAATATTTCAATACAGATGACTTCTCTATCCTAATTTTATATTCACATATATCATTTACTCTACACTCTCTTTCATGTCTTAATGACCGATCTATCTCAGGTTGTGTGGCTGAATTCGACGAGCATGTTAAGAATTCTGTTTTATCATAGTTCAAGTTAAAATGATTATCGTCCAACCATATTTTAATTTTTTGTAAGCATTTTTCAGACGTTCCCTTCACTTCACTACGACTGTTTCCGTCGATGTATATGATAGTATCATCTGCGTATGATACAATATCGCATGGTTTTTCTACGTCAAAGATATCACTGATATATAAAATGAATAGAATAGGGCCCAAAACCGTTCCCTGTGGCACACTACTTTCGCATACCAACGGATCACCGATCATGATCCCAACTTTTACAGGCTATATCCTTTGACGTAACCTTCAACAGAAATTAATTATCCGAAAGAATTAATCCTGCTTATTTATAGGTTCGTGAAAACCGGTATAGAAATTAGAGATAAATGGAATAATAGAGGAATATTCGTTGAAGCACCATTAGGTGCGATAAATAATCACATTTACGAGACTGGGACGGAGAATATTCCGAAATCTCGATGACCCACCTACTCGGAAACAGAGAAAAATAATAAAATTTTCCTCATTTAATTCATCCAAGTTGTTTCCCAAGTCAGTTAAACCATGACAGGCCATCAATTTCAAAAAGGACATACCACACTATGTCCAGTGTAATATCTCAAACTTAGATAAACAATAGATCAAAGTTGGTAAAAATACACTTTCTTTTCCAGCTGCCTTGCCGACTTCATTTTCTTAATGGAATAAACAAATCTCAGGAGGAATGACCAATATAAATACAAATTAATATGCTACGAGGAGATGAGGTTTACATTTCAGCTGATATCCTATTTATTTAAAGTAATTCATCTTTGGTATCATAAAAATCTCCAATATAATTTTATAGTTTTACTTCCACAGCAAGTGGAAGTATAGTAACGACAAAAATTTTTTAAAAAACTTTTATTGTTCAAATAGGCTTAGAACGTCATGAAACGTTGAGATTTTAAGTTTGAGCAAAAAAAATTCTGTCTGTCTGTAACTTTTTTTGTGCGCACGATTACTCTGGAACCGTTTAAGATATTGACGAGATCTGGAACTAGATTATATTTTCATCTTATTCCGTTGAAGGGTTGGGGGGGGGGGGGGGGGGTAAATTGGGATAAATGGGGGTAAATAGGTAAATCAAGCAGGTAAAAGTCCATAATATTGGTATTTAGTATATACAAGAGAAGCTAATGTCTCAAAAATTTTTGGGATTAGCCATCCTCATTACTACCCCACCCCATTATCAAAGGGGATGAAAAAAAATGTGATTTATTGTGTGTACAAGAACCAAAGGCCTCAAATATTTTTTTTTACTTCATCCTATCACTACCCCCACCCCACTACCGATGTGGGATATCGTTTTATGGGTTTTTGGGGCAGACGATTTCAAATATTGTATTATTAAAGTTCCATAAACAATTATTTCCACATGCAAAATGTGGGTAGCAAATCTTGGGTAGCAAATCTGGATGTGGAACTAGTGATTCCTTGGGCAGCGGTTTTTGTAAATTTTAGATAATTCTTCAGAGCAGGTCTCTTAGATATAAAAGTTTGATTAGTGTTTGTAAATAAATTTATTTTAGAGCTCTTTATTCTATAGTACAACCAGATGTGGGTTGTCGGCGAAGTAGAAAGATTATAAATTAATATTTTAATTAGATTTTAATTTTTTATTGAATAGATATAGGTATTTTGTAAAAAAATTAATTTTAGGGTTTAATTTCTATTATCACCAGAATATAGATCGATTTTCTTTTTTGATTTTTCATTAATTACTTTTTCTGCTGTTTAGGAAAACCTATAAAAAATATTTTTTACTAATAACAATAGTAGTCAAACGTGGCCCTCTTTGCCCGGACACGTAGATATTAGTCGGCATTCAAACTATGAAAATCAGTCTTGAATTCATCTGTTGTGCAAAACAAGATATTGAGAAAACGATTTCAATATGTGTCAAATAGAAATTTTATTTGTCCTCAAATAAAACTTAAAATCCATGAATATTTTTTATGTGTTTTTATCACCGGACATCGCTTGAAAATGATTTTACCTACCCTAAATCCTTCAACATAAATCACATGGAAAGAAATAACAACCCCGGGTAATAAAATCATATGACGGTACTGCCAACAAAAACTTTTCAATTCGTTTTTCACTTTTATTGTGCACAGACCATTAAACATTAAATGTTTGTTTTTGTTTATCACACCCAACTCAACTACAAAAGTGAGGACAATCATGTTACGATAAACAGAAAAAATGTTGCACGACTCTACCGCGAAAGCATAAAAAAGAGCATTTAAATCAGAAAGTAGAGAGGAGAGGTAGGGGAGAAATGGATTGGGAGATGTAAGAAGGAAGACTGACAGGGATGAGGTGGGGGGAGGAAGATACGTATAGTTGACTTCAGTTTTATTCTGCATATAAAAAATGGCGGCGTGTTTGATGGTGCGGTAAAGATCAAAGACGCCGAGATTTTTTATATGCAGAATAAATCTGAAGTCAACTATACACACATAGAGATTTATGTTTATGTTTTATGTTTATAGAGAGAGGTAGAGAAGAGATATTGTGAGGGAGAGGGAGGGAAATGAGGCAAAATGGAAGAAGGTATGGACAAGGAGGGAGGAATATAGGTATGTAGGAACAGAAAGCAAACAGATTCAAGAAGTATCGACCATACATCGTTTTTAAGACCATTTACTGAGCATGAGATGTTTTCCTTATTAAACAAAAAACTTAATAAAATTATATAAAAAAATATTTTTAAGAAAAAGCTTTTATTTGAAAAAACTACTAAAAAGTAAAAATAATTTTTTTTAAATTCATACACCTGAAAACCAAAAGCTTTGGGGACGTTCATAAAGCGCTACTGCATAGTTACTTTGCTCAATTGACCGCCCCCAAAGCTTTTGGTTTCCAGGTGCATGAATTTTAAAAAAATTATTTTTACTTTTTAGTAGTTTTTTCAAATAAAAGCTTTTTCTTAAAAACATTTTCTTTTTATATAATTTTATTTTTTACTTTTTAGTCTACTTATTTTACAGACAAATAGACAGACAAAACCCTTTCATTTGATACCCATGGCAAGAGAGTCGAGAAAAGATAATTTGTCATCCTAGGGCGTCCCCATATTGGATTTAGAATGACGTCACATAGTTTATCGTATATTACTCGTCAAACCCTTTCATGTGATACCCATATCAAGGGGGTTATGAAGAAAGATACTCCATCATCTTGGGGCATCCACCATATTGAATTGAGAATGACGTCACATGGTTTATCGTATTTTACTCGTCAAACCCTTTCATTTGATACCCATATCAAGGGGGTTGTGAAGTAAAAGATACTCCGCCATCTTAGGGCGTCCGCCATATTGAATTTAGAATGACGTCACATGGTTTATCATATTTTACTCATCAAACCTCTTCATTTGATACCCATATCAAGGGGGTTGTGAAGAGAAAGGCGATCCGCCATCTTGGGACGTCCGCCATTAGGATTTAGACCGATAATGGCTATACTATGTTGCATTGTCACCGGACTTATACACGTGTGCCAAATTTCAAAGCTCTAGCTAGTCGAAATTCAGCTTGCAAGATTTGACCTAAACAAACATACATTGCAAGTTAAATAAAAGCTTTTAAAAACAAACGATCATCTGGGCCAGACGAAGTACCTGTTTTTTTTAATTAAGAAAGTTTTAAAAATACTGGTGACACCATTTACTTATTTAGTAAATTTGTCTTTTAAAACGGGAACATTTCCAGAATCCTTAAAAATGGGTAAAGTAGTACCCATTTTTGAGAAAAATAATCCTCATCTTTTAGAGAATTATAGGCTTGTATCAATACCATTTATTTTTTCTAAATTACTTGAATATTGTTACCTAGATCGTTTGTTAAATTTTTTGACGAAATTCAAAATTTTGTCCGAAAAACATGGGTTTCGTTGTGGAAAATCTACTATAACGGCTGTTACAACATTTTACAACCAAATAATTCATTATGTTGAGGCAGGCGAATACCCTGTTGGAATATTTTTTAATTTCAGTAGGGCGTTTGACTGCGTCAATCATATAAAATTGTTGACTATATTGTATAACTATGGCATTCGAGGACAACCAGTAAACTGGATCAATTCATTCTTGACTAATCGTCAACAGTATGTGAGCATACAACACGCCAATGAAAATAACCTTAAGGCCGTTCCAGACTATGTAACAAAACATGTTAAATAACAAATTTGTTCAACAAATTTGTTGTGCAACTTTATTGTGGTAACTTGAACACTGTGTTTTATAACTTTTTTCCTTTCTTTTCTCTAACAAGTTATAAAACTTTGTTATTTAACACGTTTTGTTACATAGTCTGGAACGGCCTTTAGCCAATTCTGAATGTTCGTTTTACTTCCACGTCCAGTGGAAGTATAGTAACGATAAAAAAAATTTTAAAAATTTTTATTGTCCAAATAGGCTCAAAATGTCATGAAACGTCGAGATTTTAAGTTTGAGCGAAAAAAAATTTCTGTCTGTCGGTCTGTCTGTAACTTTTTTGTGCGCACGTTTACTCTGGAACCGTTTAAGATATTGACTTGAAATTTGGTACACATATGTATTTTAACGAGATCTAGAACTAGATTATATTTTCATCTTGTTCCGTCGAAGGGTTGGGGGGTAAATTGGGGTAAATTTGGGGTAAATAGGTAAATCAAGCAGGCAAGAGTCCATAAAATTGGTTTTTAGTATATACAAGAGAAGCTAAGGTCTCAAAAAAATTTTTGGCATTAGCCACCCCCCATTACCACCCCCACCCCCTTATTAAAGGGGATGAAAAAACATTGTGATTTAGTGTATGTACAGGAACCAGAAACCTCAAAATATTTTTTTACTTCATCCACCCCCCACTATCACCCCTCTATCACCACCCCCCACCCCACTACCGATGTGGGGTATCGTTTTATGGGTTTTTGAGGTAGAGGATTTCAAATATTATATTATTAAAGTTCCATAAACAATTATTTTCACATACAAAGTTTTTTCGTTGTGAGTGACTTGGATAGAGAATCTGGATGTGATTCCTTGGGCAGCGGTTTTTAAGTATGGTAGTTCCACAGGGTTCAATATTGGGCCCTGTATTATTTATATTGTATATTAATGAGCTTGATTTTATTCTATGTAATGAATTCTTTTCAATGTATGCTGATTATTTCTATGATTATTTCAGATTCTATGCATAATGTGTCAGAAAGTAAATGTAACAATGTTGTAGAAAAAGCATCTACATTTTTCAATCAACATCAATTGTATTTCAATGCAGAAAAACTCAAATAACTCAGTTCCATAATAGACAGAAAAACTGCCAGTTTATTTCACTAAAGGTCAATGAATCATTTATAACAGGTACGCATGAGAGTATAAAGTTTGGATTTACATACTGATGAACGTTTAAGCTGGAAATCGCATTGTGAATATCTGATTTCCAAACTAGCATCAATTTCATTTTTGTTTAATAATATTAATAGTGCTTACTAAGCAACAATTAGTTAATTTATACTACGCCCAAGTAGATTGTAGATTGAGGTATGGTGTCTGTTTTTATCACAGAACGTTTGTATTGCTCAAAAACGTATATTGCGTTGAATAGCTAATATTTCTAGTACCAATTCTTGCATTTAGAAAGTGTAATATTTTAACCTTACCATGTTTATACATTTTTGAAATGTGTGTTTATGTTTATCAGAATAAGAATGCCATATGCAAGACTAATATAATTTGCAATTCCCCAAATTACACGGGTTCAAATATGTTTAATTATTTACCCACATAATGTAAATTAGAGAAACTAGAAGTTTACAGAATTTTAAAAGTTAAAATTGTTTTTATTGTCAAAATGTTTTTATTCCGTATGTGATTTTTTTACCTAGTTTTTAAGGTATATGCTTGTAAACTTGACTATTCCTATACAATTGTAATGTTGTCATTATGGAAAATAAATTATTGTAAAAGAAAACCATGTAAAGTGTATTTCACATTCATAAATCTATTAATTCTGGACACAATTAACATTATCAAATGAAAATTAAAAATTTCTAATCTTGCTATAGTTTTTAAATCTTCGCAAAATATGAACACAAAAATTATAAATATTTCCCACTGAATTTTCTTGAAAATAGTAAACTTAAACAAAAATATGTTGTATCGATAATGATCAACTGGGAGTTCTAGTGAATATTTATTTCATTGCCATTTTAAATTTCAAAGTTACCGTGTTTACAAAAAAGCTCGCAAGAAAAGGACACACATATTTTTCTACAAGGACTATTAAAAACTTTACGCCTATTTCATTAATTTAAACAGTAAGTATACTAATCTGAATAGAAAATGTATCGTCAGCCAATTTTTCAAAGTCATGTATAAATATCGTTCACTATTTTCATAAAAAAACATAACTTAAACATCTTGAGATATGTAAAACAAATATTTGAAATAGAGTTATTGAATAAATTAACGCAAGCTACTCCTTACGATACTCAATATTTATAAAACATTAAGTACCGTAAGCGTTCCCTATAAGTGGAATTAATAACTTTTTAAATTATATTTACTCAGTTAAGACGTTAATGAATAAATGTTGATCGCTAAGGAAATTATGCAGATCTGCTAAATATTTATGTAAGAATAGGCAGAAAGTGACGAATTTTCAGTGTACTTACTAGTTATCATTATTCAACGAAAACAAACATTGCTTCTCTTCGATTAATAAATTATTAAGTAATGAGCAGGTAGGTCAATAGACTCATTAGCTGTTGTAAAGACGGAGCGTAAATGTGTAATTTAAAAAACTGCTGTATAAGGAATCACTATTTCCACATCCAGATTTCCTATCCAAGTCTTTTACAACGGAAAAATGTTGATACTATATTAGCACTCTACTATGTGCAAAAATTACTATAAACTACTATAATATTTGAAATTGCCTACTTCAAAAACCCATAAAACGATATGCCACAAGACAGTGGGGGCGGTAAAGGGGACGCTGGCGCCAAAAACGTTTCAGGACTTTGGTTCTTGTACACACTTTAATAATGGGATCTGGGTGGTAATGGAAGTAGTAGAAGGGATGGGAGGCCTTTGGTTCTTGTACACATACGAAATCTCATTAATAATGAGGTGGAGGTGGTAATGGAACTAAATCACAATTTCATTTTTTATTCTTTTTAATAATAGGGTGGGGGTGGTAATGTAGAGAGAGAGTAGAGGGAGTAGCTATTGCGAAAAAAAAATTTGAGGCCTCTGGTTTATATGTATGTAGTACAGGGTGATTTACCACAACATGGGGAAAATTTATCTCACTACAAAAATAGCAAAATAAGTCGGAAAGACATTGACCCTATGCTAGTGAACTTTACAAGTAGATATGAGATATTTACTTAAACCCGTCGATAACATAAAAACACGTATTTTAAAAAAAGTTATAACGATTTTTATATTCAAAAAAATTACATTGAAGTTCAAATATCTCGAAAACCAGTGATTTTTCGAAAATTTTTCATATTAAAGTTGCTTAGAATATAATTCTCCGTGTCATGCAACTCATTTCATCGTTCCTAGGATCGAAAAATTTCTTTGCATCGCAAATCCATCTATACTTCAATGTGTAAAATAACCATTTTTACTAAGTCATTTATATATTCTAGTTTTTACAGAATTCAAATATCGCTTTTGGTTATCGAGAAAATGGCGCCGGAACTTGTAAGTGGGACGCCCTGTATACTAAATCACAATTTTATTTTTTACCCCTTTTAATAATGGGGTGGAGGTGGTAATGGATGTGTTCTTGTACACGTACTAAATCATAATTTTATTTTATTACCCCCTTTAATAATGGGGTGGTAGTGGTAGTGGGGGTGGCTGATGCAAAAAAAAATTAGGCCTTTGGTTCTTGCACACACACCAAATCACAATTTTATTTTTTTACTCCCCTTAATAATGGGGCGAGCTGTCAAAAATTTAGAGGCCATTGGTTCTTGTACACACACTAAATCACAATTTTATTTTTTATCCCCTTTAATAATAGGGAGGGGTGGTAACGAAGGTGGCTGATGTCAAACAAATTTTGAGAACTTAGCTTCTCGTACACACTAAATTACAATTTACTTGGTTGCTTTACCTACCCTCCCCCCAACTCCTCAACGGAATAAGATCAAAATATAATATAGTTCCAGATCTTGTTAAGTACATACGTATACCAAATTTCAAGTCAATATCTTTCAGAGTAATCGTGCGTACAAAAAAAGAGGCAGACAAACCGACATACCGACAACCAGACTGAAGCAAACTTTTTTTTGCACAAACCTAAAATCTCGATGTTTTGACATTTTAAGCCTATTTTAGAAAAAAAATATATTTTTTTTTACGATTATCATGCTTCAACAATATGGATGTAATTCTGAAAATAATTTCTCCTCACGACGCTGAAACTTTATTTTGTAATTCGTCGCTCGGTTAACTGAACTTTACTACCTTATATCGATATTGAAGTTGAGTTCAATATCGACAGGTAATCAGGTTCAACTAAGGCTACAGGAAAATTTTGTTACATCATTTTTAAGGCCTTTTTTTAAGGTGGTTCAATTATTTTAAAAAACTGTACTGAAGTCATGTAATTCACAAAATGACTAGCTAATTTTATACCATTTTGTCTTGAATTTTTATTATCACATAGACAATATGTTTGTTTATGTTTACCTTATTTACGAGGCCACGACATTAATAGTGCACACACTCATATACACACACACACACAGACAATATACACTATACCTTATGTATTTACTTTTGTAATGAAATCTTACTTTTATAGACGATAAAAATTCTTCGACTAATTTAATACTAAAAGATCTGATGTTATGCTACCCACGTAGCAAACAATTACTCCCTATTAACCTCGCTACATTTAAACCTAAGAGAGGTCGATACCCATCTTGACCTTATTATTAAACCCCAGAAATCCCTAGGTGATCTTCGCTTTTCAACAAAGTGCGAAAAATGATTAAAACAAAGATTGGCTGGCTGTTGAAACAGCGAATACGTAATATTATACTCAAACCGCTTCAAACTAGGCAGTTTACGTTTCATGAGCTAACAATTGCACAAGAAAAATCCTTAAGTTCTCCCTCAGGATGCATGTTCCATGTTCTATTAGTCTAAATCCAAATCTAAACGACAAAAAATAACATTCAATGCATTGACAACATTCCAAGTATGTACACTTTTGATCAAATTAAAATATATTTAGAAATGTTGATCTGTTTAAAATGTATATTAATGATAAAGGAGGACGGTAAAAGCTGGTTATTTAATAGTTTAGGAGTGTACAAAAAGGGGAGGTGAGTGGGGAAAAGTTTCGTTTGGGGTGGAATCGATTCGATACTGATAGTAGATAATAAAAAAAAAATTAATTTTTCTTGTTCAAAAATAAACCTTCCTCTTTTTGTAAAAATATAAAGAGCATGCCACACGATTAGAATAAATATGATATAATATTAGTTGGGGGTGGTTGATGCTAAAAAAAATTAAAGCCTTTAATTTTTGAACACATATTAAAGACGTCCCTGTTTCTGCACACATTTCACTAATAAAGAATGTTTTTATAACTCAAAGAAACGTAAATAGTAGACAAAACTTAATAATCACATGACTAAACACAGAGAGACAATGCCGTCAGAAACGTAAACAACAGATTTAGGTCTCGCCGTGACGTCACAGCTTTGCCGGCAAGTGGCGAGCGTTGCAGCATAGGGAACCGGCCCTCCTCCCTCTGTTTACAGTTCTTGCATATATTCTTTCTTTTATGATATCTATCATTAAAATATCTTTAATCTGTTGGGTTTTTATAGCATACTTCACTTTTTAAGTTACTGAATGAACTTAACAAAACTTTTAGGGATTGAAAAGTTCCTGAGTACGGAAAACATCTTCCGTTCACCGAAATGCCGCTCCTCAAAAGTATAGTCGGAAAATTTTGTGTGGAATTTTGCCCACAACGTTGATAATCCTCTGTTGGGTTAATATGTCGTTGCAGCCAACGGTGATCAAGTGAAGTTTACCCAACTTAGTTGTCTCTATACGCTCTTGGGTCTGTTGTATTGTACATTCGTCCTAGTGTGCAATGTACAACGCTGAAGTACACTGGCGTTGCATAATGAAACAATAAACATCTCTTAGTTCATTCTACTTCGCTTAATTATTCTAATTAAGTAATTCAATAATGAATGGTTAGTTATATTGAGGTAATTAGACGGTTCAGAGTTGTTAGGACATTTAGACTCCATTCAACGTAAATATAGCGGCTTAAGAATTTTATGTCGTAATAATTTTGTCCTTGCCCTTGATTTAAATGCCCTTAATTAAGACTAAAAATAGACTTTATTATTTCAGGGTGAATGGAAAACACTGTAGGATTGGCTATGAAAATTCCTTTTAGGTATTTCAAGGATAATACTAGATTATATTTAACTTTAATTATCTGCAAAGGGTCACCTTTAACATTAAAATTGATTATAGATGAACCAACCATTAATGTTTAATCAATATGTAATTTGTCTTTTTACTTCCTTCGCTAGCCTAAGGGAAGTAACGCAATAATGGGAAAATCGCTAAGCTAGGTATGTCTGTGTACCAGTCTGTCGGTCCATCTGTTTGTGGTGGGGTAGTGAGGTGGCTAATGCAAAAAAATTGAGGTCTTTGGTTTTTGTACACACAATTTTATTTTTTCACCCCCTTTAATAATAGGGTGGGGATGGTAATAGGGGGTGATAAATAAATTTCTGTTTTATTTCAATAAACATTTTCCTAAACGTAAGTATTATGTGAATAAAAGCAAAAATAAAAAATGGGTTGATAACGAAGTTCAGATTTCGAGCCTCAAACTGAAGGACTTGTACGTTTTAAAAAATGTATACCCCGAATTGACTTCTTTTTACAAGAAAGAAAAGAAAAAACAATACTTTAGTTAAAAATACAAAAAAAAGATATTATCAAAGTAAAATTGATAACTCTGACAACCCCACAAAAGCGGCGTGGAATATTGTTTCTGAATTGTCTAATAAATTTAAACAAAACAAGAACATTATAATTAAAGAAAATAGTGAAATAGTCGATAATCAATCTGATGTTGCTAACGCATTTAACATTTTCTTCAAAAACGCTCCACTTGATATTATCAACAAAATACCACATAAGGATAATGAAAATGCTTGCTTTAGTAATAATATAAATAATCAGCATAGCACAATATTTTTAGAACCATATTCAGAACCAGAAATGTGTAATATAATAAGATATAAACTAAAAAATAAACACTCATCAGGACATGACGATGTACCCTCATTTCTCATTAAAAGAGTAATGATGGAAATAATCAAGCCCTTAGTTTATATTGTAAACCTATCATTTTCTGCTGGAGCTTTTCCAGAAATTTTAAAAATTGGGAAAGCTATTCCTGTTCATAAAAAAAATAATATACAGGAGTTACAAAATTACAGACCAGTTACCATACCTTCAGGGTTTTCAAAAATTATTGAATATTGCTTTTTAAACCGATTACTGATTTTTTTGAATAAAAATAATACACTTTCACATAACCAGCACGGATTCTTAAATAATAAATCAACTCATAGTGCAATGCAATCGTTTTATGAAAAGATAATAACGTATGTCGAAGCAGGTGAATGTCCTGTTGGTATCTTTTGCGATTTAAGCAGGGCATTTGACTGCGTTAATCATAAAAAACTTATCTCCAAACTTTCTAAGTACGGGGTAAGGGGCCTAGCCTTAGACTGGGTTGAAAGTTATTTGTCATGTCGCAAACAGTATGTGTCAGTTACCAATATTACGCACAATACAATTGATTCTGTTAACTCGGCATCTGTAGAAATTAATATGGGCGTGCCACAAGGGTCGGTATTAGGTCCCATATTATTTTTATTATATATTAATGATCTGGATGGTTTGAGTGCTTTAGCAGATTTTACTTTTTATGCAGATGACACATCCATTATACTATCAGATAAAAATGTTGATATTTTAGAGATGAAATGTGATGTTTTATTGGAAAACCTTAGTAATTGGTTTAGTGAAAATTCTCTTTATTTTAATGTTGAGAAAACACAGGCATTAGTGTTTCACAATAGACAAAAGAAATGTGATTATCCAAATATTCAACTTGATAATACGTCAATATCAACAAGGACGTCCAATGTAAAATTTTTAGGTATAAATATTGACAGTTGCTTGAACTGGAAAAGCCATTGTGAATTACTGATAGCCAAATTACATTCAGTAGTTTATCAGTTCAAAAATGTAAAAAATGTTCTAAACATGGCTCAACTAAGGAATTTATATTTTGCTGAGGTTGATTCTCGGTTAAGATATGGTGTTTGTTTTTGGGGGATTTCCACCCTATCAAATAATGTATTTTTAGCCCAAAAGCGTGTGATAAGATGTATGGTAGGCTTATCCACAAGAGAGACCTGTAAAAATATATTTAAGGACTATAATATCTTGACACTTCCGTCAATTTTCATTTTTGAACTATGTTTATTCGTCTTTAAAAACAAGAGTAAATTTGTTTCTAACAATCATCTACATAATGTAAATACCAGGCAAAAACACGATCTTTATGTGCCCTTCAGTAAATTAAATGTCTCTGTAAATTCACCCACTTGTCTAGGACCTAGGGTTTTTAATCACCTCCCTGTGGAAATAAAACATTGCAATAAACTTGAATTATTTAGAAAGAAACTTAAAATATTTTTAATTAGCAAAACCTTCTACAAACTAGAAGAATATTTTAATATGTAAAGTGCTCTGTGATTTACTTCTTTTTTTCTTTCTTCTTCTTCTCTCTTTTAGATATTAAGACTGACTATTCCTATACAATAATGTATCATATTGTCATAAAAGGAAAATAAAGTTTTATATATTATATAGATAATGGAGGTGGCTGATGCCAAAAAAATATTGAGACATTGGCTTTTCGTACATGGGGATAATCCCAATTTATAAAAGCTTGTTTTTAAAAAGTTATTTTTACATTTTATTTTATTTTAAAATTTTTAGTTAAGTCTTAAGCTATTGTTACATGTTCTACCCCCAGAGACATTTATGTGAGTTTCCTACAAGTTCTATGTATAAGTAACAGAAATTAAGTTAGTTAGTTTGGCAATCGGCCCAGAGATGGTGCGCAGTGTCATAATCTGGCCTTCTAGAAATATCTAGAGATCTAGTGACATCATAGCAGAATATTCTGGAACTCTCATCTTTGGGTACATAGGGAAGCCCAGAGCGGACGGTTTTTAGTACAGTTCAATTAAGACAGCAAGTTCAATGAGATCAAGAACAAGTAAGCAAGGTGAACAAGTGAATTATTGAATTATAGTACTGAGTGTTATGATAGCGGCGGATTTACTAGCTGAGACAAACAAGACGCAGACGTTGTATCAAGAACTCTCACCATCCGACAAGTGTCATTCATACGCCGTGACAACTATATTTGAGGTTAGGATGTTGCGAACCTTCTAGTATTCTCTCCGGGATGAGAATGAATTTCTGAGCTCCTGCAACGACTTTTATAGTGGAAGGTTGCTAGGTCTGTGACGTATCATTATTTACGTCGTAGTTATAGTTAAATTAGAACGATCTGTTCGTTGTGATAAACCCACTTCACTCTCATTAGTTTGTACTATTACATTTAAGAGTGAAAATAAATACATCGTTACAAAACTTCTATTCATTAGCAGAAAATTGATTATGTCGCATTTGACTGATCGTCATCAATTTGTTCATTTTAATAACGCTAATTCTGGTAACATTGATATTAAATTTGGTGTCCCTCGGGGTTCAGTTTTGGGACCGGTTTTATTTCTTATTTATGTTAATGATTTGCCAAACAATAGTCCCTCAAGAAACTTCACTCTCTTTGCTGATGACACAACATTGGCTCATTCCCATAAAGATTGTAACATTTTATTATCAGAGGCTCAAAACAGCCCGTCTATGGTTCATAACTGGTTTTTAAACAATAAGTTAGTACTAAATAATGATAAAACAGAGACTATGACTTTTTCTATAAGACAGCACTTTGTACAGATGACCACTCATTGCGTTAAATTTTTGGGCATTATTTTGGACAGTAAGTTAACATGGGAGGAACACATGTCCTACATCTGCAAGAATATATCACGTAACGGCATATCATGCAATAATTGAATCTTCCCACTTATGCCATTTTAATATGAGGCCACTCGGCACATACCAAAACAGTTTTTCACTGCAAAGAAAGGCTGTCATAATCGTTGCTGGGTTATCATATAGGGATGACTGTAGGAATGCGTTTATAAGCTTTAAGATCACTTTACCCTGTGATTATATACTACAGTGCCTTGTCCATGTTAAAAATAATTTAAATAATTACATAATATGTAAAAGTGTACATTAGGGTGGCCCATCTCTATAGGGGGTGAATTTTTTTGCGTATTTTTTAAGTCTCACCCCACGAAAATATACTATTATACTAGGAATAATTTATGTCAAAGTTTCAGATAATTCGGTGAACGGTAACCCGTGCCGTGCCGCATTCAGGTAGAAATTTGTAGATAAGATTTTATTACGGTAATACATTTAAATTTTACTTAAAATACAAATATCTACCTCTTTTCTCATAATGTTTTATTGGTGTAATTATTTCCTAGAAATTATTTGTTTTGGAAGTTTGGAAATATAATGCACCTACGGTAGGTTTTTATGTCAGTTTGCAATTGTGTTTTACAGTGGTGACATTATAAGTTCTAGCATACGTTCCTTTTTGAGAACACATTTAACGATGGCTGATGTTAGATCCTTACGAAAGGATACTTTCATTTACTTAGTTGGACACTATTCGTCACAAATCATTGGCAATAAATTGCCGTCTAATAGACAAGTATTACAAGTGCTCTTTTATAACATTCGTGAAGTGAAGCTAAGTGTACATGAAAGTGCTAAATTAACAATAAAAGAGGTGTCAGTTTTTTGGGATAAAGCTCGCATTCCGACACGTCAGGATTTTCATTGTGTTAAACAACTAGATAAACTTTATGCAGAGTGGAGGAACTTACAAAAATCGGCTAAAAGGGCCAGTGCGGGAGGTAAAGAAAAAAATTTCGTTGAAAAATTGGACGATCTTTTTGACATTTCTCATGCAAATGCATTGGAGTTGATGAAAATAGATGAAGATAAGCAGTTTTTAATTAACCAAAGAAAAAAGGGACGTCCTGGATTTATGCATGGTATTGATTACCAACTTGCTTCTCAAGAAAAATCAGCTGAGGAGAAATTACAGAAATTATCCGAACGAATGCAACGAAGTCAACAAGAAAAAGCTAGATTAGAGGAAACAGTCACCTGTCCATCATCAAGTAGTAATTCAGCCGACTCCAACGAAAATGAAGATGAAATAATCGAAGCCCAGGAAGAGTTGTTACAAGACCAGCCTGGCCCGTCACAGCCAAAAAAGAGGAGATTGTATGGAACATGTAACATCATCACACCAAAAATAGCCGCTGCATTTGATGCTTGCAAAATAAGCGACAGGTATGGAGTCCATATTTTGACGGCAGTAGCAGAAGCACTAGGACATGACACCACATCTTTGTCCATCAGCAGCACCACACTTCAGCGCTCTAGACAACGCATCCGCGAAGAAAGAGCTGAAATATTAAAAACTGCCTTCGGTAATTCTGAATTGCCGGCCCCAGTCATCCATTGGGATGGAAAACTTTTACCTTCTCTCACTGGAATGGGAAATATCGATAGACTTGCTATCTTAGTTACTAGTGGAGATATTGAACAACTACTTGGAGTACCAGCTTTGCTCAATTCAACTGGAAGAGAACAGACTGAAGCAGTTTATGATGTGCTTTGTGAATGGAATTTGGACGAAAATAGCTTTGTGTTGTGATACAACAGCATCAAATATGGGTTATATAAATGGGGCAGCCACACTATTGCAACAAAAATTAGAAAGAGATATTCTATATTTTCCTTGTAGACATCATATTTTTGAAATGGTTTTGAGAAGTGTGTTTGACACAAAAATGCCTTCCTCATCTGGTCCAAATGTGCCACTATTTAAACGTTTTAAGGAATTTTGGCCTAAAATAGATCAAAATAAACTAAAAACTGGATTTCAGGTATCGAAAATTAAACACATTTTACAACCAGTTAAAGCCGAAATTGTAAAGTTTCTAAATGCAGCTTTAACTTTGCAACAGCCTCGTGATGATTATAAAATTTTTTTAATGCTTTCTAAACTTTTCGTTGAAGAAGAGCCCACTCACACGACATTCTATCAACCAGGGGCATTTCATCATGCACGTTGGATGGCCAAAGCCATTTATTGTCTAAAAATATTTTTTTTCCAAGATCAGTTCCAACTAACTAAAAAAGAAAAAATAGGTATTAAAGATATATGTCTCTTTATTGTAAAGGTTTATGTAAAGGCCTGGTTTACATCGTCATTTGCTAGTAAAGCACCGCTTCATGACTTAGACTTTTGTAAAGAACTCATTAATTATCAAAATATTGACAAAGAAATATCTCAAGCCGCAAGTAGGAAAATAGTGAACCATTTGTGGTACCTTAATTCAGTAAATGTTGGCTTATCTTTCTTTGATGATGATATTTCAGTTACCACTAAAAGAGAAATGGTTAGAGCTTTGAATAGGAAAGCACCAAATCAAGAGGGTATTAAACGGCTTATGATTAGTAACATTACTGACGTTGAAAACAAGGAAATTCAGAACTTCATATGCGAGAACACTAAACAGTTTTTCAAAAATTAGGTTTGTCTATGGAATTTTTGGAAAATGATCCAACAACATGGAGGGAAAATGAAAGTTATACCCGATGTTTCAATATTGTAAACAAAATTAAAGTTGTAAATGATGCCGCTGAGAGAGGAATCAAACTTATTACTGACTATAATGACATTTTATCAAAAAATTAAGACCAAAAACAGTTTTTACTCCAAGTTGTAAATGATTATAAATCACAGTTTCCAAATGTAAAAAAAGAAACCCTGTCGCATGCTTTGGCCTAGTGCAAAAAATATTGTTTTTATTATTATATGTCTTGTAGATTTAGGATAATATTTGGTACTATGTATGAAAAAAACGTTTCATAATAAAATACACAAAGATAAAACGAGAGTTTTATTTCAAAAACTTCTAGTCTAGTTTTCTTAGACTACGAATTTACAGTAGTATGACACATGTCATAGTCACAACAGATAATGTCTTTGATATTTGTATGACTTGATTAGTCATTCTAAAGATAAAATTAAAAACAATTAAAAAATAAAAACAATGCATCAACAAAAGAATGTAAATAATTCCATTTACTTTTATTATTGCATAATAATGCATTCTGCGGCACCCCTTGCCTTCAATTTGCCTCAATAATATTTTGAGGGGGCTGTTTTTTCTTCAAATGGAACCATTTGCAGGGGTGAGAAATAAAAAATTTCGATTTCGAAAAAGATGGGCCACCCTAGACTGTACATACGTACTCAACTCGTAATGGGGGTAATATATATTTGGATTTTTTGCGATTTTCAAAAACCAGAAATGGCACATGCTATTATGCAGTAAAGTTTTTCAACGTGTTACCGATTGCTGTACAAACACTTGACTGTACTCGATTTAAATACGTAATTGAACGATTCCTCCTTGAAAACGCATTCTATGATTTTGACGAATTACTGTCAACTGATTTTTCTCGTTTAATTTTATAAACTTCTCTATGTGATAATGATTATTTTTTCGTTATTCTATGTGCTATATTGTTATTTACTCTACTTAGTTAGTTATTTATTTGTTTTATTTATTGTGTATTTTTTTCTTATTTAAGACAACCACTCCTTTTGTTGTTTTTTTTGCTATATTTTCTTGCATTTATTTGACGTGTCAAAGCATAATTTGTGTATATACGACCACTAAAGATCTATCTATCTATTATTATGTACATTTGATATACATATTAGTGAAAACTTAAATTATTGTTATTTGTAATTTTATTGGTAAGTTATGTTTACGACCCTTTTTAATAAAATAATATGGCAAGCTGAGATGCAAAGAAAAATAAATCTTGTGTCCTATTTAATAAACTGATGCGAACTACTTACTGAATATTAACGTTCTGAAAGCTGTCAAAACACTTCCACATAGTTCTAAAGTATACCGACTGCTAGAAATTAGCAGTCGTAAAAAGATCCTATCATCGCTCCAATTTCATTGCATGCAGTTGCATGTGCTGCACCAAATAATTATTTCGAAAATAGCTCCGCATTATTGCCCACCAGGAAGTAATAAAACAATCTGATATGACTTTAATGAGAAAAGTTTCCATTTTCGTGAACCAAATGCCACTTTTCCGATAGGCGTTGTTTGAGATTAAATCGTTCTAGAAATTTTAGAACGGTTTATCATGTGATGGCGCTAAAGCACTGTACATGGAAAACAACTGGCTTGTAATCCAGTCATCTTAGTCAAAATAGGCTAAGAATCTCGGAATTCAAGATAACCGGTTGTAAACTCGTATAAACCTTTATTTTAACATCCTAAAATTTGTCTCAAAACCTACTTACGATAGCGTGGACGCGACTTGTAGATAACTAAGGTCAAAAAACCGATTTTTTGCGCATTTTTTGCAAATATCTCGTTCCCTGTAAAATTTACGCTATTTGTATTTATTATAAATATTGTAGGGGATAAAATTCTCTACAACTTTTGTTTCAAAAATTTTTTTATACCTCAAACCGTTTTTGAGATAGAGGGCGGTGAGTGGCTGTGACACGACTTCTGCGCTCTTTAAAAAAGGAAAAAAACTTTTGTAAGAACACTTGACAAACTTCCGAAGTTGGATCAACTTGCTGCAGCATTTGAAGAAGAAAACTGTCCGGTTCAAAGGTTATTTGAGAATGGAGTGCGAACTTTGTTGGCAATCTATAATGCTTCAAAATCTGAGGACAGTATCGATCATCTTCGTTATACACAATTCGTCAAATCAACCAAACTTAATAAACCTGTGCAGTTATCAAATCTTCCACCAACAAGTGCAGCAGCTCACCAACATTTTAACCGTGTTTACTATCAAGTTCAGACTTGGTTAGGGCATGATTTAGAAGCCCAGGAATGGGGTTGGATAATGCGTAATGGATTCCTGGAACCTACCACTACAATTCTACCTCCAGCTCCAGAAGATTTGCTGAACACAATATTCTGCAACTGCAAGAATGGTTGTGGTTCGCGATGTGGATGCAGGAAATCGGGGTTGCCGTGCTCTTTAGCTTGTGGCCAGTGCAATGGGCCAGCTTGTCTCAATGCTTCACCCTATCAGAGTGATGTCAATGGAGATGGTACATTTGACCCCGAAATCCTAGAAGACTTGGAGACAAATGTCGTTGAAGATGAAAACGAAGAAGAATTTAAAATTCCACAACGACCAGGTGACGATGATGAAGAAGATGAAAACTAAAAATAACAACATGGAGTTCTTCTTATTTTTATTCAATTTTTTTAATTTCAACCATGAAAAATGTATGAAATCGTATTTTTTAATAAAAATATAAATTAAAAATTTATTTATTGTCTTTTTATTTACTTAGGAAGTAATTAGTATAAATCTGAATATAATTAAAATGTAATTAAAGTATTTCTGTTAATAATTTTCTAATTGTACAAAGAGGTAAGTGTTATTAAATGAAGATATACTTAATTTATGAAAAAAATTATTATATTAAATGTGATATTTAATGAAAAAATGTAAATTATTTATAATTATATATTTTTCAATAATTAACGGGCTTTATACGGCGTGTTTTTGACCGAGACTACAGATCGAACTTGAATGACACCGTACATAGTGAAAGACTGCGCGCTCACCGCCCTCTATCTCAAAAACGGTTTGAGGTATAAAAAAATTTTTAAAACAAAAGTTGTAGAGAATTTTATCCCCTACAATATTTATAATAACTACAAATAGCGTAAATTTTACAGGGAACGAGATATTTGCAAAAAATGCGCAAAAAATCGATTTTTTGACCTTTGACCTTAGTTATCTACAAGTTGCGTCCACGCTATCGTAAGTAGGTTTTGAGACAAGTTTTAGGATGTTAAAATAAAGGTTTATACGAGTTTACAGCCGGTTATCTTGAATTCCGAGGTGAAACCACTGAGATGACTGGACTATTGCATTGTTGTACTGGAGCGAAGGGAGCTGTTTGAGGTATCAAAATTTTACTTCCACATCGTGGACGTATAGTAAAGTTAAAAAAAAAAACGTTTTTTTTTTTCATTCAAATGTCATGTATACGTCACATCGTGGACGTATAGTAAAGTTTAAAAAAAACCGTTTTTTTTTCATTCAAATGTCATGAAACGTCGAGATTTTAAGTTTGAGCGAAAACAAATTTCTGTCTGTCTGTAACTTTTTTGTGCGTATGTAGGTAAAGCAAGCAATGTCTCAAACATTTTTTTGATATCAACCCCATTACCACCCTTACCCTATTATTAAAATTGTATGTATGTGTACAGGGTGGACCACATTAGATTGGATTTGGGGTTTTCTCTAAAACTATGGCAGATAGGCAAAAACCAATATAGGTGTCCTGAGCTCGATTTTCGAGAAACAAACAATGGCACAAACCGCGATCGTCTGTCTTTTTCGACTACCGAGCTACTGAGCGTTTTTGGAAAATTGGCATTTTTGGATTATTCTATATCTCAGTAACCAAGTGTCGAATCGAGTAACACATTCTTAAGGCACTTTTTTGAGTAGAATCCACTGCTGATAAGAAGAAAATTATGCATGCCCCAGTTTTCGGGATATAGACATAACTTGTGTTTTTTTTAATGGAACACCCTGTAAATTAGCTATCCAACGATATATCATATGTCATATTTATCTCTAGAAAAAGCGGTTAATTTTCGAAAATATAGTATATTAGTAGGGAGGCCATGGAAAACTATTAACAACAACACTTCTTACAAAATAAAATAATTTTGCCAAAAATAGGAAAACTACAATAAATGTTCGAATTGCCTTCCGACATCTATGCATATTTATCGCATTTCTAATATTTACTGAGAAGGCCATGGCAAAAAAAAAAGAAAATCGAAATAACCGTAAATGTCAAAAACTAATTTGTGAGTTAATTGTGAGTGAGCATTGTTAAAAATGGTTCAATTTAGTAATGGTGAAAAATATGATATTAAGTGTTTTATAAAATGCGGAGAAGATTCAAATTTAGCTTCCGAGCTTATAGATAGTAAAACTTTGTGTCAAAGGTGCCGACTAAACAATATTTTTAGATGTCCAGAAAAGTGACAGCCAGTCATAAAAATATTCAAAAGGCTACAACAAAATTTAAAAGAGTTTGGATCATTTGTAAAACCTCGAGTAAAAATAAATAATAAAGCAGGTAGAGAAGCTGCAGAAAATATTGTTTTAGAAACTGTAAGAGCAAATCCTAATATATCGTCTAGCGAAATACAGGAAAATTTAAGAATACCAAAAACAACTGCGTTGCGTTGCTTAAAAAAAATAAATTCAAACCCTTCAAAATTAAGATTAGTCACCATCTATACCCAAACGACTTTCAAAGGAGTCTCGATATTTGCCAGTGGTTTTTGTGTCAGTGCAATGAAGTGCCATGATTTGAAGGAACAATTATATGGAGGTCCATACAAGCAGTGCCGGAATTTTTAATAACCATCATTTGGGCTCATGAAAATCCGCACGTAACCGCTATAGTTAATCGTCAAGGACGATTTGGATTTGGCGTATGCTGTGGTTTTATTGGATACCACATAATAGGTCCTCATTTTTTTCACGATAATTTGAATACCTAAAATTTGATTAACATTCTACAAGAAATAGAGCCCCCTTTGTAGACAATATCCCAAGGAACAATTTTAGTTTCTTAAATGTATACAAGGGTGCTATAAAACTATTTATAAAATGCCTTGAAAAATCTATTTTGCTGTAACAATATCCTTAATACCATCATAAAGCGACTTGTAGACTAAAAGGGCCCACCCTTATGAAGGTTATTAAGGCCTTTTTAAATTCCATCATAAAACTCCTGGTCTGCTCTTGAAAACCTTGTTCGGGCCGTTTTAAAACCTTTCTTAAAACCTATTTTAAAGCTGTCAGAAGCTTTTCTGTTAGCTTCCTGCATTTCTAGAAAACACCTAGAAGGCTACCTTAAAACTGGTTTTTAAAACCATATTAGAACTGAGAAGCTATAAGAATGTCCACGAAGGAATCCAAATAATTTTATTATTGCATTTATTTTTTCTAAACTGATTTAAGCAAACACACCATCAGACTTATTGAAGATAAAATGGAATTTGAAATGTATAAAGCGTAGAGCACTATAACCTCTCTAAGGCCGATTTAAAAGGTAATAAAAAGCCGTCAGGTATGACAAAAAAATTAAAACCAACGGCAGTTTATCGTTAAAACTACATAAGAAATGCCCAAAAAACAAGAGCCCCTCAGAAATAATAATGATTTTAATATCCATACAAAATTTGCATAGACACACGTAATCAGCAAATTTAAAAAATGGGCTGCTTCTCGGTTCCCACGGTAATTTTCAGTCGTTTCTTGTAATTCTACTTTAATTTGTTAACGAAAAAGTGATAATTATTGATAATTATAATTGTGAGATTGACCTTGAATATTTTTATATAACAAGAAAAACATGGCCGACCAACTAAAAACATAATTATCATTTTACAGTCCTCTCCAGTGTTGCCAGATCTAGTGAAATTTCACTAGATCTGGTGATTTTTTTTAAATCTAGTGATTTAGTGAAAACTTTTATGAAAATGCCCATTTTTAATGATTTTTGAATCATCCAATTTATTGCCCTCTACTGGTAGGTAGACAAACATTAAATTCAAGTTGCGATCCATTTAATACAGAACTGTTCACGTTAATCGCTACCACGGTCAGTAAACTCTACGGTTACCTCGATCGGCAGCTCTTTGACGAGAGAGACGCGCGGAGCGGGGAATCGAATGAAAGAGACAGACATATCTGATTTCCATGCAAAAGACACAGACAAAGATGCCTGTAGTGTCTACAGAATATCTTTCATTCGATTCCCCGCTCCGCGCGTCTCTCTCGTCTAAAAGCTGCTAATTGAGGTAACCGTATAGTTTATTGACAGTGAATCGCTACAATCGAATAGCCTGGGCTCGTTGCCCTCTAGCGTCTCGTAGACAAACAGTACTTTCTAGTTACAAACCATTTAATACAATACAGAGTACGAAGTCTGGCAACGAAATAATCAGATAGAGGACGCTCAAAGCTATGCTGTGCTCAGAGAGCTCAAGAAAATTACGTGTCCTACAGACACTGCAACTTTTGAAAATTAAAGATGAGAGCTTTAATTTCAAATCTAGTGAAATTTTAGTAAGATTTAGTAACTTTTTAAAGCGTCGTCTGATAACTTTTAAAATTTTGATCTGGCAACACTGGTCCTCTCATTAAACTATATATTCTAATAATGGTAATGACCTAGAACATTTACTCTAAATGAAGCCCCTTTTAGTCTTTTTGTATACTATCACAAATAATCCCTTCCTTACAAAAATGCAAATGCACTTGGCGAAGATCACATGGACTTGATAAAAGCTGTAATAAAACGTTTGGGACGTTGACATTTGATACAAAAAACTTGAAACTTAACCTCAAAGTAATTTGTATGTGCGTGTGTTTTAACAGTCCTTTTAAAATGGCCACTCTTTTTTATTTTCTTCCACCTTTCCAAAAAAGACTTAATTACACATCAGTAAGTCATGAAATGCTTTTAATTAACACACACGCACACATGCATCAACGACACTTCAGGAAGACATATTGTTTATTATTTTTATAATAAATGTTTTATTGAGGTTTTGGAAAATTAAAATTTGCCTTTTAGATTTATAGAGGCCTTTTTTTCTTCATAACGGTTTCATCACAACATTTATCAAGGATGTTTTAAGAGTCTAGTTTTGTAATGGCCTTTAATAAGTACTAATAGGCATTGAAAATGTCTAGTTTTAAAAATGATTTAAAATGCATTTATTGCAAATATGTTAAAACCATAAAGAATAATTTAAAGCCTCTTTAAATCTAAATGGAATTTAAGACGTTCATAAAACTAATTAGCTTTATGGGGAGTTTTATGTAGGTTATGATAAATCCATTACAAATACATATTATCCTAGAAGCAAATTAGCTTTATAATTAGGTCGTACAGAATGCTTTAAAACTTACTATTAAGAGCAAGTATACTTGAAGCCTAAAAGGCCATAACTACAACATCAATAAAGCACATGACTATTTCTTAACCCTGACAAACCTTTCTTAAAACCTCCTCAAGTCCAAATGACTTTTAAATTGTTCCTTGGGATGCCTGTAAGACAATTTCAAAGATTAATTTACCAACACGTAGCGCCCATGGTCATACATCAAATGAAACAACACGAAATTATTTAAATGCTCATTAAATTGTAACTTTAACAACGTGTACTTTTTTCTGTGTTGGACTTTTATTAATTTTTTTTTTAAGAAGTCGACTTCTTATTTAAAGGTGCATGTATGGTTAAAATTTTTCGGGTAAGTTGTGTTACACCCTGTAGCAAAGATGCCAATTTTCCAAAAACGCTCTGTAGCTGGGTAGTCGAAAAAGATAGACGATCGCGGTTTACGCCATTGTTTGTTTCTCGAAAATCAAGCCCAGGACACCTATATTGGTTTTTGTCCATCTTCCATAGTTTTAGAGAAAACCTTTAATCCCATCTAATTTGGTCCACCCTGTATAAGAACCAAAAGCCTCAAAATTTTGTTCAGGTGCTCCAATTAATTTATCAATTTGGAATCTGTGATATTTTCTAATACAATGAAAATAAATGATTGAAATATTTTGTTTTAAAAAAACAAATGTGAACATGTTTTGTGTTTACGCAATACGTAAACCATTACATTTTGTATACCTGTATTTATATGACTGAGAGTACAAGGGTATGTGCCATGCATACATCTCTTATAAAGCTGTTAAGTAATTTATACAAAAACTAAATGATTTTCTAATGTTTTGAAAAATAGTTCCCGCTTAACCTCTATATTTTATCACATGTTAAGACGTCTATGATTGATGATAAAGCCTTGGTAGGCGCGACTGAAAAATAGCCGAATATAAAATTCCCATTTGGAAAATATGAGACAAATTCTCCGTCATATGTAAAGTTGAATCGTTAATGTGCACTTAAGTAAATTTAATTTTTGTATGACAAAGGCTTAAAACAATCAGTAAACATATTTTCATGCTTTATAAGTTAAATATTTAAATCACATAAAAGGAAATAAATTATCTAAGAGTATTTCAGGGAAGACAACATCATATTACACGTTGAGAACAAAACATTTCAGACGTTGTTTTAGAAGGGCTTGAAGGCTTGTTATTCAATTATACTTAAGCATTATCCTTTTATGTAAAAAAGTAATTATTTTAAAGGAGATGGCATGTCAAAAAGGTAAATAATTTAAAAACCTGAGTATTCTTCTAAGTTATTTAGCATCAGTTAAATTAATTACGTCATTAAGTAAAGATCACGGTTCTTTTGTGCATATAGTTAACGTTTGCTTTGATAACGAATAGAATAGAATATATTCCATATTAGGGACAATATACAAAACTATTGTACAATCAGCAAACATGACCCTAAATAATAAAAAAAATCATGACAGTTACAGATGATTATTAAAAGAAAATGTATGATATCATGCGACAAATTGTCTGCGTTATTCATCCATGTAGAAAAATTATAGGCATTCCATTTAAAAAAATTGAGAAAAATAATTAAATATCAAGAAATGTAAACAAATATTTTGGACACCCGGTATAATAATTTTTTTCAAAAATGTTTTTCAGTAAATACATTATTATCAAATAACATCTCACATTTTTAGAAAAAGCAATTAATAAATCGCGGTGATATGGCAGTCAAAAAAATGTTTGTAAATTGTCAAGAAAAACAGGAAAAAAATCATAACTTGGCAACGCTGCATCCGATTGACAAAATATTTTAGGGTGTAATACAGCACCCTTGGAGGCTTAACCGGCGTAAAAATATAGTGTTCCATTAAAAAACCGCTGCCCAAGAAAGCCCTACTTCCACATCCAGATTTTCTATCCAAGTCACTCATAACGAAAAAATTTTGTATGTGGAAATAATTGTTTATGGAACTTTAATAATATAATATTTGAAATACTCTACCCCAAAAACCCATAAAACGATACCTCACATCGGTAGTGGGGTGGGGGTGGTGATAGGGGGTGGTAGTGGAGGTGGATCAAGTAAAAAATATTTTGAGGTTTCTGGTTCTTGTATACACACTAAATCACATTTTTTTTTCATCCCCTTTAATAATGGGGTGGGGGGTAATGGGGGTGGCTAATGCCAAATTTTTTTTTGAGACCTTAGCTTCTTTTGTATATACTAAATACCAATTTTGTGGGCTCTTACCTGCTTGATTTACCTATTTACCACAAATTCACCCCCCACCCTTCGACGGAACAAGACGAAAATAATCTAGTTCTAGATCTCGTTAAAGTACATATGTGTACCAAATTTCATGTCAATATCTCAAACGGTTCCAGAGTAAACGTGCGCACAAAAAAAAGTTACAGACAGACAGACCGACAGACAGAAATTTTTTTTCGATCAAACTTAAAATCTCGACGTTTCATGACATTCTAAGCTTATTTCAACAATAAGAATTTTAAAAAAAATTTTTGTCGTTACTATACTTCCACTGGATGTGGAAGTAAAAATACTGTCTTATGTAATCTGTTTTTGTGACACTTTGTATAATTGAAAATAATTCTACATTGTGGTAGAGATGAATCATTGAAAGTTTTGTTAAGAAAGTTTTTTTTATAAAGTCAGCCGTTTTTGCAAAATCTTCCGAGGGAACACTAACTGCATGCATGTATCCAATATTTTACAAACATTGGCAAACCAGATTCAATATTAATATTATTTAACTAATATTGGTGCAATCTGTAGAAACTAATTTTAATTTCCAAATATTGGGCAAATATGATTCCTTTATTGTGTACTTATGTATTGACAATAAGCCTCGATATAATGAAGCTTCAACCTCAGAATATACATACCTACGCTATGATGTTTTTAATCAACTGATTGCTCAACGTTGAGTAGCCTGTCAAACTATTATACAAAGTGCTATTAGTCTTGTTAGTTGCTATAAAAGCAATTAATATATATTTATTTTAATACATGATGTATATTTTTAATTTTAAATTTACCGCCGCCCGGTAGCAAATTCAGAAACGATGACACATTCGAGTTTCAGCCATGTTGCCTTATGTCGGCCCGTTACAAAACGTTGATGCTCCATAAATTTGTCAATATCCTATGTATCTGAAGTTTCGAACGTTCACTTGAACGAATTTCATATGAAAAGGAAAAATTAATCGACTTGGATAATACAATTTTTCTGGTAATATTTGCCGGTAACGATAGTATCGTTGCCAGCAAATTTTACCAGAAAAATGGTAGGTAAGCCTAAGTCGATTTGTAGTTTTTATTAATTGTTCCTTTTCATATTACATTCGTTCAATTGAACGTTGGAAACTTCAGGTACATAATATCCTTAACAAAAGACTGTGCAGTTTGTGACAACTGGAATAATTTAATAGGTAAGTGTGCATGTTCTCATTCACATAGTAATTAATAATAAACATGGTTTAGTTTTTGGTAATTTTCCACATTCTTACAAACACTTAGCGTATTTGCTTCTCTCTGCCATGTTCAATGTAGAAATTTTGGCACAGGTGTATAATATCCAGGATATTTTTGCAAATCATGCATTTAGGAGATACGATATTTACCACCCCCTGTATTACCTATAATTTTTTTTTTTAAAAGACTACTAAATTATTGGTAAAATAGATAGGGTCCGAAAAAAAATATAGAATAATCAAATTTGGAAAATTCAAATAGTATTTCATTTAATAATTTTGAAATAGCCAAAGTAAAGGACGCCCAAATACAATAAAACAACAAAGCAATTTGTTTTATGCCTTGTACAATTTTAACATAAATTAATTAAGATTATTTCCCTTATAAACTATAGACCAATGACATTTCGTGAATTTTTAAATTTCAACCAATGAGTTCAGTTTTACACTGAATAAACGCAAGCTAGCTTTTTTTTTAAATTACCAGCGAATAAATTACCTCTAGCTTTTAAATGCACATAATTATTGATTTAATTTACTCTCAATTGGACTAAAAATAAAATAAAACATTACAAATTCAAGAATTATTATTTTTGTTTATAATTACTATGTACCAACGGTGTATTTATGCAATTTTACAAAAATATTTTTAATATCAAACAAGCTAAAAACATAGGTGCTCTTCGCCAATTTACTGCCCGCAGTTTATCCGATAAAATTCAGAGCTCTCGGGATATAACCTGTTGAATTGCTGGGAACTAGAAAAATAGGAAAAATACATTTTTTTGCAACTATTTTTTGCAGCATTCATGACAGAAACAAAAAAATTTACCTCCAGAATAATTATATTTTGTGTTTCTTTCCGCCATGCGTCAGTTATATGCACGAAAGCACAATTTTCGAAATTTAATTAAAATAATTCCACAAAGTTCCAAAGTAGATTAGAAAAGAGGTTTATATAAAACTTCTTAATTAAATTATCAACTCTCTTAATGTTTGTATAAATAATGCATAACACCACATCACTGCCCCACATCATGAAATTTTAAAATCTGTTAATAAAGTAAATCATCCTTAAATGAGGCAACTTTACGCGAAAATAACTTTCCTCGGTGGTTTTAACTGAAATATACGACTATAACAAAACATTTGCTAGATTTATGAGTCTTCTGTAACATTAGCATCACTGGCGACTCGTGATATCTCCATGTCCAATGTCCATAGCTAAAGCAGAAGAGCGAACCAGCTTTATATCTTGAAAATAATATGAACTAGTCGGAATTTTTATATACCCAACATTTCATTTCATTCGTTTCTATAATTTTGTGCATCTGCAAAGTTTTATTACATTCAGCTGCATTTTGAGAATTGCATTATAATGTCTTAAAAGCAATCAGTATCGATGTAGTTATTAAATGCACTTTTATTCCTCGTACGGTCTTAAACCTAACACTTTTAAATATACCACAAAATATCACGTTACAAAATTCACACATAATTTAAGTTAAAAATTTTATCGAGAAACAGACTACAGTAAAAGTAACAAAGACGTCTGCTGTAATTGGCTCTTTGGTGTTGTAACGGTTTGTTGTCGAGTAGCTGGTTTGGAGATTAATCAGGGTCCAGATTTGTTAATAAGACAGCCCAATAAAAATATAAACTATTTATTTTCTTCTTCAAACAGGTAATACGTGGCAGTGTTACATAACATACAGGTTATACCGGTCCGTATCTTTTACGGTTCTTAGGATAACATTTTCTATTATCAGAGAGAGAGGGAAGGAGGGAGGGAGGGGAGGGGGGGGGGGGGGGGAAGGAGAGAGTGGGAGAGAGAGAGAGAGAGAGAGAGAGAGAGAGAGAGAGAGAGAGAGAGAATTGCCAATTTTGCAAACATTTTGTCTGATGGTATCGGCCTATTTCGAAAACGATTTTGATATAAACGTTTGGCTGCTTTACTGTTTTTTCCGTACTCTCCATAACTTAATATCATGTCCAATTTTGCTTCATTAGGGTAAGATACCATTGTGTAAATCTATTTAGAAGTATAACATAAAACAAAAACGAATAACACAGTCACAAATAACAGTATTTTCAATTTAACATTACTAACAATGACAAAATTCAATTGTTTCCGTGGCTAACTATGTTGAATCAGAAACAAAACCTTTAAATGAAGTTTTTTCGTATATTATTAATTTTCTCGAAATTTTCCTTATGGAACTGTATACTTTTTTCACATGGTTGAATACAGAAAGAGAAGCTCTACAACAATCGGCAAAAAAATGTATAGCATACCATTTGAAAAAAAAAAAAAAGTTGACTATCGTTATTTTGGCATATGTGATCAAAGAGATGAGGGACGTCATTCGATAGAGCTTGACCAACGATTTACAAATATATATGGTTTATTGTAGTTTTCTGTTAAAATAAAAAAGATACAGGGGGCGAATACCAAACTGAATCACCCGGTATATTTATCAAAAAATCATCAAGAAAGCAAATTAAAATGATTTAAGATGCACTTTTCTTTTTAAATTCACGTTACTACAACTTAATAAACCATAATAATCATGAAGTGTACACTGTACATACTTTTTAACAGTTCTCAACGAAGAAAGAATTTTTTTGATGGGCTTTTATTTTTTTTCTATATTTTCTTATTGCGACGATTGAGTTCGGGCGTGATAATATATATAAGTATATTTTTCCCATCATTTGCTTGTGTTGTTTAAAACAAAAAAGCATGGGAAAGCTACAATTTCCATCTTTTCAATGAACCAACATTTGTATAGATTGAACAAATTCCGATTTAGTGACATGTAATTCAGTAGACTAGTATTACTATGAGAAGACGCCAGGGCGGAGCCAAAATGCGCGAATATTTTTACCAGTGGCATAGCTTTATCTGGGATATAGGGATGTGTAATTGCAATAAAAGTTTCACGGTTAAGGAACTGTGAAAATGGAGTAGATTAAAACTTGCCAACTGTTACGAGTAACCTTTGTTCAGGAGAAGTGTAAAGGCGCAGTTACACGGCGCGTGGTTCGCCGATCCACGAACCTGCTGCGTGGTTCGGCAAACCACGCGCCGTGTAACGGATAGCGAGCCAGATATGTCAATACGGCGCGTGACCAATGCAGATTTCGTGTGGGGTTGTGGATTGTAGGCCCGTCAAAACTGCATGAATCGACTGATGACTGATCTTCAGGCGCAGTTACCAACAACTAGATGGAAGACGCGAGCCGACGCGAGCAACGTCTCCCGAGTCACAAGCCATGCCAAGTTGCCTATGTCACACGGCGCGTGTTTCGTGACTCGCCGAGCCAAGTTCGCCTAATCACACGCAATGTAACTGCGCCTTAAGAATAGTAAGTTCTACTAAACTTTGCCTAATAAAGCTGTTTTATTATTATTATTACCGTCGCCGCCGCTCTACTGCAGGGCACCGCCGCCACTGGTGTTGACATTGAATGTCACGTAATTCTTTCTCATTGGCTCAGAATGATGGAGCGCACAAACTCGTTTCTGCGCATATTTTTTACTGTCATATTCTCATAGTAATACTACTTTATGCAGGTATCACAGTCATACGTACTCAAGCGCGAGCACGCTTGGATCTCGCTCCGAGTAATAATGTTACTTGACTATTTTTTTCCGGGAATACCGTGGCTTTAGCGATACATTTTGTTAGGACATTTTTCTTCATAAATACGTGATCTGTATTTTTTATTTATTCCTAGCTTGACTTAATAATAATAAATAATTATAATTATAATTTCAAAATGTTGATAAAATTATGGAAGAATTTTTTTCATTTTTCTTTATGTTCTGCATCCAAGCGAAATGTAAACTTTTTAGGATATTATTCTATACACGTTCACGAACTCATTAAAAAAAATTATTCATTTTGCAACTTTTTGGAGGTAATAAATATCTTCAACGACTGGGCTAAAAAGCATCCGAATGCAATAGAATAACGAAACTCGCCATAAATACCAGACATCTCAATACGTGCTATGTAAGACCGAACCATGCTGACAAATTTATCGTTCACACATTATTCACGAAGCTCGTATTATACGATTCAAAGCTACTGTGAGAAAGCGAATATTACACATTACATGGTATAGGACATTTTGATAAAAGACATCACGCTGTTAGATTTACATCTGATTCAGACGCATCTGGTGTTGCTGTATTTTAATATACAGGAAAGTTGAAATCTGTAAAAATATGAAATGTATTTACTACGAAGAGAAGAAAAAAATATTAGTTGCATATTTTATTTATTTTACATTAATTCTTAAAGCATAACAAAACGTGGACTTCAATTAAAATAACTTCAAAAGTATCTGAAGCGTAAAAAACGCCCAAATAAAAAATCTGAGGCATCCAATATTTTTATATTTCTTGAAATAAGATTGATGTTAACAAAAAATTAAAAATACATCATATATACAGAATGCATATTTCAAGGCAATGGAAGTTACTAAAGTACTAGTGCAGGGAAATTAGCAATTGACCTGGACAAAATTAGTAAAAATCTGAATTTTTGCGCAAACGTTGAGGTGTCCCAAACCCAAATCCACAAAAATCCCAACATGGCTGCCCAAGATATTGAAGGTCAAAGTTTCTTGCAAATATCTCGCGTCTTATGCACCGGATGCCCATCAGGTCAATGTGAAAGTTGTAGAGAATTAAATTATCTAAGAGTTGTCTTTTTTATTTTTTTACCAAAGAGATATTCAAGGTCAAATTTTCAAAAACATGGTTTTTCGCCAATGTCCCGCGCCAAAAAAATCGGGCAGCAATAAAGTTAACATGAAAGTTGTACAGAATTCAATTATCTACAAGATTGATATTTTGCATTTTCCCCAAAACCTTGCCCTTTTCCAGATATTCAAGGTCGAAGTTTAAAAAAAAACGGTTTCTTGCAAATAACTCGCTTCCTATGCCCAAGGTAAGTTTTCCACCCGGGGGGGAACACTTTTTGACGCCCCTCCTGAGAAAATCACGAAAATCACAGGCGTACTATGTACTAGAGTGCAAGGATATCCCTTCCGACCACCAGATCGCTACTTTTAAGTTAACATAAAATTGTCTCTCGATATTTATGTGGCTGATAGTGCATCCAAAAATACAGATATTCTAAATGACTAATAAGGAAATTATACCCCTTTAAACGGGAATAATAAATATCAGTTCTTCTAAAATATCTTCCGACCATTTTAAAATACAAAATGCATATTTAAAATTTAGATCCTTCCCGTCTGGACATCAGTTTATATAGTATCAGTCAAACCATCTCTTCTGCTTAAGGTGTAGTTTTAGGGTGTGGCTGTCGGCATTTTACATGTATCTTTTTTATTTTTTACATATTTCTAAATATTCTTATAAAAAAATAATTTTCAGATCATTAGAAATAAAAAAAATATTCTTATTGTATTTCCATAAACCATTCTCAAGTAATTTATGTTTACACATCAATGTGCATTTACATTTTATGAATAATAATTAATTTGCAATATAATTTTTTTTTGTCAAAACGAACGCTATTACCTATAATAAGAGGATCATACCGCCACAAGTTTAGTTACAGGAAGGTTCCTCTTTATTACTTCCACATCCAGAGGAAGTATAGTAACGACAAAAAATATTTTAAACATTTTTATTGTTCAAATAGGCTTAGAATGTCATGAAACGTCGAGATTTTAAGTTTGAGCGAAAAAAAAATTTCTGTCTGTCTGTAACTTTTTTTGTGCGCACGTTTACTCTGGAACCGTTTAAGATATTGACTTCAAATTTGGTAATTTGGTACACATATGTACTTTAACGAGATCTAGAACTAGATTTATTTTTATCTTGTTCCGTTGAAGGGTTGGGGGGTAAATTGGGATAAATTTGGGGTAAATACGTAAATCAAGCAGGTAATAGTTCATAAAATTGGTATTTAATATATAGAAGAGAAGCTCTTTGACTCCAAAAAAATTTTTGGCATTAGCCACCCCCACCCCATTATTAAAGGGGATGAAAAAAATTGTGATTTAGTGTGTGTACAAGAACCAGAACCCTCAAAATATTTTACTTCATCTACCCCTGGTACCACCATCACCACTCCCACCCCACTACCGATGCGGGGTATCGTTTTATGGATTTTTGGAGTAGAGAATTTCAAGTTCCATAAACAATTATTTCCACATATAAAATTTTTTCGTCGTGAGTGACTTGGATAGAAAATCTGAATGTGGAAGTAGTGATTCCTTGGGCAGCGTTTTTTTTAATATTTCACACAAAACGAACTGCCATTTATTTATTTTGTTTATTTATAACCAGTAAATTATCTACAATGAAATACAAAATAAGAGATAATTTAATTCTCTGCAACTTTCACATTGACCTCTTGGACATCCGATTCATAGGACGCGAGATATTTGCAAAATACTTTGACCTTCAATATCTTGGGTAGCCATGTTGGGATTTTTGTGGATTTGGGTTTGGGACACCTCAAAGAACGTCTGTGCAAAAATTCAAATTTTTATTAATTTTGTCCAGGTTTTCTCCTTTTTTGGCTAATTTCCCTGTATTATACTGGTATTTGTAGTTTTGCAATACATGTCCAAATACGATTTATTTCTTTGTTGTATAAGCACACTTGTCATCAAATTAAAATAAATACCATGCAAAAATTAAAATAATGGAAATATACAGATTTTTTAATGGGCTTCAATTTAATTAACTGTCTAGAGTTTCTGTTGTTTTAAAATTTTCATCTTCTGTTAGTATACTGCATATAATTTCAGAGGCAACACTGTTATTTAGTAAGTAATTATTAAAACTGTACATAACAGTAACATATAATCATACATTTATTTAGATCAAAAAAGCATTAGAGGTAAAATAATATTTATATTATATTGGATCTAAATAAAATAAAACCAACAAAAGCTGAAGTCACCGCAGGCATGTATTAATGGTTCGGTGCATATAGTACTGTGGGCTGTTTTGCCATTGTTGATTTTCCAGTTCTATAATATTCATGTCATATCTTTTTAACCTGAAAATTCATATGTATTTTCATAAAACAGAATCGAACGAGTTAACCTAACTGATCTTCTCAATTTCTTTTTTGCCAAAACTTATATTCAAAACCACGACTTATCACTTCTGATCAAATCTGTTTTTTGTTTGAGGCAGAGCATGCTGCCGTACAGAAAGTTTTCATCCAGACACCACTCCTTTTTATAGAAAACCGATAAATTTAGGTAATTTTTGTAACACTTTTTGTTGTAAAGAACTAGATACTTTTTTACACAACTCACAGCAAATAATACTCAAATTTGATATCCTGTGCTTTCTCGAAATTGGAAAAACAAAAAAAATTTCTCAAGCATGAAATTATCTAATGTTTACTGTTAGTGTTAGTGTTAGTTATAATAATGCTATAGAACATTTCAAAATCGACCTAAGTCGAAGACTAAATAAAAATTTCGAATTAGGAAAAAAATTGTTAATAAGACTGTTGGAGCATAACTAAACAAAGACAAAGAAAGGCAGAACACGTGGCACCCAGAATATTCTCATCTAGAAAAATATGTTATGTCCAGGCCATGAGAATGAAAGTTTATTATGGTTACGGAAAAATGTATTGAAAATAAAAGTATATTTTTGGTCAAAGATAAAAATACATGATACTTTTTCAAAAGCGCGAAAAAGTTGGACAAAAAGTCGCTCGAAGGCGAAGTCGTGTCACATCCCCTATATTGACCTATATGAGGACCGGTACGTCGCACATTGGGGTTTTTCATAGTTAGTAGTCCCAAAAACGCCTACAGCCTATCAAAGTTGAACAATACAAACAATTTTTTTTTTAATTTTCCTTATAAAATTTCTAAACGATCCCTCACGAGTTTTTTTTTTTATAAAAATTACTCTGCATTAATAGAATTGGTTTACATTTTGATTACTGATGAAGAAATTGCTCTTTTTCTTAAACCTCAGTGAAATCAATATTATAAGTAATAAGAAATCAAAATTGTGCCAAAAATGATGAATTTGGTTAGTGAAGATGAATTAATTATGTATACCACCAGAATGAAGACAAGTAGCTAATAAACACATAAACACACCACAGATAGTAGACAACCCCCAAATCCATAGCCAAGGCTGTGCGGAAGGGGGTTACACATTTGGAAAAACGCAGACATACATCCACACCCACCGGTGTTGTCAATACCGGGGCTGGGGGCTAATGATACAATACACACCTAATTTATTACCCGAAAAATCGCAGAACAAATATAAAAGTGTGTACAAAAATTAAATTTTACAGCTAATTTTATTAACAAATAAACTGAGTAATTTAAACAAAATATTCTCAATTTAATACTTATTGTTATAATCGTAGATAAAGTATAGTATTCAACTTGCGGTAATGCTAATAACTCACTTGATGAATTACAGCACTCGCCTGCGGCCTGCGTGAGTTATTACCTTCATTACCCCTCGTTGAATAATATACTATTAATATTACCTCAAGTCAGCCAGAAAAAACCCAAAAATGTTTTCATCAGTTTCTAGGGAAGTTGTGTGAACTCTTTATACCAAATCGGTGGATGGTCGACCTTGTCCGACTTGGGGAAGGCAATTCTTTTCAAATAATATAATTTATTAGATAGGACATTGCATAATTTTAATTGTACTTATTTTAAACCTAATCAATAAATAGTATTATTTGAACGATTGCATTTTATTGATTCAATGACTTGTTGTAAGTCTTATCCCTGGAAGGTTTTCGTTTGATACGCCGAAATTAAGTAAATTGGGTGTCTCAGACCCCACAAGCTTGCATCTCAATACCCCGGTCACATTACGGAAGCTCGAGAGGGATTTTTTATGAAGACAATTCAGAGATGTTTAAGCATAAAGTCCATCGCCATTAGGTAAATAAGAAAAAGTGCATCGAGAGAAAAACCAATTTTTGGAGAGAGCGTCGTTATTAATCTATGGTAAGTGCAGCCTTGGCCTATTTCTTAGCTATCAAATATCTCATACATCTTGCTGAACCCGCCTGGGAGTGGAAGACCACACACGGACAAGGGAGAACGCGACTGGCGCCCTTAATAAATAAATTGATGTTGCGTCACTCAGACGCTGTGTGGTACATTTTGATATGCTTTTTATGCCTGTTGGGATTATTCAGTACCTTTTCAGCAGAGGGTCGTAGGATGACTCAGTACATTTTGACATATTTTATTTTTCTTTTTTTTTCTTTTTGCATTGACTAAAGTAAAGGCTAACTACATTTTGAAATACAGAAAGGGCATCGGTTATATTGTTATTTAGTAAATGAAAATCGGTCAAATATTTATAGAGATAGAATTTTCCCAGGTACGATCTTCATTTTTTTTGGTTTGGACACCTATAGATAATTTCGTGTATTACTAAAATAGAGACTTTTTCGAGAAGGCACGATATTCTATGGACGATTATATAGTATTTATATTTTTATTACTTAATTTTCCAAAATTTCACTTAAGAATATAGCAATAGAAAATTATAAAATGCAGAAACATCAGCGGAGTGATTTCAGACTTACGATTTTATTTTCGGGCGGACTGCCACTCTGATATACCGGACGTGGTCATGCATGTAAATAACTCGTTTATTTTTAATTTTTCGAAAAAACTCGATTTCAGATTTTTTGTCCAAAAAGGTCCGTGCCTTATACTGGTTATAGAGATTGATCGACGGAATACTTAATTTTCGATTTTTATTAGGAAACTGTTCGGTATTTGTAGAATTTATCAAAAAAATCAAGTTTTCCAGGATTTGTAGATTTGCTTTTGCTTTGTCAAATTTCTCACAAACGTCACCTAATAGACTTAATCGAGCCCTACAATCGCCATTTTTGAAAATCAAAATCGGACCTTCGGTTTGGGAGTTATTAATTTCTTTGGAAAATCATACTCGGCCTTGGAAAAAATACTTGCGGTCAATGGATTCGGGCCACCAGCAATAGGCTTCATTTGTGGCCGTGTACCTTCGATCCCACCAAGTCTCATCGAAATCGATGTATATCCTGGACAGTTATCGTGCTTCCTAGCCCGATTTCGAGAAAACCAGTTTTTTGCAAAAAAAATCAGTTTCCACTTGTTTTTCGACATAGTCTCCGATATACTTATCTGTAGATCGTTGCCAGCGGCACCATTTGAAACGTCTATCGGGTACTTCCGGTTTCCAAACGGAGCCGAGCTTCCAGCGTTAAGGTTTTCTAAAGGCCTCCCATTAACCACCCAAGTTTCATCGAAATCCGAAAACGGATTAGGGGGGCTGAGTGTGACAGACAGACCGACTGACCGACGGACGGAATTTTCTAAATTCGCTTTCGAATCGATAAATATGACTTTCATTTCGATCCGACGTTTTTTTCGGAATTCGATGGTCCACTGGAAAAATGCAAAACCTATACATTTTTTTTTCAAAATGTAGTAACAAGCTAAAAACTACATTTTGACATGCTTTTTATTCCTGTTGGGATGATTCAGTACCTTTTTTTCTTTTTGCATTGACTAAAGTAAAGAAAATACAGAAAGGGCATCGGTTATATTGTGGTCATGCATCTTTGTAAATAACTCGTTTATTTTTAATTTTTCGAGAAACTCCGAAATTAATTTACGATTTTCATTAGGAAACTGTCGGGTATTTGTAGAATCTATATAAAAAAAAGGTTTTCCGGGAGTTGTAGATTCGCTTTTGTTTTGTCAAATTTCTCACAAACGTTACCTAATAGACTTAATCGAACCCTACAATCGCCATTTTTGAAAATCAAAATCGGACCTTCGATTCGGGAGTTATCAATATCTTTGGAAAATCATACTCGGCCTTCGAAAAAATACTTGCGGTCAACGGATTCGCGCCGCCAGCAATAGGCTTCATTTGTGGCCGTGTACCTTCGATCCCACCAAATCTCATCGAAATCGATCGATATCCTGGACAGTTATCGTGCTTCCTAGCCCGATTTCGAGAAAACCAGTTTTTTGCAAAAAAAATCAATTTCCATTTGTTTTTCGACATTGTCTCCGGTATACTTATCTATAGATCGTTGCCAGCGGCATCATCTCTTTTTTGAAATATCTCGATCCGACTGCCCGTTACCGAGTTATTCAATTTTTCCCGAAAAACTTGAAACCTCTATATCGAGTACTTCCGGTTTCCGAACGGAGCCGAGCTTCCAGCGTTAAGGTTTTCTAAAGGCCTCCTATTAACCACCCAAGTTTCAACGAAATCCGAAAACGGATTAGGGGGGGCTGAGCGTGACAGACAGACCGACCTGACCGACGGACAGAATTTTCTAAATTCGCTCTCGAGTCGATAGATACGACTTTCATTTCGATCCGACGTTTTTTTCGGGTTTCGATGGTCCACCGGAAAAATGCAAAACCTATACTACATTTTTTTCAAAATGTAGTAACAAGTGCTATGAGAAGTTGTCCGTTGCTCGAACAGGTTACACTGCCAGAATATAGATGGCGCCCACCTCGAGATTTTCACTAATTAAAAATGACAGAAAGGCCTGTCCATCAAATAACAAAACCAACAAAATAACAATGAAAAACTTTCAGATATTCAATCAAACATCAAACGGCGAACGATTTTCCTATAAAAACTTTAAGGCAGAAAAACAGAATGAAAATAAAACCAACTATATTAGTCGAGAGAGAATTTGAGCAATGAGTCTAGACTCCAATGAGATTATCCACTTCAAGTGGCTGAGGGCATGCCCTGTGAAATATAATCCGGCTGAAGAAGCCGTAAAAACTTAGGCGTACACTGGAGTATAAAATTTCAGCGGTTTAGTTTGAAGTAAACGTGTCTTTAGAATTACGTTTACAATGGACTTAATTAGTATTCTTTATAAGTTCGTGTATTTTTATTTAACTCATTTGAATAGAATTGAATCTCGTCCTTTAATTATACCTAGAGATGCATATTAATAAACTCTGATTTATGTTGTTTGGTTAAGTATGGGGTTGGATTTAATTCTTAAAAAAATGTAAATATTCAATTAATACTTCTTTATGATAATGATATACCAAAAAAAAAACAGTACCAATAACATAATTCTTAGTATAGCTGTCTACAAATGTATAGGGCACATAAAAAGACCACAAAAACCGGCGCTATTATATGCTGAAAAGAATACTACAGAGCTGTACTTCAAATTTTTGCGTATTAGAATAATACAAGAGATTTAAAAATCGTGTTTTCGGTAGAAACTTAAAGGCATTTCTGGTAAATAAAAAAATCTCTCTTTGTTTTGCGTCAAGATAGAGGAATATCTTATGCACTGGTGGACGCATCGCCCGTCCTTCGTGGCATTGACAGATAAATTCAAAGTACGATGTAGCAACTCACTTACTTCTGGAGTTCTGGATGAGTTTGCCAAAAATGAGTTTATCAAGTTATCTCATCAAGTAACCAAGGGTTTAAAAAAAACAAAATATAACATAATATATTTTTTATATAAATGACAATACATTTTTTAAAATGTTAATATATATTATAGATATAATTATAAACAGATAATTCATATATCTATATACGACTCTGTTTATCCGTTATCCTGGTATTAACGCCGGCAATAAACTCCATGCCGTTCTAGTTAGGGGTGATTCGCGTAACTATATCACAAGAGAAATCTTAATTAAAAAATGTATGCTTAAATTAATTTATCTTAATCATGCCAGAACTAGTGATGCAGCGAATAGTGATTTTGCCGAATAATCGAATACCGAATATTCGGGACCACTACAGGTCGAATAGCCGAATATTCAGTAGCATCTTTCTTCACCACACTTTACAATACAACTTATTAGAAATAAATTTACCCTTATTAAATTTTAATTACAATATGTAAATAATGAATGAGTAATTATATGCAGGGTGTTCCTTAACGACGTGCTAATATTTCAGGGTGTAATTCCTTGTCATTTTATGAAGAAAAGTTCATATGAACACATGTCCGCGACGGCTCAAATTTTGATTTTTTTTTTCAAATCGTTACTTTTAAAATCTCAGAAAATACTTTAGATATTATTTTCAATTTGGGTATGTGTTAATAGGATATTAAAAAAGTTATTTTATCTGTCCACCAGTGGTGACCCAGCAAACATGTTCTTTGAGATTTTTTACCAAAAAAGTGGTACGCCACTGACATTTTTCCATGTGGATATTTCTGATTAGTCTGGTCAATTCTACATGAAAACATTCCCTTGCATTTTTCTCGTCAGACTCACAATTCTTGATTGAAACAATTAAATTCAAATTGAAACTAATTTATTGAAGGTATTTTCCAAGGTAAACTTTCGTTTATCAAATGGGAACCCCCTATTCGATCATGAAATGACCTCGATTTGACCTTAAAATCTATCTGTTAGGTCATCACGATCACCATTGCCTGTCTTCAGTCACCAGACCCATGGGCGCAGCCAGGGGGGGAGCCATGCCCCCCCCCCCCCAAGCCGTCTTCCATGAGCCAAAAAATAAAGAAGCAGTACAAAGCAGTATCTAAATTATCCCTTGAAATAAATATTTTGTAATTAATGCCAATATTATCTAATAGAGGAATCTACATACACATCCGTTTTCAACCATTTTCTGAAAAATTTTCCTCATCCTCTGGGGAGGCCGGTTCTATTGCCCCCCCCCCCCCCCAGATGAATTTTCTGGCTGCGCCACTGACCAGACCCTAGGGTCAATTTGACCCCTTACAAAAACGGGTTTCTATTTAAAAGGCAAAATTTGACCTTCAAATGACCTGCGAGGTCAAATCCAAGGCAACCAAGTGGTGCCCCGATGACTTCAATAAGTTTTATAGAGGTAATTTTCTTTATATCTCGCTATTTTGACGGGATACCAGCCTGAAAATTTCGACATACATTTAACCTTTAGATAACCCCTAGGGTCAACTTGACCCCTTACAAATCTAATGCACATTTTTTTCGCTCTTTCAGAATCCGGCGTCGGCGTATTTAAAAATGGAAGTCGACCTTCAAATGTGCTTGAAAAAAATACCTTAAAGATCAAATCCAAGTGGTGCCCCCCGATGACCTCAACATGTAGATTCTGTCAAGAGGAAGAGGAAACCTCAGTACATGTGTTATACCACTGTGAAGATCTAGCTAGACTGAGATTCCAATTATCTGGGGAGGAGAAACCAAGAGCAGATAGCCATAGGAGTTTCTATTTAAAAAACGAAAGTTGTACTTTAAATAACCTTGAAAATGGCCTTTAGGCTCAAATCAAAGGTCACCAAATGATGCCCCCGATGACCTGATGAACAACTTTTATAGAGGTCATTTCCTCATATCTCGTTATCTTGACGAGTTATTCAGGTGTATCCACACTTTTGGGACACTCTGTATATTCCATTTAGTTGTGTTTATTAAAAAAAAAATTCGAAATTACAGAAAATTCCGGAATATTTCAGAAGGCTCATAAATTTTCTGGAATGTTCCAGAATGCTCTTGAATTTTCTGGAGTATTACAGAACATTCTGGAATATTTCAGAATCAGAAGGCTCTCAAATTTTCTGGAATATTAAGAATATTCTGGACTATTACAGAATAAGAAAGGAAAATCGCGCCATATACGAATATCGATTGCACTCGATCATTTCCATTTTGCAAGAATTGTGTGTTGACGGTTTATTTGCCACCAAAATAATGGAATTTACATATTTGGCCAGATTTCGGCCTCGCTATACGTCCCTACGCTCATATCTTTCCTAGTCTAAATTTGCTTGTACTTATTGTTTTTATTTCATAAAATGACTTTGGCCTCTAAGCTATATAAGGCATCTTTATAGCATTCCAAATAAGCATTTACCCTTTGAACTTTTATCCACATCCAAATGTAACAGTATAACTTTTGAAAAGTTAAACAACATAATGACGTCAAAAAGTAGTGGAAACGTATGCAGCCATTTAGACGGCAACAATGTATTGCGGTAAGTTTTCATTCTTAATTACGTTCCTTTCGTTAAACTATTCACTTTGTAGACTTGCATAAAACCGTTTGTTATATTACTTTTGAAGGGAATGTTGGTTAAATAGCACTGAGGGTAACCTAACTGGAAAATTTATTGTATTTCCTAATTTCTATATACAGAAAGGCTGGAAAATTTAAATGTATAATCAAACAACCATTAGGGAAGCAGGATTAAAAATGGCGTTTAATTTTAAATAACTTGGCACTTTCCATTTATTGATACAATTGTTGTCAGAGTGAAGGGTTGGAATATACAGGGTGAATTTAAACACAAGTAAATATTTGAATCATTGAACTGCACTACCCAAAAAATTCATAAAAATAAACATTTGTAAAATGTGTCAAACGTTTACATGCATACAGAATGCGGATGTCCCTAACTACGCGTGGCTATCGTAGACAATTAGACTACTGCACGGATCACAAAATATCTGACAAGACTTTGTGAATAAGATGATCGTAGTGAAATCTCTCTTCAACCAATATCAAATGATTTAAATCAGATGATAATAATACAATAAAAAAAAACCGCTGCCCAAGCAATAACTACTTCCGCATCCAGATTTTCTATCCAAGTCTCTCAGAACGAAAAAACTTGTATGTGGAAATAATTGTTTATGGAAATTTAAATAATATAATATTTGAAATACTCTACCCCAAAAACCCATAAAACGACATCCCACATCGGTAGTGGGGTGGGGGTGGCGATAGAGTAGTAGGTAGTAGGGGTGGATGAAGTAAAAGAAATATTTTGAGGTTTTTGCTTCTTGTACACACACAAAATCACAATTTTTTTTCATCCCCTTTAATAATGGGTTGAGGGTGGTAATGGGGATGGCTAATGCCAAAAATTTTTTTGAGCTTAGCTTCTCTTGTATACACTTAAAACTCCTGGCGTCATTTTCTGGATAACCAAAAGCAATATTTGAATTATGTAGAAGATACCCACTAGAATATATAAATGACTTCAGTTTTGAGTAAAAATTGTTATTTTACACATCGAAGTATAGATGGCGTTGCGATGCGAATAAATTGTTCGATCCCAGGAACTTTGAAATTATGCGCATGAGATGGAGAATTATATTCTAGGCAACTTTTTTAATATGAACAATTTTCGAAAAATCACTGGTTTTCGATATATTTGACATCAATATAATTTTTCAAGTAACAAAAATCGCATTTTTTTTCATATGTCTACAATTTGCAGTGTAAAATTCTGTCGGACATACAACATAAACATGACGCAAAAATTAGATAATACACAAAAAACAGAAATGTCAAAATCTTTAATTTTCAAATAGCAGTTGCAGCCCCACATTTGTTTTATGTTCTCATCTAAAATTTATTTTAAAAAAGTTATGGCGTTTTTTATATTTAAAAAAATTATACTGAAGTTCAAATATCTCGCAAACCAGTGATTTTTCGAAAATTGTTCGTATTATAAAAGTTGCTTAGAATGTGATGTTCCATCAATAGCACCTCAATAACTTCTTTGCGTAGCAACGCCAACTATACCTCAATTTGTAAAATGACCGTTTTTACTCAAAATTGATATCATTTATATACTTTATTGAGCACCTATTACAGAATTCAAATATATCTTTTAGTCATCGAGAAAGTGAGACACCCTGTATACTAAATACCTATTTTATGGACTCTTACCTGCTTGATTTACCTATTTACCCCCATTTACCTTCGATGGAACAAGATGAAAATATAATCTAGTTCAGATCTCGTTAAAGTACATACCTACGTGTACCAAATTCCAAGTCAATATCTTAAACGGTTCCAGAATAATCGTGCGCACAAAAAAAAGTTACAGACAGACGGAAATTTTTTTTTAGCTCAAACTTAAAATCTCGACGTTTCATGACATTCTAAGCCTATTTGAACAATAACATTTTTGCCGTTACTATACTTCCACTGGATGTGGAAGTAATATACAACCAAAAGAAATAATTCATAAATTAAGAATGTCAAACAGAGAGGGAAGCTTTGTGTAAATAACCTTTACAGATTTATTTTTTTATTAATATTTAGTGGACGCAATAGGCGATTTCAGGGAAAAGTATAAAAATTGAAATAACTTTTGAACCATCAACAATTGGATAACAGTGTGTCCCCGGATGGAGATGACAAGAGGAAAAACATCTCTATTATTGATTTTACGACGAAAAGTCATTCTTTAAAAAAAATTCGGCTTGTCGAAAAAATGAATTTACCATATAAAAATCTTAGATCAGATGTACCGGGTGTTAATAAATTAAGAAAACATCAAAATGCCTCAAGAGAGAAGTACCTTTATTTATTATTTTGGACAAAATGTTTATAAAACAAAGATGTTTATAATCCAAAATAAAGCCTAAATACCAATTATGAAGTATAAATTTTGACTTTTACATTTATGTCAACTTACATTTTTTTTCAAACATAATAACATTGACTTCAACGATTGTGGAAAAACAATTTATTCTACATAGCCTCCTCCAACCTCAACACATTTCTCCATCCTTTTAATAAATTCACCATAGACCTTACGAATGGTTGAGGGTACATTCACTTCATTCACCACGTCTTGTATTCGTGCTTTTAGTGTTTCTCAATCATGCGGCAGGTCATCTGCATAAACTTTCTGTTTTAAAACAACCCACAGAAAAAAATCAATTGGTGTAAGGTCTGGTGATCTTGCAGAAAAATTAATTGGAGCATATCTTCCCATCCATCTGGCTCCGAAGTGATCTGCCAACCACTGCCGTACCAAAACAGTTACGCCTTACTTCCGGTGTTTATAAATGGCAATACAAAGTTTTCCAAAAGGTCCAAATAAACATGCTGATTTCAATTTTCTTCTAAGAAAATGGACCAACGATTCGATCATAAAAAAATCCCACACCATACATTCACTTTTTTATAACGTTGACTTTGTTTGTGAATGACATTGTTTGGATTTTCAAAAGCCCAATAACGACTGTTTTGTGATGAAACGTGGCCATCGGTACAAAATGATGCTTCGTCAGTAAAAAAAAAAACATTCTGTGAAAACTTCTATCTACGAGGTAATTCTCACCGACCCATAAACAAAAATCCAATCGCTTCTCTTCATCTTCATTTTCCCCAACCAGGGACACACTATACATATTTTAATCGGAAATGACCTACCCGATCCTCACTTCATTTGATCGTCCACTATGGGGACACCCTGTATTATAAAATGATCGTATAGAGTGAAATTTAACTTTGCTTGGCTAGGAAAATAAAAATGACAAAGAATCTGCTTCACACAGCTTTACCAAACTAAGAAAAACAAAATCCAACTTTTTTTACAGTTTTGCATAAACACAATATTGGTTGCCAATTCTATCTTCTCCAACTTTTAAATTTTAATTTGACGTTCTGATTAAATGAATATTTAATTCAGCAATTAGAACTCCGCTCTATTGGAAATGACATTTATTCCATTAACTCGATAATTAGAGTTAGATTGCGATTTGTGATGAATAATCATTCAATCATCTCCTAAATACATACTAGAAGGCGACTGCTCAGCTAAACGACCAGCAAACTTATCTCGTTTGCTGCAAAATGCCAGCTGCTGTTTAAATTCAAACGGGTCGGGTGTCGTTTTTGTCTGAGTACTTAAGGCCTTTGATTGACATCATATTTGAGGTCCTATATTCGACGAGGTTGTATATTTTTTCAAAAGGAATTACTAAACTGTGGTATAGACCTTTTAAAACAGAGTAACGCGTGTTTTACATCTCGTGCGTAATAAAATATGTGGCCCAATTAAAAGTTTCTCTTTAGACGACTTATGAATGAATTTTTAACCATAATGTAATGAAAGGTGCAGACCAGGATCCCACCGACCACTAATTGTGTGTCACAATAAGTTTACGCCCAAAATGTGTGAATTGTTGTTAATATGGGGTAGTAGAGCACGTGGTACAGGGGCGTAGAGTAGGCTCCCAAATGTGTAAGAAATATGACAGTCACAAAATAGTCGCAGGTTTACGCGTAGGAGTTGGGGGCATTTCTTAATTTACCCCCAAAAATCATGAATACAGACTCCCATTCATTTCGGGTGGTACAAGGAGGCGATATGTTTGCCCAATTTTGAAAAAAGTGAGGTAAAAAGTTTATGAATGGCAATCAGGAACTTGGTAAGTATGAACCTACTGAGTGTGAAAATATATTCGCCTTCTTTAAAAAGTGGTACGACAGCCTTGGCATTCACCATAATTGATGGCGTACCAGAATTCCCAACAGCATATATTGTTTACCTGTGTAAATCGATGAATATCATAAATTTATGACTGGCAATCAGAAACTTGGTAAGTATGAACTTCCTGAGTGCGAATATATATTCGCATCTTTAAAAAGTGGTGCGAAGGTTTTGCCTTTCGCGACAGTTGATGGCGTATCGGAGCTTTCTACCCACGGTAGGCAGGAAGCATCGATAGGTTGCACAAAAATGTCGACAAAAACTGCAAGCTGGGTTGTATTTGTTGATGATTATAGGTGCAAAATCCGTTGAAATTGAAATCCTACCTGCTCCTTTTCAAAAGTTATTCATATTTTTATATTTCAGATTGGGACAATTTGGAATAAATATCAAAAGTTCTTTTCTAAATAGATATTTAAAAGTTTTTTATACTCAATACATGGTATATTATACGTATATCAATATTATATAGCTATATTATATATATGTATATAATAATTACGATAAATGCCACTAGGTGGCAGAGGGCAGTCGAGTGTTTCCCGCAATAAAAAAGTCAAGTTTAAACTATTAATATTAGTGTTTTCTGGCCAATGTATTTTCTAGTTTTAGAAATTCTCATATCAGAAGTAAGAGTAAGTAATGATGAATAGTCAGCTGAATAGTCGGGTGAATAGTCAGCATCCGCTTTATAAATGCGATCATGAAGAAAATCGCACAAAAGTATGCGCTCTTTGTGGGAAAAAAATTATTTTCCAAAATAAACCTTCCCATCATTTCTTGCTATCTGAAAAACATATTGAAGTTATAAAAAAGCATATCAATGATGAATTTAATATTTATAATAATAAATTCCCAAAAAGTTTATGTAGCTCTTGCCGACTAACTATAAATGAATATGGAAATGATATTTTCAAAAGACCTCGTCCAACTATGCCCAATTACGAGGATCTTAAATTATCAAAAGAAACAAGAACGATGGGTTGTAATTGTTACATCTGTCTAACAGCACGAGTTACGAGTCATAAAAAACAAAAAAAAGGTAGAGGTCAAATTAGGGATTTCTCTACAAATATTGACGTAAACAAGTGTTTTGACGATACTTCGCAACAAAAAGATTTACTTTCTAAAAATGAGGCAAAGGCAACTAAACCGAGAACTTCTACTGAGTTATGTAACAGTTGTTTTCAACAAATAGGTAAAGGCATATCACATTCTTGCATCAGAGGTCCTTCTACTTCTAATGCTCGTGAGAATGTTTTGAATATAGTACAAAAGTTACCCGAGAAACAGCAGAACCAAATAATAACTAAAATTTTGAAAAAAAAAATATCCAACAATGATAACAAAGATGAAGATGAGCTCGTGTTAAATACTCTGGGATCGAAGGTTCGGGTAACTGTAAATAAAAAAAAAAGAAAAAGAATTAAGATTTTCTGCCGAAAGATTAGACAATTTCCAAGCTAATACTGGATCGTCTACAAATGACATGAAAAAATTGGCTAACTTCATTCGTAGTTCTGCTGGTAAAAAATCAGTTCCCAAGAATTACAATCAACATTTGTATGAAAAATCTAATATGCTGGAACACATTTATAAAGAAGGTTTCTACGAATTCGAAACATCCAAAGATGGTATTAAACAGAGACCAGTTGTGTATGCTACTGCATCAGAACTCGTAGACTTTGTCTTTGAAAATCGAAACATTGAACATATTGAACAATCAAAAATAAAAGTAATGGCAGATGGAGGACAAGATTTCTTCAAAATTTCTCTTTCAATATCAATTCCAGAAGACGACTTGAAAGAAAATGACTTGGATAAAAGTAAAAATGTTTCAACTTACTCTACTGGTGGAAGTATGGCAAATAAACGTAAGTTGACTAGTGTATTTAAATTGCTTTTATTAGGCATAGTGCCTCGGATTAAAGAGACCTATGATAATTTCAAAATTTTGGTTGAATTGACGAAACTCAATGAGATACCCTTTAAATTTGTTGGAGATTTAAAGCTCGTTCTATTGGTCAATGGGCAGCAAACTGCAACGGCTTTCTACCCTTGCCCTTATTGCTTCGTCACATTGAATGAATTAAAAAGTTATGATAAAATGATTGATGAAAATTATATAAGCAGTGATGACAAAAATCTTGATTTAAAGACCTACAAGCATTTAAAAGATGACTACTTTAAATTCAAGAGCTTGGGTAATGACAAAAAAAAGGCTAAAGAATGTCGCAGTACAGTTAATCACCCTTTATTCATTGAAGACGGCACAACTGAAGATGATAACTTGTACGTACTTCAGAAGTGTATTCCTCCTGAACTACACCTATTACAAGGGTTTGTCAACCATCTTTTCTGGGACGGTGTAGTTAAAATTGAGGAAATTGGAAAAGATAGAGCGTTATTGTGGCCGAATAAATTAGGTATATCTCATAAGAGCTATCAAGGAGATATTTTTGAAGGCAACCAATGTCGGAAATTACTTAAAGAGGCCGATAAATTGCAGGATCCTGAAATTTACGAGCTTGCAGGACCATTTCGTTTACAGCCGTATATTGCTGCATTTAAAGCTATGAATAAAATTGTTGAAAAGTGCTTTGCTGCCAAAACAGCTGATCTTACTGACTTTAACAAAAATTTAAAAGAACTCCGTATAGCCTTAAAAAGTACTGAAATTTCTCAAACACTCAAAATTCATATTATCCTGGAGCATTTGGAGGAAGCAATCATATTCTTGAATAATGATGGCTTAGGTTTATGGTCCGAGCAAGCTGGAGAGTCAGTTCATAGCGAGTTCAATAAATATTGGGATAGATTTAAAATAAATTTGCTAGATGAACCATCTTTTATAAGTCGCTTAAAGAAAGCTGTCGTTACATTTTCATCACAGCATGTTTAAATTTACAAACTTAAGTTTACAAAACTCTAAATAATATTTACAGAAATAGTAACACATCTTAAAATCTAAAAATAAAAAAATATAAAAAAAAACAAGAAAATCTAAAAAAACAAAAAAATATAAAAAAAAAACATAAAAAAAAATAGAAAAAAGAGGTACAAAGTAAGTTGCCTCCACGTGGTGTACCTTGGAAACGATTAAAATCGGCTAAAAACTTACGTAAGATTCTTTATTATTCTCTTGCATAATAAAAATTCAAACGAGATTATACTTTTGATATTTATTCCAAATTGTCCCGATCTGAAATATAAAAATATGAATAACTTTTGAAAAGGAGCAGGTAGGATTTCAATTCCAACGGATTTTGCACCTATAATCATCAACAAATACATCCCAGCTTGCAGTTTTTGTCGACATTTTTGTGCAACCTATCGATGCTTCCTGCCTACCGTGTACCACCACCGCATATACTGGTTCGAAATTTTATTTTGGCTTCGACCTAGGTTAATACTGGGAGGTTCTACAACAAGATCACCCAACAGAATAAAATAATTAATAAAAAAAAGCCAAATAAAGTGGAAAGTTTTGTGTAAATAAATTTTAAATTTTAACTGGTCAGTTTCAAACATACTTCATTTTTGTGGCTACTGTTTTAATTTTTTTTTATTCTTTATTCTCAATTAATTGTATAAAGGAAAAAATAATACAAGTAATTGTAGAGAGCGTCAGGTTAAGAACAAACAATACATGCACAAAGTTATATAATATACATGCAAATATTACATACACAACGATTATTGTATATAACGTCATTGGACAAGTTATAGGTATGTGTATAATACACATAAAACAAAACAAACACAGTTAAAGGCAACTTAAGTTTAACGTTAATTAAAGAAAAATTCTTCAAGAGTGTAACAGTTTTTATCAATAAATAAGGTTTTGAGCCTTTTTTTGAAAATAGTAATGTTTTGAGAATTTTTCATCTCAGTTGGCAAAGCATTGAATATTTTGCAACCGTTAAAATAAATACTTTTTTGATACCGTGCTGTCGAATGTTGATCAGGTATAAGATTATTTTTAAATCTTGTGGAGTAACTGTGGCCAGTCAGATATTTTTGAAATGTTTGCAAATTTTTATAAACAAAGCAGCCCAGTTCATAAATATATACATTTATTTTTTCCACCAGTCTTTTTAGTTCACACTAGTTTATAATAAAAATCTGTCCACCTTACAATAAGATAAGTCTCTAAAATTTCCTTCCGAAAAGACCAGTGTTTATGAAAATATCTGTAAAAAAATTATATAAAAAAAATATTTTTAAGAAAAAAAAAAGCTTTTATTCGAAAAAACTACTAAAAAGTAAAAATAATTTTTTTAAAATTCATACACCTGGAAACCAAAAGTTTTGGGGGCGGTCATATAGCGCTATTGCATAGTTAATTTGCTCAATTGACTGCCCCCAAAGCTTTTGGTTTCCAGGCGTATGAATTTAAAAAAATTTTTTTTACCATTTAGTAGTTTTTTCAAATAAAAGCTTTTTCTTAAAAATATTTTTTTTATATAATTTTATTTTTTACTTTTTAGTCTACTTATTTTACAGACAAACCCTTTCATTTGCCACCGCCATCCACCTCTTCCCTCTCCCGTCTTCTCACCTATCTAACACTACTTCCCACCCCTTCCTGTTCCCATCTCTCCCCACCTCTTTCCACCCCATTCCCACCTCTTTCCACCCCATTCCCACCCCTTCCCACCTCTTCCCATCCCTTCCCACCCCTTTTCTACCTCTTCCCACCACTTCCCAACCTCTTCCCGCCTCTTTCGCACCTCTTCCCCATCTCTTCCCACCCCTTCCCCACCTCTTTCCATCCCTCCCACGTCCGCCATATTGAATTTAGAATGACGTCACATACAAACCCTTTCATTTGATACCCATATCAAGGGGGTTGTGACTAAAAAGCCGATCCGCCATCTTGGGATGTCCGCCATATTGGATTTAGAATGACGTCACATTGTTTATCGTATTTTACTCATTAAACCCTTTCATTTGAGACCCATATCAAGGGGGTTGTGACTAAAAAGCCGATCCGCCATCTTGGGACATCCGCCATATTGGATTTAGACCGATAATGGCTATACTATGTTGCATTGTCACCAGACTTATACACGTGTGCCAAATTTCAAAGCTCTAGCTTAATTAGAACTAGTCGAAATTCAGCTTGCAAGATGACCTAAACTAACAAACAAACATACAAACACACATACAAACATTGCAAGTTAAATAAACGCTTTTAAAAATATCTTGTACAGGGTTATTCATTATATTTAGGCCGCTCTTTATCATTGAAAATCGTATTTAAGCTATTTACTGTACGAACGGAAATTACAATTATTAAAGTAGTCTATGAAAATGACAAGTGTTCTGTTATTAAATCTATCATCAATGTGTCATACAATCTCAGAATACTTGCCATTTTCATAAACTAGTTTAATAATTGTAATTTCTGTTCGTATAATAAATAGCTTACATACGGTTTTCAATGTTCAATAACTCGAAAACGGTTAAAGGTAGGTTTATCATATGTTATATTTTTGAAATCAGAAAAAAAAAGAATAATCAAAAAATTCAACAATAAAAAATATATTATTGCTTCTTGTACCCCCTCAAATTCTGCACGCCACTGTGCTTCCATTAACTTATCAAAGAGGTTCAGTTACAGTAATAAGTACAACTTTTATTTTTCATAATATTTCATATGTTTTTTTTCCGTTTAATTCCGTACGCCCAAACCCGGAAAAAATATTGCTACCCATGCCCTCGACTTAGAATAATATTGTTCCTTATCTTAACGCCATCGATATATCCTTATTCCTATATAAATAGAGCGCAAGAGAAAAAATTTACTGAGTATCACTTGACAGTGTTAATATTTATATAAGAAATTGAAAGATTGAAAGCAAACAGCAACAATGATCCTGAAATAAGATATCGCCCACTTGATTTTAGATCCTAATTATTTTATGATGTTAAATATTCGTAAGATGTATACGTACCAACACAACAGACAATATGATATTTAAGTGGATTGTAGACTTACCTGAAAAAGAAAACAGAAATGTGAGACACAAATTGTGGGAAGGGGTGGGAAGAGGTGGGGAAGGGGTAGGAATAGGTGGTAAAGGGGTGGGAAGGGTTGGGAAGAGGTGAGGATGGGGTGGAAAGAGGTGGGAAGAGATGGGCAAGGGGTGGGAAAGTGGTGGGAAGAAGTGGGAATAGTCGGGAAACCAAAAGTTTTGGGGGCGGTCAATTGAGCAAAGTTATGCAATAACGCTATATGACCGTCCCCAAAGCTTTTGGTTTCCCGGTGTATGAATTTTAAAAAAATTTTTACCTGCTAAATCTAGTCTTGTTTTGCATATAGATCAATTATTTTATTAAGGTATGACCTAAATTTACATATAATTTTTTCTAATGAATTATTTGAAGAAACCTCAATTTTTTAAGTTTATTTTTGAATTTTGTACTTGCTCAATAAAACGAAAATGGCTGCAATTAGTCATAGGGAAGTACTAACAAAAATGTTCGCTTTTCATTTTTACATCACATCGTCGAAAAATATACAGGGTGTTCCATTTGAAAAAATTGAGATAATTCGGTTTAAAAAGTTCTTAATTTAAAAATATTATTTTGCCACTCTGTACATTTTTAGGAAGTACGAATAATTAAAAAACATTAATTAGATGTCTTGCAACTAGTATCCACATAAGTTTTTCTTAAAACCCATAATTGTGACTTTGGTGATTTTTTCAATAGGCATCTGCAGATGACATTATTTCAACAAAAAAATTAATTACATCTAAGTGTAACTTGATCCTGTAATTTCGTCTTGGCTCGCCCAGTATATTCGAAAACAATTTCCGGTTACAGAGACTTTTTTATCTAGTTTACTTGTATTTTATTTTATTTTCAGCTATCGTAGAACTCGAGATATTGAAGTCCCACAATGTATAGTAAAAAAAACAGATTAACACTAAAAATAAATTCCCAGTTCTCTACTGTTTTTTTTTTTGCTTATCTACAGTTTCCTCGTCTAACAGAGTTGGCAACACTGAGTGAGTGCGTTATTTTCAACTTTGTCTTCAATGCGGTTGACAAATCAAGTTCGTATCTGAAATCTGACGTCATACCAAGACTTATATGGTTCTAATATAAACATAATATAACACTAATGAACGTTGTAATGTTTATGCAATTAAAATATAGATGCCTTTAAGCAACCCAAATTCAAACTCGACTTTGGCAGAGAAGTTTCATAATTAACATCACAGAAATACTCACACTACTGGCGTTATCTAGTAAATTACTTGACTACGCAGCTTCAAAGCATTTCTTGTTTCTCTTATTTATCCCGTAGTTATAAAGACTGTGCTCTGTAAATTCTATATTCCAGTGCTGGGAACAATAGTGTGCCTTGTGCCTTCCTCTGAGACATGACAAACATTGATTTTGTTATTAAACTCTGGATAATGGTATTAACCTGGATAATGTCGCGGGGAATTATAACAGGAATGTCGAAATTCTACCGAAATGTGAAATGTATGACTATATTCCTTAACATGTATGGAACGTCTTGTGGCTGTCTTACTTCAGGAAATTAGTTTTAGCGAAACATGTAATTACAGAATTCAAACATTACCAGACTATATGACATTACATTACATTAAATTGAACACATATTGTATGGCCGAATACATTAAAGAAACAGATGCTGCATATTGTAGCTACTATGATGCTATAGAAAATATATATGTAAATATTATGCTTTGGCCGGTTTATTGTCTATTCAAGTTTCTATGTAATTGTTAAACATGCTACCAGACAGTTGGCAGTCTTGGCAGTTTTTTGAAAATAAATTAATTAATTTATAAGGTATAAGGTTTGGTAACTGATAATCACTATTCTACAGCCTACATGTATTGGAAGTAAAAATAGCAAATTCTTGGTAACTTCGTCATGTTAAATAACAATATAAAAAGCAAAAGTTAAAGTTGGCTCTGGTTTTCCCGATACAGGTAATAAAGTGTAATGCAGGTATAGGGGTCTGCAGACAATCCAGCTGCTGGGACCCGACATTGTCGGTACGCTTTGAAGATAATTGGAATTCCAGCGGACCAGTTCACTTTTACGAATGAGTTCAAAGCATGCCGACAAGGCTGGCTCCCTGCCGCTGGATCTTGCGTAGACCCCTTATAAACCCCAGTTTCTGGGCGGTCCTATCACAAATAACAGATAGAATTAGAATTCTACGAAAAATAGACATACTAACTACCTACCTCTTTATTTGTCACTAAAACTAATATTCATTCTTAGGTAGTCGTATTCATACCTTGTGCATGATAAGTGTTCATTTTCGAAAGTAAATAGTGCTATTTTAAAAATATGCCACGAGATTGTGTAAATACACCTAACAACTTTTTTTATATTTGCGGTGAAGTGACTTTTGTGCATCAGATGAAGACAAAACACGGGCACCTCATATATGTTGCAGCAATTGTGCGAACAATCTTTGCAGTTGGCTAAGTGGAAGAGGACGTTCAATGGCTTTTGCTGTGCCCATGATCTGGCGAGAACCTACAGATCATGTTACCGATTGTTATTTTTGCGTGATACCTCCTATTAGACAGGGTATTAACAAGAACAAAAGGATGGTAATACAATACCCCAATTTACCATCTGCCATTAGCCCGGTTCTCCATAGTGATGAACTACCTATTCCTAATCCACCTCAAGAATACAGCCTTGACTCTGACGAAGAATCGGATGATAATGTAGATGACGACTTAGTCCAGCCATCAACATCACAAGATCCCGATTTCTCTGCCGAAGTGTCCGGTGGTGAACCACACAAAACTAATCAACGCGAATTAAGTGATCTTATAAGAGACCTTGATCTGTCCAAGACAAAAGCGGAGCTTTTGGCATCTCGATTACAACAGTGGAATTTACTACAAGAAAATGTTAAAGTTTCCATGTATCGAAGTCGTCAAAAAGATGTTATATACCTTTTTTCAAAATGGAAAATGACTTGGTTGCCTGCAAGGACATTGACGGTTTAATGAGTGCTTTACACATTCCCCATGATCCTAGTGACTGGAGACTTTTTATTGGCGCCTCGAAACTTAGTCTAAAAGCTGTGTTATTCCACAATGAAAATAAATTGCCATCAATTCCAATCGCCCATGCTGTCCACATGAAGGAAAATTACAGTAACATGAATGTATTGCTACAAACTATAGAATATAACAAGCGTAAGTGGCAGATCTGTGCAGACTTAAAAGTGATAGCTATCTTATTTGGTATGCAGCAAGGGTATACCAAATATTGCTGTTTTCTTTGTGAGTGGGACAGTCGAGCGCGATTAGAACATTACAAAAGAAAAATTTGGCCGCCAAAACTGGGTTTTGAATCAGGAGAAAAAAATGTTGCTAACATTCCATTAGTTGATTCACAAAAGGTAATACTGCCACCACTCCACATAAAACTGGGGCTTATGAAAAACTTGGTAAAAGCTATGGACAAAGAAGGACGTGCTTTCAGTTATTTAAAACAAAAATTTACCAGAGTAATGCAAGAATTAAAGAGGGAATTTTTGTGGGTCCTCAAATCAAGAACCTTTTCAAAGATGCTGAATTTGACAACATTCTAGACGGTAATGAAAAAGCTGCTTGGAATTCCTTTAAAATGGTAGCAACACAGTTTCTCGGTAACAAAAGAGCAGAAAACTATGGAGACCTTGTTGGGAATCTTCTTTCTTGCTACCAGAAATTAGGATGCAATATAGGCTCATTTAACAATTTTTTATTATTACATATTCTGAAAGAGCTTGGTGAGTATAGTAAGTATGCCAAAAATTAGAATTTACTGACGCCGCCTTCATGTATAAAAAAATTATTAAAGTCGGCGCGCTTAAAAACTCTCGGGATAACCGAGTAGTCGAGTTGTGACGTCAGATGGCTGAACCGCCCAGTGAACACGGCTGTGAATTCAAGTTAGTAGAGTAAAATCTGGAAGTAAAGTCGCTTAGTTTTCGAGAAAAACCGGCGTAGAACCAAACCAGACTTAGTAGGATTCTTTAGTAAGATAATCGTGTACACGAAATCATTTTTTCATTTTTTGGTGGGCGAGAACTTTTTTATTTCGGAAAAACTCAAAAAAATAGATTTTTAATGAAATATGTTCTTTAACGTCTCCACCGCTATATCTCTGAAAATATTTGTGCTATCAATCTATTTTTTTTTCTTTTAGATTAAAGTAGACACAATAGCGCTTCGAACAACGTTCCACGTGAACCCGATTTATTTTTTTTTTAAGTTGGAAAAATAATAGGAAACTCAAACTTGTTATTTTCAGTAGCGTAATTTTAGACAATCGAGAAAAAAAATTATTTATGAAAATTTGTATATACATGCTGCGTACAAATTGAAGCCAATAGTTGAAAAAAGTTTTTAGGATAAAAATTTTTCATGTCCCGTTCATAGTATTGAGTCAGCGATTTTTTTTAACGGGCCAAAGTCATATTCTTGTGCGCTCGGCTGTAGCAAGCCTGCCGACTGCAACGATCTGACGGTCCCGGTCGGGGTGTATGTAGTAGTTTAACTTATATCAATAGATACAAAACCAGTAGTGATCAAAAGCATCTAGGGGATCAATATTATTGTTCAATATTTCATATATTGTACAGTAGTATTGATCATATTTTGTTAATATTAAGAAATTGTACAATAAATATAAAATAGTCTCCTTTTAATAATAAAAAGACAGGTAGGTAGATATAAATACCTAATCTATAAATATCAATCAGTGTTACTAACTACCCACCTAATTAGTAAGTTTATTAGACATTTTTAAATGAATGAAAGTAAAAACGTACACATAAAATGAGTTTTATTGTTGAAATAAATTTTCTATTTGGATAGATAAATATGTAGTATGTAGTTTATGTAGGCCCTACATTAATAGCATTCTAATTCGTTCATATCTGCCTCGAAATCTTTAATAATAATGTTGTTACAGAAACGACATTTGCACTCGTTGCAACATTTTAGGCCTTCCTTAAAACAAGCACATTTTCGATTGTCACAATTTTTATCCGAACAATGAATACTTAATGATTTTCGACAACCGCCACTTCTACGCGACTAATCTGACCAACCCTGCATGCGAGGTGTATTAATTGCGTCCCAATGTCGCATTTAGCGCTGATAAAAAAAATCGCTGTTGCCACACGGTACATTCTAGGAAAAAATATATTGTTTCAGAGAAATTTTTTAGAGAAATGAAAGTGCGAATTGTGCCCAAACCGTTTATATTGGTAAAAGCGCCACAGTGTGTGCTTTAATTTGACACAAAACAAATTTCGGTATCTTTAATAGTTTTAAACATATAGCGGTGGAAACAAAAAAAAAACAATTTTATTCAAAAATACAATTTTTTCACTTTTTATTGATTTAAAAAGTTCGAGACCACAAAAAAATGTCGTAAAATATGATTTCATATGCCCGGTGACATACTTAAAGGAACCTAACATGTTTGACCTGGTTCTATGCCAAAAAAAAAACGACACGATAGACTTACGAAATCGCTACTCTAATATAGGTATCGGCGCACGCCAAGTGACGTCACTCTACGGACTGTTGGCCGGCCGAGCGTGTTTCTATTCAAATGCGAATATCTCTGTGGCTATTGATTCAATTGAGCTGAAATTTTTTTCTGAGGCTATTGGTTTGTTATACTTTAAAATGAGGAAGAAAAAGTAGGAAACTGCCATATCACTAAATGACCCTATTAAAAGTCTACTTTCTACATTCACACCTAGATTACTTCCCAGAAAACTGTGGTGCAGTAAGTAATGAGCATGGAGAGAGATTCCACCAGGATATTCAAAATATGGAAAAAAGATATCAGGGCAAATGGACTTCTGCGATGTTGGCAGACTACTGTTGGACATGTATAAGAGATGCTCCAGAAGTAATTTATAAGAGACGGGCTAAGAAGCGCAAGAAACATAATTAATTTTCTCATTAAAGGACTCATATTCTAATTAAATATATAGTATATGTAATTGATTTTTTTATTAAAATTATACCATAATATGTGAGTTAGGTCAGTTATTACAATTTTTAGAGCCAACAAATTTTTCTTATGACTATGTTAGACGTAGCTGGGACCAAAACAATGCAAATAAGTAGTTTTGGTTAACGATACAAAATAAAAGTTAAAATTTGTGTGAACTGAAGGCATTGCCTTGGAGTGATAACCATTTCCATACTCAAGAGCAGTATCAATCCGTTCTTGACTTAAGTTTCGCCCATTGTATCGATGATCCCGAAGATTTGCTAAAAAACGTGGTGGCGGCATTGCCATTTTGAAACACTGCACTACATGCCCTGAATGTCTGAATTGTTTTAACAATGTAATTCATATTTTAGTAATTTCTCCAAGAGTACATGTGTTTCGTTGTGCTTTATCGAGAGCTACTGCTACTATTTTAAGCTTTAATAGATAATCTTGTGCATTAATTTTAAGCATTAAACTAAGCATTTTATTTGTAGAGTGCTGTAAAATTCGTCTAAGAGCGCCATCTGGCATCAAGTAGTAGTAGCAGACACAGTAACTTAGCACCATTTAATTTTAGTTGAATAGAGTTTTAAACATGTTTCAAACATACCATTAATCCAGTAACTTTGTCATCAAAAAAGGGGGTTACCTGACATTAAATCAGGCATCTACGCTTTTTTAATATGTTGTATAGGATTAAAAATTAATGTTAAATCCAAGTCCAAATTTAATCTGCTTTAAAAAAAATACTAAATTGTTTTTACAAAAAAAAGTAGGCCTTAGGTGTCAAAATCGACAAAAACTGGAAAAAAAAACAAAAATCTCGCCGTTTTTTGGATTTTTGACCAAGACCCGGAGGTCTGCCGAGGTCGTAAACTTGAATTTAACATTACTTTTTAATCCTATACAACATATTAAAAAAAAAACATAGATAACTGATTTGATGTCAGGTAGGATGTATAAAGTTACTGTATCACATTTAAAACATCGAAAAAAACTGTTTTAAACAAAAAAAAAAACAGTTTCTCACCCGCACCTCCAATTGTCGAGGTAATTCTTGAAAATCCGGGATTTTGGTTAAGTAAAGAGGGACGAGGACCTACAGTATATAGTGTAGTCTGGACTACTACTAGTCCTTTTAAAAAACCCAGAGGATCAGGTAAGCTGCGAAGTTTGTGTAATTTTCTGTGCCAATCCAAAGAGAGAGATAAATAATACGAGGGAATATAGGCTATTTATTTAGATATAAAGAAAAGTTAACCACTGGGAAACATTCTGTGCAGATGAGATGAGGTACTTATAAAAATAAAGAATAACAATCATAAAACACCACACACCTTAGACAATGAAGTACTTGAAGTGCTGAGAAATACTCTTCATACTTTATATTTATACACAGCGTATACAATTTTCCCAGCGGTTGTCCTCTCGAGATAAATAAAATTCAACACTTTACAGCAGAGTCCGTGTTCGCTGCAGTAGTGACGCTTAAAGAATTAAAATATTTCTATACTGTAAAACCCCTAAAAAATACACACTTTTAACTGTTTAATTGAGTTACTTTGAGATTACAGTAGATTTGTTACCCAAACATATACGGGTTAAACACCCACATATCCTGGCCCCATTAAAATTGCAGAAAAGCTGTAAAATATTTAAGCTTTTCCGTCCATCACTAAACGAGAAAACGTGAAAAGTCAACATTTCCATGCTGGTTCGTTCTAAAATGTAATAAGCCGTTCATTGATTGCAAACCCCGTGCTGTGCTGTGCCCATTTTAAATTATTCCGTCCGAAAATACTCTGGTACTAAATTATTCGCAGTTATTTCGTGCTTGTTTGAAGTTTCAACTAACTCGGTGTCTGTGTATGTTATTGATGTTATTGTTTACTACTGCGAAATCACCAGTGGTTTGGGCAATAATTGTCAGTTTAATTTGTTGTTTGTGTACATTTTTAAAATTTTTATCAGTCAAATTAACTTCTGGATAACTGCAATGGATCAATCACCACAAATGTATTTTAATGAAGGTGCATATTTTATTCTTGTTGGCAAATTTTTAGACGATTTTCAAATACCTGTGCAAAGGAAAACACACCCTATCCCTAGACTATTCACCACGGCCCACAGTGGTGAATTTTCGAGGGGGTAATCACTTATGCAATATGTGCAATGGTGTGCAATATTGCAATAGTGGGGGACATTTAAATTCAAGTGATTGCCCCCTCGTGAATTTTGTAAAATTAGGCGTCAAAAATCTGTCACCACGCCAATTTTTTATGAAAATTAGCAAAATTTGGTACACTAAAGGATTTCGGAATTCAGTTTTACTGCCTAAATTTATTTTTCAAAATGGCGGCTTCAAAATTTCGGTCAGAATAAGGAAAAAAGATGATATATGCATTCATTTATAAGTAATTTTAGTAAGTACCATTGAACTTCCCTACGCATATCACAAAACTAATTCACTCTTTCCTGACAGACAGATCACTGCAGGTCAGGGTGAATAACAAACTTTCAACTCGGCGGGACATTCGCGCGGGTGTCCCCCAGGGCTCGTGCCTGTCACCCAAGTTATACAACTTATACGTCTCCGACTTTCCGAAGTTTCCGAATACGAACCTTGCCAAGTACGCCGACGACACGGCCATGTATGCGCATTCGCACAATGCGCAAGGTGCGAACATGCTGCTAAAGGCGCACATGGCTCATGCCACGGCGTAATACGACAAGTGGAAGATTCGGATCAATGCCGAAAAGTCGGAGGCCATACTCTTCACGCGCTGGTTCACAGAGAACCGCAATTTAACACCAATTTCGATCGGGGGTCGCCAAATTCCAATCAAAAGGTGTATTTGGAGGTGAACTTGGACAGAAGACTGACATTCAACACTCACGTTAACGAGACTATACGAAAGGTCTACTCCATGTCCAGGAGTCTGTATCCGCTCCTGGCGCGGGGTAGCGGACTAAACAGGACTAATAAAAAATTGTTGTATACGATGGTGATCAGGCCGGCCATCACATACGCGGCGTCGGTGTGGTGCAGCATCCCGGCCACGACAATGCGTAAACTTAGAGTTTTAGAACATAAATTTATGCGCCTCATTTCAAACTCCGGTAGGTACACCTCCCTCAGAGATCTCTAAGCACGTTGCCACGACATTATCGGATTTCGTCCAGAATATATCGCAAAAATTCTATCAATTCAAACTGGGCGATAGTCCGCTAACCCGCGACATTACACGAATCAGACAGCATAATGCCATACTTTTCAACTTGAAACACCCATTACCATACCAGGCGTTGCTTATCTTTCGACAACTTCCTTAGCCCCACTTTCCTATACTACAATTTCCCTTTCACCACCTTTTACTTTTCACCACCTTTTACCCTCAAACCCCTTTCTATTCTCTCTATTCGACTCATTTTTGTTAATTATGTTAATTTTTGTTCTTTTGTCCTTTTGTCTCTTTTCTAAATCCCCTCTCGACTAATAACTTCTTGCAAACCAAAACCGTTTAAATCATAACTTCCCTTCCACCGTACCTTTCCGAAGGCAGACAGACCATCGGATGAATGTCGTCATTGGTTCGAACGGGTTTTTTCGTTGAGTTTTTCCCCGTACCAGCAACCCGATCTTTAAAAAAAAACAGTGCGCGTGTGCGCGCCCTAATAAGAACTTAGTTTTAAGTATTTTAAAACTTTTTCATGGCTATATTTACAAATTGTTAGGTTTAAGTTTTTATATTTTAAATAACTTCCATTTGATCCGTTGTCATAGCCGAGACCAGACCCGCTTCATCCGACTGCATATTCACCACGACGCTGCGCGACGTGGTTGTGCGGTCGGCTCTGAACCGAGATCTGACCTAGGCGCATTAATACTAATAAATTTGTTTTGATTGATTGATTGATTGATTGATAGTAAGTACAGATATTTTCTAAATTTAAAATAGCAAATCCAAGATGGTACCCAATGTGGCCAAAGGACCAAAAATCACTCTGAGAACTATTCTTTGTGCTATTGCCTTAATATATTTTTTTAAATACTTGGAAAGGAGTTCGTATATATGTTTTTAAAATCTCTCAATTCTAATCTAATAATGGCAAATTGACGATTTTGACAGTTGACAGGTACCAACCAGCTGTCAAGTCAACATTAACAATTAAAAAACTTGAAATAATCTATAATAATGATCTTGAAAAATGTTGCTTCGCTGTATTTAAATTTGACAAATTTTTACAGTTGATAGCTGTCAAAACAGTGTCAAATTACCATTAATTACTGAAAACTTGAAATAATTTTATAACTTTACGGTTTTGAGGTCGCTGAATTCAAATTTTACGTAAGATTAACGATTTTGGCAGCTGTCAACCAGGGTTGGCATGTTTAAAACAAAATAGTTTAAAAACATTTTTTAAAACATCGTATCATGTTTTAAACAAATGTTTAAAACATACTTAATACACAATGTGATGTTTTAAGCAACTGTTTAAAACACAGTTTAAAATATATCATTTAAAACAAAAAAAAAACTGTTTAAAACAAAAACAAAAGTTTTTTTTTCCAACCCTGCTGTCAACTAACTGCTTGAGTAACATACCTCATTCGCTATCAAGAAATTTCAAAACTGAAAGTTATAATTCAATAATGCTCTTTATTGCTTGCTATTACAATTTGTTTGTTTATTTTTCAACCCTACCTCAGATTTGGAGTGTGAAAAAACTTGACTATTTTAGACGAGCGTCGGTTTTAAACGATTCATATACTGTGTATAATATTATTTCCCAAATAATAACGAATTTAAGGCTGTGTTACTAAGGTCAAATATCGCGTTCATTAATTCGTCATTTTGTAATTATTTCCGGGAAAGTATTCTTAAAAACAAACCAACAGAATTCAGATTTGATTTAATTATTGAAACTAGTTAACTTAAATCTGCTACGTATCATATCTTATATCTGAATACTAAATGAAATTAAGTTTCCAAAGTTTCCTCCTCTGAATTATTAAACGTGAACGTACCCGTCAATCGTTCGTAATTCATCTATAATAATTTTATATTTTTTAATGGAACTCAAATATTCAAATAAAATGTCATACGTAATAGAATAAATATATTTAGCGTAAAAAAAAGTTAAAAATCCGCATAATATTTGCTACAATAAAAGATTACTTGTTTAGAAAAATTTGAGGAATTATACCAATATTAGTTTGACGTTTTGCTAGTAGATGCCGCGACAGAAGTCGTTCGAAGTGGTGACACTGCTATACTATAATAATACTAGAAAGGCAGTATGAGCAGGGTCGGACTTATTTTTCATTTCTCTAGTGTTTGAAATAGATTTTAAAAGAATTTTAATTTTCTTACTGATTGAATTGTCCACATTAACTATTACTGATCACGTTTTTAAGATCGTTTAATCTATTTTTATTTATGATTGATAGGACTCGGTCTCTTAAGTACATATACTTACTACAATACAAAGAGAATTGCCAATGGCTATTTATGCACGGCTTTTTTTCTCAGGCTGTACGTAAAAACAAAGTAGCCATTACGATTTTTTATAATTACATTTTTTTTATAATAAAATTGCTACACGAAGTTGTATTCTTTATATTAGAGCATATACTTTCAGCCTTACTGCACAAATCCAGAATTTTTTTACATAAAAGCTAATTTTTTTACTTTCTATTATTTTTCTGAAGTTCTATATTTCTTGTTTATTCTACATTTTCAATAACTTTTTGTTAGTAATTTTGCTAATAACTTATTAGTATATCTAACAAAATATCATTACTATAAAAAGTGATTACAATTATATCAAAGGACTAAATTTACCTATTTTTAATCCCGACTGTGAAGAATCAATGTCACAAAGGGATACAAAAGAATTATAAATATTATGGTATATGGACAAACTATCTCTGCACACACTCTTTTAGTGTATATAATCAATAATTATTTTGAAAGAGTAAAATGTCTCTTTTATTTTCCGAAGGAGAGCTCAAATTGTCTCTGGAACTGACACTTTAGTATTTGAAAATGATAATTAAACTTGCAGTACAAAAATATTGTTTTTAAGAAGTGAATGTTCAAAATTTTTTATTGCATTCTGGTATGAATGTTTATGAGGGCGTAAAAAAAAATCTACATTGTTCACTATAATTTTTTTCTTTACTAAATAAATAACTGTAAATACTTGTACTTATATTACACACAAACCTAAACAAAATGTTCATTTTCTGGTATTCAAAGTAATTTTATTGGTCAAACTAGTTAGATCAAAAAATATAAGGGTATGAACATGCCGAAGATCAGTGGTGGCTGGTGAAATTTTAATATTTTTTTCTCGTCTGTGGCGCATGGGGCCCATACGAAATATGGGAAACACATCTAGAGAAGCACTTCTCTAATGACCTCTAAAAAATATTGAAAAAGCAGTTTGCGAAAAAATTTTTGAAAATTTGGTAGCCTTCCCGATTTTTATTTTTTGTTTTTGTCATGCATTTGACTTTTCATAAAAATACAACAATACGTTTTGGAGTTTATGAAAATATTTTCATTATTAACTGAAATACTGAAATTTTGTAATTTACAATTTAACAATAATTCTCGCAACTTGTAATACAATAAAATGTTTTTTGTGTCACGTAAACACGTCAAATTTAATCCAATAATAATTGAATTTATTACTGTTAGATACCATGAATTGTTTAATTATTTACGAACATCAAATCCTATTTCAAAAGTTACAAAATAGAATAGGAGCTGAATAATTTTTTAATTCACTTAATTCACTGTTGTAAATCTAGTCGACTAATTTCGATACTGTCCGTAAGGCAAAGATTTAAAACATCTTTGCCGTACGGCCCTGCAACACTTCTGTTGCCAACAACAAATAAGTAAATCTCAACTCATAACTAGACAATTGCATGGTTCCTGTTTTACCGGCAGAACTATTAGTTCGCTATTTCTATATAAGAATTGACTGTGGCGTGCAAGCAAGCAAGCAAGCAAGCAAGCAAGCAAGCAAGCAAGCAAGCAAGCAAGCAAGCAAGCAAGCAAGCAAGCAAGCAAGCAAGCAAGCAAATAAAATTTATTAATGTTCATATATACATATGCGCCTCCCCGAAACCTGCCTCGGAGCCAGCCAGACAACCACGGTGCGCAGCGCCGTGGTGATTGTAGGGCTGAGCGGGGTAGGCTCGGCTCGGCTTGGCGACAATGACAAAAAAAGGAACAATTAAAATTCCTACCCACCTAGCGTGGATTAAAAATTAATAATACATTTGAAAATGCTGCCCACAAACGCCTAAAACTAATGCATATAAAACTTAGAACTAGTTGCTGGTTGTAACACTGAATAAATTTTGGCTGTTGACTCGGGTGAAAAGCTAAACGAAAAAAAACCCGTACGAGAACTGCCGACCTGGTGGTGGAAAGAGAATAGGGTTTAAAATGTTTGAATTTTTAAAGGTGCCACAAACGCAGCCTTAATACTTCCGTATTTATGAAAACGAGATTTTAAGCTAAAAATCGAATGAAATATTATGTGTTATGTCGTAATATTTAGTTTTGTGCGGAATTATTTTAAAGTCACGAAATAAATAAATTTTGACAAAAAAATTAGGAGATTAATTATAAAATACACGACCTAGGTACGGGGAGTCTCAATATATTAGTTAAACCTGTATCGATAGACCAACGTCCAGAGGTCTTATCCTCTCATTGAAATTAAACAAGCTATAATTTCCCATGAGAGTAATTTTTAGTATCATAAATGAAATTAAAAAAGATTGCATAGGTGGGTCACCTGTTTCATTCCCAATGAGGCCAAAAAAGAACAGAAAAGTCTACAAATCAATTTCTCATCTGTACAGTCGTCTCTTTTGGAGGATATTTTAACTAACCCTCTGTATTCACAAAATACATCGTACTAGTTGTAATGTTGTAATGATTATTTTCAGATAAAATAAACGAATTGGTGTCAATCCGCTTTCAGCTAATTCCACTGTGTATGACAAACCAGTTTCATGGCTCCAATTTGCTTAAAATTGCAATTTAAGCTGGTCATTAACATTGAAAAATATTTACGAGCAGGTGTCATAAATTCGGTAGCTATAAGACCGGCATTTTAGGTTGTAATTTAATAAACTCCTTTATTTATAGCCAGCCGTCTGTCAAGTTATACGAATTTCTCGGAATGTTAATTAGTAAAATGTGAAACAAAATGAAATTTTAAGATTGGAGAAGAAAAACCGATTTCGAATTAGTGAGTTATTACGAGGCCAAGAAGTTGGAGTCGTGCGTGGCTTTATAGAGATAAATTGTCGTATGTAATATCACTAGTGTTTAAAATTTTATCGAAAATTTTTTCGAAAGCGTGTTGCCTGGTAATATAGAGTGCAAATTGGCAGTTTATTATCTGATTAAATCCCGACCGCTTTAGCGGGAGGGATTTAATCTTTGATAATAAACTGCCAATTTGCACGAGTTATATTAACTAGGGGCAACTTAGCTTGAGAAAAACTTTTTAGATACAATTTAAAGCACGAGTGGTATTTGAGGAGAATATTTCACGAATAAATAATTCATTAAGTACATTTTCAATATTGTGTTTTCTCATTAATTGCCTTCAGACGTTTTCTTGTCACTTTTTAGAGTTTACTGACCTTTATTTTCAATTTCCTCATTAATTTGATATACAGAAATATTTCCAAACCGACCCATATTATCAAAACAGCAAATCTGAAACAAACGCAGCAGAACCAATGGAGATTCCCTAAATAATCTAGTGACGTTTCTATGGCAACTAGTACATAAAACGAGTTGAAACCTTAGATATTATAATATATAGACTGGCTTAACACCTTTCAGGCGTTTCTGAGGTGCAATATGACGAGGAACGATAGAGAGAGCACTACATCTTTAATCTGCGAGCACTACTTTATTCCCGAATCCCGCCTATTTATTACTATACACTCATGGTTCCGAGATTGACATAGAGAGCGCCATCTAGCGCCACCGCTACTAGAGTTATATTCCATAACAATTGTTCATTGATTCATATTTACGTATTTAATCCTTATTTTTAACTTACGAAGTTTACAAATTATGTTGAGGTTCGCTTCGTTAGAGTAAATTTTAAATACAACAAATTAAAATATTGCACAACTTTGATTCAACTAGTTACTTTTTGATAGATTACCGTATGTAAGTAGGTACCTAGGTACATTTTTAGTTTATTTCCAGAGCGAATGTGTTTATGACATTTATAATAAATGATTTGCTTAACTTTTGTAACTACGTTATTGAGCTATTGAAAGCTGTGCTTGACTTGTTCCTGTATTATGAGCTAGGTATATTAAGTACAATCTTTGTATATTATTGTTACCTGATTGAAAAGTAGGCAAATTGAAATAGTTACAGATAGGCAAGGGTTATAGCCTATATATTTCAGACAGGCTTCTCTTTGGAACTGACGATTGTTTACTATATATGTGGTGTGTTTATGTTTGCTAGTACATAATACAATATTACAATTTACAAGGTAAGTTAACAATTAGTAATAAGCTAGAGAAGATATTTATAGATAAAATTTAAAAGCGTGAGTTGCCCTATTTGCCGAAAATATTTCACGAAACAAAACGTCAAAAAATTATCGCAGTATTTGCCGCTGCAGCGACATAAAAAATTAGAGCGATAAATTTTGCATGTTGGTACTGTCAAAAGCCGATCTAGCTTGAATTACCACTAATAATGACATTTGTGAAATGTGCAATGTTGTGAAAAAACGGGTTCTCATTGGCTATAGCGTTAATGAGTGAAATAATCGTATGTAATATTACTAGTGCTTAGAATTTTATCGGTAAAATTTGTTCGCGTTGTTGCCTGGTAATATAAAGAATGTAAATTGACAGTTTATTATCTGATTAAATCCCGAGCATTTTAGCGGAAAGGATTTAATCTTTGAAAATAAACTGCGAATTTACACGAGTTATATTACCTTTTGGCAACTAAGCTTGAGAAAAAATTTATAGATAAAATTTAAAAGCACTAGTGGTATTTGGGGAGAATATTTCACAAATAAATAAAGTACATAAAACATTTAATATTAAGTTTTGCCATTAACTGCCTCCAGACGTTTTCTTATAATTTTTTTGTGTTTACAGACCTTTACTTTCAATTTCATTATTTACATCACATAAAAATGTACCGACTCATTTAATAAAGAACGAAGGTATAATTATTTAGCAATCGCAGCTGTAGAAGCTTAAAAGTCCACGAAATTTGCCATATCTTAAATGTAATGACAATCAATAAACAAATATACCTTGAACCATCGGTATTATAATGCATCGACTGGCGACTGGTCCAAAACTACTGAGACTCTGAGAGTCTTCATTATAAACAGTTCTTAGGCATTTTTCGACCAATCACATCATGCATAAAGACAGAGAGAGAACTACCAATGTTTCGCCCTTATGTTCTAGTTTAAGTTGATCGAAGAGAAATGAAATATGGTTCTGGTACCGCCATCTGGTAATAGTAATGCTAAACGCTACATACAGAGAATCGGCAGGCAGTGTAATATACAAGAATTATTATATAAAGTGCTTATTGATATATATTTACTTATTTAATTCTTATTTTCAACTTAAGGAGGTAAAAATTAAGTTACAGTTGTTTAGTTAAGCAGAGGGTATTTATACTGTGAGAGTGGAGTTGGAATAAGTGCTATGAATTATTGTAATGCAGGGTACAGTGATGGATTACCATACGAAAGTACATTTGTGTTTAACATGAAATAATTGACTTACCTGCTCGGTAGGCATTTGTATTTAAGTTGTGATACTTATATACAGTGTGTCCCAGGATAGATGTAACAAGAGGTGTAATGGACCAAAAATTTTGGAATGGTATTTGGGGATTGAGTCCTGCTTGTTGTAAAACTAAAGTATACCAAAAATGACTTGATTTGGTGTTCTACAGGGTGTTTTATAAGCAAAGTTGTAAAAATCACCACTAATAAAGTACCTTTATTTTTCAAAATATGAAAAAATTCCACTAAGAAAAGTTATTTAAAATGCAATTTTATACCTCTATACCAAATTTCAGGAATATAAAATTATTTTTTTGAAACTTCCTATTTTTTCAATAAATTAGTATTTGCATAGAAATTATTTTTTGTGAATTAATATTTAAAGTTATGTAGAAGCTAAAAGTAGGCTATGAGAAAAGCAGTGGATACACATTTATCATTTATTATTGACATATCTGTCAAACGTAGTCAATATTATCCTTAATTTCTGTTTCAAATTAACGAACCAAGCATAAAAAATTAAGTGAAAATGGTACTCACAGTGCGTGAAAAAATTTATATTATGCAATGCTACGGAATTGGCGGTGAAAACTCGCCAAGAGAAGTGGTAAGCCAATTTAATTTGAAATTTCGAAACACTGCTTTGTCGCGTACTCAGGCTATGAGAATAATTAAAAAGTTTCTGGCTACTGGTAGTATTCTTAACATGAAAAGAAAAATAAAAGCATATGATGAAGACAATGTTGGCGCTATTATAGCTCATGCCTCTGTTATATAAAATCCTAGGATGCCACTAAAAGAGAGATCAGCTCTTATTAATATTAGCAAGTCTGAACTCCAAAGAATTTACAAGGCAAAGAAAATTAGGGCATATAAAGCAAATTACAAACATACGCTTGAAGAGGGAGATGACGGCCGTAGGTTGGATTTTTGTTTGACCATTGGAGAAAAAATCATGGAAGAGAGATTTTTTCATCATTTCATAATTTTCTCAGATGAATCCACATTCACAACCAATGGTGTTATTTCATCTCAGAATTGTCGGTTTTGGGCTTCTGAAAATCCAAATTTTAAAATTCATTGTATAAGACAATATTATAAAAAAGTGAATGTGTGGTGTGCCGTTTCTTATCACGTTGGAGTTATTGGACCTTATTTCACTGAGAGAAGGTTAACCAGCACACTATTTACAGCTTCTTGAAAGATTTTCTGAAGAACATTTAAACATTTTAAGAGATATGCCTTTAGTTCATTTTCAACATGATGGTTGCCCTGGCCACTCCACAGAAATGGTTAATCGGTGGTTGAATTTAAATTTTGGAGAAAATTGGATTGCCAGGAATGGACCGATCAAGTGGCCGGCGAGATCTCCAGACCTATCAATATTGGATTTCTTTTTATGGGGTCGTCTCAAGCAGTTGGTTTACGCTGAAGCACTTCCTAACGATGTAGCAGTATGGAAGCAGGCGAAGAATCGAAATGTGTGTGAATGTGGGTGGTAGCTACGTCGAATAATAAAAAAATTGTAAACATTGTTTTGTATTGGTTAATAATTAATTTGTTTGTGAATCTGTTATGTTTTTGACATTTATTACTTGTTATAATTTTTAAACCTCATTAATCTTCTGTTAGTAATTGTTTCTTGTTTTACAATTAGTTCGATTAACATTATACCTTCTTACATCTCGTATATTGAATTTTTTATTTACCAATAGCCTACTTTTTGAGATGATTAACATTTGCTCCTACACAACTTTAAATATGACTTAATTCGCAAAAAATGGGAAGTTTCAAAAAAATAATTTTATTTTCCTGAAATTTGGAATAGGGGTATAGAATTGTATTCTAAATAACTTTTCTTAGTGGATTTTTTTCATATTTTGAAAAATAAAGGTACTTTATTAGTGGTGATTTTTACAACTTTGCTTATAAAACACCCTGTAGAACACCAAATCAAGTCATTTTTGGTATACTTTAGTTTTACAACAAGCAGGACTCAATCCCCAAATACCATTCCAAGATTCTAAAATTTTTGGTCCATTACACCTCTTGTTACATCTATCCTGGGACACACTGTACATATATATCCACACAGCCTTGGGAGTTGTCAACTTATGTGGTGGTGTGTTATGTTTATATTATTTTATTACTACGTATCTAATACAATAATACAATTTACCTTAACAATTAGCAATAAGCTAGAGAAAAATGTATAGATAAAATTTAAAAGCAAGAGTGAACCTATTTGCGGAAAACATTTCACGAAACAAAACATGACATTTATGTCAACAAATTGTGGCGATATTTGTCGACGCGTCGACCAAAAAATTGGAGCAATAATTTTTTCGAGCCGATCTAGGTTGGTTTACCACTAATAATGACATTTGATTGGTGCAATCTTGTGAAAAAACGGGCTCTCATTGGATATCGAGTGAAATAATCGTATGTAATATGCATTACAATAGTTCATAACACTTATTCCAACTCCACTCTCACAGTATAAATAACCTCTGCTTAACTAAACAACCATAACGTAATCTATACCCTCCTTAAATTGAAAATAAGAATTAAATAAGTAAATTAGTCTAAGAAATAGCGTGCAAATTCGGCGACGAAAGGTTACCGTCTGCCAGTCGGTAATCGGAGAGACCATATAAGTATAATTTTTTTTTCTATCTGGAACTTTTTGGTATGGTGGGGGAATAGGGAGGGAGGGGGACTTTTTTTTTCGATCGAATGGTTACCGATATCTGGCCGCATAGGTAGTTAGTATATGTACTTCTCATACCCCAATTACGCTGGCAGACGAAACTTCCGATCGGCGCGCGGTAACCGGAAATTAAAAAAAAATATTTTAGTTACCGGACCAAATTCGGCGTAAAATTTTTGTTTCGGTGTGTATAGTACTAGACTGTAGTGGCAGACATTTCTATCGGTCGGTTTTTGCGTAATTTGCGATCAAAGCGGTGAAAAATGGACCAAAACTTTAAATTTTGACAAAAATTATCTAAAATTGAAAAAAAACGTCTGCCCAGCCAGCTTATGGTTCACAAGGTACTAAAGAATACTAACCTCGGCTGGCAGACAGTTTTTCCAAATTTAACCTCTCAAACCACTTTTTGAAGGGTTAATTTTTTTTTTCAGTTTTCCGTGTCTAATTTTTTTTTTATTAATATAAAGACATGTTCTTTGGATATGTTATTACAGCAGGAAGTACGAAGAGTTTGAGCTTTTGATCATCTTGATTTGTTCATAATTAATAGAGTTATTAACAAAAAAAAAACAACTATTTTTCAATCGTGCTTTGCTCTAAATATTGCTCTAATAGGACTGTCATTTTTTGGTCTCTAAAAATCAATAAAGGATGGAATTATGATATGCAAGTCTCATTTTCTTTTTATTTCAATGGTTTCTCAGTGTTTTTGATTTTTCAAATCAGCCGCCGAGCGCTCCGCTTTCAGCCTCAAGCGGACAGTGGCACTCACTGCGCTGCTAGTCCACCACCACCTCTACCAGCAAACACAAATGGCATCTATTACATTATCGATGCTAATTTTGACAAATTCATTTGTTTTTTGATTGTTAAAAATATCAAAGTTATGCCAAAAATGAAAAACCTGGCAAAAAAAGAACTTTACAGTGTAAGGAACTGATGTTAATAAAAAGGCGTCATTTTATAACTACAAAAATTAACTTTTAGTTAATGAAGTGACAATTTTGATATGGTCATGGGAAGAAATGAAGAACTTACATAGATGAAGATGATTTTTGACGTTTGTTATATAAAATAAACTTGAGAAAAACTTTCAATATATTTTTATTTCAATGTCATTTTTTAACACGTTTACAGTCCAAGGAGTTCTTGATAATAACCATCTACACCATCTACACGTCCATGAGGTTTATTTAAGTTTTCTTGCATATTTTCGCCTTAATTTCAATTCAACTATATGCCTTGAATCAAATGTACTGGTATGAGAAGTACATATACTAACTACCTATGCAGACGGATATCGGTAACCATTCGAAAAAAACAGTACCCCTCCCTCCCTATCCCCCCACCATACCAAAAAGTTCCAGAGAGAAAAAAATTTTGTACTTATATGGTCTCTCCGATTGCCGACTGGCAGACGGTAACTATTCGTCGTCGAATTTGCACGCTATTTCCTAGAATAAATATTGTATATCAATAAACATTTTACATAATAACTCTTGTATATTACACTGTCTGCCGATTCTCTGTATGTAGCGATTAGCGTTACTGTTACTAGATGGCGGTACCAGCACCATATTTAATTTCTCTTTGATTAGCTTAAAATAGAACATAAGGCGAAACATTGGTAGTGTTCTCTCTGTCTTTATGCATAATGTGATTGGTCGAAACATGCCTAAGAACTGTTTACAATGAAGACTCAGCAGTTTTGGAGCAGTGCTTAGAATTTTATCGGTTAATTTTACTTCCACGTCCAGTGGAAGTATAGTAACGACAAAAATTTTTTTTTAAATTTTTATTGTCCAAATAGGTTTAAAATGTCATGAAACGTCGAGATTTTAAGTTTGAGCGAAAAAAAAAAATTTCTGTCTGTCTGTCGGTCTGTCTGTAACTTTTTTTTGTGCGCACGTTTACTCTGGAACCGTTTAAGATATTGACTTGAAATTTGGTACACATATGTACTTTAACGAGATCTAGAACTAGATTATATTTTCATCTTGTTCCGTCGAAGGGTTGGGGGGTAAATTGGGGTAAATTTGGGGTAAATGGGTAAATCAAGCAGTTAAGAGTCCATGAAATTGGTATTTAGTATATACAAGAGAAGCTAAGGTCTCAAAAAAATGTTTGGCATTAGCCACCCCCATTACCACCCCCACCTCCTTATTAAAGGGGATGAAAAAAATTGTGATTTAGTGTATGTACAGGAACCAGAAACCTCAAAATATTTTTTCACTTCATCCACCCCCCACTACCACCCTCCTATCACCACCCCCACCCCACTACCGATGTGGGGTATCATTTTATGGGTTTTTGGGGTAGAGGATTTCAAATATTATATTATTAAAGTTCCATAAACAATTATTTTCACATACAAAGTTTTTTCGTTGTGAGTGACTTGGATAGAGAATCTGGATGTGGAAGTAGTGATTCCTTGGGCAGCGGTTTTTTCGAAAGCTTTGTTGCCTGGTAATATAAAAAGAGTGTAAATCGACAGTTTATTATCTGAGTAAAGCGCGAGGGATATAATCTTTGATAGTAAACTGCCAATTTACACAAATTATATTACCTTTCGGCAACTTAGCTTGAGCAAAAATTCATAGATAAAATTTAAAAGCACGAGTGGTATTTGGAAAGAATATTTCACGAATAAATAATTCATTAAGTACCTCTTTAATATTATGTTTTGTAAATATTCGCCTTCAAACTCTTCTTGTAATTCTTTAAAATTTACTGACCTTTATTTACAATTTCATCGTTTACATCACATAAAAATGCATTTTCAAAGCGACTTGTCTAGTAAAACAAAGTAGGTATTAAACAAAAAATTTCAATAAAAATCCCATGTCTTTTAATTTGAATTTCACAAGTCACATTACCGCTCCGACCGCCCAGAGGGCCCCCTCCTTCTGCACCTACTGACAAATAGAGAGCAAAAAATCGAGTGAGGTAGGTACATATCTGCCGCCGTTTGATGAACTAACAGTTGCTACTTAGTAATAATTAATAACATTACAAGCTGTCTCTGTACAATGACAGATGATGTAAAAATAATAGTTTGCGTTTTGTTCTTTTATTTTACATATCAACACTGCTGCATTTGCTACTGCATATAATTAATCATACGACTTAGTGTTACGTCGCCTTCTGAAATACGAGCAAAACCAGTTGAAATTTATACAACCATCTGTGGCACATAAAGGTAAAAAATCACCGACATCAACATATAAAAGATATTCGACGTATATATCTTCGACAGGAAGTGCAATTTTAATACTAGTGAGTGGCAGAAGGAGCAAAATACGCACAGCAAAGTTCTTAGACACGTTATAAATCATAAAGTTTTTTCATATGGTATGATAGTCTAATAAAAAACAACGACCTATATAGATAAATATAGAACATTTGCCATGTTAGGAGATTAGCCTATCTCGGTGAAGAAAAATTTATGTACCGAAGGCAGGAAATTTGAAATAATCTTTCACTCTATACACCCTATATCGGCTTTCTCGGCTCAAGTATTCCTCTAGAAAGTCCCTTTTATTGCAAATAAAAGCAGGACTTGGCACCAACAACGCTAATAGTAAATTTATACAAATATGAATAACGACCTAGATCTTTTTATCAGATTATATAACGTTTATAAATTCCTATTTATTCACTTATCTGCATAAATTTTGCAACACAAGGTTTTACTTTTTATTGTACATATTATGTACAAGCCAAATAAATATGCTTTGCTTTAACAGTCCTAGCTAACGAGTCACGGGGTGTTAAAAGTTATTATTAATTAATTATTTAATTACGGGAAAAAATTGAATTTTTTTCTTTTGGTGTTCAAATAGATTTCGAATGTCACGGAACAGCGAAATTTTAAATTTAAGGGAAAAAATCTGACTATCGGTCTGTAACTTTTTTTTAGTGCGTACGGTTACGGTTTATAGATATCGATTTGAAATATGGTACACCTATTTATTATAATGAGATTTGATACTAGATGATTACATTCTGATGCTATTTAGTTAAAGAGTTGGGGGGTAAAGAGGGGTAAATGGGTAAAGCAAGCAAGAGTCGACAAGACGGGGATTCAGTGTATGTACAAGAAGCCAAGGTCTAAAAAATAAAATTGTGATAGACTAACTATGTACAGGGAGGACCAAATTAGATGGGATTTGGGGTTTTCTCTAAAACTATGGCAGATAGACAAAAACCAATATAGGTATCCTGAGCTCGATTTTCGAGAAACAAACCGTGATCGTCTTTTTCGACTACCGAGCTACAGAGCGTTTTTGGAAAATTGGCATTTTTGGATGACCTCTATATCTCAATTACCAACTGTCGAATCGAAAATCGAGTAACAAATTCTTGTGTCTTCTTAAATGGAACACCCTGTAAATTATTTCATTATTCGATCACAACTTAAATTAGCTATCCAACGATATATCATACGTCATATTTATCTCTGGAAAAAGAGGTTAATTTTCGAAAAATTTAATATATTTGTGAGGAGGCCATGGAAAACTATTAACAACAACAACACTTCCTATAATATAAAATAATTGTGCCAAAAATAGGAAAAAAAACCGCTGCTCAAGGAATCACTACTTCCACATCCAGATTTTCTATCCAAGTCTCTCACAACGAAAAAATTTTGTATGTGGAAATAATTGTTTATGGAACTTTAATAATATAATATTTGAAATCTTCTACCACAAAAACCCATAAAACGATACCCCACATCGGTAGTTGGGTGGGGGTGGGGGTGGTGATAGGGGGTAGTGGGGGTGTATGAAGTAAAAAAATATTTTGAGGTTTCTAGTTCTTGTACACACCCTAAATCACAATTTTTTTGCATCCCCTTTAAAAATGGGGGTGGGGGTGGTGATAGGGGGTAATGGGGGTGGATGAAGTAAAAAAATATTTTGAGGTTTTTGGTTCTTGTACACAGTACACACACTAAATCACAATTTTTTCTCATCCCCTTCAATAATGGGGTGGGGGTGATAATGGGGGTGGCTAATGCCAAAAAATTTTTTGAGACCTTAGCTTCTCTTGTATATACTAAATACCAATTTTACTGACTCTTACCAGCTTCATTTACCTATTTAGTCCCATTTACCCCCCCAACCCTTCGACGGAACAAGATCAAAATATAATCTAGTTCCAGATCTCGTTAACATACATACGTGTACCAAATTTCAAGTCAATATCTTAAACGGTTCTAGAGTAAACGTGCGCACAAAAAAAGTTACAGACAGACCGACAGACAGAAATTTTTTCTCTCTCAAACTTAAAATCTCGACGTTTCATGATATTCTAAGCCTATTTGAACAATAAAAATGATGAACAGGAGTTATTATTGTCCGAAACGCAGCTAATGTTTTGTTTTCCAATTCTTCTATGTTATTAGAACGTTTTCTATATACTATAATATTTTTTAAATAAACCCAAAGCCAAAAGTCGGCAGGGGTTATATCGGGAGATATAGCTGGCCACAAAATAGGACCACTAGTTCCTAAAAATTAAACAATATCTAAATTACTTTGTTGTTTATTAATGTCCAGATAGCTAAATAAATTGTTAGTTATCAATTGAGTTAGCTAACTAGACATTGATAAACTAGTCATGAGTGATATATAGATACCTATCCAATCCTCCCCAAACTGAACATTTAAATAATTTCGTGTTTCATTTGACGTATGACCTGGGGCGCCATCGTGTTGGTAAATTATTCTTTGAAACTGTCTTACAGGCATATTGTCTACAAAGGGTTCTACACTCAAAGAAAATGATAGGTGAAATCAACCAAAAAGAGCATATGAAATCGCGCCTATCTAGTTTCATAGTTAAATCAATCAGAAAAGAATAGTCATACAACAACTTTATTTGTTTTCGTAAACAAATAGTAGTTTAATAATCATATCTTCTTGTACAACAACAAATTAAATAGTACAATGACATTTTTTTATGTTCACTAACCATTTTCAATTTGGTCTACAATTAAATAGTACAACGACTTTGTTCTTTGTTCACCAACTAATTTTTAGGTTGATCTACACTTTATTGTATGATGAAGTTTTTTTCGGTTGGCCAAAATCTCAGTATTGAGACATCAGACCACCCAAACCAAAGATTAGAGATCGTTTATAAGATCCATCCAAATATATCGATGATCTCTGAGAGAATTTGAACATTGCAATCATGTTATTAATTTTCTATAAATTCATAACAGTATAAGATAATGCATGATTGATTATTGTCAGTGATTTGTATGTGGCGTCATCTAGGAATAATTTCTGTAATAGACTACGTGGTAAGCAAACAAATTTTATGGTAATTCCCTTTTAGAACTTCTAGAAGACAACAATAATATTGGTTTGTCTACAAAGTACAATAATACAGCGAACTAATACTGGGTTAGAATTACAATTCGATAATACTTAAAAATAATGTCTACTATTTATCTAGTTTCATTTGACAAAATTCAACAAATTATTAGTAAGATGAATCAATTATAGTCTTATGCACCTATTTTTTAAGTTAATGTTTATTTTGTTGTGTGACAATCACCTTTTGTTTAAAAATACTATTAAATATACTTCAATTTAACAAAATGAACAATGTATATACTATTTTTTGATTGATTTAACCCATACTATTTGCAAACAAAAACGCTGATGCGACGTCTTAATTCATCAAAGTGGATGGCAGAACCACTGAACTCTACTGTATAAATGGAAGGTCAATATCTATACCAATTTTTACGTGAAATTGAACCTCGCGCAAGTATGGCGACCTTAAAGCGGAGCGCAATCGCACTACAAAATACGCCAGAGCCGGTCTTATTGTTACTGCAACTGTTTAAAACACGGGATTTTGCAACGATTCTTGCAACACAGTACCATAGAAGATTGCACCATATTGTCTCAATAACTGTTTATAACAGTCACAAAATATATTTCACTAAATAATCAATTTATAACAACTTTACACAAATGACAGAAATAAACAAAGAATAAAATGAGTGACACCGACTCTGGAAATTACATCTAATCCAAGACTTACGCTACGGAATCTATGAGAAACGAATAAAGCACAGAATCGCGTCAGCGCATAACTTCCGTAGACAGCCGTTTGGTCCATGCTCAGACATCAATTTCTCTACTGCGTCGACACGTGGCTTTATATTTTGAGTTTTATTCTGTGGCGTAATTGCCGTATTTTGTTCACGCGCATATACCTATATTGGCCTTCCATTTATAATAGAAGAGTTCAGTGGGCAGAACGATGTTATGTTTATGTAAACAGAACTGCGGGTTAACTCTACAATAATATTGGTTTATCTGTCAACTATAATAGTAGAGCAAACTGCTACTGGGTTTACAATTACAATTCGACAATAGTTAAAAATAAAATATACTATTATCTAGTTTAATTTAACAGAATTCAATAAAATAATAGTCAGACGAAAAAAATAATAGTCTTATTCATCTATTTTTTAAGTTAATGTTTGTTTTGTTGTACGACAACTTTTTATTAATTAAAATAACAATCACCTTTTGTTTAAAAATACCATCAATATAATTTAGTTTAACAAAATTAACGATATTTTTAGTTAATTTTTTTTTTGTTGAATTTACCCATACTATTTCTTTGAGTGTATTTCTTGTCGTGAATGTTAATAAAATTTTCGGTATTTAAATTACCGTGAAAAAAATGAGGACCTATTTTTTGGTATCCAATAAAACCACACCATACACCACCAAATCCAAATCGTTCTTAACGACTAACCGTAGCGGTTACGTACGGATTTTCGTGAGCCCAATGGTGGTTATTATGCCGATTAAAAGTTTACAAGGTGCCACTTTAAAAAAATACAAGTTATGTCTATATCTCGAAAACTAAGGCATGGATAATTTTCTTCCTATCAGCAACGAAATCTACTCAATGAAGTGACTTAACAACGTGTTACTCGATTTTCGATTCAACACTTAGTAATTGAGATGAGTTCATAAAAAAATGCCAATTTTCCAAAAACGCTGTGTAGCTCGTAGCCGAAAAAGATATTCCATCTAATTCAGTCCACCCTGTACAATGTACATTATATGCAATATAACTTGATCTAGTAAACTTCAAATGTTTAGTCCTAAGTTTCCAAACCTCACTTAGTATGTGACACGCATACCTTCTTTAAACAGACTCCGCAATTTACATTCTCTTCGGTTCTCTTTGGGACAGCGTTCGCTTTTCTAAGAGTTTTGTTGTTCTTTTATCGTTTCCATCCGATTCCTTGGAGTGTAGTTTACACTCTCCTTTTCTAGTCTGTTTTCTTTAGTAATTGTTCGCGACGCATATTGTTGTTGGTAGTATCAGTGAAACGTATATTGTACGCATTGTAAGTCGTCTCCAAGTGAATCTGCTTCTGCTGCCTTATAAAAATATTACTTTAATTGTCGTCCATACCTTGGTAGTTTACGACTGTTTATTTACTTGAAAAGAACATCTCGAGATAGCGCATGGCATTTGTTTATAATCCCTGACGATAGAAAGGGAGTACTTCGTACACAGATCAAACAAACCAGATGTTTCACTTATGACGTTTCATGGTTTAGATAATAAATCAACTCCTGGAAGGTACGAATTTGTGTAGTGATCTGCGCATATACCAAGCAGTCTTAACCAGCGAGTATAGACACAGGAGGGAGGTGATGACACGTAACAATAATTAAAAGTCACCTAATAAATACTCAAAAAAACACTTTAATGTATAACAATAAGAACTCTAAGCTTCAATAGAATACACTGCATTCCAAAATAATTAATATCACTGTTGTAGCTGATGACGACTTCCATCTCTGAGATTTCAGTACTAAACACTCTCTCCTGTGATATTGTACTCGCTGGTCTTAACTTCCATGTCAACAGCTAGGTTGCTCTGTTTATGACTTCTGCGCAGAATCCTGGAAGGTAAACGTCACACGACAAAAAATGAAACTGGTTACATAGGGAATACTATTAAGTGAAACATCTGGTTTGTTTGATCTGTGCTTCGTATGTTTGTTTGTATATCGGTGGTTTTGTAATTCAAACACGCGTTGAAAAATCTATGTTGTGTATTTCCTTGTGCACTTTACATTGGATATTACTTTGAAAATTTTTAGCTCAAATAGCAATTCTATTAAAACTGCCCATTTCTAATCACGTGTGCTGAAACAACCAGTCAGAACAGAATTACACTGATAAGATCCCTTTTCACTTCTGTCATCCAGTTTGACAGTTCAATAATTCAAAATTTATTTTTTGACAATGTCGATTTGGAACTGCAAATAACGGTTTAATGAATATAATAATAGAGGAAAACACACCAAATAATACATAATACATAATCTACATTTAATTTTACAAATTTGCTCTTTTAATAATTGTGTTTTTAATAAACAGTTTTGAACAAATAAATAAAATAAATTGCAAAAAATTTTCTATGCGAATACCCCTCGAACGTTGATAAATAGCTCATAATTTTATCACAACTTCCTCAAGCACGTTGCTTTTAGGTAATATCCCTCCGCCTACGGCGTCGGGATATTACCAAGCAAGTGCTTTCGGAAACTGTGATGAAATTATTTCGTATTATCAACGTCCTTGGGATATTATAGCTGAAAAGATCCTACAAAATCAAAAATACCATACATCGACGACAATTTCGCCAATCAAGCTGATCAGGAGATGTTACAATCACCTTTTTACTTGAGCGTTTCAATATTTATCGGTCTGAATTTATCCCTCTTTTTTTAGTGTAGTAACTTAATTCGTTTATCAAAACGCATTCCTCTAAATTTGGAGATCAGTTATTTTTTGCTCGTTTCCGTTCTTTTATCGTCGAATGTGCCTCTTGGACTGTTTCTCTCTTTAATGACCAACAATTCATTAAACAACCTCATTTTTGGTAACTCTTGATCATCTCAGTAGTCATCACTTCTATGATGCTCTCAGGGATCATCGATATATTTGGATGGATCTTATAAACGATCTCTAATCTTTGGTTTGGGTGGTCTGATGTCTCAATACTGAGATTTTGGCTAACCAAAAAAAACTTCATCATACAATAAAGTGTAGATCAACCTAAAAATTAGTTGGTGAACAAAAAACAAAGTCATTGTACTATTTAATTGTAGACCAAATTGCAAACGGTTAGTGAACATAAAAAAATGTCATTGTACTATTTAATTTGTTACAAGAAGATATGATTATTAAACTACTATTTGTTTACGAAAACAAATAAAGTTGTATGACTATTCTTTTCTGGTTGATTTAACTATGAAACTAGATAGGCGCGATTTCATATGCTCTTTTTGGTTGAATTTACCTATCATTTTCTTTGAGTGTAATAGTGCGGTCCAAAGTGAACTCACCGTTCCTGAGGTTTTATCAACTAATGAAATACAATTTTCTCCCAAAAATTATTTTTGCACGTCTCCCAAATTTTTTCTATTCATTTCGAACCTGGAAATATCACAAATCCCGAGTTTTCACGATTTTCGTCCAGCTCGAAAATTCGCCCACAAACATGCTATTCTGACTTCAGATTCGTGTTCAGCGCCCCGAAAAACATAAGGAAAAGTGGATCTTAATTCTCGTTCACAATTTTTTTTTGTGAGCCTGTGTTATCTTTATCTTCAATACAGTGATTAATAGAACAATGTTTACATTTAATTTAACTTAGAAAAACATATTTATAATATTCGAACTGTAACAAAATAGATCAAGGTTATTACCGTTGCGGTTATTGCAAGCTATGTGAATGCTTAGATATATTTGTACGCGGTGTCGAGGGATAGAGTTTCGAGTATCTCCTAGAGGTTACTCAGGGGACAATAAGGTTTAATTTATCCATTAATTCTATCGGCATTATAAATAATTAATTTTAAAAACAAACACTTCAGAAAAATATTTGCGTCTTTATTTAATGCTTGACACAAAACAAAGTATAAATGCTCTTCAAAACCAACACCAACGAATTGCTACAGCTGAGCAGAAAACAGCTGAGATGTGCAGTAGGCTTCCTGATCTGATATTACACTACACCATTATAGGCTGCAGGATGTGTGGTGAGGATGAGGAAACCCCTCACTACCCAAGTAACAATTTAAATGCCAACAAGTATTTATCGGGATTTATCACAGACTTAAGAAGGCAAATAAACCGAACTGGGTTTTATTATTTCTTTTGTGCATACCAATTTATCTGCAGATAATATGTAATTTGTTAAACCTCTTTGCTCTTTAAGACCTATTGGTTTTATAGCTACCTAACTGCTGCATTATTCAAAACCACAATAAACTCATTAAGTTTTATAGTGGATTTTAAATATTTTAAGTTTTGTGGTAGACATCTATAAATCTAAGGTTTTATCGGAATTTTAAAATATGGTCTTTAAGTACTTCTTATGATGAAGCAATAAAACTAATAACTCTTAAGTAGTCTTACCCTTAATATATGTTATCATAAATACTATTTGCTTTTAACCATAATTGGCAAAGGTTCCTTAAAATCTAATAGTTTTTTGGTAGCTGTATTAAGCTACGCTAAAATTTTTTGGTTTTTATAAAGCACTTATAAATCCTTTGGTTCCCCCACTTACGCCTTTAAACTTTGAGAGAGGGGCATATAACGCATAGTAAACGCCATTTTCAACCATGTGTTTTTCTGTTAACTATGGCAGACATGTCTGAACAAAGTTGGGACAACAGTGTTTAGTTATATTTTTCTTACTCTTACTGTTTACATTTAGCCTGCAACCATCTAAAATGTGTTAATATGTCATATAAACCCCTAAAAAGCCAAAAATCATACTGAGTAAGCTAAAACTAGGGTTCCTATGTTTTTTTATTAATTGTAAATAATAATTAATAAGCTGACAAATGAAAGGCGAGTGATTTTTTTAAAAGTTTTTTTATATACTTTATCAATAAAGTGGTCTGCGTTGACAATTTTTTGATACTAGGTTGTTTATTAATATCAAATTTTAAAACGTTAGCACATGCAGATATTTCAATCGAGGCAGACATATTTTATTACTTGGCGACATTTTCTGATTTAGACAGTTTTAAGTGCAACAAGTTTTCGACAAAGAATTATTATAGACACAATTATTTATGATGTTCTCAAAGCAGGCTTAAAATTTGATTGCAAGTACTAACGGTTTTAAGAAGATTTTATGGTAGACTTGAAAACATCTGGCAGATCTGGGTTCTAAAGTACTGTTGGTTTTATTGATAGTTTTAAGGAAGATATTAATAACTTTTATAAAAGGTCTTTTTTGGTTTTATGCAGGGTTTATTGTAGCTTTTAAGAGGTTATCTAGTATAAACATTTTTACGATCAGTTTTATTACATAGACTTAATAACTTCTTGTAGATTTTGATAAAATTTAAATTGTTACTTGAGCACATATTACGTGAATGGCGGGTAAAACTGCTGCACTGGAAGTCTTCCTCCAATAAGTGGGCATGGTTATGACAATGCATAGTTGCCTTGGTTACGGACCTTATAGTACCAGTGTTTACCATACCTAAAAAGGTATAATTTTTTATTTGATTGTAAATACAACTAGTGCCAATCTATAACTTTGTGCTGCAACCATTTCTATAGAGTATACTCCAATATCCAGCAGTTGTTGTAAGTACATAAACATTTATTTTCCCCCATTTGGTCATTTCCAAGTCGCTGCTGGATGTTTATCGACTTGTCAACATTTTGACCGGTAGTGAAGTGCGTTCCGGTTACCTTTGCGTCTCGCTATACTTTAGGCCAGTTTCACCTTTTATCTCTCTATTTTCCGTGTAAACAAACAGACAAAATTGTTTTTGCGAGTGCTACATCTTAGTTGTTTATAACTCATATTAATTTGAATTGAAAGAAACTATGTAACATATAGACTGCATATAAACACAAAATTTTGTACTATTTAATTAAGTCTTATACTGCTTTTGATTTATAATTTTTGTAAAGATCTAGTTATTCATTCTTAAACAGCTTTTTTTAAATTTTTTTATCTTAAGTGAATGAACAATTATTAGTTTAGAAGTACCTTTTATTATTATGTTATATTTATATCTGTCTCTCTGTGTGAATCTATTTTCTAATATTTGTTTGCAGAATGTTATTATCGTTAGCACATTTTTATTTGTCCACATCCTGAATATCTCAATCCTCTTCTGGTTATATGTATCTTTGTAATAAATTTTGTTATTGTTAAATAGTTATTACTTCCACATCCAGTGGAAGTATAGTAACGACAAAAAATTTTTATTGTTGAAATACGCTTAGAATATCATGAAACGTCGAGATTTAAAATTTCTGTCGGTCTGTAACTTTTTTTGTGCGCACGTTTACTCTGGAACTGTTTAAGATATTGGCTTGAAATTTGTACATATGTACTTTAACGGGATCTGGAACTAGATTATATTTTCATCTAATTCCGTCGAAGGGTTGGGGGGTAAAATGGGGTAAATAGGTAAATCAAGCAGGTAAGAGTCCATAAAATTGGTATTTAGTGTATACCAGAGAAGCTAAGGTTTCAAAAAAATTTTTGACATTAGCCACCTCCATTACCACTCCTACCCCCATTATTATTAAAGGGGATGAAAAAAAATGTGATTTAGTGTGTGTACAAGCACCAAAAGCCTCAAAATATTTTTTACTTCATCCACCTCCATTACAACCCCCGTATCACCACCCCCACCCCACTACCGTGTGGGATATCATTTTGTGGGTTTTTGGGATAGACGATTTCAAATATTATATTATTAAAGTTCTATAAACAATTATTTCCACATACAAAATTTGTTGTTATGAGAGACTTGGATAGAAAATCTGGATGTGGAAGTAGTGATTCCTTGGGCAGCGGTTTTTTTATTTCAATAGTTCATTATTTTATTTACAAATTTTGCTTTTAAAATATTGTTTTTATAGAATAGTAGGGCAATACTTTTTGTCTCTTTTTTGGGACTTTAATAAAGATAACTATTATAGCAGTCCCCTCAAGGTCTCCAGTCGCAGCGCTCTTTTTTTTCAACCATATGCAATGGTGAGGAAACGGAAGAAGAAGAAGGTGCACAAATACCTAATTCTACCATATTATTGAATTCGTCCTGTGCTATCTTGAATTTAACGCTATCCAACCTACGTGGGCGTGAGAAAGGTAAATGACCTTCTGTAATAATATGATGTTCTACTGAATGTTTAACGGGCAAATTGTAATTTGGAGAGCTAATTAAAGTAGGAAATTGTAAAAGTAATGCAGTGAATTCATTTGATACGCTAAATAACTTAGGAGAATGTAACGGACCATTGTTTGAAAATAAATATGTTGACAAACTAGTCACATTGTCGATTAAACATTTATGTTTCAAATCAACAACTAAACCAAAATGAGCTAAAAAGTCTGCTCCGATAATGGCGATATTTATATCGGCTATATTAAAAACGAAAGGAAATAACCTACGTAAGTTTAAATCAATTTTCAAAAATTTCTTCCCGAAGGTATCTATAACTGAACCATTAGCTGCTGTTAGTACAACATCGGGGTTTCTCCTAGTATTCGTTAATAGATTCCGAGGTATAATTGATAAATCAGCGCCCGTGTCAATGAGGAATTCAATTTTATTAGTATTATCAAATATAAAGAGACGAGGTTTACTATTCGAAATTTTAACGTCAGTTGTCAAAATATTATTGACATTTAGTCATCTCTGATTGTCGGTTTTGACATCTTTGGCGAACGTGCACCAATCTCCTTGACATTCAAATGCTTTACGACCATAAAGTTGATGGTAATAGCAAACTTTGGCATTAGAAGGATTATATCTAACGCTGGTACCACTTCGACTATTAGAACGGGGCCCTGAGCCTCTGTAGGAGTAGTGGAAGGAATTGAAGAAACTTTAAATTTAATAGCAAGTAATTGAGATGTAAAGATTTCTTGTTTGTGTAAGACTTGATTTAACGTGTCTTGAAATGTTGCGATCAAACTAGATGTAGAAACTGTTGGATTGATGTTACAAATCGAATTCGAGGTAAGGGAAGCCATAGAATTCTGACACGACTCCCATATACGATCGGCAATGTCGATTAATTCCTTAACCTCAGTTTTTCCCGACGCTGTAATTGCAATGAAGATTGTTTTGGGTAGTCGCCGCTTCCACAACTTGACCAGGAGCTCCTGACTCACCACATGGGAACCTCCGACCGTTGATAGCATTGATCGGTAAAAATCGGATGGTTTTTGGTCTCCCATTTGGGAACCAGAGAGTAGGTCCTCCAACCGCTTTTCCTCGCTTGAGGTCAAACGAGAAATTAGTATATTTTTTAAGTTGTCATATCTTTTTCTGGTTGATTAGTGACAACGTCCATACACCGTGGTAATAATTTCAGGGGGTAAACTGGCAATGACATAATCGTATTTTTTACGATCGCTAACAATCCTGTGAATAGAAAATTGCGACTCAATTTGAGTAAACCATATTTCTGGTTTAGATACCCAGAAAGGTGGTAATTTAATGGTCGCGACGTAATTACCATGAGATGTCCCTGCACCTGATGAAATTTGAATGTCATCTAATAAAATATTATTTGTTGGTGGTGCCATTTTTAAAACAAAGAAACAATAAATCGATGACTAATTGATTGAATGATTAATTGATTGTATATTTATGCTTTTTGCTATGTTTTTGAATGAGAATTTTTAAAGATGTCAACGGTGAATGACTGACATGATTCCCTTTAATAACGAAGAAATAATGATCAATGGCAAAACAATTCACTTACCGGATAAATAAAGTTTTGCCTCTTCGCCGTCTAGTTTTGATTTAGGAGAATATTGTTCCAAGTCTACGAATCTGAATGCGGACTCATGCGGAATATCAGTCCTAGTTGTAGTTTTTTTCTTTCAGGATTTTAAGATAGATTTCTCGCTTGATTCTTTATTTTGTGCTGTCGTTTAACTTTTGCTTTATAATTATTAAGATTTCTATTTAATTTCGCTGTCCTGTTGTCCTCGTCGTACTCTAAGTTCCCATTGTTAGAAAAATAATAATGTCTGCATATTTCTTGTACCAAATTCGTATTCCTGTCGGGGTCACCAATTTATAGCAGGGTTAAAATTCAATAATAAAATTTTTAAATATATATGTATATATTCCAATAAGTTGTTTTTAAATTAACATTTTTAAATAAACATGTTATATTTTTTGATAAAAATTGTTATTCTAATATATTTTGTTTCTGATTCCCCTCCTTGGTTACTTAAGCTTCTGGTGTGTGATTTATATTTACCCAGCAAGTGAACTGATCGCCACAACTCCCTTTTAGAAAATATCAGCGTTAAAAATGGAATAATGAGACTATGCAGTACAATAAGCTTAAGATTCAGTACAGCGGCACCGCAATCATAAGAAAAAAAAAAGATTAGCCTTTCCGCACTTAAGCTATCCTGCCTACAAAAACGTAACGGACGGACGAACAGAAGAATATTTGGAACAGTATTCAGAACACCATTAATAATAATTCAATGATACGAAAACGACTCTTCCTCAAGCATTATTTACGTTTTTAGAAGTATACCAATTATAATGCCGCTACTCTTTGTTTTCGCATTTGCAAAGAGTATAAAAACAATTACACAAACACATTATTTCAACGGTTTAATTAAAACAGTTTTACGTCTGGAACAACGCCTTTTGGACAAAAGAAAATTTAATTTCCATATAATGAATATGGTGCCCCCGGCACGGCGCTATTTATGAATATAAGTTGGCTTTGCGTTTTCCTCAAGGGAGTGTCAATATAATACTTTCGTAATTCGGAGATGGGCGCTTACGTGACTCTTTTGCAAAGCCATCATTTGCCATTATTAAATTAAGTATACCGGCGTGTTTACAAACAAGACGAACGAAGCAGAAAGAGGGTTTGTTCCTCAGCCTTCTTTATTAAAGGCTGTAATGAATGGGATTTTCATTAAACGGTCCATTTTCAATTACCACAACGTACGCGCTACTCGAACGAAACAAGTTATGGTTAACAAATAAACTCAATTTCCATACAACTATGAAATGCTGGAGAAAGCTATGGTTGAAATTTTATTTCTTATAGACTGGCGGTACATATAGTCAGGAATCAGGAGCCACTAATTCGATCATAGAGTGTGAACTCGAAGATATAGTTTTAAAAAAAATAATACATTATCCGAAATGACCTTGCCAATCTGAATCCAGAGGGCGCCATTCTGTCCGCGATTGCAAAAAAGTGTAAAAATTTTTTTTCCGAAAATGTTTGTGTCACTGAAAATTGATTAATTTTATCTGGCTGCTGGTTTCCGGGTCTTCTTCCGCGTAGACTTGGTTGAGTGCTTGACGTTTCGACCATCTTGTCGTGGTCTTCTTCTGAAGCGAAGTGAGCTCTGCTGGACTGAGCTCCTCTATTTATACAGGTTATCAGGAGGCGTGTTGCGGATCATTGCTCATGCGGAACATTGACTTCCACGTTATTGGTAGTTGTAGTCCGTTGTCACGGTTATAGTTATTCGGATGTTTATTTATTTCAATGGCTTCTCTGTATCTTCTTGGCCAATAGTTCTTGGTGTTGGCTAATTTCTTTGTTTTGTCGAATTTTATCAAATGGCCGGTTTCTTCTGAATGTTCGGCAACTGCTGATTTTGTAGAATTTCCCTTCTTTGTACTTCTAATGTGTTCCCTCAGTCTGGTGTTTATACGTCGTTTGGTCTCTCCGATGTAGACTTGTCCGCAGGAACATGGGATACTATATACTCCTGGTGTTTCTAGTTCTTCTGGACCTTGGTATTTGGGAAAATGTTGTGCCACCTTCTGTTTTGCATTATATATTACTTTGACGTTCTTTTTCTCCAAAACTCTTCCGATTCTGTCCGTACATCCTTGTATATACGGTAGGTAAGCCTAAGATAACACGACTCTACGGGGAGGAAGTTTTTCACTCAACAAGAAGACTAGAGACACTTCGAATCAGGAGGCAAAAACTACTAAGTCAACTAGCATTTTTACGCCGATGTAGAGAAAAAAGGAGTCATCCCGGCGTTCCTGAGGATCATACATCATTTACAATCAAGGAAGGCCAGAACAATTTTGAACCGAGCCAGTCAAGCCCTGCTGAGAGAACGAATCCAGGATAACAGAAGACAACTAGACGACGTATCCAAACAACTTTACGAGCTTCACCTTCGATTAACCAGCATCCTAGATGAAGAGACATGGTCAACAATTGACCGACTTTCCACCAATAAGGCAAGGGCAGCGGCAGATAAATCCAGAGAAACGCAGGAGAAAAAGTTTGAGAAACTCCACAGCACACAGCATTCACATCAACCGAAACTAGAAAGCAACAGAGTTGTCATAAACATGTCGTCATTACCGTTAGATGCCGACACAACATCAGTTCTCTGCAAAGGTTTCAATTATGCCGTTACTCCAAGATCAATACCAAGGGAAGACATAGTAAGTTCTTTGGAATCAACTCTTTACCAGCTTTCCAGAGAAGACGCAGAAGAAATCAGAGCAGCATCAGCAGCCATTCTAAAACAAGCCAAACCACCGAAACCAAACATAACGAGAGGAGAAAGACAGGCCCTAAAAACACTCACGGACAACGCCAACGTAACAGTTCTGCCAGCGGACAAAGGAAATGCCACTGTGCTAATGGATAGAGCAGATTACGAGCAGAAAGTACTAAATCTGTTAGAAGACCAAGTTTACGTCCAAATCACACGAAATCCAACAAGGACCATCGAAAAACAGGTAACAAAGGCGATCAAGGAATCACGCATACCAATAGAGCACCAGAAGAAACTGATACCATCAGAATCGAGGACACCACAATTCTACTGCCTACCCAAGATCCACAAAGCAGGAGTTCCGTTACGACCCATTGTAAGTGCAGTGAATTCACCAACCCATGCGCTAGCAAGATATTTAGCAGACATTCTCAAAGCATCTATTGGACAAACAGAACACCATATCAGGAATTCACACCATTTCATACAAGAGCTAAAAAACATCACATTGGACCAAGAAGATATACTAGTCAGTTTTGACATAACATCACTCTTCACAAATATACCAGTTAATGAGGCGATAGAATTAGCTCGGGAAGAATTGCAGAACAACGGTTTGGACACCACCTTAGCAGACCTGATGGAGCTTTGTGTCAACTCGACCTATTTCAACTTCAATGGAAGTCTATATAAACAAAAAGATGGAGCAGCAATGGGTTCACCTTTATCACCAGTACTCGCTAACTTATTCATGGAAGCCTTCGAAATATATGCTTTGGACAACTACCAATTAAAACCAAAATGTTGGTTTAGATATGTGGACGACACTTTCATTATATGGCAACATGGCCGTAAGGAACTGGAGAATTTCAAAGACTACCTAAACAGCCTACATAATAAGATTAAATTTACCATGGAAATAGAAACAGAGAACCAACTTCCATTTTTAGACGTCCTCGTGTTCAAGAAGGATAATGGAGGATTAGGACACAAGGTATACAGAAAACCGACGCACACCGACAGATACCTGCACGCCAATTCTCACCACCACCCAGCACAAAAACAGGCCGTCGTCAACACACTAGTACATAGAGCAAAGCAAATTTGCGAGTCAGAACATCTACAAGAAGAATATCGGACCTTAAAAACATCACTACAGAAAAATGGATACAAACCGAAGGACATAGACAACGCAATAAAGAGACAAGATACAACCATAACAGAAGAAGGAAAAGAAGAAAAGAAATACACGGCAACAGCTTACCTACCGTATATACAAGGATGTACGGACAGAATCGGAAGAGTTTTGGAGAAAAAGAACGTCAAAGTAATATATAATGCAAAACAGAAGGTGGCACAACATTTTCCCAAATACCAAGGTCCAGAAGAACTAGAAACACCAGGAGTATATAGTATCCCATGTTCCTGCGGACAAGTCTACATCGGAGAGACCAAACGACGTATAAACACCAGACTGAGGGAACACATTAGAAGTACAAAGAAGGGAAATTCTACAAAATCAGCAGTTGCCGAACATTCAGAAGAAACCGGCCATTTGATAAAATTCGACAAAACAAAGAAATTAGCCAACACCAAGAACTATTGGCCAAGAAGATACAGAGAAGCCATTGAAATAAATAAACATCCGAATAACTATAACCGTGACAACGGACTACAACTACCAATAACGTGGAAGTCAATGTTCCGCATGAGCAATGATCCGCAACACGCCTCCTGATAACCTGTATAAATAGAGGAGCTCAGTCCAGCAGAGCTCACTTCGCTTCAGAAGAAGACCACGACAAGATGGTCGAAACGTCAAGCACTCAAGCACTCAACCAAGTCTACGCGGAAGAAGACCCGGAAACCAGCAGCCAGATCACCAGCTCCGCGAAAGCCTTAGCACTAAAATGATTAATTTTATGTTGCCACCGCATTTGTAGGATTATTTTTTAACACTTCTTAATGATTCTCAAACCAACGGAAAGCTTATTCTTTCTAGATTCAGGTGCTGCTAAATAATTCTCAAAATTGTTGGTAACAAATGCTACAAAAATTGTTTAAACAAAGCGAGCCCAAAGAATGCACGGTAAATTTCAGCATCGAGACATTTTGAAAACTATTATAGATAGGTGCATGCTTCTATGACATGAAATCTGTAGAATAGAATGGAGCAGTTTTTAGTGAAAGAATTATCTGCATTGCTTTATTGTTGTAAAAGATACGATTATTTTTGTACAGCACGCGTTGTGATCCGCGGCGTCTTTCGAAAGATATACAGTGTACATGTATATCTCGCATTGCCTCGCTCTCTTTAGGCTTTGTTGACTATCTGCTTAGACACTGAGGTGTAGTGTAATAAAATAACAAAAATCTCAAGAGTAGCGTATACAGTAACTGTGTTGTTTATAAATTCATGTAAAATATTCGACAAACACCGCGCAAAGAATGAAGTAAAAAAATATTCTGAAGTTTTTGATTTTTGTACACACACTAAATCACATTTTTCACATTTAATGGAGTGGGAGTGGTAATGGGGGTGGCTAATGCTAATTATGTTATAGCTTCTCTTGTAAATACTAAATAACAATTTTATGAACTCTTACCTGCTTAATTTATCTATTTACCCCCATTTATCCCAATTTACCTCCTTCACCCCAAAAGAGGGTATTATAAGTTTGACGCGTATGTTTGTCTGTCTGTCTGTGGCTTCAGATCTCTTCAACGGGTGATCCGATTTTGATGTAGTTTTTTTTTATTTGAAGGAGTATTTAGTCGAGAAGGTTATAGGCCTACTAGATTTTGATGTTTGGTCGCCATCTTGAATTCGCCCTGTTGAACTTCTCTAGAAATTGTCCGACTGAAGTAAAATTAAAAATGTGCAGACAATTATGGTAGCCGAACATGATTTAGGCTCCATTTTGATTCGGTCATATGAAACTGGTACGATTAGATACATTGATCGGGAGTTTTTAAAAATTTTCAATTTTACTTGTATTATTGCCAACATATTTTGAAAGCTGCGTATCAAATTATTCTGTGGAAAAGTTCAACTGCGATAAACTCAGAAATTCCCAATCCAATTGATTTTTAACCCCCGACCCCAACAGAGAGGTGTTATAAGTTTGATGCGTATGTTTGTATGTTTGTTTGTCTGTCTGTCTGTGGCTTCATATCTCTTCAACGGGTGATCCGATTTTGATGCAGTTTTTTTTTATTTGAAAGAATATTTTGTCGAGAAGGTTATAGACGATATTAGATTTTGATGTTTGGTCGCCATCTTGAATTCGCCGTGTTGAACTTCTCTAGAAATTGTCCGATTGAAGGAAAATTGAAAATGTGCGGACAATTATGGTAGCCGAACATGATTTAGGCCTCATTTTGATTCGGTCATATGAAACTGGTACGATTAGATACATTGATCGGGGGTTTTTAAAAATTTTTAATTTTACTTATGGTTGGGATTTGAAAAATAATGTACTTATTCCTAAATTAATGACTATAAATCTTCGTCCTCAAAATGTATATTTATTTTAAATGTAAATTTAAAAAATGTACCGGAAAATGCAGTTGTAGCAAAGCTGGGTTAGAATACATAATAGATTGCTACTGTGAGGGTAAATGTATTAGCTGTTAATTTAGTTTAAGTATAATGTATGTATATTGTATGATCATTATTTTTGTATTGTTATTTCTCAAGTACAAAAAGTAAATTTAAGTTTATTTAATTAGCTGTGCGGTTTTTTGTCTCTAATCAATATTTTAAGTTAAAATATAATAATTTTTGGTTCTCTAGTAAACTAATCTTTAAATACCTTCGTTTTTTTTCATAATGACAAATGATAATATTTACGTATAAGTAATACGCATTGTAAATTTTTTGCAATCACAGTATATTGTCAGCAAGTTACCAATCGGCCACAGTGCGCGGACGTGTAAGCCAAAACGATAGCGGAAATAACGGAGCGCTGTACAAAAATAGTCCTATCTTTTACAACGATAAAACAATGCAGATGATTCTTTCACTAAAAACTCCTCCATTCTATTCTGCAGATTTCATATCATAGAATTATGCATCTATCTATAATATTTTTTAAAATGTCTCGATGCTGAAATTTACCGTGTACTCTTCAGGCATCCTTTGTTTAAACAATTTCTGTAGCATTTGTTAACAAAAATTTCGAAAATTATTTGACAGCATCAGAATCTGGAAAGAATAAGCTTTCCATTAGTTTGAAAATTATTAACAAATATTAAAAAATAACCCTGTAAATGAGGTGGGAATATAAAATTAATCAGTTTTTAGTGATACAAACATTTTCGGAAAATATTTTTTTACGCTTTTTTGCAATCACGGACAGAATGGCGCCCTCTGGATTTAGATGTGCAAGGTCATTCCAGATAATGTACATATTTTTTCAATACTATATCTTCGAGTGCACACCCTGACATTTTAGGAGCGTCTTTTGAAAAACTTGATTCCCGACTAATGACCAGTCAGGTGCAACGTTTTTAAAATGCATGCCAATCATATATATGAATGAAATTACCATGAGAATATGCCAGAAACGCAAATTTTAGGCAGTCGTCGCGTGCAGAAGGGCGTGCAAATCGATTTTTTTTGTTTTTTTTTGTGTTTTTTTTTTAATTTTAAAATAGATGCCAATAGTGCCAAACGAAAAGCCTTAAAAAAAAATCCAAAATCAAAATCAAGAACACCAAAAAAATTTACGATTTAATGTGCGCATCAAGAGTTGTTTTGCGCGCGGAAACTGCATGCCAGTGAATTTCTGCTGGATTCTTTTTCACGGCTTTTCGTTTGGCACTATTGGCATCCATTTTAAAATAAAAAAAAAACACAAAAAGAAAAACAAAAAAAATTGCACCCCTTCTGCACGCGACGACTGCCTAAAATTTGCGTTTCTGGCATATTCATGGTAATTTCATTCATATATATGATTGGCATACATTTTAAAAACGTTGCACCTGACTGGTCATGTACCGCCAGTCTATTACCCAAGTAACAATTTAAATTTTATCGTGATCTTCAGAACCTCTTGAAGTCTATTTAATAAAACTGCTGATAGAACTATATATCTTTGACAAACACTATTAAACCTTTATAAAGCTTGTATAAAGCTAAGAGGGACCATTCTTAAAAGAGTTCTGAGGGCCTTTTTAAAAGTCATTTTAAAACCAATTGGGTTTATTCTAAACAGCCTTTATAACGTTCTGAAGACCTTGATAAAACTATTCATAAAACCAACAATAAATCCTAAAAGCATTATTTTGGCCTTAAGGGACTATCTATAAACCGTTGTTTAAACTATTATAAAACCACTTCGTAAAGTCATCATAAAACTAAAATGCTTTAGAACTGCACTTAAAAAAGCTATTTGCTCTGTTAATATGGGTATTTTTAATAAAAAGGTTTTATGCTTGCCATCATATTAAAACTTAGTCGCGTGTTGGTAATGGATATTAATGATAGTATAATAAGCATTTGTTGTTGTTCAGCTTTCAGCTGGTCTCTCTCGCTATACTGGTTAAAATCAAGTTCAGTAGGAGCCCCTTGAAAAATATTAAAAATTTTGGAAATTTTAAAAAATAATTCATTTTTTAAAAAAAAGGTTTATTTTTTGTTGACATCAACTTAAATCATACGTTAAGTAATAATAATCATGATTTTAGTCCTTATTACCCATAAATTTTTGCAAAAATTGCAACTAAGTAATTGTCCATTTGAATAATTCCAACATGACAGCTTTTGTTTACAAAGATATTTTTGAAGAAAAATGACGATTTTTGATTAAAACCTGTTGGTTGTCGGCAATACCACAATAATATTATTTGATTCTAAGATTGACACAATGCTCTGGTACAAGAGCATTTGCTATTAATTACAACCAATTTAAGTCTTCTTACATTTATGTAAGTCCATTTGTCTAATGTCTAATACCAATTGATCTTGTGTAACACCATTTGACCTATATTAAGATTTGTTGGATTTATTAATAACCACCATAAAACCTATTGCCCAAAGATATTTGACATTTTTGGCGTTTATTTACATATAACCTCCACTTGTTAATTACTTTTTCCTTACCTTAGCTGTGCTGTGATTACTCTGAAAGGTTCGGCTATATGCCCTTATACCCAGATGCAGTGAATTGCACTGGAATGTGAATAAAAGAGCAAAAATATATAAATAAGACAATTATTTGATTATTTTGATTAGTCAAATGTGTGATGTGGCTTTAATTATTTAAAGTAAGTATCAGGTTAAAAATATGATGTTCAGAAATACAGTTAACACACAAATCCTTGTTAGAAGGCAAAAACAGACACTTGATGTTGACAAAAACCCAGTGGTACACTAGAATATGTTGGAGTTGATATCAAACCCACTCGAAGTAATCCCAAGTTTCGTCTTGTAATTGAATGGCTGGTACTGGTCTCAATTATCAATTGTTGAGTGTTTTGTGAATCATAGGTATTCTGTTTTATGTTTACCCATCGAAATTGATGTGTTATTTATTATTTTCAAATAGTTATTTCTGTCTTTCCGTTTAAAGTAACCACTTTTTTTTATTTTCATTCACGTTTGTGAAAAATTCGTCTTCATATTTAATTTCAGACAAAAGTAATTCGTCCAGACTAAATGGTTCTTATGTTACATTTGGCATTATACAAGCCAATACAGCTTTATAGCAGTTTTATGATTTGTATATTCAGGTGAACCTTTAAAACTTTTAGGCACACTGGTTTTATGAACGTTGTCTCTGAGGTAAATTGGTTTTCTAGACCAAATGATTTTATCATGGTAGTGCTGACCACCACCATAAAACTTTTACAAGTGCCAATAGACTCGATTTAAAACAAATGCTAAATGGTATTGAAACTCAGCCTCCAGGAGGTTGTTACAACTCTTAATAAAGCTACTTAGGCTGAAAGAGTTGTTGGCCTGCTATACTACCGCTATAAAGCCATTTAGCAAACTGGCATCCTCAATAAAGCTATTACAAAACTTATTCAAGTCCACATAGCATTTAAATTGTTACTAGGGTACTTTTTAGAGATATATTTTGAAGGCGATTCGATTTTTTTTTTAACCTTTTTACTAGCTTCACATATTTTGAAGACAACTATAGTAGTTTTTAAGAGCGTTTATGCGCGTTAAGATTCATCCACCAGATGTCAGTCCGTTACTAAGATTATTTGTGACATTTCTGACTTGATTTTAAACTGTTTACAATCAGGTGTATTCTGTGTTCTTTAGGTTAGGTTTTCTATTGTTTCAGACCTGACATGCGCCGGTTAAAGTGTTTACGCGTAGTCCTTAACTCAGTTTTGCTTAGGTAGATTTGTTAACTTCACACATTTAGTAAGGCTTCACAACACTAAGCCAAGTAATATTAAGGCACGTTTACGCGCAAGAATTTCAATATTAAGATCGTTCTTAACAGTTTTAACATTAGCTTGACTCTTTGCGTTAACATGGTCATTGATCCGAAAATAAGATATCATCCACTTGATTTTAGATCCTACTTATTTTATGATGTTAAATAATAGTAAAAAATTATACATACCAACAGAAGACAGGCAGTATGGTATTTAAATGGATTGTAGACTTACCTGAAATAAAAAAGAGAAATATGAGACACAAGTTTCATTTTAAAACATGTAGAACATTATCAATATATATAAATAAATCTGTTAAAATAGGTACTTGTGAAATTTTGTTTTTCTTAATATCGAAGGTAAAAAACGCCTTTTCAGAATTTTTGTCTGTCTGTCTGAATGTTTATTTCACCATAACTCGAAAATGGCTCAACATTTTTTGATAAAACTCGATAAAAAATTTTGACCCATTTAAAAATACAAAATAGTCAAATAGAGCTCATCGAGTACTGTCCTAATCAAAATGTTTTTTAAATCGTGCAACGTGTTACAAAATAACAGGGTGTTACGGTATTAAATAGCACACTGTATAAAACACTAAATAATATTTTTACAGTAAATAACGAATATATTCCTGTAATACAAGAATTTACACATGATACATCAACTTTATGCAAGGCTAAATATAAGCCAAAGAGACCCTACATATATAACATGGGCATTAAATGTTACATAAAATATAATAAATATCTTTGAGGCTACAGATATTAATAAACGCAAAAACAAATTAAATAAATTTCTGTTTGAACATGGTATGAGCTTTGTGCACGAATTTTTAATTTATCAACTTTAATTATAATTTATATATATGCTTTAATGTTATATATTTGGATGTATACTTATGTGTGCAGCTGTGCATATATTATTGTGTACTTATTTTTAAAAAATCTTTAAACTTCTGTATATGTTCATTGTGTTTATACTGCATAATTATTTTTAATAATTTTACCATGCATGACTAGTCAAAAAATTAAATGTAAAAAAAACTTTTTAAAAAAGCTCTTATTATTATTTAGGTGTACTAAAACGAAAAAAATAAAAACAAAAAAATGAATTATCTTAAAGCTTGTCGTGCACGCGAGAAGTTCATACAGGACTTAATTTTGTTTAAGAGATTGTAAGTACCTAAGTAAGTATTTTTTTTTATTCACGCTACAAGCTTATAAGACAATTAATTTTTTCTTCAAGCGTATTAAAATGTTTAAATTATGTCACCAAAAACAGAAGTAGAAGTAGGACATTGTTTTACTAGTAACAAAATGTTAGTACCGAACGCCACCGTAATGGACATTGTTTTACTAGTAACATAATGTTAGTTCCGAAAGCGCCGCCGTAGTGGGTATTGTTTTACTAGTAACATAATGTTAATACCGAAAGCCACCGGTGGCGCGCTATCCACTAGCCACTTGTCATATTGTGTCAACATGTAAGACTGTAGTTTGAATATTTGTACATTTATGATAAATAAATGAATTTTTGCATTTTAATACGCTTGAAGAAAAAATAGTATATATTACACGGAGTAGAACGCCTTTTTTTGTGTTTCGCCCAGTTTGCCCAGTAGAACGCACTCTTTTTTGTGCTCTTTTTTGTGTTGAGCCCAGGATTTGCGGCTGAGGCGAAGCCGAAGCCGCAAACTGGGCAAAAATTCATTTATTTATCATAAATGTACAAATATTCAAACTACAGTCTTACATGTTGACACAATATGACAAGTGGCTAGTGGATAGCGCGCCACCGGTGGCTTTCGGTATTAACATTATGTTACTAGTAAAACAATACCCACTGCGTGGCGCTTTCGGAACTAACATTATGTTACTAGTAAAACAATGTCCACTACGGTGGCGTTCGGTACTAACATTTTGTTACTAGTAAAACAATGTCCTACTTCTACTTCTGTTTTTGGTGACATAATTTAAACATTTTAATACGCTTGAAGAAAAAAATATAATTATTATTTTGATAAAGATACAAAGTTTGCATCTATCAGTCGTTATTTTTCAAAGAAATTTCCGTAACAATAATTTCAAGTCGGCAAATTGGCATCTTAGCAGGATATACCCTTAGTTTATCAATACCGTTAAGCTCTCGTGGGCGATGTTACTGGCACGATTCCACGATAAATTCATTGAACTAGAATTCTATTTTAATTGCTTAAAATATCAAAGACGTTGCCAATTTATTTAACGTAATGCTTCGTGGTAATTGCTTTAGTTACCCCAATTATAATAATACTGGTTCTTAATTCCCAATGGTCACCACTACAAAATAATAAACCATATACCAACAAATAGCTGAATATATTAATGTAGCTATCATTTTGATTTTAAGATATAACTAGTAAAACGAATAAATTAACGTTACGACGCAACTCGGACTAGCTTTACGATCTATATAATGTGGCTAAAATTAAGTTTTTAACCCTTACCTCCCAACACTGAACAAAGTGCAAGTAAAATTACAGCCTCATTACATTAGAATTCATGGAATTTTACTGTTAGAATAATGTAATAAGAAATCGCTAGACAAATACATGTAAAAATTCCACATCCAGATTTTCTGTCCAAGTCACTCACAACGAAAAAAAATTGTACGTGAAAATAACTGTTTATGGAACTTCAATAATATAATATTTGAAATCCTCCAAAAACCCATAAAACGATACCCCACATCGGTAGTGGGGTGGGGGTGGTGATTAGGGGTGGTAGTGTGGAGTGGATTAAGTAAAAAAATATTTTGAGGTTTCTGGTTCTTGTACACACACTAAATCACAATTTTTTTTCATCCCCTTTAATAATGGGGGGGGGGGTGGTGGTAATGGGGGTGGCTAATGCCAACATTTTTTTTGAGACCTTGGCTTCTCTTGTATACAGTGTGTCCCGGGATAGATGTAACAAGAGGTGTAATGGACAAAAATTTTGGAATTTTGGAATGGTATTTGGGGATTGAGTCCTGCTTGTTGTAAAACTAAAGTATACCAAAAATAACTTGATTTGGTGTTCTACAGGGTGTTTTATAAGCAAAGTTGTAAAAATCACCACTAATAAAAGTTATTTAGAATACAATTTTATACCTCTATACCAAATTTCAGGAATATAAAATTATTTTTATTATTATATTCCTGCATAATACGCATGGCCGTGTCGATGAAATTGCTAAAATAGGATTTCCCATCTAGGCATGGTAATTCAGAGGCTGTTTCTTCATAAATGCTGTAGAGCTGCAGAACTACCAAAAGTTCTGACTATAATTATTAATAATTATGTTTAAATTGTTTTAAGTCCAGGGAGGTGGCTTCGAGCATCGAAAGTTCAATGTAACATTTATTTCAAAATATTACTATACACCAAAGGCGGCCGGCTCCGCCTTTTGGCCAGCGTTGCTAGAGCACGATGACTTCTTTTGTTAAGGTCAAGGTCATTAAATGACCTTGAAATGACAAAAAAAATTCGCCTCCGGCGCTATCACTAACCGCCCCGTGTACACATACATATATCTACAGAACACCTAAGTATCTTATGCACGAGCCGCCACTGAACTTTGCGTTTCAAACACAAGGGGCCTGGTCACCCCCAGAAAAATTCTCTAGTTGCGCCAATGGTTGAAATTCGTATTTGGTTCTAAAACCCTTATGGGTAACCGCAATACTGTTCCAAAAACCATCATGTCTCAGAAAAGTTTTATAGCAAAACTCACTAAGTGTAATCTAAAACAATACGTTATTCAAAATTGAGTTGAAAAAGCCTCCTTTTGCAAGTTTGGTACTTTTTAAATTATTTTGATCGGTGGATGTTGGTGAAATTCCAGAAGAGCTTGACACGTTATTTTAATAATAATTAAAATGTACACTATTGATGTTTTTAATATTTAAACTTTTTTTGAACAATCAAGATTATGTTGAAAATAATATGATAATACTGATGTCAGAAGTTTACGAAAAAACAATTTAGAAAGTTAAAATTACAATTCCAGAACTCCCTAAACGCTATGTTTAGTTCCAAAAACCCCCTATAGTAATTTATTTTTGTGTCATCTTTTTTGTTTCAAACATTTAATTTTCACTTATTGTCACTTCAAAACCTTTTTTTTTAAATTTAATAATAAAAAAAAATTGAAATACCTAACTCCACACTATTTACCGAGTTACAAGTTTTTTGCAATTTGCTCAAAATTGTTTATAAGACACAGGGGATTCTGGAAATGGACGACTCATATGTTTTATAGAGTAAAAACAATATTCTCCTAACATGTGGTTTTTATTACATGCATTTAATTTTCTTTTGTTTGTACTACATCAGGGAAAGCATGTACTTACTTTGATCTACAATTGCATATTGTATATATATGTGTCAAATTTCCTGTATTTAAGTATAATTTAGGTAGTTGAAATGTTAAAAAAATGTGAAAACGCGTATTTTGGTTAAACTCGGTGTCTCTATTTTATAACTTAGTTATCTAAATTATACTTAAAAATAATAAATTTTATCGTGCGGGTGGATGAAGTAAAAAAGTTTTTTGAGGTCTTTGGTTCTTGTACACACACTTAATCACAATTTTATTTTTTTCACCCCCTTCAATAATGGGTGAGGGTGGTAATGTGTACCACCAATTTACCCCCCAACCCTTCAACGGAATAAGATCAAAATATAATCTTGTTCCGTTAAAATACATATAGGTATAACAAATTTTAAGTCAATATCAAAACGGTTCCAGAGTAATCGTGCGCACAAAAAAAAAAGTTACAAACAGACAGACAAGACATTTTTTTTGCTCAAACTTAAACTCTCGACGTTTCATGACATTCTAAGTCTATTTGAACAATAAAAATTTCCAATTTTCTTTTTGCGTCACTATAATTCCCCTGTATGTGGAAGTAAAACGAGTCGAATTGAGAACCTCCTACTTTTTCAAAAAAATTTAATGTCGGTTAAGTGTAGTAATCAGCTTTTCATAGGTGCCGTGTCGTTTTATATTTATTCAAGATTTGAAAAATGTTTTGCCAACGTTTTTCAAATGAAGTTATTGAAAAACGCAATGACCTTGAACTTATTGAAATTTGTCACTTGACTACTTAGCATCCCTGACTTTTTACGGCAAATATAGTAACTTTTGACTCCTTTCCCCAAAAATGCTGCCGTAGATACCTACGCCACTGGAAGCTAAAATATTGAAGTTTTTACTGCGGGTGTTACACGACCATAGTTGATATCTCCCTTTTTGCAGGGAAAGTTGTGTATTAATCGAATATACAGTACCATGTGGAGTAATTATTAACTGTCACATTTTTAAATCAGCAACCCCAATCCTACGTATAAAAACGTGAAAGGGTATGCAAAAACCACATTCACTTTTTATTTTGCCCACTAATACTCGTGTTCAATAATCCAGTCTATAATTGCCGCGTGGGTATATGTAGGGCACAAAGTTATTTAAAAATAGCTCTGTCAAAATCTTTAAATTGCTTTCGCTTAATTCAATTTTGAGCATACAACAAAACGGTGTGAAACACATCAAAATGATTCTCTTTTATTATGATTTTGTAAATTAAAAAATAACACACTTTCATAATTCCATTAGGATTATCGTTGTTGACTTCTGTAATTTTTTTGCTGAAGCGCCTTAGGTCGTTCTTTAATTGAATTAAAACACCATTTCATCTGAAGCATTTTAAACGGGGCATTTTATAAAAAAAATTCTACTACTTCATAATTAGAGCAACGAATTGACATCTCCATGGAGTCAAAACCAGGACCGGCTCTACGCAGGGTTGAGCCGATATAAATAATGATTTTAATCAGACGATTTTTATTTTAAAGTCTTGATTTTTCTTCTTTTCAAATTTAAATTTTATAAAGAAAAATACAAACTTTATTAGTAAAAATTTTTATTTGCAAAAATAAGCTTTTTAAAAAAATTGTGATTTAGTGTATGTACAAGAACCAGAAACATCAAAATATGTTTTTACTTCATCCACCCCCACGACCACCCCCTATCAGCATCCCCACCCCACTACCGATGTGGGGTATCGTTTTATGGGTTTTTGGGGCAGAGGATTTCAAATATTATATTATTAAAGTTCCATAAGCAATTATTTTCACATATAAAGTTTTTTCGTTGTGAGTGACTTGGATAGAGAATCTGGATGTGAAGTAGTGATTCCTTGGGCAGCGGTTTTTTAACTTGTTAGGTTTGCAGCGATTGTTTTTCACGTTAACCTTCTCACTGTTTATACATATAAACATAACAAGCTTTTATTAAAATGCACTAAAACGGTAATCACATAATTTTCATCAATGTTGCAATGTTGTAACTGACCTAAAAGCTTGTCGCTTGTTTAAAGGTATTTAATTCCAAAAAAAATACCATTATTTTAATGTATATCCGCGACAAGCTTTTAGGTTAGTTACAACATTGCAACATTGATAAAAACGATGTGATTACCTTTTTAGTGCATGTTAATGAAAGGTTGTTAGCTTCATAGGTTCATATGTATAAAAGGAACATTAACATGATAAATAATCACTGCGATCCAAAGCTTGTAATAAAAAAAGAAGTTTGTGTGAATAAGCTCTTAAGCACGTATTTAATAATAAAGACTCTTCAATTTAAACAGCGTCGAACTTTTTATTTTTACAGTATAATATTGTACAATTTACATTATTAACACGATAACTTGACAGAAACCACATTTGAAGACACTCTTGGCAACGATTAAACAAGAAATAAGCATTTAATTGCAAAAGGGCAAATATGGCAGGAATGACAGAAAAAAAGGTCCAACAACTTAACCGTTTTTCCTGGATTGCCTGTCTCCCTTCTAGCCAGAGTACTTTCAATTGGTGTATTTATTGGTGTGATATTCAAAGACATCAAATCACACATGAAATCCCCAAGTCAAACTCAAAACACAAATAATACTTGTTTTTAGCACGGGTTGTTCCTTCAACCGAAATCGCAGCCAACGAATCAAAAAATATACTGCACCAGTTTCCAATATGGTATGGCAATTGCCAACCCAATAATTCTAAATTCCCACATAAAGTCTCCAAATGCAATAATACGCCAAAATCAAAATTATACATTCTGTAGTGAAGTATTTTTTGGTGACAAAGTTGGTGTTATCTTTCAAAAAAAAATCATATTTAAATAAAACGCCGTCTTTCTCTATTACATTTAAGACTCTTTCCACTTCAGGATCAATTGTTATGGGGTGTTGCCTAGTCGCTAGTGTCATCCGCTTGCTCGGTCTGCAGTCACGTTGCAAGAGTAGGTAAAATCAGACAGATTTTAATCGCTTATAATTCTGGACTATACAGGGTGCGCCACTTAAAACACTCCAGACTTGTAACTTTTTTATTTTTGAACGTCAAATTGTAGACATTTTTAAAACCTTTAAACATGCATACAGAGTGATTTTTAAAAAAAAATTTTGAAAAAATTGTTAAGAAAGGAAACTTAATTCCTTTGAATATTTTTTTACCTCACCCTGTACATGAACTACGTTAATGTTTTCTTATAAAGGTTTTAATTAGCTTCAATTTATGTTATTAAAAAAAAAAAAAATAAAAATTTTGCAATTTCCTATTATTTAGTACATTTTAATAAAAGTTTGTTTTTAAAAATATTTATTTCTTTTGTTTCTTGTTGCTGTTACGTTGAGGATTGTTTGTGATATGTCTTTTACAAATAAAGCATAAAATTATTATTTACATTTTTTGTTATTTTAAAAAAAAATCAGTTTGTAATCGGAAGGAGGATTTTTAATTTCTTTCTCTAAAACCAAAAAGAATTTCGAATATGACGTAATAACATAAATTGAAGCTAATTAAAACCTTTATAAGAAATCATTAACGCAGTTCATGTACAGGATGAGGTAAAAAAATAATCAAGGAAGTTAAGTTTTCTTTCTTAACAATTTTTTCAATTTTTTTTTAAAATCACTTTGTAAACATGTTTAAATGCCTTACAAATATCTACAATTTGATGTGCCCAACATGGTCGTCGCTTAAAAAATAAGAAAGTTACAAGCCTGGGGAGTTTTAAGTGGCGCAACCTGTATATATATATATATATATATATATATATATATATATATATATATATATATATATATATATATATATATATATATATATATATATATATATATATATATATATATATATATATATATATATATATATATATATATATATATATATATATTTTAAATTTTGTTGTCTTGGTTTTTAATAATGTTAGTTTACGATTTTGAGTGTTTTGATTCAATCTTATTTTTTTTGCAAAGTTCCCTATTCATATATCTATTTTAGTTATCGAAAAAATGGCCCCGAGAGTTTTAAGCAAGATATCCTGTATTTAAAGAAAAACATACATACGGGTCGAATTAAGAACATCCTCCTTTTTTAAATTTTATGAAGTCGATAAAAAGAAAATAGCGAGGAAAATAGAATCGGCAATTTGGGCTGTTCCAAAAAACCATTGTACCCTGGAAAATTGAAACGTATCTCAAATAATAACGATAGCAGGGGAAAGGCCTGTGTATCGCCCGGACGCACAGCAGGAAAGGCCGTCAGTCTATTTTCCTGGACTGTATGGTTGATTATGTCTGGACGCCAACCCTTATCAGCGCATTTTGTGAAACTCCAACGAATGAAAATGGCCTTTACGAGGTTAACGTTCGCACAGAAATTTAGATATTTCGAGAGTGTCTCGATTTACGGACACAGACGCGCAGCCTGAGTTTGCTTTACTGTTAAATAATCGATTATACTATATTCTGTTCTAGTTGTAAGCTATGCGAAATGCAATTTAAATGAATAAAATAGCAGGAACATTGTTCCGTGAAAGTGCAACGTTTCCGTTAGTCTACAACATTAGTGAGGCAAACTGTAGTTTTATAAGTAATTTAAGTTTGACTACGATTATAATTAGGTAAAGGAGGATGTTAAAAAGTGGCTACTTTTGGCCTAAGCTGAACAACGGACAATGAACACGGTTTTTGATAGCATTTTTCCCGTAGAATGCGATTATGTATTCGGTATTACGGAAAAACGGCGGAAAAATGTGGAAAAATTAAGAAAATACTTGAGAATACAAAGTCCTATCTGAGATATTCACAAGTTAAACTTTTAAGATCTATAATATTTTATTCTAGATTATGGTGGTTTTCTCATAGAATATGATGCTCTACTTCGCTTTGCCGAAAAATGCGAGAAATATTAAGAAAATGCTTAAAAATTCACAAATTCGAGTCTGTAATATTAAAAATGTAAACTTTTTAAGATTCAGAGCTTATTACGCGAAATTCAGGTGGTTTCTTGTGGGGCACGAGGGTCTACTCCCTTTTACTGGAAAATGTTAGGAAATTTCGAAAAAATTAAGAAAATGTTTGAAAACTTTCAAAATCTAGTGTGCGTCACTACCAATTAAGAATTAGTTATATTAGCTTGAGATTATAGTGGTTTTATCTAACTTGAAATTAACTTAGATACTCTGGATTTTAATGAGTTTAACTTGTGGTTGTTACAGGCTAAAATTGCAAGTTATTATGCACTTTTTTAATTTATCCGAATTTTCCCGCATAGCCGTGTCAACTTTCTCTTTTCACTGAATACAACCACTATAATCTCAAGTTATTAACGTTGATTCCTAATATATTTCATTTAGGAAGTACGCAGACTAGATATAAAAAAAAAGTTTTCAAATCCTTGCTCCCCAGATATTTTCCCATTACAATAATCAATATAAGACACCACAAAAAAAATCAGCCTTTTCAGATCAAATTTAGCCCTGCCACCAGTCAGTTATATATTAAATGAAATATTGCTTCAACGTACAGGAAAAGAGTAATATATGAACATCATAAAACATCAAAGAAACACAAATTACATACCTCTAACATACTTTATTAACGTTATTTCACATATCTAAATATAATGTGAATACTCAGAGAAGTAAAAAAAAAGTTAATATCAACTATTAAACCCTACATACATTAACATTTATATATTTCTATATATTTTTCAAAGTTTGCTTCTGAAAGTTAGGGATTTCTTTACGATGACGCTCAACCACTTGAAGGAGATATTGTCGTTGTTTTTCATCATTTATTATGCTTTTACAGTAGTCTTGGATGAGCTTAACTGCCCGTTCAGCAAGATCATTGACGACTTTAGCGTGGCGTACAAATGCTGCGGCTTCTTGATAATCGAAGTCATCAGTTCAGTGAGATGGTGGCTTAGTCAGCCAGTCAGATTTCAATCCAAGAGCTTGGAAAAGGAACCATGACTTCTCACCTATGAGATGAGTTGAGAGTGGGAAAAATAGGAACTCCTCTCTGCAATGATGTGGTTGATCTTGTTTTCTGTAGCTGACGAGCAATGTTTCGTTTTTCAGCCTGGGACACACGATTTGAGAATAATGAAAATATAGCCGTCTCTTCAGTTAGGTACCAAAAATGTCTTTTCATAGCTGTGATAGCCGCTCCAACAAGTTCAGGATCAAACTTGCGGTATTCATTGAGATCGTGCCATAGTTGGAGATCGTTAAAAGGAGCATCTACTCCAAAAGATGCTGAGAACCACGACTTCACCACACAAAACAGGGAATTGAAGTAACAGATTCGTTCAACCCAATTTATTTTCTCTGGGTCGTATTTCAGTTGATGGCCAAATGCATACATTTTTGCTGAGTAGATAAAGGTTGGCATCCAGCGGACATGATGATAAGGTCCAGGGGATAACCAGTGTAAACCACGGGGTGAAGTCACACAGGATTCTTTCAAATATATGATGTCGACATGCGAAATAAAATAACTTTTTATCCAACATATTCTCAGCTTTCACGCAAGCACCGTTCATCCATCCAGAGTTGGATGCTGTAGTATCCAAGCTAAGTTCAACAATGTTTAGCGGAAGGTTCCAATCACTCAGACCATAACTGGCATTGGCTTGTGTTAAACCAGTCCCATCTGAGATCATAGGTACTTCAAGCAATTTTCCTTCTTCATAACCAGGAATGCTAGATATAAGAACACCGAGTAACGATTTTTCCGTGCCTTAACCTTTTCAGCAGTTCCCAGGTGAATTTTCTTTCTTGCTGTTCTTGTGCTTGTCAAAGATAATATGATCTTTTCCAAATCACCCCCACCTTCAGATACAATTGCAGCCGTAAAAACAATGCTTTGACCAGCAGAAAGTCTTAGACGATCAGCCATTTGGGAGACTTTTACACTATTGTAGGGATTACGTGGAAGCTGTAAAGTAACACTTGATGGTGGTTTAAGTTTTGAACTTGAACATGATGGACTTTCAAATTCTGGATCATTATCAGATAATTCAGCAGTGGGGCTGGGAATATCAGTGACTCCAACTTCATTACGAATATAAACATCATTAACTTTGGCAACTAAATGTTGTGATTTCCTTCGTTGCTCTTCAGTCTCCTTTCTTTTTAACTCCAGTCTCTCCCTAACTAACTTATCTTCTATTTCTCTGTTGTATTTTTTATCCTCTGTACGAAGTAACACTTTAGTCTCATCTTTTAAAGCATTGAGAAACTTGATATCTTCGTCTTTCTGATGTTGTTGACGAAAACGGCCAGTCTCGATCTTGTGCTGAGCATCTTTATGAGTAATATCTTCCACAAAAGTTCGCTCCTTCAGCTCATTTGATGTTTTCCCCTTGCGCTTTTGGACAGTTCGATAGCGATTCCAATATTTTTTGCTTTCACTTTATCCTTGCGTTGTGTTTCAATACCAGCCTTTTCCCATTGTGCCTGCACTTTCAGTAGCACTTTGTCTGCAACTGCACTATTAAAGTTAACAAACTTCTCATTTTCGATGTAGCAATGTGGTTTACTATTTACTGGTAGTCTGCTACTAATCCACAATGTAAAACACAATTAGACTGAAACAAAAAATATATGTTTAGGAATCGCCGCGCCATCTGTTGACGCACAGAAGAACTAAACGGAACGGAATTAAGACCCTTGTTATAGGTTTCATCAAAACACCGACGATATACAAAATATCAACTTATAAGTGCCACAATATGTATTAAAATGTGCATATGGTGGCAAGGCTTAGCTTGCTTCAAATGAGCTGATTTGTTTTATGGCATCTTATGTTGATAAATGTAACCGGAAAATACCTGGGGAGCAAGGATTTGAAAACTTTTTTTTTTTTTTTTTCGGAGCACCCTACTAGATATGTTGAGCCATCGGACATTTTCTTGATTTTCTACATGTTTCCGGCATTTTAACGCAAAACAGAGTAGACCATCGTATTCCAAAGAAAAAATACGATGAAAAACCACTTCAATTTTTAGTCATATACTCTGCATCTTAAAAGGTTAAAATTATGACTATCTTAGGCTATATTTATAGTTTTCGAGTATTTTTTTAATTTTTACGTCTTTTCCCAACATTTTCTCACAAAGAGTTGACATTCGTATCCTACGGAAAACATACTACAAGAAACCACTTGAATATCGCAAAATAAGCTATGGATCTTAAAAGGTTTAAATTTTGAATATCACAGACTCGAATTTGTAAATATTTAGGCATTCTCTAAATTTTTTCGCATTTTTCTGACATTTTTCGGCAAGGCGAAGTAGAGAACCATATTCTACGAGAAAAATAGTAAAAGGAACCACCATAATCTAAAGTAAAATATAATGGATCTTCTGTTTGTCTGTCTGTAACTTTTTTTAAAATAAATATGCCAATGTTTTTGTCATTTAACACAAAAACTAAAAAAGATGGACAAACATTTTTTTCATAAAAAACAACGTGCATGAAATTTTCTACAATTTTGTTCCTATACAATATTTTGACAGGAGTTACCATTTTCCAAAATGAAGAAAACATGGAAATTCATATATCGGTAAATCGTTTAGAGGAAATAACTGACAATTATTGTAAGGTGTATAATATAACTTTATATTATTAACACAACAAAAAATAAAATAAACTGACAAAAATTAATAATAATAATAATATTATAATTTGCAGACATTTATCTCGAAAACGGTAACAATGTGTTATGAACAGATTAGGGTTAAAAGTGTTGATTGTTTAAGGTCGCTTGGCCCAGGGTTGACCTTTCTTCACCTCGACCTAAAAGCCTTTTGTGAATTTAAAAGTGTTGATAGTGACAATCTTCTGGATTCTGCTGACTCATTCCAATATAATTAAATGTAAATTACTCTTTGATACCGGATTTGACAATAAAAAAAGGCTTAGTAATATATCCGCATTAGCAGAAGAGTACGGATTTCAAAAATGTTCGGCATTACTGGGCCTTCATTTATTTACTGGATGCGACTCAGTAGCGCCTTCATGGGAAAAGGAAAAAACCCCTAAAAATGTTACTTTCTCTCAAATACAGCAAATATATCCGAACATTTCAAGATTTGGGGAGTAGCTGGAATATTGATAAACTAGTCGCATCATTAGAGGAGTTTACATGTGCCATATATGGATCAAAGAAATGCGCTAGCGTGAACGAGCTTCGCCTAATTGCCATTGGACAGAAATGTGGTGATAAAGATTTGTCTTCATCAATTGACACTAAAGTTCATTTTTCTTCGATTCCACCATCAAGAGCTTATCTTATCGAGCATATTAAAAATAGTATTTACCAAACGCGTATTTGGCGATTAGCCGACGAAGGTATAATGCCAGATTTACGTTGGAGAGGCCCCTGGGCACTTCTTATGTGGGGGCCCCTTGTAACGCGGCCAATTTTAACAGAATTAAAACATAAATGTCAGTGGCGTAACTAGACGTCATGGGGCCCCCTTATTATATTATTTTCTTAATACCTAATCCTAATCCGAAAAGAATTTTTTTTTGATCCCAACATTTTTTGATGAGCGGGGGAGAGAAATCCAAAAAAAAAATTTTGATCCCAACAAATTTTTTTCATCCCAACATTTTTTGATGAGCGGGGGAATTTTTTCATTCGAACATTTTTTTTTTGATGAGCGAGGGGGAAAAATCCGAAAAATTAGAAATATTTTTTATTATAAAAGATGTTTACATTCACAGTGCTTTACGTGTCCTCGGGGGCCCCAGGTACGTAGGGGCCCTGGGCACGTGCCCCAAGTGCCCTTATGTAAATCCGCCATTGACTGGTATTCGCAATATTCAAAGCCTTAGATTGATTATCGATGGTAAGAAGTTGGTGTTTAGCAGATAAAAACTGCCTCTCAATCGCTTACTGAAATTATCCAGGAGATGATTCCAAATCAAATAATAGACGAAAGTGAAGATGATTACGATATCATAAATGAAGCAATAGAGGAAGAAGACTTGGAAGAAATATTTGATGTATCGGGAGACAGCGATAGTGAATCTGAAAGCAAATGAGGTTTTACTTACGTTTTATGTTGAATTTTATATTTTATTTTAAGAGCCGAATCATTTATCTGGAAAATGGTAACTACTATCAAAATATTGTATAGGAACAAAATTGTAGAAAATTTTATGCACTTTGTTTTTTGTGCAGAAAGTTTTTCTCCAACTTTTTATTTTTTGTTAAATGACAAAAATAATATTTGCAAAATTTGAAAGTACAGCCAGTTCTTTTTTTGGGACATGTCTAACGTAGTACGACACAAAACATCAACACTATTAGGAGGAAAGACAATTTTAAAAAATGGATAGAAATGTACACATTGAAGTACTGGGGACATATTTAAGGAAGGGACCCAACACATCTACTAAAGAAAGCGCCGGTACCGAACAACAACAAACTAAAAATAGGGAGACCATGCCACAGTGGAGAACAACAATTGAGAGGATCAGGATCAAAAAACGAACACCACAAATAAATCGCAACGATATATACTCTACCATAATCGTAATCCATATCACGACACTACGCGACAATATAGTTCACAAGAAGACTCAGAAGAGGCAGAAGTCCAGAACCAAAAACACAAAAAGGGAGCTTAAACGCTCCTTCACGACACAATGCGGGAACGCATCTCTCAAATATCTACACCTCCTGTACCATTCGCCATTCCTTTACCATGCGCCATGTGGCTCTCCCAGTTGGCAACAAGTTAATCCAACCCAGCGTGGACGTAGCAGGCCCAGCTGGGAGTGGCAGCAATGCCTACCGCATTCTGATAAATCAATCAATCAAAGGAAGTTTATATAATGTTTATGAATTTTTAAAGGGTAATTGTGATATTTGTAATGTCAAATTAGAATTGAAAAAGAAATAGTGAATTGTATAATTATTTAAATTCGTAATGTTTTTATTGATCATTGCACCTGTAGTAATTATAATAGGGGATGTTCTTCGACACTGATTTTTTTTATGTATTAATATAAAACGTTTGCGCTTGTTAAATATTTTTTGCATGTATTTATTTTTACCACAAATCAGGGATGATTTACCCTATTTTAGAGTTGTTTATTCGCTAAAGGCTTAAAATTTTGAGAGCACATGGGCTTTTCTGAGACGGATTCGAATTTGAACTCAACATGTTCAAAATCCCTAAAAATAAAACTTCAGAATCTAAATTACGTATTTTTTCAACTTTTGATTTCTACAACCCCTTTCAACCACTAATTTGCTCTATTTTCAACCTAAGAATAAATTATTGGCTTCTGGCATGTTGAAATTTGAAATCATCAACCTCAAAAACTCCTAGAGATATAGGTTTAGAATGAAAATTATGTATTTTGTCAAAATTTCATTTTTACACCCCTTTCAACTCCTATTTTACTCGATTTTCACCTTAAGAATCAATTTTTGACTTTTGGCATCTTGAAATTTGAAATCAGCAACCTCAAAAACCCTAGGATTGTACATTAGGAGTACTTTTTACATGTACCTATTGTCACCATATATGAGGGGAGATTTTACCCTATTCTAAGGGTGTTTTTCGCTCTAGCTCAAAATTTTGAGGGTGCTTGGGCTTTTCTGAGGTCGAGTTGGAATTCAGTGTCGAAAAATACATTGGACTACTCGGGTCGAGTTCCAGGATCAGGATTTTTTTTATTTGCTTCTTCTGACCTAAATTTTGAAGCCGCTATATTGAAAAAGAAATTTTTGCAGCAAAATTGAATTTAGCATATTAAAATACTTAACTCTACCAAGTTTAGTAAATATTTATCGAAAATTGTTAGGTTAGCGATTTTTGACGCCTCTTTTCATTAAAAGGACCACTGTGTGACGTGGCAATATAGTTTTATGGTTTTTCGGGGTAGACGATTTCAAATAGTATATTAAACTTCTATGAGCAATTATTTCTACATAGTGGAGCGCAGATATAGCATCAATTTTGTTTTCGTTGAGACTTGGATAGGAAATCTGGATGCGGAAGTAATGATTCCTTAGCCAGCGGTTTTACTGTTTGTGACTACTTCAGCATTAGAATTTATTTTGCAAGGCCAAGGATTTTCTACCCTTTAAAAACAAGTAAATGTAAACAAAGGAATTAGGGAGAAAAATCCAATCTAAAAGAAACTAATTAGTAAAGAATTAATTAAAAATACTAATTGTGCTGATCTAAATTAAATTGGCTTGCCTGGTTAAGGAATATTTAACATTGTTGCTTCCAGAAGGGTACCCATAATTGGAAAACATCTCTAGTACATTTGTATTTTATCTATTTAATAAAATCATTGGAATTATAGACCTGATCGAACACATTTTCTTTATACAAGGTGCATTCTTAATAATGGACCATAGTACAAAGATAGATCCTTTGAGCCACTATGATATACACTCAAAAAAAATGGTTTGATTCAAGAATATATTCTATGTATACGCAAATAAATGAATTCTTCATATAAAATAAATACATTTGTTTCAAGAATAATTAATTTACTACCAGTTTTTGATAACTTGACACAAATGCATTTGTTTTATATGAGGAATTTATTTTTTTGCGTAAATATAAACCAATATATTATTGAATCAAACCATTTTTTTTCAGTGTAACCAAATATGCTTTAGTAAATCGTTGCTGCGAAAAAAGATACAGGATGTATCAAATTTAAATTATTTTTTTCTGTTGTTTGCAATAACTCAACAACCTCGTTTCTAAAGGCAAAAACATATTTTTTCTACTACCGTACGTAAAGTTAAACTTTACGCCATAGGGATTTAAATCAAACAGATAAAAATTGCCAATAATAATCATATCTTATTTTTGAAGGTCAAAAACTGGTCATTTATATTTTATATAGTCCATTTATTTACTGTCAGTAGGTATATTATTATAAAATATGCCTACTTTCAGTGTCCTTTAACAATAATGTTAGAATTATTTATAATATTAACGTTTCATTTATATTTTGAGGTTTTTGAAAAGTGTCACTCATTTAAAATGAGGTTGCCATGGGGTATTGCGATTTTTAAACAACTACCATGCTATTTCACTTTACGCACTAGGACGTAAAGTAGATTGTTTATATTTCAATGTATACATATATTTTTTGGTAACCGTTTCGGTAGTAATTTTTTAAATATTCTTTTAAAAATATCTTTTTGAATTTAATTAATGTATTTATAATTTACATAAGTTTAATTAGTATTATCTAAACCTACGACCAAGCTTTTAACTTTGTGGGGTTATAAATGTTTAGTATTAAATTAATTTTATTGTGTTTTGGCTTGAAATAATAATAAACATTATTAATAAGTTTCACACAATAATTTTGCCTTTTTTCTGATGAATCAAGTTTCGCAAATAATGCGATGTTCAACTGGCAGAACGTAAGATACTGGTCCCAACAAAGATTAGTTAGACAAGGGAGGTTTCAGGATTTGAGATAAATGTATGGGCAGATATTTATGGAACGCGAATCACTGGCCCAATACCTATTCTTCCAAGGTACGTTGACAGGACCAAGATGTCTCGAATTCTTACAAAATCAAAGGCAACAAGTTCCTCTAGCACAATACCGATTGTTGTATTTCCAGCAAGACGGAGCACCGTCCCATAGCAGCCGCGTTGTTAGGGATTATCTCAATGAAGCTTATGGCCCACAACTTATTTCAAACCAGGGTTTCATTAGGTGGCCTGCAAGGTCACCTGATCTAACCCCATTAGACTTCTTTCTTTCGGGTTATATCAAGGGACAGGTCTACAAAACTCCCGTTATATGACCATCGAGGATCTCGAATTGAGAATAAGAAAAGTTTTTAATAGTATCACTCCACTAACTTAATAGTTTACTACGAACACCTAAAGAGAAACATATAGAGAACATTGTTAAGAGCAAAAGATCAGGATATTTTAATGAAAATATAAATAACCTATGTAATAAACTAAAACCTATTTTGCTCTTACAACATTGAAATCAAATTTCCACCAAACCTACCTTATTAATATGTATTATGCATATGTATATCCCATATTGACCTGTAATATTGTCATATGGGGCCAAGCTACTAACATCAATAGAATTTTTGTAATACAAAAACGAATCTTACGACTAATTTTTAACATTGGATTTAGAGACTCTTGTAGAGAAATTTTCAAAAATAACAATATATTACTTGCATATACATATATAAATTACTGTGCCATGTATTTTTACACTTTAGTGATTTCAAAAAAAACAACGAGGTACATTTGTATCCAACGCGTAAAAACGAAAACATTCACATAGAAAACTTTTACTACATGCAATACAAAAAATCACCAAAATATGCTGGGGGCAGCTTTTATAACCTACTGCCTGCTGATATAAAAAGTTCCTTAACCTATACAATATTTAAACGGAATTTAAGAGACTATTTGAACATACGCTGCTTCTATTCAATAAATGAATACATTCTACAAAATCGGTGACCAATAATGCAATTTTTAATATAATTTTAAACAATTTTTTATACAATCCTACCTTTCTACATACATACATTAGATTATTTTATTGCTTAGCGTTAAGTTTGTATCGTGATTTTTATTTTTTATAATCAATACTTTAGTGTATCTAAGAAATTTTTATTGTGTGTGTATTTTTATTGACCTATCTTATATCTATATGTAAATAGCAACAAAAGACCAATAAAGAATCTAATCTAATCTATTCAATAAAGTGATACGATTGCCTAAACGTTAGTTACCATTATAAAGAATGTTTATAAAGGTTGTGGAAACATTCTCGTTACTCGATCAAAATGCACATAAGGCCTATAAGGGGTTTATAAGGAGTTATATAAAGACAACGGTTACCTATATCTTTAGCACATTGTTGTTATAAGAGTAACCCTCATAGACTCCGCCATTTAAGCGCTTCAAGGGGTATATAGAGGTAATTGAAACGTCATCAACAATTTATATTACCAAGTTTATAATTTGATGATGGTGATATTTCGAGAAGCTTTATAAAACAAAACTTATTCACTGGGCTACGAAAATAACATATTCACTCCCTAGATCGGTTCATCAAATAAAATATATGTTTGTTCTCATAAACATGCACTAATTAACGTACAATTGAGGGCTGAATTAATTAACATGTTCCACATTCACCGAATAATCCATCATCGATGACATGCCAGTAGTTTATCTTATTGTAAATTGTCAGAAACATATGCGCATTCGAAATGCAGGCATTGCCCAGAGCAAAATAAACTGCCACTCAAAATCGTTATTACAGTATTGGAGCGATTAGACAAAAAGAATGAGTCTTTATCCAGCGATTAGGCCAGCACATAGGGCGTATATTTTCTGGATGTAAATGTACGTTTTAAATTGCAATTCGATTTGGTTAGAACAAATTGTTACAGAGGATAATCGATACATAACAATGCCTTTGTGAGGGCGTACACGGTACACGGATGCGTTTTAACATTGTGGTATACATTTCGGCGCCCGGGGTCATGATATTGGTCAATTTCAAGATAGCCGACTAATAACAAGCAGTTGCCGTTTCCAATTATAATCTGAGGTTCTTAGAAAAAATGCTCCTTTTAGTTTTCTATTTATGCTCTACGTCATGTGTTGTTTGTCTGTAGCCTTTGTCTTTTTTAGCTGTTCGAACCCATCGATGTCCAGTTTAATTCTTCTCCTGTCAGTTGTTTTTCTATTTTCTCGCAGTATTTCTTCCAGAAGTCTTCGTGCTGTAGTAGAGAGCTATTCCAAGTACTGTGTGGTGTTTTGTTGTTTCGTTTAGTCTCTTCTTTTATTTTCCGTTTTCCGTATAAGATCTTGTGGTTAGTATTGACTTCTGCTGTCCTTTTTGCTTTAATGTTCTTGATCCTTTTTCTTATCTTCTACCAGGCAGGGTTGAAAGAAAAAGTTTTTTTCATTTTAAACAACATTTTCAATACTTTAAATGGTATGTTTAAAACAGGTTAAAAACGTTTAAAACTCACTTAGACCATTCTGAAGCCACCATTTTATTATTTATTTTAGAAACACCAATTTTGTAAACAGCGACCTCTAAAACACTTGTTTGAATATTTTCAGGCGAAGACGAGCCAAAATAAGGGAAATTTTTCAAGTTATAATATTTTTAAAATAGAAAGAGAAGAAACAAAATATATAAACATATACATAAGGAATGCAAATATATATAAAGAAATAACAACGATTTTGTTAAATGTATATTTACACCACAGAAGAAAAAAGGTAAAAAGCAGAAAAGCGGATATAATAATGAGCTTTCATAAAAGCGTAGGTTTATTTTCAATTAACCACTGGCGAAGTTTTATTTTTGAGGACTTTTTATATATTATTTGCTTTAATTCGGGTGGTAGAAGATTGTACACTTTTATACCAATGTAGTGGTACACTCTCTGTCCAATGGTCTTACCTTTTTTTGGGTAATAATAGATTTTTTTGTGTTCTGTGTCTTATATTATGTACATGTGAGATACAATCCGTTATTAATTTGTGTTATGACATATTTGTTAACGCAGTTAAATAAAAAAGGTTTCTTACGTCACATATTTTGGTATGTTTAAAAAGCTCCTCAGTTGACAACCTTGCCGGAAAATTAAAAATGACTTTGAGTATTCGTTTTTGTAGGACTTCCAGAGGTTTTATTACATTTGAGTATGCTCCACCCCAGCCAATAATACCGTAAGTAAGCAGTGATTGTACTAACGCATAGTAAACGGATTTAAGTTCGTGGATACTCAAAATATACTTTAATTTGAAACATGTAGGATAGCGATCTCAACTTCCTGACTAAGTTTTCAATGTGGTGGTTCCATCTCAAATGATTATCTACAATTATTCCAAGATATTTAACATATTCTGAGTTTTCCAAATTCCATATAGTATTCCCATGTTTGAGTTCAACATCGATAGTTGTAACTCGAAAATGGAATATACATTGTTTTATTTAAGTTAATCGTTAGCAGGTTGTTATCAAACCATTTTGTTATTTTGTTTAAATCTTCCTTTATTTTTTTATTTATTTCAGCCCAAGTCTCCCCTTCCACGAATAGTACAGTGTCATCAGCATATGATACTATGTCTCCGTAACAGTCTAGATTAAGAAGATCATTTAGATATATTATGAATAAAATAGGTCCCAAAACAGTTCCTTGTGGGATACCAAATGTTATTTTTTGTTTATCACTGATATTGGTCCCTATTTTTACCGATTGATATCTGTTTTCCAAGTAGCTGCTAAGTAACTTGAAAGTCTGTCCCCGTATTCCTATATTTTGGATTTTGCGTAGAAGTAATTCATGGCTTACCGTGTCGAAAGCTTTTGCCAAGCCAATGAAAACTCCTGCACATGGTTTGGCTAAGTCTAAACAATTATAAATTTTTTTCGTTAAATTGGCTATTGCATCATTGGTTGACATGTTCTTACGGAAACCATATTGCTTCTTAGACATTAAGTTGTAACGTTCCATGAAACTAACTAGCCTGGTTTTTAATGCTTTTTCAAATATTTTAGCAACATTGGATAACAAACTAATGGGCCTGTAATTATAGCTATAAACATTTCCTTGTTTGGTCGATATTTAGCCTGCGACCTTATGGTAGTCATTTTATTGATTAAATTATTATTATTTTATCTTGTAATTATTTGATCAGAATCTACCAGTAAATACTATAACTTATAAATATGTCTTATATATACTTAGTTACATTTATGAGAATTCATGCAAGAGAAGTTCAGTATGCAGTTAACATTTGAAACGTTTGCTGGGAGGCAGCGAATATATTTTTTCTATTTAACTTAGATTTGTTTGATGCTGCAGTTTCCCAGTTCATATTCCTATTTTGCATTTTCTACTGTGTCCTCGTTTTGTTTGAGTTAGCTACCCTACTTTGTTGTCATTCTCTTAGTTTTCATTTTAAAAGCGTTATAAGAAAGTTCTGAGGGACCTGACAACTAAATTGGAACAATTACAAATAATATAAGTACTTGCCTTTTGAGAATCTCGTAAGAATATAGTATAGGATTGTGCAGATAACTTACACTCTGGGAGATTAATGTTGAGTGAGATAACAAAAGAACTTCCTAACAGTAGTTATACAGTACCAATATGAGCGCAATTCAAGGTCAAGCTGGAGCTGCGGCTGTAGCTGTGACGTCAGCACGCCTGCAGCCCCGCGGGGGGTGCGCAGGTGATGGATGATAGATCCTATGATCTAGGTTCTAGTGTGAGGTGAGATAATGCTAGATGATAGATCCTATTATCTAGGTTGTAGTGTGAGGTGGGATCTTCTTAGATGATAGGTGATAGGACCTAATGGGAGGGGGGAGATGGGAGATCCAATCCCCGAGCTTAGATAAGAGATTATATCTAAAAGGACGTGGCTGAGAGTATACAGGGTGTGTCTAAAATAAGATGGCTGCCGTTTATTGACTAATAGTATTGTATGTTTACGTTAGTGGGCGTTAAGAAAATGGCTACTGACGTCCATCATTGAGATTAAATAGACAAGTCTTATAATTATGAGATAAATATTCATTTACTTCTATATGTTAAGATTTCAATGTAAAACTGTGACCAAATGCAGAGACGTTATCGGATTCCAGGAAATTGTTAATGTAAATAAATGCGACTGCCTACGGCTATATGTATATTTAAAACGTGATTAATTACCTTTAGATAACTACAGCGGCTAGATCAAAGGAAATATCGAGACCCAATATAAACGCTTTTCAGACAAGTCTCTTTAGCCCGAGTTTTATATAAGATAAATATTCATTCGCTTCTCTACGTTTAGATTTCAATTTAATAAGAATATAATGCAGAGCTGTTATCGGATTCCGAGAAATTGTTAATGTAAACAAATGAAATCATTTCTGATAGTCTCCTAACATAAGATAGGTATACGGTAAAGATGCATGCGAAGAATTTTGTGTCTTACAATACATGGTTTCTTATGGGAATATGTAGCCACCCCGCAGCGATATAGCAATTTAACATTGTTTTATATGTAAAAGACGAACAGATTATGAAAATTCGGGGGCCTTTTAGAAATCGTTCACTGCAAAGTCACGTGACCCTCGGCCGCCGAGTATAAAAGCAGCGTCATCTCCCCACCTCGATCATTAGCTGTTTATCTCTCGCGGTGAACGGTTGTCTAATTGAAACAGTATGTCGTCTACCGAGACCGTATCTAAACTCAGTACTGATATAATTAATTTAACTAAAAAATCATTGCTGCTCTTAAAGACCGATGATGAAATCGACCAACATATTTCGATAATTAATAGCAATATTAAACTAGTAGCCAAGGCAATTAAAATCAAAATTCATATCGATAATAAAGGTGAAAATATATTTAAATTGGAAAATAATTTAGCGCTTTTAAAATACTACCGAGAGCAATTGAAAAAATTAAAATTAAAAAATAAAATATTAGGCGGTTCCTTAAAGCCGCCAGCACGAAAATATTTAGTATATCAAGAGGTAGAATCTTGTTTTAAAAATCGTGTTAAGTCCGGTATAATAACTAACGTACAAATTAAAGAACCGGTATTATTTTTTAAAAAAGCGTTTAGGAGCTTCTCTATTCAAATTAAAAAATGTTTGAAAGATGGACTAATTAAAGTAAATGTTATTTTTGAATGTAACTTCGTACAGCCTACTAATGGCACAGTGGAATTAAAAACTTTTGCTACAAGGAACGCTGTGATAGACTTAAATACGGATTTAAAGGAATGGTATAAAGAAAATGTATCCGAACGGTTATTGAAACATCTAGAAGACTTTCAAGGAAAAGATTCAGGCTGGGCCTTATCGGAAATTATCGGGCTAAGAGTAAATGTTAATAAATATTGTCCTATAACAGTGGGATTATCAACATACGCTGAAATGCCAAGCTTTATAAAAAATAAAATGTGTGTTATTAACGTTAAAAATAATGACGAATATTGCTTCTTATGGTCAGTAGTTTCGGCATTATACCCAGCTAAAAAGGATGGGCAGAGAGTAACTTCATATCCTCATTTTGAGGACGTTTTGAAATATGATGGCATCGAGTTTCCGATGGAATTAAGAAATATTAAAAAATTCGAACTCTTAAATGATATTTCGATAAACGTATACACCGTAGTTAAAAGGGAAGTTTTACCGGTATGTTTAAGTAAATACAGTTATGAACGCGTCGTAAATTTATTAATGATTCCTACGAATTCTGCCGATAATTTTACTGATGCTGCGCAATATCATTTTGCTTGGATAAAGAATATGTCTCGATTATTAAATAAACAACTATCTTCAGACGGACATCGAGTATTTATTTGCAACCGATGTCTTAATCATTTTACAACTCAAGAACTTCTAGACCGGCATTCAAATGATTGCAATTCGAAAACTAATACATGCAAAATTGAATTACCCGGCGAGGATGAAAAGTTTTTAAAATTTAAAAATTACCGATATAAAGAAAGGGTACCGTTCGCTATTTATGCCGATTTCGAATGTATCTTAGAGGACTGTGATGCTAACACGAATCAAAATACGCAAAATTACCAGAAACATACGGCTTTTAGCGTCGCGTATTACTTAAAATGTTCCTATGATGACAGTCTATCACAATTTAAAATGTACCGAGGCGCCGACTGTCAGTACTGGTTTGTTAAAGAACTTGAAAAAATTTCAGACCGAGTTAATGTAATCATGTCCGACATAAAACCTATGGAATCGTTAAACGAGACACAAAAAAATGAATTCGATCTCGCGCAGGTCTGTCATATCTGTGAGAGGCCCTTCAAAGAGACGGACATTAAAGTAGCCGATCACAATCATTTAACTGGGTACTATAGGGGACCGGCGCATATGAGATGTAACATTAATTATCAAGATAGTCACGTGATTCCGGTTATATTTCATTGTTTATCAGGTTACGACGGCCACCTGATAATCAAACAGCTAGCAACGGCATTTGACGGACAAATTTCATTATTACCGATTAATAAGGAAAAATACATTTCTTTCACTAAACGAGTTAAAGATACGAAAATTAAACTGAGATTTATTGATTCGTTTAGGTTTATGGCAGACAAAATCGAAAAACTAGCTTCCTATCTCGACGATGAGCAGAAACGAATCACTAAATCGTACTGTAATAATGACGAACAATTTCAATTATTAACGCGGAAAGGTGTTTTTCCTTATGATTATTTAAATTCTTGGGAAAAATTAGACGAGACATCTCTACCGGCTAAAGAAGAATTTTACAGTAAACTGACTGACGAAAACATAACAGAGGACGATTATAACCACGCTATGAATATCTGGAATAAATTCGATATTAAGACATTAGGAGAATATTCCGATATATATTTAAAAACAGATGTATTACTGCTAGCTGATATATTTGAAAATTTCCGCGAGACATGCATACAGACGTACGGACTTGATGCTTTAAATTATTATACTGCTCCGGGACTGGCATTCGACGCGATGTTAAAAATAACTAAAGAAAATTTAGAGCTTCTCACAGACATTGATATGATACTGATGATTGAAAAAGGCGTGAGAGGCGGTGTAGCGCAGGTATCTAACAGATATTCGAAAGCTAACAACAAGTACATGGGGGATGCGTTTAATCCCGACGAAAGAGAGACTCACATCATGTACTTTGACATCAATAACATGTATGGAGCCGGGATGTCTGTTCCGCTACCTACAGGTGCTTTCGAGTGGGTACCCGTCGAACAATTTTATGCCTTAGATATTCCAAATTTATCGGACGAGTCAGACATCGGTTATATTTTGGAAGTAGATATCGAGTATCCACTTGAATTACATGAGCTACATAAGGATCTCCCGATGTGTCCAGAACATATGGTGCCGCCCGGTTCAAAACATTCAAAATTAATGACCACTCTGTTAGATAAAACGCGATATGTAATGCATTATAGGACTTTAAAAAAATGTTTAGAACGTGGATTAAAACTCAAGACGGTACATAGAATTTTAAAATTTAAACAGTCACGGTGGCTAAAGAAATACATTGATTTAAATACGGATTTACGAAAACAGGCAAGTAACGAGTTTCAGAAAAATTTCTATAAGCTAATGAACAATGCGGTGTTCGGAAAGACAATGGAGAATGTCCGCAAGCACAAAGATGTTAAATTGGTAACTAAATGGGAGGGGAGATATGGTGCCAAGTCTCTGCTCGCGAAACCGAACTTTCACAGTTCGACTGTCTTCGGCGAGGATATGATTATTATTGAAATGAATCGACTAAAAATTAAATTCGATAAGCCAATATATGTGGGGTTCGCCATTTTAGATCTTTCAAAAATTATTCTTTACGATTTTCATTATGATTATATTAAAAAAGAATTCGGTGAGCAAGCCAAACTACTTTACACTGACACAGACAGTTTAATTTACGAATTTAGCGACGTTGATATATACAAGTACATTAAAAAAGACATCCATCAGTTCGACACATCGGATTATCCTGTAGACAATGTCTACGGAATACCTCATGCAAATAAGAAGGTACTAGGCGTAATGAAAGACGAATGTCAAGGGCGCGTAATGACAGAATTCGTAGGACTCCGTGCAAAAATGTATAGTTATAAAGTGGAGGGTGTGTCGGTAAATAAAAAAATCAAGGGTCTCTCGCGTTCGGTAATCAGAAAAATTACATTTGAAGACTTTACGAATTGTCTATTTAATAAAGAAATTTTGACCAAAGAGCAGCGATTAATTCGATCAAAGAAACATGAAATATATACTATCAAACAGAATAAGGTGGCACTCAGTCCGTATGATGATAAAAGAATTATAAATTATATAAATACCGATACGAAACCTTGGGGATATAATTTCCAACAAGTCTCGGCTCGTCAGATGACGTCATCGACGCAGTGAAGCGCTTGGCAGTAGCCGTTCGGATTCATTTACTTTAGAGACTTTGATCGCGATGGACGGGTTAGAAAAAGAATTGCAGTACAAGCTTGTACTTATCACTCGCGACATATATGAGAGGTACATTCAAAATGCATTGAATCGGGGTAATTATCAATTAGTTCATAAAATTTTAGAAAAGATTGTTATACCGGACAAAGCTTTATACTGGATGGCTTTAAGAGATAGTTCTAATTTCGATTTAATGAAAAAAATATTTACGAAAAAACTTCAAAACGATATTTTTATTCAACAGTTGGAATATATTTTCCAAAGAGAATGTATTACTCACCTTACCGTGTATCGATTACGAGAAGTAATTAACAGACATTATCCCGCCGCGAATAATAGTTATTTTAGAATTTTTTTAGAAGAATTATTAACGTGTAATGATGATTATATGTCAATTGATTTTTATTCGAAATCGTACCCGGCTAAAAATATTTCTGATAATTATAAAAGTATTGATTGGTCGATTAATAAAGCATTTTGCGAGGCAGCTTACTTTACACAATACGAATTTCTTGAAATTTTGTTTCGAGTAATTGGTAGGAATAATATACATTTCAAATTAGATATTAATTTCAATGAAGAGCATAAGCAGCTAATAAAATGGCTGGAGGATAATATATCCAAAGGTCGCTCTGGGCAGCCGACTGGTTGGAGCTCTGGTCCAGACAGCGGGCACTGGCCATCCACTACCTTAGAAGATTATGTTAAGACGCTTGACATAGTTCGTCTACATTTTTTGTAATTAGTATTAAAGTATTGTAATATAAATATTTTACATTTAATAAATTAAATTATTTATAAAATGGGTGTTTTTATTTCCTAATACCTATCCTGACATGATGATCATGAGAGAGGCAGGTGAGACAGCTTGAACAGCTCCAACAGCTCGAACAGCTCCAACAGGTGTAACAGGTACCGTACCTGTTACACCTGTTGGAGCTGTTGGAGCTGTTGGAGCTATTGGAGCTGTTCAAGCAGCCCATATACATATACATATACGTGTATTATATATGGGCTGTTTGAACAGCTCGAACAGCTCCAACAGCTCCAACAGCTCGAACAGGTGTAACAGGTACGGTACCTGTTACACCTGTTGGAGCTGTTGGAGCTGTTGGAGCTGTTGGAGCTGTTCAAGCAGCCCATATACATATACATATACATGTAATATATAGGGTCAGTTTCAACAGCTCGAACAGCTCCAACAGCTCCAACAGGTGTAACAGGTACCGTACCTGTTACACCTGTTGGAGCTGTTGGAGCTGTTCGAGCTGTTCAAACAGCCCATATACATATACATATACATGTATTATATAGGGTCAGTTTCAACAGCTCGAACAGCTCCAACAGCTCCAACAGCTCGAACAGGTGTAACAGGTACGGTACCTGTTACACCTGTTGGAGCTGTTGGAGCTGTTGGAGCTGTTCAAGCAGCCCATATACATATACATATACGTGTATTATATATGGTCAGTTCCAACAGCTCGAACAGCTCCAACAGCTCCAACAGCTCCAACAGGTGTAACAGGTACGGTACCTGTTACACCTGTTGGAGCTGTTGGAGCTGTTGGAGCTGTTCGAGCTGTTCAGACACTTAATAAGTATGAGATGCTATCAACTCATTGAAATAAAAAAAAGATTATTAATAACATTTTTTATTAATATAAAAAAAAATACAATTAAAATTGTGTAGAATTAATAAAATAATAAAAACACTGGTCTGGCTATCCGGCGGGAGGGCAGATCGTATGTTAATTAAAAAAAGAAATTTATTGGTCTCGCCGGCTGACAGATCGACTTCTCCAAATCTCCGAAGAAATTCTGAGTTCAATGGAGTCTGTAACAATTTAAAAAAATATCTATAAGTATTGAGTTATACGAAACAGAAAAAATATTTTAAATACCTTTCATGATGTCGGCTAAGAGCATCAGCCGGGGCATCTCCTGTGGTGGTGGTGGTGGTGGCGGTTGCGTTACGGGGTCCTGGGGCTGAGGCAGCCCCAGGTACCTCCAGCCCTCCGGTGGGACTTGGCACATCGAACATTGGCATATATTGCCCGCTATCAGCTCTCTAAGCCCCGTTTGATTGTGCATCTTTGCAACGTCTAACTGATCACCGCGCTCTGACTCGAGGCGAGAGCTCTCCCCCCACTTCTCTCTCTCTCTGCCCCCCACCCCGCTCGTCATTCATACACGCACACATGTATACAGAAATAAAAGCCAGTATAGTTAGCATAAATTTGTTTATTCAAAATCCTCATCTTTATTTACAATATACCACTGATATATCGAGTAGACATTCTGCCTAGAGCAGCGTAAATGATTATTAATATGTTTATGACAATGATATTCTAAATTATTTAACATTAAACTATTCATATTATTACAATTATATAAGTCTATAATATTATTATTATTAGACAGATAATGCTGAAGCCATCGCTTCTTTTCCAGTCCCTTGACATAAACTTTTGCTTCTCTCTCAAGTACGTGGCCGTCGATGAAGTCCTGCAGGTCGCCGTACCGGAGATTATCATAAGGCGTGGACCATTGGAGGCCGTGCACATGATCAGTTATCCAATTAATTTGCTTCTGAATGTTGTGTGTAAGAAGCCCGTAACTAACAGTCGGTTTAATTATCCGATGTACACACGAGACATCGGTAATATTAAAAATTGAAATTTCTTTACATGTAAAAGCTAACTCCTTTTTATGCTGGAAGCCCTGCACGTCTATTATATACATATTAGTATGGACGAACTATACTGGTTAAAGGATTGTAATAAATCAATCTATCATGAATTATAAGACAATATGCAGCAGTGTCTTTCGGAATATTTTTATTAGTGCTAAATTCCAGCCTAATGTCCACCGCACTCGACTTTACAACCTCATTCTAACACGACCAGTCGATAACTACCAGAGGAGCTTTTCAAAATTTATCATCTTCGTGGATTTTATTTCCACTTTTAACGTATTTTTATTGGATACTATAGAAATATGACCATCGTTACCATGATTCAGAATAAAATGCTTTCTTACGTAATTATTTATATCTTCTATTTCATACGAGCCCTCCGGAATTTTTATAAACTTATCGTCTGTATCATAATATATATGATTATTTGTAGCGTCTATGTTCGGTATGGAGTTATACGCCTCGAAATTTATTAAAGCAAGCGAATATTCAGCGCCGTCTTCAAGGTCTATGGGTGGGGAAAAGTGCGCGGTTAAATTAGATGATTTGCCGGATAATGTAAACGTACAAGACATGTTGCGGCTTCAAGGTTAGCTCTGAGAATGAACGTGACTTAAAAGCATGACGCATTATATAGAAATTGTAAACACAGATGTCCACAATTTACTGTGTCATAAGACTGATACTGCTTGTGATTGTATTCAATAGAACAATTTAAATATTTTATTAATTCGAGAGGAGGCTGTAAATTACCAAAACTATCATAATAAACGGCTTTCGAACCGTTCTTAAAGTATGCAGTCCAATGAGTACCATTACCGCTATCACTATCCAAGTTCACAATGCCCGTCTCAATTTTATGTACGCGTTTAGGTAGTCGGTCTCGCATAAATATTCCTCGAAAATTAGGTATATTTAACATCTTAACATATTTTTTCAGATCCACGTCGGTGAGCGCTCGATTTGGTAATTTTACTAGTCACTTGCTGTTGGTGTTTTTATTCATGTATAGTCCAAGTCCCGTTCGATAGGGACGAAGATAGAGTCCCTTACCGAGGGCGATACTCTCCATAGCCTGATTGTGACGTTTAGATTCTTTAAGCTGGGAGGATGCCGCCTGAGAATCTCTTACAGCTTTCGCTATACCTGCAGATCCACCGGCTAGCGCTCCCAGAGCACTAAGTCCAGCAAATATTGGTATTAGCGGTAGAACGCCACCCGTCTTCGGTATAGGAATAACGCGAGCAGCCATCGGTGATATTTTTTTATCTTTTTTAATACGCTGTACTGCACGAGAGGCCTTTTTAATAGCATCTCCGACAGAGGGAGCTCCACGTACTAGTTTACGAATTTTATTGGATATTTTTTTAAACGTCATCGTACCGCCACATTTTCTTTTTTTACATCCCAAGCCTAATTTAACTTTAGCACTCATGATGCCTGCTACACCGGCTGCTGCCGCTCTTTCTCCGATGGACGAATCCCTAGCAAATACACGCTTCAGAGCACGTTTTGCCAATTCTTTATCGGCAATATGCCGTCCTTTCACATCATTGACTTTAGAATATTGTATGTCGTGGTCACGACACGCCTCATCTAGACCATTAATTCCGCGATCTCCTCGCGCCAGTCTTTTTTCTAATTTAGTACCCGGGCCGCAGAAACGATAGCCAGGGATATGGGCTTCGAAAGGTAATTTATTTATGAGAGTGTTTACAGCCATGTTACCTCTATCACATGTAATAGTAGACTGAGGTGTTACAGGTGATCGAAAGCTATTTATACTTAAACTCCTGGTGGAAATACCTCAGTGTCAATCATGCGTTTCATCAAGACAGGTAACAGTCTGAAAATCGATAATCTCGATTTCGATAGTCATGTGAAAAAAGATAGTAGACATGGTCCTCTGTTACCCGACAGCATCAGGTGTATCATATGCGGACCTTCAAATTGTGGGAAAACAAACATCGTGATAAGCCTGCTGACTCATCCACACGGCTTGCGTTTCAAGAATGTTTACGTCTACTCGAAATCTCTCTACCAGCCTAAATACGAATATCTTAGAAAAGTACTCGGCTCGATCGTGGGATATCATGAATTCAAGGATAGCGATGTAATAATGACGCCTGCGCAAGCTAAAATTAATTCCATTTTTATATTTGATGACGTAGCTTGCAACAATCAAAGTGTGATGCGTGACTACTTTAGCATGGGACGGCATAAACAGATAGACAGCTTCTATCTCTGTCAGACCTATACCCGCATTCCGAAACATCTGATAAGAGACAATGCAAATTTACTGATATTATTCAAGCAGGATGACATGAATCTTAGACATGTATATTCCGATCACGTTAATACCGATATGAGCTTTGAGGATTTCAAACATATGTGCTCGTTATGCTGGAAAGATAAATACGGATTCCTAGTGATTGATAAAGATAGCGATATTAAACATGGCCGATACAGAAAGGGGTTTGACGAGTATATATACCTGTGATTTTACTATCTCAATCAGTTGATAATTACACATGTTATCTGACGCACCTGTCGACATGGACATTACTAATAAAATTATCGAAGCTCGGAAAGCTGTAAAGCGCAAATTAGAGGCACTCAAAATGCACGATCTGCAAATCGAAAAGTCTTTTGCCCCAATCACCGCACCGTTACATTCAATAGCTAAACATATCAAGCTTGAGACGGATGAGAATTTAAACATTAAGAAAAAGTCTGAACCCCCAGAGGATGAAAAAAATATTAATATTACACCGTCACCGTCGATTGTCGACTCTGAAGAAGGCGACCAGTCAGATGAGAAGTATCTTGAGAAATTTAGCGATCTGCCTAAAACATATATATCTGAGATGATGCATGATACTGAAAATACACATGATTTTCGATATGGTGTACGATATAATCCCGAAGAAGATAAATATTATATTGGAAATTCTGCCATTCAGTTTGACGGTGACAATTTAATAATAAATAATAAAGAGTATCAGGGCACTCGCGGTCTTTATGAATTACTATTTAAAAAACGTTCGCATCACTATAACTATGATGATAAGAAACAGTACATTGATATTGTAAAAAGGACTAGCGCACATAAGAGAAATTATGATTCTGAAAAGCAAAAGTCTGGTAGTAAGAGCTGGAAGTACCTGCATATTATTAAACCGATGCTTTACGCTCGCGAACCTCGGCAACGTGCTCCTGGTAAAGTAAAAGGCGGTGAATTAATGATGCAAGTCACCGATAATGCTATTGATTACGTATATTGGGACGATCCTAATGAACTCGTCGATCGTCTTAGGCTTTTGATAGCTTCACAGGAGGCAGGCAATTCAAGTCATACGAATGAAATAAATAGAATTTTAGAGGAACTATTAGAAAGTAAAATAATCGAACCGCTGGATTAATTTAACAGTACGTAAATTATTGTTGAACTGTAAACATGTCTGCTGTAAAAAGAGATATTGTTAATGAAATACATAAGCCGGCTAGAATTAACTTTAAGAGACGAAAAGTCGTAGTTAGAGGTTTAAATGAATTGCTTCAGGCTGACTTAGTCGAAATGATTCCATATGCTAATTACAATAAAAATTATAAATATATTCTCATTGTAATTGATGTTTTTTCAAAGTACGTATGGGCTGAACCAGTTAAATCTAAATCTGGCGTAAATGTTACTCGAGCTATGGAAAAAATATTAGTCGCAGATAAACGAATCCCCGTCAATTTACAGACTGATAATGGAACCGAATTTTATAATATTAATTTTCAAAAATTAATGAAAAAATATAAAATTAATCATTATTCTTCGTATAGCACTAAAAAATGTTCAGTAGTCGAACGCGTAAATAGGACTATAAAATCTATGATGTATAAAGAATTTAGTATAAATGGTTCTTTTCGGTGGTATAATTTACTTGCTGATATTATTAAGAAATATAATAATACTAGGCATAGTACCATCGGCATGAAACCTGTAGATGTAAATAAAAAGAATGAAAAAATACTCTTGAAATCCGTTTACAATTATCCTACAATTACATACACGCAATTACCTAAATTTAAAATTAACGATCATGTGAGAATAAGCAAGTACAGAGGCGTGTTCGATAAAGGTTATACTCCTAATTGGTCTAATGAAATATTTACTATTTCAAAAATTAATTATACCAGCCCCATAACATACTTACTGACCGATGCACAGAAACAGCCAATAGAAGGATGCTTCTATACTGAAGAACTGCAGAAGGTTAAACATTCAGACGTGTATCTCGTTGAGAAAGTTTTAAGGAAGAAAGGAAATAAGGTTTTCGTTAAATGGCTTGGATTTGACAGTTCCCATAACAGTTGGATTGAAAAAAGTAGCATTGTTTAATTTTTATGCACTTATATTAATTATTATTATTATTATTATTATTATTATTATTATTGCTATTATTTTTATAGGTTATGTATTCCATGTACATATATAAGCTTTATTACTGTATTATGCGTTCAGATAAATAAAATATATTATAAAAATTAAATTATTTTTTTATTTTTCGTCTGGGGTGGCTTTATTTTTTAAGATTTAATTTTTTTGATTGCATATTTGAATTCAGCATTAAAAAACACATAAAATGTAGCATGAACATTTTCGTTACAATAAACTTGAAAAATATGAATTTTTTCATTTTTTGCCTGGGCTGGCTTTATTTTTTAAGATTTAATTTTTTTGATTGCATATTTAAATTCGACATTAAAAAAGACATAAAATGTAGCATGAACATTTTCGTTACAATAAACTTGAAAAAAAATCTGAATTCTTCATTTAATTAGGAAATGGGTAATAATAGTCAACCATTTTTTAAATTAATTTATTAATACATATAAGAAAGAGGTTACATGTTTTGTGATATAATAACAGAATATTTATGTTCAAGTACTGGATTAATTATTTGAGCGTATCGTAATATTTTAATTTGAAAACGATCTCGATCGCGGGCGTCTTGCATCCAGTTACCACATCTAGCAGTTCTATGGGCATAGCTCCAATGGTAAATGTGATGAATTTTAACGTCCTCGCTGAACTGAACTGTTCTTGGACTTCTTCGGCTGGATACTGACATGTTGAAATGTACGTAAAACTTCAACGTACTTAACGTCTTCTCCGAGTAATTTTAAATTGTTTATAAAGTGCTGTAACCTCTTCTTATATGTTTCGGGATCCATCTTTAGGACTCGATGAATTCAATGTTAGTGGTCGTGCCTGCTAGCCCTCTATATACCAAGTACACTTCTTTTAGTATAATGGTTTGTTGTAGCGTTACCATATCATCATCAGAAATAATGCGTGAGTATCTGGCTGGTAGACTCACTTTACAATTTTCGAGGATTACTTGGACCTGGATACCATACGAAAGTGAAAGTGCTTTATATATATCTAGCACTTTATATTTTCTATCGACTTCCAGCTCATAGATTTTCATGAACGGCGTGACATGAGCTTCAACATTAATTTTTGCGAAAGACATTGCTGCTGCTGCTGCTTGTATATATCGACTTTAAGATTGTGAATGAATGCAGCGATCTCAGGTCTTTACTTTTATGCTGTATTCCACCCCCACTTTTCGTATCGTGTAAGCAGAAAAATATGAGAAAAAATATGATGATTTCATTGTTTACATTATTTCTCTCCAAACCCTGAGACGCTCCTTATAATAGATCACGTGACTTATTAGTCATTGTATTATAACCGCCGGATGCTGTTATCTAAAGACAATTAATCACGTTTTAAATATACATATAGCCGTAGACAGTCGCATTTATTTACATTAACAATTTCCTGGAATCCGATAACGTCTCTGCATTTGGTCACAGTTTTAACATTCAAATATAAAATTTACGTATTGAAGTAGATGAATATTTATTTCATATATAAGACTTGTCTATTTAAACTCAATGATGGACGTCTGTAGCCATTTTTCTTAACCTCTAACGCCCTCTAACGTAAACATGCAATACTATTCGCCAATAACTATAAACAATAAACGGCAGCCATCTTATTTTTATTACTAGATACACCATATCACTAGTACACCTTATATACTTATTTTTATTACTAAATACACCCTGTATACTTCTTTTATTACTAGATACATCCTATATACTTCTTTTATTACTAGATACATCCTATATACTCTTAGCCACGCCCTCTTAGATATAATCTCTTATCTTTAGCTATAATCTAATATCTAAGCTCAGGGATTGGATCTCCCCCCTCCCATTAGGTCCTATCACCTATCATCTAAGAAGATCCCACCTCACACTACAACCTAGATAATAGGATCTATCATCTAGCATTATCTCACCTCACACTAGAACCTAGATCATAGGATCTATCATCCATCACCTGCGCACCCCCCGCGGGGCTGCAGGCGTGCTGACGTCACAGCTACAGCCGCAGCTCCAGCTTGACCTTGAATTGCGCTCATATTGGTACTGTATAACTACTCCTAACTTTTTAGCTGTATGCCAGTAACAACTTTGTAATAACAGAAGACGAATATCCATTAAGCAAGTAAATTATGTAGTTTTTAAGGAACAACAAAAAGCCTCTGCCTAGGGAATCACTACTTCCACATCCAAATTTCCGGTGGGGACGGTAGTGCATTTTTTTTAGGCATTTGGTTCTTGTACACTCTGAATCACAATTTAATTTTTTTACAAACATCAAATCACAATTTTATTTTCCATCTTTAGTAATGGGGGTGGGGGTGGCTGATGTCGAAACAAATTTTAAGCCCTTTTGTTCTTGTACACATTACACATACCAAATCACAATTTTATTTTTTTACCTCCTTTAATAATGGGGAGGTGGTGGATGATATTATATTTCAGGCCTTTAGTTCTTGTACACACATTAATTTACAATTTTATTTTCTTTAATAATGAGGTGGAGGTAGTAATGGGGGTGGCTGATGTCAAGACAAATTTTGAGACCTTTGGTTCTTGTACACACCTAAATCACATTTAATAAAGGGATGGAGGTGGTAATAATGGTGGTGATGGTTTGGCTGATGGCAAAAAAATTTGGAGCCCTTAGCTTCTTGTGCATACACCATATCCCAATTTTATGGACTCTTGTTTGCTTTACCCCAACTCTTCAGAGGAATAAAATCAATATATAATCTAGTTCCAGATTTCGCAATAATACATAGCCGTTCCAGAGTAATCGTGTGCACAAAAAAAAGGTACAGACAAACAGACAGAAATTCATTTTTATTGCTCAAACTTAAAATCTCGATGTTTCATGACGTACTAAACCTACTTAAGAAAAAAAAATCTACGATTACTAACCACTACTACCTACTACTTTGCAATACACGAGTTCGACAGTCTTAGTTTGTCAGTTATTTAAGATGGTTTATATTTTGGTACAAAGACTAAAAATGATATTCGTTGCGTTTCTAGAATTACTGGAATTTTTAAAGAAAAACAGCAAAAAAAGTAATACACAATGTAATCGATGTTGGAACTTGAATCCACGTTGAACATAAGAACTTTGTTTGTTAACATACATTGTTTATTTCAAATAAGTTGTTGTAAGTAGACTGTAACTTGTGCATCCCCATATTGACTTGGGAATACTGACTAAAAAATTGCATAATCGACACACACACACACACATCGTATAATAGACGTTCAGTGGAAGTATAGTGACGACAAAAATTTTTTTATCGTTCAAATAGGCTTAGAATGTCATGAAACGTTGTCTGTCTGTCGGTCTGTCTGTCTGTAACTTTTTTGTGCGCACGTTTCCTCTGGAACCGTTTAAGATATTGACTTGAAATTTGGTACACATATGTACTTTAACGAGATCTGGAACTAGATTATATTTTCATCTTGTTCCGTCGAAGGGTTGGGGGGTAAATTGGGGTAAATTTGGGGTAAATAGGTAAATCAAGCAGGTAAGAGTCCACAAAATTGGTATTTGATATACAAGAGAAGCTAAAGTCTTAAAAAAATTTTTGGCATTAGCTACCCCTACCCCATTATTAAACGGGATGAAAAAAATTGTGATTAAGTGTGTGTACAAGTACCAGAAACCTCAAAATATTTTTTACTTTATCCACCCCCACTACCACCCCTTATCACCACCCCCACCCCACTTCCGATGTGGGGTATCGTTTTATGGTTTTTTTTAGGTAGAGAATTTAAAACATTATATTATTAAAGTTCCATAAACAATTATTTCCACATACAAAGTTTTTTCGATGTGAGTGACTTGGATAGAGAATCTGGATGTGGAAGTAGTGATTCCTTGGCCAGCGGTTTTTCGTGTAGATCATATGTCTAGATGTTATATTATATATGTCTACGTCTTTGCCAAATAATTGTATATTATATAATTAATCTAATTCATAGTAATTATTAGGGATGCATCAGATGTACTGCCCGCGTAGTGGCTCCAGCTAATCGGGCTAGTTTTACCGGATATCCGGTTTCGGCGGATTTATTATTTTTAGTAAATATCAAATATACTTTTTTAAACGTTTAATACAAACCAAACAATATATGTTTCTTAACATAAACCAAAACAATAGATGTACTCTCTCAAACTTATAAATATAACAAAAAAACCGCTGCCCAAGGAATCACTACTTCCACATCCAGATTCTCTATCCAAGTCACTCACAACTAAAAAACTTTGTATGTGAAAATAATTGTTTATGGAACTTTAATAATATAATATTTGAAATCCTCTACCCCAAAAACCCATAAAACGATACCCCACATCGGTAGTGGGGTGGGGGTGGTGATAGGGGGTGGTAGTGGGGGGTGGATGAAGTAAAAAAATATTTTGAGGTTTCTGGTTCCTGTACATGCACTAAATCACATTTTTTTTTCATCCCCTTTAATAAGGAGGTGGGGGTGGTAATGGGGGGTGGCTAATGCCAAAAATTTTTTTGAGACCTCAGCTTCTCTTGTATATACTAAATACCAATTTCATGGACTCTTACCTGCTTGATATACCCATTTACCTCAAATTTACCCCAATTTACCCCCCAACCCTTCGACAGAACAAGATGAAAATATAATCTAGTTCTAGATCTCGTTAAAGTACATATGTGTACCAAATTTCAAGTCAATATCTCAAACGGTTCCAGAGTAAACGTGCGCACAAAAAAAAAGTTACAGACAGACAGAATTTTTTTTTTCGCTCAAACTTAAAATCTCGACTTTTCATGACATTTTAAGCCTATTTGGACAATAAAAATTTTTAAAAATTTTTTTGTCGTTACTATACTTCCACTGGACGTGGAAGTAATAAACGATTTCAAAAAATTCAACAAAATATAAACAATAGATATTTTATGTTCAGTTTAATCAAATTCATTGCACAATGAATGCCTTAAATTGGGGCAGGAGTCGGCTTCTATTGTCGGTGTATACGTTTCCAGCCTCAAAAAACACTCTTACTAAACACAGAAGCTACTGGTGCGAGAAGGCAATAACATATGAACATCAATGGAGTGAGCATTCCACCAGGAAATTGAATCGGATTTTTTGTCAATTATTGGTAAATTTAAGTACGTCTCAATGAAATTGTTAATGACTTTTCTCCCTTATGAAAAATCTGCGGGTCTGCGCACACGCAAAATCCAGCCAGATAAACCGGCCCCTGATTTAATTCGGCTGAATTTTATCCGGTGGATTCGGACACGATTACTGCATCCGGATATCAGGCAAGAATCAGATGCGGTGCATCCTTAGTAAATATAAATTAGACATATAATAGACTAAATTGATTCTTTCGGCAAAAAAATAGATCTGAAAAACGTATATAATATTATTGTCTAGAAATGATCTACAGTGTACGTCTATTCTATAAGTCTAAATTAGACACAGATTATGTACATTCGATGCCATAGATGTATTTGAATTTGCTACCGTCTTCTCACTCCTCTAACACTACTTCCCACTTCTTCCCACCTCTTCCCCACCTTTTCCCACACCTTCCCATCTCTTCCCACCTCTTTTCACCCCATTACCACCCCTTCCCGCCCATTCCGCTCCCCTTTCCCACCTCTTCCCGCCATCTTGGGACGCCCGCCATATTTAATTTAGATTAACGTCACATGGTTTATCAAGTTTTATTAGTCAAACTCTTTTATTTGATACCCATATCAAGGGGGTTGTGAAGAAAAAGGCGATCCGCCATCTTAGAACGTCCGCCATATTGGATTTAGACCGAAAATGGCTATACTATGTTGCAGTGTGCCAAATTTCAATGCTCTAGCTTAATTAGAACTAGTCGAAATTCAGCTTACAAGATTCCACCTAAACAAACAAACAAACAAACTAACTAACTAACATACAAACATTGCAAGTTAAATAAAAGCTTTTAAAAATAATCGCCAACCAAAAATTTTGCCGAACCTCGAAGCTCTTTCAACAATAACAAGTCTTTTTCAAATGTCGATTAATTGGAAATTTTTATATGATATTCCGTTCAAGTGAACGTTCGAAACTTCAGGTACATGTAAGCTCTGTGAAAGAATTTTAAACACATTGAAGGGGACTCAACTTCTATTAACAGGTTGGAAGTTAAACAGGTAAAGCCCTTCGGAGAGTTCTAGAAAATTTTAAGTTCTTCTGCAGAACGTATTATTACTTCACATCGCTTTACAGGTTCAGAACTATTTTAGTAATATAATACCAATCACTGAAACAACTCTATGTTTAGCAGTATCCACACCTCACACTACACTACACCCCGCTCTACACTACGCCACATGTTGGTTGGAGTGAATGGGAGCTTTCAGCTCCTGCTGTTGACAAGGGCTTGAAGCCCTTTGACATTAAATAAGAGCTTAACGCCTTTATGAAGGACATGAACATCTTGGAAGTCCTCTAAACAGCTTAAACAATTCATAAATCATTATATTTGGAATAATAACTCAATTAAAAGGATCCAATTCACCATTTTATAAAATCTCAACAAGGAACTGAAGCCCCCAATATTTAATTCTTAATTGAATTGATGCCCAGCTCTGGGTGTAGGGTAGGGATCTTTAACTTGTTCACCTCTCTAATGCACGGAACCCGTGTGGAAAGACATGCCACTATGGATCGGAACATACTTACGACATGGTACGCTGCGGCACGCACTAATACGTGCGTAGTGGGTATAATGAATTTACATTGTTTTCTGCGTGTTTGAGGGTACCTTGTAAAAATAATGTAAAATATTTTATCTAACCCCGTTATGAAAAGTCAGATTTTAAATGCATTTTGACGTTACGAAACGTCACATTTTTCATAACTGTCATTTTCATTACATAACTAGTTATGTAAAAAAATGTTTACGTAACTGATTATTGAACCTATTTGTTGGCACCAATTTTCTAATTTCTTATACTTCTTCATATCTGCTTTTTGTTTTACGAGATGTTATTGAATTTACTGCTAAAGCCGATTGTTTTAAGTATATCAGATGGAATATCCATATCTGAATCAATCAATTTCAGCTTAATTCGTTTCAAAAAATTCAGCAGATTGACAAGTAAAGTTTGTTTATCCCAACGTCAATCTGTACTAACGCTCAGGTAAAGCGATAAACACAGAATTTATTTGTACGGCTGCAAGCGGTAGCTATGATGGTAACCGTAAAATTGTATTCAAAACAAATTGTCATTTCTTTTCTAAATTAGAGATAAAATTTTGTACTTAACATGTTATGAAAACAATAATTTTACTTGACTCTTGTAATTTGCAAAACTCGCTTGCTCCGCTCGCTCGTTTTGGCGAATATTATATTCGTCATGTAAAATTACTCTTTTCATAACTGGTTACGTAAATAACTAATACCACACTATTGGTATGGCACGTGTTAGTGCGTGCCGCGGCCTATCATGTCGTACCGTGTCGTGTGTTCCGACCCTATCCCTCACACCACCACTAGTATCAACTTGAAAATGTAGTCACCTCGTTATACTTTCTAGAGTCAGTCAAACTTTTAGTTTCAATAAATCACGCAACTTCGCAGTAAAATATTAGTCATATATTTATTGTTGCCAACTAATTTCAATTAGTTTTCAACCTATTTTGGATTTGAACAGGAATTGAATCATATTTATTAATTATCTCCTCAAAACTTTCGATTTGTTTCGACTACATAACTACCTAAACTTCATTATGAATTAAAGGTAACTATCCGCACCCTTCATATATTTTCGAGCACAGAGTCTTAGGGATTTATCTAACGACCCATAATTGATTCTGAAAGGTTGAAGTCTGTTTAACCTAGAAGTAAAGGAATTAACTTGCAAATATCTGGACGGAGCCAGGACTCATGATATATACAAAGAGCCAAAGCTGATCCGGGTAGCATTTTAACATTGTGGTACAGATTTCGGCACACATAGTTATATTATTAGTTAATTTTGATTCAGCCGACTAATAGCAAGCAGAGTGCTGAAATCATTACCAGAGGATGGTGCAATATATTTTTTCTACGATTGTGCTGAAAGTCAAATTTTCTAACTTCAAAATGAGTGCAGAAAATATCACTTTGCCGCACGTCGTGCGGCAAAGAATTTGCCACACGCCTTGATTACATCTTCACGCACCGGAATAATAGACCAGGGTCGATAATTTTTGAGACCAAAAAAAATTATAGTAGGATGAAACCCATTGGAAAAGGTAGAGAATATAACAAAAATGAAAGGAAAAATAATTTACGGGCGATCTGAGGTTGGGAAGGGGAAGGGGGTGAGTTTTTAAGGGTAAAAAACGGTTTTTCTCGATTTCCGGCAAAACTACAATTTTGAGCTGCAACAAAAGTTGTAGATCTTTTTATTACCTACAACTTTGCCATTTAACTTTTTTTCATAGGACTTGTAGTTTTGCCGGAAATCGAGATAAACCGTTTTTTACCCTTAAAATCTCACCCCCTTCCCCTTCCCGACCTCAGATCGCCCGTAAATTATTTTTCCTTTCATTTTTGTTATATTCTCTACCTTTTCCAATGGGTTTCATCCTACTATAATTTTTTTTCACTTTTTACCATTTTCAAAATTATCGACCCTGATCTATAAAATAGTGTGTTTACCTTAAAGAATTTTATATTACTTACTGGTAATAACAATTAAATTCTATAAATGCACATTAATTACACATGAATTGCAATTACAAAGTCAAATTTTCTTACTTCAGAATGACAGCGGAAAATGTCACTTTAAATAAAATCTGACAAGCAGCAAATTTAAAATTTTATTATGCATTTACACACCCTCTTTTGCGTAGCTTCCTCTACTCTAAGGGCTGAGAAATAAACAGGAAAAGTCTAATTAATGCTCCAATTAATGCCTCGTTAAATACAAATCATAGATGTTCAGCTATTTATGAAATTGAAAAACATCGCTAGGTTAAATGCTTAATGAAGTGTTAATTTCATCGACTAATTAATAGGTTGACCTTAAAGAGACTTTTTCAATTATGGCGGTGTGAAATAAATTCTGCTGGAATTCCAGCTGTCACCGAAGTGTGGTGTCGCCGCAAAACAAACGAAATTAGCGGAAATTAAATTATTGCAAGCATTAATTTTAATGGGCGAGTAATTTAACTAAATTATATATTATTATGGTATTCTTGAAATCTGTAGAGGATTACACTTACCATGAAATTTTGGTTTAATGTAATGTGATCGGATTTTCTGTCAAAAATGTCATTAACGAGAGAAATACATTTTCACGGTAATAAGAAAAGTATTTTAGGTACTTTATCATTTGTAATAAAAAATAAAAGTTGGTCAATAATCCAGTCAACGGGGCGCTAAAATGTCCAAAATCTCTAATTTGAGTGCTAATGAATGGATTTTGATGAAACTGCAATATGTTTGTAATGACGTTAATAAAAAAGTTGAAAACACCCCTTTTATCACAGGTTCCGTAACTTGTAGAATTAGGTTAAAAATGAAAAAAAGAGGATATAAATCATGGACTTGGTATATGTGCGGTCTTCATAGACCTAAAGAGAGCTTTTGAGACAATTGATCGACATACTCTAATTCTAAAATTAAAAAGGTATGGATTTTCTGGCACAACTTTAATGTGGTTGGAAAGTTACCTATCATTTAGATGCCAAAAAACTAAATATGAGGAACAATATTCTGAAAGCCGCTATAACAACAATGGAGTCCCGCAAGGGAGTGTCCTTGGTCCCCTGTTATTTATTCTGTATATTAATGATTTAGGTAAAGTTTTAATAAATTGTAAAATACATCTCTTTGCAGATGACACCCTAATCTATTTTAGTCATAAAAACTATGAAACTTTGATTGCAACGGTTAATGAAGATTTAAAGAGGCTTACTGACAAATTTAATGTAAACAGGCTAAAAATAAACGAAACAAAATCAAAGTGTATGTTTATAGGATCCGATTGGGCATATAAAAATTTTTGTGATTTACAAATAAAAGTCAAAATTGGAAATAAGGACTTGGATTTTCAAGATGAAATTAAATACCTGGGGTTGTTAATAGATAGGAATTTAAAATTTAAGAATCATGTGGATTATATTTCTAAGAAAATTGGTAAAAAAATAGGATACTTTTATAGAATTAGTGGACACATTTCCATAAACACAAAAGTAACATTATACAACAGCATTATTTTGCCCCATTTTACTTACTGTTCATCAGTTATATATGTATTCCAAGTAAATTGTTACAGACTGCAGATTCTACAAAATAAAGCAATGCGTATAATTTTGGGTGCAAATCGATATACAAGCATTAATATAATGTTGGAAGTGTTAGGCTGGCTGGATATAAAAAAGAATATGTATATTCAAACAATGTTATTTGTTTATAAAACACTGAATAAGAAGGTGCCAGAATATTTATCCTCAAGGGTAGTGAGTGTAAATGAAGTCCATAACTACAATACTAGAAACAAAGACAACTGGTACGTAAATAGAACAACTAAAACTCTCACTTACAATAGTTTGTTTCATAAAGGTATCATTGATTATAACTCTTTACCCAATGACCTGAAGGCTATTAATAGTTTTGGTTTATTCAAATCAAAACTTATTAAGTACGTGAAAGAAAATATGTAAATGTAAGCATATAGGTATATATTGTTAAGTATGTCTGTTAAAAATAGGAGTTGTTAGAATATGCGTATTTGTATATAATTGTAATTTATGTACTAACTTAGTGCCTATATTATGTCTACTGTAATGTATTATCTTTAGATAAATAAATACTATTCATTCAAAATAAGATGTTTTTACTCTTGTGAATTTTTTCGAGAAATGCATATTTTTCGAGAATTCCTAAAAGTGGGGGAGGGGAAATGTAAAAGTTAAAAAAAAATCTGAAAAAATTCAGGTGAATGTACCATCGAAATACAAGACTTTTTATTTGCAACTTTTCTGTTAAGTCAGTTTTCACCGAGTTTTTCCGGAAAAACATGAAAAACTACCCCTTTCTTTGAAATTGTAGGGCTTTAAAAATATGTAATTTACAAATTTGAAAAAATTCAGACGTATGCATTGAGGCCTTCTAAACATTTCTTGTCTCTTGGAATTTTTTGTAACAGTTCTCCCACTGTTATCATTAACAAATAAAAGCTGAAAAAATCCGGAAAACTTTTTCACATTTTCAATTTAGAAATAATATTGAACCTTTAAAAATGGTAGAACTAAGTATATAGGCTTCATATTTTTTTATAATATATATTTCTACATTCACCTGAATTTTTTCAGATATTTTTTTAAACTTTTACATTTCCTCCCCCACTTTTAGGAATTTTCGAAAAATATGCATTTTTCGAAAAAATTCACAAAACATCTTATTTTGGGTAAAAAAAAGTAAATACATTGTTTTTATTTTTGACCTAATTCTACAAGTTACGGAACCCGTGATAAAAAGGATGTTTTCCGATCATTTCCTATTCTAATATTTTTTCAACTTTTTTATTAACATCATTACAAACATATTGCACAAGATTTCATCAAAATCCATTCATTAGCGCTCAAATTAGTTGACTGGAGTACAAGCGGGATTCTATGCACACCTCGACATATAGGGATCCGTAGAAAAAAAAATTGGTACAGTTACCCGATATAAATCCAAAGAAGTTATAAGAAATTGGTACAGTGAGAGGTTTTAACGAGAATTTTAATTTAGATATATTGTCGTATGAATAAAATTTCGTTTTTTTTATAATTTAATATTAAATCTATCATAGAAACGTTTGGAGGCTTGGGGATATGTGAATAAGGATAATAATAATAATAATAATAATAATAATAATAATATTTCATTTATAATCATTTACAATAAGTATCATACAGGAATACGCTATTTTTAATACTGAATATAAATAATAGGAGTACTCTCGCGGAAAGCTCTTTTCGAGTAGTGGAGTAAAAAACGGGAAAAGTTGCTTCCTTCTCGAGTTTTTTTTTTAATCTTAGAACAAACTGAGACATATACCATTTCGTTAAGTAGGTCGATGCTCATTAGAAATCATGAAATACGACATTTTTGAGTGGTCACGGACATTGTTATTTTTAAAAAGGTGTGAAATTTTGTTTTTTTTTTAATCATGTTTTTTTGAACATCTAATGCCATATCTCAAAAACGGAGATATCCACATGAACTACACACACACTTAAGCGCTTCTATCTGTGTATAGTATTGTTAAACAAAACATTTTTAAGCATGTTAAAAACTTAGATAACCTTGAAAGTTCAGAAAATACGCAGTCAAATTTTCACTAAGCTACAAACTTTTTTGTTTTTGGAAATTTTGTATAACATGCTGCGAAGAAAATAAAGCCAAAAGACCAAAAAAGTTTTTGAGAGCATAATTCTTATTGTGTCTTTGATAGTTTAGGTACAGTGATTTTTTTGGAGCGCGCAAATTGCAGAAATTGAGTATTAATACGCTCGCGTCCACTAAAACCAACTAGTACGATCAACGTTATTCGTTTTCGTCGAAGGTCAAATTATAAAACCGTTGCCCAAGGAATCACTACTTCCACATCCAGATCTTCTATCCAAGTCTCTCACAACGAAAAAAAAAATTGAATGTGGAAATAATTGTTTATGGAGCTTTAATAATAAAATATTTGAAATCGTCTACCCCAAAAACTTATAAAACGATATGCCACATCGGTAGTGGGGCTGAGGGTGGTGGAAGGGAGGTGGCCCTAGCGGTGGATAAAGTAAAAAAAAAATTTGAGGCCTTTGGTTTTTGTACACACACTAAATGACAATTTTATTTTTTTCGCTCCTTTGAATAATGGAGTTGGTAATGGGGGTGGTTAATCCCAAAAAAATTTTTGAGACCAATGCTTCTTTTATATATACTAATACTAAATACCAATTGTATGGACTCTTACTTGCTTGATTTGCCTATTTACCCCCATTTACCCCCCAACCTTTTAACGGAATAATCTAGTTCCAAATCTCGTTAAAATACATAGGTACGTGTACCAAATTTCAAATCAATATCTTAAACGGTTCCGGAGTAATTGTGCGCACAGACCGACAGACAGAATTTTTTTTGCTCAAACTTAAAATCTCGACGTTTCATGACATTCTAAGCCTATTTGGACAATAAAAATTTTCAAAAATATTTTTGTCGATACTACACTTACATTGGATGTGGAAATAAAATGTGTAACGATATTCTCTCCCTTATTACCAATTGTATTATATTGTAGAACGTATGGCCATTGTGCGAATTGTGCGTGGATTATCTGCTAAAAAAATATTTAAGATAAAAAAGCAATCTAAGTTACATTGTAAAATGGAGTGGATTTTATGTGGAGTAGTAATAAACTTGTGCATAAGCCATGGAAACGGGGTTTCTATAATTAGGGCTGCGGAAATTAAAAGAGACTTAATTTAGGATATTTTTTTCTTTTTTTTTTTATCTAATTTAGGAGAAAATAACACGTTTACTCAATTATTGTGTGGATCTAGGGTAAAAATGCAATGCATGGGAGTTTCGGATAGGGAGTCTGACACAGGGAATGTCGGATACAAATATTAAGATTGCCACGTTCAAAAAAAAATGCTTTAAGGAACTGTCTTTTCCATTTAGCTCCAATAATAACGCAAAAAAAAGGAAAACTGGATAGTTTACTTTTTATCAAAACACTCCAAAATTATTACTTTTCCTAAACTTCTGTTTATGGAATTTTATTAGCCCCCTAGTTGCGCAACTTTTTTTCCATTTACTATAATATTATTTCTTACCGTTTTCGAGATCCCAATGCAATGCATTTTTATCCCAGATACTCTATTTGAGATTTTTAATTCCTTTTTGCCTTCAATTTTAATGTGCCACTGGAAAAAATAGGTTATCCTTTCAGATCCTAAAACGTGATAAAACAGTCCTAAACATAAAAAAATAATAATGAAAAGTTCCGTTACACACAATACATAATCATTATTATTCTTAAGTGCCGCGCGCGTACGCTTCGACAATTCCTCCATACTAAAAAATTCGTAACTAGCAAACTGTTGCTAATAATGAAAATATTTTTTTTCTAAAAACATTTTTAGTCTATTGACTTCATTTTCTTCATAGCATGTTACACAAAATTTTCAAAAACAAAAAAGTTCCTCACTTAGTGAAAATTTGATGGCGTATTCTCTAAACTTTTAGGGTCATCTACGTTTTTGGTATGTTCACATTTTTTTTTATTAGCAATCTTATGTATAGAAAGAAGCACTTAAGTGTGCGTTTTATAACAAAAAAAAGTTCACATCGATAGCTCAATTCATTTTTGAGATATGGCAATAGATGTACAAATAAACATGATTTAAAAAAAAATTAAATTTTACACTTTTTTTTAAATAAGAATATCTGCGACCACTAAAAAATGTCGTATTTCGTGTTTTTATGTGTAAAATGATGTTGTCGGTAATACCCACTGTGTCTGGTCTTGTTCTAAGCTGATAAAAAAAAACGACACAATTTTACCTCTGTTTCGTTCCTCTAGACGCTCTTTTGGAAGAGCTCGTGTGCGGATGTCCTTATTCACGGGGTGGCACTCAAAAAAATAAATAAATAACCATTGGAATTGAAAGAGAATCAAATTTTTCATATAAATTGCTGGGCTACGACTTGCTTTAGAAAAAATTGTAAAATATTGTATTAAATGGAATTTCTGGACCGTAAATTATTATTTTTGTAATAAATATCTAGCAAATAAAAAAACAATTTTGAATCAAACACGTACTGTTCTGTTTAATATGTGTGGCGTGTTTATTATGTTTATTTTCATAATAATTAAATATAAAAACCCAATAAGCGGCTAGCAATATAAAACATTTTTTCCCAATAAAATAAACAATTTTTATATAATCTTAAATCATACATGACAAACAAAGTTAAGGATTAATGGCATAAAACTGCAATGTACCGTGTGCATCAGAAATGTACACAACGTGATAAAGTGAATCTTATTTCATTTTAAAATGTTAATACGAAACCTACTTTTATCGGAAATCTATTACATTTGTGAAACGTAATGACTATTACCTAAAGACGTAGTTGATTCTTTTACAATTGCAGTGTTGAAGACATTTGATTCTGACCGAGTGTCAACATTGGATTCCAGTGTGCGGCGTTACTTTTATATGTTTTTTAATAATGCGGTGTTATTTCTAAAAAGTTGTAACTTCAGAAAATTCCTTCGACGGAATTGGTCGAAAATTTTGCAAATAAATCTGCCATTTTCAGCTTTGGGACTTTCGTGTTAGTCCTGATCTATCATACCCTGCAAGTGAATGACATGTCATTCGCTGACATAAATAATAATAGGCTTAAACTCTAGATCAGGGATTCCTAACAACATTTTTTCAAGGACCCCCTCATCGGTCGTTATACTGACAAGGACCTCTTAAAAGCTTAAATTCTTCTTAAAATGAAGATTATGTAGAATCTACCACTGCAAGTCAAGTAAAATACAAAACAATTGAATATCTCAGTGACATTTCGCGGACCTCTAAGACATCGTCCGCGGACCACCTGTTGGGAATCCCTGTTCTAGATAAACTCCCGTAAATCTGAAATAGGTACTTAATGTAAAAACTATTATAAATTTCTGTACAACCGGTATAAAGGAAATAAAGAATAATATATTAAATTACAAACAGCGGATTTGAAGCATCCGGCATAAAGCCTTATGGACCTGTTAATTAATTATTGTTAGGAGACCCGATGGCGTATATTGTGCGGACACCTGCTGCTGCTGGTTAAATCATAAAGTTTATTGCGTCAGGACAAACCCATAGAATTCACAATGAATAATAAATGCGGTATTCGTTCAACTAAATCAATCTCCTTCAGAGATATTTGGCCACTTCACTGACATGATATAATAACACAACTTTAACAAATGTACTGAATAATGTATGTACTGTCATTATACTTCATAATTTCTTATGAAATACGAAGAACATTCGCTGTAACTTATTTATTATTGGAATTTACTCAGCATTTGGATACTAGACCTTTTAAGATCTTCCAAGATATTGGTGCTTAACAATTTTAAAGTAACTGAGGAAAAACAAAGCTCAAAAAATTCGACAAAATCAATTACCAGCAACTGTCATAAACTTTTAAGGGAATGCAGTTGATATCATTGCTTATTTAAATGATTTCAAAAACTCTCAAAAATAAGTAATTTTCAGTTTTTTGTTGAGTTTACGTATGTTTCCTCCTTTTCAAATTGAGTTTGTTTTCAAAGAATTCTTGAGATCTTTGCAGCAGTTTTCTCGAAAACGGTTGGAATTATCAAGCTTTATCAAGTGAACCTTTTTTACGTAGAAATGACTTCTGCATGAAATTTTCTAGTCAAAGATGTCACAACGTTTCGTAAAAAAAAAAAGAGAAAAAATATTCGTCATAAGGTATAGCTCATGAGGCGCCACCCATGGGTTAGCGTGATGTGATACATAAATTATTGTTTCTTAGCTAAAAAAATGTTTCCTTACCAAATTGGGAGAAGATCGGTCAAGAAGTAGTTGAGATATTGTATCTGTATCTTTTTCCACAGCAACAACTTTCTAAAGCACTTTGGTTATATCCTCGTATTTTGGTCCAAAGAATATACTCTCGAACTATGGCCTATTATTAATGGTACACTCTGTATAGGTACATACATAATAATAATATACATACATACAGATTTCCGAATATAATAAAACCATTAAAAAACCATTTAAAAAAGAAAAGTATGAATAAATATATTCATAGTTACTTTATATTCATCCTATACAGTCTACAGCCATCTCATAACCAGTGTAATTTTCCGTTCGTTTAAAATAAACATTTATTTGGATGTATTGAAATAAAAATAACTTGTTTAGATGAAGATTGCAGTTTCATTGGTATGTGAACAACTAGATTTCCCCTAATTTGCATTTTAGACAAGGCCGCAGACAAGGTCTGTGGAAATAACAAAATTTATATAGTCACCATAGGTGATTCAATCTTAATTATGTTAAAGTAAATCATGTTATTTTTTTACTTGCCGTTCCCACAACTATACAATAATTATACGCTTCGATTCGATAAACTAAAACATTTAAACAAGGTATTACCAGTGTAATTACCTAATACCAAGTCTAATATCATAACTGATTAACTGTACTAACATTTGAAATCATCACCACCTTTAAATTATTTTTCGATCGTATACAGTGTTTCAATAATGTAACGACAAACTCGAGGGGGTGATTCCTCTCGTCAAAAGAAAAGCAAAAAAGAGATTAACATGTTTTCCTAAAATGCTTGCTAAGAAGCGCTCTACGATGTTTTGAGCGTATAACGTTAAACAGGCTTTTTAACAGATCTCAAAAAATTAAAAACGAAGGAGGTTCTCAATTCGACCAGTTGTATGTTTTTTTTATGTTTGTTCATTACTCCGGATTCGCCATTTAGTAATTATGAAGAATATTCATTTGTTGAACCGACTGACATGCATTTAATTTATGGCGCAGCTGATAGAAATGGACGTGAGTGAAGCAGCTCGACTATACCAGAAACGTTTCCCACATCAGCACGACAACCTCATCATGATATATAACCCTTATTTTTCCACCGCGGTTCAATAGTCAAATCTATTTTATATATTTCACATTTCTAATTTTGTTGGACTAGCCCTTTGAACATTCGAGCCCGAATGATATTACAGCACGATGCGCGATGGTGCATCACCTCATTTCTCGACTTAAGTCCGCAACACACCAGATGGATTAATTGGACGCGGTGTTACTTTTCTCTGGCCCGCATAGTCACCGGATTTGACACCTCTAGATTACTTTTGTGGGAACATGTTAAAAGTAAAGTTTACGTTAATTACGATGACTGATCGAGATCTAGTGGATCGAATCTCTGGAGATGCCTGGAATCTTTGTCAGGGTACGCCAGTCAATGATAAAACGGTGTAGAGTCTGTATTGACACGGATTATAGATAACTTGCACATTTTTTATTAATTCCCAGTAATTTTGGAGGTATGAGGCCAAGCATACATACATACAGACACGAGGTTTTACGGACAAACATATAACCGAACAGAACGTCCGTTTTGAAGAGTTTTAAAAATCAAATATAGTATAGCTTCCTGAACGGTTTATGGAGCATATCAAGATTAAATAGTTTACCATTACACATGTATGTGCCACCATTATAAATGTTATTCCTTCGTCCAATTTGCAGTTTAAATCAAAAGATAAAATTTATCTGTAGATACACTTAATGTAGTAAAATTAAATTGGGTATCCGGTGGTAATAATTTTAGATTACTAGAACTGCTAACTGCTAGGGATTCCATTAGACAGCGGGGAGTAATTCCATTGCTTCAATGAGAATAGCTCCATTTAAAACTAATTTACAATTGATGTACTCTCAGTGGTAAAATACTCAAATTATATCAAGAATAGTGGACATGGATTTATTAGGTTATGCCTATAATTATGTTACTTACATTTAAAAATGGCACAAATAAACACAATATATTGACGAGATGAATACAGCTTTTGTTGTTGTTCAAATATTCAAGCTAACATTTTATACACTTTACATTACTTTTTCTTTTTTAATCAGAATAATATATATAGATAATTTAAACTCCGAACTTCTTCCCGTTAAACATGGGGTTCCTCAAAACTCTATTTTAGGGCTCCTACTCCTTGTATTATACATCAATGATATTTTTCACTTTATGTCGCCAAAAAATGCATCGCTTATGCTGACGAAACATCCATTAATGCTTTTAATTTGAATATTCCTGACCTAAGTGAGGATAGCTTTACCTCTATCAAACAAGTTGGTGCTTGGTTCCCTTCGAATAGTCTTAAATAAAATGAAGAAAAAACCAACAAATCGTTTTCTCAACAAATAATTCACTAATTAAGAGGTGTTAAAATTCCTGGCGTTGTTTTAGATGGTCCAATCATGTAGAGCAACTGCCACACAAATTATCAATATATTTATGCTACGTAGGCTAAAAAATCAACTCTGTTCTAAAACCCTAAGAACATGTTATTTTTCATTATATCATGATCATATTAATTATTCTATCCTCCTATGGGGTGGATTATCCCGGGCACCTGTAATCTCTCGTCTGCAGAAAAAAGAAGTCAGGTTAATTGTTAATGCTGGTTGGAGGGATCACTGTTTACCAATATTTATGAGTCTCGGTATAATGCCGGTTCCTTCTCTTCACATTTGTGTTACTTTACTTGAAATTCACAAGAAAGTAAATTCTTTTTGTAACTCAGATTTTCATTCGTATGGCACTAGGGCTGCCAATCAACTTAGGCAGCCTCGTCTTGGATTATTAAAATCACAGAAAAACTCCCTAAACCTTCAATTATACAATCACATTCCTAATGACGTAAAATCTCTTAATTTTAACAGTTTCAAGAACTTATAAAAAAACACATTTCAAATTATTGTTTCTATTCAATTGATGAATTTATAATACACTTTGTTGATATCTTTTAGCTTAACCTCTGCTTGTTTGGTATGCTCTGGCCATTTCGTAGGAGCTTGCCTCTTCTTTCTCTTTTTTTCTTATTTTTTGTAGTTTTTATATTGTGTGAAGTATTTGTATATGTCGTGGTTGTCTGGCTGGCTCCGGCCCAGATTCCGGGGAAGCACATACATGTACTCTAATTTTAATAAACTTGTTATTGATTGATTGATTGCTTTGCGTTGCAATCCAAAGGTCCCGTGTTCGAATCTCACACAGGTTGGATTTTTTTTTTTCATTTTTTTTTTCATATAATTTTTTTCACAACAAAGATGGTATCACAAAATTTAGGATGTCCAAAAACTAACATTATTTACAAGAAAACTGCGAAGGGTATCCTATAGAATGTGTAACAATTATATATAAAAAGCTCGGTAAATTGGCGAAGAGTAGTTTTTAGCTTGTTTATGATCTTAATAGTTCCCAAAGAGGTTCTGAACCAGTAAATCGTTGAAATATTCCACTATTATCAGTTTTCTGAAGAATTAAATATAATCATATTGGATATTCAAGTTAGATATGAACATGTTTGTTATCAAGGTAAAAGTAGTTAACTAACAGTTTTATAAATGGTTCAAAGACCTCACTAAATCTAATATTTAAGGGTCACTACGATTTTTCACAGCGTGATTAGTTCACCGTATGTAACATCACTTACAATTTTATCGAAAATTTTTTTCGAAAGCCTTGTTGCTTGGTAATATAGAGTGTAAATTGACAGTTTATTATGTGATCTCCTCCCGCTAACGCGCTCGGGATATAATCTTTGATAATAAACTGCCAATAAAAAATAAAAACTCTTCTGGAGTTGACAATTTATCGAATTCGATTCTTAAAAATATCAGTGAAAACATTATTTTGCCTTTGGTATAACTAATAAATCAATCATTTTGCCAGGGATGTTTCCCGGATATTTTTAAAATTGCCAAAGTTATTCCTCTCTTTAAAAAAGGTTGTCCGGAAGATATTGATAACTATAGACAAATATCTTTATTAAGTAGTTTATCGAAAGTAATAGAGAAAGCTTTCTATATTCGTCTTTTTGATTATTTGGAAAAAAATAATATTTTATGTTCATCCCAACACGGCTTCAGATCAGGCAGATCGATTGAAACGGCTTCTTACCATCTGCTAGACTATGTATATTCAGTTATAGACTCTGGTAATTATGTGATTTCCATGTTTTTTGATTTGTCAAAGGCTTTTGACACCGTACAGAGTGATATTCTAATAAAGAAGTTGTACAACTTAGGAATTAGACAAACACCTTTAAAATGGATAAAGTCATATATGGAGGAACGGACATTAACAGTGCACTATAATAACATAAACTCAACTATTTGTAATGTTAAACTTGGTGTCCCCCAGGGCTCTGTCTTGGGTCCGTTGCTGTTTATGTTAAATGTTAATGACCTTCCAAATTATATAGACGGGCACGTAACTATGTATGCTGATGATACAACTATTTCAATTTCAGCAGAGAACATTGATGAAGCAAAAATTAGAGCAGAACAAGTTGTAAATCAACTGAGTGCTTGGTGTGACAGGAATAAATTAATATTAAATAAAAATAAAACAGTTATCATGAATTTTCATATTAGAAAATCTTTGCCACCAAACTTTAAAATTTTTAACTGTGAAATGTCTGATGAAACAAAATTCCTTAGTAACTTCCTAGATCCCACATTATCGTGGGATATTCATATTGATAATATTTGTAAAAAGCTAAACAAAGCATACTTTGGAATTTTACAAATGAAAGATAGCTTAAATGAGAGTTGCTTACTAAATATTTATTATGCCCTGGCCTACCCACACATTTCATTGAATATACTTAGTTGGGGATGTGGAAGAGACAAAAGTAGAGTGTTTATTCTACAAAAGAGAATAATGCGCTCAATTTTTAATTTAAATTTTAAACATACTTGTAGACTGATTTTTAAACAAAAAAATATTTTAACCGTACCATGTATATATATATTTAAATGTTTAATGTTTACCAAACTAAATATTAATGCTTTTAGCCAACTATCTGACACGCATGAGTACGAAACAAGGCATGGCAAACTACTAAGATATCCTCCACATAAAACGGCAACATTTAAACATTCTCCAAAATATAACTGTGTCAATATGTACAATATGTTACCTAAACACTTACGTGAAATAAGTTGCCCTAGATTATTTAAAAAATCAATCAAAATCTTTCTACTAGAAAATGCTTTCTATAGCGTTGATGAATTTGTATCCGGATAATTTTTTCTTTTAAATATTTCTTGACTGATTGACGTACTTTATATTTGTTGTTGTATTTGTTTTGTATTGTCATTTCTTTCGTTGTAATAATGTTTGTTTAATATTATTAATATTATATATTTATTTATTTATATTTATATTATATCTTGACTTACCATATATACACTACTATGTATCACAAGTGGCCAATAAAGATTATTATTATTATTATTATTATTATACACGTGTTATATTACCTTTTGGCAACTTAGCTTCAGCAAAAATTTACAGATAAAATTTAAAGGCGAGTGGTATTTGGGGAGAACATTTCACGAATAAATAATTCATTAAGTCCCTACATCTTCAATATTATGTTTTGTAATTAATTTTCTTCAGACGTTTTCTTGTCACTTTTTAGAGTTTACTGACATTCATTTTCAATTTCATCAGTTACGTCACATAAAAATGCATTTCCAAAGCGACTCATCTAATAAAAAACAAAGTAGGTATAAATGATGTAATGACAATGACAATCAAGAAACAGCCGCGTGCTTAAAATAACATAAATGTTTTTAATCGAAAATTAAAATTGAAGAGCGGGGTGGGGGGGTTAGAAAATCACAAAAAAAATTTCTAGTATAGAAAAAAAATTTAGAAACACAAGTAAATAGAATATATATTCAAAAATAAAAAATAAAATAATAAAAATTATGAAATTTTAAAACTAAAGCTGATGGTTTACAGAATCTTGGGGGGTAATTACCCCATTACCTCCCCTCCCATAAATCCGCGCTTGATTTTCATAGACTGCTTTAATAATTGTAATTTCCGTTCGTATAATAAATAGCTTAAATACGATTTTCAATGTTCAATAACTTGAGAACAGTTAAAAATAGGACTATCTAGATGTCATATTTTTGAAATCAGAAAAAAAGAATAATCCGAAAATTCAACAATACACATCCATTAAGAAAATTGCTTTTATCTCCAGTAATAACGATAATAAAGGGTGGCCCAAATATAATGAATAACCCTGTACATCGTTTTCTTAAGATTTTTATTTAAGATTTACTTATACCGTGTGTGTAGTCGCGGGCTAGGCATGGGGAGAAGAATTACAACATCGCGCGTGCCAGCTGGCTGAAATGAAATAACAGAGCTGGATGCTCCACGACGGACGAATTTACGGCTGCCGGTGTTGTCAAATCTCTCGCGCTACGTGAATGTACACGCACGGTATACTATAACTTGTGCACATGATTTATTACTTCCAATTTACATTTAAAACCGAATCTAACTGAAATATACTGATTTTTCGTTGTAATTCTACTGAATTCTACAATAGACGTGCTGGCAACGCTGATTAGATCTAAAGGCACCCTAATCAGCATCCTCGAATCTATACTATCAGAACAGTAGCTCCAGATACGGAGTACACTTTGGGTAAATCTTTATGCACTTGCATGTGTCTTAGGATGACGTATGCTTTTCCCACAGAACCTATGGTTGCTGATTTGGAAAAATTGCTTAATTTCCACCGACTCCTACCGCACATAATATATTTTGCTCAGTTATATATTTCCCACGCTCACAGAAGTCTTCCTTACTCATAATATTACTATGGTAATATCAGACATTACTTTCATCTATAACCTTGAATCAGCTATGTCCGTTACCGCTTTGCAGAGCCTCATATTTCATCTTTCATAACAGTTTTAACGGTTTTCTTAAGCGTAGACAAACTACGATAGGTAGTGTATTTGAAATTTCAATACAACACTCAAGCAAAGTACGAACGCGTCTTACAACTAGTTTAATTAAATATATCCAACTCAATACACAAGTGATAATTAAGATTACGTAATATCACACAACAGACCGTTGTAAGAAATAGAGACTTCCTAATTATATACAGCATATGTATACCAATTGCGAACTAATAAAATTACCTGGCAAAAACTTAATTTTAGTTTGTTTACATTATAATTATCGTTTAGGTCTATTTTTAATCATGAATATAAGTATGTAATATGTATACCTACCTAATCATTTATTTATAAGCAAAAAAGTATTAACGTTTAATGGATTTCTAAAACATATCGTCATCACTGAATACATTAGGTACACTAAAATAGACATTTGTTGTATGAAGTTCATTCAAATATATGTAATGGAAACATAACAGAACCGAGAGTTCGACAGTTCGTTAAATCTTTATAGTACTAATAATATTTAACGGCGAGAGTAACGGTAAAAAAAAAATTGAAATATTTTTTGTTCAAATCTACAACAATTTTATTATAGTCGCGTATCTCACTTGCCTAAGACTTATATATCTCCTTTTGAAACCCTGAAAAACCAGTAAAAAAACCGCTGCCCAAGGAATCACTACTTCCACATCCAGATTTTTTATCTAAGTCACTCACAACAAAAAAATTTTGTATGTGGAAATAATTGTTTATGGAACATTAACAATATAATATTTGAAATCCTCTACCCCAAAAACCAATAAAATGATACCCCACATCGGTAGCGGGGTGGGGCTGGCGATAGGGAGTGGTAGTGGGGGTGGATGAAATAAAAAAACATTTCGAGGTTTCTGGTTCTTGTACACACCCTAAATCACAATTTTTTTTCATCCCCTTTAATAATGGGGGTGGTAATGGGGGTAGCTAATGCCAAAATTTTTTTTGAGACCTCAGCTTCTGTTGTATATACTAAATACCAATTTTATGGACTCTTACCTGCTTGATTTACCTATTTTACCCCCCAACCCTTCGACGGAACAAGATGAAAATATAATCTAGTTCTAGATATCGTTAAAGTACATATGTGTACCAAATTTCAAGTCAATATCTCAAACGGTTCCAGAGTAGAGATGGGCGCGTGAGTCGATTTTGACTCACGCTCACGACTTTAAACCTTTAGCTCACGCACACTCACGCACGACTGATATATGTTAAGGCAAACTCACGCACGCTCACGCACGGGATCTTTTGACTCACGCACACTCACGAAATCTTCCGTGATTTGGTACCTTAAATGTACACGCTCACGCCGTGACACGGTGAAATTCACGTCACGTGCCCATCTCTGGACCAGAGTAACCACACCAGGCCAGGAGGGCTAGGCGACTGGCGAATGCAGTAGAGAGAGATTGCAATTACGCAGTTTGATTTGAATGTTGCGTCATTCATCCTGTCTCCTGTCCTTTTCCCTCCCTTCTCGCGCTCGTGTTCCGTCTTCCGTCTATCGCTTCGCTTCTTATTCTTGTCACGACACGACAGGTTGAAGTTTTAAAGCAGAGATGGAGCGTCGTGTCACGGCGTGAATATTATCTCACGCACGCTCACGCACGGGATCTTTTGACTCACGCACACTCACGAAATCTTCTGTGATTTGGTACCTTAAATGTACACGCTCACGCCGTGACACGGTGAAATTCACGTCACGTGCCCATCTCTATTCCACAGTAATCGTGCGCACAAAAAAGTTACAGACAGACAGAAATTTTTTTTTCGCTCAAACTTAAAATCTCGACGTTTCGTGACATTCTAAGCCTATTTGAACAATACAAATTTTTAAAAAAATTTTTGTCGTTACTATACTTCCACTGGATGTGGAAGTAATTAACCGAATAAAAAAGTAAATAGGTTAAGTATAGTATATTATTCAGCTAACTTAATGATGGCTATTACTCGCGAGGGTGGTGTTTACGGCACGAGCCGATGCGTTGGCGATTATTACTACCATTATTCGTCATTTGTTACATGAATTATGCAAGGATTATACGATCGTGGATAAAATTGCTTTTCTACGACTACTGAATAATTCATTTATTATGGATACGTTCTTTAACATGTAAGTAATGGGGCTCATTACTCCGGACCGTGGGTAATAATTCATTACTCAATAGGCCAGCACCAATCACAAGAGTTCATATTCATTATTCAACAGTTTTTGTGGAGCAATCACAAGAGACAATTTAAAGTTCGAAAACATCGCGTGTGCCATAACTCAATTTAATCTGTCATAATAAGTAGGTCATCGATTTCGCCGGTGCGATTCACAATGTGCATCACATGCAATTCTTCCTCTTTCTATTATGACATAGTATGGCCCTTCAACTCATATATTGAAAAAGATCTGAACGTTTAAAGATTTCGTCTTTCACCTTCTTTGCAGATTGCGAAAACGGGCGCCTCAACATGGTTTTTGTCGAATAAATTAAAACGTCACTCCTAGCATAAAAATAAAAATCTGCAAGGTAAAGATGAACCGAGAAACAATTTGCTGTTTTTAAAAACTCCGTAAATTTTTGATTTTTTCGGAGATATGGAGGTTTAAAAATGGCGTCAAACGTTTTTAAGTCAAAATACCTCTTTAAAAGTTAAATATCTCAGAAATTATGGCACTTGCGCCAGAAATCTTAAGAAATCAAATTAAAGATTATCGATTAAGCTAAAAGTTTGTTTTAAGTCATTTGTTACAATTACTATTTTCGACAAAACCTTATTGTGCAACTTCCGAGGCAACTTCATTGTTGAGTAGAAAGGGTAGAAAAAGTATAGTATTCTACTCGCGTGTAATAGCTATTACTCACTCGGCTCATGCCGTAAATGTCATCCACTTGAGTAATAGCTATCATTACACGCTCGTTGAATAATATACTATTATTAGGATATGCTTTATAAAAAAGCTAAGAGGAACTTTTATCGCTGGATTGAAAATAAAAAAAGGCATTTCACTCCCTAATTACTTCCACATCTAAGTACGGCATTCGTAAAAAAATCGAAAATTTTTTACGAATTGAAATTTTTTTTTCATAAATAGGCTTAGAAACTCATGAAACGTTAAGATTTTACGTTCGAGCAAAAAAAAAATTGTCTATCTGTAACTTTTTTGTGTGCACTCTGGAACGGTTTTTGATATTTACTTGAAATTTGGTACACCTATGTATTTATAGCCAGATCTGAAGCTAGATTATATTTTGATCTTATTGCGTTGAAGGGTTTGGGGATAAATAGGTAACGCAGGCAAATAGGAGTTCATAAAATTGGGATTTAGCGTATATACGAGAAGTCGAGGCCTCAACATTTTTCTGGAATCAGCCACCCCCACCCCATTATTTAAAAGAGTGGAAAAAATAACATTGTGATTTAGTGTGTGTACAAGAACCAAAGCCACTACCCCCTCCACCCCATTGTTGAAGGGGGTAAAAAATTCAAATTATGATTTAGTATGTGTGTATAAGAACCAAGGTATCAAAAGAACTCAAACTTATTTTGGTATCAGACACCCCCCCAGCTGGAAATTTGGATGTGGTGGTATGAGGTATTGATTCCCTTTCATATTTTTCTTCTCATGTACCTAACTTTTTAAGTTAGGTAATAGTCCAGTCAACGGAGAATTAAAATGACCAAAATTTCTATCTTGAGTGCTAATGAACGGATTTTGATTAAACCTTGTGCAGTGTGTTTGTAATGACGTTAATAAAAAAGTTAAAAAAAAGATTAGAGTAGGAAATGATCGGAAGGGGGTTCAGGGGTTCCGTAACTGTAAAATTAGGTCAAAAATGAAAAAAAAATGTATTTACCTTTTTTGGCTCAAAATAACATGTTTTTAGTCTTGTGAATTTTTAAAAAAATGCATACATAGTTCTCGAGATAGGGCCACTCGAAAATTCCTAAAAATGGGGGAAGGGAAATGTAAAAGCTGAAAAAACAATCTGATTTGTATTTTGCATATGTATCAAAGATTTTAAGTTCAATGGAATTTATCGAGTTTAATAGACATTCGAAGTCGGCAACGCCCGATTGCAACTCTTATACTTTTCATAATGGTCTTATTAAAAACATCTCAAAAACATTTGAGACAAAACTGATAATTCGGCTAACCTGCGTACAGTTCGCTTGAACCCGAAAGACGTACTGTATTGCAGTTTAGATATCTTCTTTATGTTCTTAATCAAAAACTTTTGGTCTCTAAAGTTGTAATAAAATATAGTTTATATAAACATGACACGCTTCTGACCATCACCATGTATGACGGATATGATTCAATTTCAGTTCAAATTTAAGATAATCGATAGACACACACCGTGCCACCTTTGTAGTTATCTGAATTTATATAGTGCATCACACAAGATTAAGGTAATTAAATTTATTTAATTGATTTCTCTACCCGATATTTAGCGACTTTAAGTCATATTTTTCAAATGTGTAAACTAATTCAATTTATTTGATGTTATAATCTTTATCTTACAAACATGTGCTAATAAGTGTTTTTGATTTCTTTCCTAACGAGTTTTGCTGTCGAAATTAATCTTTTGTATTAAATTAATGTTTTTGTAACTTTTGTAATTTAGGTGAATATATCATCGAAATACAAGACTTTTTTTTATTTGCAACTTTTCTGTAAAGTGCGTTTTCACCGAGTTTTTCCATGAAAAACTACCCCTATTTTTGACATTGTAGCGCTTTAAAAATATGTAATTTAAAAATTTGAAAAAACCCAGACGTATGCATTGAGGCCTTCTAAACATTTTTTGTCTCTTGGAATTTTTTTGTAACTTGTTAATTTTCCAAGTTACAGGCAGTTTTTCAAGATAAATAATGTACTACATTTTTATAAATTTTTCCGGAAAACTTTTTCACATTTTCAATTTAAAAGTTATATTGAACCTTTAAAAAAACTATATAGGTTTCATATTTCTTTATAATAATGTATATAAATCACACTTATTTTCGAATTTTAATGTATTACTTCCACATCCAGTGGAAGTATAGTAACGACAAAAAAATTTTCAAAAATTTTTATTGTTCAAATAGGCTTAGAATGTCATGAAACGTCGAGATTTTAAGTTTGAGCGAAAAAAAAATTTCTGTCTGTCTGTCGGTCTGTCTGTAACTTTTTTTGTGCGCACGTTTACTCTGGAACCGTTTGAGATATTGACTTGAAATTTGGTACCCATATGTACTTTAACGAGATCTAGAACTAGATTATATTTTCATCTTGTTGCGTCGAAGGGTTGGGGGGTAAATTTGGGGTAAATAGGTAAATCAAGCAGGTAAGAGTCCATAAAATTGGTATTTAGTATACATAAGAGAAACTAAGGTTTCAAAAAAAAATTTGGCATTAGCCACCCCCATTACCACCCCCACCCCATTATTAAAGGGGATGAAAAAAAATTTTGATTTAGTGTGTGAACAAGAAACAGAAACCTCAAAATATTTTTTTACTTCATACACCCCCACTACCACCCCCTATCACCACCCCCACCCCACTACCGATGTGGGGTATCGTTTTATGGGTTTTTGGGGAAGAGGATTTCAAATATTATATTATTAAAGTTCCATAAACAATTATTTCCACATACAAATTTGTTTCGACGTGAGTGACTTGAATAGAAAATCTGGATGTGGAAGTAGTGATTCCTTGGGCAGCGGTTTTTTTTAATGTGCAAAAAATGTACATTATTTATGTTGAAAAACTGCCTGTAACTCGGAAAAGCATCAAGTTAAAAAAAAATTCCAAGAAACAAAAAATGTTTAGAAGGCCTCAATGCATACGTCTGCATTTTTAAAATTTTTTAAATTACATATTTTTTAAAGCGCTACAAGGTCAAAGATGGGGGTAGTTTTTCATGTTTTTCCGGAAAAAGTCGGTGAAAACGCACTTTACAAAAAAGTTGTAAATAAAAAAAAGTCTTGTATTTCGATGATACGTTCACCTGAATTTTTTCAGATTTTTTTTTCAACTTTTACATTTCCTCATTTTTTCGAAAAAATTCACAAGAGTAAAAACATCTTATTTTGGGCCAAAAAAAGGTAAATAGATTGTTTTTTTTTTTCATTTCTTTTTCATTTCTGACTTACTTAATTCTACAAGTTACGGAACCTGTGTTTCCTATCCCTTCCGATCATTTCCTACACTAATCTATTTTTAACTTTTTTTATTGACGTCATTACAAACACATTGCACAAGGTTTCATCAAAATCAATTCATTAGCACTCAAGCTAGAGGTGAAACCCCCCTTGACTGGACTATAAGCCAAAAAAAAATGCCCTTTGGTTCTTGTACACACACTACATTACAATTTTATTTTTTATCCCCTTTAATAGTGGGGTGGGTGGGGTAAGGCCAGCAAATAAGAGTCCATAAAATTGGGATTTAGGGTATGCCCCACTACCGTGAGGCATATAGTTTTAGGGGTTTTTGGGGTAGACGATTTCAAATATTATATATATTATATTATTAAAGTTCTACGAACAATTGTTTTCACATAGTGGAGTGCAAATACAGTATCAAAATTGTTTCCGTTGCAAGAGACTTGGATAGGAAATCTGGAAGTGGAAATGGTGATGCCTTGGGCAGCGGTTTCTTTATTATAGAATAGGCTGAATATGCAAACAACTTAATTAATCTGACTTCGAAAAAAATAATAGAAACTCTTGATACAACTACATTATAGTTATAAACAGTGCAGTGGGCCCTGAAGTGAATTTTGAATAATAACAAAATTTTAACCGAGCTTTCAAATGCACGTAATACAATCTCGACTATACTTAATTAATATTCTTTGTCCTTCACCGGCTTCAACGGTTTATGTGAACTTCGGTATTTTAGATCTTTATAGCTCCTAGAGGCAGTAATACCTACACAGTTGTTTCTTCTTTAAAATTGTGGTCATGGTCTAATAACTACCTAGGCATATTGTAATTATTATAAATGTTAGATACCCGATCTATTCATCTATAGAACAACTGTCGATTAAAGGTCCACTTGTACACAGTGGATATAATATGGGTACACTAAAAGCGCGCAGGATTGAGTCACTGACAAGAAAATACACCAAAACAAACACAGAATTCAAAACTATTTACAATCGCTGGTTAACTGCCAGTTAGAGTTAACTGTCAGCTTATTATAGAAATTGGCTTTTACAATAGTTGGTCATTTTCAAGGTCTTAATTATCTAGTAGTTAACTTTACTAGCAGATGAGGTGTGAATAAACTAGAAGTTGGTAGTTTACTAGCAATTTATAACCTATAAAATAACTGTCACAAAATAATGTTTTGATATTTCGTTTAAAAATGGATACATACGAAGTAAATGCATATAACAGTGATGAGGAGTCAAGAAGGTCCAAGGTAAAAGGGTCTACACACGATCCAGCGGCAGGGACCCGACATTGTCGGTACGCTTTGAAGATAATTGGAATTCCAGCGGACCAGTTCACTTTTACGAATGAGTTCAAAGCATGCCGACATGGCTGGGTCCCTGCCGCTGGATCGTGTGTAGACCCCTTAATCCGGTATAGACTTAACTATTTTGAAGAATAAATTTTTAATTCTCTATAATATTTCTATAGTTTTCTATTAAATTTACGAGAATATTCTCCTCATCGGCAGAAAAATTTGCGCACCTTTTAGTATTCATGATGTAATACTTAAAATAAAACACATTTTTATTGTTAAAATAAACGTTTCTATGTTTTGTAGAAGAGTATAGGTTAAATCATATAAAGATATTATTTACAAAAAATTGTAAACATTAAATACTACATACTTAATAAACCAAAAACTCATAAATCGCTTCTGATATTTATATTTGACAGTAGGTGATGTGTAACGTTGACAAAAATTCATAAATTTTATGTATATTACCCATTTTTCTAGTACTTACCAACATAAATTTTATTCACAACCTCTCGTTTACATATTATCACTTAACTTTATACTGAAAAACGCAAGGGTCGGTAAAGTCGTAGTTAACCTGCAAGTAAGAGTCAATTAACATGAAAGTTAACTTGCGATTGTAAAACCGGCTGATAATTAGGTAATCTATGCTTTGTAAATTGAATTTTCCGGAATTTTCCCTTACAACTTAAATATTAGTAAAATTATTCCACTATTTAAAAAAGGAGACAAAAACTCTTATAATGATTATCGTGCGATTAGCATAATTTCAAGTATTTCGAACTTGCATTTTTAACACAGTTTAGTGGATTATTTCTTAAAAATAACCTTTTATTTCAGCACGGTTTCCTAAAAAATAGAAGTGCTGACACTGCATTAGTAAACTTTCACAGCTCAGTAGTAGACGCCTTAGATAAAGGATTATATGCTGCGCAAGTAGTCTATGTGAATGGAACAAACAGCAATAAATATCTAATACATATAATAAATATCTAATACATGCCGGTGTACCACAAGGCTCCATACCGGGGCCATTTATTTACCTTGTCTTTGCCAACGATTGCGTTATACATTCAAAGCAAATAAAACGTTTGTATTACTTGTTACGCTGATGATACGAACTTTTTAGTTGTTCAAAAAAGTCCTGATGCAATAAAAAACATATCGAAAGATCTATACAGAGACGTTATAATTTGGTCAGAGACAAACCGACTTACACTTAATAAAGAAAAAACAACTACTGAATCATTTAGGTACAACATCGAGCAAAACGCTAACGATGAATTTTTAGTAACAGATTCTGCTAAAATCTTGGGTGTCATGTTCGACCGAAATTTGACGTGGGCTGCTCACATAGCTAGTTTGTATGTGAAGCTCGGTAAAGGTTATTACGGTATGAGCAACTTAAAAAATCACCGCGACAAAAGTTCTTTATTGACATTTTATTACTCTAACATTTCCATCTACATCCCGAGAATCGTGCAGAGAATTCTTTAAAGCCTTAAAAATACTAACCCTGCCTAGAATATATATATTTAGGAAATATGTTGTTATGTTTTTAAAAACAAATCAACTTTTCTTACAAACCAAACACACCACAATTATCAAACAAGATTTAAAGATCAGCTAATTCCTCATCAGCATATAACTGCAATAGGTATATCAAAAAAGTGTGTTTTACAACGGATGTAAAATTTATAATCATTTGCCCATTGATTTAAAAAATTGTAAAAGCTACTTTTAAAAAGAGGATAAAAAATTTACTAATTGAAAAGTGATTGTATGGTGTTAACGAATTTTACTCAGTCTGACGATTTATATATTTAATGTGTTTATTTATTTATTGTGTGTTTACATACTTTTGTAGTTTGTTATTATGTACGTGTTTACAATTTTACATGCATTTTATTCTATATTTTGAATTATATTATGCTTATGCATATTAGCTCAGATTTTTTACGCACTCCTGAGTTATTTGTATGGTTATTAATTAATTGTACTTGTGATTGGGAAATGAAGGTTATTATTGAGGAACAAGTCACCATCAACATATTATTCGTATATTAGATTTTCGTGATTCCCTTGGGATTCCCTAGGGGATACGACACCACCATAAGTTCCATAAATTTGGAATTGTAGATATCCATTCTGCTTAACTTTGTATCGATTTTGCACAGACCAATCTAGATCGGTCCTGATTGCTGCCCTTATAGCCAATAATGAAGTCGTAATTTATAAGATACGACCTCGGCTACGACAAAGATCCAGAGAGAGTAATCAGTAAAAAAATGGTAGGTCATGGGTCATTATACATAGATCTCCATTACACGTATTAATTATATTTACAGCTTTCATCAAAATATTCGAGAATTTTCAATGAATGGTCCAACCATTATTCATTGAGTCTTTTTCGAATTCGAAAAGATCTCAGAAAATATTTCCAATGCGTTCTTCTTCCATAAAATCGAGGAGCATTCTATTCACCCACTACTTTTTTAGATAATGGAGCGGGAGCTAGGTGGCTTTTTCGGCAGCTCATCGTTTTATGAACTTTGAGATATTTTTATGGTTTAATGGATGATAACGATTCATAAAATCGACTTCTGGCGGGACACCTCCTATCAGGAGCGTCACGAACACTGTTTAAAAATCAGTGAAATCATGTCATCGTTACAAGGCTCATTTTTTTTGTGTGTACACATTTTATGTTTAGAATGAATAAAATAAGATCGCCAGAAAGTGTGGGCTGTCAGGAGGCGCAGCCAGAAAGGTAATAATGATACAATACCTCTGAGGCACGGTACGGATTCAAGTTAGCCGAAAGTGTTAAATTCCTGTATATTTAAGAGCCTATGGTACTTTTGTTGACACTAAGAACTTTACGGGGAGGCTATTCTATTGTTGAAGGAGCTTATAATTACGTTTTAAAAAGGAGCCAGAACTTGTAACGATGAGTTTAGAGTTCTGAGATGAAATATGCGAAAAAAAATCCAATTTTCTTAAAAATTCCTAAACATTTTCTTTCTGGCTAGCCTTACTGAGGGGAGTTTCATTCTGGGAATTTTTTTCTGTCTTCAAAACATTTGAATAAACATGCTCAATCTTAAAAAAAGTTTGTAATTATCATGTTATATAACTCCGTTTTTTTAATTCTTTGACCTTTCTGGTTGCGCCCCTGATGGCCCACACTTTCTGGCGATCTTATTTTATTCATTCTAAACATAAAATGTGTACACACAAAAAAAATTGGCTTTGTAACGATGATATAATTTCACTGATTTTTATATCTTGAACCATGGCCAACTCGACGGGCTGACATATGTCAGAAGTCTATTTTGTCGTTATTTAAGTTCGACAGAATTAATCAGCGCATAGAAAATGCTTCTAACGATGAGTGTCCGAAAAAGCCACTTAGCTCCCGCACCATAATAAGTACACGATATTTTTCAACCTTAAAGATGAGTCATGAATAATTTCTACTATAGTTGTCTACAAATGTATAGGGCACATAAAGAAGGCCATAAAAACGGGCCATAAAGATTATCAAAGTCGGCACTATTACTTGCTGTCAAGGGTACCTACTACAGAGCCGTAAGTACGTTAAATGTTTATGTCTTAGAATGAACAAAATAATACTATAGATTTTTTTTTCCTTATGGGTTGTGGTGCCGCTGTACTGAAGCTTAAGCTTATTATACCCCATAGTCTCGTTATCCCATTAATCCCGTTCCTCTCCAAAAGGACAGTATACGGTCAATGGGAGCTCTGGCTATTTCTTCCGGGGTTACAGTTAGTCCCCCGAAGTATGAAAACCTCCTAGCCATCAAGGCTGGGCATTCACATAGTATGTGGTTAGAAGTTTCTTCATCCTCACCACACATCCTGCATTCTGGATTATCCTTCACACCTATGTTAGTTGGGTGTCTGTTCAGTGTGCAGTGTCTTGTTAGAATTCCCACTGCACATCTCAGCTGTTTTCTGCTTAGCTTTAGCAATTCATTAGTCTTTGTCTTGGATGGCCCGCCGGTGATGAACGTGCGTGACTGTCTCATCCCCGGCGCGCCAGTCCAATACAAAATATGATTCTGACTCAATAGTTCCTTTACCATTCCTCTTGCGGTATTGTATGATATCCCGCAGGATGGCTCGGATCCCATTAAGGCTGTTTTGGCGCCTTCTTTGGCCGCTTATCTGCTTTTTCGTTGCCCTCATTGCCCTGGTGTCCTCGCGTCCACTCCAGCTGTATACTGTTGCGTTCCGCAAGTCCCGCCAGGATTCAAGGCAGTCTTTTACCGTTTTGGAACGTATCTCTACTGCATTCAGAGCTTTGATAGCTGCTTGACTGTCAGTGATGATGCGGATTCTTTTGTCAGTATATGACCTCCATATCATTTTTTGTGCACAGATTTCTATGGCTGTGACTTCTGCTTGGAACACCGTTGCGGTACTTCCCAGGTTCAGACTGATGTCTGTCCCTGGTTGTTCCTCCTAACACCTGCTTCAGTACTCCTTGACGTTTTCGATCCATCAGTAACTATACCATATGGTATCATTTGGATGTCTTCGCAGTTGCCCTGTTCCTTCCTCTTTCCTATCGGGTATGTATACCCTGAAGGTCTTTGTGAAGTTGTGGCTTGTGCTGATTCTATCTGACTGCATATCTAGTAGTCGATTTTTTCCTATTTGTTGGAATATTTCGGTGTGGTATCCTATTCTTGGAATGGTCCCATATCCATTTATTTTCAGCCTGTACGCCGCCAACAATGCCTCGCTCTCCACTACTAATTGTAGTGGGGGCAGGCAAAGTAGCGCTTCCATGGCTGCGGTAAACGTTGTTGACATTGCTCCCAATATGCCTAGACATGCCAGTCTTTGTACTTTCCGTAGTTTTCTCATTGCCTTCCCTTTTCCGGCTTTATGCCACCAGATCATTGAGGCATAGGTACAGCCAGTGCACCATTCTTGGTTGCAGTCCCCAGTTTTTACCTACCATTCTTCTGCTGGCCCATCGGTAGAAACTTAATGACGTTTTCTAATAAATAAAAAAAATCTTACTCTGTTTTGCGTCAAGATAGGAATATCTTATGCATTGATGGGCGCATTGCCTGTCCTTCGTGACATTGACAGATAAATTCAAAGTATAGCTCTCTTTTTATCGCCGACCCCGACAATAAACTCGCGCTGTTCTAGTTAGGGGTGCGTCGCGTAACTATATCACAAGAGTTAGAAATCTTTATTTTTTATTTTATTTTACTTTACATAGGAGTAATGATGTTTTATCGAGTGTTTTATCTATTAAGTAATATATTATTTTTATCATTTTATATGGTGTAGAAAAATAAAGCATGCTACAGTCTCCCCTTATATTATTCTCTTTTTTATGTGCAGTATAAGAATGGAGTGAACTATACCTAAATATCTATGAAATTTCACTAAAAAATATCTAAAAAAATGTTCGATTAATGATGGTTATAAATGTGATAGGTTCTACCGAGCGTCCTACTTTAGGTCATAGGTATGTAAATAGGCCAGGGTTGACATGTTTTAAACAAAATGTTTAAAACATCGCACTGTGTTTTAAACAAGTGCTTAAAACATATTTAATACACAATGCAATGTTTTAAACAACTGTTTATAACACAGTTTAACGCAGTGTGATGTATTAAACAAATGTATTTTATTTTGGAGTTTGTGGAAAAGCAGAAAACGCTCACAAAAAATAGCATCTGTAGTCTTACTCATGAGTCAAATGGTCAGTGGTTGTGTTGTAGAACTCTCCAAAATCGTCCTAAGTTGAAGACATAATCAAAATTCGACTTAGGCAAAAATTTCATTTAAAGACATTTTTGGGAGTCTGCAGAGGCGCAGATCAGTCCATAAGGACCGTTTTGGGTTCTATAAGGCGTTGGAAATGACCAGGCGAAAATTCGAAGAAACACCGAATTTTCACTTAGGAAAAATGTTTTTGGTTCAGAATATCAGAGTAGAAGTATATAATGACAAAGATTTATGAATAATATACTTTTTCAAAGGTACCATAAATTGAACTTTGAAAAATAATATTTTTGGAAGGGCGTCAAAATTTGGCCCAGGAATCGATTTATCGAAAGTACGCCAAAGTTTCACTTGCAGACTAATTTTTCAAAACTGCGTTGAAATTTGGCTTGAAGATCGATTTTTCAAAAGTACGCCAAAATTTCACCCGCGGATTAACTTTTCAAAAGTACCTTGAAATTTGGCTCGAAAATCGATTTTTCAAAAATACGCTAAAATTGGTCTTAAAATGGATTTTTCAAAAGTACCACAAAGTTAGTTTAAAAAGTACCACGAAAATATAATTTAAATTATTTTTTATTTTTTTATTCCTCAACCAAAGACATTGACCTTTGAGGTACGGTCATTGAAAGCCCAATTCTAAAGTATGAGCATAAAATTTTAACGATGCACTGCATCCAAAAGGCAAAATAGAAGATTTTGTCAAAGCCGGCGTAGTGCCGATAAGCAAAAATTGATAAAAATCAATGCACATGTACAAGGCCGGTTTCTCGCATAGAAAGAGTTTGGATTGACCCAGCGGCTCGCAATTTGGTCGAGCGCGTTGAGTGGTCCAGACAAAGCGATGGTAGAAAAGCCAATAACAGGGCTTTTCAAATGATAAAGTTATAGAGGAAAACGCCTTGTGCATAAAAATCCAAAAATTCAATTTTGCCTAAAAGTCGCTCGAAGGTGAGACGCTGCCAAATCGATAATATTGAACGACTGTGATAAGGGTTAGTAAGTCGTGGACTGATCGAACGCCACTCAACTTATGCAGTAATAAGTCCTCTGAATGTGTTTGAGTACGTGAATCTCCACGATACAAGAACTTTAAATCTAGGTAGTCTCTAGCGAAACTAAATTCATTTAGTAAAACTTTTTTAAGTTAATTTCAGTCAGCCTTAATTATTCATTTACCCAGAGTCTGAAATGATTCTAAAAGCTCACATTTTGATTCTGAGAAGGTATGTATGAATCTTTTCTACCTAATCGATCGTTAGCGTGAGCGCTCTCGCTTGTATGGTCTGAAAGTCACTACCTTGATTGGGGAAGGCACGATTCTTATCTTGAGAATTTTGTATAACCAATTCTGTTAAATAAACGGATTCTTTGAACTAATATTTCTTAATTGATCTTGAGGCCTGTTGACGGTCTATAATCCCTGGAACTTTCGTATAGAAAACCGGATGTGTCGAGTTAATTCGCATTAACGTTCGACCTTCTGGTTGTTTTACGGAGGTTCGATAGGGATTTTTTTATGCGTTTTTTGAGAAATATATTCCGTTATTAATGGACCAAAACGTGATTTTCGCGTACCAAAACTAATCCCTCCGCAGAGAAATTCTTCGGTTGGGATTTTTTTATGCAAAAATTCAGGAAATTAAGAGGTGCCTAAACCCCTAACGAGGGAATTCGGGTCCAGAGAGAGCGTAGTTTCCGATCTGTGGTAGTGCAGCCTTGGTCCCATTACTCGGCTACCGAAGTGCATCTTATCTCGAACCCGCCTGGGAGGTAGAAGAACGGGGTAATACGCGACTGGCGCCCCCTGAGAAATAAATTGGTGTCGCGTCATTTTGACGCCCGGTAGTGCGTTCTTCTACAGTTGCATGCACTAAACTGAGCATTTTATTTGTAGAATGCTGTAAAATCTGATTAAGAGCGCCATCTGGCATCAAAAAGTAGTAGCAGACACAGTAACTTGGCACCATTTAATTTTAGTTAAATAGAGTTTTAAGCGTTTTAAACCTTTTCTAAACAAGCAATTTGAAACATTAAAGAAAACCGTTTTAAACAAAAAAAACTGTCTCGAAAACTGTTTAAAACAAAAAAAAAGTTTTTTGTTTAAAATGAAAAAAAACCTGTTTTCTTCCTAGCCTTGAAATATTTCCCGAGATAGGCCCTAAATTTATCAGCAGATTTCGCATATGTTCATGATGTTTAAACTTCCTTTAGAATTACTGTTGAGGGTAGGTACCTCGGTATGTATGTACTTATTACCTATTACTATACTGCCACGAAGTGGAAGTAAAAGTTGCAGCCACCTGCAAAAGGGAAAACTGACAGGACAACCAATCCAACCTAAACAACTAACTAACCTATTACCGAGCCTATTACATTCATGTACTTACACAGCTATTTAAAACTTTTAATACCTATAACCGAGCCGGGGCCGGGCCAAGCACTAGGTATGTTTTTCGTTGAAGCCGAGGTTGAAGCTTTCTCTTCTAATAAAATAAACGCGCAGAACTGCGTATGAAATTTGAGACCCCCCAAATGTGAGGCTCTAAGCTGGCGCTTACTCAGCTTACAAGCAAAACTGGCACTGAACCGTGCCTATAACTAATACAATTTCTATTGTATGTATCTATGTATGTATAGGTTTTCCTTTTTTGCATATGGTTGCAACGTTTTTTAACGTATAATACAATAAAAAACGTTGAAGTTATCTGCAAAAAAATGAAAAGCAACCTAACCGCAAGTTCATGGAGGTACTTACAGTTTCTTAAAACTTTTAACGTAACCAGGGCCCCCACAAGAGGTAGGGGGGGGAGGGGAGATGATACCGTACCCCAGCCACTTTAGAGGCCCGGTTAGACTAGTAAAGGCAATCCTCGCTCATTAATTATGAGACTTGGACAAAAAAAATAATTCATATTTCTCCTCCATCAATATTAAGTACGGAGGCCCGCCAGAGATATTGATAAAAACAATTTCACACATTTCACCCTCCCTCTGATCAATTATTATAGTGCGGGGGCCCGCCAGTGAATTTGATATCGGGTCCATGATTTGAAGTGGGGGGCTTGAACGTAACTAATACACTGTATTAAGTAATAATATTAAAAGTTTTAAAATGCTGTATACGAGGCTGTGTACATGAGCTTTGGTTTAGTTTCCATTTTTTGCAGATACCTGCAACTTTTTTTATATCAGCTGTTTTAAATGTCAAAAATCTGCCAAAAAACTGCGTACATGAACTCTAGGGTTAGTTGTTCCGGTTAGCTTGGTTTTAATTTTTTGCGGATGGTTGAAACATTTTTTCTAATGTAAAAAAAGTTGCAGCCTCGGTTGCAGCCATCTACTAAAAAGAAAACCAACCTAACCTGAGCAACTACCTTAAAAGTCCATGTAGGTACTCAACTTTTTAAAAATTTTAAATACGTCGGTCTCTAAAACTAACCCAAAAATGACAGTTACATATATTTCCCTGCTAAAATACAAATACCATTTCAAAATCAGAGGCAAAAATCGACCAATGATTTTGCCGAATACTTACACATCCTTGAAAACTGCGAGTGCGCATGCGCATTAGTTTGACAGCTTGAGTACCTTTCACGAGACTTTTCATTTTATGGAGTGTTAGTAAATAATACAGTTTTTTTATGAAAAAGCAATTTTTGCTGTGCGTAAAAGATGCATTGTTCTGAAAAGCAGTTACACTGCGAATATGAGATCCAGTTTGGCCAAAATTCAAGGTGTCTTTAGTTAGACGACCAGAAAAAGAGGCGCCTTTCAAAATTTCGCACTAGAGCGCATGAGGAACCAAGGCCGACCCTGTCTTTAGTATTTACAATAATAGAAAGTGAATGTTGTGGTGGAAAATTTCAAACAACATTTTTTTTTAAATTATGTATTTGCATTGAAAAATAATTTCAGAATCGTGTTTTTATCTCAAATTAGTGTATCCTGAAAAAATTTCGCGGAAATTTCAATGCCCGGCTAAAATCCAGAATTGAATTACCATAGGTGCTTAGTTACTATTTTTTCAAAATGCCAGAAAAAGTGCAGTCGAGATATCTAATGAAAAAGTATTGACGGTTTATGTAGGTATCATGAATGTGCAATTTAGAATTTACATTCGTAGGTACTCCAAAGGCATGTATTCATTCATTAATAATAATTAAGAACAGGGATCTGATCAGTTCATTTGCAATTTAGGTACTTTATTTCACTGCTAAGTTTTCTGTGTGCTTTAGTTGCGCCTTGTATAAGCCCTGGTTTAGTAAAAATATAAAATCGACCTGAGCACATAAAATATTTACGGCCCGTGCTCTCAAGCTGTTATAACCGAACCTCCCAATTACCCACTAAATAATTCATAAATTCTTACACTGTAGCTCGACGACGGTGTACTCTTCTTTCCTCTTCAGGACGTATTATCTGGCCATCCCAAGATCTACTTGACACAAAAATCTTTGTAGGTAAACAATCCACGGAAGAAAAACGCCAACTATGCCTTGAACTATTTTTTAAAGAACACATTTTAACCACCACACAATCGATAACACGCACTAATGCTTAACATCTGATAAACCGCTTTTTAATTTATTCACAGAATTGTCTTATTTCATTCATTTTACTGCAAGCAATGCACAACAGACTGACAACCGGCCTTCTATCGCTTGCAAACACGCGGTCGAACGAAACACGGTAGCTGCATGCAACAAAACAAAATTCCCGAACCCAGTTGCCGACCCCTACTAGCCGTACGTTGGTGTTGTAGGTGGTTTGCGATGAACCTAATGCCTGGTGGCTTTAAAGGTGAATCTCGTGCGCAATAGAATCCTCAGAGCGAGTGCGAGAAAGGTGATCCGACGCAGGCCATGTTAAAACAAGATAGGATCGGGTATTGTCGAGCACACCTGTTTGCTAAGGAGATTTTTCAAAGTTTATTTTAATATTTTAGCGATCGAAGGAAAGTAAAATATGATATTTAGATCGTGATGGTTGCTATGTAACTGTGATTGATTCTCATCATTAGTCCAATGTCCGTTATTTCGATGGATTATAAGAAATCAGCAGTGAAATTTATATTTCGCACGTTTCTTTCAATTAGATTAATTATGTTATTTTGATTCAAAACGTGGGTGGCGCTCTGGTTATTGAATTACTCCGAATTTCCATGATGCACCAGGCCAACAGCCAATTGTTAGTTACTATTTAGAAAGACTTGTACCGTTTATATTGGAAGCACACGGGGATAATGGGAAGACCGAGTATTTTTTTAATTGAACATGAACGGCCTTCAAAAATTTCACTGTCGTCCAGTCAATTAAAGCTTGCTTATTGATGACTGATACGTTTGATTTCGTTATAGTACAGTGGGGTAGGTAGGTACTTAGAGGTAAAAAATATGCAAAACTTCGGAATAATGTCATATTGAACGGATTTCGTTCATTTTTGGCAGTATAATAGTAAATGCTTCACAGAAAAGTTTCTATATGTATATTGTGCGGGGGTTTGCTAATTTATAGGGGGGTGGATGCAACCCCCTCTCAGGGGGTGGCACTTAAAATATATATACATATTTATTGGAGCTGAAGTAGAATCAAATTTAAAGAAGAAAAGGTTCTATGCAAATTTTCACATAAGTTGATAGTTTTTAAGTTATAACGACTTCAAAATTGCGATTTTAGATGAAAAAAAAAAGGATTTCCAAACGGCTTTCGTCAAGTATCTCGAAAAGTATTACTTTATCGAAAAAATGTTACAGACCAATTACAGAAAGCACAAACTGGGAATTAATTATATATTTTTTGTTTATTGATATAGGATTAATAATTTCGGAGATATTTAAGTTTACATTTGGCATCCAAGTGTTCATAAGATAATTATTTAGAGTGAGCAGAGACGAACCCACGGGGGGTTATGGGGGGGTACGCTCCCCCCCCAATGTTGATTGAGTTGGGAAAATCACCAAAATGTAAAAAAATCTTTATTGGGTATAATTGCAAAAAAACGAATAATGAGTTGATAAAAATTAAATGACACTGTCACTATGACCATTTTTTTATAAATAATTTTAATTGATATTATTTATGACTAGATGTGACTGATGTGAGAGCCACAGAATAGTCGACGGACAACGCACAACGCCGACGGGCCTACGTGACGGGCCAACAAAATAAACTCGTCAACTCGCGGAAATTCGACGTTCGACCCAGTAGACGGCACGGCCAGAGCATACAATTCTCAAAGACTGTCTTACATTAGAAATATTAGAATATTACTCCTTTTTGCCTTTATCAATACAATGCTATAAAGTCGTTTGTTGTTGGTTTATACTGAGTATCACTAATATCAGTTACCAACCTCTCAACGAGAGATAATAATAATAACAAATTGTTGTCGGTCAGAAATTGTTAAAATATTAAATTCTTAGAGGACACTGAATCAGAATCTGGGACTACTAAAGGGGTCTACAGACGATCCAGCTGCTGGGACCCGACATTGTTGGTACGCTTTGAAGATAATTGGAATTCCAGCGGACCAGTTAACTTTTACGAATGAGTTCAAAGCATGCCGACAAGGCTGGCTCCCTGCCGCTGGATCGTGTGTAGACCCCTTAATGCTACCTATTGCGTATTACAATGTGAAGTGGGAAGTGGCCGGTAGCCGTACTAGCGCGGACGTTCACGAGCTTGCGCCCCGACTTGCGCGTAATCGTATTGTATAGTGTATTCCACAAATATTTCATCGATACAAAAAAGCTCGCAAAAAAGCATAAAGGATGCCGACCGCTTCTAGTTAGTGTACCGCCCGCCGGTCCAATTTGACAACGCTAGTCCACGTTGACGACCAACCTATCATAATTCCGGTAGAGAAAATTTAAACCAATTATATTCAGTGGGAGAGTGGCCTACATTTTTGTTCGGAAATATGTGACCATTTTTTTTGTGATGATAATAAAGAAGCCGAACACTTTTATGTAAATAAACTGAAATTGATACAGGTCGGTACCCTTTACGTTTTTTTGCGAACTTTTTTATATCGCTGGATTAACACACGATCCAGCGGCAGGGACCCAGCCATGTCGGCATGCTTTGAACTCATTCGTAAAAGTGAACTGGTCCGCTAGAATTCCAATTATCTTCGAAGCGTACCGACAATGTCGGGTCCCTGCCGCTGGATCGTGTGTAGACCCTATTATCGTTGGTACAAACTATATTTTGTTTTTCTCCACGGTCATTAAACTATAACGGTTACCTCATCCAGTAGCTTTTAGACGAAGGAGAGCGCGGGGTCAACTTAGGTCTAGCGCCTACATCGTGTAGTTTAGTTAAACTTCTTTTGCATAATATTTGTATCACTAGGCTACTTATAGATTAAGTCTGAAATAAAAAAAAAACATAAGGAAATATAAGTTGTAAAAAAAATGGGCAGTTGGCAAATTAGTTGTAGCTTCCCCCCCCCCCCCCCCCCCCCCAATAACAATAGCTGGGTTCGTCTCTGAGAGTGAGAGTTAAATATCTCAGAAACTGTGATACCTACGTCAAGGATGCTAATAGGTAGAATAATAGGTTATTAATTAAGCTTTCAACTGTTGTTTTATTTGTTTCTGTAGCATAAAAAACAAAGAAGTTATGACCGAAGCAATGTGCGTCTACACATTTTTTTAATAACAACGTCGCCATTTTGTTACTGTAATTAGCCAGTAATTAAAAAAAAGGAATTTCAAACACTGTTTCTCATTAATATATAGCATGATGTAGATGCTCACATTTTTTGGTCTGTATACAGCACTTGCTTTAGAAAAAAATACAGTTTAAACTATAAAGGTATTTTCTATAAAACGTAAATTTTTTTTCCTTTTCCAAATATCTCAATAAATATTAGTTTTACTGAAAAATGGGTAGAGACCAAAAGTAAAGCTCATAAACTGTTCATTAATTTCGCTTGTTTATTTATTTACATAGATTTAATAGTTTCGGAGATATGAAAGTTTGCAAATGGCGTCCGAACGTTTATAAGACGAAAAATGCAGTTTATATGTTAAATATCTCAGAAATTGTGACACCTACGTCACGCATGCTAAGAAATGAAATTAAAGACAATTAATTGTGCTTTCAAATTATTATTACTCGATCCTGTAGCATAAGAAATAAAAAAGTTATGACGGAAAAATGTGCGTATTTATATTTTTTTTATATAAAAAGGTCGCCATTTTGTTATTCTAATTAGCCAGTAATTTAAAAAAATTATCTCAAAGGTAGCCATTTTTTTACTCTAATTAGAGAGTAATTTTAAAAAATTATCTCAAATACAGTTTCTCGTTAAGATGTAGCATTACCTAGATGCTCAAATTTTTTTGCTCATTTAAAGCATTTGCTTTAGAAAAAAATGCATTTTAAACTTTAAAGGTAATTTCGAAACACCAAATGTAAAAAATATCTCCGAAATTATTAATCCTACATCAATAAACAAAAAATATAATTAATTCCCAGTTTGTACTTTCTGTAATTGGTCCGTAACATTTTTTCGATAAAGTAATACTTTTCGAGATACTTGACGAAAGCTGTTTGGATATACCTTGTTTTTTAAAGCAATCGCAATTTTGAAGGCGTTATAACTTAAAAATTATCAATTTATGTGAAAAATTGCATAGAACCTTTCAACCATAGTTATTATATAGCAAAATATTCTTTTTTATTGTACAAAAACTGCCTTAGGTTTTGCTATAAAACAATTCAGCTCGTTACGCAGTAACTATACAACTGCAAGCACCTTTAGTTTATAGAGACAGGCTGCGGTTTAGTTTAGAGAACAATTTAGCTTCTTACGCAGCCATTATACAACCATGAAGCTCGCATAGAAGTACAGTAGGGTCTCTTATACAGCAATTCAGTGTATTGCTCAGCCATTATCAATCGTTTTGTTTTTCACCAAGTAGACATCATACTGATTATTCTGATGGTATCGGAAACTGTATATCGACTGACGTATTTCACATGTTATAATAAGAATAGTAATTCTTTCCCCTACTTGCACAGTTTTATAAATATAACTATTGCAGGTGAAATGCTGCAACGGCAAACTTTCGGCTGTATAAAAGTTCATCATCAATCATTGGGTTTCGTTAAAACACCTTAATAAAGTTTCTATATAACTGCTTTATAATTACTTGTAAGAACGTTTATATCACTTGGTAATAAGCAACCCATAAACTTTATAATAGCTTCGTAACCAACATTTATGCAATCGTTATAAAATAAAAAGATTCGCGTAATTACTTGAAAGTTATAAGAGATACAGGGTCATTCACGGAAAGCGGGTATTAGACGTTTCTTGGGATCTGTCGAGTTTAGAAATTTGAAAATTGGTATGAGGGGTTTTTGGATATGGCGGATCCAACGAAAATATTTTCATGCTTGTGCTACTTCCGCTTATACCGGATGTAGCACCTAACTTTGTTATTTTAAATGGAACACCCTGTATTTTATTGCATATTTCGATTCCTCATAAAATTTTAGCTTAGGTTTATGTACCATAACATGCTCTTAAACATACCGGTTTTCGAGATAATAAATATTTTTGGAGATTTTTGACGGTTCCCACCCTTCGGAAAAAAAACTCAATATCTTCTATCATGTAGCCGATTAGGAAATTTTCTTTTCAAACTCTTACAAGTATCCTATGACCTAACGAAAAGTTCTCTTATGTTTTCACAATATCATACAGAGTATTTTATTTTCACAGTTGAACATTGTATTAGTTCAAACGTCAAAAAGTCATTTTTTTCAAATGGAACCCCCTATATATTTTCACAGAATCTAATAGAGGATTGAATTCTGCATGGATTGATATTACCATTCCCTATACCTATCTCTCTTTGTTTTCTTATTATGGACGAATATTTGTTAAACGTACAAACAAAATCAGCACTGTTTGTTAGTAGCACTTAGTAGGCAATACAAGTCATAACTTGGTTCCTTTTTTATCATAAACGAGAATAATCATGTAGATAATTGATAATCATTTGTTTATTATCAAGATGACAGCTTCAAAAACGAGAGATTAGATTTATAACAAATACTTTGGGACAAAAATTTACAAAATTAATGAACATTTTGAATATAAATATTTAATGCAGCAACTTCAAAATGCTCTCCACTTGCACTTACAGTGGCTTGGCTAATTCATGGGGATTTGTTAAAATGTAGCCCGTTCTCTGTTCTTTGGATCTTCTTTGGTAGTAGCAGGAGTGGCATAAACAATATTTTTAATACCCCAAAGGTCCAAAGTCTAAGGGGGTCAAATCAGGGGACCTTGCTGGCCATCTCCATGGTCCTCGGTAGCCAAACCACCTATCTTCGAACGTCGCTACTAATTCGTCATAAACTTCCCGTGGACCGCAACCATTCATTTGAAAATACATAGAATTATAAATATTTAGGGGCAAATTATCAATAAAAGTTACTGTTCGCAAAATCTTCGCATATTTATTGCTATTTAAATTCTCCTCGTAGATATGATACTATCAAAAATATTGTTTATGCCACCCCGGCTACTACCAAAGAAGATCCAAAGAAGAGAATACGGACTGCATTTTAGTAAATAAATACCCACGAAATTCGCCGAGCCATTGTAAGTGCCGTAAATTCCAGGATATTGGCTTGTTTGGAGCAGAATGGAGAGCATTTTGAACAGTTGCTGCATTAAATATTTATATGCAGTGTTCATTAATTTTGTAAATTTTTGTGCCAAAATATTTGTTATAAATCTAATCTCTCGTTTTTGAAGCTGTCAAAAACAAATAATTATCAATTATCTACATGATTATTCTCGTTTATGATAAAAAAGGAACAGAGTTATGACTTGTATTGCCTACTAACAAACAGTGCTGATTTTGTTTGTACGTTTTACAAATATTCGTCCATAATAAGAAAACAAAGAGAGATAGGTATAGGGGATGGTAATATTAATCGATGCATAATTCAATCCTTTATTAGATTCTGTGAAAATATACAGGGGATTCCATTTGAAAAAAATGACTTCTTGACGTTTGAACTAAAACAATGCTCGACTGTGAAAATAAAATACTCTGTATGATATTGTGAAAACATAAGAGAACTTTTAGTTAGGTCATAGGATACTCGTAAGAGTTTGAAAAGAAAATTTCCTAATCGGCTACATGATAGAAGATATTGATTTTTTTCCCGAAGGGTGGGAACCGTCAAAAATTTCCAAAAATATTAATTATCTCGAAAACCGGTATGTTTAAGAGTATGTTATGGTACATAAACCTAAGCTAAAATTTTATGAGGAATCGAAATATGCAATAAAATACAGGGTGTTCCATTTAAAATAACAAAGTTAGGTGCTACATCCGGTATAAGCGGAAGTAGCACAAGCATGAAAATATTTTCGTTGGATCCGCCATATCTAAAAACCCCCTCATACCAATTTTCAAATTTCTAAACTCGACAGATCCCAAGAAACGTCTAATACCCGCTTTCCGTGAATGACCCTGTATATCGGGAACATTTACAAGGGGATAATAGAGCCTTTATAAAATAGCTTTATAATTATGTTGTGAGAACATTCTTAGGGCCTTTTTACATCGCCAAATTGTCACAGAGAGCTAATTAGTTCGCAATAATACTTTAAGAAAATATAAAGGAACAATTTTCCACCACTATAAAATAATTATACGACAGTACAGCTGAATATTAGCGCAGTAATGCTAGTTGGGATTTTTTTTTATCACCCACCCTCCACTATCACACCCATGACCACCCACCCCATTATTAAAGGAGGTAAAAAATAAAATTGCATGTGACTGTATACAAGAATTAAAGGCCCCAAAATTATTTGTTGGATCAACCACTCCCCCCTCCTTTAATAATGGGGCGGGGGTGGTGGTGGGAGACTTGGATATTAAGAGACTAGAGGATAGGAAATTAAGATGTGGAAGTAGTAATTCCTTCGGCAGCGGTTTTTTAATTATGAAATAATCTGAAATATTTTCTGTTATCTCTCGCGGAACGGACATAATTTCTGGCTCAATCGGTTATTTATTAAAAGCATGCTGTGGTACTGACAGCGTTTCTAAAATTACAATTGATCACGAACAAGTGGATACGTTATTTCAATTTAAATACACCTATTTACAGCTATAACTTAGTAAAGTAAAATATTTCAACATTGATCATTTACGGCTTTTGTATCCTTGCCTTTGTTTCAGCACGTAGCAAGTAGATTGTATGCTGTATAGATATCCTGCAATACGACACAATACACCTACATGATATAATATACTACTATTATTTTATTATACCTACTCCTAATGCATTTACTGATATTCAATAAAACATTTATTTACTAGCACTAGCAATAGCATATTCGTGGTATGTACAATGGAATACATGAACAAACTTCGGAAACAGACTCAGTTTATTAGAATAATTGCAATTGGTTTCTGCATGGAATTTATTTATATCCTTAATAATAATAAATAAAATGAAAGGTTGAATGCATTTTACGTCCACATTCGCATATAAATTCGCGTAAAATTTTACTAAATAACAGAATAGTACGGAACTCTACTTCACTATGAAAATCCCAACTAGCAATTTGGTATTTTATAAAAACTGCAAAATGTTTCCGACACAAATTTTATAAAACAACATTACTCTCAGAAACACTTTAAAAACGTTATTACAACAGCTATAAATGTAAAACTGGCACCATCTTATAAAATAGTTTAGTCATTGTTCATATTTTGTAAAAGCTATTGCAGCCATTACAAAATAATTGTATAAACAATTCCGCAGGCTCTAAGAAAATTCGATACCGCCACTATAAAACAGTTTTATTGAAGCTTTATTTAATTGCGTTATAAAGCACATACCTCACTGTTTGTTATTATTGCTATAAAACACCAATAAAATAAAACAATTCCTTAAATGTATTCAAAAAGTCGCATACATATACTTACATATAGTCCAGTCAATGACCTATTTCCAGTATAATTTTGCCAAACAGCACCGATTTTCATAAAAAACTGGATTTAGGTTCTACTTACCCTCAATTCCAATTCAGTGTAGTTGACCCTGTACCGGGGGTTGCTTTTACCCTGGGGGTGGATGCCACCCCTTCTCGGGGGTGAAAAATGTTTCATTGAAAATAAGTGGGAATGGATAGATTGACTAATTCTAAGCAACTTTTGCTCTATAAAGTTTTTCGACTTATTCGCGAGTGAAAGTGTCAATTTTTCAACCAATAAACCCACGTTTTCAGACGGTTTTTCGCGAACAACTCAAAAAGTAAGTATTTTATCGAAAAAAATCGTTCTTAGTAAAAATGTAGCTTATAAAAAAACAAAAAGAACGGTTGGTTTATGGTGTCTGTAGTCCCAATATAAACGGAGTAATAGCTTGTTGAAGGTTGGTTCTTATTCGTCAAACGCCAAAATTGAAAGTTTCAACGTGAAGTTGCCAAAAAACAGTGCATTTTTTGGGGAAACTCATGGAACCTTTTTTGAAGTGCTTGAAAAAAAACATTTATTTTTGTTTTTTATGAATAGGTGTAAGTATGCTGTGCCTAAACATAGCTGTAATGTGTATTCAACAATGCTCCAATATACGTGTTCTGATATCTGCAAAAATATGTGATTGGTTTTTTACCCACAACTCGCTTAGTTTTAGTCGGGAATCAGTCTTCTCAAAAGACGCTCCTAAAATGCCAGGGTCTGCACTCAAAGATATACTTTTTAAAAAATATGTACATTATCTGGAATGACCTTGCGCATCTAAATCCAGAAGGCGCCATTCTGTCCGCGATTGTAAAAAAGCATAAAAAAAATTTTTCCGAAAATGTTTGTGTCACTGAAAATTGATTAATTTTATGTTCCCATCTCATTTACAGGGTTATTTTTTAATATTTCTTAATGATTTTCAAACTAATGGAAAGCTTATTCCTAGTAGATTCTGGTACTGCTAAATAATTTTCGAAATTATTGTTAACAAATGCTACAGAAATTGTTTAAACAAAGCATGCCCGAAGAGTGCACGGTAAATTTCAGTATAGAGACATTTTAAAAACTATTATAGATAGATGCATACTTCTATGATATAAAATTTGCGGAATAGAATGGATCAGTTTTTGGTGAAAGAATTATCTGCATTGTTTTATTGTTGTAAAAGATATGGCTATTTTTGTACAGCGCTCCGTTATTTCCGCTATCGTTTTGGCTGACACGTTCGCGCGCTGTGGCCGATCGGTAACTTGCTGACAATATACTGTGATTGTAAAAAAATTACTATGTGTATTACTTATACGTAAATATTATCATTTGTCATTATGAAAAAAAAAAGAAGGTATTTAAAGATTAGTTTACTTGAGAACCAAAATTATTATATTTTAACTTAAAATATTGATTAGAGACAGAAAACCATATAACTATATAAATGAACTTAAATTTACTTTTTGTGCTTGAGAAATAGAAATACAAAAATAATAATATACATACATACATTATACTTAAACTAAATTAACAGCTAATGCATTTACCCTCTCAGTAGCAATCTATTATGCATTCCAACCCAGCTTTGTTACGACTGCAGTTTCCGATACATTTTTTTAAATTTACATTTACAAAATACATTTTGAGAAGTTATATTGGGACGAACATTTATAGTTATTAATTTAGGAATAAGTACGTTATTTTTCAAATCCCAACCAAAATCAATTGGATCGGGAATTTCTGGGTTTATCTCAGTTGCACTCTTCCACAGAATAATTTGATACGCAGCTCTCAACATATGTTGATAAAAAGAATCTTCGGTAGGCGATAAATTCCTTATATCAGACTTATCGTCGACCATATAACATTTACTTCCACATCTAGTGGAAGTATAGTAACGACAAGAAAAAATTTGAACAGTTTTATTGTTCAAATAGGCTTAGAATGTCATAAAACGTCGAGATTTTAAGTTTGAGTGTCGATCTGTCTGTCTGTAACGTTTTTTGTGCGCACAATTACTCTGGAACCGTTTTAAATTATTGACTTGAGATTTGGTACGCGTATGTATTTTAAGGTGATCTGGAACTAGATTATATTTTCATCTTATTCCGTTGAAGGGATGGGGGGTAAACTGGAATAAATAGATAAATCAAGCAGGTAAGAGTTCATAAAATTGGTATTTAGTATTTACAAGAGAAGCTATAAGGTCTCAAAAGTTTTTTTGGCATTCGTTCTGAGAGACTTGGATGGAAAATCTGGATGTGGAAGTAGTGATTCCTTGGGCAGCGGTTTTTAAAAAAATACCGGGCCATATTTTGAAAAGTAATGAAATCATTGAAGCCACTTTGAGGGTAATGAAGTAATCTTTGTAGTTCTTTATCTTCTGTATGTCTTAAACATTTTTTTACAGCGTTAGTTTTTCCTTTTTTAAATAGAAAACTGACTGTATCACAGTCAGTCAAAGCATAAATGCACAAAAATAAATTACCCAAATTCATTTGAGCACTCATTGTCTTCTCTATAGTTAATTCTCGCATCGTATGATAAATCGGTATAAATACATCAAATCTACGATACCATAATTCTAGACACAAAGACAAAATTATCTGTTGTAGCTTCTATTATTATTCTACCATACTCCAGATTTGATAAATATAGGATGATCGCAAATATTCTAGTGTCGGCTTCATTATGATTATGATGAGAAAAATGCAATTGCGCTATTATTTTTGTAATTTCATCGGATACTCTGCAATAATAATGGAAATATACAGGCTATTAAACTAATACAAAAATTATTTTAAATATATTTTACATGAATTTATAAACAACACACAACACAGTTACTGTATACGCTACTCATAAGAATTTTTGTTATTAAACTACACCTCAGCAGGTAGTCAACAAGCCTAAAGAGAGCGAGGCAATGCGAGACATATATGTACACTGTATATCTACCAAAAGACGAGCCGGATCACAACACGTGCTGTACAAAAATAATCGTATCTTTTACAACAATAAAGCAATGTAGATAATTATTTCTCTAAAAACTACTCCATTATATTTTGCAGATTTCATGTCAGAGAAGTATGCATCTATCGATAATAGTTTTAAAAATGTCTCGATGCTGAAATTTACCGTGCACTATTTGGGCTCTCTTTGTTTAAACAATTTTTGTAGCAATTGTTAACAACAATTATGAGAAGTATTTAGCAGCACCTGAATCTAGAAAGAAGCTTTCCGTTGGTTGGAAAATAATTAAGAAATGTTAAAAAATAAGCTTGTAAATGCGGTGGGAATATAAAATTAATCAATAGTTAGTGACACAAAAATTTTTGGAAAAAAATTTTTTACGCTTTTTTGCAATCGCGGACAGAATGGCGCCTTCTGGATTCAGATCCGCAAGGTCATTTCGGATAATGTATGTATTTTTTAAAAACTATATCTTCGAGTCCACACCCTATGATGGATTTAGTGGCGCCTGATTCCTGACTATTTTTAAGCTATCAAGTCCTTCAAAAAACCATTTTGTAGGTTTTTCAAGAGCTATAAGCTCAGATAATTATAATTAATTTTCTTTCAGCCCTTATTTTTGAAAGGGTAGGAGCTGAAAGGGCTTGAACAAGTTACTATTTACGAACATATGCAAACTTTAAACGGCCATATCTTACTCAAGTTTTATTAAAAAAAAAAAATATAACGAAAATTTTCAGAAAAGCAAAACCTACAATTTTGTACTCTACAAAATTTTGCGTATCATTAATAGTTTTTGAGTTATTTTGAAGAAAAGGCAATTTTTTGAAAAATTACAAAAATACTCTTTTCACTTCAAGCTCAAATTTTTTCAAAACTAAGCACTTTAAACCGGTCAAACTTCTAGAGCATGTTACAAGTACATAAGTAAAGTAAATTGTAAAGTGGTAACGATTATTCTCAATTGGGGTGGTAATTAGGGGGTGATTTTCACATTTTTTTGACGCCGAAAAAAATAGGGACCAACATTATTTTCGTCATAACTCGCTTAGTTTTGATGCTAGGGACTTTTATAAAAAATAAAAATAAAGGTTTTTTTCAAGCACTTCAAAAAAGTTGCCGTGAGTTTCCCCGAAAAATGCATTGTTTTTTGGCAACTTCACGTTGAAACTTTCAATTTTGGCGTTTGACGAATAAGAACCAACCTTCAACAAGCTATTACTCCGTTTGTATTGGGACTACAGACACCATAAACCCACCATTCTTTTTGTTTTTTATAAGCTACATTTTTACTAAGACTGATTTTTTCGATAAAATACTTACTTTTTGATTTATTCGCGAAAAACCGTCTGAAAACGTGGGTTTATTGGTTGAAAAATTGACACTTTCACTCGCGAATAAGTCGAAAAGTATTGACCTTCAGAAAAAACTTATAGAACAAAACTTGCTTAGAATTAGTCAATCTATCCATTCCCGGACTAATTTTCAATGAAACATTTTTCACCCCCGAGAAGGAGTGGCATCCATCCCCAGGGTGAAAGCAACCCCCGGTACAGGGTCAACTTTGGAGCAGAAGGTAAGTAGAACCTAAATCCAAATTTTTGTGCAAATCCGTGCTGTTTGGCAAAATTATACAGTATCGCCTTATTTTACCTTCAATGACTGGACTATACCTAATGTTCATCTCTATAATACCCCAAGCTTTCAGTGATTTTACTGGATAATGGATAAAAACTTACTTAATATTTATTTTAGAGACGTGTTAACCCATACAGCTTGCAATTTTTGATGCGAAGGATATTTTACTGTGAATTATGCCATGAGTTTTTGATGAATTTTAAGTGCCCCTCATGTTTACTGAAGGTTTCTAATAATTTTTGGAATTTTATAAAAATTAATTTCACATTTAATAATTTTTTTGTCATGAAATTTAATGCTAATTTGATTTATTCATCATAATATTATAATTAGCATGTATTAATTGCCATAAATATTAATAAAAATGTTATTTTAAAACTTTTTATGTCTTGTCATATTTACGACCTCGAACGCTGGTCTCATGATATGGCTTTCTTCTATAAAATACTTTTGTGTTAAATACAAGTATTTTAAGATAATTCAACTATAGGCGATTCTTACAAAACATCTATAAAATAATGTGTCTTAAAGGTGAGGGTTTTGTGACAGGGCCGTATTTTAAATGAAAAATATAACAAATTTTTTTCACAAATGACTTAATTTGCATTTTTGTTATAACTTACAAGCGAAGAAAAATAACTGTAAAAATAACCGGAACATACATTTTGATAAAAACTGTAATTTATTGTAACTATTACCGTTAAATTGCGTATTAAGTTTTCATTTTAACACCCTTGCTCATTTTATGAAAATTTTCACTAGTAATCTCTCTAGTGCTTAAAAATTTTCTGGTAATTAATTAAAGCATGTGGGGGATTCGGTAAGAAAATTTGACTAAATTTGACTAAATTAAATGAAAGAATAAATAATATAAAACTGCTTTGCACTATTTTAAACATTATACCATTTATGATTTTTTAAATATTTATAATAAACCGAAAATAAACCCATATTTCCCTCTCCCTCTGCAAAATCCTATTAGTGGAGTAAAAAACAGGGGAAAAGTCGCTTCCTTCTCGAGGTTTTTTTTAATCTTAGAACAAACTGAGACACATACCATTTCGTTAAGTAGGTCGATTATCATTAGAAATCATGAAATACGACATTTTTCAGTGGTCACGGACATCGTTATTTAAAAAAAAAATGTGAAATTTTGTTTTTTTTAATCATGTTTTTTTGAACATCTAATGCCATATCTCAAAAACGAATGGAGATATCCACATGAACTTTTTTTTGTTATAAAACACACACTTAAGCGCTTCTATCTGTGCATAGTATTGTTAATTAAAACATTTTTAAGCATGTTAAAAACTTAGATAACCTTGAAAGTTCAGAAAATACGCAGTCAAATTTTCACTAAGCTACAAACTCTTTTGTTTTTGGAAATTTTGCGACATGCTGCGAAGAAAATAAAGCCAAAAGACCAAAAAAGTTTTTGATAGCATAATTCTTATTGTGTCTTTGATAGTTTAGGTACAGTGATTTTTTTGGAGCGCGCGAATTGCAGAAATTGAGTATTAATACGCCCGCGTCCACTAAAACTAACTTAGTCTCAGGGCGGTGTACGATCAACGTTATTCGTTTTCGTCTAAGGTCAAATTATAAAACCGCTGCCCAAGGAATTACTACTTCCACATCCAGATCTTCTATCCAAGTCTCTCACAACGAAAAAAATTTGAATGTGGAAATAATTGTTTATGGAACTTTAACAATAAAATATTTGAAATCGTCTATCCCAAAAACCTATAAAACGATATGCCACATCGGTAGTGCGGCTGAGGGTGGTGGAAGGGGGGTGGTAGTAGTGGTGGATAAAGTAAAAGAAAATTGAGGCCTTTGGTTCTTGTACACACATTAAATGACAATTTTATTTTTTTCGCCCCCTTGAAAAATGGGGTGGGAGTTGGTAATGGGGATGGTTAATGCCAAAAAAATTTTGAGACTTTAGCTTCTCTTATATATACTAAATACCAATTTTATGGACTCTTACTTGCTTGATTTGCCTATTTACCCTCATTTACCCCCCAACCCTTTATAATAATTGGAATAATCTAGTTCTAGATCTCGTTAAAATACATAGGTACGTGTACCAAATTTCAAGTCAATATTTTAAACGGTTCCGGAGTAATCGTGCGCACAAAAAAAGTTACAGACAGACCGACAGACAGAATTTTTTTTGCTCAAACTTAAAATCTTGACGTTTCATGATATTCTAATAAAAATTTTCAAAAATATTTTTGTCGATACTATAAATACTTACACTGGATGTGGAAGTAAAATGTGTAACGATATTCTTTTCCTTATTACCACTTGTATTATATTGTAGAACGTATAGCCATTGTGCGAATTGTGCGTGGATTATCTGCTAAAAAAATATTTAAGATAAAAAAGCAATCTAAGTTTCATTGTAAAATGTAGTGGATTTTATGTGGCGTAGTAATAGAGGAGAACGATAAATTTGTGCACAAGCCATGGAAACTGGGTTTCTATAATTAGGGCTGCGGAAATTAAAAGAGACTTAATTTAGGATATTTTTTTCTTTTTTGTTACCTAACTTAGGCGAAAATAACACGTTTACTCAATTATTGTGTGGATCTAGGGTAAAAATGCAATGCATGGGAGTTTCGGATAGGGACTCTGACACAGGAAATGTCCGATACAAATATTAAGATTGCCACGTTCAAAAAAAAGTGCTTTTCTATTTAGCTCCAATAATAATGCAAAAAAAAGGAAAACTCGATAGTTTACTTTTTATCAAAACACTCCAAAATTATTACTTTTCCTAAACTTCTATTTATAGAATTTTATTAGCCCCCAAGTTGCGCAACTTGTTTTTCTATTTACTATTAATTAATATTATTTTTTACCGTTTCCTAGATCCCAATGCAATGCATTTTTATCCCAGATACTCTATTTAAGATTTTTAATTCCTTTTTGCCTTCAACCTTAGTCCTTAATGCGCCACTGGAAAAAATAAGTTATCCTTTCAGATCCTAAAACGTGATAAAACAGTCCTAAACATAAAAAAATAATAATGAAAAGTTCCGTTACACACAATACATAATCATTATTATTCTTAAGTACGGCGCGCGTACGCTTCGACAATTCCTCCATACTAAAAAAATCGTAACTAGCAAACTATTGCTAATAATGAAAATATTTTTTTTCTAAAAACTTTTTTAGTCTATTGACTTCATTTTCTTCATAGCATGTTACACAAAATTTTCAAAAACAAAAAAGTTCCTCGCTTAGTGAAAGTTTGATGGCGTATTCTCTAAACTTTCAGGGTCATCTACGTTTTTGGCATGTTCACATTTTTTTTATTAGCAATCCTATGTATAAAAAGAAGCGCTTAAGTGTGTGTTTTATAACAAAAAAAAGTTCACATCGATAGCTCAATTCATTTTTGAGATATGGCAATAGATGTACAAAAAAACATGATTTAAAAGAAAATTAAATTTTACACTTTTTTTAAATAAGAATATCTGTGACCATTAAAAATTGTCGTATTTCGTGTTTTTATGTGTAAAATGATGTCGGTAATACCCACTGTGTCTGATCTTGTTCTAAGCTGATAAAAAAAAAACGACACAATTTTACCTGTTTCGCTGCTCTATATCCTCAATTCGCATTTACGTGCAAGAATTTCAATATTAAGATCGTTCTTAGCAGTTTTAACGTTAGCTTAACTCTGAATAAACATGGTCATTGATCCGAAAATAAAATATCATTTTAGATCCTAATTATTTTATGATGTTAAATAATAGTAAAAAATTATACATACCAACAGAAGAGAGACAGTATGGTATTTAACCGGATTGATTGTAAACTTACCTGAAAAAAAAAAGAGAAATATGAGACACAAATTTCGTTTTAAAACATGTAGAACATTATCAATATACCTATATATAAATAAATCTGTTAAGATAGGTACTGGTGCAATTTTGTTTTTTCTTGATATCAAAGTTAAAAAATATCCAATTTCAGAATTTTTGTCTGACTGTTTGAATGTTTATTCCGCCATGGCGCAACATAGTAGGCCTTGAAAATACAAATTTTTCAAAATAATAAAACAGATCTCATCGAGTACTGTTAATACCACCTAATACTATTTGGGCGGTGATGGTACTGTCCTAATAAAAATGTTTTTTACACACACTGTATATGTAACACTAGATAATATTTTTACAGTAAATAACGAATACCTATATTCCTGTAAATTCAGGAAATACATTTTCTGGCTTTGATGTTATTCAATAAACCCGAAAATATCTGAAATCCTAAGAAAAGCAAAATTACAATATATCTTAATTTATAAATTTATTTATATAGATTACTATCATTATATATAAATTTGAAAGTTAAATATGCCCATGTAACGACAACGTTCTCATGTAACTGTGACTAGTTTGTAATCAGAACTCTATTAAACTTCTTACATTACTTTAAAAACTTGGCCTAAGTGAAGTTGTTAGGCGCAGAACCGAAGTTGTTAGGAAGATGTCATAATATCCCCATTAAATATTGAAATTTGTCGCTGTCATGAATATAAGTGACATTAATTTAGCCGGGAAACTTTAGGTACATTAGTGTATTATAGTGCCTGCCACATAACCAAGGATGTTTCGATCTTAATTTCAGTTCAACTGAAATAATTAGTAAGACATTTCTGGTGAAGGTAAAAGTTGCAAAGTTAGAATGTTTTGTTTTATTATGATATTGCTTATTGATGAACAATCTGCATTGAATATAAAGATAAATATAAAAATTTTCCGTCACAAAATAACATGGACTTTAACTTTAAAAAAGCAAATTTTCATAACCTTTACAATGAATTGCTACAGGTTGATTGGAGTTCCATTTCAAATCATGTTGATGTGAACATGGCTACTACTGAATTTTACACTATACTAAATAACTTAATATCCAGACATGTCCCTCGAAAGAAAGCATGCGCACGCGTATATCCTGTGTGGTTCAACAAACAATTAATAATTAAATTAAAAAACAAAGATAAAGCTCGAAAAAAGTATAAAAAATCAAACAATATAGCGGACTATAATACATTCAAAAAATTAAGAGCCGAATTTAAAACTGAGAATGAGGAGGCTTATAAACGTTACACAAGCAAATTAGAAAATGACTTAAAATTAAATCCAAATAACTTTTGGTCTTTTTTAAATTCTAAGAAAGGCAACTCATCTATACCGCTCAACATGAAATACAACGACAGTAACTTGGAAGACCCTCAACAGATCGTTTCAGCTTTTGCAGATTTCTTCTCAAAATCATTCTCCACTTCTAACACGCCCCCTTGCTCAAAGAATTCTGGCATCACCCTATCTAATGGTATTTTGCAGCTAAAAAAGTTTTCAGAAGATGACGTAATTAAATCATCAAAAAAATTGAAATCAAATATGACCATGGGTCCCGACAACATACCATCTTTTTTAGTACACGACTGTGCCCCAGTTTTTGCTGCTCCGTTATGCGCCATTTTTAATTTAGTTATTAAAACATCTGTATTTCCCGATATGTGAAAATTATCAAAAGTTGTACCTGTTTTCAAAAAAGGCGGTAGAAATGGCGTAACAAACTACAGACAAATTGCCATTATTTGTAATTTTAGTAAAGTATTTGAGATTTTACTATATGATTCTATTTACTGTCATGTTGACAATATCCTCATACCGGAACAGCACGGATTTATCACTGGGAGATCAACGGTTTCAAATCTGGTGGTCAAAACGCAATGCATCACTGAGGTCCTGGATAGCGGAGGCCAAGTGGACGTAATCTACACCGATTTCTCCAAGGCCTTCGACATGCTGGATCATGCCTTTTTAAAATGTAAATTAGAAACCATGGGTATCTCTGCCGATCTCTTAAATATTATTGACTCCTATCTGTCAAATAGGTGGCAATATGTTCAAGTTAGGGGCCATAAATCCGATCATTTTTGCAGACTTCAGGCGTACCCCAGAGCTCCATTCTTGGTCCATTATTTTTCGTTATTTTCATTAATGATATTTCAAGCAAGCTAAATATTAAATATCTCTTGTACGCTGACGATGTTAAGATCTTCTGCCAAATAAACTCCGCTGCCGACTGTGCAATGTTGCAAAATAATCTGAACGAAATTAATAACTGGTGTAAAGAAAATAATATGTTTCTTAATGCCAGTAAATGCAATGTCATGTCTTACTCCCGTAAGAACATTATATTCAAACATGATTATAAGATTGACGATGTATCTCTTAATGTTATTAAAGATCTTGGAGTAATTTTCGATTCAAAGCTAACATTCATTCCTCACGTAAACTCGACGATTGCATCATCTTTTAAAGTGTTAGGATTTGTTTTGCGGAACATGAAAGATTTCAACAACATACACACATGTGAATTATTATACTACTCCTTAGTACGGTCAAAGCTGGAATACGCATCTATTATATGGAACCCCATTTATAATACGCATATTTCTGCCCTAGAAAACGTACAACGTCGTTTCTTAAAAAACTTGCATTTTCAAACATATGGTATATACCCACACCGAGGATATCCCCAAGCTGATCTCTTGGCAATATTTAACGTTGATAGTCTCGCAAAAAGAAGAAATATTCACTCTATCATATTTCTATTTAAAAGTATTCACAACGTAATCAAATCTGAAGACCTCACAAGCAGCATTTATTATCACGTACCTCGCATCTCATCACGACAAACTCAAATTTTTTCCCTACCAATTCCAAGAACTAATATACTCACTCAAGCTCCCTTTTTTCAAATGTTTAATAATTATAATCAAGTAGATAATCAATTAGATATTTTTCAAACCAGCATTGGTCGTATTAAGAAACTGTAAAAAAAACCGCTGCCCAAGGAATCACTACTTCCACATCCAGATTCTCTATCCAAGTCACTCACAACGAAAAAACTTTGTATGTGAAAATAATTGTTTATGGAACTTTAATAATATAATATTTGAAATCCTCTACCCCAAAAACCCATAAAACGATACCCCACTTTGGTAGTGGGGTGGGGGTGGTGATAGGGGGGTGGTAGTGGGGGGTGGATGAAGCAAAAAAATATTTTGAGGTTTCTGGTTCCTGTACATACACTAAATCACAATTTTTTTTCATCCCCTTTCATAAGGAGGTGGGGGTGGTAATGGGGGTGGCTAATGCCAAAAATTTTTTTGAGACCTTGGCTTCTCTTGTATATACTAAATACCAATTTCATGGACTCTTACATGCTTGATTTACCCATTTACCCCAAATTTACCCCAATTTACCCGCCAACCCTTCGACGGAACAAGATGAAAATATAATCTAGTTCTAGATCTCATTAAAGTACATATGTGTACCAAATTTCAAGTCAATATCTTAAACGGTTCCAGAGTAAACGTGCGCACAAAAAAAGTTACAGACAGACAGACCGACAGACAGACAGACCGACAGACAGACAGAGTTTTATTTTTCGCTCAAACTTAAAATCTCGACGTTTCATGACATTTTAAGCCTATTTGGACAATAAAAATTTTTAAAATTTTTTTGTCGTTACTATACTTCCACTGGACGTGGAAGTAATACGTTATATATGTCATATGTGGTGCGTTATAGATTGATCTATTATTTATAATATTTTTGTATATAACGTGTTATATAAACTGTCCCATTATAAATGCTCCCAAAATATTCAAAATATTTTTATAATATTTCCTGTTTATTACAATCGTCTGGTTTACGACTTCAAACCTCTTTGTAAGAGGATTACTCACTCACTTGTACTTTTGAGTAGCCGGAGTACATGTTGGTTTTTCTTTCCTTTTTTTTAATACGTAAAATGTGGCATAATTACCCAATAAACAAATTTGTTTATAATTGATATTTCTACAGCAGTTTGTTTTATTGCTGTTTTATCACAGTTACAAAATTGCAATGATACAAAATAATAGTATAACATTTAAATTTTGCTTGTTGGGTAGTGCGTACAATTTGTGTATATTTTGTATTGTAAAAATGTGTTTAACTGTGTAACTATTGTAATGTATAACTATTGTAATCGCCCTTATCCTGTACAATTGCGTACAATTTGTGTATATTTTGTATTGTAAAAACGTGCTTAACTGTATAACTATTGTAATCGCCCTTATCCTGTAAATGGAACCTGTTCTGTAGGATATATATATAAATAAAAAAAAAAAAATAAATAAATAAATAAATAAATATTGTATAAAATGTGCTGGATTGAACTGGGTTGTTGACGAATTTTCAAAAATTGTGATATATGGTAGTAAAGGTGTTAATTTAGTTACATATTTAATTTGAAAGAAAAATTCTAAGCGCAACATATTTTAAAAAAATGATTAAAACTTCGACTATTTGAATGTGCCATGAAAACGCTAGTGACATCATAACGACAGTTAGTTGTGAACTTATACGCAAAACAGATGAAGACAAACAAGTTGACATTGTTGACAACAAAAAAAGAAATCTCATATGTCAAAAGTAAAGACGTTTCACTAGTAGTGATTAGTGTTTGCAGAAATTGTTAATATTTTTACCTACGATCATTACTGTAAATAGTAAAAAACACACTACCTGCCATCTATGTAAGTTGAATTTTACATATTGTAAACAAAACGCACTGTAAACAAATTGCACGGTAAACAAAACACACGGGACACGCAAATATAGGTGGCTTAGTTCGCTGACGCAGGGTTTAAAAAAACAAATGCGCCTACGTAATTTTCAAACGCTGTCAAAACTGACAATATTTGTTGAATAATATTATTGACTAGTAAATTAAATTCGGATTTTACTAAATAAATAAATAAATATGATCGTAGGTAAAGTATAGTACATCATTCGAGTTGTAAAGCAATTACGCACTCATGGAAATACGCTTCGTAATATGCTTCTTACAATACTCATTACGTAATATACTATTACAAAACAACTAAGGCAGTATATTTGTAAAAGCTAATACTGTCATTCTACTTGCGGTAGATATATTTATAGTCAGCGAATTTTTAAAAAGAGACGATCGTTTTGGCATTGCAGTGGTTGGAAGTGCAATAGACGTACTAAATCTGCTATATGACAATTTTTTTTTTCTGTAAATAGGATTATCATGATAGTTGACAGCTGTCGTAACGTTGTCAATACCAGGAGTGAAACAGTAAGAAGGTATACACAGGGCCTTTAGTTGACCGAGGCGTAGGTCTGCTGATACTATGAATTCTGCTGTATTAGAAGTTTTTTTCATGAGCAAATTACAGTTGGCAGCTGCCAAATTTTGTCACTCATGTATGCTTCAATGATTTTTATTACCATTATTGAAATAATAAAACTGCATGTTAGCAAATAATGTTATCCTTGCAATACTACATCGTCCAGTGACAAAAGTAACTATTGACAGTTGACAGATGTCAAATGCCCCGCTTGAGCGGTTCAAAAATCAGTATTGGCAATAGGGGGCGGTGGCGCCCCCTATTGCCACCCTAAGTAGCACAAATATGCTATTCAGCTGAGATAACCAAAATGCAGCTACTAAAACGTTTCAACGGCTTTTGTTTAGTTATATTTTGGTCATCTTATTTTAGTCGTAGTTTAGCGTAAAATTTAAAAACGAAATAGTCATGATGATCTCTTTTTAGCTATATACTGCCCTGCTATGACAAGAAGTCGTATCTGAGAAAATGTAATTTTAGAGAAATCAACTATTTTCTGAATTATGTTATGCCATCTACATTTCATAATTCATGATTTTCATTTTTGGCAAATAAATATGTGTCCCTTTTATCAGTGTAACCATATAACAAAACGTTGTATATATGTTAAGTTACGACAAATAAATCTGGTAATGATCGGATATGATTTTTGAGCTTAGTGAATAGGTCTATTTTGTAGATACGACACATATTCGTTATGTATATTCACTAGTTTTGCTTTAGATACGACTTCTACATTTTGTACAGTGGTGAGGATCACTAATATGGTGCAAATGCAATTAAAATCTCAAAAATTAATTTTTCGCAGTTACGACTTCTTGTCTTAGCAGGGCAGTATACTGGTCATTACTAGTGGCCATAATATCGCCATGCAGGTTTGGTTATAAAGTCGCTTTCAAGATGTCATATATGAGCAAGTAATTAAATAGCAACAATATTAAGTGCCATTCTAGCTATAAAAATGGCTAGACTATGTTTTTGTTATCAATATAGTGCGTTGATATTCAAACTATTACTAAGAAATTAGCCCAAAAATTACTATATTAGTTAGGCTTTATTTTGGAGGTTTTCTTGGCTGTTATTACCGAATCATGACTGAAACAATAATGAAAAAATATCCTTATTAAATGACTATTTTAGAAGTAATTTTGTACACATTAAAATCTAAATTGAGGCCAAACGGCAAGATAAAACTATAACCTAAAAACATGCATTGATAATATTGAAAACTTTATACGTATGCAAATAAGTTTTATATCAACAAAAAAATAAGAATGAAATCTAAAAGAAAATATAGACAGAGTTCCACATATTATTGGAGGAATGTCGCCTAAAAGTAAGTTCAAAGAGTAGGTACTTATTTAGCGGCATAACACTTTTGACGGAGTGTTTTCGTTGACATTTGTGTCTACAAAAGCTTATGCATTAATATAAATATTTAGATTATTAAAGTGAAAGTGTCAACCTATCTTCTGCATCAGTGTCCAAGAATGCTGACATTCCATTTTCTATGGCTTTAGCCATCTTAACATTTTACTATTATTCCTTTTTATTGTACACGGTTGCTGGGAGTATTTTGAGCCTCGTTTTGATTGTGGATTAGTAAAAAATGTATGCTTTTGTATTTGACTAGTACAGTTGGCTATTTACTACCTACCCAAGTTGAAGGAACTACCCTAAGGAAAATTTGCTCCTCGATGGTTTCGTCCACGCAATACATTTTCAGAAACTTTAGTAACAAATTTTAATTTGGTTGGAGAAAGGAAATGTAAAAACGTTGGAGAAACAAAGGACAAAATACAAAGTAACCCGTTCCACACAAAGGCAGTTAAAAGCTTAGCCGTATTTTGATGCGAAAACTCGCTAACCACTTCAACCAATTTTCTGGTAATAGTATGGCCAATATGACCGGTTAAATTTGCCATTTGACGAAAGAAGTTTATTAGACCTTTTATAGTCATATTCTGGCTTATTTCTAGCATCATTAGCGAAAGTATATGCCAAATGATGACAACTTGCCGCCATGTTTTCTATCAATCAAGAAGAACCCGAACGACGGCCATTACGTTCATTTTCAATACTTTATTAATTATACCTATAAAAGAACGTTTTGATTTACTAATTCGATATTTTAATAAGCACAATCGATGGTAAGGTTATTAAACCTTACCATCGATTGTGCTTCTAAATTACAAAATGTTTATATGTATATATTTCAAATTAATTCAATTAGCTATACCTAAAATTTAGAGATTTCTGGAGGCCCCTTTGTTTTTATGAGTATGAGCTCATCAATTCATCAAGTTTGAGATGAGGAAGAAAATTTTTTTTTTCAGACTTGACCAGAAAATTTCGCACAAGGGCGCTTGAAGAACTAAGGCCGACCCTGATTGGAATTTGACAGTCATCAAAGTAGCTGTAGCGACTCGCTTACTTTCGAATGAGTTTTACCGAGTTATCTAATGAAGTAACCAGAGTTTTGAAGAAAAACAAAAATAAGAACAGAATATATTTTATATAAAATAACCATATTTATTTACCAATGTTATAGTTATTAAGGTATCAAGCGTGTTATAAGGATAATAAAGCACCGAGGTCGGCAGTGTACTTCCCGAGGGCCTCTGGCCCCGAGGGAATGTACGTCGACCGAGGGCGTTATTATCCCATAACACCCGTGGTGCCTTCAACGTTTAATGCCCTACAAGTCTGTTATTTAATTCGATTTTTTTTTGACATTTACGATTTATTAATTTGACATCTATTATGTTCAAAACGATTTGATTTAAAACAGAGTAAAAATCAAAATTGTTTGTAAACGTCGCCGTTGCATAGCAACGCATTTTGTTTGTCAATAACGCTATCATAATTTACTTGTTTTGGGTTGTGTTATAATTTTATAATGCCCTAGGGCGTTATAGATATTCATAACGCCCTAGGGCGTTAGTTTTCATTTAATGTATCTCAAAATAGGATGGTTATTGTAAAATAACAGACTTGTAGGGCATTAAAATATTAATTATATAACAAAAACCGGAATATATATTCATATACAAAAACGGAATTTTTAAATTTATTAAAACCAATAATACATATATCTATATAGCATACAAAATAACGCGCATAATAGCCCAGACGACAGAGATCATTTTATAGTGAAACCCACAAAAAGTTGCAAACTGAATAGTGTATAGAATAATATCCTGAAAAGTTTACATTCCGCTCGGATGCAGAACATAGAAAAAAAGTGAAAAGAAAACTTTTTTTTTATCAACTTTTTCAAAATGTTTAAATTAAGTCAGGCTAGAAAAAAACAAAAAATACAGGTGGGTAGACCACGTGTTTCTGAACAAAAAATGTTCTAATCAAATTTATCGCTAAAGCCACCGTTTTCCCGGAAAAAAATAGTAAAATAACTATGTCACTCTGCTCGGCCAAGCGCACGGTTAAATGCATACTACGGAACCTCTAAAAATTCTTAGCAGTTCTAACAAGTAAAATAAAGCTTTTTTCTCTTTCTGATTACACATTTTTAACATTTTTCTTAGTGACTAAGAGGATAAATAGTGAGTCTGGAGGGAAAATATATAATTATGAACGCATACACAGACACCACACATAGCAGCTGAATCGCTCGCATGAATTTTTACGTGCCTTTACTGTTATTTATTACAGATACACCTATCCACATTTCAGCTATATCCATTGAATTCCTTATACATTTGTTAATGTATTGGAAAGGTTCCAGAATTTATATTCAAAACAATCAAAGATATTTTCATAGTTATAATCGTGACAATCGCAATTTCTTTTCATGATATGATTAATCATATTTTCGAAAAAATGCATAAAAGTAAACGAATTTGTGTTTGAACATTCGAAAAGTATACATTTTTTCCGAATAGTGATATTTTATTTTTTCCAATGAGTCAATTTCTCGGCAAGTTACACCCTCCAATATATATATTTATCAAGAAAATCATCAAGCAATTAAATTAAAATGATTTGAAATGTACTTTTTTTTGAATCCACGTTACTACAACTTAATAAAATATAATAATCATGAAGTGTACATACTTTTTAACAGTTCTCAATGAAGAAAGAATTTTTTTGTAGGGCTTTTATTTTTTTCTATATCTTTTATTGCGACGATTGAGTTCGGGCGTGATAATATATATAAGTATATTTTTCCCGTCCATCCTTTGCTTGTTTTGTTTGAAACAAAAAGCATCAGAAAGCTACAATTTCCATCTTTTAAATGAACCAACACTCGTATAGATTGAACAAATTTTGATTTAGTGACATGTAATGCAATGCGTCGGTGTCATAGTCATGCGTATTCAAGCGCGTGCACGCATGTATCTCGCTTCGAGTTATACCGTTACACTTGACAATTTTTTTCCGGGAAAACCGTGGCTTTAGCGATAAATTTTGTTAGCACATTTTTTGTTCATAAATACGTGATCTATCCATCTGTATTTTTTGTTTTTCCTAGCTTGACTTAATTTCAAGAGTTTGAAAAAATGGATGAGAATTTTCTTTTTTCACTTTTTTTTATGATCTGCATCCGAGCGAAATGTAAACTTTTCAGGATATTATTCTATACACTCATTAAAAAAAGTTTACACACTTTGCAACTTTTTGTGGGTAAATCCTTCATCGACTGGGGTATAAGAGGAAGAAGCAATATTATTATGTATCATGTGGTAATATTAACCATTCTTTAAAGAATTGAAAATACTTACCATCCCTTCCCTGTATATATACAAATTAGTCTTATTCGTTAAACAAAATCCAACTGAGTTTACAAGAAATAACGATATATATCAAGTAATGACAACAAGACATGGGCCAGATCTCAGAATACCAGTTCATCACCACAGTTTTTATGAAAAAGGTCCCTATTATAACGCTATTGAGGCTTACAATGCCCTGCCAGGAGAATTAAAATCAATAAATAATACCAATTCATTTAAAAAACAACTTAAATTGTATTTATTTGAAAATGCATTTTATTCTTAATTATATTATATTATAAGCAACAGTTTAACGAATTCTTTTATCTTTTTAGTTTTAGGCTAATTTTAGTTGTATGAGTTTTTGTTTCCTCTTGCTGCTCTCTTTTTATATTCTTTTTGGATACTTTTAATGTGTTATATACTTTTAATGTTTCTTACATTTTATTTTTATTGTAAGTTTTAAATTTTCAATTACTTTGACAATGCTAATGTCTTCTTTTTGTAGATCTACAGCAATAAAGTGTATTCTATTCTATGCTTTTCTATTCTATTCTATTCTATTCTATTCTATTCTATTCTATTCTAAGCAATATTCGATCACCGGATAGAGTCATTGACAATAAAATTGCCAATTTGACCATTTGTCAATTTGACCATGTTCGATAAAGTTTAACGCCATAATCGTGTTCAACGACCAAAAATTAGTCGAAAAACTCCGTTTCTCCACTTTTGTCAGACTGGGCAAAAAAATGCCTTTTTAACATTGTTCTTTATTTGTGTTTAGACGCTCCAAGGAATTGTTGTAAACCACTATACTTCTCCCAAGAAAAATAACCCAGAGAAATTTGACCTAAGGACATCTTTCTTGTTTCTTTAATTACCGCGTAGTACATCTTCAAACTATAATTAAAATTCACTTTTGTGCACTCGCAAAGTATAAGGCGCACAAAAAGAAAATAAGTAACAGCGCTCTAGAGGACTTCAGACTTTCATAACGTGGAAGTATAGATTGTGAAAAAGGCCGACAGAAAGCGGGATAAATTGTTTCATCCTATTTTCCTTTGTTCCTCAGAAATGGTTGATTTCTGTCGGAAATATTTAAGTTGCGGTGAACGTTAAGTATATTTTCTCTAGGAAATCATGAAAAAGTAATATTCAAATTTATATAAAGTTGCCCAACTTGGAAAAATATAAAATTATGTGTGTAAATCAGCCATACGTTATTAGGGTATACTGAGCACTCTCAAGTAACTCTCGTATTTTCCCGAAGTTAGCTTAAAAGCTCGAGTTTCTTTGTAGAAAGTTAGTTATAGTTTAAAATATTAATATGTTCCAGGTTCTTTTAGTATTATTATATTCGTCTCTAATAGGAAAACGAAGAATATATTTCAAATAATCAGTCCATTTCTAAAACTGCAAATATCGCTAGTAAAGAAATAATTTTGGGGTCAAAAATTTTGTACCTTATGACGTAAGTTTTAAGATTCTCTTTGTCTTACGCATCAGAACGGGGGCGTTTGGTCAGTGGAGGCTCTCAAGTTTTCGAGAAAGGGCCAAATTTTAAGTAATAAGGTACATAAAAAAAACCAACGAGGCTTTGTGTGAAGGGCCTTCCCTAACTGGAAACAAGATCGTAAGACAAAATATTTGTGGGCTTTTGGGTCGTAAATCAAAAGGGCCAAAAGGAGGTCGATAAGCTAAGAAAATTGGCCCCAATATGACAAAAAATTTAACTATATTTTTTTTTATATTTCTCATTATTTTAGTAAAATACAGGATACTAACTTAACGCTACAATAAATTAAAAGTGAAAATGACTACGTTTTCTTCACGAGAAAAATCGACAAACTGAGGTAAAAATGGCTTTTTTTGGAAAATTGTGTTCTTTTTTTTACTATATCGAGTTTTTTTAGACATTCGGGAGTCTGGGGGTCAAGACAAATTTCACAACTTCAAAATGAGCTAAAATTTGGATCTAAAGGTAAATGAAAATTTCCTTCCCCAACTTGTTCGCTTCGATATTTCATTAGGCGGCCCGAGAGGAAACTCTCATAAGACAACATTTTTGTGGGCTTAACTCATGTGACAACTGGGTAATTTGGGCAATACAAAAAATATATTAAAATGGTTTCTAAAAATTGTTTATACACAGTACACACAGTATTTTAAAAATTTTATTTCTCAAAACAAGAATATTTAACTTATAATTTTTTTAAGTGAAAAATAAAATAGATTATTTCATAAATGAATCTCAAATTTAAAACGAAAAAATTATGTAGACAAATACTGTTGTAATTACAAATAATCTTCATCTGACTCTTTTTCAGAATCTTCCGAACTGAAATCCTCTTCTCCCTCCGAATTTTCAGAATATCCCAATATTCCTTGATGTTCTTCCAGAGTTCCAGGGAGATATGTCTGCTTTTCAGTAATCTTTCAACCATTGTGTTCCGAAATGAATAATGTCTTATGCGGATCTTATTTTCCAGAACGGACTTACATGGTGGCAAACTTAATATTAATAAATTTTCTTCGTCATTAAGAAAAATGAACGCTAAAGTGGGAGAAGGTGGAAAAAATAATGAAAAGTGAAAATACGACGAGAAAGTGGGGAAATATGGCGAGAGACTGGGAGAAAGTGACGGGAAATGGAAGAATATGGTGGGAACGTCTGGGCAAAACGATGGGGAACTGGGAGAAGTTGATGGAGGGAGAGGGGAAAATATGTTGGGAAGGTGGGATATATGATACGAGGGTAAGGAGAGATGGTAGGAGGATGGAGGATTTTATGGGAGAGTGGGATGTTGTCATACACTTTGGGATGGGATAAAATTTAAATAGACCGACAATCTGTAAATTTTATCTCATGACAGTGAGTGTAAGTCTGTAAAGGTTTCTTCTAAAATTTTTTCCCAAAAACGAAATTCGAAAAGGTATATGATAGATAATTTCATACCTCATTTGAATTATTCCTGTCTTCCATGGAGCAGTGTATCATTACTCGAGACTCATTATTTGTGGTACCGAAAAATAAAAATTGCTTAAGGGTATACTATTGTCATTTTCATTACCAATTATAAAGAATATAAACCGTAGAATAGAGAGGATATTCTGCGGAGCATATAGATTTTATCGTATTTACTTTTTAAATTAATTACTTCGCGTTTTGAGCACAACAATAACAAAAATTACAAAGAAATTACGGTACATGGAATTCTGAACAAATACAAAGTATTAATGTAGTTTAAACAAACCACACAATAGGCTATTCGAAATGAATGCTGAACAACTTATATAGTATAGAAAGAATAATAGTTTTTGTAAATATTAAATATACATATTTGTGTGTATCTAATTAGTGATTATGCAGTCATATTATTTCTTATATGTAGTCGAAAGAGAAAGTAATGCAGGTAAACTAAACTATGGTAGCAGTAAGTAATTGAAAAATTAATCGACTTACTTGAAGATTAATTTCAATTATATGCACAACCTTCTCCAAAATGATTATACCGTGTGTGTAGCCGAACGCTAGGCATCGAGAGTAAAATTACAACATCGCGCGTGCCAGCTGGCTAAAATGAAATAACAGGCTGGAACGCTCCGCTCGACGGAGGAATTTACGGCAACTATGTTGTCATATCTATCGTGCTACGTGGATGTACATGCCTAATGGGAAATTACACGCACGGTATAAACATGCGTGATTGACTCATAATGTTTAAAGTGAGTTTTTTCCCTTTATCGCCTTCCGCATATCTTACTGGTCGAGCACTTGGTTATCACTTCTTGCTAAAATAGAGCTCTGGAAAATTATTTGTAAGGGAAGGCGGGATGTAATTATTTTGAGGAAGAATGTCCGTATCACTTAAATTAATCTTCAAGTAATTCGATTAATTTTTCAGTTATATTTCACAATTTCCTCTTTAAAGACTACATAAACAGAAATATGATCTATTTTAATAGCTAGTGTATTTATTATGTGAAACATTTACAGATAAACTATGAAAAAAATATTTAAATTTTTTTTATAGTACTTTACATTAACAATAAATAATTGTAATGAGTAATATCATAGCAATGAGTATTTGCAAAACCTTATCCATCATTAAGTAAGTCTGTATCTAATATTTCTTCAATTAGACTTTCTATTGGCTACACAACTCTATTATAAATTTTATTGAATACGTTTAAGCTCTTTGACCAGTCTGCGGTTTTTCTGATGGCTAAAATTTTTATACTTCCCCTAACAGTAGATGACATGGATGCACGTCCATACCTCTTTGTCGGGCATATAATTATCTACAAAAATGGCCATAACAACTAACCACGTCAAGTAAGTTGTTAGGATTTAATAGTTTGTTTTATATTACTAAAATTCTACTCCGAGTGATAAATAATCCCATTCTCTCTTGAGCGGTATTAAAAAAAATTCTTATGTCCTGAAGTACATTTCTTGAAACGTTTTAACTGATCAATTGCACATTGTATGTAAGTATTGTACAAATATCAACAAGTGTTGAACAAATGTCATACAGTCAAATTAATATATTCATTCGCATGGTTACGTACTTATATTATTATTATAACCTATCCTCTTTAAGAATCAAGTACTAGAGTGTATTACTATGAGAATATGACAGCAAAAAAAATGCACAGAAACGAGTTTGGGCACTCCATCATTCTAAGCCAACGAGAACGAATTACGTGACATTTAATGTCGACACCAGTGACGGCGGTGGACTGCAGTTGAGCGGCGGCGGCAGTAAAATAATAACACAGCCACACACAAAAAAAAATTCTTTCAGATCTGGGGATCAGGCTTTCATATCGTATAGTATTTTGACCCGCTGAATTCAAATCTGCCATCAGATTTGAGCCAGCACGTCGCAGAAAATGCAAAAAACCTTGGCTTGTAGCGCTTCTTTTTACAGTTTTTGCATTTCTCTATAGCAGATTTGGATTCAGCGATTCAACTACTAGGATGTGAAAGTCTTATCTACAGATCAGAAAGAAAATTTTCTTTTGTGTGGCTGTGTAATAATAAAACAACTTTATTAGGCAAAGTTTAGTACAAATTACTATTCTTACACAGTGGCGCAACCAGGATTTATTCCTGGGAGGGGCACAAGTAGTGTTGCCATAATTTTTGAAAATGATATCGGGCATATTAAGAGGGGCAAGTATGAAAAATGCGCCGCAGACGAAAATTTTGTATTTTTCAAGGTCAAACGTTCTAAAATGAAAAGTTAGAAATTCGAGTTGCAAATACATTTTCTTCGAAAAATAGGTTCCGTCAAAATAAGTTTCATTTTTTATGTAATTGCAAAAAAATTCAAAGTACTAACACATTGAAATAATTCTTTGTAAGTACACTGCGCGTCATATTAATGTGGTACACTTCGATTTTATCAGGGCAAAGAAGACTAAACTGGTCACATTTGACAATAATAAAATCTATCACAAATCAGTATTTCAAACAATAACGATGTCTAGACATCTAGTTAAGTAATATTCAGAAGCTTGAAAGAACATCACAATCTACCAATAAATTTAATTAATGGTTTTCAATTCACAAGTGTTGTACCATATTTATATGCCGCGCAGTGTACATATGTAGGCATGACACAAAGTCATCAAGATATGTAGGTATATAGAAAAAATAACCAGGCTATTCTGTAGGACGTGTAATTTTTTGACTAATGTATCAACAATTAGCAGCATAGCATCTGTAAATGAATGCAGTTGTTTACTTATTGTCTTTTCTCTTTACCCTTCTATACCAAAATAGAGTTCACTTTCTGTGTAATGTAACGATTAACGTAGACAATTTTGTATTAAATGGTTCGCAACTAAAATTTAATGCTTGTCTATCTACTGCTGGAGTTCAACAAATTTGACGAATAAAAATCATTAGGGATAGGTATTTTCATAAAAGTTTTCACTGAATCACTAGGTTTAAAAAAAAATCACCAGATCTAGTGAAATTTCACTAGACCTGGCAACGCTGGCTGATCTCGTCGTCGACCTACTGTCTTGCGCAAATTATCAGTGACAGTACAAGCCTGGGACCTTAGGGGGGGGGGGGGGGGGGGGCACGTGCCGCAGTGCCACCCACTTAGTTGCGGCAATGTTCTTACACATTTCCTGAACAAAGGTTACTCGTAACAGATGGGCACTTTTTAACTACCCCATTACACAGCTCTGTTCACAGCATCTTGACGGCGAAACTTTTATTGCAATTACAATTACACATATACCTACCCCCTATACCCCAGATGACGCTATTCCACTGATAAAAATATTCGCGCATATTGGCTCCGTCCCTGTCATCTTCTCACAATAATATTACTCTACTAAGACTCGTTTACACAGCCACACCTTTACAGCAAAACAAAATTAATCAAAACCAGACCAGTTGACCAAAGATCGTAAAAAGCTCACTGTAATAACTCCCTACCAAAAGCCGATAACAACGTTTTACTCGTAAAGTTAATGAATTTAGTACAATGAATAAACAATGAATAAACTTTATTTTAAATTAAATTATGGAAAATATTCTCCAAGCATACGCACAGAGACCAGCAAAACATCCACTGTGCGAAGCGCCGTGGCAATTGAAAGGCTGGACGAGACGAGGCATCTCAGATTAAAAACAGTTAAAAAGTTAAACACAAAGTAGAGCGAGTTAAAATTTGTATAAGATTAATAAGGTATAAAGAAAAACAACTTAAGATAATTAATATGTGCAAAAGATGCTATAGCAAAATATCTATAAACGTGTCAAGAACCCTTTCTTGCAGTGCGAAAGTGCGTACGGTTAAATTGTCGCATTTAGTCCTGTCAAGGAAAGGGGTCTAGAGGGAAATGCCCAGATCCCAATTTTTGACTTCAAGGCTGTGTTTGGACTAGTTAGGAGGTGAACATACCAAAAGTCCCCGAGCATAGGAGATGCGGGGGTGCAGGGGGCACGAAGAAAGTCCAGGTTTTTAGTTTTTCGCACATATCTCGAAAACGGTTAGCCCTAACCAAAAACGGCTAAATGCAAAATTAAAGCCGACTAAATTTTCTACAAAAATGTTTCTATTAATTTTTTTCATTATAGTTTTCGAGCTACACGCTTATCAAATTCGCAAATTTTTGAAAATATTTTTTTTTGCCTCACGTTTTAAATCTCGTAAATCTTCACATTTTTGTATGCTTAATCAAGAACCCTAGTAACGTTTTGCTCTAAAATTAAAATGAAACCTATTTTACGTACAAGTGAGAGTTTGCAGGCCTCTGGTGGTCACCATGTATTACAGATATGGCCCAATTTCAATAGGGATTATTCTATTTTGCTATTTTGCATATGTTCCAAATTGTAACAGAAGTTATCGTGTTTGCCAGAAACGGTCAATACCCAGACACATATACATACACGTACACACGCAGACATTTTTTATTTGGTATTTGAGTTCAGTCTGTTATGAAAGGGATTCTGTACAAAAAAAAATCTTTTACGATGATTATTAAAAATTTTTGTCCAGTTATAATAAAGTTAGAATAAAGAGAAAAAATATAAAAGCCATTACTGAACGATAACAGATATAAAAAAATTAATAAAGACATTATTGTAGGAAATTTTGTCAGCTTCAATTTTATACACAACCACTTTTGACTAGGGCTAACCGTTTTCGAGATATGAGCGAAAAACCAAAAACCGGGACCTTCTTCGTGCCCCTCTGCACCCCTCGCACCTTCTATGTTCGGGGACTTTTTTTATGTTTACCTCCTAACTAGTCCTGAAGTCTCGGCATTTTCCTCTAGACCCCTTCTTGAACGTTTATTGACAAGGCTAATTAACGTTTCCAAAATTGTGGCAGTCAAAAAAGGACAAAACAATGAATTAAATGACAAATAGAAAAAAGGACAGAAAAGAGTTAAAGTTGAAAGTTGTGTGAATATAAATGGTAAAATATTGGCTAGTTAAGTTGCCATCTAGATCAATTTGATACGATGTATACAGTGCGTGTAATTGCGAATCCACGTAGCGCGAGAGATGTGACAACCCAGCAATAGTAAAACCCGCCGCCGCGCCGGCCGGCACTCGACTACTGTATCGAAGTATCCCAGCCACAGAAGACTAAACAATCAGAATGGAAACTGGCGGCATATCCTTTGTACAATTTAACTCCAGAATCGCGTATCTTCAGTATCTTGTTGGAATAGATATCAGGGGCGTATTTTGTAATGTTGTAGTCAGGGTCGCAATTAGGAGTTTATAATTTAATTTTGCACAAATCTTCAACTTTAATCAAATTTGCAAAATCACTCTTTCTGAATTGTCTAAAAGTTGTCTTGGTTTGACATAATGCTGAACTTGTCATTTTGTTGATTTTTTTAATCTATTTTCAAAATTACAAAGTATGTAACTACTAAATTACTGCACAAATCAGATTTCTTTGTACATCTGGCAACTCTGTATTGAATACCAGATTATTTGTTGTTCTCAATCTACCAAAGGTGGCATCGCTGTATTCTATTCCAGGAACATATGGGGAGTCGATGCGTGCTTAGAAATGCGCGAACTTTCCCCCTCCCTGAAAGATTCCATTCTGATTGTTTAGTCTTCTGTGTCCCAGCTCTGTTATTTCATTTTAGTCAACTGGCACACGCGATGTTGTAATTCTTACTTCCCATGTCTAACGTTCCATTACACGCACGGTATAAAGTCTTCCAAGGGTCTGAATTTTTTAATTATCATCGCCGATGCATCGTTAATTTTCGACATATTTTATAAAGGCAGTAACTATCGTGTTTTTTGTTCATAACTTTTTATTTCTGATAAAAAATTCAGTAATCTATTTTTTTTCCAATTATTGACTTATTCATAGTGATTGCAGTCTGTTGGGACCAACTGTGGGCGCGAATAGCCGAAATGATTAAACTGTTTTAGAAACAAATGACCAGGTGGTCAGATATCACAATTGGGTCAGATATCACAATTGGAAGTGCATTCGTGTGAAATACAATGTAATGCAGAAAATCAATGAATAATAAAAATCGTGATATCAGTAATAGCGACACCGGTCGGCTGTTGTTGATAAGATTCTCATAAAGCTTAAGGGTCAAATGGAAATGTGCTCAGCCATGTGTGTGAACTTTAGAGAAGAAAACGCGCAGATAAAGATTTCTTGTAGAATATTTTTGTTTAGATAAACGATTTCGACAGATGACATCGTGTCCTTGAGACAGCAGGTGCAATACTTACAAAAATATTATCCCTAAATCGAGCACATCAATCTCTAGAGTATATTTAAATAATATGTCCTACCGCCCCTTATCAATTATACCCGTTCTTGGAAACATATTTGAAAAATTGTCTCACACAAGATTAATTTGTTATTTTGAAACGAATGAACTCTTTTTCAGTGGGCAGTTAGCTTTCAGAATAAAGAAATCAACGACATATTCTATAAGTCTACTCTTGATTTATATCACAGAAGCATATGAAAATAAAAATTAGGCAGGTTGCACTTTCTGTGACCTCTCGAGGGCGTTTGATGCTGTGCAGTATAATATATGACTCGGAAAATTGAAAAGTATGACGTACAATCAAGTTTATTAAAACCACTTAAAAGTTATTCGAAAAATAGAAATTAAATCGCTGCTTATAAAGGTCTGATATCAACAATAGCGGGTATGAATTATGGAGTACCTCAAGGGTCTGTCCTTGAACCCCTGTTATTCTTGGTCTATGTCAGTGATTTAGTCACCGCAATATGTTTTAAATGCGAAATTTGTACTGTATGCAGATAAAGCAATTAAAGTAGATTCCAATGAAAGCCAGACTGAGTTGGAAAATATTATGTTGTGAAAACATCCTACTACTTCCGAGTAGTTCCAAACCAACGTTTTATATTTAAACTATACCTAAAAAGCAAATATGGTATTTTCTATTCGCAATATTGAAAATTATCAAAACCCAGATTGGACTCAGATAATGTAAATTTCTGGGAGTGGTTCTTGATCCCAAACTGTGTTGAAACCAACAAATGGACTACGTTGTAAAAAACTGTCAACATGTGTTTTTATGATGAACAATCTAATGCGGAAGTCTCTGAAAATGTCATTAGAACAGTCTATTTGTCGTTATTCCAAGGCATCTTTTCTTATGCAATTAACTTGGGGGCCTATAGCTCATTTAGATAGAATATTCAGTTTACAGAGTGTTGTGAGTTCTGGTCTAGGATGTAGAGATGACGCAGAAAATAAATTCACTGAATATGGAATATTAATAGTTCCTTCTTTTTCTACCTGTTTGATATGTCTTTTTTCTACCTGTGTTTGATATATGTTAAAGAAAACATAAATGATGAGCTCACTCATAGGACATACATGGCCTGATTCAATAACAAGACGTTGAGATGTCTACGATTAGAAAAAAAGTAAAAATGTGGTTAACTACTTAGAAAAATCCCATTTCACACTACTCTACCATACAAATAGTTTTGTGACCAGGTCAAAAGCTTACTAATAAACGGAGTTTTCTATAATTTTGAAGAACTTTTTCGACTGATTTTTCAAATGAAATTGTACGAAATCTAAAAACTTAACTGCTATTTTAATTTTGTTTTATTTTCCTAACATCAAAATCTATTTTTAAGTTACCCTAATAGCACAACATTGTTCTTTGGATATCTGAAGGACGTCCTCGACGGACATACAGGACATCCGATGGCCGATCATTTTTGGTTCAAAGTTCATCCGGCGGACAACCGAGGGACCACCAAATGTCACAACTTTAAATAATATTTGTACATCCCTGAGAGATATCATACGGATGTCCATAAAGCACGATATATGGACATCCTACTTTTTTATATAAATATATTATTCAGGGCGCTTTTCGAAAATATACAACTTCGACATGTATGTAGTTGGCTTGATAAAAATAAGTAATACATAAACATTGTGGATATGGATATCCGAAGGACATCCTCAGCGGAGATCAAGGTCGTCCGATGAATTTCTTTGTTAGCATCCGTATATTTTATTTACATTAACATATCTGATATTGTCTACCATAACTCCAATTTATTCTCACAAAGGTTGCCTGCAAATTATAATGTTTATTAAATTATTAAATTTATTTTATTTTACTTACTTAGTAATGTGTGGGAAATGTATTTAATGAGATTATCAGTAATAATAAGTCTCCATTATGTGAAACTGAATTTTTATCCTTATTTAAAATATGTGAAAATCGTTCAGGTTCTCTTTTTTTTTTCTATTTTTCTTCCCAAACCTGAATTTTTCCTGTTACTAGCATTTATATTCATATATTAGTATTAAAAAGGACTTATTTAATTTCTAATGAAAAAAGTGTGATATTGTGATCGAACTGTCACCAGTGCCACATGAAAAGTACGAGTAGTTATTGAACAATGTAATATTACATTACAGTACATTAATTCGGTGGCGGACCCAGCTTTTTGGGAGGGGGGGGGGCGGGGTCAGTCCGTTTAAAAAAATTATTTTCCTCAGATCTCAAAATTGAAGAGCAGGGGGAGGGGAGGATCCGAAAAAACATTTTCCCTCACATCTCTGTGATAAGCGGGGGGCGCCAACTAGTTTTATGGTTGAGGTACTTATACAACCCTGGGAAACGTATTGGAGAAAAAACGGTTAAGGAATAATTTCGTCATCTACAACATAAATAAAATATTTACATCAGCGAATATTAAATATACGTCCTGCTGCTGTTTCTATAGGGACCGAAATGCGTGTACTTGCCGAATATATATTGGTCATCCAGAGGACGTCCGTTGCGGCACATATGATTGAGTTCTGTGTGGTATTCGCTGCTATATGTACATATCTCGGAAACGTATTGGAGAGAAAGCGATATGGAGATATTATCATTTACATATTATGTATAATATTTAAATCAACGACACGAAATGGACGTCCATTTCCTGTCCCTGTATGGACTTAAAATGTACATACTTTCCGTACATAAAATGGACATTCAGAGGACGTCCATTCCGTAGAATTTCAAAGTAAATCCGATGATAAACGTCCAATTTATGTCCATGGACGTCAGTACTTTAAATGGACATAAAACGGACGTCCGGCGGACATCGTGTGATATCAGGGTAATTAGTTTTGTAGTGCAAAGTTATCAGAATTGTAGGGTAATTGCATATTTCGTTGCATTTATGAGTCTGTGTATTCACGTAGACGCACAGTTTACGTAAATATAAAACTGAACTATTTATTTGTATCTTTGCATAGATATAGGTGGGCTCATAACCAATAATCAAATCGATTAAAGTCACAATGGTTATTTTAAGAGTACGGCCAGTTTAGCTGAATTAAGTTTTGCCACCCCCTAAACTAAATTATAATATACGGACTGGTTATTAAGGAGAAACCTACTATCATTTCATCGTTTTCATAAAGCAAGAAACCTCCTGAAATATTCTTTAATATATATGCGCAAATGCGCATCGGTATCAGTTTTCTAAATCAAGGAATGGGAGCTGAAAGACTCGAATGCTGTAATTCACATAATTTCGTATTTTCCGTTTTTATTAGATATGTTGGGAGAGGAAATAACAGTAATATTTTACGTTCTTCTGGAATATAGATTTCGCTTTACACTAATAATATATCTTATATATCTTAATATAAGTCATTCAGAGTGGAATGTGGAATGCAAATAAGCAGGGATTTCAAAATGAGACGTAGTAGAAAGACCGGAGGAATATAAAAAGAAGATGGCAGATGTTATCGCTGTTGATTCAAATAGACCTTAGATATACTTCATATATTTACAAGAGTGTAAATAATTGGAATATCTGTAATTTTAATTCAATTGTTCTCGCATTCTTTCAAGTGGGATATAATTTTACAGAAAAAAAATCTGTGTTACTATTCAGGGCCGGACTGGTCTGTAGGGGCTCACATATCACTTTGGAAATTAAATCAGAAAAATCAAGTTTTACGATTTATATACTTTCATAATATTTATTTCTGGAATGTTTTTTATATCTTAAACAAACCAGACCTGTCGAGAGGGGAGGTGTAATAGACTAATCGCCTATAAAATAAAGAATTTAGTGATACCTAAATAATTATCTACATTTTCATTTAAATATATAACCATCAGATACTTATAATTGGCATATAAATGGTCACGGGCATCATCGTCAGTATTATCATAATTGGTACTTATATAGAAAGCCATAAATGGACCCGAAGCGAATGATCCACCGGCCAGCAGCTGGCCAGCCTTCAATTTTTCAACAATGTACAATAATGGGCCATCAAAGGACCACCAGGGATGGACCAAAGTGAAATTGTTGGGGGGTGGGGTATTAAAAATTCAGCTAGAAACTTTCAAGCAAATTTTTTTTGATGAGCAGGAAGGGGGAGAATTTTTGATTTTTGACGACAGGCTAGCGATTTAGCCGACAGACTACCAATTTTGCCAACAAGCTAGACTATTGGGGGGGGGGGAGCCTCTTTTTTATTTGAAACTTCTCTTCTAGGATTAGCAGTTTTCGAGAAAATCGTATGTGGGTTTATGATTTTCTCTTTAACGATGACTCGGTATTGCATTTACTTGCTACTAGATATATTTCCACGTTCTTTAAAATTAAACAAGCTTTGCATATTATTCACTCCGCCATTTTACCTTGTCTTCAATTTCCTGCAGTGCGACCCATTCACTGTAGGTGAATTGTTTGTAACAAAAATTAACCACAAATTTAAAAAATGATAATAATTTGATCAATGAATTAATGCTATACGCACAGCACTTATTGAATAAAGTAATTTTGGGTGTGCGCACTTTCGGTTCTATCAACGGTTATTTATTGTTTTCTAATATTTAAAATAAAATCTTATTCATAATCGTATCTGTGTTAAATAAAAATTACATATTCTGGTTTTCTGAGCAAACTATTTTAGTAGCTAAACTTTTATATTTATCCTGTATTTTCTTCTCTTTATTTATGTTTCTGTATTTAGATATTGAGTAATTCTTGTCTTACTCTGTTACTGTCATAAATAAGCAATTTTTGCCACTGATATCTAGAGACGCGTTTTCTACTATCTAAAAACTAACACTAGAAGCTGTATCGATTAGAATTTTGCTGCCGTTTCAGCCGCTCCCAGCTTTGGATATTAATAACTCATTAACGATTAGGACATTAGGTTTAGTTGGAGTAGTTTTCCTGACCGACTCTCTACAACACTTTTAAAAACTGTCATTTCACCACAGTCAGTTTTTTCATTTAATTACAGAAGAATTATCGTTACCTACTATAAGATATTAATTTTAGGTGACAAAAGAGTATTATATTATTAGATATACCGGGTGTCAACGGAATCATTAGACAAGCCATAGTTTCCTTAGTTTTCAAGATATAAGTCTTAAATTTGGCACGGGTCATATACAGGGTGTTGCATCAAGAGAGGGACATAGCTTAATAGGAGGTAGAGAACATCAGTGATAATCAGAACCTCCCATAGAAATGTCTCATTGGGCCTTCACTACAAAGTTACAGGGTGTCTTATAATTTTTGCCAAAAACTATTTTTTGTCATTACTTTGACAGGGAATGGAATAATGGATTCATATTTGGTACAGCTAGTACCGTAACGATCCTTCTGAAGTATATGTAAGACATGAAAAAAAATCCGGGCCCGGAGTCACTAAAATTTAGGTTTCTTCTTTACCTTTAAAAAACATGACCCTGTATATTTTTTTTGAAATTTTTACATGGTATTCGAAAAGAACACAAAAAAAAATAAGCAAAATGACCTATTTCCCTTTTTTGTTACACCTTTGTGGTTATTTAAATACGGTGTTAAATGTACAAGAATATGGATTTCAGAACGATATTAAATGAGTCACGCGAAATAAATAATTCTGTAACTAAAATTTGCAAAAATTCGATTGAGACTAGGTGGCCTGGGTGAATTCTAATTCCGACACGTTTTAAAAAATGGCAAATGGTAAAAATGGTAAAAAAATGCAGCCCTAATAAGTAATCGGGTATAAATCAACACAATTTTTAATCAACCATAGTAGGCTCATTCAAAGTGACAGATAATTAAAAAGAATCTCCTAAACAGTTGAATAATTAATTGTTTATAATTTAATGTGTCAATAATCCGCATTTAGTTTGTGAAGTACATTAAATTATGAAAATTTGTGTAAAATATTTTAACTATGCCACTAAAATTTACAAACGTGGAATATGCTGACATAATATTTATCTATGGTTTCTGTAATGGAAATGGTAAGTCGGCGGAAAGAGAATATCGGCTGCGTTTTCCTGGTCGTCGGCACCCTAATCACAAAACTTTTAGTACCGTATTCCAGTATTCAAGACAACATGGAAAGTTTTCTACTTCTGCAGTTGTGGAGCATGTTTTACAACAGGGCGTGCAGGAACAAAACAAATATTTTTTCGAAAACTGCTTTTTCAAAATTTTTGAAGGGCTTCTGTAGATATTATTTCCCATATTTCGTATGGGTCCCATGCTCCACAGACAAGAAAAAAAATACTGAAATTTCACCAGCCACCACTGCTAGTATTTTATTCTCTTTATTATTAAAGTTAGTGGCATGCTAAGAATAAATCATGAATAACGACGTTTCTTCAAAAATGAAATAACATAGAATTTAACCCTATTCAATATCCATCAATTTTCCAATATTTCTATTCGCATAAGTAACCCCATCATCTAGAAACGAAACTGATGTTCACCTGCCACAGCAACGTCTACAATATGATATGCACGTATTTGTGCATTTGCATCTCATCCTGTGAAATATAAGCCTCAGTGCCAACATACCAGAGACGCATTTCAATCTCTCAGGCTGCAGCGTACATGTATAGTCAATATAAATAGTTTCCGTTCTTGGAGGGTGAATTTTGCCATGTGCCTACACCAAGCGTAACATTCGCAACATTCTGGATGATTGTGAACATGAAGATTACAATTCACGCCTTTTGGATACATGGATATACAGAGTGGTCCTACTTAGGTCCCTGCAACTCACTTTTAAACCAAATTGGTCTCAAAAGATAGAGGTCAATAAGTTGAAATACTAATGAGCCACTGTCGGACTGGACAGGGGGGCTAGGAGTCCAAAGACTCCGGGACCAAACCTCGAAATAAATTTAAAAACATAAATTTTTATTAATTTTACTTTTAACATTTTTTTCTATAGTGTCAGTTTTTTTCTACCCTAAAAAGGGCAAGAAAAGGTCTTGTCCTAAGGTTCTGATCTAACTTTTCTGAAATATTTTGACGCGCTGAAGCCAATTTTGGACAAAAAAATCTATTGTGTCCGTTTCCCTCTGCCACCCCTAGGAGATAAAAGGAGAGGGGGGTGGTAGAGGGAAACTGACACGATAGATTTTTTTTGTCCAAATTTGGTTTCAGCGCGTCAAAATGCTTTAGAAGAGTTAGATCAGAACCTTAGGACAAGACATTTTTCTGCCCCTTTTAGGGAATAAAAGGAGTGGTGGAAAAAAACTGACAGAAAATTTTTTAAACAATTTTTGTTGTTCAGGCTTGGAATGTCATGAAACGTTGAGATTTTAAGTTGGAGCAAAAACAACATTTCTGTGTGTCTGTCTGTAACTTTTTTGTGCGCACGATTACTCTGGAACCGTTTAAGATATTGACTTGAAATTTGGTACACGTATGTATTTTAACGAGATCTGGAACTAGATTATATTTTCATTTTATTAGAATGAATGAAGGGTTGGGCGGTAAATTGGGGTAAATGGGGGTAAATGGGGGTAAATAGGTAAATCAAGCAGGTAATAGTCCATAAAATTGCTATTTAGTATACACAAGAGAAGCTAGTGTCTCAAAAAAAGTTTTGGCATTAGCCACCTCCATTATAAAAGGTGATGAAAAAAAAGTTGTGATTTAGTGTGTGTACAAGAACCAAAGACCTCAAAATATTTTTTTTACTTCATCGATCCCCACTACCACCCCCCTATCACTACTCCCACTCCATTACCGATGTGAGATATCGTTTTATGGGTTTTTGAGGTAGACGATTTCAAATATTATATTATTAAAGTTCCATAAACAAATATTTCCACATACAAAATTTTTTCGTTGTGGGAGACTTGGGTATCAGGGATGTAGAAGTAGTGATTCTTTGGGCAGCGGTTTTTTTATTTACCTATGTTTTAAAAGTTTTTCACTGTTAAAACATGTAAATACGTTGGTACGTAGTGCAGAACTTAATGTTAGTGTTTTTTTTGACTGATTTCTAGTTCTTTTGTACCTTATAAGGATTTTGTAATTCCTGTTATTTTTTAAGGATAAAGGTTTTGTTTAAAGTTTTTATTTGCCTAGTTAACGTTTGCAACATATATCTTGCTTCTGTTTATCTTACCGTTTTTGTTGTTTTATGTAGATATATATTTTCTAGTGCCTCATAAAAATATATTTGTATTATTTTCATTATTTTCAAGTTTTTTATTGTAATGTAACCAATTTTAATTAAAAACTGCTAATATACAGACACGTTATAAGTATCTTTTATCGCGTATCTTTTATCTGTTTGGCGTAGTTAATATAGCTTTTTCTAAGTGGCGAGGCCAAAAAAGTTTTCCTGGACGCCGGGGCCAAATTAAGCCAATCCGACTCTGCTAATGACCACAAAATAATTTTCTGTCTTCAGATGCAAAGCCACCTAAATATTGGTGAAGTTCACAAAAAGCAAATAAAACAATCCATTGGGTTTAGGTCGGATTAAAACTAAAAAGTTTTTGCTTTTAAATAGAAAAAAACCGCTGCCCAAGGAATCACTACTTCCACATCCAGATTCTCTTTCCAAGTCACTCACAACGAAAAAACTTTGTATGTGGAAATAATTGTTAATGGAACTTTAATAATGTAATCTTTGAAATCTTCTACCCTAAAAACCCATAAAACGATACCCCACATCGGTAGTGAGGTAGGGGTGGTGATAGGGGGTGGTAGTGGGGGTGGATGAAGTAAAAAAATATTTTTACTTCATCTATTTCTGGTTCTTGTACACACTAAATCACAATTTTTTTTCATCCCCTTTAATAATGGAGTGGGGGTGGTAATGGGGGTGGCTAATGCCAAAATTTTTTTTGAGACCTTAGCTTCTCTTGTATATACTAAATACCAAAAAAAAAAAATATGGTGTATGTATACACTCTAAATCACAACTTCTTTTTCATCCCCTTTTATAATTGGGGTGGCTAATGTCAAAATGTTTTTGAGACATTAGCTTCTCTTGTACTAAATACTAATTTTATGGACTATTACCTGCTTGATTTACCCATTCACCCAAAATTTACCCCAATTTACCCCCCAACCCTTCGACGGAACAAGATGAAAATATAATCTAGTTCCAGATCTCGTTAAAGTACATATGTGTACCAAATTTCAAGTCAATATCTTAAACGGTTCCAGAGTAAACGTGCGTACAAAAAAGTTACAGACAGACCGACAGACAGAATTTTTTTTTCGCTCAAACTTAAAATCTCGACGTTTCATGACATTTTCAACCTATCTGAACAATAAAAATTTAAAAAAAATTTTTTGTCGTTACTATACTTCTACTGGATGTGGAAGTAATTGAACCTTATGTTATATGTTATAATAAATTTTATTTTGACACGTTAGAAACGGTTCTCAGCTGCGTCATGGTTTTGTTCTTCGAGAAAGAGTAAATAATTACACCTGTGATAATGAGGGCACCAATTAGTTGCAAAAAAAAATGAGAACTAAGCAACTAATAAAAAAAATAGTTAACCAATCAATAAAAACCACTGCCCAAAGAATCACTACTTCCACATTAAGATTTTCCATCCAAGTCTCACAATGAAAAAATTTTGTATGTGGAAATAATTGTTTATGGAATATTAATAATATAATATTTGAAATCGTCTATCCCAAAAACCCATAAAACGATAGCCCACATCGGTAGTGGGGGTGTCGATGGAGTAAAAAAATATTTTGTGGTTTTTTGTTCTTGTACACACGCTAAATTACAATTTTTTTCATCCCCTTTAATAATGGGGTGGGAATGATAATGGGGGTGGCTAATGCCAAACAATTATTTTAGATCTTATAGCTTCTCTTGTATATACTAAATACCACTTTTATGGACTCTTACCTGCTTGATTTATCTATTTACCCCCGTATACCCCAATTTACGCCCCAACCCTTCAACGGATGAAAATATAATCTAGTTCCAGATCACATTAAAATACATATATGTACCAAATTTCAAGTCAATATCTTAACGGTTCCAGAGTAATCGTGCGCACAAAAAAAAGTTACGGACCGACAGACAGAGAGAAATTTTTTTCGCTCAAACTTAAAATCTCGACGTTCGACGATCATGACATTCTAAACCTATCTGAACAATAAAAATTTTCAATTTTTTTTTGTCGGTACTATACTTCCAGTGGATGTGGAAGTAAAATAGGCAGATATACATTTAGACAGTCGCCATGCTGAAAACCACTATTCTTTAAATTTTGTGAATAGTAAAATCAAATTCTGACCTTATCTTAGAAACGTTTTTTCGATACTATCATCCTTCGAAACATGACTAAAAAAAATGAATCGAAAAACAATATTTTTTTTATTTCGCTCGACATACGGGCGATCTTGCCAAAAAAGTTTCTATCTGAAATTAATTCAGTTTTTTCCGCTCCTATTACATATTTTATTTATATGATTTCTTTTGTCGTAACTCAGCTCAGGCTTATGGCCCTTGTATCCCAAAGGTTAATCTGGCTACTGCTTGTATGATATTTCCAGATGAGATTTTTTTTTATTCTATTAAAGGTCGGAAAACCCTTATCTTTCTATGAAAAGGATGGGTAACAAATTTCAATAAAACATATTTTTTTAAAATGGCTTTATAGTAACTATTCCGTTTTAGCTTTGATTATCATACAGACTGGAACGAATAAAACCTTTTATATGTTCAGAGGGCAATAAAAGTGCCTTATTGTTAAAGAATAAATAAAAAGAAAATAAAATACGCTCTAATCTAGCCTGTAGCGTAACAACTTTATTCCGTTACATTTCTATTTTGTTACTTTTATTCTGAAGGAAATGTAACTGAACAAATAAAGCGAATAAGCAGAAAATTACTAAAAGAAATTCAATTGAATGTCCTTAGTCACAAAACTTTACTCTTGTTTTGCATCGGATACAAGCACTTTATGAGATTTTTATAATATACACCGTGTCTCACTTTTCGTGGAACCACCCTAAACGTCGCTATTCAACAGACATAAATAAATCTGTAAACGTAGATATAGTTTTTTCTTAGAATTTTCAATATTTTCGGGTTTATTTGAAATGAAACCAACGCTGAATGCCAAAACGACTCATAAACATATTTTTATCTACTCGCGTTATATATCGACAGTAATATGGCACTCATTTCAATGTCATAATGACGTCGTTTATAGCACTAATGCGATATACAGAATCGGAAAGTGTTCGTTTTGGTATTGCATATTTTCAACGACTTTACCGATCGCCCACAATAAAGGCGTCTACCAGTATTCTAGCAGAGGCAAAGAGTGACATGCCCCATCATGTACATCGTTACTTGCTTCGCTCTCGCTTGCTCTTATTGCCATACCAAAACCAAGACTTTCCGATTCTGTATATTTATCGCACGCATTTTTCACTTAGCAATCAGTACTAGTTACACTGTAAGTAATTAAATTACTTAGACTTTCACCAAATACTTCACTTATATTGTAAAAGAAAGTAATAAAATCGGTGATTATTTTATTTTCCAACTCAGCACTGACAGATGTCATTAGTTATGATGTCTGTCACTGTTGCGTTGGACGTAACACCCCCTCAGCATAGTTGGCTGGTCGATGAGCGACCGACACCACCGGTTGCTAAGGAGACATCAACAAACAGTTATTGTTATTAACTCAGTTATTACCAAAAACATATTGAAAACGTCGAAATCAAAATAAATTATATAAAAATGTATTTTTCCGATGAAGGTTTGCATGCAGATATCGAAGAAAGTGCATCTGAAGCAATTCGAGGGCTTGTTCCACAGAAGTCTCGCGTACAGTATGCCTTAGTATATGAAAGAAATGAGAAATTGTGCCATGAAAAGAAAATTAAGGTGAAAAAGTTCTGCTAGTATATTTCAACTAAGGATCGTAAACCTACTTCAATATGCAGTTATTATTTCATGTTAAAAACAGAACTATCAGCAAGAAAGAAACGTAGATATAAAAAAATGTGCTAATTTATTTGCCACGCTTAAAAGAAAATCGGAGGGCTATAAGCCAAAAAAATCAAATTTTAGATAACCAAGAAACATATAACAACATTTCTACAAACAGCCGACAATGAAATATATTTGGATTTAAAGACGATTTATTTTCAATATTCTTTTACTTCCACATCCAGTGTAAGTATAGTAACGACAAAAAAATTTTGTGTTTCCGACGTTCCTCAACGTCAATACTAGCGAATGCAGCAGCCGACCTTTCAACGGTAAAAAGGCATTGTGGATGGAAAGGTAATACAATTGCAGAGGAAAAGAAGAAAATAAAAAAAAACTGCAATTAAAATATTAGGCGAGAGTACTTCATCAGCATCACAAAACAAATTAGATGTTTGTACCTCTGTTAATACAAAGGCAACGTGTTCCAATCTGGAGTTACTCTCATATATTGTCAAAATTGGTTGATTAATATTTACAATACTCATACTCATACTCATACTCATACCCATTTTATTTGACTACATTACATACTTGTCAGGTACATTTGTAGCATGTCAAAATACAATCATCTACAGATAAATATAAATATAAATATAAAAACTATAAAAATATAAAAATTTCAGTCAAATATTATTAAAATAATACAATATAAAAATATAATAGAAACACAAATAGAAATGCAAACGCAGATACCTAAATGCATTCCACACAAATACACATACCACACTATGAAAAGGTTATTAATTTATAAACTTAAAAAATCGGGGTTGCATCTAAATAATCATCCACCGAATAAAAACAGTTTCTTAAAATTACATATTTTATTTTACGTTTAAAACAGCTGTAATTCAACGATTTAATATTCGTCAGCAATTTATTATATGCATTTAAATTTAATGAATTTTTTTGCGATTTAGTTAACCTAAAACAACGAGTTATGCCCAATTTAATAAATATAGGTTGTCAATGATTCCTGCACCTGCTATAATGCGAATGGCTTTTTTTTGGAGTATAAAAATTTTTTGGGCATGAGTTGAGTTACCCCACAGAATAGTTGCATAGCAGATATGACTATGGAATAAGGAAAAATAAGTAGTTTTAAGAATTTCAGGACTTGAAATATTTTTCATTCGACGGGGTAAAAAGATCATATTGGACAGCTTCCTGTCTAACTGATCCACATGAGCAGACCAGTTTAGCTTGTCATCCAAAGTGACTCCCAGTAAATTTACAGTACTACCTTCAGTGATATTAACATTTGAGGAAAAAATGAGATTCTGTGTTTTTTCTCTGTTTAATTTAAGTTTATTTGCTGTGAACAAATTCTCAGCCTTTTCTTCCGTTTCTTTTGCAATTTTAGTTAGATTTAACAAACTTTTTTCAGAACTTAACAAGGTGATGTCGTCAGCAAAGAGAACACACTTTTTGGGACTTAACTCTTTCGGGACGGCAGCGGACTGCGCTTGCGGATTTGTCCGTTTGCAGCCGCCAACTGTAGATTTTTCAGATACGTACGGCTTAACAAACTCAACATTTTTATGAGTTTAGGGGAAATGTCAAATAAAAAATGCTAATAATAGAAATAAAACTTTTATTTACCACACAGAAAATATAAATACGTACGCTAAAAAAAAAATTGAACTAACGGTGGGAGGGGGGGGGGGGGAGAAAAGGGTTAAACTAACAATGTATAATAGGCGGATACGTATGTTTCCAGTAATTAGGTGCACCTCTTGCCGTGCGTAGATATCCGGTTCCCATCGCGAAAGGGTTAAATAGCAATACTAATCATTAATACATATTATAAATAATATGAGTCCAAGGACAGAACCTTGAGGCACACCATTCGTAACAAAATTGAATTCAGATGTGGTATTATTAACTGCAACTCATTGTTTTCAATTATCTAAGTAAGAACTGAAAAGTAATAGTGGAACACCTCTAAAACCATAGTATGGCATTTTTTCTAGCAAAATATCGTGATAAGTAGTGTTGATTATTTATTACTTGTAGATATTTGGTGACAATATATAATATTGATTAATTAGAGGTTTCTTATGTAAAGTCGAGAGTAGATAAAATCTTGTATATTATTCGTGCCATATAAGGTATTTCATAGCATTGTCTGTTTATAGAACTTACCTTGGGTTCGTTGTGTAAATTTCAGACGCGTGCTATAAAATACCTCATATGGCACTTATAATAATATAAATAGCTTTTATAAAATTTTGGACACGTGCAGGTATGTCTGCAACTTCATAACAATGGTTAGTCCAAAGGATGCGTATCATTGCATCGAGGTCTCCACCAACTAAGTGCTTGCTATAGCTGGTTTGTGATAGTTGCTTCAAGCCTACTTGATATCGGAGTCAGTGGGAGATGGAAAAGGTAGGGGAAGGTGGAAGAGACGGGGGAAGATGAGGCAACATAGAGATGGTGAAGAAAAAGCGTAGGACAATAAGGGGTGATGGTGAGAAGGTAGGGGAAGATAATGAGAACGTGGGAACATAGTGAGAAGAATATGAGAAAGTGGAAAAAGTGAAAGGAGGGCAGGGAAAAGTGAAGATTGATGGTGGGAAAGGGGAGGAGGAAAAGATTATAGGTAAATGATGTGCATATGAGAAGTGGTGAAAAGCTAGGAAAAAGTGAGGGATATGACGGAGAAGTAGAGGAATATGGTGGAAAAGTTGGGGAAGGTGGGGAAGATGGCAGGAAATACATAATGGATATACGCGAGCTCAGTTGATCTAGCCTGAAATGTATTTATTTGGTGGTAATTATTTTGACGAAACCAAATTTATTTTTAGCTACAGACGTCCAGTTTTAGGATGAAAAATGTGGCAATTTTTCAAAAAAAAAAAATACATAAGCTATTTCCTACGTATAATTTAATACTGTATTCTTATTTAGCGTCCTCAAATATTACAAATCAACTAGAACAGTGTCGATCTGATATATGTAGTTGAGCATAATAAAAATGTGAGACAAGACAGATATATTTTGAGGTAATTTAATAGATGATGTTTAATTTTGGAAGGCTTTTGAAATTGCTACGATTTCGACAAAATTAACGAATTGTCTGTCGGAAGTAAAAGAAATTCTGTTGACAGACGAAGATTCAGTACCACTTTCCAATGAACCTTTGTAATTCATCAAATCTTGATTTCGATTTTCCTCAATGACATTATTTACTGACGTAATATCCACTTCGATCTGACTTTGACTTGTCTTCTCATTCTTTTTCAAATTTTTTGGTTGATTTGTTCTTCTTCCCCTTGATTGGATTTTCAATCTATCCAATTTTATTGAAGATGTTCTACATTCGCAATTTTTCCTGTATATTTTTCATAAGAAGATCCTCTTTCAATAGTTCGCGTGGGACGCCTGTTTCTTATATATATTGCAGCTGATACCGCTTCTGCTCAGATTAATAGAAAAAAACCTGATTGAATCAACATGCATCTAGCCATTTCGATGAGATTAGATTAGAGTATGATTCTTCTGCTCAGTTTCTAGATCTTTTTCTGGCGTATGAGTAACGGTAAGTCTTCTCTTGATGCCATCTTCCTTAAGGTAATCGTCGAAGTTTTTATTGCAAAATTCTTTGCCATTTCTGACTGTAGGTTTTTCAATCGGCGAAGAGTAAATAATCATTATGCACCTAATCCTTTTAAATCAACTGCGAAGAAATTGGAAACTGTTTTAATACGACCTGCGACGTGTTAAAGACCAGTTTATCTAAATGAAAAAAAACATTTCTCATTTTTAGCATAGAATTCTATTTCTAAAGAGAACGGAAAGAGCACTTTTAGAGTGGTGAGTGAAATTTTATACCCGTTTTTTTGTGCTTTTTAGTAGTTCTTGGCGTTGAAAGGTAACATTTTTTTCTTTATGGTAGGGCTAGAGATACTAGCATGATAAGACTTCGATCATCAATATATATATGGAAATAATAGTTTCTTTAAAAGTTATCTGCTAAATATCCAAAATAATGTTTTCTAGCATAACCTGTAACACCTGAATTGAAGATATGGAAATTGTAAGTGAAGTAAACCAAGACATATGATATTTGTTTTATAATATTTTTGTAAAGCAAGTAACTGACACTGTTGCGTATTTCTTGGGACGTCCTGTGAATAAAATTGATTTGAAATAAACTTATAATGTGTTCTGTACTGCCTCATTGAATATGCGGGTAGGAACGTATGAGACAATAAGCGAATATTTCAATTCTGGTGTTCTGCAATAAAGACAACAGACAGCCTGGATACAGCAACCTCAACTTCAGACTGAATTCTGCTAATCTTACGCAGTTCCCTAAGTTGTTGTCTCGGGAGTGCAGACGTCATGAATATTTCAAATCAAATTTGCAATTCTCTTGACATCAACGGTCTATTTATTTTGTTATTTGCAGATTTGCACCGTTAACCGTAGGAGTTAAGTACAGTAAACATGTTCTAGATCTGCGAAACTGGTATTACCAAATTTAAAATATGCCTTGTCATAATAATAAATAATCCATTTAGAGATGGGCGAAATGATAAGCAAAATTTTGTATTCATAATAGAGAAGAGAACGAAGATAGTTATACAGAAAGATGAAGTATTAAAAGAAAATAATACCTCTTTATAATTCTTTATCTAGACTCGACAATATATCTAGTGTTTCATCCAACCGTCCCTGGCAACCGGCCCAATCAAGCCCGGAACTAGAACGTCAAATTTGACTGGGCCAGGGAAGAATTTTTTTTTTTGGTGGGCGAAGGCCCAAGGGGAAACAATTTGCCGCAGGCGAAAATTTTGTATTTTTCAAGGTCAAACGCTCTCTTTCCCTTTTTTCATGTAATTGCAATAGTTATTTAAAGGTTCAAAGTACTAACACATAGTCGGACTAACCACCGTCTTGGTAACATTTTTATAAACACCACTAAACATCCATACTATTATTAAATTTTATTGACATTGAAAAACAAAGAACGAAATAAAAAATTTAACAGTATGACAATAAATAACAATAATAAATAATAATTATGACTAATATTGTCTACATAAACAAACAAACAAAAAAAAAAAACAAAAATAATTCTAGGGTTTCAAATGTTTCAGAGATCGAAAGAAAAAGAAAGAAGACCCCTTAATACATCAGAACTTGCAGAATTTGAGACGAACATGCAAAATTAGGTTATTGGATTAATAACTTTTTATAAACGACATCTGGCATTTATTTCAGTGGCCGAGTTTTTAAGATAGCAGCCTGAAAATCACATCTGAGACTTCTTCCGTTCTAAGTAAGGACTAAGGAGGGAAAAGAGCTGCCGCTTAATTTTTTTTGGCCGTCGAGTTTTTTATCCGCCGTAACAAATGCCTATTTACCTCGGACCGGCCCTGCCCGGCCCCAGAACCACCATCGGCCCGACGGGCAGTTGCCCGTTTGCCCCCTGTTCCATCCATCATAATTATGTGCTTTCTCTTTCGAGGGAACAAGAAAATAGCAAAATTTTGTATATTAACGTTTGCTCTAATTTGGTTCCTCCTTGTTTTATTTACCCCCTCGAAGGGGGTAAGTGAAAGTTATTTACTAATAAATTTAAAATTTCTTAAAAAAATAAATACTGGACAAAATTATAATTTGACAATTTTATATTGTTAAAATATTGTTGTGTTTGAATATAATAGTGTTTTAATCTTTCACCCAATAAATAAAAATCAATTGTCGGGAAATGTTTAGAGATAAAATTCGACTTTTTGTATTCTATCACTCCCTTGAAGGAGTGAACTTAATTATAGGACATTGTACACGTACACTGTACAGGACTTAAATTTAATCATGGTAGTTCGCATTTTGGAGGATATATCCTCGAAGGTTTGCATCTCATCATAGTACGTCGGATGGCAGGCACTAGCGTTCACTAACCCAATACCGAGGTATAACCAAACAAAACCTATTTCATTTTATTCAGCAGGTTTTTTTACATAGGAAATCACTTTTGACGACACTCTCCATTGGTCGAGACTGAAGTTACAAGAAAAAAACAAAAAAAAATGAAAATAACAAAATTCAAATTCAACCACGAATAACTTTCAAACGAAAAAAGATAGAATATATTTTTTTTAGTTTTATAGTATAAACGATTCTCTTTAATTTGATGTATAATTTATAACAAAAATAATAACTTTAACACTAGAAAATTGACGTTAATTTAGATGTTACACAAATTGTCAATTTTTTTAAAAGCTCTAACTCGTTGTAACTCGCTTATGTATTGAGCTATTCGAATGTTTTTCACCAAAAACTGCCAAATTTCATAGACTTCATTTTGTCTCAATTAATGCTGGGTCTAGCTCTGTAAATAAAAGAGGTACAGCCTTTTAAACACAACGAAGCGCACTTCGGCGACGGAGTCGCAAGGCTTCCCCTCTCGTTCCCGGTACATCCCGCGTTCGCCATAAACCGCGCAACGCTATAATCAGCGGCCGTAACAAAAACTTTACAATAATCTTCCTTTATTGTAAGATGATAAAATTAATAAATCAAATTGAATAATATGATATTAATTGTAATAATCCGCTATATATGAAGTCGTACAACGCGGGTGGTGCATTAATAAATGGAAAATAATAGGTATCAGACAGAGATAACTGATTTTGAGATATATCATTGTTAAACTCATGCCAGCTAGTAAAGTCTCTACTTTGCTTCGTAAATTTTAATATTTTCCATAAAGTGTCAGAGGTAACCACATAATCAAAACAGTTATTTGGCATGCTTTCACTAACTCGTAGAGGATCTGAACGATTAGTTGGATTTTTGTACATCTATATTTTTGTTTTCATGTAAACTGGAAGGGTTAAAATCAGTTAAAATTTATTGGATAGATATTCTTGTGTAAATAGGCCGATCTTTTTTTAAATAATACCATTCCAAGCAGTAATGGGAGTGGGATTTTTACCATCTAGCATGTCTTAGTTTTGATCAAAATTGTCGATGTCGATGAATGTAATTGTTTTCTTCAGAACTTACTGGAGGAACTCCAGGTGGAATAAAAATGTCGTAATTTTTACTAATACGTGACTAGCTAAAGATGTTAAATATCCGTATTTCATCGTAGGAATAACCATAGCCAAAAGAATAAAGCATATCAATATAACATAAATGTTTATAACAAATCTGAAGCTTCTTGTTTACATTGATGATTATTCTGAATAGTAGTCGTGCTTTTTTACAGTTTTAAAATGTCCACCTATAGCTTCATTTAAGATACTGGCAGCACTTGTGTCTGACAACAAAAATTCGTTAGTCTTTTTAGCTTTATTATCACTTGAATGAACTGTTGTATTTCCTTTGTGTTCCCAAAACACTTTGTTTAAATGCTTTCTAGTCTCTTTCTTATATTTCCGCTGCTATGATAATCTAATTCTTCTTCCGTGATTTCTTCAAATATATCATTAAGGAGTGTTTTTAGAAATGTTAAAATAAAATTAAGGATTCTTTTTTGCAAGACAGCAAGTTCAACCTCCCTAAATAAAATGTTTAACGCTACCTTAAATTCATTTTTTCTTTCAGTGGTTTAGTTTGTACACATTTAATTTTTTTTTGCTAATATATTTTGCATAACAAATTTTATGATAATTTCCGTCATCCCCAAATAAATCTGAATAAAAGTAAAACCTGCCTTTTATTTCCATATCACAATGCGTCACTGCAGCTTTAATATATATTTTTTTTTAGTTTCCGCACCCGTTCCTGTACAAATTGCTTCTTAAAAATGTTTTTAGTTTATTCTTATTTTTTCTGGATTTTCCACAGATCAGACAATGCTATATTATTTTAATCTGATTTTTATCTTCATTATAACCACATGAAGGCTCACTTACATTTTTAATCACTTTACTAATATCAGAGGCAATATGTCTTGTCTCTACTAATATCATTCTTATTACAAAAAGATGTCCGACAAGAATAATGAAATCAGTACCGAAGAGTGTGCAAATAAGTACCACTTTATTTTATAAGAATTTTTTCTTTCATTTGCACAATGTATAATAGACCTGATGCCAGTAACAGTTGGTTTTTTATCATTAGATTTTCTCTGCTTTCAGCAGTTTCGCAAAAGTAACATGCAGTTTTTTTCATTGTTAATGTATCTACAATATACATAAACTGTAATCGCCTAAATGTAAATAAAATAATATATACTTATATTAACACTTATCCAGACAATAATGAGGCCAGCAGCCGATACGTTTCTTGATGGGCCGATACGTGGCCTACGTATGAAATCATTTACGTAGGCCACGGCCGAGAGCGTAGCGGGGGCGAGAGAGGAAGCCTCGTGTCTTCGTCGTCGTAGTGTGCTTCGTTGTGAATCAAGGGCTGTAGCGCTTTTAGTTAAAAAATTAGATCTGGCATGAATCGAGACAAAATGAAGCCTATTAAATTTGTCAGTTTTTGGTGAAAGAAAAAATTGAATAGCTCGTTATATAAGCGAGTTATGGCGAGTTAAGAATTTGAAAAATGTTGCTGATTTGTGTATCCTTTTGAATTTTTTTTCAGTTTTTTTATGTTAATTTTTTAATTATTGCAATAAATTATACTTCAAATTAAACAGCAATGTTTACTTGTCAAAACCAGACAAAAATTTTATTTTTATCTGTTTTAGTTCTAAAGTTATATTTGATTAAATATTAAATTTCTAAATTTCTTTTTTTTTTAGTTTTTTTCTTATATCTTCGGTCTCGACCAATGGAGAGTGTCGGCAATTTTGATTTTCTATGTAAAATAACATGCTTTAATAAGTAGTGAAGGTCCCATCTGGTTATACTTCAGTATTGGGTAGGTCAAGAAAGAGAAGGCTTTTCGCGCTCTGCCCGACGGGCTATCAAGCATCGTTCAGTATATCATAAATATCAAAGCATTCTCTTGCAACGCAGGGTACAGTTAGTTGAGAACTGTGTTGCCTACTTTCTGGCGTATGCTCATATCGACAGATTAATATTATGCTAGCTCAGTAAAATTATATTGTACTTGGAATATAAATAGCTGTAGTGTATAGTTTTATCGATCGAATGAGCAAAAAATGACGTACTATGTAACATCTAAAAAGTATAAGAGAAAATATTTGGAACATGCACACTAACAAATCAGTCAACTAAATACGGTGCAATTTTTTAAATATCTCCTTTAAAAAAAATTGGAGCCCTCACTCTGTCCCTCACCTCACCCAAGACTCGAGACCTGCAGAACCAGAGTTAAAAACAAAAAAAGTGGAGATCCGTAATTTTGCTTTAATTATTTTTTATATTTGGTTTCATTTAAATTTATCCTAATATATTTTATTAAATCGTTTTTTTTTGTAAGAATGGTTTAAAATAATCGTTTAAATTTTTGCCTGGCCAAACTATTTACTGGGTGGCCCTTTGGTCACACATCTCTGCTTAAAAAAATGACCTGCCCCACTATCGTCTGGCATATCGTTTTATAGGTTTTTGATGTCGACGATTTTAAATATTATATTGTCACGTGCTTACACCCTTTTTGTAAACACCCTGTATCGTGGGTTCGGAAATTATAACACCAGGGTAACACTAAACACTAATTTATTAACTTACTAATTACAACAAATAACTAAGTACTTTACTAGTATTACACTGTGTACTACTATTTCAGTCACTTTTGATCACTTTACTTATCAATGTTTCTCCAATCTCTGTCTGTACTGAACTCTCAACTGACCATTAGAACTGTACTAACTTAACTGTCCCCACACACAGCTTGTCATTCCTTTTTTATGCCATAGGTTATGTGTTCTGGATCTTGCCACTACATTCCAACACATTCTACAATGTTCCAAAGGATGTCTGTAATCTTCTAGATTTTTCTACATGTCTCTGGAGGGTTGAAACACATAACAATATCATTACAGTTCCATGAACAATTACTTTCACATAGTGGAGTGCAAACGTAATATTGACATTTTTGTTGCTGTAAGGGACTTGGAGAGGAAATCTGGATGTGAAAGTAGTGAATCCTTAGGCAATGATTTTTTATTAAAAATAATTTAGAACCTAAAAAAATAATTCATTATATGACAAAGGGGTGTTTCTTCCGAATCTGTTACAATCTTCTTTAAACAAATACAGTGTTAAAGTTTCTGTTTTAAAATAAAGTTTATTATATCATCTTTCAAATGGGACCAACCGTATCCATTTACAGTTACTACACTACCTGTAACTAACTATGTAATGTTTTCAAAAATATGCATTTTAGAGTTAAATTAAAACTGATAAAATTATCTCCAATTTCGTTCTTAGTTTGTCCCAATACGATATTTCTGGATCAAGTTACAGCTTTTTAAAGTTGGACAAAAACTAGTGAAACAAAAAAACCGCTGCCCAAGGAATCACTACTTCCACATCCAGATTTTCTGTCCAAGTTACTCACAACGAAAAAATTTTGTATGTGGAAATAATTGTTTATGGAACTTTAATAATATAATATTTGAAGTCCTCTACCCCAAAAACCCACAAAACGATACCCCACATCGGTAGTGGGGTGGGGGTGGTGACAGGGGTTGGTAGTGGGGGTGGATGAAGAAAAAAGTATTTTGAGGTTTCTGATTCTTGTACACACACTAAATCACATTTTTTTTCATCCCCTTTAATAATGGGGTGGTGGTGGTAATGGGGGTGGCTAATGCCAAAAATTTTTTTGAGACCTTAGCTTCTCTTGTATATATTAAATACCAATTTTATGGACTCTTACCTGCTTGATTTACCTATTTACTCCAAATTTACCCCAATTTACCCCCATCCCTTCGACGGAACAAGATGAAAATATAATCTAGTTCTAGATCTCGTTAAAGTACATATGTGTACCAAATTTCAAGTCAATATCTCAAACGGTTCCAGAGTAAACGTGCGCACAAAAAAAGTTACAGACAGACCGACAGACAGAATTTTTTTTTTTGCTCAAACTTAAAATCTCGATGTTTCATGACATTCTAAACCTATTTGAACAATAAAATTTTTTTGTCGTTACTATACTTCCACTGGATGTGGAAGTAATTAATCACAGAAAGTATTTTAGCTACATTTATTTTTGAAAAAGTTTCACTCGTTTTACAAATGCCTGTCTACCTATTAATGGAAAGTAGCAAGGAACTGTAAATTATTACCAAATATCAATTTGAAGTCGGTGCAAAAAAAAAATTAATAATTTCAAAAATACGCTATCGCTCAGCCTCCAAACATTGCCGTCGACCGGTAAACGTCCCTTACCGTTTTATTTAGGTATTACGCAAATCACACTTTTTTATTTAGTATGAAATTGTTTACTTTCTGTATATTGCTGCACTAATCTGGGCACGCTAATATACTAGATAATCGATATTTAAAACACTCATTATTGGAGAACCAATCAAACAACTACACTTCTAGCTAATACTGACGAAGTATTGAATTACATACTAGGATTTCCAACATTTTAAGGCAAAAAAATATATTGAAAATACTTAAATCATTTATTGAAATTCAGTCATTCACAACAATTATATTGAAACCTACATTCTATTTCAATTCTAGAAAAGTTGTACACGTTTTTTCGAACTCGCTAGTTCTCATCAGTAGAGTATAGAAACATTCATTCATTATTTATAAGCCTATTCTTGATTTATTTTTACAATTAATTATTTTTTATTTCTCTGCTTTCGTCATGATTAGAGAATATTATTTAGGTATTAAGCAAATCACAACTTACACACTTTTTTATTTATTATGAAAATAATTCTGATGTAATTCATATTCTAATGTAATTTGCTATTTACATTTATGTTAATTTTAATAAGCTTTATATACTTCATTATTGTAAATTATTAAACTATAAAATTTTCATAAATACTGATATTTTTTTACATAAAATAGTTTCTCATATACAAATTCTTGGCTAACGCTGAAGCATTTAAGTAATTAATATTAATTGGTATTGTGTAATAAACAGTTTTACACCCAAAGCGGCGGCAAGAAGTGTCTAGAAAAGTGAAAAGATCTTGGCCTCCAGCGATTCCCTAAAAGGATTAGAGAGTTTATAAAATCTTAATGCCGAATCAAGAACAAACAGTACCACCATATGGCACATATATTACTATGTATTATATAATGAAATTGGTTCATGGTCAGTATTTAGATGGATGGATGTGAGAAATAAATTGCTAGTTTTTGTTCCGTTTGGCGGATATGTTTTGTGTGTTGTGTATGTGAATACATAATTATTATTATAAAAAATCGGAAGTAACATGGGAGGCACAATCCAATTTATATTAAATGTGAGGCGGAAAGCAAAAAGGGACCTCTTGTCGGCAATTTCCGATTTTTAGTTATTGATATTAAATGAATTAAGCTCTAATTCTGAACGATTTGGTGCAAAAATCATTGTCTCTATGATTTTTTTTGTTTAAGTTACTAGTGCGTTTATGAAGAGGGACCTCTTGTCGGTCCCATGTTATTTCTCCATAAGTGACAGGAGGTACCTTTTCCAGGGCTGAACAATACTGAACATTGACTGCTTTATCGATTATTTCAAGTGTTTCATTCAATTATATCGGTTTTGTAATCGATTACAACTTGTAAAGGACAAAATCCGAAAATCGATCATATTGACCCAAACCACTAATTTCAACTGTACTGAAAAATTAACATCGCCGACAAGAGGTCCCTTTTTGCTTTCCGCCTCACAAATAATTAATTATTGAGAAATAAGTAGTACAAAGTATGAAACAACTAATTGCATCATATTCTAATCTTCTTCTTCTTTTACAAAATGAAATAATTTATGGTTCAAATATCGCAACGGGAATTCGAGGATAGTAAAAGAAATATTCGATTTATTTTAGTAACCGTATAGCATACCAATTTACATTTAAATTTGTATACTAGGTAGGTGAGAAACACACTGTGTATTACAGACATCTTCCTATTTTTGAGTGCTTATCCAAAAACCTAAGCAACACTTTGCTTTAAAATTATTACTCAACATTTTAAAGGTGACAGTTCACACGCCACTGATGAGCACCATGCAAAACGGATATGTCATAATTTCAATAGGTAATATTCTACCAGGCTATTTTACATATGCACCAAATTTTAAACAAAAACAGAAATAACGTATCTAAACAGTATCTTGTGTACAAGAAACGTTCTGCACACAAGTTATTCATTATATATTGAATCTTTTTTTTTAAGACAAAAAAATGACCTAATCAACCCTTATATATTTGAAATCAGGGGACAAAGGATCTAAAAGAATATGTAAAAACATACAGGGTTTTCCATTTAAAAACCAACCTTCATTGTTATATCACGTGGCCTATGCAAGCAATAGTTCTTTTAATTGCATTTAGAAAATATGACCCTACAACTTTTATACGAAACTTTTTTTTAATTTCCAATAATAACAGAAATTAAGGATAACTCTGTTTAGGGTGGCCCATCTCTATAGAGGGTGAATTTTTTTTGCGTATTTTTTAAGTCTCACCCCACGAAAATATACTATTATACTAGGAATAATTTATGTCAAAGTTTCAGATAATTCAGATAATTCGGTGCCGCATTCAGGTAGAAATTTGTAGATAAGATTTTATTACGGTAATACACTTAAATTTTACTTAAAATACAAATATCTACCTCTTTTCTCATAATGTTTTATTGGTGTAATTATTTCCTAGAAATTATTTGTTTTGGAAGTTTGAAAATATAATGCACCTACGGTAGGTTTTTATGTCAGTTTGCAATTGTGTTTTACAGTGGTGACACTATAAGTTCTAGCATACGTTCCTTTTTGAAAAAACATTTAACGATGGCTGATGTTAGATCCTTATGAAAGGATACTTTCATTTACTTAGTTGGACACTATTCGTCACAAATCATTGGCAATAAATTGCCGTCTAATAGACAAGTATTACAAGTGCTCTTTTATAACATTCGTGAAGTGAAGCTAAGTGTACATGAAAGTGCTAAATTAACAATAAAAGAGGGATTTTCATTGTGTTAAACAACTAGATAAACTTTATGCAGAGTGGAGGAACTTACAAAAATCGGCTTAAAGGGCCAGTGCGGGAGGTAAAGAAAAAAATTTCGTTGAAAAATTGGACGATCTCTTTGACATTTCTCATGCAAATGCATTGGAGTTGATGAAAATAGATGAAGATAAGCAGTTTTTAATTAACCAAAGAAAAAAGGGACGTCCTGGATTTATGCATGGTATTGATTACCAACTTGCTTCTCAAGAAAAATCAGCTGAGGAGAAATTACAGAAATTATCCGAACGAATGCAACGAAGTCAACAAGAAAAAGCTAGATTAGAGGAAACAGTCACCTGTCCATCATCAAGTAGTAATTCAGCCGACTCCAACGAAAATGAAGATGAAATAATCGAAGCCCAAGAAGAGTTGTTACAAGACCAGCCTGGCCCGTCACAGCCAAAAAAGAGGAGATTGTATGGAACATGTAACATCATCACACCAAAAATAGCCGCTGCATTTGATGCTTGCAAAATAAGCGACAGGTATGGAGTCCATATTTTGACGGCAGTAGCAGAAGCACTAGGACATGACACCACATCTTTGTCCATCAGCAGAACCACACTTCAGCGCTCTAGACAACGCATCCGCGAAGAAAGAGCTGAAATATTAAAAACTGCCTTCGGTAATTCTGAATTGCCGGCCCCAGTCATCCATTGGGATGGAAAACTTTTACTTTCTCTCACTGAAATGGGAAATATCGATAGACTTGCTATCTTAGTTACTAGTGGAGATATTGACCAGCTTTGCCCAATTCAACTGGAAGAGAACAGACTGAAGCAGTTTAAGATGTGCTTTGTGAATGGAATTTGGACGAAAAGGTAATAGCTTTGTGTTGTGATACAACAGCATCAAATATGGGTTATATAAATGGGGCAGCCACACTATTGCAACAAAAATTAGAAAGAGATATTCTAAATTTTCCTTGTAGACATCATATTTTTTAAGCGGTTTTGAGAAGTGTGTTTGACACACAAATGCCTTCCTCATCTGGTCCAAATGTGCCACTATTTAAACGTTTTAGGGAATTTTGGCCTAAAATAGATCAAAATAAACTAAAAACTGGATTTCAGGTTATCAAAAATTAAACGATGATTATAAAGAATTTTTAATGCTTTCTAAACTTTTTTGTTGAAGAAGAGCCCACTCACACGACATTCTATCAACCAAGGGCATTTCTTCATGCACGTTGGATGGCCAAAGCCATTTACTGTCTAAAAATATTTTTTTTCCAAGATCAGTTCCAACTAACTAAAAAAGAAAAAATAGGTATTGAAGATATATGTCTCTTTATTGTAAAGGTTTATGTAAAGGCCTGGTTTACAGCGTCATTTGCTAGTAAAGCACCGCTTCATGACAGACTTTTGTAAAGAACTCATTAATTATCAAAATATTGACAAAGAAATATCTCAAGCCGCAAATAGGAAAATAGTGAACCATTTGTGGTACCTTAATTCAGTAAATGTTGGCTTATCTAAAGAGAAATGGTTAAAGCTTTGAATAGGAAAGCACCAAATCAAGAGGGTATTAAACGACTGTAACATTACTGACGTTGAAAACAAGGAAATTCAGGACTTCATATGCGAGAACACTAAACAGTTTTTTCAAAAATTAGGTTTATCTATGGAATTTTTGGAAAATGATCCAACAACATGGAGGGAAAATGAAAGTTATACCCGATGTTTCAATATTGTAAACAAAATTAAAGTTGTAAATGATGCCGCTGAGAGAGGAATCAAACTTATTACTGACTATAATGACATTTTAACAAAAAATGAAGACCAAAAACAGTTTTTACTCCAAGTTGTAAATGATTATAAATCACAGTTTCCAAATGTAAAAAAAGAAACCCTGTCGCATGCTTTGGCCTAGTGCAAAAAATATTGTTTTTATTATTATATGTCTTGTAGATTTAGGATAATATTTGGTACTATGTATGAAAAAAACGTTTCATAATAAAATACACAAAGATAAAACGAGAGTTTTATTTCAAAAACTTCTAGTCTAGTTTTCTTAGACTACGAATTTACAGTAGTATGACACATGTCATAGTCACAACAGATAATGTCTTTGATATTTGTATGACTTGATTAGTCATTCTAAAGATAAATGTTGCTGATTAAAAAAAAAAAACAATGCATCAACCAAAGAATGTAAATAATTCCATTTACTTTTATTATTGCATAATAATGCATTCTGCGGCACCTCTTGCCTTCAATTTGCCTCAATAATATTTTGAGGGGACTGTTTTTTCTTCAAATGGAACCATTTGCAGGGGTGAGAAATAAAAAATTTCGATTTCGAAAAAGATGGGCCACCCTACTGTACATTCTCACATACGTTTATTATTCAATATTTGAGTTTAGCGTGTTATGAAACAGATTTCTGTGCACATTTCTTCTACAATAATAATTATTATACATTTTTGTCCCATTCTATTTAATGTATAAAACCGCTCAGTTAATAGCAATGAATAAATTATATTTGCGAAAACGATTTAAAATCTATATGTTTAACACGGTATTTATACAGAAGGAGAGAGTACTTTGTGTTAACTTTTCAAATAATTTATGTTTACATTTCAAATTGCTCCTGAATTTAAATACGCTCTCTAAACATAACACTGCCTCGTGAACGGCTTTACATTTAGCAATCTTATGTACATTTTTGCAATCTGATTTGATCAAACCATTCTATTAGCCTGAGAAGTAGGAAGTTGAAAAAATTATTTTGCTACTGTTGCAGGTGAACCATTAATAATTGGCTATAGTTCAAGGGTGGATTCTTTGGATCAAAATATGAGGATATAACCAAACATGCTTTAGTAAATTGTTGCTGTGGAAAAAGATACAGGGTGTTAAATTTGTAATTTTTTTTCTTTTTTTATGCAATATCTCAACTACCTCTTGATCGATCTTATCCCAATTTGGTGAGGAAACATTTTTTAAGCTAAGAAACAATAATTTATGTATCCCAATACGCTAGCCCGTGGAGGACGACTCATGAGCTATACCTGATGATGAACATTTTTTCTCTTTTTTTTACGAAACGTAGACTAAACTAGACTGTACAATACATTGCCAACTGAATTACAAGCAAATGCCACAATAAGATTATTTAAAAAAAAAGACTAAAATATACATTCTTAATATAAATAGGCAAGAAATACATAACTTGGTTAATATTAAAAATTAACTCATCAAATCTTTATTTGCATAAAAATTCTGAGTAAAGATATGTTATATTGAGTTACTGAAATTGATTTTAATAGACATTATTGTTCAGTTTGAATCAGGATATGCAAAATTTTTATCTACTTTTTTTCTTTTTCCTTTGCAAAAGTTATATGAAGAAGATTTCTTTTTTTAGGCTTTGTTATTTACCTTAGTAGTACTTACTACTTAATAAAACGCTGTCCATCTACTACTATAGGCGTCTGAATTTAAGATGCCAGCGCCAAAGTGGAGAACTCGTGAACTAATTATAGGCCGTCTGTTTATTTATTTGATGAATACTTATATCTATTTTTTCTGTTTATTGTTATTTTTGGCGTTAAAAATAATAACATTAATAATATATTACCTAAAGGTTGGCAAGATTTTGTTGTAAGTGATTTGCAAGATGTTAATGGCATTATTCAGCAAAATTCATATTTTTTTAGGTTACCTAGATTTTCCCTTGAAAAGTACAGTTTCTTCGACACAAACGGTGTCTGGCTAGTTAAATATTAATAAACTTAAATATTTCTTTAAATTTATGTATATTTGTAGTTTAAATCACTTTTTTTTTCAGGAAACATGAAGTGACATTTAGGTTAAGCATATTGCAAAGTATGGAACATTTGGGAAGCACTAAAAATGTAAAAATTCTAAGTGTGTGTATGAAGGAAAATATGTTTTAAATGCAGGACATATTATTTTGTGTGGTACAACCCAAATTCAACACAAAACTTAATAAATGTGTTTGCTCTATGTTTACAAACAAGTGTCAGATCAAATACCCATGAAATTAGTGGTATATTGAATATAGGTAACTGAAAAGATATTATTTATTAATTCTTTAAGTAAAATAACTGAAACAGTATTTTGCAAAATATGAAATAGAAATATTCAGGGGTAAAACATAATAGTGCATGGTGCAATAGTATATATTACTTTTATAAATATACTGAAATTGCATATATTTACTTATTTCAAAAATTTCACTTACAATGTGTGATTGTTCAGGCCATTATTATTGCTACTCGGGCCCCTCGGGCCATGGTTATTTGCACCAGCTTTTTCCCTCTCAATGCCTGGTTAAAGGTGTCTACATACAAAGAGGATATGCTGTGAACATTGTCGTGCCAATTCAATTTTCACGAGTTGTCCCTGTAATCTACAAAGGATACCGACTAGGTTGGCTCCAGCAAATTGTATCTTGTGTAGCCCCTTTAAACGCTATCATATTTTTAATAACTTAGCATCTCAGTTTATCATTATTTACTTATTATTGATATCATCGTACACTAAAGAGACAATGACAGAAAGGCCTATAATTAGTTTGACTATAGACCACCAGGTGGCGTACTCCTTATTTTCAGACGCTTATTATAATTATTTACAATTATTAATATTCAAGAATTCTATGAAAACAAACTCAATTTGAAAAAGACAAATTGTGTTTATTGAAAAGTGTGCCTTGGTGACGTCTTAGTTCTGTCATTTACGTACAATTTCATTAGTTTGACATTCTGACAGAACCAAGACGTCATCAAAGCACACTTGTCAATAAATACAATTTGTCCTTTTCAAATTGAGTTGGTTTTCAAAGAATTCTTGAAATCTTTGCGACAGTGTTCTCGAAAACGGTTGGAATTATCAAGTTCTATCAAGTGCACCTTTTTTTTACGTAGAAATGATCTGTATATTTTCCACAGCAATAATTAAGCATGCTTGGTTATATCCTCATATTTTGATCCAAAGAATCTACCCTTGAACTGTAGTCTATTATTATGTATTTTAATCCTGAGTAATTTTGGAGTACCTAAATGTTTAAATAATCAGATCAGAACAGATTCGTACACGTTTTTAAATGTAAACAGTGGGTTCTCGAAAAAGATGCACAAACTTTACCCATATTTTTCCCTAGGAGACGTTAAGCGGGGTTTTTCACATAATACTTTTTTATATAGGCCTCCCTATAAAGTTACACCCCCTTAAAGATCGTTCAAATCCAGTTTTCTATTTTATTTCAACGATTACGTTATCAAGATATATTAAGAGAAAACTATTATTTTTTAAACGTTTCCAGAGGTATTCCCAAGATATTTTTATCGTTTATGTAATACTGTTATGTTACCTTTATTTACTTTTACTAGTCTACAGTCTAATAAACGTCTAATAAAATGGAAATACTTTAGTAGCATATTAGACGAGAATTTCCGTTTACCTACACTCAAAGAACATGATAGGTAAATTCAACCAAAAAGAGCATATGAAATCGCGCCTATCTAGTTTCGTAGTTAAATCAATCAGTAAAGAATAGTCATACAACTTTATTTGTTTTCGTAAACAAATAGTAGTTTAATAATCATATCTCCTTGTAACAAATTAAATAGTACAATGACATTTTTTTATGTTCATTAACCATTTTCAATTTGGTCTAAAATTAAATAGTACAACGACTTTGTTTTTTGTTCACCAACTAATTTTTAGGTTGATCTACACTTTATTGTATGATATGAAGTTTTTTTGGTTAGCCAAAATCTCAGTATTGAGACATCAGACCACCCAAACCAAAGATTAGAGATCGTTTATAAGATCCATCCAAATATATCGATGATCCCTGAGAGAATTTGGACACTGCAATCATGTTATTAATTTTCTATAAAATTCATAAGAGTGCAAGATAATGCATGATGGATTATTGTTAGTGATTTGTATGTGGCGGCATCTGGGAATGATTTCTGTAATAGACTACGTGGTAAGCAAGCAAATTTTATGGTAATTCTTTTAGAACTTCTAGAAGACGACAATAATATTGGTTTGTCTACCAAGTACAATAGTACAGCGAACTAATACTGCGTTAGAATTACAATTCGATAATAGTTAAAAATAAAATATACTATTATCTAGTTTAATTTGACAGAATTCAACAAAATAATAGTCAGACGAACAAAATAATAGTCTTATTCATCTATTTTTTAAGTTAATGTTTGTTTTGTTGTACGACAACTTTTTATTAATTAAAATAACAATCACCTCTTGTTTAAAAATACCATCAATATAGTTTGGTTTAACAAAATTAACGATATTGTTAGTTAACCATTTTTTTTTGTTGAATTTACCCATACTATTTCTTTGAGTGTACATATTATTTTCATCTCAGAAGTCCGGGGCCCTCAGACCCATAAAGCGAAGGACCTCTAGAAAACTATATCTGCCCCTGTCGTCCTGTCAATGAACGTTCAATAAAAGGGTCTAGAGGGAAATACCGAGATCACAATTTTTGACTTGAGGACTATTGTGATATACAATCCATTACTGAACCATAACAGATACGACAAAAATTAATAGAAACATTATTGTAGAAAATTTACTGCTTTAATTTTGCATATAGCCACTTTTTGATTATGGCAAACCGTTTTCGAGATATGATGGGACTTTCTTCGCGCCCCCCTGCACCCCCCGCACCTCCTATGTTCGGGGACTTTCGGTATGTTTACCTCCTAAATAGTCCAAGCACAGCACTCAAGTCAAAAATTGTGATCTCGGCATTTCCATCCAGAAACCATTCATTGACAGGACTACTGATTCTAATACATTTGTGTACCCGAAGGGCGCAATGGGGGTGAATTCTTTTTCCCAAAATGCAGTAGAGTATTGTCTTGAGTAATAATAATATTCTTTATTAATATTCTATTATTAGTTGAGCTCAATTCTATTAGTCAAATTACTGAATAGGTACTAACAAATTAAATTAGATTTAAAAACGGAGTAAATGTTGTTCTTACATGTTTAAATTATCAGCAAATTTTATAACATTAACTTAAAGTAAAGCATATCTTTAAAAAGCATTGTATAGTATGTGATCTGTTATCTAATTTAACTCAGTATCCCGTATATATAAATTTATGAAATAAATATGAATCTCTAAAACTAATGGACATAACAATTTAGAAAGTCCTAATGAGAATTCATGTAAATTGGCAGGAAAATTACGTAATTCTAGAATTCTACATAAATTCCTTAACAAAGAGATATTAAATTACCACGCCTTCCTATTATCAGCGGGCAACGAAAAAAAACAGTTAATGTTCCACATTCCTCAACTTGCAATTAATTCACGAATAATTAATACAGCGCAAAATGTATCGTTAATTACTATCGGAGTTATGATTACATGACAAAAGAACCAACAAGAGTAAATTGGTTTTGGTTTATAATTACTTTCAGTTTAGTTAAAATTGTATTAAAACAAACATTACAATTCATATTAGATTATTACTTGACGAATATTGTAATTATTTTCAATTGTTGATTACTAGACATACAGGGTTATTAAACCACTTTTTTCAATTACAACAATTTTAAAAGGACCCCGCACAAAATGAATGAGATTTGAATTTTCGCTTGAAATTTTTATAAGGGTCCGTAGGTGATAGGGTGAAAATATGATGTTATAGTTCATTCTATTTTTACAGTGCACACACTCAAAGAAATAGTATGGGTAAATTCAACAAAAAAAATGGTTAGCTAACAATATCGTTAATTTTGTTAAACCAAACTATACTGATGGTATTTTTAAACAAGAGGTGATTGTTATTTTAATTAATAAAAAGTTGTCGTACAACAAAACAAACATTTACTTAAAAAATAGATGAATAAGACTATTATTTTCTTCGTCTGACTATTATTTTGTTGAATTCTGTCAAATTAAACTAGATGATAGTATATTTTATTTTTTAACTATTATCGAATTGTAATTCTAACCCAATATTAGTTCGCTGTATTATTGTACTTGGTAGATAAACCAATATTATTGTCGTCTTCTAGAAGTTCTAAAAGGGAATTACCATAAAATTTGCTTGCTTACCACGTAGTCTATTACAGAAATTATTCCTAGATGACGCCACATACAAATCCCTGACAATAATCAATCATGCATTATCTTATACTCTTATGAATTTATAGAAAATTAATAACATGATTACAATGTTCAAATTCTCTCAGGGATCATCGATATATTTGGATGGATCTTATAAACGATCTCTAATCTTTGGTTTGGGTGGTCTGATGTCTCAATACTGAGATTTTGGCTAACCAATAAAAACTTCATCATACAATAAAGTGTGGATCAACCTAAAAATTAGTTGATGAACAAAAAACAAAGTCGTTGTACTATTTAATTGTAGACCAAATTGAAAATGGTTAGTGAACAAAAAAAAAAGTCATTGTACTATATAATTTGTTACAAGAAGATATGATTATTAAACTACTATTTGTTTACGAAAACAAATAAAGTTGTATGATATTCTTTTCTGATTGATTTAACTATGAAACTAGATAGGCGCGATTTCATATGCTCTTTTTGGTTGAATTTACCTATCATTTTCTTTGAGTGCATACAGAAGGGTGCAAAAACTGTCCATAAAAATATCAAAGTCGGCGCGCTATTACATGCTGACAAGAGTAGTACAGAGCCGTACTTTAAATTTGTATGTGTTACACTAACACGAGCGATTTAAAAGTAGTGTTTTCAGTAAACAGAAGCTTAATAGCATTTCTGGTAAATAAAAAAATCTTGCTGTGTGTTCTTTGTTCCTAATCAAATTGTAGAATAATAATACCAATAATACACCGTCCTTCGCGACACTGACCGACAATAGGCATGTCCACACAATTACTTCCACATCCAGTGGAAGTATAGTAACGACAAAAAAATTTTAAAAAATTTTTATTGTTCAAATAGGCTTAAAATGTCATGAAACGTCGAGATTTTAAGTTTGAGCGAAAAAAAATTTTTGTCTGTCTGTCGGTCTGTCTGTCTGTCTGTCTGTCTGTAACCTTTTTTTGTGCGCACGTTTACTCTGGAACCGTTTAAGATATTGACTTGAAATTTGGTACACACACGTATGTACTTTAACGAGATCTGGAACTAGATTATATTTTCATGTTGTTCCGATGAAGGGTTGGGGGGTAAATTGGGATAAATATGGGTTAAATGGGTAAATCAAGCAGGTAAGAATCGATAAAATTGGTATTTAGTATATACAAGAGAAGCTAGGGTCTCAAAAAAATTTTTGGCATTAGCCACCCCCATTACCACCCCCACCCCCTTATTAAAGGGGATGAAATAAAATGTGATTTAGTGTATATACAAGAACCAGAAACCTCAAAATATTTTTTTACTTCATTCACCCCCAGTACCACTACCGATGTGGGGTATCGTTTTATGGGTTTTTGGGGTAGAGGATTTCAAATATTATATTATTAAAGTTCCATAAACAATTATTTCCACATACAAAGTTTTTTCGTTGTGAGTGACTTGGATAGAGAATCTGGATGTGGAAGTAGTGATTCCTTGGGCAGCGGTTTTTTAATTTCAATTGGAAATTATAGATTTATCGGTATTATAAACTAATGTAACAATAAAAAAATATATACTTTTTTATTTTGCCAGTTACTCGTAATAGAAATGACCCCAGCAGCGAGGCTAAGAAACGTTCCTAGGCAGATGCTAGTAATATGATGTCACCTCCTTGCAGGCATGTGGGTCTGTATGAGTAATGCGGGCTCCTTTCAGTACAATCGGACTTGTCTTTCTCAAGTTATTGTGCTTACAAGAAACGTGACGGACGGACGGATAGACAGACGGACGGACGGACGGACGGACGGACTGATAAATATTTTGAAAGTTGTTCAGAATTCGTTCACTAACATAATGATATGAAATTTTTTTTTCTTCGAGCGATATTTACGATTTTAGAAATGTGTCGATCAAATGCAATATACTCTTCGTTTTTTAGTACAGTACCTAGAGGTAAAAACCGCTGCCCAAGGAATCACTACTTCCACATCCAGATTCTCTATCCAAGTCACTCACAACGAAAAAACTTTGTATGCGAAAATAATTGTTTATGGAACTTTAATAATATAATATTTGAAATCCTCTACCCCAAAAACCCATAAAACGATACCCCACATCGGTAGTGGGGTGGGGGTGGTGATAGGGGGGTGGTAGTGGGGGGGTGGATGAAGTAAAAAAATATTTTGAGGTTTCTGGTTCCTGTATATGCACTAAATTACATTTTTTTTTTCATCCCCTTTAATAAGGAGGTGGGGGTGGTAATGGGGGTGGCTAATGCCAAAAAGTTTTTTGAGACCTCGGCTTCTCTTGTATATACTAAATGCCAATTTCATGGACTCTTACCTCCATTTACCCCAAATTTACCCCAATTTACCCCCCAACCCTTCGACGGAACAAGATGAAAATATAATCTAGTTCTAGATCTCGTTAAAGTACATATGTGTACCAAATTTCAAGTCAATATCTCAAACGGTTTCAGAGTAAACGTGCGCACAAAAAAAAAGTTACAGACAGACCGACAGACAGAATTTTTTTTTTCGCTCAAACTTAAAATCTCGACGTTTCAGGACATTTTAAGCCTATTTGGACAATAAAAATTTTTTAAAATTTTTTTGTCGTTACTATACTTCTACTGGACGTGGAAGTAAAAATATGCAAAACTTCGGAATAATGCTATATTGAATGGATTTAGTTTATTTTTGGCAGTATAATAGTAAATGCTTCACAGAAAAGTTTCTATATTGTGCGGGGGCTTGCTAATTTATAGGGGGTGGATGCCACCCCCTCTCAGGGGGTGGCACTTAAAAAAATATATATTTATTGGAGTTGAAGTAGAATCAAATTTTAAGAAGAAAAGGTTCTATGCAATTTTTCACATAAATTAATAGTTTTTAACTTCAAAATTGCGATTTTAGCTTTAAAAAAAAGGTATTTGCAAACGGCTTTCGTCAAGTATCTCAAAAAGTATTACTTTATCGAAAAAATGTTACAGACCAATTACAAAAAGTACAAACTGGGAATTAATTATTTTTTTTGTTTATTAATGTAGGATTAATAATTTCGGAGATATTTAAGTTTACATTTGACATCCAAGTGTTCATAAGATAATTATTTAGAGTGAGAGTTAAATATCTCAGAAACTGTGACACCTACGTCAAGGATGCTAATAGATAGAATAATAGGTTATTAATTAAGCGTTCAACTATTTTTTTATTCGTTTCTGTAGCATAAAAAACAAAGAAGTTATGACCGAAGCAATGTGCGTCTACATATTTTTTTAATAACAACCTCGCCATTTTGTTACTGTAATTAGCCAGTAATTAAAAAAAAAGGAATTTCAAACACTGTTTCTCATTAATATATAGCACGACGTAGATGCTCAAATTTTTTGGTTTGTATACAGCACGTGCTTTAGAAAAAATACAGTTTAAACTATAAAGGTATTTTAGATAAAATGTAATTTTTTTTCCTTTTCCAGATATCTCAATAAATATTAGTTTTATTGAAAAAGTGTAGAGATCAAAAATAAAGCTCATAAACTGATAATGAATTTTGCTTGTTTATTTATTTACATAGATTTAATAGTTTCGGAGATCTGAAAGTTTACAAATGGCGTCCGAACGTTTATAAGACGAAAAATGCAGTTTAAATGTTAAATATCTTAGAAATTGTGACACCTACGTCACGCATGCTAAGAAATTAAATTAAAGACAATTAATTGCGCTTTTATTTTTTGCTCATGCCTGTAGCATAAGAAATAAAGAAGTTATGACGGAAAGATGTGCGTATTTACATTTTTTTATATAAAAAGGTCGCCATTTTGTTACTCTAATTAGCCAGTAATTTTAAAAAATTATCTCAAATACAGTTTTTCGTTAAGATGTAGCAGTACCTAGATGCTCAAATTTTTTTGCTCATGCAAAGCACTTGCTTTAGAAAAAAATGCATTTTAAACTTTAAAGGTAATTTCGAAACATTTTGATACCTAATGTAAACTTAAATATCTCCGAAATTATTAATCCTACATCAATAAACAAAAAATATAATTAATTCCCAGTTTGTACTTTCTGTAATTGGTCTATAACATTTTTTCAGTAAAGTAATACTTTTCGAGATACTTGACGAAAGTCGTTTGGAAATACCTCTTTTTTCAAGCTAAAATCGCAATTTTGAACTTTAAAAACTATCAATTTATGTGAAAAATTGCATAGAATCTTTTCTTCTTAAAATTTGATTCTATTTCAGCTCCAATAGATATATATATTTTTTAAGTGCCACCCCCGTTTCGTTCCAAGAATCGAAAAAAGGGACCTTTCCTCCTGAAGAGGTAGGGCTGCGGACCGGGACTTTTAGTATGCTTACCTCCTAACTAGCCCAACATATTCCTGAAGAGGAATATGTTGGGGGTCCTCTACCACTCCTTCGTTGACTGGACTAATAAAGAATAATTTACTATAAATTCGACAGTGAGTCTGAGATATTTGCAGTAAAAAAACTTAAAACAATACACATAAATGACGCAATAATAATGAATAGATTGATACAACGTGACCAATGCTTATATGCAAACTCACTCCATCCTACGTTGCCACCGACATTCACTTTTCAAATAAATTAGCATTAATGAAATCCATTCAAGAGAATTCCAACCGTTATTTCAAACTATACATACGACCTTATGAATTCCTTTCCTAATATATTCATATTAGAACTGTACTTCACCTTGTATGTTTCACGAAAATAACAAATAAACTGACAGTCCAGCGAAAACCAGTAGATGCGTTATTTTAACAATAATATTTAAACTCTTCGCAACCATAAGAAGCGATAAGAATATTTTGTTGGCATTACAGTCATCAATAATTTCTAAAGTCTTAACAAAGAATCATATGAGTAAGATGCTTAGGTAAAACAATTTTAGACAAAAAAAATATGTTTGATTTCATCATTTGCTCATTTTTTAGGTATACCGGGTGTCAACGGAATCATTAGACAAGCCATAGTTCCCAGAGCTTTCAAGATATAAGCCTTAAATTTTGTAGGATATATAAAAACGGCAAATTTTCCACAATTTGACACTTTTCCATCACTTCCAGTTTCCCCGGAAATGACCCCAACTCTGAAATTTCAAATGGAACGCCCTCATTATGTTTATAATGAATGCACTCAAATCAAAAGGACCAAAACAATAAGAGAAAAATGTAAACGTGAGATTTTTCGAGTTGGTTTAGTAGCTACGACAAACCAAAATTTCAGAAACCACTAAGTAATTATGTCAACTTTTTCAAATGGCAACATCTTTTAGACACCCAGTAGTTAAATACTAATTTTCACGATAAATCCATTGATATCTTCAAATCGAAAATCGGTTTGATATTAACCCAAATACACAAGTTCTTTAATGAATAATAATATGCAGTGGAAATTGAATAAAACTAGATTCAAAACATTCATTTTGTCCATAAAACAACGCTACAAATATAATCCACTGCATTTAGGATTTTTCTTCAGACCAATTCATACAAAAGCAAATGTTAGTTTTCCAGGTAGGTTCGGATGTCATTAATAAGGTCTCAAAAGTCCCCGAAGTGGGAGTGTAAGGATAAAATTTGGCAACGCTGTAAAGGGCTAAAATCGTGCTCGGAAACGAATTTTTCGAGATATTTCGGTTTTCATTGCCTCTACAACAAAAATGCATTAGGCCAAAAAGAAAACTATGGAAATTCTCTATAAAAAACATAGATGGTATTTTTTTCGTATACGCAATATAGTTTTCTTGAAAATCTTACATTGAATTTGAACTTGTGGGATATTATAGATAATTTAAGTACTCTATTCCACACCACCCTTGAGGTTGAGTACTAGGCGCGTTTTTTTTATATGGTTTCTCCGGTAGGCCTAATCCACGACTGTCATACTTATTAAAATGTTGTCAAATTAATAATTTCATTCTTGTCCGTTTTCTCTTTCTATAAATTCATCGATTCGTTCGAGGAAATCCGAGTCAATCTGAGAACTTTCAGTCTCTGCTTCAGTGACGGCTTCTATTTCTGACAAGTTTTCAATCGGTTCAGCATTCAAGCAAGATTTTCCATGGCAGTTGCCGCAAACTGGTGAGCAATTAAGACCCAACCTCGGTCAGCCACACAATGGTCCACAACCTTTCGTACAGTTGCAAAAAATCATCTTCAGAAGGCAATCAGGCGCAGGAAGTTGGGATGTTGTTTTTGGCCACAATATGGTATCTTTCAACATCCATCCCCACTCTTTAGGATTCTATGCATTACCCAACCATTTCTGTACTTGAAAATAAACACGAAATAGATGCTGTTGAGCTGCGTCATGAGTGGGTGGTAATGAATTCAATTCCACTGGTTTTCTTTTGCTCACAGCTTTAATAAAGCAAGAATACCGATAACTGGAGCGTTATAGATTGCGAGGAAAAATTTTATCCCATTCGAAGTAACTATGTCAGGAGAAGTACCAGTCTTGCTGAAAACTTCAGCTACAAGTTTCAAGTCCTGCCGTTTTTTCATCACTTTCAAAACTGCAGTCTTGCTTTTATTAAACAGAGCAGATGTAGTGTCACAGTGTCACACCCAGAGAATGCGTGCAGAAACAATATGTGATCTCGAATATCTTTATGGTGATCAAAGCTTCGTGAAGAATAAATTTTTTGTTGGACCTTCCCTCTGCCTGGTTTGAGGAGAAAAATTTCTTTATTAATAGGTATACGAGCAGTTAAAATTATAAGAAGATCCACATCTTCTCCAACCACAACCGTAGTATTTTTACATGATTCCTCAAGCGCTGTTTCGACTATCAAAATGTCAGCATCATCTTCAGCATGTCTAATAATATAATTATTTGCCTCAAACTTTTCTGTCAACATCGAAATCAATCTGGTTTTATTTTTATTATTGGAAAGGAGCTTCTCTTGGCTTACAGTTGCAACCATCTGCTCATCAAAGTAAATGTCAACAGATGAAGCTTTTGAGGACCGGCGAAGCTGCTCCATAGCCTTCACACTGTTACTAATTTTTTCATAACCATCAGAAACAATAATAGAGTTCGAGCCAAAACGATTTTGGCTCGATTTTGGCAAATAGCACCGTAGGTTTCATGTTGATGATATATAACTCGGTGCAAGAGAAATCCCCCATCAACGATATAAGTAGCATTTTGGACATCTGGTTCACATTCAGATGGCTGGAAATTGTCATAGAAAGCTGACTTGTTCGTCTTGCGCATACCAACTTCGTCAAAGACTGACACCTGATACGGAGCTAATTCATACTCCAAGTAGGTGTGAAGCTCTTCATTTGTTCTCTTCATGACAGTAATCCTTTGAAACAACAATAATGGATCAATGGGCATTGTGGTATCATGGACTTTAACATTGCTATTGACAGTTAATAGTGGAAGCACTCTATCTGCACGTGAGAATTTAATATCACAGGAATTGTTGCCAATTTTTTTCTCCATTGCAGCAGTTCCAATCCTATGAGCATCATGACATGTTATTTTTCCATCACCAGTATACGAAAAAAAGACCCTCTATCTTTGTTATAGAGAATTTCCACAGTGTTCTTTTTGGCCTAATGTATTTTTGTCGTAGAGGCAATGAAAACCGAGATATCCCGAAAAATTCGTTTCCGAGCACGATTTTAGTCCTTTACAGCGTTGCCAAATTGCATCCTTACACTCCCACTTCGGGGACTTTTGAGACTTTATTAAGGACACCAGAACCTACCTGGAAAACCAACATTTGCTTTTGTATGAATTGGTCTGAAGATGCGGCTCATTTTTCACTAAATGCAGTGGATTAATAAAAGAAATGTGCTGTTCGAAATGTTTTATTAACAATAAAAACATTAAAATATTAAAATTAAATGGTAGTAAATGTTCAAAGTGCATCCCCCTTCTTCTTGATATTTTCTATCTTGGTCAATGGTGTTTCGCATAACATTTCGCAATATAGCGAGGAGTTATACTTGTAAACACTTAACGTAAAATTTTAAGTGTGTGAGGGGGTGTATGAAAAACTAGTTTTTTCACATAATCCCACACAAAACAATCTAAAATGCTTAGGTCTGGGGAGCGAGCAGACCAACGTACAAGTCCATATGTTGTAATTACTCGCCCGTTATACCGGTTCACTAAATGGGCCACAACTCGAGCGGCATTATGAGGCAGAGCCCCATCTTGTTGCAAATACATTTGTTCAGAAACTGCAAGTAGTAAGTCCATATCATTTTGTAGGAATTCTAAATATCTCTCCCCTGTCAAAGGTCTTTGAAAGAAAATATATAATTCTTGTTCCAATCACCCCAGTCCACACATTTACTCCAAACTTTTCCTGAAAATTGCTTCGCCTCATTAAATGTTGGTTTTCCCGCACCCAATATCTATTGTTTTGTTTATTGAACCTTCCATTGTTGGTGAATCTCGACTCATCAGAAAACAATATCAAAGAAACAAAATTCGGATTGGCGGTATTGTTCTGAAGTAACCAGTCACAATAACCTAATTTTTGGGTTGCCATTATCTTTGTACAAATGCTGGTGCAGTTGATACTGAAACGAGCGGTAACCATATTTTTTGAGAATCTTTCTTGCTGATTCATGACTAATTTCCACCTCGTGGCCAATTTCTCTAGTAGATGCAATAGGATTCGCTTCTACAAAAGTTAACACGTTAATTTCTGTCGCTTCATCAATGATAAAAGTTGCAAGATTGTTATCAGTTCCTCTCCTGATTTGTTTCTCCACAATTGGAAAATATTGAAAACATGGATGATGTCTGTTCGGATACCTTTACTACCTGCTATATTACACTTTGTACACTATCAGATTTTATTCAATAGCTTCTTTATTATATCTTTAAAATGATAACCTCATGTCATAAATTTCAGAATTATTATGACGGTTTTTTCTTTCATACCGAAATCTCACCTACACAAAGAATAGTGGCATGTGTGAGTCGGACGAACATGTAAATATTTTGAGCCGGAACAAGATTACCTCCCCCCCCGTTTTCGAGGATGCTGAACACGATGGCGGTGTCAGAATTTCTCTTTGGGGTTGCGCAACCCCTCAAAACGGCCAAAAACCACCCCCGAGAGGGGTAAAACGCGCTTCACTCGATTTCCCTGCAGAAAATAACCTTCCCCCCGTTTTCGAGGATGCTGAGCACGATGGTGGTGCTGGATATCGCCTTCGACCCCAACCAACCCCTCCGCCGGCCAATACTCGCCCCCGAAAGGGGTGAATTTTTTTTTTCGTAATATCAGGCAAATTGCATTTCTATCCGTTTTCGAGGATGCTGAGCACGATGGTGGTGCTGGATATCGCGTTCGACCCCGACCAACCCCTCCACCGGCCAATACTCACCCCCTAGAGGGGTAAAACGCGCTTCACTCGATTTCCCTGGAGAAAAAAACCTTCCCCCCGTTTTCGAGAATGCTGAGCACGATGGTGGTGGGTAATTGCCTGGAAAGTGTCTATTTCAAAAGGTGAAATTGTCTAACATTAAATTACCATAAATAACAATTCTGACATTACTACTAGTTTAAATGTTCTCAGTATCGAACACTATTTTCAGGAACACTAATATTTTTTTTTGTCTCGATTTATTAAGAGTTTTGCAAAATTTGTTGCCACGGGAATGTTGATATCCACATGGAAATGACAGAATATTATATTTCAATTATCTATGGAGAATAAATCGGCTTTATTATATATTTAAAAATAAAAGTAAAATAGTAGAAAATAAAATGTATATTTTTACAAAATAAACAGCCTTCTATTACTTGCAGGTACAGATTGTATCCTTACAAACTGAAAACAAAGTGTTGATTTGTAACAAAGCAAGTTCAAATACGTTTATAACGTTAGGAAATTTATAATACTCTCTTATTTCCTTTGAGTATTAAATTTGGATCAAGCAAAATGGATAAAATTTGTTCGATAGTCACATAACATAAATTATTCTCATCCATTCTAAAAAGTTGGTCCTACTAGTCACAAATTTTCAGGAGAATTTTAATTTCATCATCCTCAATTTCACTTTGACAGACCTACGTATTATATTTTGTACCACAGTTATTTTTTTTGTTTACTGCTTCCCCAAGTTCTACTAATACATATGCACCGGTTTTCATGTGGGAAGCAGGCTTTGTAGAATAGAAGTCAATGGCTCGTCATCACTGCTATTGTAGATTTCATTATAATGAATTCATTGATGACCTCTGCTTTCGCCAACATTTAACAAATCTTCCTCTAAACTTTCAGATCCTTCTTCATATGTTTCTTCTTTATTTTCTTCATATTCAAAAGTTCCAATCTCATAATGTTGACAAAATTGTACACACGTGAAATAAGAAAGGCTTCTCAACCACAACCGAGAAACTGTATCAGCTACAACCTGACATACCTTCATGGTACCAGGAAATGGAGTTATTAATCCTACTTCGATAACTCTGGCAAAGTTTTCAATTTCTTCAGGGACTATTTTGAAAATGCGAACGCCTGTGTAATTTTTCTGAAGAATTTCAAATAAAGAACTTAAGTTGGAGATGTCTTTTCCTTGGACTATAAACCTGTCAGCAGTACGCTTGCATACACCTCCTACTCCACCAGGGACACCTTTTCCGTGACCGGATTCATTCATTCATTTTTTCTTTTTTAAGGTGCTGACATCGTTTTTGTAGTTACTCAATTTTTTTTCAAGATTTTTTAATTTCCTGGTGGCGTTTTACCCTGTTCTTGTTTGCCCTTTTTTCCCAGAGTCCTGTCTAGACTGCAAAAGAACTCCCTTGGTGGTTGATTCTCTTGATCAGAAGGTGGAGGAGCAAGATTTTCTAGTAAGTTTTGCTGCTCGTAACCTCTCTTTTGCCGAATCCTATAATTCATGGAATTAATTGTCCATTGCTTCCTTCTTCTACGTTGCTCTCTAGGTGCTAATTCTTCAATGTTTTTTTTTAACTTTTTTCTCCCCTTCTTTCAAGAACTTCTAAAGTTCTTTTTCTTTTTGTTCTTCTTTCTTAACTGGATCCACCCTAATTTTTTTTTTACGACGTTGCCTCTCGGTTTCTCTTTTCATTCTTAATTTTTTCTAACGATTCATTTTTCTACTTGTTTTGCCTGCCATTGTGATTGTGTAATATGTCTAAAACAAAAACACTATATGGAAATCATTCCCGTGTAAGATGAATCATTCCCGTGATCACAAAGAATCACGGGAATGACGAAATATTAGGTATTTCGTTAGTTAAATTACTAAAATAATTTATTTACGAAAATTTGTTATTTTAATTAGTCAATGAACGTACCTATAATGTTTCTAACCATGGAAAGATAATAATTTATTAACTATTTTGCAAATATTACTTACCACGGGAATGTTACTACTGTGTGTTACAACACCAACAAAAAATTTGTATGCCACTTAGGTATCCACCGAGGTATCCACTTTGCCAATCAACATCAAACTGATGAGACCCTTGAAATGTTCCTTTGTATATACCGTATGCGTTAATGGAGCATGCGCATTGGGATTGCTATTTCATAATTTAATGAAGTGTACATGGGAATGACTCATTTTTTTAGGGACATATTTTAAATAATGACTGTCGTGTGAATATTCTTTAACTTATATCGAATTTGGCCACAGTATAAGCTTATTAATCTAATAAGACCAACTTAGAAAAGAGATTGCAAAAGAAAATTCTTTATTCGAGTTATGGCATATTATGAATCCAACACCACAGGTGGGACATGACACGGGAATGACGATTAGGAAGAAATTCAAAAGCTCTTCAGTACAATTTGGGCTATGCTTTAAATAATAATAAAATACTGATTCATCCCCATATTTTATTTTCAATTTTTATCGTTTACATTATCATAAAATTTATAAGGACAAGGCAAATGACACTTTACAGGCAATCACCCTGGTGCCGGATATCGCGTTCGACCCCGACCAACCCCTCCACCGGCCAATACTCGCCCCCGAAAGAGGTGAATTTTTTTTTTTTTGTAATATCAGCGGGAAACACATTTATTTCCGTTTTCGAGGATGTATTAATATGCACCCATACACATGTATATATAGCATATATATTATACATATATATAAAAAAAATTCACCCGTTTCGGGGGCGAGTATTGGCAGGTGGAGGGGTTGGTCGGGGTCGAACGCGATATCCAGCAGCACCACCATCGTGCTCAGCATCCTCGAAAACGGATAGAAATGCAATTTGCCTGATATTACGAAAAAAAAAAAAAATTGGCCGGTGGAGGGGTTGGTTGGGGTCGAAGGCGATATCCAGCACCACCATCGTGCTCAGCATCCTCGAAAACGGGGGGAAGGTTATTTTCTGCAGGGAAATCGAGTGAAGCGCCTCTCGGGGGTGGTTTTTGGCCGTTTTGAGGGGTTGCGCAACCCCAAAGAGAAATTCTGACACCGCCATCGTGTTCAGCATCTCCAAAAAGGGGGGGGGGGGAGGTAATCTTGTTCCGGCTCAAAATATTTACAATTTTCGGTTTTTTTTCCGACTCACACACGCTACTAGAATGTTTTAAATATGTTATACATTAGTTTCTGCATATGATTGAATTCTACAGAAAGTTTCAAAGTTTTGGCCGTGGACCGATGTTTCTTGTCCACTGTGCGATGGCGTGCACCACGTATGTTCATACATACTTTAAGATATATGTTATAAATAAACCCTGGAAACCACGCTGCAATTTCGCTTTAGTTTTAGAACGTATTTTTTATACAGTAGTAATTAATGAACAGGTGTCAACCGGCCCGCTCTGGCTATACCATCCTCACACTGTCCTGGCACAAGTAAATCGTAGACTATAAATCGTTGTTTGTCACTTAAGCTGTCGTAAAGGCCCTTTCTCTTACGTTGGATATCGTGGCTTATACGAAAACCTCTATAAAAATATTTGGTTAGCCTTTATATAATAAATAATTGACCCTTGTCACTTTTGAAAAATTTTCTCCCCAGGTTAAAAGGTATTATGATGGATGTTTTATCCTCCAATTTTTATATAGACAATGGTTAGCTAATGTATTAAAAAGGAAGAATGAGATAGTTAAATAATTTTGGTTAGAACTTATTTTTGAATTCATATATAGTACAGTCGACAGGTAGATTTTTAGTCCGAATAAGTGAGGGAGTTTTGAACCTTTGAGAATCTGTAGATTTCGATGCCCTGAATGAAATAAGAAAAAATGCAAAATGTGATCTCAGCCACCGGCGCCGCCATATTGAAAAAATGGCGCACAAAAACAGTATCTTTGAAATATCTGGCTTCGGGTGCCTCATACGGCAAAAAATGTTCTTATGGAAATAAAAGAGCATTCAGTTTTCTACAAAATATGTCTTATATATTTCTTTGGTTAAACTGAATAGTTTCGGTGCAGCAGCCGATCGAAGTCAAGCATTCTTGACAAAATTATGATATTTTGTAATTTCTCGATTTAGTGCGACTTTTATGAAGGAGTATTTTTGTGTTGAGACAAAATTTGTTTTCATTCCTGAAAATCCTCAAATATAGTTGATTTTACTTGTCTGCTACGCATAGCTCAAAGTTCAATATTCGTTTCCACCTTGAGGTAGAATATATGGCGCGTTTTTTTTATGTGATTGTCTCCTATAGGTTTAATCCACGACCGGCCTGCTTCTTGAGGCGTTTTAGGTGCTTGATGTCGAAGGTCCAGGTTCGTTGTAGTCTTCAACAATGTTTGTTTCTCGAAAATCGAGCTAAGGACGCCTAAATTGATTTTTGTCTATCTGCCATAGTTTTAAAGAAAACCCCAAATCCCATCTAACACATTCGCGGACAGTACTGAAATTGTGGAGGAACTCAAAAACACACTTTTGAAGTAAGTACTGGTGCGATTTTTATGAAAATTTTTTCACATCATTTTGCACAAACATCTAGGAACGGTCCTGGCTAAATATAAATTGCATAAACTAATGTACAATATTTCAAGTTATTCAATACAGTTGTATTAGCATTAGTTTACAAAAACTCCATAATATGTCAATTGCGTTAGCTTAGCAAATTTGAATAACTTATAAGCACAAAAAATAAAGTGATTACAAACGAGGGGACACTACCCGCTACACTTGTATAGATCACAATGGCAATATTACTGCATATGCAGTAGCTGTCCTGCGAATACCCACGTAGTTCGAAAATGACTTGTTACCAATGAGGCATTTACAAGACCTAAGAGGACAGTGCCCAAAATTGTAAATGCCGCTGTGGGACAGTAAATAGACAACTTCACTTATTCTTACCTAAAAATGTACTGCTACAACAGTAGTGGGATTTCTGGCCTCTCAAATATGCACTGCTATAGCAGTAGTGTCCCATAACATCATCTGGAATTTACTGTTATAGCAGTTACTGTCCGCGAATGTACTAATTTGGTCCACCCTGTACACATAAAGAAACATACATACGGGTCGAATTGAAAACTTCCTCTTTTTGTAAATTTTTTGTAATCAGTTAAAACTACTTAATATTTGATTATTTTACATTTTTTCCCAGCTTCTTTTGATAATATTACCTTTGTCTCTGATAACTAAAGTTGATAGGGACAACTTTTCCTTTGTTCAGATATTATTCGCGGAATTCTGTAACAAACCAGAAGGAAGATTAATTTTAATTGAACTATGTAACAGAAGGATAACAACTATCGTGATTATTTAACTTCGTCAAATAAATATAAAGACGAAATAAATCCTTTTACGGCATCTCGTTACTTTATTTCCGGTATCTAGCCAGCTGCAAAACAAGCGAAAAAAGTTGCTAGCGAGAACAATACCTATCATTTGCAAGACATTCGATCGATATCTCTGATTAGCACATCCATTAAACGCCCCATTAAAGTAATTTCAAATCATCTGTCCGCAATAATGCCACTATTAACTCAAGCTAAGTGCAACAACGCTGTAATAATTCAACATTTAGCCATTTACTGCATCTACGATAAACAAACGATTTTCCTCAGCAAAGCCAGTTAGAAAAGTCTGTGCTTCATGGGACGGGTCCGCATATGGTGTTGTTTGTCGAGGCACGCACTTGAGTTACAAAGTAATTCAAAGGATGAATTCCTTTTACGGGAGTAAAATATAGAACAGGTACTTTGTTTAGTTCGGTGGCTGTGTGCAATTATATGTACCTTTTCAATATGGTGACTGATAAAATTTATATTAAATTCAAGGCTATTGTTATGTACAGGGTGGACCAAATTAGATGGGATTTGAGCTTTTCTCTAAAACTATGTAGGTGTCCTGAGCTCGATTTTCGAGAAACAACCAATGGCGCAAATCGCGATCGTCGATCTTTTTCGACTACCGAGCTAAGAGGGTTTTTCGAAAATTGGCATTTTTATATTTCAATTACCAAATGTCGAATCGAAAATCTAGTAACACATTCACAGGCACTTTTCCTCGAGCAAAAATATATAATAAAGCAGGTAGAGAAGCTGTAGAAAATATTATTTTAGAAACTGTAAGAGAAAATTTAGGGATTAATCGACTTACCTGTAAGAAAGGTTAATACTAATTTTCCGAGCTTGTCCGAAGATATAATTACAAATACATATACACCCTGTAGTTTCCGTCTGACTCACTCACCAGCACGAACGTTCAAAGAAAGAAAAACTTATCACACTGGGCTGGGCTTATCGCACCAGTCTTCATTCCGGTTTTAGCTAATTACAAAATCGCTTATTGAGAGGGAATAGGGGTGGGTGGGTTGTAATTATATCTTCGGACAAGCTCGGAAAATTAGGATTAACCTTCCTTACAGGTAAGTCGATTAATCCCTAAATTTTCCTTCGCTTGTCCTCGATATAATTACAAATACATATACACCCTGTAGATGTTTAGAGTAAACGGCAATTTTGTAACAACGGAAATTTATTAAACAGTAGCTAAATAAGGTAACGTATAATTAAAGAAAATTTATAACCATTTATATTTAATTTAACAATTACCATGTACATAAAAACATCAACAGCTGTTGATGCGTGGCGCTATGGCTAGAAAATTGTGTTATATTTATTCCGCCTAGACCAAAAGTCCTTTTTTTTTTTTTTTATGGAGTAGCGTAGTGGAAGGGAATTTTATGTGCAATAATTAAGTGATGGTCATAATTCCGGAAAAAAATTGTTTTTAATAAATAAAAATAAGTATATATCTTTGGTTTGTTTCCGAAGTATGGAAAACTAATACGGGTTATGGTTTATTAGGTCAAGACGTTTTTATTTTTTCCTGATATTCGGATGTCAGTTTTTTCCCGTTTGTTTTATAATATATATACATATATACACATATATACATATATATACACATATATATCAATTAATGACAAGATATGCACTCTATGACCTGTTATTAATGCCATCAAGATAATCAATTTATACTATAGTTGTTCCAGACGTGAGGATTCTATTTTGATTAAAACTCTATTTTCGAGTTTCAGAATTCCATGTAAATGGGTGGGTAATTAAGAGCCGACCTGCATGAAATAATTGCCATCTTGTAGCATTTCGGTTAAGAATTGCATGTAAAAGAATGTGTTATTAAAATTATATTCATAAGGATGAACTTTTCACTCACAGAAGGTCCAACATTTTTTACAAGTTGAATATTATTTCAGTGAACATCTGTAAGGAAAGCAATTAGAGTTGGAATGAAGATATTCTTATATTCAATAATAATAATAGATATTTTTTTTTTTTTTTGCGCGAGGGAAATTTTTTTTTGTAAAGTGGGCGACTCTTTCTGAAATGAAAAATGAGTAGACATATTTCTGGTTTAAAATAATTGGCTCCCCAGTAAAAATTCTTTTGTTTCTGAAACATTTATGAAATAGATTCATTTACTTTGGATGTACTACCTCATTCAGGTTTCTAATGAAACATTTATGAAATATATCAAAAATATATTTCAATTGATGTATATTAGATGTACTTTGAATTGTTTCATATATTTTTCGTGTTTACTTTAATAAGTATTGACAGACAGGATACCAAGCTGAGAGTCCAATAAAGGGCGACAACTATACCTAGATATTTTTCTTGTATGATTTTTCCAATACGTTATTGAAAAAGGAAGGGAAGTATAAAAATCGTATTCTTTCCATTTTGAAATGAATGCATCTACAGACAAGAAATCCGGCTCGGGAAACCATGAAATATATTTATCATACTTCTTATTAATACGTGTTATCAATAAATCTAATCCTGGTTTCTTCAATTTATTTGATATTAAATTGATACTCTGTGTCTAAGTTCATATTACTCGTAACTCCTTGTCCGCATCTTATTATAGCTTAATATGTTGTAAATTGCATATACTAATAAACATATAAACATAGATACATAAATCCATCACATACAGTAGACAACTCACTCCCCCCAAGTCCAAAGCCAAAGCTGCCCGGAAGGGGTTACACATTTGAAAAAAAAATGCAGACACACATCCATACTCACCGACATTATCAGTGATGGGGCTCGGGCTGGGAGTCGACCCAGTACAATGTAGGTAGTGCGACCAGCATATTCGCCACATGATACGCTTTAGCCGGTAATTTTTATAAAGTATGCACCAATACCACAAGTCTCTTAAGGCTTCGCTTAAATAATTAAATTTGATATTTCCTCCTCCAGTTATCCAAGAAATCGCTGTTGTATTATCAAATCTTGAAAGTACAGTATTCGCGTTTTTTTTTTGCCCCAAAAATCGTAGTCCCTTGCAACAACTACTTCAGCCTGTCAGAGACCTATCAGAGAATATTTCTAAACAAATTTTTCAGCTTAATGTCTTGTCCATCTCCAATATTGCGTAACTCGTTTATTAAGAATTAAGAATAAGCATTTCAGAGCTATAATTTTTATAGTTTCCTCTTAAAGAACTATGCTTTATTTTCTCGAAAGACTTGATATGATTAAAACCAAATCTTGTCACGAGGCAAGCAGAAGCCAAACTATTAACTAATTTGCAAATTGGATGGTTGCTACGTGGAATTTTTCTTTGTGATTTTTTACTTATTATGATTTTATCTTCAGGTATGTGTATATATATACACATATATACACTTACATATATTTGGACGGTTGAGATTCTAAGTAACTTTACATATGTCTGTATTCGTTGTTTAGCATTCCAATTTAGTATGTGCTATGATTGAAAATTCGTTTAACTAGAATACACAAATAATTTTGAATCACTCTGAGGTTTTTTTTTTTTTTTTTGCTTAAGCAATGCAGTAAAGAGAAATGGTGCCATATAATTTAACCCAAATAGGTTACTACACTGAAATAATGTATCATTAGTTCAAAATCTGATTTTTTTTTTTTAATAAAAACAAGAAAATAGGAGTCTTTCAGAATCAAGTTTTTATCACTAAAAGGGAAGTCGAGAAGACTTGATCTTTGACTTGCTGACATTTGCTTATAGCACCTATCTCTAAGAGAGTTCCTGGATGGCGTTTTTGTAATTTTTAAATTGTTATCAGAGATCTAAAGTTTAGGGTCTCCTGATTGAAGAAGTTTACTATGAAATGATATTTTAATTCATTTTAAACAGCAAATGTCCACTTGGTTCTTGGTAACAGTTCTCAAGTTGGTAATGAGTTTAGCTAGAGAGCCTGCATAATTCGTTACCTGGGATGTTGGAACCTTTAGTTGCGGTGATATTGCATCTTCTTCTGCCGTGTTTACTTGAATCGATCCCTGAATGTATCCGCCCCCCTCTTTCTCTATTTGAGTCTTGTTTTATATTGAGGTCGCCTGAGGTAATGGTAAAATAAAAGTATCAAATAAACTAATTCGGTTTCCGAACGTCAGCAAAATACATTATTTTTATTATTTCTGTTTTTATTTATCATTTGTCAGAAAACGCCTGTTCCTTTGACGTAAAAGTCACAGGCGTAGAGGCTGTTTTCCAGTAAAATACTGGATAATTATTGTATTATTTTGTAGATTTTACGGACAATGTTTCTATAAAAAAATACATATGGCAGATAATTCCAGTAAGAAAACAAAATAATCTGCAAATTGTTATCAGATTTATATTTTGTAGAGAGATTTTATTACTTTAAGAGCATCGCATGTTGCTCAGACTATTTTATGTTGGAACGCCTGTTACGTATTTCTAGTGCGTATGCATGAAAATCAGGATAGGGAATCGTTTTTATATGAAAAAGTACCAAGCTAGGCGGGAGCAACGCATGTTGTCCAGAACTATTTATTTGTAACGCGTGTTACATAGTTCAGGTGCCTATGAAAATAAAGAGCAACGGGTGTTGTCTTGGAACTATTTATATTATAACGCGTGTTATATAGTTCAGGTACCTATCAAAATAAAGAGCAATGCATGTTGTCTAGGTCAATATATATCTGATCCAATACTGAGCATTTTTATTTTGAAATAAAACGTATGTTGAATATTTCCTACCTGAACTATTGGAATCGGGCGACTTTTTAAAACTGCGGTTATTTTATGACTAGTTTCTTTTTCAACTGTATGTATTTACGCTTTTTTCCTGAATTAGGCGATACACTTTCCTTGAATTAGGCTTTTCCTTTTGGCATTATTACCTTTCACCCACTAAATATTTTACTTAAAACTATTCACTTTAAATAAGTAAAACCGAACAATAAATTAACGTTCACTCGATGAGCACGAAAAACGGAATGAAGACTGGTGCGATAAGCCCAGCCCAGTGTGATAAGTTTTTCTTTCTTTGAACGTTCGTGCTGGTGAGTGAGTCAGACGGAAACTACAGGGTGTATATGTATTTGTAATTATATCGAGGACAAGCGAAGGAAAATCCTAATATATCGTCTCGCGAAATATAGAAACATTTATGAATCCCAAAAACAACAGCGTTGCGTTGCTTAAAAAAAAATTAATTCAAACCTGACAAAATTAGAATTAGTCACCGGCTGTACCCAAATGACTTTCAAATGCGTCTCGAGTTTACCAGTGGTCATCCAAAAATGCTAATTTTCCAAAAACTCTCCGTAGCTTGGTAGTCGAAAAAAATAGACGATCGCGGTTTACGCCATTGTTTGTTTCTCGAAAATCAAGCTCATGACATCTATATTGGTTTTTGTCTATCTGCCATAGTTTTAGAGAAAACCCCAAATCCCATCTAATTTGGCCCACCCTGTACATAGTCAATATATTTTCTATTTTTATTGCATCTTAATAGTCTTAGTAAATATAAACATTTTATGCCAAAGTAAAATTGATATATCACCTAATCTACGTAAACTTTATTCAAGCCAATATGAATATAATAAATTATTTGTACTGCAATATTAGACAGTACATATTACTGCAAACTTCAATCAGTTTGATTTTTGCAAAGAGGCTTCATAGAATTTAAAAATTTATTAGATGCTTTGTATTCAAGAATAGGCATATTTTTACTGCAAATCATATAGACCATCAGTATAATACTCGTAATAAAAACTACCTTTTACCTAAAAAACATGGAACAGAAAAAAATGTGTACTACATCGGATGTAAACATTTTAATGCACTGCCTGTGGATGCGAAAACACAACCAAAGGACCCCGAATTAATCTTTTGGAAATTAGGTTACGGCCAAATTTGTTCATATTGCTGGATTTTGTAGGTCTCAGGGTCTTGATTGAATGTCTTTATGAGCTTTTTTTTAAATTTATTTTAGTTACAAAACTTTCCCTTTTATTATCCTATGTGTTCCCTGCACTTAATTGCAGATTTAATATAGTGGCAAAATTATCAGCAAAGCTAGTTTTTAAGATTACATTTTAAATATATCCGGATCATACATACTATTAACGAAGATGATTTTGTTGAGTTGAGTTAAAAGTAATGGTCCTAGAATTGTTCCCTGAGAAATATCATACTCAATCAGTCTAGCATCTCACATGGTTTGGTTGAGTTCTGTTATTCGTGTATAATTTTATTGCCGAAATATAACCTGCATCGCTTAATATGATTAGATAGTCACGTACATAGTCGAAACCGGACAATATCTATATTTTACTTCCACGTCCAGTGGAAGTATAGTAACGACAAAAAAATTTTTAAAAATTTTTATTGTCCAAATAGGCTTAAAATGTCATGAAACGTCGAGATTTTAAGTTTGAGCGAAAACAAAATTTCTGCCTGTCTGTCGGTCTGTCTGTCGGTCTGTCTGCCTGTCGGTCTGTCTGTCTGTCTGTCTGTCTGTCGGTCTGTCTGTCTGTAACTTTTTTTGTGCGCACGTTTACTCTGAAACCGTTTAAGATATTGACTTGAAATTTGGTACACATATGTACTTTAACGAGATCTAGAACTAGATTATATTTTCATCTTGTTCCGTCGAAGGGTTGGGGGGTAAATTGGGGTAAATTTGGGGTAAATGGGTAAATCAAGCAGGTAAGAGTCCATGAAATTGGTATTTAGTATATATAAGAGAAGCTAAGGTCTCAAAAAAATTTTTGGCATTAGCCACCCCCATTACCACCCCCACCTCCTTATTAAAGGGGATGAAAAAAAATTGTGATTTAGTGTATGTACAGGAACCAGAAACCTCAAAATATTTTTTTTACTTCATCCACCCCCCATTACCACCCCACCCCACTACCGATGTGGGGTATCATTTTATGGGTTTTTGGGGTAGAGGATTGCAAATATTATATTATTAAAGTTCCATAAACAATTATTTTTACATACAAAGTTTTTTCGTTGTGAGTGACTTGGATAGAGAATCTGGATGTGGAAGTAGTGATTCCTTGGGCAGCAGTTTTTATAACCCCTATAATCATTTTGTATGTATAATTCTGTAGGGAGAGTCACAATGAATGGTTAGTATAAAGAGAACAAACAAAACGAATGCAAAACTAATAAAAACAATTTATTTTAGACCCAAATTTAGGTATGGCTAGTAACAGTCCTAGAGTCCTACAATAACTCTACTTCATCAGGAAGTTCTGAAATCCTAAGGGAACTGGTAAAGGAGTATACGTTTCCTAAAATAACAAAGTTTCTTAAGACCTAATTAATAAACTAAATGCTTCCGCAAGTTCTGCTATTTCCCATAGGACTTTTATAACACTAACATGAAGTGCAGTTTTGATAAAGTTTTTCTCAGGTAATGTACAATAGTTGAAAGGAACAATTGTCTTTAAAATGGGGTTCGTGATATTGACTGCCTAAAATGAGATCTTTGATGTTTTGTACCTTATTTCTAACTATTTGTAACTGATATACTCCAATTTGTAACTAGCTCCGTCAGTAGATATTAAAAATAAATATTTTGGCTGTAAAATTTCTTTCTTAGGAGTTTTTTGAGGTTACGTCAAAATTCTTAACTGATCGGCCAATTATGACCTCACATTCAGTTTCAGCGCCCCAAATTACGTATAGATATAGTGATAAGCTCATTTAAGCTTTTTATTTACTTGTTTGGCATTTTTCGGGCATTTTTTAGGAGTTTTTTGAGGTTATGTCAAAATTCCCAACTGATCGGCCAATTCTGACTTCAGATTTGGTCTCAACGCCCCAAAATACGTATGGAAATGGTGGTCATCTCATTTAAGCTTTTTATTTACTTGTTTGAGATTTTTCGGGCAGTATCTTGGGTGTCTTTTGGGGTTAGGAAAAATGCAAGAGCCAATCCGGCAAAACGGACATCGGACTCGTGTTCAGCGGGTCGAAATGTATGGAAATACATAGGTCTGCCTTCTAGCACTCGAACACTTTTTTGTGTGTGCCTGTGTAACTAATTTGTAACTATTTTTAACACAAAAATTTAAATTTGTAGTTCAACCATGATCGAGGTAACTGACTAAATGCTTAAAAATCTTAAATACCGAATTCCATATTGATATATCTTATCATGAGATCTATTTTTGTAAAAAAAAAAGTAAAAGAAATTAAAGGAATATTTTTTTGTACTTTAAATGACGAAAACGGGTTCATTTCATCCAATCAATATGAAATAATACTATGGTTTACTTATACAGTGTAAAAGTACTCTTTGGTATTTAGACTTTTTAACCAGTCTCAATTCATATTTCTTAACATTTATTTCATAAAAAAATCCCTGTTAGCGTTTATTTAATTTTTGGAATTTTATTTTAAGTAGGTGTACTACATAATAAATCAATAACGTGGATCTTGTCGAGTACTGCAGTTCGAAAAAAAAAAAACTGTTTAAAAGCATATACGTAAGTAAAACTTTCCTCTTTTATTTATTAATTATTTCTTCTATTGGATGACCTGACCATGGACTATCCTGTATATCACTTTTAACTAAAAAGTATATTACTTTTTCCAGGGATGCACCCAGAAAATTGCCGAGGGGGGGGCTACTACAGATAATAATATGATTAATACATTTAATATATTTATTGAACAAAAGATTAACAGGGAGTATAAAACTATAATAAAAAAATCAATTCGCCATGATGTATATATTGTCACGACCACGCAATTGTATATTTTGTACAATGTATTTTGCTTCTATATTTTGTTTATTTATATTTCATTTTTACTATAAAATATGTGATGCTGGCCTCCAAGGGGGCGGCTTAAGCCCCCAAAGCCCCCCCCCTTCAGTGCGCCTCTGACTTTTTCTTCCGTGCACTAGAGTCAACTATATTCCAAATATGATCTTGCTCCATCGTTTCTCAATTAATTATTTTTTTGGGTGATCACCCTGTATATTTTTCACTGAATGTGTAGCAAGTTTCTTGATCGGCAATTGTGTCATTTAGTGTCTAGATATAATTACCCACCACTACTTCTTAATTATTTCTATATAGTGACCACCCTATTTTACTTCCACATCCAGTGGAAATATAGTAACGACAAAAAAATTTTTAAAAATTTTTATTGTTCAAATAGGCTTAAAATGTCAGAAAACGCCGAGATTTTAAGTTTGAGCGAAAAAAAAATTTCTGTCTGTCGGTCTGTCTGTCGGTCTGGCTGTCGGTCTGTCTGTCGGTCTGTCTGTCGGTCTGTCTGTCGGTCTGTCTGTCGGTCTGTCTGTCGGTCTGTCTGTCGGTCTGTCTGTCGGTCTGTCTGTCGGTCTGTCTGTCGGTCTGTCTGTCTGTCGGTCTGTCTGTCGGTCTGTCTGTCTGTCGGTCTGTCTGTCTGTCTGTAGGTCTGTCTGTCGGTCTGTCTGTCGGTCTGTCTGTCGGTCTGTCTGTCGGTCTGTCTGTCGGTCTGTCTGTCGGTCTGTCTGTCGGTCTGTCTGTCGGTCTGTCTGTCGGTCTGTCTGTCGGCCTGTCTGTCGGTCTGTCTGTCGGTCTGTCTGTCGGTCTGTCTGTCGGCCTGTCTGTCGGTCTGTCTGTCGGTCTGTCTGTCGGTCTGTCTGTCGGTCTGTCTGTCGGTCTGTCTGTCGGTCTGTCTGTCGGTCTGTCTGTCGGTCTGTCTGTCGGTCTGTCTGTCGGTCTGTCTGTCGGTCTGTCTGTCGGTCTGTCTGTCGGTCTGTCTGTCGGTCTGTCTGTCTGTCGGTCTGTCTGTCTGTCGGTCTGTATGTCGGCCTGTCTGTCGGTCTGTCTGTCGGTCTGTCTGTCGGTCTGTCTGTCTGTCTGTAACTTTTTTTTGTGCGCACGTTTACTCTGGAACCGTTTAAGATATTGACTTGAAATTTGGTACACGTATGTACTTTAACGAGATCTGGAACTAGATTATATTTTCATGTTGTTCCGACGAAGTGTTGGGGGTAAATTGGGGTAAATATGGTAAATGGGTAAATCAAGCAGGTAGGGGTCCATAAAATTGGTATTTAGTATATACAAGAGAAGCTAAGGTCTCAAAAAAATGTTAGGCATTAGCCACCCCCATTACCACCCCCACCCCCTTATTAAAGGGGATGAAAAAAAATGTGATTTAGTGTATGTACAAGAACCAGAAACCGCAAAATATTTTTTTACTTCATTCACCCCCACTACCCGCTACCACCCCCTTATCACCACCCCCACCCCACTACCGATGTGGGGTATCGTTTTATGGGTTTTTGGGGTAGAGGATTTCAAATATTATATTATTAAAGTTCCATAAACAATTATTTCCACATACACAATTTTTTCGTTGTAAGTGACTTGGATAGATAATCTGGATGTGGAAGTAGTGATTCCTTGGGCAGCGTTTTTACTTCCACATCCAGTGGAAGTATAGTAACGACAAAAAAAATTTAAAAAACTTTTTATTGTTCAAATAGGCTTAGAATATCACGAAACGTCGAGATTTAAAGTTTGAGCGAAAAAAATTTTTCTGTCTGTCGGTCTGTCGGTCTGTCGGTCTGTCTGTCTGTCGGTCTGTCTGTAACTTTTTTTGTGCGCACGTTAACTCTGGAACCGTTTGAGATATTGACTTGAAATTTGGTACACATATGTACTTTAACGAGATCTAGAACTAGATTATATTTTCATCTTGTTCCGTCGAAGAGTTGGGGGGTAAATTGGGGTAAATTTGGGGAAAATAGGTAAATCAAGCAGGTAAGAGTCCATAAAATTGGTATTTAGTATATACAAGAGAAGCTAAGGTCTCAAAAAAAAATTTGGCATTAGCCCAGCCCCCCATTATCACCCCAACCTCATTATTAAAGGGGATGAAAAAAAATGTGATTTAGTGTGTGTATAAGAACCAGACAACCTCAAAACGTTTTTTTACTTCATCAACCCCCACTACCACCCCCTATCACCACCCCCACCCCACTACCGATGTGGGGTATCGTTTTATGGGTTTTTGGGGTAGAGGATTTCAAATATTATATTATTAAAGTTTCATAAACAATTATTTCCACATACAAATTTTTTTCGTTTTGAGTGACTTAGATAAAAAATGTGGATGTGGAAGTAGTGATTCCTTGGGCAGCGGTTTTCACTAAAAGTACAGCAGGTTTCTTCTTTGAGAGTTGTGTTAACTACATGCCAAATATTATTGCCCTCAATCACATTTTTTTCGTTAATTATTTTTTAAAAAGTGTCCACCCTGTATATTTTTCATTAAAAGTATAACAGCTCTCTTCCTCTCGAAAAATATGTATTTTTAGAAAAAATTCACAAGAGTAAAAACATCTTATTTTGGGGCCAAAAAAGGTAAATTGTTTTTTTCCATTTTTGACGTAATTCTACAAGTTACGGAACCTGTGATAAAAAGGGTGTTTTCTACCCCTTCCGATCATTTCCTACTCTAACCTTTTTTTAAACTTTTTTATTAACGTCATTACAAACACATTGCACAAGGTTTTATCAAAATCCATTCATTCGCACTCAAGTTAGAGATTTTGGTCATTTTAGCGCTCCGTTGGCTGGACTATAGTCTTTAGCATATTTAGCCATTAGCTACAATATAAGGGGTCAATCAGCTGAGGCGAGTAGAGTTTTTGTAATGCAAAAAAGAATTATTCGGATTCTGTTTGGTTTGAACCATAGAGAACCATGCAGAGATACATTTAAAACAAAAAAAAAATATGACTGTTACATGCATTTACATGTTTAAAATTTCTTGTTTATTGAGCAAAAACTTAAATAAATTTAAAACAAATAGTGACATACACAGCTACTCCACCAGAAGTGCGGGGAAAATACACATAAATATTTTCAACCTTAGCAAATATAAAAAATCACCCCACTGTTCTAGTAGTTATATATAATAAACTTCCTATAAAAATAAGGTCACAAAATTCTTTTAGATTGTTCAGATGCAAACTGAAAATGTTTTTGAATTAACATTGTCTTTATAACATGACCTTGTTTTATTTCCACATCCAGTGGAAGTATAGTAACGACAAAAAAATTTTTAGAAATTTTTATTGTTCAAATAGGCTTAAAATGTCATGAAACGTCGAGATTTTAAGTTTGAGCGAAAAAAATTTCTGTCTGTCTGTCGGTCTGTCTGTAACTTTTTTTTTGTGCGCACGTTTACTCTGGAACCGTTTGAGATATTGACTACACGTATGTACTTTAACGAGATCTAGAACTAGATTATATTTTCATCTTGTTCCGTCGAAGGGTTGGGGGGTAAATTGGGGTAAATTGGGGTAAATTTGGGGTAAATGGGTAAATCAATTAGGTAAGGGTCCATAAAATTGGTATTTAGTATATACAAGAAAAGCTAAGGTCTCAAAAAAATTTTTAGCATTAGTCACCCCCCATTACCAACCCCCACCCCCTTATTAAAGGGGGTGAAAAAAAAAATGTGATTTAGTGTATGTACAAGAACCAGAAACCTCAAAACATTTTTTTACTTACTACCACCCCCCTATCACAACCCCCACCCCACTACCGATGTGGGGTATCGTTTTATGGGTTTTTGGGGTAGAGGATTTCAAATATTATATTATTAAAGTTCCATAAACAATTATTTCCACATACAAAGTTTTTTCGTTGTGAGTGACTTGGATAGAGAATTGGATGTGGAAGTAGTGATTCCTTGGGCAGCGGTTGTTTGATCGGTAATGGGGAATAGCTTCACCTTTATATGTACATATATTTGTTAGTTTGTTTTTGTTTTCTTTTTTATTATATATTTTTATAGTCTTGCTTGTTTTATACAATTTTTGTGACATATATATTAATTAGTTTTTATATTTTATATCTTATATTTTATGCGAGTTTTCATGACAAAACCGATATTGTTTCTATAAGAAGATTAATGGTGAATAAATTTATTCTATTCTATTCTATAGAGCTAATAAACAAACACTACGACAGGGAGACAAACAGCTCGAAACTGCAGCCTGCACTGGCGTGTAGTGGCTGGCACGAGAGCTCATTTAATTAGGAATAAGTCTTTCGGCTAGTGTTTGTTGCAATCGCAACAACAGCGTTTTGTAATAATATGTGATTATTACTCTTAACGCGCCAGACGTGCAATCCGTTGCGGTCTGGTTATTCCCTTATTTTAGAATGAGGGTGTATAGAGAGAAATTACAGTCAGTAAATACTATGTCCTCTAGAAGCATACTTTTGAACTAAATCAATATATGTATGTGTACATAAATATTTATTTTTCTTTCGTTTACTCTGTTTCTATGTGTTTACTTTCCTCATTTATCAGTTATTCTCTTTATTCTGTTTGTATGTGTCTCAAGTGCCAAGCTTAAATAGTGAAGTATATTATACATAAAATTTTCACTTAAAAGTTGAGAAACATATAAAACATTGCTATAGGATTTTCTTTGTAGAAATTGTACCATCAGCGTAATTAAGTTTGTTCGCCAAAGCCATGCAAACTGTCACGTCTTGATAAAGCTGGTAACATAATACTGGTATAAAATGTTCACAAGGCTTCTTGTAGTACAGAAAGATCGTTGAAACAAATTTTAATTCTGTGCAACGTACGGGGTGTATTTTAGAGTTCAATAACTTTGATCACTTCATTTCACTTTGTTATTGAACTGCGGATATCGGAGTGATATGAAGGTCAATGAAGTTCATTCCAGTTTAATCACTGCTACTCGGCCAATATAGAGCTATTATTGACTTAAGTTTAGTTAAAGAAATCATCTTCAACCTTTTTTTCAATGGTTTTCTTATATTCTAAAATCTTATCTATATATATATAAAAGAATACCCTGACTGACTCACTGATCTATCAACGCACAGCTCAAACAGCTGGGTCTAGAAACTTCAAATTTTGCATAAAATGGCGTAGGCAACCACTAAGAAGGGATTTTTCGAAATTCGACCGGGGGTTGAAATTTCAGGCGAACGAAGTCGCGGACATCAGCTAGTCTATTATATGTATTATGTATTCAAAAGTGATTGAAATTTCACCCACTTCCCATTATCCAATAGAGCTGACATTTTGCATACAACTTTGGTTCTTAGGACAATACAATATGGTATGTCTAATATCGTTCTAAATCCAATATCGCGGACATCCCAAGATGGCGGCATATATGTTTGTTCACAACTCCCTTGACATAGGTATCAAATGAAAGGGTTTGATGAGTAGAATACGACGATTACGCAGTAAATACGTCGAGTGCTGTAAAATAAAGATTGTTTTGTGACTGTGATTTATTAGCAGACCACGGTAAACCGCTTTGATAGAAATATTCAAGGTACCTATTATTAATTATCTATTTTGGCTGGCGAATATCTCGTAAACTATAACACATAGGAAGAAAATGAATATAAACATTCTTGTAGTAAATTTAATTATGTTTAATTTTCCGAAGAATCAAAAAAAAAAGAACCTTTCCACCCCCCTCCCCCCTGAAGTGGCGGGGCTAGGGGCGGGGACTTTTAGTATGTTGACCTCCTAACTACCCCCAATACATTCCTGAGGAGGAAGATTATCCCCTCTCCATGTCCTCTACAACTCTTTCGTTGACTGGACTAATACCCTTCAACCCTTATCAGCATTAAAAAAAAGTTTTATATTTCTTTCTCTCATTAAGACATTATTTCCCACAAATATAAATATTAAGAGGTTTTTTAAACAACACACCATCTGTACAATTTTAACAAAGCTACTGATCTAATTCACGCTTACCCTTGTTGATAGCTGGCAGCAGAGAGGAATGACTTAGGCAGGGACATCGACCGCTGCTGTGACACCAGCAGGTCCGCAGATCTCTCCTCTGAAGGCGCACTTCCAGGCCGTGTCAGTATCATTTCGCGCGGTTTCTCGACTTTCGCACCACTCAAAACATCCTCGAGGGGTGTCGATGCTCCCGAACTCTTAACGTTATTTTTACGATCCGAGGCTGTCAGCCACGCGTCACTCCCCGAAGAAGAACCACTCACGTTAGCGAAAGTAGGTGCCCGGCTTTTAGGATTAACAGGGGAACTCTTTTTTTCGTAGACAACACCGTCAGATTGATCACGTTTTACGCTTTGTTTATTGGGGCTTAGACGCCGCTCGCGTATTTCCTTCGTAGCGCCGTTTTGTTGCTTCCGCCTTTCTATTTCTTGGGCCAACCGGCGCTTATATTGATCTTGCGTTTTTCTGTCTATTACACTGGAAATAGGCCTGTTGGCTTCGGTATTAGCCGAGTCCAAGGATCTCTGATGTGTCGGATAACTCTGGGAGGACCGCATTACAAACTGAGCCTCGCGGTTTAAGCTGTCTCGGTGGGCGCAGTGCGGCCAGAAATCACAAGTGTCTGGTTTACAGGGATTTTTTGTTTCAGTTCTTGCCTCGAAAGTGTGCTTGCTTATAGGCAAATTAGGACTCGTGGATCCCCTGACCAGAAGCTTCTGCCTTTCCTTTCTGCTATTACCCACATAGTAGACAGTGAGCCCGTTATTAACGGGCTTATTACTTTCCTTGGATTTCTCTTCCTTACTGATATTGTTGTTATTATATCTGTGCATGAGAAGGGCTTGTGCTGCCGCTCGGGATCTGTTGCCGTATAGAAATCCTGTGACGACTTCAGCCTCTCGCAGCATATCCTCATCCAGTCCAGCACCCTCTGAGGATTGCGGCTTTACCGGCTGTGCAGAGTATCTCTTGGGACGCTCCGTCACGGTTGCCATTTTAACAACCGTTCTGTGGGAATCTGGATGTTGCGGAGAGATTCTAGTTTGGACCGATGCCTCTCTGCCGTAATTCGGAGCTTTTTTTTCCGGCAACTGCAAACTGCGCGAACGCCTGACCCTCTGAAGGGACGGATCTTCTTGCGACGGAGATTTTGTTGCTTGATAAGGACGATTCGGTGCACTGCGCCTTATCTGTTGTTGAACGGGCGCGGGCGGAGAACGCGAAAGGAACTCATTACTGCTTGTTGACGAGGAACTAGGAGACGCACAGTTGGGCTGTTTGTTCGTATCCGATCCTGCAGGTGACCGGCGGGTTTGCAAGCGATGTTGAGGTAATCTGTTCGTGCGGCCCGAGGGTGACACTTTTTCTCTGGTGCGATTCAAATCACTCTGCCCCATACTTGGTGGATTTAAGGTGGAAATTATGCTGATATTGAGGGAGGAACTATTGTTATCTTCTTCGTCGGCATCCTCGTAGACGTCTACGGATGAATCTGTATTTTCCGAAAGTCGGGGCATGATATTTCCCGGTCTGTTGAAGTTACTGTCTAAACTCCTGAAACCCATCGAGGAGGAAGATGAGGACGATGAGCCGCCGTAATGCTGGATGAATTGTGTTCGGCGTGCAGCCGTCGTATCTTCCAATGACTTAGTTTGTGGGATTCTATTGAACGTTCTGGGTGGTTTTTCTGTAGCAGGCGAGGGGGTTGTTGTTTTGGTCTTACGCATTGGAGGAGCGGATTGTACAGCTGATTTCCACTTCAGCGGCGGTGGAGATGGAGGAGGACTCGCATCACTATCCTCAATCGCATTCGAGCGGGGCAAGAAAGGTGTTTTGCCAAAAAATGTACGGGACTTAGTGAGAGTTTTATTGTTTCTATCTTGAAATGCTGGCGGTGGTGAAATAATTGGAGTGACGGAAGGGGGTGATTCAGGAGCGGCTCGAGGCGAGGGAGATTTGCGTTCAAAGTCACGAGCTTGCAGAGACAGATACGCCGGTCTTTGTAGCTCTGAGGGATACTTCCCAGGTTCACTGTTACAATGGTAATCGGACAACTTTATGTTGGTTCTCCTTACAGGTTGCAATGAAGACGTAACCGACATATTGCTAGTGTATCCTGCCCGCTTATTCTCATCTAGAGATCTTTGTTGTACTTGAACCCATCCCGACCTTCCCAAATACACCCCATCTACTTCCCTGTCGCACCATCGAACAGGAGAAAGTTCCCTATTACAGTTAGTGTTATTTATGAACATTTCTGGAGAATTTACTTCGCCTCCCGAATGAAAACTGGGAGAATTGGTCCATTTATAAGACTGGCTAGCACTACCCAGTGATTGGTGCTTAGTCAGAGGTGGAATGCTTGATCCTATGCTTCGGTTGATGAAGTACGACCTGGTGGAGACTCCAGTAGAAGCAGTAGGATACGCGGTCGTTGGACTAGTTTCCCATGGTTCAGACGTACTGCGCAGATGCAGCACTGATACGTTGGGACCTCTGAAAAATAATTAATGTTAGAAAAATTACTATACAGATTCATAATTACTATAAGTGAATAATATGCACAACATATTGTGACTAAATCAGGATATATAATAATTAAGAAAAAAACTTGACCTTAGACCTAGACCCATAGGTATGTATAAAGCAGAAAATAGCTTTGTTTGGAAATGAAATCCAACTTTACGTTGAGCCAAAGACAAATTTGACACACATATGAAATGCTAAAAAAAAATACAAAATCCTTTTTATCCATCCATTTTAGCGGGGGGGGGGGGGGTAAGATATGTGGGTTGGAAAATATTTGCATCATGACCAAAACCAAATCTGACCATACGTAGGTAATAAAATAAAACAAGAACATCAAAAACCTTAATTTTAACGGCGGGGGGGGGGGGGGGTATAGGGGCTAAAAAAATATTTCTTTTAAGGAGGATGGGTTATCTAGCTATATTAAAAGTAACTTTGTCCTGAAATTAAAACTAATTTCCCAATGGCCTAAAGACTTCGAATTTGAAACATACATAATGCTTTTGAAATAAAGAACAAATCCAAATTCGACAGAAACGTAAATAATGTTAAAAAAAAATGGAAAATATCTAAGACCAAAAATAACATTTTTTTATCAAAAGGTGAGATAAAGGGGCTGAAAACATTTCTTTCACGGGTAACGACGGATTATCCAGTGGAGTTATTATATAATTATATTACCTACACATAGCAATAACAAATTTTAATAGGTAAATCAATTAAAAATATTGTAAAATATTTTTGAAAAAAGTAATTTATTTCTAAAACAGAGCTTGAATTCTTCGGCGGATTATTGAATTTTATGTATAACTGTTAAATATTCTATAATATACTCTTTACAGTTTTCTGAAAATACGTTAATTAGTTTCACATCCAGTGGAAGTACAGTAACGACAAAAAATTTTTTAAAAATTTTTATTGTTCAGATAGGCTTAGAATGTCATGAAACGTCGAGATTTTAAGTTTGAGCGAAAACAGAATTTCTGTCTGTTTGTCGGTCTGTCTGTCGGTCTGTAACTTTTTTTTTGTGCGCACGTTTACTCTGGAACTGTTTAAGATATCGACTTGAAATTTGGTACACGTATGTATTTTAACGTGATCTGGAACTAGATTATATTTTCATCTTGTTCCATCGAAGGGTTGGGGGTGAAATGGGGTAAATTTGGGGTAAATAAGTAAATCAAGCAGATGAGAGTCTAGAAAATTGGTATTCAGTATATACAAGAGAAGCTAAGGTCTCAAAAAAATTTTTGGCATTAGCCACCCCATTATTAAAGAAGATGAAAAAAAAATGTGATTTAGTGTGTGTACAAGAATCAGAAACCTCAAAATATGTTTTTACTTCATCCACCCCCACTACTGTCCCCCTATCACCACCCCCACTCCACTACCGATGTGGGGTATCGTTTGTAGGTTTTTGGAGTAGAGTATTTCAAATATTATATTATTAAAGTTCCATAAGCAATTATTTCCATATACAAAATTTTTTCGTTGTGAGTGACTTGGATAGAAAATCTGGATGTGGAAGTAGTGATTCCTTGGGCAGCGGTTTTTTACTTCCAGTGGAACTATAGTAAAGACAAAAAAAAAATGAAAACTTTTATTGTTCAAATAGGCTTAGCATGTCATAAAACGTCGAGATTTTAAGTTTGGGCGGAAAAAAATTTCTGTCTGTCGGTCTGTAACTTTTTCACTCTGGAACCGTTAAGATATTGACTTGAAATATTGTACGCATATGTACTTTAACGAGATCTGGAATTATATTATATTTTGATCTTATTCCGTTGAAGGTAAATAGGTAAATCAAGCAGTAAGAGTCCATACAATTGGTATTAGTATATATAAGAGAATCAAAGGTCTCAAAATATTTTTTGGCATTAGCCATTATCAGGATTAATATTTAAAATCTCTTTTCGAAAAATTAAAATGAATATTTTCTTTCAATTAAGTAAATCCATTTTCGAAGCACATTCGCACACTTGCCTTTATTTTCTCTAAATCGATATCAAAATATGTCTCATATTTTGACGAAAATTTGGCCCTTTGAGTGAAAATTCAAAAGGAAAAACGGAAATCTTTTATTTTTTGAGTCGAAATTTTTCGTAAATTATCGCCTATATATGTTCAAAATTTGCACCACTTATTTTCACAATGCTCCATCCTATTGAAAAAAACCGCTGCCCAAGGAATCACTACTTCCACATCCGGATTTTCTATCCAAGTCACACAACGAAAAAATTTTGTATCTGGAAATAATTGTTTATGGAACTTTAATAATATAATATTTGCAATCCTCTACCCCAGAAACCCATAAAGCGATACCCCACATCCGTAGGGGTGGGGATGGTGACAGGGGGTGGGAATGGGGGGTGGATAAAGTAAAAAAATATTTTGAGGTTTCTGGTTCTTGTACACACACTAAATCACATTTTTTTTTCATCCCCTTTAATAATGGGGTAGGGGTGGTAATGGGGGTGGCTAATGCCAACATTTTTTTTGAGACCTTAGCTTCTCTTGTCTATACTAAATATCAATTGTATGAACTCTTACCTGCTTGATTCACCTATTTACTCCAAATTTACCCCAATTTACCCCCCAACCCTTCGACGGAACAAGATGAAAATATAATCTAGTTCTAGATCTCGTTGAAGTACATATGTGTACCAAATTTCAAATTAATATCTCAAACGGTTCCAGAGTAAACGTGCGCACAAAAAAAGTTACAGACCGACAGACATAATTTTTTTTTTCGCTCAAACTTGAAATCTCGACGTTTCATGACATTCTAAGCCTATTTGAACAATAAAAATTTAAAAAAAATTTTTTGTCGTTACTATACTACTGGATGTTGAAGTAATAGTTGTGATAAAGTAAGTCTATAATGTTTTAACTAACCCAAACTAATTTCCTCTTTTCTTTTTAAATAAAATACGATTGTCTAAAACACCAAATTGATTTCATGTAGGCGCCGAGTGTGGGTTTGTCTAACTAAATGTAGATTAGTATCGGGACAGTATCACAGTTAGGTCTGTCTACCTGGCCATTTGTGTGTGAACATACAGTCATCACTAAAACCAGATTTCTTTCAACGAATCCCCGTGTTCGCAAAGTTATTAGCGATAATTTTGTAAAATTGTAAGCATCGGTCATTCTTCCTTTAATTTATTATTATTTATTTATTATTTGTGTCCAAACACTGCTTTTGTTAATCTTTACTGTCAATGGAAGACAATTCGAATATTTATTGAAGTTTAGTTTTTCCTATTTTTGGCAAAATGATTTTATATAATAATAATAATAATAATAATAATAATAATAATAATAATAATAATAATAATAATAATAATACTCGGTGGAATAAGACCTACGCTGCTCTCGGAATTAAAGGCCATACCAGCCTGCCAAAAGTCAGCCGAATGGTTGGCAGGCCAAATGCAGAAGGCAGTTATCCTGGGGTCCCTCCGTTTGCTTAGGGCACATGAGTCTGGAATTTACAGTCACTGACCCTGCGGGATGCGGGGAGTGGCTGTGAATAATTCGCTGGCGCTTCTCTCGTGAGAATGTCGGAGACACGGGAGAATTGTCCAGAATCGCGTGCGCGAAAAAAAAAAAAAAAAAAAAAAAAAAAAAAAAAAAAATAATAATAATAATAATAATAATAATAATAATGTCTTTATTTACCAAGATTGAAAAAAATTAAAGGTACATTCCAATACACATATGGTACAGGCGAAGTTCACCATTCTACGCAAGCGTAAGGTGCTCTACCATATTATAAGAAGTTTTCCATGGTCTCCTCACAAATATATTAAATTTTTCGAAAATTAACCAATTTTTCTAGAGATAAGTATACCGTTGGATAGCTAATTTAAGTTGTGATCGAATAATGAAATAATTTACAAAAAACACAAGTTATGTATCTCGAAAACTGAGGCATGCATAATTTTCTTATCAGCAACGGATTCTACTCAAAAAAGTGCCTTAAGAATGTGTTACTCGATTTTCAATTCGACACTTGGTAATTGAGATATATAAATAGAGGTCATCAAAAAATGCCAATTTTCCAAAAACGCTCTGTAGTAGCTCGGTAGTTCAAAAAGATAAACGATCGTAGTTTGCCCCATTGTTTGTTTCTCAAGAATCGAGCTCAGGACACCCATATTGGTTTTTGTCTATCTGCCATAGTTTCAGAGAAAACCCCAAATCTCATCTAATTTGGTCCACCCCGTACTGATATGGGAAAGTTAGTTTAAGTTATGTCTGTTTTTTTAATGATGTCAAATATGATATTGTACCATTTGAAATTTTTGGAAGGGCTTAGTGAGGGGTTGAAATGATTAATTGTACACATTCTTTCGTGGAAAAAGAGAAGTATCCCCTTAGGTATTTTTTTCTTCTTAGTGATTTTAAATGAATTTAATTACTTTAGGTAATCTTCTGTTGAAATACCTCATATGATACACAGAAACACCGACTAACAATTTTTGTAAATTTTTTATAGTTTTTTGTCAGCGCGTAATTGAATTATTTTATTACACATACTTACATAAAAACCGTTAGAAAATATACATGACAAAATCTAAATCTGACTCATCTAATTAATTGTTCAACATGAAATTAACGATATAATAGAGATAACAATATACTGGTCTGAATATGCAAATTTCAAGGATTCCACAAGAATGGCAACAGCATCCCACATCATCAAAATAAAGTTCATTGTCCATCGATAACGTCACCCAGGCTCGAAATAAAAGTGGGCTGTTTGAAACACCGACTATTTTATTTTTTTGTCAGATATTCAGTTAAAATCTTTCCCTAAGTGGATTTTAACAGTTTGTTACAAAAAAAAGTGTTGGTAAAAATTAATAAAAGACAAAGTGGGATGGGACAAACGTTTAAGGTATGGTGTCTGCTTTTGGGGAAACTCCACCACGTCTCCAAATTTATTTATTACTCATAGACGTTCCTTACGATGCATATTCGGTATACCGAATACTCACACATGAAAGATTATCTCTATAGAAAATAAAATTTTTACCATGTACATTTTCGAAATATGTATATATGTTTTTAGAAATAGAAATAGTTTTATTTTAAATGGTGACTACCATAATGTCAATACAAGACAAATAAATAAACTTGAACCTTGTGCCACATTAAAATTCAGAAGTGAGACTCTTGAGTGAGACTATTTAACCGTCTACTGGATGACATAAAATATCAGGGAAGAGAGTATTTATTTAGAAAAGAACTCAATGCGTTTTTATCAGATAAATGTTATTATTCTGTATCAGAGTTTTTCTGTATTTAAAGTCTACTAATACACAACAAGTTAACATGAACCTATGTGTCCCATTTTTTTTCTTGTTACTCTTGTTTTGTATACTTTTGTATTGCACTGTACATTATTCTTGTCTTTGTCTTCATCTTATACAACTGTGTGTTTTACACTATATTTGACTTTTAGTATAAGCTTTTATATTATTTACTGTGTTAAATAGTGTTTCAGTGTCTTGTCTTATATCATGTACATGATAAAAATATTTGAATTTGAATTTGAAACTTTGGACTGTATTATTGGAAATGGGTGCCATCCAATCATATGGTATTTATCAATCGTCAACTGCGTGAAAATAGACAAAACTAACACTAACTCTGACAAATGTAAGTTGGCAAAAGTGTCAGGGTGTCACCAATTCCTTTAACTTATTAATTACTTCCACATCCAAGTGATGTTATGTAGTAACGACAAAAAAAATTTAAAAAATTTTATTATTCAGATAGGCTTAGAATATCATGAAACGTCAAGATTTTAAGTTTGAGCGAAAAAAAATTTCTGTCTGTCTAACTTTTCTTGGGCGCACGTTTACTCTGGAACCGTTTAAGGTATTGACTTGAAATTTGGTACACATATGTACTTTAACGAGATCTGGAACTAGATTATATTTTCATCTTGTTCCGTCGAAGGGTTGGGAGGTAAATTGGGGTAAATTTGGGTAAATCAAGCAGGTAAGAGTCCATAAAATTGGTATTTAGTATATACAAGAGAAGCTAAGGTCTCAGCAAAATTTTTGGCATTAGCCACCCCCATTACCACCCCCACCTCATATTAAAGGGGATGAAAAAACAATGTGATTTAGTGTGTGTACAAGAATCAGAAACCTCAAAATCACTACCCCCACCCCACTACCGATGTGGGGTATCGTTTTATGGGTTTTTGGGGTGGAGGATTTCAAATATTATATTATTAAAGTTCCATAAGCAAATTATTTCCACATACAAATTTTTTTCGTTGTGAGTGACTTGGATAGAAAATCTGGATGTGGAAGTAGTGATTCCTTGGGCAGCGGTTTTTATAGGGGTGACAACTAGAAAAAAAAAACAAAAACATTGGAACTGAAAGAGAATCAAATTTTGAGAAGAATACTATGCAACTATTCCAAACGATTTTCGTCAAATAGCTTGAAAGGTATTATACTGAGAGAAAACACGTTAGAGACAAATAAGAAAGCTACTTAATTGAGGGTGAATTTCGTTTTTTTTTCTTCTAATTTATGTAGAAAAAATGGTTTCGGAGAACTGGAAATATAAAGATGACGTCCAAATGTTTATAAGACGAAGTATTTAGTTTAAATGTTAAATATCTTAGAAACTATGGTACTTACGTCAAAAATACTAACGAACAAAATGAAAAACTATTAATTAGGTTTTCAAATGATTTTTTGATTATTTCTATAGTATAAAAAACAAAAAAATTATGACAGAAACATTGAGCTTCCTCACATTTTCTTAATAAAAACGTAGTAAGTAGTCAGTAATTAAAAAAAATATATTTATATATATTGTTTTTCGTAAGCATATAGTGTAACCTAGATGCTCAAGTTTTTCCGCCCGTTCAGAGCGCTTGCTTTAGAAAAAAAAAATAGCATTTTAAAATGCTTTTTCGAAGAAATGTGAGATTTTTGTTTCTCAATAAATATTGAGATAAAGCGAAAAAATGGTGGACATAGACAATGAAGCTTACAAACTGAGAATGAATTTGTTTTTTTTATATATTTATGTAGGATTAATAGTTTAGGATATATTTTATTTTATAGATGGCATCTGAACATTTATAGGATGAAGTATTTAGTTTAAATAATATCGAATTTCTTAGAAACTATGACTTTCCATCCAAAATTCTGAGAAACAGAATTGAGGATAATAATTAATCAATCGTTAAAATGATTCTTTGCTTGCTTCTGTACCATAAAAAGAAAGAAGTTATGACCGAAAAGTATGCGTTTTCACATTTATTTATTACAGAACGTCGCCATTTTGTTGTTGTAATTGTTCCATTATTAATCTTTTTTCAAATATACTGATTTTCGTTAATATATAACATCACCTAGATGGTCAATTTTTTTGTCTATTTAAAGCACTTACTTCAGGAAAAATGTCCATCCGCCATATTGGAGCCGCCATTTTGAATTTTTCTAATTTTGACTCCAGATTCGTAATCAGTCACCCCACAAACGTAGTTGTTCTATGTTTTAAAAATAAATCAGTAATACTCTTTCAAATATTAAATATTTAAATGTAGTTTTCATCCCTTGAGGGTAAGAGCAAGTGTCTGAACTGTATAGAAACTGTAGACAATACCTTTTACTACAAAAATAACCCATAAAGAAAAATTATCATTACATAGGTTATTCCAAAATTTTACATACTTTTACATCTAGGTACTGAACTATAATATCTTCAGTGTTTCGTATTTAACCTGAGTGGCCCATTACTTGACTTTTTTATGCAAATCATCAAATATTAGATTCACCCTACATTTTCAATGTATTTCGTGCAGTTTATTTCAGGGTTGGAAAAGAAAACAGTTTTTTTTTCATTTTAAACAAAAAAATAGTTTTTTTTGTTTAAAACAGTTTTTTCAATGTTTTAAATGGTATGTTTAAAACAAGTTTAAAACGTTTAAAATTCTATTCAACTAAAATTAAATGGTGCCAAGTTACTGTGTCTGCTACTACTACTTGATGCCAGATGGCGCTCTTAAACTGATTTTACAGCACTCTACAAACAAAATGCACAGTTTAATGCATGTGACCACTGACCACTTGACTCACATGAGCAAGACCACAGAGACTATTTTTTTGTGAGTGTGTTTACTGTTTATATCGGAATTATTTATCGAAATGGACCATCATCGGCACTTTTCCTACTATTGCACAAACTCCAAAATAATACAACATCGCACTGCGTTTTAAACAGTTGCAGTTGTTTAAAACATCGCATTGTGTATTAAAAATGTTTTAAACATTTGTTTAAAACACGGAGTGATGTTTTAAACATGTTTTAAACATCTTGTTTAAAATATTTTGTTTTAAACATGCCAACCTTGGTTTATTTATATTTTCCATTTTTCTGCTTATTAATTTTTAGGAATCTCTTTGGTTTTACTGTGTTACCCTTTGAATATTAAATATTTTTATACATAAAAACGATTGTAATTTTCAAGAAAGCCCTCTGTAAATTTCGACAAACCGGCGCCTATGGTTGTAAGGTAACTAGGATCAACAACTCAAGTTTTCGCGCATTAAATTTCAAAGTATTTAAACTTTTCTCACATTCATTAGCAAAGTTGCTCATGTAATACCTTCATGACAATCTTCGATCCATACTTATACCTAAATATTTATGGTCTCTTAGGACCCGAAAGTGTATCCCACATAGTTTAAACTTCGAAGGTTGTCTAGAACGCTATAGCTTATGTCATGTACATGTACAATGTAGAGTACATGTTTTGAAACAACGTTAATACGAAATGAATGACAATTTCGTACACTATACAAATATTACTTCCACATCCAGTGGAAGTATAGTAACGACAAAAATTTTTTTTACGTTTTTTATTGTTCAAATAGGCTTAGAATGTCATGAAACGTCGAGATTTTAAGTTTGAGCGAAAAAAAAATTTCTGTCTGTCGGTCTGTCTGTCTGCCTGTAACTTTTTTTTGTGCGCACGTTTACTGTGGAACCGTTTGAGATACTAACTTAAAATTTGGTACACATATGTACTTTAACGAGATCTAGAACTAGATTATATTTTCATCTTGTTCCGTCGAAGGGTTGGGGGGTAAATGGGGTAAATTTGGGGTAAATAGGTAAATCAAGCAGGTAAGAGTTCATAAAATTGGTATTTAGTATATACATAAGAAGCTAAGTTCTCAAAAAAAATTTTGGCATTAGCCACCCCCATTACCATGAAAAAAAATGTAATTTAGTGTGTGTACAAGAACCAGAAGCCTCAAAATATTTTTTACTTTATCCACCCCCACTACCACCCCCACTCCCTATCACCACCCCCACTCCACTACCGATGTGGGGTATCGTTTTATGGGTTTCTGGGGTAGAGGATTTCAAATATTATATTATTAAAGTTCAATAAACAATTATTTCCACATACAAAATTTTTTCGTTGTGAGTGACTTGGATAGACAGACCGACAGACCGACAGACAGACCGACAGACAGACAGACAGAAATTTTGTTTTCGCTCAAACTTAAAATCTCGACGTTTCATGACATTTTAAGCCTATTTGGACAATAAAAATTTTTAAAAATTTTTTTGCCGTTACTATACTTCCACTGGACGTGGAAGTAAAAGTGGTCTGTCCGGCGGACCAGACTAATATATCTTTATATATTTGGACCCGCTGAAAACGAATCCGAAGTCAGAATTGTCAGATTACTTCTTTTTTCGCCCCTAATCCCAAGAAACACCCCCCCAAAAAGTGGTCTGGCCTGCGGAAATCATGCTAGATGAAATATTGGAAAAATGTTTCCTTCTGTATAAATTAAGTCTGCTCAACTTTCTTTCTTGAAGTTCGGTTAGTATTTGTTATGATTTAGAGCCAGACAGGAAAGTATTTCTAAATTGTGAAGTCCCAACGCAAAGTAAAACGTGATTAAATTATTCAAAGAATGTTCCATCATGAACATTTCAGTACTATATCACTTAACTGCAAATGCACAATGTTTCAAGCGAATCAACCTTTTACAGAATGTCACACTGCGTACATATAATTCCCAGTTTATAACTGTAAATTAGCCTAATTCTCAGTTTGTAAGTATAAATTAGCATAATTCTCAGTTGGTAACTGTAAATTAGCTTAATTCTCAGTTTGAAAGTGTAAGTTAACCTAATTTTCAATTTGTAAGTGTAAATTAGCATAATTCCCAGTTTGTAACTGTAAATTAGCCTAATTCTCAGTTTGTAAGTGTAAATTAGCATAATTCCTAGTTGGTAACTGTAAATTAGCCTAATTCTCAGTGTGTAAGTGTATATTAACATAATTCCCAGTTGGTAACTGTAAATTAGCCTAATTCTCAGTTTGTAAGTGTAAATTAGCATAATTCCCAGTTGGTAACTGTAAATTAGCTTAATTCTCAGTGTGTAAGTGTAAATCAGCATAATTCCCAGTTGGTAACTGTAAATTAGCTTAATTCCCAGTTTATTACTGTAAATTAGCCTATATTTTCAGTTGCTAAATGTAAATTAGCATAATTTCCAGTTGGTAACTGTAAATTAGCATAATTCGCAGTTGCTAAATGTAAATTAGTCTAATTCCCAGTTTGTAAGTGTAAATTAGTCTAATCCCCAGTTTATCAGTGTAAATCATAAAATAAAAATCAACGTGGCCTGAATACGCCTTCGCAATAGTGTTGGGCGAATTCGAATTAAAATACTCGGTTAATCCGAGTATCAAAATACTCGCTTGATTCCGAGTATTAAAATTTCATCCGAATAAAATATACTCGGATTAATTTTAAGTACAAAACAAAAAAGAACTGTCAATCGTGCACTTGGATAATAAAATGTTTTTTAGATTTCTCCCCCCCCCCCCCCCCGTTCATCGATTCTGAGATCTGGGGAGAAAAATTACTAACCTCAGTGCCACTTGCATTCGCTTTAACCACGATCGCAATTACTGTTGACGCGATATCACATCACTAATACCTATAGTGAAAATTTAATTCGACATCGGATGATTAATCCGAATATTTTTGTCATCCGATTCCGTGTAATCCGAGTACCGAAATCATCCGAATATCTGCATCACTACTTCGCAAGAACCAGCTGTTTTCAAATAACCACTTTTTCGTTGAAATGTTGACAAGGGTTACTTATGACAATAATAATATATTTTTATTTCAAAAACTGATTTTCATCTATCAAAAACTGTTTATTTAAACATTTTAAACTAAGTATTTTCTCTTACACTTGTCTTGTTTTCCATATCTAAAAATAATTGATGAATTGACATGCAGGCATGCAACTTCATCTTTGTTCAGAAGCCGCCTTCGTATTTACTTAAAGTTATATTCAGTTCGTCGAACATCTGACAGAACTTTATATTTAAAGAATATCGACAAGGTTGTCTTTCAACTACGGATGTTGGATCCTGCACTATCTATTAGAGCTTGGAAGAAGTTTTGGTGGAACTATTCTCGAACTACACTAAACAGACAAATGCAAATTTATTCTTTAACACCACCTTTATTTACTGGCTTTCTATACTAGACTAGAAATAAATTTATTTTTCGCCAAGCGAATAGACTTCTATTGTAGCAGTAATTAAACGAGTAGAAGTTGTAGCTGAAAGTACTCAACTGCGAATACCTATTTAATTAAAATTTTACTCGAACACGGTACAACTCGTGGTGCCACTGAGATTAAGCACATAGTCAATAAGGCCAATAAGGATTTTCAGAGTCACGAATATTCATGAAAAGGCCCATTTACAGTAGCCCAGACGACAGAGAAAATTTTATAGTGAAATCTCCAAAAATTTGCAAAAATGAATAATTTTTTTTAATGAGTTCATGAAAGTGTATAAAATAATACCCTGAAAAGTTTACATTAAGCTAGGATGCAGAACATAAAAAAAAGTGAAAAAACAATTTTTTTCATCCATTTTTTCAAAATTTTGAAAAAAAATATAAAATACAGGTGGATAGACCACGTGTTTTTGAACAAAAAATGTCCTAATAAAATTCATCGCTAAAGCAACGATATTCCTGCAAAAAAATAGTGAAGTAACTTTGTCACTCTGCGCGACCAAGCGCACGGTTAAATGCTTACTATGGAACCTCTAAAAATTCTTAACAGTTCTAACTAGTAAAATAAATCTTTTTTCTCTTTCTGATTACACATTTCTAACATTTTTCTTAGTGAATAGCAGGATAAATAGTGAGTATGGAGGGAAAATATATAATTATGAACGCATATACAGACACCACATATAGCCGCTGGATCGAAGCAGATCTGCCGCGGCGTCACTCGCGTGAATTTGCCTTTACTGTATTGTCTTTATTACAGGTACACCTATCCACATTTCAACTAGACCCAATGAATTCCTTATACATTTGTTAATATATTGGAACAGTTCCAGAATTTATATTCAAAACTATAGAGTTATTATAAAGGTAAGATCTTGAAAATCGCTATTTCTGATCATGATGGGACTGATCATATTTTCGAAAAAATGCATGCAAGTAAACGAATTTGTGTTTGAACATTCTAAAAGTATACATTTTTTCCGAAACAGTGATATTTTATTTTTTCCAATGGGTCAAGTTCTCGGCAAGTTATAGCCTCCAATATATATATTTATCAAAAAAAAAAAAAAATTCGTCAAGCAAGGAAATCAAAATGATTTGAGATACACTTTTTTTTGAACCCACGTTACTAAAACTTAATAAACCATAATAATCATCAAGTGTACATACTTTTTAACAGTTATATATTTATCAAAAAAAATCGTCAAGCAAGGAAATCAAAATGATTTGAGATGTACTTTTTTTTGAACCCACGTTACTACAACTTAATAAACCATAATAATCATCAAGTGTACATACTTTTTAACAGTTCTCAATGACGAAAGAATTTTTTTGAAGGGCTTTTATTTTGTTCTGTATTTTTTATTGCAACGATTGAGTTTGGGCGTGATAATATATATAAGTATATTTTTCCCATCCATCCATTGCTTGTATTATTTAAAACAAAAAAGCATCGGAAAGCTACAATTTCCATATTTTAAATGAACCAACACTCATATAGATTTAATTCAGTCAACGAATTATTGTAGACTACATGGAAGGCGGCAGAATTTTTGACTTCAGGGATGGGTTTGGGGTAGTTAGAAGGTAAACATACTAAAAGTCCCCGATCTTAGGAGGTGAGCCTCGCGGGGGGGGCTTCCGGAAGGCCCTAAATTTTGACTTTTTTTGGTTTTTCGCTTATAACTCGATAACTATTGGTCCTTGAGAAGAAATTATTGTTACCTTTTTGAAAGCTGACAAAATTTCTTTATTTTTTACTTAACAAAAAGTTTCTATCTTCAACCGTTCTCGAGTTATCCGCTTATGAAAATCTCCGATTTCCGGAAAACGCTGTTTCGGATCACATTTTCAGTCATTGTGGCAGTTGCCCTGGCAGTTGAGGCATGCTGATGATCAATTTGATGATGCCTTTCTGCATCGACTTGTGGTGTTCACTTGACGAATCCAAGACATCACAGTATTCCTCGAGTGAAGTGCCATTAGTTGCAGACATTCCAACAACTCACTTACTTATAGTACTATCCGCGATTCCCCTTCCTCAGGTCATGCCAACACGGCTGTGGAAATTGCGTATGAGAGTGGTCTCAATGGTCATATCGGACCACAATCCTGACCAGAACCTATCACTTCGCCTCATTGTGAAGTATCCTTTCTCCACAAACTTTTGGGAAGACAGTTTTTCCATGTCCTGCACATAAAAGTGGCATGACTTTGCATGAAAGTAGGGTAGCATTCGCTTACAACAGTTCAAGTGAGCTTGGAAATCGCCAGCCCTCTCTGCATGAATGTACTCCTTCATCAATTCCACCATATTGAAGTATTGGATCTAGAGTTTAGCAGTTCGTCCGTGGTAGGTGATGTCTTCCATTGCTGTTCCAAATTTCATGGCAACTGATTGAAGATGTAGGTCATTATCAAGCGAATCCACCGAGGGAGGATCGTCTAGAAAATCTGATGTGAGTGTGTCGATGGTGGCCTGTTCTTCTGGCGTGAGATGGATTTCGTCTAATATAAAGTTTGCTAAGGTGTTTTGGACAACAAATTACAATTTATTTTTCAAAAAAGATTTGAGGAGTTAAGAGCAGAGTATGATGAAAAATGCGATCCGAAACAGCGTTTTCCGGAAATCGGCGATTTTCAGAAGCGGTTAACTCGAGAACAGTTGAAGATAAAAACTTTTTGTTGAAGTAAAAAATATAGGAAATTTTGTCAGCTTTCAAAAAAGTAAGAATGATTTTTTCTCAAGGATCAATAGTTATCGAATTATAAGCGAAAAACCAAAAAAAGTAAAAATTTGGGGCCTTCTGGAAGCTCCCCTCCGCGAGGTTCACCTCCTAGGGTCGGGGAATTTTAATGTTTACCTAATAACTATCCCAAACCCATCCCTGAAGTCAAAAATTCTGCCGCTCTCCATGTAGTCAACACCTCTATATTTATCTATATTGATAAATTCGTTGACTGGACTAATTGAACAAATTCTGATTTAGTGACATGTAATTCAGTGCATCGCATCGCTGTCACAGTCATGCGTATTCAAGCTCGCGCACGCATGAACCTCGCTCCGAGTAATAACGTTATTTCACTATTTTTTCCGGGAATACCGTGACTTTAGCAATAAATTTTGTTAGGACATTTTTTGTTCATAAACACATGATCTATCCATCTGTATTTTTTATTTTTTCCTACTTTGACTCAACTTCAAAATTTTGAAAAAATGGATGAAAAATTTTTTTTCACTTTTTTTATGTTCTGCATCCGAGCGAAATATTAACTTTTCAGGATATTATTCTATACACTTCCACGAACTCAATAAAATTATCCACTTTGCAAGTTTTTCAATGAATTGGTAGAATCGTAGAAAAAAAATTGTACTAGCGTGAAATGTCAAACACAACTTCTGTCGGACTTAAGGCATAAAGGAAAATGATTTCTTTTCGTTATTTATAGACATAGTTGCTTACAAAATTATTAACGTACCTCTTACGTCTAACCTGTATATTAGGGTGTTTCATTTCTCCAAAGATGTGATTTTCATATGACTTTGCTTACGCCCCGAGTCTCAGTGATGTAAAAGATATATATGCCAAATTTCTAGAAAATTGGTGAAATTCCTAATAGTCCGGGGTCCAAGCCAAAATCAAGATGACCTGTTCCGACATGACGTACAAATGTTGATATAAGTAATGAAGAGAGCATTACCTGGGGCACTAGAAAACACTTGTCGGATTAATTTTTGCTCTTGCGCAACTTCAGAAATCGCAAAAAAGATGGCGGATTGATAATTACAAAATTATGTTTTATAATGGTTATTCTCCGTTAAAAAAAAAAACTATGTAACCTACCGATCTGATTTTTGGTATGTGTGCTCAAAAGATATACGTGATTCTAACTAAGCTAGTGGTATTTTTGAAAAGAATATTTTTTTTGGAAAAAAATAATTAAAATCAAAAGGTTGATATTTACGTTCTAAAAATGCGGACAACTATGTTAAATTTATGAAATTCTTATATACAATTGCTTACCAAATATAGTCCATATATTGAAAAAGTTTTTTTAAAAAAGATCCTGTCGATATCGTATACAGTTTTTTGTTTATGATTTTTTTATGAGGCGCGTAATTATGCAGCATTAAAATAAAAATAGTCTACACGATAATTGGTACAGTGTAACAGTAAAAAGCACTATATTGTTCAATATAATTGCAAATTTGAATTACTTTATGTTAGTAATACAACAAAACGAATGAAATTAGTAGTCGGGCGTTGCCGATTGCGGCCACTCATTTAAAAAAATAATAATCGATACAAAGTGAATTGTGTGTTCGAGCAAAATGTTAATCAAATAGGTATTCGCAATTGGCCATGCCCGAGTACAACTTCTACTCGTGTTTATACTAACAAATAAAACATTAGTGAGAAATATTATTTTAGGTATTTAGCATATTAGAAAGCAGAAAAGGGAGATATTTTAAATAAAATATTAATGTTGTATATTATGTAATTTTTGTGTATAACTATTCTTACATTTTAGTCAGAATCACTATCATTATAAAATGATGCATATTGCTTTTTTACTTAAAACAATTTTCTGGAAAAGCAGCACACGAGCACGCAATTGAATACCACTCACAAGAACATTTTGTGTCGCATTTTATTTTACAGTTGCACTTTTTAATTTAAGTTCAGATAAACTTTTTTTTGTCGACATTATCGGTACCAGCTCCTGATTTCCAATTCTGCATTAAAAATTTTGTGCAAGAGGTAATTTGAATGACGGTTCACAACACTGTAGGGAGCGTAAATAACTTTTATTAAATTTTTTTACCTTTTAATAATTTTCAAACGTATACATATAATACATTTGTAAAGTTGACGTGTATGTATATTGAAAATATTTGCAAAAAACGGATGTGGGAGATGTAAGATGAGTAATGGAATACATTAAGACAGATTTTGGAATTTTTCTCTGTTTGTCTGCTTGTCTGTTTGAACGCGCATCACGCAGAAACTACTGAACCAATGAGGCTCATCTAAGCTTGGAGTAACATTTAGTTCTTATTTTATCGAAATCGGCCTAGACTAAGCCAAGTTTTATGAAAATCGGTCTAGTAGAACAGGAGATATAGCTTGATCTTTACAATAAGCGTATTTGCACGGCATAAACTTTTAAGATTAAACTTCTGTAATACTCCAGAAAATTCGAGAGTACTCTGGAATATTCCAGAAAATTTGTGAGTTTTTTTAAATATTCCAGAATGGTGATTCTATTTCAAACGTCGTTTATAAAGAAGCTTTTTAGTCAATTTCAAAATTCCACGCGAACGTAACGGAGGCCTTACCTAGTTTTTATAATGTAAAATGTTAAGACAAATAACTTCACACTATATACATAAGTACATACGCCTAGTAAACATAAACGTACCAGCTAATTCCACTATAAACTGTTTTCATGCGCTTTATGAATTTTGGGAGAGCTGTCGCCTTTATTACATGCGCCGCATCATGCACCCATTTTAAAAATTCTAATACTATATGCAATATCAACTTAGTTCTTGTCTTAAAAACTTTTTCAATATATTGGGTATGTTTGTTAGCATAGTTTATACACAAAAAATTTAAAATTGAAGTACTTGCTCGTATGTCGAAATTCTTACTACAATATTTTATAGTTACAGATTTCATATTTTTTTCCCAAAAAACTAAACAAATTTAAACAATGCCATCGAGCCTCATCCAAGCGCTTATGTCTTTAGTGTATACTATAAAAAAATTAGATAGATAGCACTCATAGTTTCTTTTACAGGACGTGTTATGTATTAAAAAACATTTTTTTAGGAATTATCATTTCGTCTCTTTTCTTATCATTTAAGAAGTTATGCAAGAGCTGATAAGAATCCGACAAGTCATTTCTGGTGTCCTATATAACCCTTTTTGCAAATCTGAAGTTGAAAAATGTACGTCATGTCGGAACAGGTTACTTGGAATTTAGAGCGATTTCGACCTGTTGGACCCCAGACTATAATATTGAAGTGCTTTGTACTAATGGCTTTCATGTATTTCTATCATCTTTTGCAGGTAATTGAACTTTAAAATGGATTATTTCTTTCATTTTTTGAACTTTAAAATGGGAATCAAAAGAGAAATTTGGCTGCTAGAAAAGGTGCCTAGTGGTGAGTTTTTAGAAGTTCGGCTCCCTTCAAAGAAAAAAGTACTTTTAGTTTTTATTTACACAAGGAAAGTCCCACACCTCCTCCACCTCCACACTTTCTGTAGTTTAGTACTGGTAGATTTAGCAGCATCCGAAAGTGTTTCTTTCATTTCCTTGTGATGGTAAATAAAAACTAAAACTGCTTGTTCCTTTGAAGGGAGCCGAGCTCCTAAAAACTCACCGCTAGACACCTTTTCTAGCAGCCAAATTCCCCTTTTGGTTCCCATTTTAAAGTTCAATTACCTGCAAAAGATGAAAGAAATACATGAGAAGCTCATTAGTATAAAGCACTTCGATATTAGAAATTTCACTAGTTTCAGATAAAAGTGATCAATATTAAAATTAAATTAAATATTATCCAATCTTCTTGAAATTTGGCATATATATCTTTTACATCATTGAGAGTCAAAGTCAATTTTTGCAGTCTGCAAAAATTTTACATTTTATTTTTGAGTTACAAAATGAAACATCCTACTGTATATTGAAACTCTCTTACATCGACGGAGGCGGAAAGGTGTCAGATAGCAGATTTTAGGTTTACTTGTGTTTCTCTCTGCGAGTTTAATTTTTGGAACATAATTTTATTATCTGTTGGGTTCTGTTCTGATACCCTGCCAGCTAATTAATTTATTAAATTATACGCTGTTGTTCTCTCGCAGAGTCTTTCAATGACTGGTTGCTGCATACCACGCTAATTGCTTTTGAAATTAGATAAGAAATTTCCGTGTTTCATAATGTTACTTATAAATATTTACGATAGTCTTGTAAAGTATAGTCGAGGATAAAATATAAAAATTATATAAATAAATATTATCCTTTTCAATTACATATTTTAACGTTTTGTAACCTGACGAGATCTTGCAACTAAGTGAATCAATGAAAAATTCATATTCTCAGTCCATATAAGCAATGAAATGTAATTAGTTTAATGGTTAAGTAAGAAAATTAATATTTTACTGTTGATATTACGGAAAAATGAACTCAAGGCCCTCACGTTAGAATCGACGCCATGTTGCGCTAATTGGAAGGTCAAGCCTTTTAAAGAAACTTGCCTGAATGCCGGTTGATAGATGTAGAAAAAGAAATTCAGAGGAATAAGCGACCGCACTGAGATTGTCATTATGCATGTCTAGAAAGCATAAGGTTTATGGCATACAAAGCGGAACATATGTCCTTATTTTTACTTCCACATCCACGCAGCGGAGTGGAAGTACAGTAACGGTAAAAGAAATTAGAATTTTCTTTTCGAACAGGTTTAGAATGTCACGAAACGTCGAGATTTTAAGTTTGAGCAAAAAAAAATTTCTGTTTGTCTCTCGGTCTGTAACTTATTTTGAGCACGATTACTCTGGAACTGTTTATGACAGACTTGAAATTTGATAAACGAGATGTGGAACTTGATTATATTTTGGCTTTTTGCTCCCTTTATTTAATAATAGGTGCTAAGGGGGTGGGGGGGGGGGGGGGGTGATAGTGTCAGTAGCTTATTAAAAAAAAACGAGACCTTGGCTCCTTATGTATATTCAATAAATCCAATTTTATGAGCTCTTACTTGCTTGCTTTACATATTTACTTCTATTTACCCCCAACCCTTCAACGGAATAAGATCTAAATATAATCCAGTTCTAATATGTTGCTTATTTGAAGACGTTTTTTTATATTATAAACGATTCCAGAGTAATCGTTCACACAAAAAAAGTTACAGACAGCCAGACTGACAGACAAACCAGACGGCGGACAGAAATTTGCTTGCTCAAACTTAAAATCTCGACGTTTTATGACATTCTAAGCTTATTTGAAGAAAATTTTTTTTACTATTACTATACTTCCACTCCACTACGTGAATGTGTAAGTAATTGAATTCAAAGAGCATGCGAACTAGTATGTGTTGTTGGAGATAGCTCCCTATCTTCGAAGGGTTTTGATGGGATACTTCGAGGAGAGAGAAATAGAAATATAAGCCGGGTACGAAACAACAAGTAGGGAGGTAACCAGTGGTGTTCCACAGGGCTCAGTTCTGGGGCCAGCCCTGTGAAACATCATGTTTGATACGATATTCGCCATGCGGCTGCCGGAGGGAGTAAAGATGTTGGGGTACGCAGACGACCTGGCTGTGGTAATAAGGTCCCGAATGCCATGGAAGATAATCAATAATGCCAACGAAACCATAAGAGAAGTGGGGAGGTGGCTGAGAAGTAAGACACTGGGTCTGGCACCAGAAAAGACAGAGATGGTAGTAATTACCTGAAAGAGGAAGTTCCCCAGGATGGAGGTAAGGATGGAAGAGGTGACTATCACGCTCCAAAAAGTGATAAAATATCTAGGTGTCTGGATAGACAGAGGACTAACGTTTAAAGAGCACATCAAACGAACAGTCGAGAAGGCGGGACGACTGACTGCAGGCGGATGGCGAATGTGGGGGCCTGCGGGCCAGTAAGAGAAATGTCTTCTGTAGAGCTGCACATTCAATAATGTTATATGCGGCGCCAGTTTGGGGGGGACCATGACGGTGGCGAGAACACAAACTATAATGGCCAAGGTACAAAGATACATGGCAATAATGATTTGCCTACAGAACTGCATCGTACGCAGTAAGCGTACTCACAATCCTAATTAAAGAAAGCACCAACAAGGAAGATGCAAGGGAAGGGTTCAAAGAAAACTGGCAAAATGAGTGGGAGGCAGCTAGCAAGGGGTGATGGACCAGAAGGCTCATACCCCAGATCAAACCATGGGCTGAGCGACAGCATGGAAAAGTGGAATATCACCTGACACAGGCACTGTTAGGACATGGTAGCTTCCGAACATATGTGCGCAGAATAGATCGCGTAGACGATGATGAGTGTATCTATTATGGCGAATGTGACACACCGGAGCAGACTATCTTCTACTGCCCGAAATGGACAACGGAAAGACGGAGATGCCATGAAGACATGAAGACAGAGAGGACGTGCGAGTGGAGAACATGATCAATAATATTCTGGAGTCAGAGACGAAATGGGATTGCATAAACGGGATGATCACCGACATCATGAGAGTAAACGAAGAAGAGGAAAGGGAATATCAAAGAGAATGAACTGAAGACCCACTCCCCCCTCTCTGAAGTAATACGCGAGCGGTTCCAGAGAGGGGTGAGGTGAAAAACGGAGGGGTTTTAGCCAGGTAGGAGTCCGGCACTCCCGGTAGCATAAGACCTAAGCTCCGGGGTCCATGTAGGATTTCCCCTCCACCGAAAAAAAGTATGTGTTGTTGTGCCTAAAGGCAGACACTGTTGGCGGAGACTGTGGATGGGGAATAATTTTTATTGGAAGTATTTCTTGGTACGGTTGATCATGATCATTCATAAGCTAAAAAAGGCGTTTTTGGCTACCGGTCAAAGATTTTCTCCAAAGAATTGGAGAATTGGATTGGATTGGAGGTTTGGCTTTTAGAGCAATTAAAATTACACTTTTTTTAACATTATAGCACAAGACGTTGTTGCAATTATTTTCTTGTCAGGCCAAATACTGTAATTGTCTATTAGCTTCATTCCATTATAGGTTGTTTTGTTATTTTTATAAAAATTGGCCATATTTAAATTATAAATTCTTGTCTTGAGGATTTTAGAGGAATTTCACATAAATATTTGATGTATGCAGTTACGGGGAACGATTTATTAATCACCACTTGATTAGTAACAATGAATTTACCTTCTGGCATCTTAACCATTCGCCTAGAAAAGCAGTTCAACCGAGGCATATAATCATGAAATTATTCAGTAGATGTTGCATAGTTTGATTTTGCCCTAGTTATCCTTTTAGTAAATTTAATTACTTGAGTGCATTCTGTAGTACCCTAGAGAAACTCGTGTAATCATTTATCTAAGCTATCATGCAAAGAAATGTTGCGTTTGATTTTCCACTAAGCTTCTCTTGTAACATGTGTTAAAGTTAATTCATGAAAACGTATGAAAATATTCTTTAAGGATAATTTCCTTTGCTATTTTTACTATGTATTGCTGAACGCGTCTAATAGGAACCAATATTATATGTCTTTCGATCCAATGAAGGAGAAACCAAGCTATTAAAAGTTTTGTGAACTTTTTATGGACGAATAATCCAGATTGTCTTTTTTTCACATTCTCCTTGGAAAATAAAATGAAATTCTTTAAGGAGATTTATTACATTATAAATTGCTTTTCAATAAAACTACTATGATACGCTTTTTAAGACTATGGCAGAGATTTTGAATCTGTTTACTGAATCAAATTCAACTAAATGAGGAGGCAGTGCATATAATTTCAGAATAATTATTAGAATATCGTAAATACGGCGTAGTTTGTACAACTTTTTAGATATATTAGAGCTCGTTGCAATTTCCTCAAGGACACACATAAGGACTAAATCATAAGTGGCACGTTTACAGTAAATTACTTCCACATTCGCGTAGGGTTGAAGTTTAATGGTAAAAAAAATGAATTATATATTTCCTTTGTGTGCCTAATTTTCTTTGTCCTTTGTTTACATGATTACCAATATCATTTAATAATGCTGTATGTTGTTTACGAAAACCAAGAAATAACGAATAATCGAAGTTTTTACGAGTAAAGTTTTATATTGATATTCTGAAAGATTTGGTGAGCAACTGCTGAAAGCATTTACGTAATTTTATGACCGTAGGTCGAGAATTATATCAACGCACAAATGAGGTTGTCTTTAAGCTAATATTAGTAATAACTGACATAAAAATGCATCTGATAATTAATTTCATGCACCAATTGCGTATTTCTTAAATTAACAAAACAAACTTCTAGCCTCACAATAATATCAAAATTAATTCTTGGTACTGCAAAAATGAAAAAAGATAAAATTATATAAGCAGATGCAAAAAGTATGCAAACTAACAAGAATTTATTAATTAATTATAAATTTAATATCATCAATTACAGGTGATATATCAGAGCTCGACGGTCAAACTATCTTTGAATTTCCATGGCCAATACTGTGTTTTATTTGTGCTCAAGATGCTTCGGCAACATTTTCAGCAAAAGAAACGAGAAAAGCTGCAAATAAACGAGAGGGTGTAAGTGTTGTCCAGTAACACTGAGTGAAACTTTACAAAAAGCTGCGTATCAACGTAGCTTGCAAACCTATCACCAGGTTCAAAAATGATATGGTAACGTCAAAAATCCATTGGAATGGGGTAGGAAAACCTGCCTTCAGGGTTTGACACCTTAACAACATCAAATGATTCTGCTCCATAGGAGCTTCAACGTCAGATTTCCTGCAAATGTGAAAAAGACTGTTAGGAAGCTTGCAGTTGAAAACTGGACTTTACTTATCTATAAGCTGTGGAAGTTGCTGAGAATTGTGTACTAATATTAATGCTGAAGAAGAAAACTCGCTTGACTATAACGAGCTAATTGAAATTGAACTTCAACATTTCAATAATGATCATGATGGTGATAAATATGATAATAGTAATGTAATTGTAAATACTGAGGGACCAGAAGCTGAAGATAACACATAAAATATAAATATACAACCGACAATTTCAAATGGGTCATGTATAGAATATCGTATAACGCGGAAGAGAAGACGACCTGATTAAATAAAAGTAATATAAATAATCCTATCCACTTATAAAAAAATCAATTCTGAGGTACCATATTGATTATTCAATACAGCACGTCATAGTCAGGTGTATTAGATTAAAAAAAAAAGATTTTTCGGAAAGTTTTGGGACTAGCCAAAAATTAGTCTATCCCTTACAGAATTTCCTTATGAGTCCGAAAAAAATAGCGTTGACCACTCAAAACGGCGGCTTTAATTGTTATTTAACTTTTTGTAAACAAAATGAATTTTGCAACTTAGTTTTTTGCTTATATCTTCGCTTCTAAAGGTCGTAGAAAAACGTTCGACCCGTCAATTTCTTCGTCATTAGCTCCCCTATAAGATAGGTATACGCAAACAACGAATCTTTGTTTGTTAATAACATTTGATAGCAAAAAAAAATTGAATTTTTAGATCCTCGAACTTTGGAGTACTGCAGAAACAAATATAAAATATGTATGTTAACGATATTATGAGAAATGGTATATATTTTTACCTTTAATAAAATGTACTTTGTCCCGTTGCAAAATATTATTCATTTTTTTTTGCAATTAATTTTTAAAAAAATTCAAACTGTTATATTAAAAGAAATAAATTATTACTTTACGGTTTTGTTTCGGTAAATACATTGTATTTGACGTACGTTTACATAATAAAAAGGAATATTGCAAAAAATTTTAATTTGCGACTCTTTTACGCAAAAAATCAATTTTGCAACTTAAATAAATGTAAATATCTCAGTGGATTTTGCATAAAATTTATTGCAACCAACGGCATTTCGATTGTCATAAAAAAATACGAATTAAAAAAAAAATGTACTCCGAAGCTTTGGAGTCGAGATATGAAGAATTCACGTTTTTTGCGATTACGACGAAATTTGAAAATATTTTTACTTGAAAATTTAACTGAATATTTTGTGTGTCTTACCCCTTATAAAAAGTGCTATGTCTATGTAAATAAATGAGTTATGGAAAAAAAATCTAGAAAATTGCATCTTTTGCGCTCGCGCTGACGCTAGACGCCAGATTCCCCTCCCCCTTCACTGCGAGCGGTGTACTTCGACAGTTTCACTGCGGCGGCAGCTTCATTTCTCTTTTTCTCGGCTTCAGGAGTGGCTAGATGGACTTTTTTTTTTAATTCAACTTAGGGCCCTGATAGACGGGCATCAAACACGCCGCGTGTGAAACGCGACGGGTTGCACGCTTCAGATTTTACTTCTACACGAGCATGTTTACTGGACGGCCAGAACGAATACAGTATAGTTCAAAAATGAATGTTACACAGATAGGTTGTGTTTCAGCTTTGTGCGTTCATCTTTTGAAAAAGAAAAGACGACGTTATATTTTAATAGTGACTGTACTGAGTACTATACGTCCACGTGCTCGTGTGGTCAACTCAATTGTGATACACGTGTTGCATTCGAACGGTTTACCCGTCAGCGGAGAAAATGCTGCGTGCCAGCGTTTAAAATGCTCCAAGCGACGTTCCATCCGTCCCCGCCAGCGTATATGGACATCTTCAACGTTCGTCAAGCCTTGAGCATTTGAAATACATTGTTTACATTTCAGCGTGCAACCCGTCGCGTTTCACACGCGGCGTGTTTGATGCCCGTCTATCAGGGCCCTTATTCTTTTTTCAGCTTTCCGATTATTCGATTATTTTTCAATCATTCAATTACGTTGCTTGTAACAGGTAACTCGCTTGCGTTCGGTGACATACTTCATAAAATAAATACTTAAGGATTACATACCATTTATTTGATAATACATTGATGAATGAACAGTTTTTACTCTTATTGGGGACAAAAAAGGTATACATTTTGTATTTCAAAATTAATTTATTGAATATTCAAAATAAAGTTTATTTTTCTGTCCTCATTTTTTTTTGTAGGTTGATTTCCTGTGTTGGACTCGCTGTCCGTTTCGTCTCGCACTTCTGCGTACAGACAAACATTGTCATCATCGTCATTATTTAGATCAATATTTCTAATAACTTCCTCATTTTCTTGCATTTCATCTATTAAATTTATACTAATGGGTATATCCAGATCATCATCATCTTCAGCTGTTTTGTCGATCTCTCAAACGTCCGTCTAGCCATTCCTCAAGCCGAGAAAAAGAGAAACAAAGCCGCCGTGGTGAAACCGTCCAAGTATGCCGCTTGTAGTGAAGGGGGAGGGGGATCTGGCGTATAGCGTCACCGCGAGCGCAATTTTTTCGTTTTTTTTTCCATGGCCCATTTATATATATAGACATGGCACTTTTTGTAAGTGATAACACGTACTCTGAGAAATATTCAGTTAAATTTTCAAGTAAAAATATTTTCAAATTTCCCAGTATTCGCAAATAATGAGAATTCTTCATACCTCGGCTCCAAAGCAACGGAGCAGAAATTCGTTTTTCTTTAAATTCGTGTTTTTTAGTACAATTGAAAGGCCTTTGGTTGCAATAAATTTTATGCAAAATCCACTGAGATATTTACATTTGTATAAGTTGTAAAATTGATTTTTTGCGTAAAAAAGTCGCGAATTAAATTTTTTTTGCAATATTATTTTTGATTTTGTAAATGTACGTCAAATACAATGTATTTACCGAAACAGAACTGTAAAATATTAATTTGATCTTTAATATAACAGTTTGAATTTTTTTTTATAAATTAATTGCAAAAAAATAATTAATATTTTGCATCGGGACAAAGTGCATTTTATTAAGGGTAAAAATATGTACTATTCCTCGCCTCATAATATCGTTAACTTACAGATTTTATATTTGTTTCTACAGTACTTCAAAATTCGAGGATCGAGAAATTCAATTTTTTCAGGTTTTTGCCATAAAATGTTATTAACAATCAAAGATTCTTTCTTGCGTATACCTACCTTATAATGGAGCTCATGACAAAGAAATTGACGGTTAGAAGCGAAGATATAAGCAAAAAACTAAGTTGTAAAATTCATTTTATTTACAAAAAGTTAAATAACAATTAAAGCCGCCGTTTTGAGTGGTCAACACTATTTTTTTCGGATTCCTGAGGAAATTCTGTAGCGGTAGACTAATTTTTGACTAGTCCCAAAACTTTCCGAAAAATCGATATTTTTGAAGCTACATTCATCGGATTATTAAATAAACATTAATTTTTATTTTCATAGTCTGTTTTGTAGAGAATTTAATAAGCTTTAATTTTGTACTTGACCATTTTTGTCGTACATTTAACGGGAAAGTCCGAAATGACGAAAAGTCATATTTTCGCGATTTTCCCTCCTGAAGGTCTCGCTCGAGTAGAATAAAATAAGAATTTCTTAATGGCAACCCAATTAGCCAGTTTATGGTAAGAAGAAATCTAGTTTGAATTAATTCCGAATTTATGAAATATTTGTGGCTTGGGGACTGGCTTATAAGAGCTTTAAAATGATCGGTTATACTTTACGCAGCGACTGAATTACTATTGTTACTATGAAGAATATGTCACAGTTGAAAAAATTTGAGCGGAACGCGATTTTTTCTGCGAAACAGATACGATTTGTTACTAGACAGGAAGCTGGACTAACAGAACATGAAAATTTTAAAACTAGAATAGTATTTGGCGAGCTTATTTTCATTGAACACGAAATATTTAAAAGGCAAAAATATATCAAATTAAATAATTTTTAATTCGTTTGTCTGGTCACACATTGCTCGAGTTTGAATTACGGAAAATAAACAATATTTTTATGATTGCTAATAAAACCTACGTGCATTTAATCCAATGCTAATTAAAATATGACGTGGTTTACGCCAAATAAAGCTCCAAATTCAATTCATTTTAAACTCGAATTTTAAAATATTGCAGAACGTGCTGATAATTTTAAAAAGAAATGAATGGAAGTTGTGCAATCGAACGTTGCTAATTTTGAAAACCTATTAGACTTCAATACAGCACAATTTTCATAAATCAAGTGTTTCAGTGATTGCGTACCCGCATATATGTCTATTTTTAAACTGGTCGAAGATTATAAAACAATATGTTCGAGACGTTTGACGCCCTTTCATGCATTGCCCGAAGATGGCGAGAATAAATTTTTGGAACGTTTGGTGACCTATATTTATATTTTGATCTTCAATCTTTATATGAACGATATGTTAACAGTGTAGAGGTTCCAAAAGATTGGTGAATGGCATATATAACACCTATATATAAAAAAGGAGAAAGAAATGACAGAATTTCTTGGGAATCGCAGTTATTTCCATGATAGGCCGAGTCGGGATGTTCAGCAATTGACAATTTATTCACCCACAAGAGCTCTGGAGAAACGTATGCAAGGTAGACAGACACATATTAGTCCAGTCAACGGGGAGTTTTACCTCTAATTTGAGTGCCAACGAATGGATTTTGATGAAACCTTGTGCAATGTGTTTGTAATGACGTTAATAAAAATGTTGAAACAGGCTAGAGTAGGAAATGATACATTCACCTGAATTTTTTCAGATTTTTTGTTCAACTTTTATATTTGCCCTCCTCCACTTTTAGGAATTTTCGAGTGGCCATATCTCGAAAAATATGCATTTTTCGAAAAAATTCACAAGCGTAAAAACGTCTTATTTTGGGCCAAAAAAAGTAAATATACTTTTTCATTTTTGAACGAATTATACAATTTACGGAACCCGTGATAAAAGGGGTATTTTCTACCCCTTCCGATCATTTCCTACTCTAATCTTTTTTCAACTTTTTTATTAACGTCATTACAAACACATTGCACAAGGTTTCATCAAAATCCATTCATTAGAACTCAAATTAGAGATTTTGGGCAATTTAGCGCTCCGTTGACTGGACTATATAGCCCTAATCGACCTAGAAAAGGCAAACCTATACTACAAAAATAAAAAAAAAATAGCGGAACTGGAGATCAGACCTACTCTGCTGCAGGCCATCAAGAACTGCCACAGAGACAGTTCAATTAGAGTAAAGTTAGGAAGAGTCCCTGACAGATGGTTTCCAGACACAAGGTGGACACGAAAATAAAAACTAAGAGTGGAAGATGACACGTTTTGTAGTCTGTATTTTGCTGACGATCAGGTTGTGGTAGCGGTGGATGAAGATGATTTGGGATATATGGTTAAAAAACTAAAAGAAGAATATGAGAAAGCCGGATTAACATGAGTAACTGCGACTACTTAGCAATAGATACAGACAACCATAACGATCTAAACTTAGAAAGTGAATTCATAAGTGGAGTGGAAAAAGCCAAACAACTAGGGGTCATATTTAACAAAGAAGACAATAGCAGAGATGCATAATAGAAAGAAATAATAAAGGTAGAAAAGTCATAGATGCACTAAATCCAATCCTTTGGAAAAAAGATATCAGAAGAAGAACAAAAAGAATGATTGTATGAAAGGATTGATCAAAAAGTGATAACGTATGGAGCGGAAGTATGGAATGTAACTAAATTAATGAAAAACAAATTACTAGCAACAGAAATTGATTTCCTAAGATGAAGTGGTGGATTGTCAAAAAGAGATATAGTGAGAAATGAGGAGATGCAAAACAGAATGGGCAGGGAAAAGTATATTTCGGAAGAAGTTGAAAAAAAAAACAGCTGACCTGGTTTGAACACACAAAAGAAAGTGGACGAAAACAGATGGTCCAGAAAAATATTGGAATGGCTACCACCAGAGAGGAGGGCGAGAGGTAGGCCTAGAAGGAGCTAGAGACACGGAGTTGATGAGGTGAAGGAACCAGGGAACTTAGCCGAGGAAAACGAAACAAAAGAGCTATTTTCTGCGACATTGCCATCTGCCACAGCTCAGACTCGAACTCAGGAGAGATAACAGCGACTAGCCGCGTTGTCTCACTCAACTTAGGCCCAGCCCACTACTACTATCTCGGTAACACTTTAAAAACGTCCATACGCTAGCCAGGATTCGAACCTGGGACTCCACTGAGCCACTCAGTCGGTTATTTTTACATAAAATAGTATTTTGCTGATCTCTCCGACGTCTCCTCTACACTATACGCTCTATGTGTATTTTATTTAAATAATCTTATCAATAACAGTTTATTCTCAAACTTATGAATAATTCTATAAATTTGAATTGCAACCTAGGAATATCCTGTACATTGTACATTTAAAAAAACTGCAAAATTATTAAAAATATATAAACTTAAAACATGAAATTTCATGACTCCTGCGATCACCCTGTATGATAAAAATAACTCAATATCACAGGGAGGATATACTATGACACTTTATAATATATACTCATTATACCAAATATGGAAAAATATATAGGGAGTTTAATTTAAAAATTAAAAGTAGGCGATCACCCTGTATGATAAAAAATAGCTGAATTTCAAAGGGAGGGTATACTATGAAACTTTACATATACTCATAAAAAATACGGAAAAATATAGGGTATTCCATTTAAAAATTAAAAGTAGGGGTTACTTCCGGTTAAAACGGAAGTCGTAGAAACTTAACAGATGGACAAAAAAATGGTGTTTTGGTAACATGTGACACATTCTTAGTTTCATCTCCATCTATCAAAAAATTAAAAAATGACACCCGGTATATTATGCAGTTTCGATATCTTGCATATGTTCATAATTGTGTGTGCTTAATCAAAAATATTACTACCATTTTGTTCTAAAATTATAATATAACAGAGTTTAAAATATGAAAATATGCACCTGTTCTGTCCATACAGGGTGGTCACTCTAAAAACTAATTAATTAATAAACAATGGTGGAAAGTAATATTTGGAATGTAGTTGACACTATTTTCGAGGAGGAAACTTGATATATTTTTAAGAAATACCCAGTTTTCAAAATTCTTTTGTTTATAAAAATGCCTTATGGCGTTTATTCCAGCACCTCTTGTTATGCTTCTTGTGATGTTTACAGGATGCAGCAAAAAATGCCATGCAAGATTTGCAATTCTCTCCAAATTTAATTTGAATCCACTATGAGTTTTGTCAAATACTTTGTAAAATATAGAGGGAGGGGGAAGTTAAATATCACACGTTTTCCTCCACCACGAGCGCATATACAGATTAAAAAAATTATGAACTCTACTCAAACACAATGTGCCTATTCCCCCCCCCCCAAAAAAAAATTTTTGGACGGTGACAGACAGACGGACGCACGCGCAGGTGACAGTAATGCAGCATGTAGCCATAAAAAGGATATAATTACTTTGTATTTGTTTCAAGGTTTTAAGTTCTATCCAGACAATGAAAGAAATGGTCTGGAATTATACAGGGTGTCTCAAGTGTGCAGTCATTAATTTAGAGGTGATTTTATGTCCAAAAATATTTTTAAAATGTCCTATAAGTATGGGTCCAGAAAGAAAGCTAGGGCCTTCTGACCGGCATTAAAAATTTGGAGTTTACTTAATATCTCAGGAATTCCTTGAGCGACATTGACCAGTATAAAGGTCATTAATTCGTGTTATTCATCCAGAGTGAAATGGGAAGGGGGGGGGGGGGGGGTCCTTCTTCCTCCTCCAAACATTTTATATGTATTTTTTGTGTGATTGTTTTATTGGAAATTTATTCTTTTGTCAAAAATGCACAAGAAAACTGATCTTATTCTAACACCGTAGGATCACCCATTTTTGAGAAATATGATTCTAAAAGAACACATACATTCCCCAGGCTTCAAAAACATAAAATAAAGATGTCTCGCTTCCCCGTGTAATTTGGAAAAACTTCTTACATATTACTTCCACATCCAGTGGAAGTATAGTAACGACAAAAAATTTTTAAAAAATTTTTATTGTTCAAATAGGCTTAAAATGTCATGAAACGTCGAGATTTTAAGTTTGAGCGAAAAAAAAAATTTCTGTCTGTCGGTCTGTCTGTCTTTTTTGTGCGCACGTTTACTTTGGAACCGTTTAAGATATTGACTTGAAATTTGCTACACGTATGTACTTTAACGAGATCTGGAACTAGATTATATTTTCATGTTTTTCCGACGAAGTTGGGGGGTAAATTGGGGTAAATTTGGGGTAAATGGGTAAATCAAGCAGGTAAGAGTCGATAAAATTGGTATTTAGTATATACAAGAGAAGCTAGGGTCTCAAAAACATTTTTAGCATTAGCCACCCCATTACCACCTCCACCCCCTTATAAAAGGGGATGAAAAAAAAAATGTGATTTAGTGTATGTACAAGAACCAGAAACCTCAAAATATTTTTTTACTTCATCCACCCCCACTACCACCCCCCTATCACCACCCCCACCCCACTACCGATGTGGGGTATCGTTTTATGGGTTTTTGGGGTAGAGGAATTCAAATATTATATTATTAAAGTTCATAAACAATTATTTCCACAGACAAAGTTTTTTCGTTGTGAGTGGCTTGGATAGAGAATCTGGATGTGGAAGTAGTGATTCCTTGGGCAGCGGTTTTTTTATTTGTTGATATCTAATGTCATTAATGACATAAAAGTTTAGGGATGTCTCCTTTAGAAGGCCTTAGCTCCCTTAATAGGTATTTTTCGTGTTCATATTTATAATACATAGAATCACCCCTAAAAATTAATGACAGCATACTTGAAACACCATGTATGAGTCTGAAACTAACCCTGTGTAAAAAATTGTTATTTATTTTTATTCTTCAGAATACCTTATTTAGTTAGTTTTTGTAATCGATGTTTGAATGTATTTCATTATCTTTTCAGTCAAGATTATTTACAACAAAACTTGTATGAGACAATTAAAAAGAATAGTTAACGAAAACGACCTTAGGATATACGTCTTCCTGTATATGCTGCAAAAATTCTTTAATATTGAAAGGCACTATTACTTCCATGTCACCCACCACCTAACACAAGTTTGCACAGAGGACACTAACAAAAGAAAAACCACTGCAGACGACACGAAAATAAACAAAAACAACTTTTCTATTGAATCCTGCAACAAGGAAGTAGCAGGAGTGTACGGCAGGATACTCACCTAGCCGCTGCCATGTCGGACTCCGCGGCGGGACTAAGCCGGGTATTGTTGGAGTTCTGTCGGACTGGTTCTTCTACGCTAGACACCCACCTTCGACCACTACTGTCCGTGGTGGCCCTCGTCGCAGCTCCTGACGAGGTTGACTCCAGTACGCTGTCCACGCTTCTCTGAAAAAAAAGTATACTGTTTATCTCATATAAAGTATTGTTACAGGTATTGCGGCAGCGGATTTAATAAGCTGTCGACACCTTATGCGATGAAACATATACATAATTAATTTTGTAGGATGCTGAATAATAATAGTAATAATAATTATAAAATGTTTTGTAAATACATTTTGATCACATCGAAAGTAATACACATTGGTCATTCTTGAGCGTTATTTAACAGATTTAAACAAGATTTTTTAAATCCAAAACAAAATTTTTTCGACTTCATAAATGACCCCGCATATGTAATTTGGCTTTCTCTCCCAGGAGCTGATGAATGCACCGTGGTAGTTTATGACATGTCGATCAAAAGTCTCAAAAAATTTTAATGACAGGGTTTAGAGATATTGGCCAAAGAAAGTCATAATTTAACAGTTTTTTCAACTAAAAATAATTATTATCTGTAAAACGAATTCTCAAAAAACGTATTCTTCATTTTTTGTTCGGAATAATGTATTGTACTAGTTTGAAGTGATTTAACAACAAAATTGTTATTTAGAAATTCTAATTCATTTACTTTTATTTATTTTATTTTTTAATTTTTGCCGTATTAAATAATAATAATAATAAATAATTATTTTGTTGTAAAACCAATTCAAACTAGAACAACACATTATTCTAAACAAAAAATGAAGAATACAATTTTTTCATTTGAGAATCCGTTCTACAGATAAAAATAAAAATTATGTTTAGTTGAAAAAATTGTTAAATTATGACCTTCTTTGGCCAATATCTCGAAACTCTGTCATTAAAATTTTTTGTACTGTCGTGAGCAAAAAAAAAATGGAACAACTATTTTTTTCTAATGTAAATCTGCCTCTATTTGCACACTTACAATTAATTTTGACAAATAACTGACAATGTCACATGTACACAACTAAATTTTAACAAAAATACGTTATAAGACTTGTCCCATTTCTTTTTGCGCACGACAGCACCCGTGAAGATTTTTGATATATATGTCCGCCGAACGTCTATTTTATGTCTATTTAATATACTGACGTCCATGTACATAAATTGGACGTCCACCGGACGTCATTATCGGATTTACTTTGAAATTGTACAGAATGGACGTCCTCTGAATGTCCATTTTATATACAAGAAGTATGGACATTTTAAGTCCATACAGGGACAGGAGATAAACATCCATTTCGTGCCCGTTGATTTAAGTATTATATTTGTCTAATAAATGATAATATCTCCATACTGATTTCTCTTTAACACGTTTCCGAGATATGTATACAATAGTATACATACCAGCGAATACCACACTGAACGACCATCATATGTGCCGCAACATTTCCCCTCTCACAAAACTAACAAACCTAATTAACACAGTTATAGCACATGGTCTTTAAATCTGCCTGGAACACGATTCACTCGTCCACTGCGGGTTGTTCTGGGCATTGGATCAGATTGGAAGTCAGATTCCCTTTGGAAACGTAAGTTCATATCCTACCGACTGCGCCATGTTGTATCTTTTATTATAGATTAAATAAAAGATATTAATAAACTACTTAAAGTTTATTTTAAGTAACGTAGAATAAGAAACACGCACGTACAATGCTCAACTTGACTCTCAGTGTTGACTTTCAGTACTGCCAATCTCAACAGAAACGGTCTACATGCACACAAACGCGCATACAATTTTTTTTATTAATCAAAATTTGAGGAAATCGAGTTATAAAACGAATTTCTGTACAATTTCTTTTTTATGATATGAGTATTATTTATAAACTCTCGTGAAAATTCGGTAACATATTTTAGTACATTCTTTTATAAACCTAATAATAAAAAGAAATTTGAATATATGTTTCAGCAAAGTGTATGCCAGCCATTTTTTCAATATGGCGACCATAAACAGCAAAATATTTGATCAGGCGTTACTCAATACTGTGGCTAAGAAGTATCAGATAAAGCAAATAATCGAGGCCCTGAACAAATAATACAGCTTTTTTTATTTTACTGGTCTATATCACATTCCTTAATATTTACAAGAGTGATTGAATGAGAACAGGGAGATGGCAATAAAAGGATTCACTTTCTCTCAAAATTTATGTGTAGAAATCCCGTACCCTTAGAACTTGATAGAAATAGAATTACTCATTCAAGAATACAAAATTCATATCGCATGGGTAACTTGGACCAATTTATCTCGACATGCCTGTTCACCTAAGTTCAAGAATAAAGGTCCTGACCGCCATTTCCTCGTTAAGGACTCTTACAAAATAGTTGGCCCTACGAAGTAAATCATCTGATGCTTGGCTTGGACGTAAAACGTAAAAGTTTATGTATTATACTGCCCTTCTTATTAGAAGAGTCCTATCTAGCATTCTAGCATAATGCAACTAGGACATGATATACTGTTATATGCAATTAGGAAATAAAAAGGCATTTTATTCTTTCCTCTGCAACATTGGTTCTGCTGTCTAAAGTAGTTTTATGATTATGAAAATATCATTCTCGAGTTTAAGCTTATGTTAAAATTTTTTAGATATGTTCTTTCTTACATTTTAGATAGTAAAAATATAGTTCTACATAATTGTTTTATATTCATGTGGCTCTTGCTGCTGGCAACAAGCAAGACTTAGTCCAACCCAGCGTGGACGTAACAGGAACAGCTGTATGTCTGGGAGGGGCAGCAATGTCTACCGCACGCTGGTAAATCAATCAATCAATCAGTATCTGACCATTAGTTCGGTAATATAACAATTTATACCGGACAAAATTTATAAAGATTTGAAAGTTGGTAGAAATGTTAAGGATAGCATAAGAATTAATAAACCGAAAAGTTCCCACTCCTAAATAGTGTGCTTCATCCCCTAGGACGTCGTTTCCATCCCTATTTTGAGGTTTTCTAGATTATCTCGGGAACGGTGCACTTTTTGATAAAAATACCTATATACAAAATTATTCCTTATAAAATTTTCTATCAAAAACGTCTCTACAATTTTTTCCCTAAAATTAATAGTACCGTGGGAAATAAGGCACACACATAAGGGTTAGTTCCAGTTAACACAATAAATTGTGATCTTTACTATAATCTAATTTAAAGTCAATGCTTAACGCTAAAGCAGTAGCTACTAAACTCCACTTAAAATTATAATAAATGTAGTGCTTCCCCCCCTAAAAAATATGGCAAATTTTTAAAGAAGCGAGAATATTGTATATTGTACTTGTTGCCACGCTACCCCCAGAGGTAAAGTAATTTGCGCGTTTTTTTACGTGGTGTATACCTAATCCACTAATTATCAGAAGGTTACCTGCGTTAATTAATCTTCGTCGTCTTCCATAGATTTGACATTCATGCGTGTTTGTCCATGGCAATGGTAACACATTGTGGAGCAATCTAAGCCTGTTCTTCCGCAACTGCACCTGTTTTCGCACTCTAATTTGCATGAACAAGAAATTAGTGTTAAAACAGATTCGGGAGCTGGTTCTTTTGTTGTCATAGTAGGTGTTAATATACCGCCGACTTTTTTCCATTCCCAATCAGTTGGTAAAAAAATTGGTAAACAACGCGATGTGAGTGTTGCCGAGCAGCAGCAGAAGTTGGTGGTAGTTTTGAAAACATTACAGTATTGTTCGCTTTACCAACATGTTTGTTAAAACTCATAAATCTGTATACATCTAGATTTTTTTCCTGCGGAGGTAGAGTTGTATAAAGCTAGAACAAATGCTCTCCTGCGTCTACAATATCTCCATGCACTAGCCTTTTCATTATTAAAAGTTTGGACGATGTCTTGTAAGTCATCTCTTTTATTAAGCACATTGATTGCATTAACCTGCTGACGTTGTGTCGGAACTGCTAATGGCGTGTGCAAATAATATTGGTTCTTTACAGTTTCTTTAAAAAGTTGGGGATTGTAAATCTCGGTAGCTGTAAATCCTTTTGCTGTTATTACCTTGTTTTTCTTTTAAAAATTTAATATCTTTGTCGGAGGGAGAAAGAGCAATAAGGACTAGCAGGTCAATATCTTGCCCTACGACAACAGCTGTGGCGCACTTATAACATTTTTCGTTAGCAGTTTGTACTATTAATAAAAACTGCATGTATGTCCGATTTGGTGAAATACCAAATTATACCCGCATAAAAATTTTACCCGCAAGTGGGTTTAAAATATCCGCTTTTTGGGTAAAATCCCGCACTTTGGCAGCCCTGAACAGCAACAACGTTTACAGCAAGCTCTATAATAATGCAGTATCGCAGTGACCTTGGATCGTCTGAGACGGGGTAGTGGGAGAAAGTGAAAGTTACATCGCCCAAGGAACAATTTAAAAGTCATTTGGACTTGAGGAGGTTTTAAGAAAGGTTTGTCAGGGTTAGGAAATAGTCATGTGCTTTATTGATGTTGTAGTTAAGGCCTTTTAGGCCTCAAGTATACTTGCTCTTAATAGTAAGTTTTAAAGCATTCTGTAAGACCTAATTATAAAGCTAATTTGCTTCTAGGATAATATGTATTTGTAATGGATTTATCATAACCTACATAAAACTCTCCATAAAGCTAATTAGTTTTAAGAACGTCTTAAATTCCATTTAGATTTAAAGAGGCTTTAAATTATTCTTTATGGTTTTAACATATTTGCAATAAATGCATTTTAAATCCTTTTTAAAACTAGACATTTTCAATGCCTATTAGTACTTATTAAAGGCCATTACAAAACTAGACTCTTAAAACATTATTGATAAATGTTGTGATGAAACCGTTATGAAGAAGAAAAGGCCTTTATAAATCCAAAAGGCAAATTTTAATTCCATAAAACACTTTCCAAAACCTCAATAAAACATTTATTATAAATATAATAAACAATATGTCTGCCTGAAGTGTCGTTGATGCATGTGTGTGTGTGTGTGTTAATTAAAAGCATTTCACGACTTCCTGATGTGTAAATAAGTCTTTTTTGTAAAGGTGGAAGAAAATAAAAAAGAGTGGCCATTTTAAAAGGACTATTAAAACACACACACATATCAAGTCCATGTGATCTTCGCCAAGTGCATTTGCATTTTTGTAAGGAAGGGATTATTTGTGATAGTATACAAAAAGACTAAAAGGGCTTCATTTAGAGTAAATGTTCTAGGTCATTACCATTATTAGAATATATAATTTAATGAGAGGATCAGTGTTGCCAGATCAAAATTTTAAAAGTTATCAGACGACGCTTTAAAAAGTTACTAAATCTTACTAAAATTTCACTAGATTTGAAATTAAAGCTCTCATCTTTAATTTTCAAAAGTTGCAGTGTCTGTAGGACACGTAATTTTCTTGAGCTCTCTGAGCACAGCATAGCTTTAAGCGTCCTCTATCTGATTATTTCGTTGCCAGACTTCGTACTCTGTATTGTATTAAATGGTTTGTAACTAGAAAGTACTGTTTGTCTACGAGATGCTAGAGGGCAACGAGCCCAGGCTATTCGATTGTAGCGATTCACGGTCAATAAACTATACGGTTACCTCAATTAGCAGCTTTTAGACGAGAGAGACACGCGGATCGGGGAATCGAATGAAAGATATTCTGTTAGGGTCTACAGCTTACGTCAGCTGTAGACACTACAGGCATCTTTGTCTGTGTCTTTTGCACGGAAATCAGATATGTCTGTCTCTTTCATTCGATTCCCCGCTCCGCGCGTTTATCTCCGTCTAAGAGCTGCTGATCGAGGTAACCATAGAGTTTACTGACCGTGGTAGCGATTAACGTGAACAGTTCTGTATTAAATGGATCGCAACTCGAATTTAATGTTTGTCTACCTACCAGTAGAGGGCAATAAATTGGATGATTCAAAAATCATTAAAAATGGGCATTTTCATAAAAGTTTACACTAAATCACTAGATTTTAAAAAAATCCCCAGATCTAGTGAAATTTCACTAGACCTGGCAACACTGGAGAGGACTGTAAAATGACAATTAGGTTCTTAGTTGGCCGGCCATGTTTTTCTTGTTATATAAAAATATTCAAGGTCAATCTCACAATTATAATTATCACTGTTTCGTTAGCAAATTAAGGTAGAATTACAAGAAACGACTGAAAATTACCGTGGGAACCGAGAAGCAGCCCACTTTTTTAAATTTGCTGATTACGTGTGTCTATGCAAATTTTGTATGGATATTAAAATCATTATTATTTCTGAGGGGCTCTTGTTTTTTAGGCCTTTCTTATGTAGTTTTTATTTTTTTCATACCTGATGGCTTTTTATTACCTTTTAAATCGGCCTTAGAGAGGTTATAGTGCTCTACGCTTTATACATTTCAAATTCCATTTTATCTTCAATAAGTCTGATGGTGTGTTTGCTTAAATCAGTTTAGAAAAAATAAATGCAATAATAAAATTATTTGGATTCCTTCGTGGACATTCTTATAGCTTCTCAGTTCTAATATGGTTTTAAAAACCAGTTTTAAGGTAGCCTTCTAGGTGGTTTCTAGAAATGCAGGAAGCTAATAGAAAAGCTTCTGACAGCTTTAAAATAGGTTTTAAGAAAGGTTTTAAAACGGCCCGAACAAGGTTTTCAAGAGCAGCACTATGCCTCACTAAGGAGTTTTATGATGGAATTTAAAAAGGCCTTAACAACTTTCATAAGGATGGGCCCTTTTAGTCTACAAGTCGCTTTATGGTGGTATTAAGGATATTGTTACAGCAAAATAGATTTTTCAAGGCATTTTATAAATAGTTTTATAGCACCCTTGTATACATTTAAGAAACTAAAATTGTTCCTTGGGCGTGGACTGTGGAGTGGTATATAGATTTATACTTTTTTCGCGTAAAGACAGCTTTGGAAATAGCCATACGGATATTCAGCGAATTATATGCTGATTACATTTGTGCCTCACTTACCAAAATGTTATCAATTTTAGGAAGAAAGTTGTAGAGACGTTTTTGGTAGAGAATTTTATAAGGAATAATTTTGTATATAGGTATTTTTATCAAAAACTGCACCGTTTCCGAGATAATCTAGAAAACCTCAAAGTGGGGGTGGAAACGACGTCCTAGGGGATGAAGCACACTATATTTAGAGGTGGGAACTTTTCGGTTTAGTAATTCTTATGCTATCTTTAACATTTCTACCAATTTTCAAAACTTTATGAATTTTGGCCGATATATTAAATCAATATTAACTGTTATATCACTGAACTACATCTAAATCATGGATTTTAAATGTCCACACTTACATCTCTGTTTTCACACTTTCTATGTAATTATTTTATCCCTTGTATATATTTTTATATTTTAGCTATTTCTAACTTAAACATTATAATGTTTTGTTATTACGATAATATTGCTCATTTAACTCGTCCTTACACGAATCAGACAGCATAATGCCATACTTTTCAACCTGAAACACCCATTACCATACCAGGCGTTGCCTATCTTTCGGCAACCTCCCTAGCAAAATCTTTCCTATACCAAAATTTCCATTTAACCAACTTTTAGCTTTCACCACCTTTTATTCTCAAACCCTTTCTCTGTTCCCTCTATTAGTCACCTTTTTGTTAATTTTGTTAATTTCTGTTCTTTTGTCCCTTTTTGTTCTCTTTCAAAATCCCCTCTCGACCAATAACTTCTTGTAAATCAAACTTTTTATTTAAATCACAACTTCCTCTCCACCCTATCTTTCCGAAGGCAGGCAGACCATCGGAAGAATACTGTCATTGGCTCGAACGGGTTTTTTCATTAAGTCTTTTCCCGTATCAATAATCCAATTTTTAAAACTGTGCGCGTGTGCTGTGCAAACTAAAACATTAGTGTAATTTTTAAGTGTTTTTAAAACTCATTCTAGTTATAGTTCGCCAAATTGTTAGATTTAAGTTTTTTGTTCCAAAGAACAGGAGTTCTAACCTTATAATCCTTCATTTATTGTTTAAGCCGGAGTTAAACCCGTTTCACCCGACCACCCATCTACCACGACGTTGCACGCCGTGGTGGTGTGGTCGGCTCTGAATCGGGACTTGACTCAGGCGCACTTTTGTATTCTTAACTGTAATAAAACATTTTTGAATTGAATTGAATTGAACTCGTCCCATGTCATATTTATATGATCTCATGGCCAACAGAATTATTATTATTAATATTGTTATTACTATAAACTTGATATTAGTGCAAAACTTATTTTTTAAATAGATTTTTGCAACGATTTTATATTGATATTAAGTAAAAAAGTAGAGTCCTTGTTATCATCTAATAGTGAAATATTTTTCCACACTTTATAGACATATTCTTTTGATTTTTTAGAGGCAATCCAATGAAAAAAAAGTTATAACCTAATAGGTGTCGTGGAACAAACTCTATCCGATGGATTCTGTTCGGTAATTAGTAACAAATAAGGTAAAGAAGGTACAGTGTTTACAGCGGTTAATTAAACCTTAGCACGATGTCAGGTGTTGTATCAGAAGAATACTCATCGACTACAATTGCTGTTTATTTACTTAGGAACGCACGTTTTTATCTGAAGTTCATGCAATTAATGCAACCCAGGATACACAACTCTTTATTTATTCTACGAACATATTTGCAGAAAATTTATTGGAGTTCTTCACATATTTATATTCAAATGTATTGAAAATAGATTTCTACTAAAATATTTTTCTTGGTTTGAATTTTAATGATTTATATGATCTCATTGATTTTGGATATCGAATAATCGAATATACCTGAAAGTGCAATTGTAAGCAATAAATATTGCAAATAAATATTTAAACTAGTTGCCATTACCTAAATTTGAACGTATACAATCCTAAATAATCCTAAGCTTTACAAAAAATTGTTGTATTTATTAATAATTTTGTCTTTAAATACATTTTCAAAGTCAGATCAGTCATTTAGATGACAACTTTTAGAAGATAAGAGAATTATTTCAATTTCAAGAAAATTTGTTTCGTATTTCGGAGGACAGTGAATCATGTGGGATGGAAGAACATATCTTCGGGAAACTAACATTTGCCAGGAACGTGTTCTTCTTTGACCCATGGTCAAAGATATATACTGTCATTATAAGATCGGTCATCATAAACGCGGCACATCGTGGCAATAACGACTATACAAAACATGGTTTTGAAACATTTTGTGCGCCACATCACAAATTCTTCAAGATAGACCGCTCTCAAAGAGGCATATTAATCTGAGTTTTAAACAACAAAGACGTAGCACTTTCGAAAACAATTTTGTCTGTTTCTTTACACGGAAAGTAGAGAGACAAAAGTTAATAATGGTATAAAGTCTAGAGTGACGCAAATGTAAACGGAACGCACTGAACTAGCGATCAAAATGTTGAAAAGCCGGCAAGCGGAAAACAAGGGTTCAATTCCTCCTCGATTCTATGAATCGTTGACGAACAAATGGAAGATAATAATTGTTTATGTACTTACAAGATCTGCTGGGCCTTGAAGTGTACTGTGACAGCTCACTTACCCCAGATAAAGGATTTTGGGTTTTCGTAGAATTCGTACAACCACTTACCACCCTCAAAGCAATGGTATGATTGAATGTTTTCACAGAACTCTTAAAACTGCCTTAACTGCTAGAGCTAACACGTCACATTGCGTAGATGAACTCCTTATTAATTATTAGCTTTTAGAACAATTCCCAAAGAAGATTTACAATGTTCTTCCGCCGAACTAATATTTGGTCAAACTCTACGATTACCTGGCGATTTTTTCATAAAGTCATATAATACTCCTGACATTCCTTACTTTATTGACAAATTACTAACTTATTCTAATAATTTGACTTTCATTTTCCCCTTTCCTTATGTTCATCACAAATCGTTTGTCAGCCCTGACATTTCTACTTGTGATTTCATATTTGTTCGCAGAGAACGTTTTAAACCTACCTTTTCTCCTTTGTACGAGGGACCATTTAAAGTTTTATCTCGTACAAAGAAATTATTTGATAAAAGAAATAAAGTAGTAACTATCAGTATTGACAGAGTCAAACCTGCTTTTTTGTTAGTTGACAGATGTAATATTCCACCAACCCATATTAAAAAGGTACGTTTTGCCATAGATACGTTGATTGATTGATTGTTCTTTTTCCTTCTCTTTTAGGCAAGTTATTACTGAACCCACTAGACAAAAGAATTGCATTGACAATATACTGGTAAACTTTACCGATTTTCAGGAAGAGGTGTTTGATCCCGGTTTATCAGATCATAAGGCAATAATCATTTCATTCAATACTGTTATTAATAATGAGACCAAGGAAACATTTAGAACAAGGAAATTCACAGAGGAGGGATTCTTTTTATTACATAATAGGTTAGATAATATCGACTGGAGTTTTGTGAGTGATGAATCATTAAACATAAATATTAAATGGGAACGCTTTATGACAATTTTGTAAGAAACCATAGAGGGAGCTTTTCCACTGGTTGAAATTAAAATAAATAAAAAAAGTAAACACACAAATAATAATTGGTTTAGTAATGAATTGCACAAAATAAGAGAGAATTTATGCTTGTTATCAGAATTATACCACAATTTTCCCGACCCGCAGTTAAAGGAACATTTAAAAAATTTCAGAGTTTATTATAAAAAACAAATCAAGATAATTATTACAAAAAACTTATTAATCAAAATGGTAACACCTCAAAAGTATATTGGGATATGATAAATAAAAATAGGTAAAATAAAAACAAATCTTATTCAATAGATTTAAATCCAGATGAGGCAAATAACTATTTTATAAATGTAGGTGAATATAATATCAAATTTGCAAGCGACAAATAATAGTTACTCTGGTTATCTGACAGGAAATGCAAACTGCAGAAACCCTAGGGTCATAATACAGTTAGAGAAGTTACAAATAAACTAAAAAATAAAAACTCTAGAGACCACTATAATATGAATGTTAGGGTAGTAAAAAGCATAAAAACCATAGTAATTAAGCCGCTAGTTATTCTTTTTAACTAGTGCATAAATTCCTGTATTTACCCTGACGTTTTGAAAATCACAAAGGTCATACCAATCCCAAAAAATGGTGCATCTGTAGATATCAACAATCTTCGACCAATATCATTTCAAAAATTTTCGAAACAATATTAAAAAATCAAATAACAGGTTATTTTGAAAATTACAATTTATTTTACAATAATCAGTTTGGTTTTCGCAATAATAAATCAACAAATGATGCAATAATTCACCTTATAAATAATATTGTCGACGGTCAAGAAAGGAAAGAGTATGTTGGAGTTACCTTTTGTGATTTGCAGAAGGCTTTTAACTGTGTTTCACACCATGTGCTGTCAGAAAAGTTAAAGTATCTCAACGTTGAATTAGTAAGTTGCGAGCTAATTAAATCCTATTTATCAAATCGTAAGCAATATACGAGTATAAATAATATGAACTCCGTTCTCAAGGATGTGAAAAGTGGGGTACCTCAGAGGTCGGTATTGGGACCCACTTTATTCCTGATTTATGTAAATGATCTTAAGCAAGCCATACCGGAGGCTGACCTCGTATTATTTGCAGATGACACCACGTTGTTAAGATCAGATGAATCATTAAATGCACTTCAGCAGCACATGGAGGATACACGATCAAATGCGGCAAGATGGTTTTCAACAAATTGTCCCTAAATCAAAATAAAACAATAAATATGATTTTTACTCATAGACCTATAGTGGACTATGAAAACCCAGAAAAAATCAAGTTTCTTGGACTCTATCTTGACCCAAAGTTAAATTGGTGTCACCATGTGGATTTCCTTGCAAATAAACTGAGTAAAAATACTTTCATCCTAAGAAATTTGAGAAATGTTGTGCCAATGAATATTTTAACTATTGCCTATCACTCATTAATTGCATCTCATATAGCATATGGACTGTTAAACTGGGGACATGTACCTCAAGCTAGTAGAATATTTTCTGTACAAAGAAAAGCTATTAGAATCATCTCAAATCTGGGATATAGAGATGACGTTAAACAAAAGTTCATCGATTTAAATATATTAACATTCCCTTCATTATATATTTATACATGTTTATTATTCATTTATAAGAATGTTCACTTGTTTGAAAGAAAAGGCTCTAATCATAAGTATCATACTAGACATGAGTTTGACATAAAACTCGACTATAACAGACTGAAATCAAGTGATTATGCATATAATTACTTCGGCCTTATTTTTTATAATAAACTTCCTTTACATGTTAGAAGTCTCCCAGAGGCGAGATATAAACATGTGATAAAGGATTTCCTTAACAAAACGGCATTTTATGATGTCTATGAATTTTTAAACTGTGATGTATCTACGTTGTGATAAACTGTAAGATGTATTATTTTATTTTATTTTATTTTATTTTAGTGTAACAAAGACTGTGATAATGTGTAATGTTTTTTAATTACTTATCACCATTTTTTTTGCTATCTTATAGCATTCATTACAAATTTTAAATTTTATGTATGTATGATACTTTGTTTATACTGACGTGTGTAAAACACATACTGTGTTGTGAACATCAATAAATGATTTGATTTGATTTGATTTATTAACGGGTGGGGGGGGCATATGTGGCAGCTCACTTACCCCAGATAGAGGATTTTGGGTTACCATCGAGAAAGAGAGCACTCCCTCCCCCACTCCCCCCCCCTGGGGGGGGGGGGGGGGGGGTTAAAATTTCACTTCTTATAAGTTTAGAACAAGTGGAATTTCAACCCCTTCTAGGGCTTGTGGGGGGTGGTAAGGGGTGACTGGGTGGTTCAAATAAGTTTTTATCATCATATTCGGTTTCAGCGCACCAAAAAACCTGCTTTTCAAATTTTTAGAACGAGTGGAATTGCAATCCCCCAGGAGGGTTGCAAGGAGGTGCTAGGGGAAAATTGGATACTTAAAACCTTTTTTAATTGTCATATTCGGTTTCAGCGTCCTAAAATATATTGGGGGAGGGGGGGGGGCTACCCTTTGAGTTTCGACTTTTTTTTCTTTTGTGTGCCTGTTGTTTTTAATCTTAATATATGTTCTTAAACCAAATGATGTTTTATTATGGTACATCTTACCATATATACACTATAATAATGACTGCACCACAAAGTTATAGCAGTTGTATGCAAAATTAAAAGCTTAGCTATATACCATTTCAGGTATAATAAACACTGGCATTATAATGTCCTTTTATAATTAAACCACTCGTAAAGCAAATATAATGACTTTATCAGCTTTTTATTGATTTTCCAGCCCTTTACGAGTCAAATTATGGTGTTAATATTTTATTTAAATTGCTTGGTAAGATTCACCATAGCTATTTAAAAAACACTACTAAAAAACTCGAGGCTCAGATTCTACCACCTAGTTAACGACTTTGCGAGCCAAAGGTTCGATTGGAAAAGTACCCTATATCACAAACAACCCACACCTATAGACGTTCTACTGCCGTACATTCAAATGGGATCAAAACTGAAGCGCCTCTGGTGGTTGGAAGCGCAAGCGGAGCTATATTGGCGGCCGGCGGGAAGTTTTAAATAATCTTAAATCTCATTTAAATGCTTTTAAAAGCAGTACTATGCCACATTTGATAATTAAATATCAAAATATGACTAGCATAGTTTCAAAGACACTGAAATTATGCTGCAGAAACAAAATATTTTGGGTAATAAAATTAATGATTCAAGAGGTTTGAATAACATATATTAATTAAAACTGAATAGTGGAAGCCCTTCTTTGAAATAATTAATTAATCATGATGATCTAATAAATCACTTTTTACATTATTTTTTATCACTAATTTATTGTAACTAAACGTTACTGCAGTTTCAACACTAAGCGTGTCATTTTCAAATATTTCACATTTCACAAGAGATCCTCGTTTCAAAATGGAACGCTTAATGTTGAAACTGCAGTAAAGTTTACTTACAATACATTAGCGATAAAAAACAAAGTAAAAAGTGTTTTATTAGATCACCATTGTAAAGCACCTTCCGCATAAATAATAGCGGCTTTCAAAATGTCGATGACAAACAGTGGATTGTTGATTACTCTTAACCACTTTTTAAAATCTATTGAGGTCTTTAGATGGATGAGGGAACCGATGCTTATGAATCATACTGTCCTCACAATTAATAACACAACATTTTATATCCCATTTCCAAACAATAAACAACTTTGACCATAACTTTGACATTTGTGACACCACGTCGCTGCCAACTATTTTTTTTGCTACCAACACTATTGATAAAATTACTCTAGAGCGCGACATCTCTGGGTTGGAAGCGCAACTACACTTACATCACGTGACCGTACAAAGTGATTCCATTTGCTTCCATATAAGTTGAAAGTCTATAGGTATGGGTGGTTTGTGCCCTATATATCACTAAATTTTCCTTTTATATTCTCCCCACTCGCACACTACCTTCTAGGCCAACATTATTTCATAACCGTGCCCGCTTATTGGAGGAAAACTTCCAGCATGGCCAGTTAACAGCGGATTTTATGGAATTTCTAGAATGCTAACTCATAGACAAATAAACGTCCGACAGGGCCGGCGTTAGATCTTTTTTGGTAAAACTAACAATATAAGTAATTTTTGTAGTGAAGATATAAAATAATGTAATTTAACGAATTTTACACCAAGTTGGAAACATTTTATACGTTTCTGTGAAGCTCTTTCAGTTGCTGCGTAAAATAAATGAAAATTTAAATGTTGATGACATTGAATAAATATGCATAATTCTCTGTTTTTTTTTTATGTCAAATGCCTTACGCAAATATTAAACGGGGCGCTTTTTCCAATAATTCCTATTATATTTGCCAATATTAATGTGCGATTCAAATTTCAGAGCAGATGACATCACGTGTTTGTTCATATGTTCTTGCTATTTTTTTCGTGAGTTTATATGAAATAATCTTGCAGGTATTATTGTTCCATGCGATGTAAAATACAATAGTATTGTGTTAGTACTTTGGAATTTAAATTTAGTTTAGGTATCTCTATACTCGTGAGTTGAATTACCTTGTAATTTGACGGATAATACAGACATTGAGTTTCAAAAACAATAGCGAAAACATTTATTTGGATTATTCACGGTATTTTAAATAAAGTTGCGCACCATTCGCTTTTTGTACAGGTAACTCTGTGAACGTGATATGTGAATAGTGTGCTTAATTAACGAGTCGAATTTGCATTCGGGCGTGACCAATGTCGTTTTTTAAGAGGAAAAATTTTAAATGGCCATAGGCTACGTATAAAATAAAATCGATTTAATGTTTATGCCTTCAAACTATATATTCTTTTAAAAGTACTTAACTAAATTTCAAGTCACTAGTTTAAAAGTTCCACTAGGGGAAATAGAATTATAGCCAACTTTGAATATATCCAACTTTAACACTTACTAAAATTGCATACTGCATTTTTCATGCAATATGTTGAACACATGAATAAAATAAATTAACATACTATTAAGTTATTAAAATGTTCCATTACCGAATTACTTGCACCTACATTATTCAAATAGTTGAATAATTGAAACAGAAGTAGAAGATGCAACGTTGTCGAAAAAGACCTGATATACAGGGTGTTTCAAAGTTAAAGGTACATACGTTACTTGTGGACAGAGGGTACCTTAGCGGTTTCAAATTACCCTGCATTAATGCATCCATCGTCCTTCCTTACTGAGATACAGGATGTTTTATTGATTTTGGCCAAATATTTCTTTGGTCATAACTCTTGAACTACCCTACCCTACTTAGAATATATGTTTCACTTATTTTACTTGATAGAACTTCATAATGAACCGAAATAGAAATCCAGGTCCGGCTTAATAAAAAAGTGACAATATAGTGACAATATATTGTATGTCAAAATCAACAATTTGTTTGCGCATTTCATTCACTAACCTTGATTACTTGCCGTGAATCCAATTTCATTAAAATGGTCGAGACAGTTGGAACTTGAAAATTTATTTTAGGGTTTAATTAACAAAAAATGTAACTTGCAGCAATGACAATTCTTACACTTCTACTTACATAGACTAGGTATGCGAACTATTGTAAAATAATTTTAAAAACAAGGTAATTCACCTGATAATCTAGCGGGGAGGATATGTGGCCCAATCAAATGATTGTTGAAAACAGCAAATCAATGCTGGGATTTATTCTGTCTTATAGCATGTGGATTCTCTTGTGCCCAAACATATGAATTTCTTAAATTATAAACACCATCTCTTGTAAATTGTGCCTCATCTGTAAACAGACATCTGTTAAGAATTCTTCGATTCCGAATAATCCGGTGAACTGCATCCCCTTCCTCTAACCTCTGAACCTGTTGAACATGAAATGGATAGAGATTTTTTTTTTCAGTGTTCTCCAAACACTGTCATGTGGAACACCTAAAGCAGGTCCTCTTGTGCTAATTTTTTGATTATTTGTAACAATATGTAGTATATTCTCTTCTACAGCTGAAGGTTGCTTTACTTGATGCTCATTTAAAGTGGCCGTTGGATACCAACCATAGTTTTTAGAATAATTGACAACTCTAGCAAAAGTTTTATGATCAGGAATTCGGCGTCCAGGAAATCTTCTTGGATATTCTCTCACAGCAGCCCGTCCATTTCCATCACAAAATCTATACACATAGATTATATCCGTATATTCAACATTTGAAAATTGATAAGGCATAATTATGTACTTTGTAATGTGGGTAATAATATTAATACAAATAACAAATATTTTAGAATAATAAAACGCGAACCAGTAAATTTGAACTGCCAAATATTAAAATTTTCAGCATTGCCTACTTGAGGAAAAAGCAGCTATGTTATAAAATCATCTCTTAAGTTTTAGTAAATGGATTATTCGGAATCGAAGAATTCTTAACAGATGTCTTTTTGCAGATAAGGCACAATTTACAAGAGATGGTGTTTATAATTTAAGATATTCACATGTTTGGTCAGAAGAGAATCCACATGCTATAAGATAGAATAAATCCCTACATCGATTTGCTGTTTTCAACAATCATTTGATTAGGCCACATATCCTCCCTAATAGATTATCAGGTGAACTACCGTTTTTAAAATTATTTTACAGTAGTTCACTTACCTAGTCTATGTATGTAGAAGTGTAAGAATTGTCATTGCTGCAAGTTACCTTGTACTTGTACCCTTGACGCAGTGCCTGCATCTTCTTGAAATATGAACTGGCCAATGGGTATAACAATCCATTCTTGATGCATCATCAGGCCTTTCAGTAACTGGGTGATTTATTCTCTGTAAACCACTATCACCAGAACTTGGTCGACCGTTCCTGAGCTCGTTACCACGTCGACACAATGCTTTCCAAATGTCCAGTCTACCAATCATTTGATTGGGTCACCCTAATGGATTATCAGGTGAACTACCTTGTTTTTAAAATAATTTTACAATAGTTCGCTTACCTAGTCTGTGTATGTATGTAGAAGTGTAAGAATTGTCATTGCTGCAAGTTAAATTTTTTTGTTAATTAAATCCTAAAATAAATTTTCAAGTTCCAACTGTCTCGACCTTTTAATGAAATTGGATTTACGGCCAGTAATCAAGGTTGATGAATGAAATGCGCAAACAAACTAAGTGAACTACTCTATTCAATTTTTTCCGCTCTCTTTGAATATCGAAACAGATCTACAAAACTTTGCCATACAGGGTAGGGTGTTGATTTTGACAAACAACATATTGTCAGTTTTTTATTAAGCCGGACCTGGATTTTTATTTTGGTTTATTATGAATTTCTATCAAGTAAAATAAGTGAAACATATATTCTAAGTATGAACCGATTATACAGGGTGGTTCAATAGTTATGACCAAAGAAAGATTTGGCCAAAATCAATAAAACATCCTGAATCTCAGTAAGGAATGACGATGGATGCATTAATGCCGGGTAAATTGGAACCGCCAAAGTGCCCTCTATCCACAAGTAACGTACGTATCTTTGAAACACCCTGTATATCTAGGTATATACAGTGTGTTCCATTTTGACAAAAAATGTCATTGTTATAAATCGTTTTTTACTCTAAGTAATGAGTGTGCCAAAGGAGGAGGGTCTCTAAGGCCGGTTTCGGCCTATTTTATTTCCTGAGGAAAAAATTTGAAAAACATTTTTTTAGTATCTACTAACAATATTTAATCGATTCCACCCCAAACGAAACTTTCCTCCATCCTCCCTTTTTACCCCCTGTCACCCCCTCCTTCCCCCTCCCACCACTTCCGAAACAACGAAAATACACGTACAAAATCAAAAATATCCTTATTCAGCAAAAATCATGTTAAAATGTTTCAATGGCCTCCAAAAAAATCAACTGAATGCTGATTATTTAATAGTTTACGGAGGTATAAATAGGGGAGGTGAGTGCGGGAAAGTTTCGTTTGGGGTGGAATAGATTAAATATTGTTAGTAGATACTAAAAAAATGTTTTTCAAATTTTTTTCTCAAGAAATAAATTAGGCCGAAAGCCGGCCTTAGAGACCCTCCTCCTTTGCGATTAAAAAGAATTATTTTCAACTTTGTTCATATTACACTAGATGTAGCTTGATGAAATTACAACGGGATCACCGCCGACCGAGCCTTACTCTACAGTTTGCAAGAGATTTCATAGAAATTTCTTAAGCAAATACAGAACAATGATCGAATAAACTTGCAAAAAACATACATATAATGTTGAACTTAGAACTTCCTCCCTTTAACATTCTGAAATCGGTTAAAAATTATGTTTAAATCATAGTAAGTATTATTTCAACGATAGCGTTCACGATTATCGCAGAAATGTAAAGAACACAGTTAGTATCTGCAATTTTAAACCTAGCAATTATTTATATCCAGATGACGGAATAGCAGCACGCAAATAATAGCAATATTTGCCTGTGCACCCACTGCAATTTGCAGTCTGTTCAACTACGGGATCATTACTATGCAACCCACGGGATAATTAATAACAATGTCTACTCCAAATTTTCATGATATAAATTCCTGCTTAGTAGGTCGAGTGGGCTGGCTAAGTTATTGCATAAGACCCACTCAACAAACAAGTACCTAATACAAAAATTGCGGTGCTGGATAATAACGTATTATATCTTTTGCCGAAGGTCAGATAATGTATATAATAAGTGCATCTAGAGTTTCGTAAAAATCTTAGCAGGAAGGATTGTGCAGTTATATCATACAATGTTGGCTGTAATATATATAGGGTGTTACCAGTAGTAGTAGCAAACAGTTAATGTGCAAATATTTTTTAATCAAATAATACAATATCCAAGAGAAAACAAGCTGTATGATTTTTTAAAATTATCTTATTTTACTCCCGATTTCACTCTGCGCGAACTTCCAACGCGAAAGTTGCAAAGATGATAGATAAGGCAACATTTCTATAAACAATTTTGTAAGGAATAACACTAGCTATAAAAATGTCTACAGTTTAGAGAAGACGAGTTCACGACGAACACAAGACTTTGGTACACAGATAAGTCGGCAGTGGCAGAACATGTTCATCAGAATGAGACCAATAAAAGTGACTACGAGAACACCAAAATATTCGATAGAAATATGCGCTATCACCTAAGAATAACACACACAAAAAAAATATTTACCAAAGGCTATAAAATCTAATAGAACGACACGTGTTGAAATGAAATTTCTGAATCGTTTAGAATGGCTCTAGTCGCATACTCCCAACGTTCTATCGTACCACGGTGGTGTACTCCCCCCCCCCCCCCCTCCTAAAAGAACTATTACTACCCCTTGTTCTAATTTTTCCGTAATACTCTTGCGAGGATCGGGGTTTTTACACTGAATATTGATAAGTCGAGTATCTTTTGACCAAGAGATGCCAAAACAACCCCCGGGGGTTGGAGCCACCCCCTCCATGAATGACAAAACATTCCGAAAATACTGAGAAAGGGCTGAAAAATGGTTTCCTCCAGTTTTCGAGGTCGAGTAACACGATAATTGCAATACTTTCCCCACTCTTCTGGAACTACCTCTAAATGAAAAAAACTACCCTTTGTTCTGATTTTTCCATACTACGCTTGTGAGGGCCTGACAGATCGATGATTACAGGGAATATTGATAAATCGAACATCTTTTGACCAAGAGACGCCAAAGCAACCTTGGGGATTGTAACCACTCTCTCCTTGAATAACAGAAAATATGAGGAAAGGGTTGAAGAACGGTTTCCCCCGTTATCGAGGCGAGGAACAGAATGGTTGCAGTATTAACTTCCCCCCCTTCTTAAACCACCCCTAAATGGAAGAGAAGTACTACACTAGTTCACAAGTTCAAAGCCATGTTAATTCTTGATCTTAAAAATATGAGTGAGGGATCATTGGAGTCGAGAAGGATTCTTAAAGAGGAAGAAATTTCCAATAAAATAGTCCCGACTCCCGACACTTTATCTCTATTATTAATAATTTTAATTTAATGTTGAAAATAGAACTCCGCGCGGCGAACACTAAGCCGTTACGATGCTCTGAAACCGGCGGCCGTAATAAGTAAAAAAACCGTTGCCCAAGGAATCACTACTTCCACATCCAGATTTTAATATCCAAGTCACTCACAACGAAAAATTTTGTATGTGGAAATAATTGTTTATGGAACTTTAATAATATAATATTTGAAATCCTCTACCCCAAAAACCCATAAAACGATACCCCACATCGGTAATGGGGTGGGGGTGGTGATAGGGGGTGGTAGTGGGGATGGATAAAATAAAAAATATTTTGAGGTTTCTGGTTCTTGTACACACACTAAATCACAATTTTTTTTCATCCCCTTTAATAATGGGGTGGGGGTGGTAATGGAGGTGACTAATGCCAAAATTTTTTTTAGCTTCTCTTGTATATATTAAATATCAATTTTATGAACTCTTACCTGCTTGATTTACCTATTTACCCCAAATTTACCCCAATTTACCCCCCAACCCTTCGACGGAACAAAATGAAAATATAATCTAGTTCTAGATCTCGTTAAAGTACATATGTGTACCAAATTTCAAGTCAATATTTCAAACGGTTCCAGAGTAAACGTGCGCACAAAAAAGTTACATACCGACAGACAGACAGAAAATTTTTTTTCGCTCAAACTTAAAATCTCGACGTTTCATGACATTCTAAGCCTATCTGAACAATAAAAATTTATAAAATTTTTTTTGTCGTTACTATACTTCCTTCCACTGGATGTGGAAAGTATTTTTCTATGTTATTAAATATTAATTTAAAATTTTTTTAAAATTATGGTATAATTTAGACACTTAAAGCAACAATATCCCGTTGTAAAAAAATTTTTTCACCGATTTTTCATAAAATGAGCTTATTGTTAATTAATAATTTTTTTTAGAGTTTATATTTCAAGTCGGATAATTGTTAAACAAGTCACTAAAATTATTTCTCTTCGTGGAGACCTTATGTCAACTATACTTTATGGGATTATGACATTGCGATGTGTTTATTTGTTTTAGTCTATTAGTTATTAATTATTTAGCCTAACAAAAAATGAAAAAGTGAGGTTGAAAATTTTTTTTTATTAATTTTAATTATTATTATTGTTTTTATATTCAAAAGTACTATAAGATCACACAAATTTTAGATTTTCATTGCTAATTATTTAAACAAATTTTATAAACAAATAGATAAATTACGTATTTTTGAAAAAAATTTTTTTTGCCATTTTATTGGTTATAAAATATTATGATCAAATGAAAAAAATTTTTTTAATTGTCTATAATCATTTTTTTCAATATTTAAACAAATTAATAAGAAAACATTTTGTTCATAAAATTTATTATTTGCAATTCTCTACAAGCTGAAAAAATGAAAATTTTTTTTTGTTATTAATTTATTTGTTTATTTAATAAACAATTTGTTATCAACAGTCGCCGAATGTGTTTGTATTTTTTTTAGATAGAAATAAAATAATAAAAACAACCGTATACATATACATGTCAAAAAAATTAAATTTAAAATTCTATAAAGAATATTAAAAAATATTAAAAAATGGCCAAAAATTTTTTTCAAAAATAGTACTTTATATATTTATTTATAAAATTTGTTTAAACAATTAGTAATGAAAATTTAAAGTGATTTTATAGTACTTTTGAATGTAAAAACAGTAATAATAATTAAAATTAATTAAAAAAAATTTTCAACCACTCTTTTTCAGTTTTTAGTTTTTTGTTAGGTTAAATAATTAATAACTAATAGACTATAACAATTCAAAATATCGCAATGTCATAATTCCATAAAGTATAGTTGACATAGGGTCTCCAGGAAGCGAAATAATCTTAGAGATTTTTGTCCGACTTGAAATATAAACGTAAACTCTAAAAAAATTTGTCAATTAAACAATAGGCTCATTTTATAAAAATCGGTGAAATTTTTTTTTACAACGGGATATTGTTCCTTTAAGTGTCTAAGTAATACCATAATTTTTAAAAAATTTTAAATTAATATTTAATAACATAAAAAAATATTTTTACTTTTACGCCCGGTTTCAGAGCATCGTAACGGCTTAGTGTTCACCGCGTGGAGCTCTATTTTCAATATTAAATTAAAATTATTAATAATAGAGATAGAGTTTGGGGAGTCGCTACTTTTTTATTGGAAATTTCTTCCTCTTTAAGAATTTTTCTTCAAAATTTTTTAAATACTAATAGTTTTCGAGTTATTTACAAAAAACAAAACTCGTTATTTTTTCAATTTTCATCTGTTTATAACTTTCGCAATTGTTTATGTGTGGGTTTGAAAATTTTGAACATTTTTCTAGACGTCATTCCGAATCCAATGAGCCCTCTTTCATATTTTTACGAGCTTTATCAAGAATTAACACGGCTTTGAACTTGTGAACTAGTCTATACCTCTTGTTTTGATTTATCCGTACTACGCTTATGAGAATTTGACAGATCGGGGTTATTACAGGGAACGTTGATAAACCGAGTATCTTTTGACCAGGAGACGCCAAGACAACTCCCGGAGGTTGAAACCACCCCCTCCCTGAATAATAAAACATTCCGAAAATACTGGTCTGGAAAACGGTTTCCTCCAGTTTCCGAGGGCGAGTAACACGATAATTGCAATAATTTCCCCCATTCTTCTGGAACTACCCCTAAATGATTTTTCCGTACTACGCTTTTGAGGGCTTCACAGATCGCGGGGTTATTACAGGAGATAAACCGAACATCTTTTGATCAGGAGACGTCAAAACAATCGTGGGAGTTGTACACTCAAAGAAATAGTATGGGTAAATTCAACAAAAAAAAAAATGGTTAACTAACAATATCTTAATTTTGTTAAACTAAATTATATTGATGGTATTTTTAAACAAGAGGTGATTGTTATTTTAATTAATAAAAAGTTGTCGTAAAACAAAACAAACATTAACTTAAAAAATAGATGAATAAGACTATTATTTTTTTCGTCTGACTATTATTTTGTTGAATTCTGTCAAATTAAACTAGATAATAGTATATTTTATTTTTAACTATTATCGAATTGTAATTCTAGCCCAGTATTAGTTCGCTGTATTATTGTACTTGGTAGACAAACCAATATTATTGTCGTCTTCTAGAAGTTCTAAAAGAATTACCATAAAATTTGCTTGCTTACCACGTAGTCTATTACAGAAATTATTCCCAGATGACGCCACATACAAATGACTGACAATAATCAATCATGCATTATCTTATACTCTTATGAATTTATAGAAAATTAATAACATGATTGCAATGTTCAAATTGTCTCAGAGATCATCGACATATTTGGATGGATCTTATAAACGATCTCTAATCTTTGGTTTGGGTGGTCTGATGTCTCAATACTGAGATTTTGGCTAACCAAAAAAAACTTCATCATACAATAGAGTGTAGATCAACTTAAAATTAGTTGGTGAACAAAAAACAAAGTCGTTGTACTATTTAATTGTAGATCAAATTGAAAATGGTTAGTGAACATAAAAAAATGTCATTGTACTATTTAATTTGTTACAAGAAGATATGATTATTAAACTAATATTTGTTTACGAAAACAAATAAAGTTGTATGACTATTCTTTTCTGATTGATTTAACTATGAAACTAGATAGGCGCGATTTCATATGCTCTTTTTGGTTGAATTCACCTATCATTTTCTTTGAGTGTAACCACTACCTCCCTGAATTACAAAACATTCGGAAAATACTGCTAAAGGGCTGAAGAACGGTTTTCCCCCGTCATCGAGGCGAGGAACACAATGGTTGCAATATTGAGTTCCCCCTCCAACCCTCTTGAACTTGTGAACTAGCCTAAATGGAAGATAACTAACCCCTTGTTCTGATTTATCCGTACTACGGTTGTGAGGGCTCAACAGATCAGGGTTAAACAGGGAATATTGATAAATCGAGTATCTCTTGAACAGGAAGCGCCAAAACAACTACCGAAGGTTGAAACCACCCCCTCCCTGAATGACAAGACATTCCGAAAATACTGCGAAAGGGCTGAAGAATGTCAATGTGCGGAAAATTGAGCACTGAAACATATATTTTTGACGTGGTATTTGTGTCATTCACCTTTGGAAAATAATTATTTTTTGTGTGCCTATGTAATTAGAAATTCGACAACCACGGCAACATCCGGAAGTAACCACTTCATTTCGAAAATCGACCAGAGTTTCATCACAAGCACAATGCGAGTTTTATAAATGTGCCGATCAATGTTTTAGAATTTACGATATAATAAACACTAATAGCTCCATCTATAAAGAAGTAATTTTCTACGTAATTTTTCATGACATTAATAAACTGATTAACGGGTGGTTTTACAAGATAGTACCTACCAGAATATTATAAATCATGTTTCGTTTTGAGTTTAATCCATCGATAATTAAATATAGTGGTTAAGGAATGATTGATTGCTTAATTAACTTTAGTTTAAGTAGATTGTATATCTAATCCACCAATTATTATTACAAGCTTTGTTGGTATCATTAACTTTACAACATTTTGCTCCTTGAATTTTCTAGCCTACGCCAATAACTTGAAGGTGATGTAACGTGCAAGTTTAAAACAATGATAAATATTAATTTAGATTTTTAAGATCAATATCATGCAGAAACAGTTACCTTACGTCCTTCGTTTTATAAATAAAAATATTTGCAATGCAAACGCATTCGTATTCAGTTATCTTGCTTACGCCAAAGACATACAAATTACAAAAATGTTTCATTATGTATACGAGGTGATTTAATTAAAAGAAATCAGAAATGAATGTCCGTATCTTGGAGAGAGAAAGTCAAGTTGGAGAAATCAGTATATAACGGCACCCCTCAAGGAAAACTTTTAATGTTTTATCAGATTGATAGTACAATGCGCGGAAAAATTAACTAAACCGTCTAATTTCTTAAAAACAATAAGAAGTAAAGTGAAATGTACATTTTATTGTGGTTTTTGGGAAATTGTTGGCATATGTTACTATACTTATTTAATTTAATCGAATAGGTACTGTCTAAATGTTGGTTGTGGCATTTTCTTAATTTTTTTGTGTTTCTTACTGGGATGCTCTGCCCAGGGCCGTACCCAGCTTTGGCGGGACCGGGGAAAGTAAATCTTCCGCAAAAAATAAACGTCCTAAAATAAATAAAAACCTTGACAGGGGCCCGTCAGGATCTTTATTTTTTTTTGTAGTCCCGGGTGGGGCCCTTATAGGGACGGGCCCCGGACAAATGACCCGAGAAAACCGGTATGAGTACGGCCCTGGCTCTGCCACATGTATTTTCTTTTAAACAATGTCCGTGAAATCTACAAAATAATGCAATTATCCAGTATTTTACTGGAAAATAACCTCTACGTCTGTGACTTTTACATCAAAGGAGGAGTTTAGAGGGCGTTTTTTTTGACAAATAACGAATAAAAACAAAAATATAAAAATAACGTATTTTGTTGACGTTTCGGATACCGAATCTGTTTCTTTTCTCAAAACGTATTATAAGTGTTTATGTACTGTATATATTAAACACACAGCTTTAAGAATATATTTGTTATGTTCAGTATCCATAGATACCTACTGCTTACACAGAACTGTTGATATATCTGTCCGGTCTGTTAAGTTCTTCTTTTAACGTCGGCAGCCAGGTTGTGCAAACATCTACGAAACAATTCAACACACATTTATCCTCATTCAATAATGTTACAGTTGATTCTATAATTACTTCCATATCCAGTGGAAGTAGGTATAGTAACGACAAAAAAAAATTTATTGTTCAAATAGGCTTAGAATGTCATGAAACGTCGAGATTTCAAGTTTAAGCGAAAAAAAAATTTCTGTCTGTCGGTCTGTAACTTTTTTTGTGCGCACGTTTACTCTGGAACCGTTTGAGATATTGACTTGAAATTTAGTACACATATGTACTTTAACGAGATCTAGAACTAGATTATATTTTCATCTTGTTCCGTCGAAGGGTTGGGGGGTAAATTGGGGTAAATTTGGAGTAAATAGGTAAATCAAGCAGGTAAGAGTTCATAAAATCGATATTTAGTATAGACAAGAGAAGCTAAGATCTCAAAAAAAATTTTGGCATTAGCCACTCCCATTACCACCCCCACCCCATTATTATTAAATAATAATTAAAGGGGATGAAAAAAAAGTGATTTAGTGTGTGTACAAGAACCAGAAACCTCAAAATATTTTTTTACTTTATCCATACCCCACTCCCCTGTCACCACCCCCACTCCACTACTGATGTGGGGTATCGTTTTATGGGTTTTTGGGGTAGAGGATTTCAAATATTATATTATTATAGTTCCATAAACAATTATTCTCAGATACAAAATTTTTTCGTTGTGTGACTTGGATAGAAAATCCGGATGTGGAAGTAGTGATTCCTTGGGCAGCGGTTTCTTGCCATATGTCTGTTTTGTTAAAATTTTTGCCGAGTCCCAGCTTATTCTGCCGTTCTCCCAAGCGTGTTCGCAAAACTTCGATTTCTGAATCTCATTCTTCCTAATGTAATCCCTGTGCTCACCCAATCTAACACTAAATGGTCTGGATGACTCACCCACATACACTCACACAAAATACCATAAATACAGTTTTTTTAATTTTGCTCATGGTTTAGCGGTTTTGTTTTTGTTAAAAGAAGAACTTACCAAACTGAACATTGTTTAAACGTCGTATTTTGTTGCGTTTTCATGTGGGGGCAAAAAACCCTTATTTTTATCATTGTCCTTTGAATGGTAAGTTAGTGTTAGCTGGAGGAGGAACCCTGTTGTATTTGAAGAAAATATACTAAAATTTAGTATATTTTTTGACTAAATGGGATGACATTTTTTTTCTAAATCTGACAAAATATTCCAAGAAAGCTTAATGGAGATCCCACTGCTAAACCCGTGTTCTGGTTGTAAAATTTATTATTATATTGGCAACAATTTTGACTCAAGCATAAATCGAGGGCTAACACTTATTTCATGCCTTTCTAACATTTACATACGAGTTATTTCATTTATTTAAAATGAGCAACTTACACTCCTCTGTTGGGGATATTAGAAAACATATTTGATGTGTTAAAGAATACTAGAAAGCAATAAAAATAACGGTAGAATCTTTACAACGTTGGTTAGTAATTTAAAGCATATTTCAAGAATATTGCTAAAAAGTTAAGATGCAGCTTATTACCTAAATATGATTTTATTATTCGAGTAATAACATTCCCATAACCAGCACTATCCATTGTAACTATTACAGTTTGCAATTATTCAACATTCGACTAAAGCAAGAAAAAATTAACAGAACATACAAAGTCTTTCTGATTTAGAAGTTAAAAACCATAGAAAGCAGTGCTTCTGGCTCCAATTCTCTGTGATTTTAAATTATTTTCTGTAAAGCTACAAAGAATTTATGCCGCTAGTTGGTTTTAGTTGTTGGAAGCCAGGTAACATGCTTTGTATGCATTTATATACCCTTTTAATATCGCAATAAGCCAGGCTGCGCCTTATAGGTGAGCGGTGCGGTGCAGCCCTAAAAAGATGAATAAAAGAGTCGCAGAACCTCCCAAATAAAGTTGCCGAATTGAAACCAGTTGGAATCGATTAGTTACATTTTAGGGAACAAAAAACCTAAATAACATTCTTTTGTCCGAGTGGCAGGTAATTTGTTATTAACAATGAAATTGCATAGTAAAGAAAATGTAAAAAAATTCATTTAAAAACACATTTTCTAAGTTAATTGGGCAAAAATAAACACTTTTTGTGTCTTGTTATGTTTTCGAAAAATGCCCTGTTTTTGAGTTATAGGTGATTTAAAGTTCGAAAATGGCCAAAAGTCGACAACTTCAAAAATTCATATCTCGGATTCTACTGAACTTTTTTAATGTTTTGGGTCGCAAAATGATCGTTAATACTTATACTAAAACATACTATTTTTTGTAATAAAGCAACTTTTCATTTTCATCCTGAAATTTATCATCGAAATATCGCTATTTTTTCTTGCTTGCGCAGAATAGGTGAAATACGCAGGTGGCGAAGAACTGATCTGCTAATTTGTATTTAAATAATTGTATAAACAAGTAACAAATTACCTGCCACTCTTACAAAAAAATGTTATTTAGGTTTTTGTTCCCTAAAATGTAACTAATCGATTCCAATTGGTTTCAATCCGGCAACTTTATTTGGGAGGTTCTGCGACTTTTTTATTCATCTTTTTATCTTTATTTATCTTTTATAAAATTTTAAGTCTAACAGAAATTTTCGTGTTTACAAGTAATGGTCTACACACACATACAGACATTTTTTATTCGATATTTGAATTCAGTCTGTTATGAAACGCATTTATGTACAAATTTTGATTAAATCAAATAGGTATAATAACTATGTCCTAACATGTAGTTTGTAGAAAACTACAACAATAATCCCATTACATCCTCTTTTCATTTGGACAACTGGCAAAATATTAATAGCACTCGCCTATTAATATTTTGCCAGTTGTCCAAATGAAAAGAGGATGTAATGGGATTATTGTTGTAGTTTTCTACAAACTACATGTTAGGACATAGTTATTATACCTATTTGTTTTAATCAAATTTTGTACATAAATGCGTTTCATAACAGACTGAATTCAAATATCGAATAAAAAATGTCTGTATGTGTGTGTAGACCATTACTTGTAAACACGAAAATTTCTGTTAGACTTAAAATTTTGAATTCAAATATGCATCATATATAAAACAGCATAGTAGAATACCCCCTATTGAAACTGGGCAATATCCCTCAAACATGGTGATCACCAGAGGCCTGTAAACTCTCATTTTTAAGTGAAACAGTTTTGATTTCAATTTTACAGCAAAATATTACTAAGATTCTTAATTAAGTTCGCAAAAAGTATGAAAACGTGCAAAATTATTAAACCGCAATATACAGGGTGTCTCCCAGGTTTGATCCAAATTTATGTAGATTATATGATACATCAATTTTACCCTAAAATATGGTATATGATATTTTTAGTAAGACTATTATGAAATAAATAAAGTTCCAGTCGAGCGTTGCCGACTTCGAATATCTACTAAATGCTATAAACTCTGTTGGGCTTAATATTTTTCCTTAGAATTAATATATATGAATCATATCAGTCATACAGGGTGATCGTTAGAGGCGTGCAAACTCTCATCTTCTATATAAATCATGTTTTATTATAATTTTTGAGGAAAATGTTACTGAGGTTCTTGATTAAGCGCACAAAAATATGAAGACGTACGAGATATCTAAACCGCAATATACAGGATATCTCTCAGGTTCTAACCGACTTTATGTAGGTTAGATAACATAGCAATTTTAACCTCAAATATCATTAAAGCATTTTTTATATAACTATCATGAAATAAATAATAGTTGTCGACAGGCGATGCAGGTTGCGAGTAGATACGGAATAATTTTTTGAGGAAATTCTAGTGATATATAGAGAATTTTAATATTACAAAAAAGTATTTAAGAGCCATATACAGCGTGTGCTATTTAATACCGCAACACCCTGTTAGTTTTGGAACGCGTTGGACGATTAAATTTTTTTTTTAAGATATAGTGCTCGATAAGCTTTATTTGACTGTTTTGAAAAATTTGTATTTTTCATATTTTCAAGGCCTACTAAGCTCCTCTAAATGGGTCGAAATTTCGAGATCGACTATTAGGCAATTTTTTATCGGCACATTGGATAACGTACTCAATTCACAGTTGTTGCAAATACCTCTACACAAAGTTTTAGCTCGATACCTCATATAGGGTGTTTGTTATTGAATAGCCAAATTTAAAATTTTGCACTTTTCGACTGACCCTGTTTAAAACTCGGTTAAATTTACTAAAAAGGTAAAGTAGTCATTCGACATCAGACACTAAATGAAGGAAAAAAAAAGAAAAGTTTTATAAGATTTATCATACAGAGGTTGTCTCTAATGAAGAGTAAACAAATCGAGTGTGATAAATTCAGTGATTTTACTCATCTAAAGTGTTATTTGGATATATAGACAATAAGCTTAGAACAAAAATTCGATTGTTTTATACTTAAATAAGTTATAACCGAGCGTTCTATAACCAGTAAATTTCTACGCAGCAGAAAAGGAGCTCACGGTAAGGTTATGTTTCACTATTTTCATTTGGATGTAATTTATTTGACTTTTATTCATGTAATAATTCTTTATACATATTATAGGATGTACTTATACCATTTCATAGTCATATCAATTCCTTCTGTAATTGCAGCAGCGGAAAAAACTTTTCGTATGATATATCATACGGTAGGTAGATGGCGGTATGAATGTTAGTTTTGTTTCAGAACTTCTTTTTCATTGGATGATGCTATGGAGCCTTATTTTGGCCGTAATATATGAAGCAATTTATAAATGGAAAGCCAATTCGCTATGGCTTTAAATGTTGGTGCCCCAGGGGTACTTATTAAATTCAACCCCTATACGGATAAAGTGGGGATAAAATCAAGGTTAAAACTTTGGGATCCAGTGTCACCGAGAAACTTTGTATGAGACATATTCCCCCGCATTCGACTATATATTTGGATAATTCTTTCAACTCCTTACCATTACTTGAACTTCTGCAAAATAATGAAATTCAATGTATTGAACCGTATAGAGAAAGCTCATGTAAAAGAGCTGCAAAAAGAAAAACGAGGGACTTCTCATACTCTGATTGACTCTAATAGTGGTACTCAACTCACCAGATAGCATGATAATAGTCAAGTGAATATCGCAACATCAAAAACAAAGACAATTGTTTGGCAAAAGGCACGTGCAAAAGATGGTCTAAACAACAAAGGAAGCAAGTTGACGTGGATCAACCGACACTTATAAGCAGGGACGCACCCAGAAAATTGCTGAGGGGGGGGCTACTACAAATAATAATATTAACAAGGGCGGATCCAGAAAGGTTACTGGGAGGGGGCACTAACATTTTCAAAAATATCCCTTCGGGCTCCGCGACCACTACTTTTTATCACGAGGGGGGGGGGGGGGTGCAAATAGATATCCGAAAAAAAAATTTATCGCTTCTTGGGGGGGTCTTTCACCTCAAAATCTGACAAAAATTTTTATCGCCTCATGGGGGGGGGGGGGGGGCAAATTGAAATCCTAAAAAAAAATTTCCGCCTCGAAATCTAAAAATAAAAAATATTCTCATGGGGGAGGATGCAAATAAAAATCCGAAAACAATTTTTTTTCCACCTCATACAAGAAGTGCTATTAAAAATCTAAAAAAAAAATTTCCACGCCTCATGGGGGGGGCTATTAAAAATCTGAAAAAATTTCTTCGCCTCGTGAGAAAAGAACAAGTAAAAACCAGACAAAAAACAATGTCGCCTTGACAACGTAACAAATACTTTCCTCGAGAGGGGCAAGTGATGCTGGCCTCCAGGAGGGGGCTTAAGCCCCCAAAGCCCCCCCTTCAGTGCGCCTCTGCTTATAAGTCTCTAAATGTGTGGATATGTTCGATAAAATGAGAGGACTCTATCGTATACGAATCAGATCTTGCAAATGGTATTTGGCAATGATTCGCTTTTGCTTGAATGGATCGGTAGTCAACATGTGGCTTCTTTATCATTTTGTCTATCCAAAAGTGTTCCTTCTGCAGTTTTTGAGGAGAATTGTTCTCACAACTTTAACTGCCCCTGTACATTTAGCTGGCCCCAAACCAAAATGTAGTAGGAATATATTGAAAGAGGTCAGGTATGACAAAACTGATCACCTGATTAACAAAATTGCTACACAAAGACGTTGTGGGTATTGTGGCAAATGTACAAAATGTTCTTGTGTCAAATGTAACATGGCATTACATCCAGACATATGCTTATATCATATCCTTTCTATGTGATATATTCTGCTACTTTCTCTTAAACTTATTGAATATTTTGTATTATAATAAATACATTTTTTTAATAATATTCTACATGCATATTCTTATGGTATATCATACGTCAAAAAAATTGGTGAAAATGCACAGGAATAAATAAAATGTGGTTTAGGGGGTACTAAATCAATACTTTTTTCAAAAATTTTCCAAAAAAAAAATTACTAGGGCACTATTGGGTTAATGAATATTTTTCAAACAAATGGATTGGACAAAATAGCTTTTCTTTTTTCTTCCTTATTTAGTGACATCAACATCAGATACTAAATAAGGAAGAAAAAAGAAAAGCTATTCCATCTAATCCATTTATTTGAAAAATTTTCTTAGGGCACCTACGAACAGCAACCGAATAATGTATATAATGTATTCAATTAAAAAAAAATTTTTCTTTTTTCTTCCTTATTTAGTCGAATGACTACTTTACCTTTTTCGTAAACCTAACGGAATTTTATACAGGGCCAGTCGAAAAGTGAGAAATTTTAAATTTGGTTATTGAATAACTAACACCCTATATGGGGTATCAAGCTAAAATTTTGTGTAGAGGTATTTGAGACTACTGCGAATGGAATACGTTCTCCAATTTGCCTATAAAAATTGTCTAATAGTCGATCTCGAAATTTCGACTCATTTAGAGGAGTGCCCCGAAAATATGAAAATTACAACTTTTCCAAAGCAGTCAAAGCTCATCGAGCACTATATCTCAAAAAAAAAAATTAAATAGGCCGACGCTTTCCATAATAACGGGGTGTTGCGGTATTAAATAGCATACACTGTATAAAATAAAACAAACTGACAGATGCAAAGGAGTTTATATTGCTAAAATTTTTTTAACAATAATAGGTTATGTATATTTATGAAGCTGTGATATTTGTTAGCGAAAATGCGGCGATTTTCTTATGGTTGTGCCCCTCAGTTAATATATTCTGTATCCGACGCTGAAAAGAAACATACTTGGGGGTCGAACTGAGAAACCTCCTTTTTCAATTTTTGAAAGAGTTAAGACGAAATTTCCTCGTTTTATTCTGATCTTTGTTACAATCTGAGCCTGGCCTAGCAGCAATTATTCAAATTTTCTAAAGCAACGGCTTATTCAGGGTTTATTACTAATTTAGCCTTTATACATTCACAATTTGCAATGATTTTACGTAACATTACCAGTTTTTTGTTACATATAATTAATGACATTAATACCGGTATAAGGAGTTGTATAGAAAATTACAAATTCAAATTAGCACCTTTGTATTCACATTTCTGTCGCAAACAAATTAAGACTTCTGCGTTTGAGGTAAAGTCACTTAGATTATAATATAATAGAAATATGATATACTTTTGCGTGCAGTTAAATTTATAAAGGGAGTCGTCTAATGTCAACAGATTTAATTATCCATTTTTTTACTTTGTATGGGTAACATCTCGAAATAAGGATGGCAAATAAATCAGAATAAGTTCTTTATAATAAATTAATGAACCCGTTTTCTTTCAATTTTCAATTTATTTACAAAGATTTTTATAAAGAAATTTTCTCTATTAAAATCTTCGTGCAAAAAAAATGTAATTAAAAATTTAATCCAGAGGAGGCTTAAACACAACGATGACATGTCGGAGAGCATATTTAATTTAAAATATCCGATGAAGGTAAAAGGAACACTGGATTTCTAGACATAATAATTACTAATAAAGAAGATAAATTAATATTTTAAAAATTAATATTAAAACCTGCAAATATACGAGGTGTAGATGGCACAATTGAACACCATATTATTATACCTATTCGATTAAATCAAATAGGTATATTATAACCACATACAAATTATTATAATCATTTCAGGAATTAACGTTTTTGTGTTTAAATCAATTTCAAAACCCGCTGAACTCAAATATCAAATAAAAAAAGTCTGTATGTCAGTGTGTCTGTGTGTAAACCGTTCCTTGTAAGACGATAATTTCTGTTAGACTCAATTTTTTTATTTCAAAATTTGAACACGTCTAAACTATTGATATTGGGCCATACGTTGCCAAGATTTTGATCCTATCGAGTTTATCTCAATTATGCTATAGAAAACTTTGGATAATCTCCAGCCACTTCCAGAAAGCGTTAACGATCTTATGGCAACTTTACAAATTCATTAGCATACCTTTCTAGAAAAAAAAAATAGATTACCGTATTAGTAAATTTTTTGTAATTTAAAATTAGTTTATGCAAGCGTCAAGTAGACCACCGACCTCTCCACTTTTCACCATATTCCACACATTACCACCCCTTTCCCACTTTCTTCCCACCATATTTCGTGACTTTTACACCGACTAACCGTTCTCGACACTTTATCTCATTTTCTCATCACATTCTTCCACTTTCCTACCATCTTTCACCTTTTCCTATCTTCCACATTTCCACTATCTTCCCCTACACTCCCACCACCTTCTCTCATTTTCCAACGTTCTTCCCTTTCCCTTCTCCACAATCTTTCCATTGGTAGTCTTTTCTCTAAGTTGAAAAGATGTCTACTGGTGTAAAAAATTTCAATAGGCTTCGAGTTATGCTGGCATAAACATTCGGTCAGAGAAACAAAAATTATGAACAGGTATCCGTACAACGCGTGAAAAGTGATTTTCATATGTGTTACATGCTATACTTTTTCTTATAAGGCTGTTCTCAGTTTCCATACTTAAATTTCAGAATTAACTTGAACTTAAAATGTATCTATAATTTGACGTTTCTAATGCGAAGATCGCGAAATAATTTCAATTGTCACTCCTATGATACAAGCAGGCGCGCAGCCAGCCCCCCCCCCAAGCTGTCTTCCATGAACCAAAAAATAAAGAAGCGTAATCACTATTAGTACATAACAGTATCCAAATTATCTCTTGAAATTTTGTAATTAATGTCAATATTATCTAGTAGAGGAATCTATACACATCCGTTATCAACCATTTTCTGAAAAGTTTTCCTCAACCTCTGGGGTACTGGTTCTATTGCCCCCCCATCCAGATGAATTCTCTGGCTGCGCCACTCGATACAAGCATATACAAAATGTTATTAGTCGGAATAGACGAATTAGGAAATGTCGTTTATCCGCAATTTTATGTTTTTTAAAGTATAGTTTCCGCACACGTGACAGGTGGGGCAACACACCTTAAAATTCAAACGTCAATTTTTTGCCATTTTTCACTTTACTTGCAGTATAACTCGTAAATGAAGCATTGTTCGGAAAAATATCAAAGGCAAAAGCGTTGAAAAATTGATTTTGAACATTTTCTTAATCCTGACATTTTCCCAAAAAATGCTTCGTTTAAGAGCTACAGACGAAAGAACAATGCTACTTTTCTATTTTTTAACTTAAAAAAAAAATGAATATAATGATTCAATATTGTTGTTATAAACCTTTAATGTGAAAAATATTTATAAAAAAGTTTTAAACTCATTTCAAAACAATAATAATATTATACATATACATAAACAAGCTAAAAACGTACTCTTCGCCAATTTACTGAGCTTTTTATATAATTGTTACACATTCTATAGGATACTCTTCGCAGTTTTATTGTAAATAATGTTAGTTTTAGAACATCCCAAATTTTGTGCTACCAACTTTGTTGTGAAAAAAAATATATGAAAAAAACTGAAAACAAAACATTCAACCTGTCTGGGATTTGAACACACGATCTTTGGATTGCAAGGTAAAACTTTAGCCACTGCGCCATCACACATTACTACATAAAATGATTGTCTGCAGTGGCGCAGCCAGAAAATTCATCTGGGGGGGGGCAATAGAAACGGCCTCCCCAGAGGTTGAGGAAAATTTTTCGGAAAATGGTTGAAAACGAATATGTATAGACTCCTCTACTAGATAATATGGGCATTTTGCTAGAAGTATTTGAGTTGTCTAATTTTCACCCCCCGCAGTTCTAAAAAAGGGTGGTTTTTGAGAAATATATACATATACAATGTGTCCCGCTTTTCATAAATCCACCCTAATATCTCAGTTATTAATAACGCGATTTTCTTAAAATTTGGGTGATAATTATATGTTGGAAAAATGAATTATTTGGCATAGAAAACATTTTAATTTTTCATTGGCGTGCGGTTTTAGGGGGTAAAAATAGGTCGATTTTTCGGCAAAAGGATATTAGGGCTTATTTTAGACAAATTTTTCTCTCATATTTGGATTTAGCATGCCCAAAAACACCTTGATCCATATTCTCCATGATCTCAAAAACGGATTATGGCAGAAACGAAAAATTAATTAATTTCTTAATATATCAGTTATTAATAATGCGATTTTCTTCAAATTTGGGTAGTAATTATATGTTGGAAAAATGAATTATTTGGCATAGTAAAAATTTTCATGGGGGCGAGCGTAGAGGCGACTTCAATGTGAATATCAGTCGATATTCCGTTGAAGCAACGTCGAGCGCGGTTAGTACTTGGATGGGCTCCCATCTTGGGAAATATAGCGTTCTCGTCCCACCTTCTAGAGGCTTGTATATCAGTGTATACTCGGAAGTTACGTAATTTCAGACGAGGATTACGTAGTGGATATACCATCCTTCGGAGGGGATGTAAAGCAGGCGGTCCCTTGTCTATTAAATGTTAGGCAAGTAAAAGATCCCTACTCTTCTTAAGGGAAGAGGTTCGGCAAAATTTCCAGGTTGGGGGTAGCTCGTCTCCTGGCGTCGGTGATAGGCCCTGGTAGCGGAAATAGGCCGACGTTAAACAGTTAAAAAAAAAAAATTTCATTCTTCATTGGCGTGCGGTTTTAGGGGGCAAAATAGGGTAGCTTTTTTGGCAAAAGGATATTAGGGCTTATTTTAGACAAATTTTTCTATCATATTTGGATTCAGCATGTCCAAAAACCTCTTAATCCATATTCTTCATGATCTCAAAAACGGATTATGGCAGAAACGAAATATTAATTAATTTCTTAAAAAACACCTTTTAATTTTTTGCTATAACAAACCTAAAAACAATTTTTTTTTATAAATTCTGGTCTCTTCAACATAACCACCTTTCAATGATACCACACCGTTTGTCGTAAATGTTGCCTCGTCACTAAACATTATGTTCTTTAAAAAAATCTGTCGTTAAGATAGTTACCTTGCAACCATAGGCATTAATCAAAAGTGCTTTGAAAAACAAGTTTTTATTTGATATTTGGCGATTCATAAGAATTGTCAAAAGTTAAATAGTGTTATTTAATTTATCAATCTTACTGATAATGGCAGAAAATCGGAGAGTAGGTCTCACAATTGAGGAAAAAGTTGAAATTATCTGCTTAATTGGTGACAATGAAAGATCTACGCATCAGGTTGCTCGAATATTTAATCAACGTCATCGTGATCGAGCACCAATTTGGCACAAAACCGTTGGTGACATCAACAAACTGTTTGCAAGAACCGGAGCCATTTTCAAAACAGGACGAAGAAGGTACAATTTAATTTTACGACAGTATCCAGACAACGAACGCATTTTAACAGAATTTCGGAACAATCCAAATGGTAATATAAGGGCAGTTGCGAGAACACTAAATTTAACCAAAAATAATATATGGAGGTGTTTGAAACGTAGTAGGATTAGGGCATTTAAACCAACATTTTTGCATACTCTCTTAGAAGGTGATTTTTAATGGCGGTTTGAATTTTGCCTATGGTTGCAAGGTAACTATCTTAACGACAGATTTTTTTTAAAGAACATACTGTTTAGTGACGAGGCAACATTTACGACAAAAAGTGTGGTATCTAGTCAAAATTGTAGATATTGGGCAGCCGAAAATCCCAACTTTGTAATTAACTGTAAAAACCAATACAGTGAAAAAGTTAACGTGTGATGTGGCATATTAAAGGAACAAATTGTTGACCCCTTTTTCTTGGATAACCTCAACGCAGAAAATTTTCTACATTTTTTACAAAATGATTTAGATGATTTTTTTATGCAAATGCCTTTAGCATAGAGAGAAAATGTATACTTTCAGTTAGATGGTGCCCCGGCGCACAATTCTCTGATAGTTAGAAATTTTTTAAATGCAAATTTCCCTATGAAGTGGATGGTAGAAATAGCCCTTTAGAACCGTGGCCCCCTAGATCGCCTGATATTACCCCTTGTGACTTTTTTCTATGGGGGTACTTGAAAAATAAAGTGTATGCTACTCGGCCGCGTAACAGACAAGAGCTTTGCCGTAGGATTAGGCAAGCGTGTCAAGAAATTACTCCCCAAACTTTAAGAAAAGTAATTGAACGGTTAAGAAGGGTTGTTGAAAAGTGTATTTTATTGGAAGGTGGTTATGTTGAAGAGACCAGAATTTAAAAAAAAGTTGTTTTTAGGTTTGTTATACCAATTAAATAAAGTTACAAAAAATTAAAAAAGTGTTTTTTAAGAAATTAATTAGTATTTCGTTTCTGCCATAATCCGTTTTTGAGATCATGGAGAATATGGATTAAGGGGTTTTTGGACATTCTGAAGTCAAATATGATAGAAAAATTTGTCTAAAATAAGCCCTAATATCCTCTTACCCTATTTTACCCCCTAAAACCGTACGCCAATGAAGAATGAAAATTTTTACTATGCCAAATAATTCATTTTTCCTACATATAATTACCACCCAAATTTGAAGAAAATCACATTATTAATAACTGAGATATTAAGGTCGATTTATGAAAAGCGGGACACACTGTATATGAAATTTAGCGTTTTTTTGTCTTTTTCTTTATTTTGAGGAAAAACTGCATTTTGGTGAAAAATATCAAGAGGGCAAAGTTGTAGAGTATAAAATTTCCTATAAATTTTGTCTCTACCATTTGTTTTCGAATTCCGCTTAGTTTCGCTGCTAGAGGGCACGAAAGAAATAAATATACATATGGACTTTTGCGCCTCTTTTTAGATTTTGAGCCAAAATTATGCATTTTTATGAAAAATTACGTGAGATCAAAGTTGTAGAACATAAAATATATATTTTTATAAAAAAAAAACAGAAAACACCTAAAGATAGTGAATTTTATGTTGTACAACTTTGATCTCATGTAACTTTTCATAAAAATGCATAATTTTAGCTCAAAATCTAAAATAAGGTGCAAAAGTCTTTATGTATATTTATTTCTTTCTCGTCCTCTAGCGGCGAAACTAAGCGGCATTCGAAAAAAAAAAAAAAAGGTAGAGACAAAATTTATAGGATATTTTATACTCTACTTATTTTTCACCAAAATGCATAATTTTTCCTCAAAATAGAGAAAAAACGAAAAAACGCCAAAATTCATATATATATTTATAAAAAAAAAATAGGAAAAAAAAAAAAATAGGAAAAAAAAAATAGGAGTTGTTAATGCGGAACAAAGCTTTATGGCAAACAGAAAAAAATCGTGGGTAAGACCGCAGAGAAAAAGAGCAACCGTGGACACGTGTTTCGGACTCATTGGTCATCATCAGCACGGTGTAGCTAAGTTGAAAGGATAGGCACAACTTAGGAAATGACACAAACTGTGACCACTGACAGGCAGCCAGTCGCACATTTGTGGCAAGAGTTAGAAGACCCTGAATTTCCAGAGCGACAACTAACACACCACGGAGGCAACTATAGCTACCTGCGTGGAATCACTGGACCCAAGGAAGAATAAAAAAAATAGGAGTTGTTAATGCGGAACAAAGCTTTATGGCAAACAGAAAAAAATCGTGGGTAAGACCATATTTATATTATACCGGCACGGTAGCTCAATCGGTTAAGGCGTATTGAGTGGCGAATACGCTGATCGACTCGCTACCGCGCTCTGGGTTCGACCCCCAGCCCCGGTATTGACAACACCGGTGGGTGTGGATGTATGTCTGCGTTTTTCCGAATGTGTAACCCCCTTCCGGACAGCCTTGGCTTTGGATTTGGGGGTTGTCTACTATCTGTGGTGTGTTTATTTCTCAAAAACCACCCTTTTTTAGAACTGTTTCATCATGTTTAGACAACCCGAATACTTCTTAAATATCTCCTAATTTGAAGGGGCTATTTGTACTAATAGTGATTATGCTTCTTTATTTTTTGGTTCATGGAAGAAGGCTTAGATGAAAAATATTGAATTGAGTGCCTTACCTCCCACTGAGGCAGCCACTTGTGAACATGCTTTCCGTACATACTATCAAGTTCAACAGTGGTTAAGTAACAATTTTTGATTGGGGATGGAGAAAACGTGGCAACATTTTTGAACAAATATTGATGAAAAGTGATTTGATCCCAGATATTTTAATGAAAAAATTTATTTGTAATTGTAAGACAGGGTGTGTTCTAAGAAGTGTGGTTGCTGAAAGTTGGGACTAAAATGTAACGCTTTTTGTAAAATGTGTAAGGGTACAAATTGTACAAACAGCGAGACTGATGTAATTTTCGAAAAGGTGCTATACATGAAAATGACACATCAGCTAATTCTTTAACATTAGATGATATTGATGAAGATGAAGGAAATAGAGAAATGGAATGTATTATTGCGTCTCCTCCAACAAAAGGGGCTAAATTACATTAAATTATATATTAAGATATACATGAAATGCATGAACACTATAATATGCCTAAAATAAATAGTCTGTTTGTGAAAATATATATTTGTTTATTCATTTTCCCATCATTTTAATACCTAAAAAGTTTTACTATTTTTTTTCATGTAAATTATATATAGTTAACATGTAAATTATATATAGTTCTGTAAATATATTTTATTTCAACTGTAAATTGAACATTTAAACATAATTTACATTATACCGATCATATATTTCGTATTCATATTTGAAGAGCTAAGTGAATAAAGATGTTATGTCACAAAAACACGTTATTGAGTAATTTAGCTCGAAAGTTTTTAGGCGAGAACTTTTTTGTTATAACGACTATATAGCTTGCATTTTGCGATGATATTGATATTTGATGTACTTTTCAGAGACAAATAACTAAAGTTGTCAGTTGTCATTATTTTCGAAAATTTTAAAAAATTAATGTACATAACATAACACCTTTATCCGTTCATAAGTTTCTCTGAAATGAATAAGGAATTAGTGAATAAAAGTGTTAAGAAATTAAACATATTTTATTATTATTAAAACATTGTACAATTTTTAGGTAGTTGGACAGTTCTACGGTTTTGAGCCACAGTTTGGTCATTTCCAAGTATGTTGTGATAATACGGCCTTACCATTCATTTATGAATGGTAATTGTTCTTTAAGATTGGCCAGTTTTCCTACACTTAGGCTGCCCTTGTTTTCATTAAACGCCGTTAGAGCAATACCGTCGGAATTTATCTTATGCATATTCCTTTTCTTTAAAATATCGACTTTGTAAAATGGAGTCATTTCATCTAGTGATGTAATAGTAGCACCCATAGGTGCCATTTTATACCGTAGCGAAAATAAACCTTTTCGTTGTTCAAGTTTTTCTTCCTGTTGTACAAATTGAGTTTTGAGGCAATTCCATCAATATCCTTGAAATGATTCTTCATATCTATGACAACGGCGTCTTTGGGAGTTCTTAAAATGTCTCCATACTGGTCCGGAACGTAGATGTTTTGATGTTTCCTTAAAATTTTCTCGACTATGCCAAAGTCTCTGTCTGAATCTAAATATGAATGTCCCACCTCCGAAAATTTATGGTCGATAACTTTAAATTCTCTCTTTAAAATCCACAACTGGTAAAGTGTAATGATATTGAAGTTTTTATTTTGTCCACCACAGGAGTCAGGCCATATTATAATGTGATCGATTTTTTCTTGGAAATATTCATTGTTAATTTGTGAAAAGGTATGTAAGCAACTAACAATTTCTAGGCTTTCACGGCTGGCCATATCTTCAGTCCATGTGAAAAAGAATGTTTTTTTTTTTCAGTATTCCTCAATGTATGTATGCCAAGGTTGTAAAACCACATTTGACGAAGGTAAAATGCTTTCGATGTACTTAATTTTAGCAGCGGCATGGTTTGCTGAAGATCTAAAGTAAGAAAGCAAATCGTTCTATCTACTGTAACTTTTGCTCCGTCACGCTTTTGTTGTTCGAAAGCTAGTTTGTAATTTTCTCCGTGTTCTTTAGTATTATTTTCAGCATCACATTTGGGAAAAAATGTGAGTCATTTCATGATCTCAATTAAACAATTTTGAATACCGTGGACGTAATTTCAGCATTTTTATTGGGTAGGCAGGGATTTTTCACAGATAACCCAATAGATGTAAGCATAGCGAACCCTGTAATTCTTAACCGATAACCTTACAAACCCAAATGACCTTTGACTTGATTGGCGTAATTATCATACTTATTATTTTTTCCGCAAGAATTTCGGAATTCGCCAGATTTGCCTTAAACAATTTAATGCTCTTTCTAAATATTGGGTGGGCAGAAGCCATACCAGATATCAGTTTTGCTCTTGTCATAAAAATTTCTATGGTCCAGTCCTCTTCTACTTGTCAGCATAAAAATGTTTGTACAAAAATCAACACCGCAAAGCGTCACTTTCCAGTATTTCTGATATACATACTAATTTGCTAGAATACTTTGGTAAATTCGTATTTTATTATTGCATTTTATATTGATAATGTTTTGTTTTTAAAACATTATTAAAACTTGCCTGGGAAGAAATTGCCACTATGTGACTGATTTCTGCTGAATTGCCAAAAGGTATAAATGTGTTTACAGCAATTAGATACTCAAGTATGTAAAAAAATATTGCAGATAAACGATATTTCGCACAAAAACGTTATTCCAACTGGTCTATACTGTTCACATGCTATTAGCATGCGATGAGGATTTGTAATAAATTATGTGAATTCAATAATTTTCAAGTGTAATTAGCAGTGCGTTTTTAAACACTTTTCAAAGTAGTCATCGAAAAATGCATTTTCTGACTTTGATACCACTAAACAAACCCAAAGGTATCAAAAAGTCTAAGAAAAAACAAAATTACTAGAATACCTACCTCTACAGATTTATTTATGTATTATGTACTGATAATGAAAATACTGATTTACACGACACAAAATTATGTTTTTCGTATTCCCAAAATAAATATAATATATAAATATATCCGCTGTTATTCTCACGGTGGTAGGCATTTCATCAAATAAAACGTATTCTTTACACATCTGAGAATAAAATTTCATTTTAGATATAGGAAACTGATACCAGATATATTGCCTCTAGAATGTGGAAAACAGAAGAAAGTCTGAAAAGTTCATTGCCATTGATGTGGCTGTTTACAGCCCGTCCATATTTGGTATAAATCACTTTCAGGTCTTTCTTTATAGAGGTGATTACGTTTTCTTTGTATTAGCTAATAGTACGTAGTTTGAATTTAAATTGTATTGTTTATAGGTTCGATTCTCCCCATCATCTCATAATATTAAAATAAAATCAATCTGAGAACATCACAAGGTGAGAATATTTTATGCTTTTAGGTAAATTAAAGTAAATTTTCTAAAGATGTATAGTCGTGGAATTAAAATATTTTGCCAAGTACCTCAATGAATAAAATGAAACATGTTTTCAGAACATTTTCGAACATACATTACTATAGCTTCTTTTATATTATAATACAATAATTTGCTTCATATTAATTCTTTATAATATTGCATTAAAGTAGGTTAGGTTTTAAGTAAATCATGGATATTATTAAAGTTAAGATGCAATTTTTGAATTTACAAATTTAATAATCAATAACTTAAATAATATCAAAAGATCTCTTGCTGTATTTTTAGACTTGGGCAAAGCATTTGGCACTGTAAATAAAAAAACTTGGTTAACCAGACTGGAAGAGGTTGGAGTGAGGAGTAATTCTATAAAACTGATAACTAATTATTTAAGTAATAGAATACAATAGAGAATCGTTCAGCGAACCTTGGATAATCTCCATAAGGATACCACAGGGTACTGTGCCAGGCCCTGTCCTCTTTCTTGTGAACAGTAACCAAATTGGAAATATGCTGATAGATGCTTGAACCGTCTCATATACTATATTATTCAGCTGTAAACTGGTCGGATGTATACAAGAAGGCAGAGATTGGTCTCAGCAACATAGCTGAACTCCAACCTTTTGAGTCTTAATGTAAAGAAAACGATTACATAATATTTTCCACCTCAGCTGCTGATCAACCTGATATAGATAATTTAAAAATACATCAAAATATCTGTTTGGCAGATCAATATATTGTTCATACATAGAAATAACAAGAATAAAGACATTAAAGTATTTAGATTTAATAGTTGATTGGCGTCTAAGGTGGACTGACCATTGTGATTACGTAACGAAAAAAAATCGTAAATTATCTTATAAATTTCATCAAATATGGGATATTTTAAGCAAAAAACTATTCAAAATATTGTATAATACTTTGGTCGAGTCTATCTTACGATACTGCATAGTGTTGTCTAATAATGCTCCACTTAATATAGAGAGATATGTCCAAATACTGTTTTAAAGATTATTTTTCACATCCAGATTTGCTACAAAAGTCAAAACGAAAACATTTTGTACGTGGAAATAATTGTTTATAGAACTTTAATAATATAATATTTGAAATCGTCTACCCCAAAAGCCTATAAAACGATATCCCACATCGGTAGTAGTGATAGGGGGTTGGTAGTGGGGATGGATAAAGTAAAAAAAATATTTTGAGGCCTTTGGTTCTTGTACACACTAGGGTGGCCCATCTCTATAGGGGGTGAATTTTTTTTGCGTATTTTTTAAGTCTCATCCCACGAAAATATACTATTATACTAGGAATAATTTATGTCAAAGTTTCAGATAATTCGGTGAACGGTAACCCGTGCCGCATTCAGGTAGTAATTCTGAATTGCCGGCCCCAGTCATCCACTGGGATGGAAAACTTTTACCTTCTCTCACTGGAATGGGAAATATCGATAGACTTGCTATCTTAGTTACTAGTGGAGATATTGAACAACTACTTGGAGTACCAGCTTTGCCCAATTCAACTTGAAGAGAACAGACTGAAGCAGTTTATGATGTGCTTTGTGAATGGAATTTGGACGAAAAGGTAATAGCTTTGTGTTGTAATACAACAGCATCAAATATGGGTTATATAAATGGGGCAGCCACACTATTGCAACAAAAATTAGAAAGAGATATTCTATATTTTCCTTGTAGACATCATATTTTTGAAGTGGTTTTGAGAAGTGTGTTTGACACAAAAATGCCTTCCTCATCTGGTCCAAATGTGCCACTATTTAAACGTTTTAGGGAATTTTGGCCTAAAATAGATCAAAATAAACTAAAAACTGGATTTCAGGTATCAAAAATTAAACACATTTTACAACCAGTTAAAGCCGAAATTGTAAAGTTTCTAAATGCAGCTTTAACTTTGCAACAGCCTCGTGATGATTATAAAGAATTTTTAATGCTTTCTAAACTTTTTGTTGAAGAAGAGCCCACTCACACGACATTCTATCAACCAGGGGCATTTCATCATGCACGTTGGATGGTCAAAGCCATTTACTGCCTAAAAATATTTTTTTTCCAAGATTAGTTCCAACTAACTAAAAAAGAAAAAACCGCTGCCCAAGGAATCACTACTTCCACATCCAGATTCTCTATCCAAGTCACTCACAACGAAAAAAGTTTGCATGTGGAAATAATTGTTTATGGAACTTTAATACTATAATATTTGAAATCCTCTACCCCAAAAACCCATAAAACGATACCCCACATCGGTAGTGGAGTGGGGGTGGTGATAAGGGGGTGGTAGTGGGGGTGGATGAAGTAAAAAAATATTTTGAGGTTTCTGGTTCTTGTACATACACTAAATCACAATTTTTTTTCATCCCCTTTAATAAGGGGGTGGGGGTGGTAATGGGGGTGGCTAATGCCAAAATTTTTTTTGAGACCCTAGCTTCTCTTGTATATACTAAATACCAATTTTATCGACTCTTACCTGCTTGATTTACCTATTTACCCCAAATTTACCCCAATTTACCCCCCAACCCTTCGTCGGAACAACATGAAAATATAATCTAGTTCCAGATCTCGTTAAAGTACATAAGTGTACCAAATTTCAAGTCAATATCTTAAACGGTTCCAAAGTAAACGTGCGCACAAAAAAAGTTACAGACAGACCGACAGACCGACAGACAGACAGAAATTTTTTTTTCGCTCAAACTTATAATCTCGACGTTTCATGACATTTTAAGCCTATCTGAACAATAAAAATTTTTAAAAATTTTTTTGTCGTTGCTATACTTCCACTGGATGTGGAAGTAAAAACCGCTGCCAAAGGAATCACTACTTCCACATCCAGATTTTTTATCTAAGTCACTCACAACGAAAAAATTTGGTATGTGGAAATAATTGTTTATGGAACATTAATAATATAATATTTGAAATCCTCCACCCCAAAAACTCATCAAATGATACCCCACATCGGTAGCGGGGTGGGGGGTGGTGATAGGGGGTGGTAGTGGGGGTGGATGAAGTAAAAAAACATTTCGAGGTTTCTGGTTCTTGTACACACCCTAAATCACATTTTTTTTTCATCCCCTTTAATAATGGAGTGGGGGTGGTAATGGGGGTGGCTAATGCCAAAATTTTTTTTGAGACCTCAGCTTCTCTTGTATACACTAAATACCAATTTTATGGACTCTTACCTGCTCGATTTACCTATTTTCCCCAAATTTACCCCAATTTACCCCCCAACCCTTCGACGGAACAAGATGAAAATATAATCTAGTTCTAGATCTCGTTAAGGTACATATGTGTACCAAAGTTCAAGTCAATATCTCAAACGGTTCCAGAGTAATCGTGCGCACAAAAAAAGTTACAGACAGACCGACAGACCGACAGACGAAATTTTTTTTCGCTCAAACTTGAAATATCGACGTTTCGTGACATTCTAAGCCTATCTGAACAATAAAAATTTTTAAAAATTTTTTTGTCGTTACTATACTTCCACTGGATGTGGAAGTAAAATAGGTATTGAAGATATATGTCTCTTTATTGTAAAGGTTTATGTAAAGGCCTGGTTTACAGCGTCATTTGCTAGTAAAGCACCGCTTCATGACTTAGACTTTTGTAAAGAACTCATTAATTATCAAAATATTGACAAAGAAATATCTCAAGCCGCAAGTAGGAAAATAGTGAACCATTTGTGGTACCTTAATTCAGTAAATGTTGGCTTATCTTTCTTTGATGACGATATTTCAGTTACCACTAAAAGAGAAATGGTTAAAGCTGTGAATAGGAAAGCACCAAATCAAGAGGGTATTAAACGACTTATGATTAGTAACATTACTGACGTTGAACAAGGAAATTCAGGACTTCATATGCGAGAACACTAAACAGTTTTTTCAAAAATTAGGTTTGTCTATGGAATTTTTGGAAAATGATCCAACAACATGGAGGGAAAATGAAAGTTATACCCGATGTTTCAATATTGTAAACAAAATTAAAGTTGTAAATGATGCCGCTGAGAGAGGAATCAAACTTATTACTGACTATAATGACATTTTAACAAAAAATGAAGACCAAAAACAGTTTTTACTCCAAATTGTAAATGATTATAAATCACAGTTTCCAAATGTAAAAAAAGAAACCCTGTCGCATGCTTTGGCCTAGTGCAAAAAATATTGTTTTTATTACTATAGGTCTTGTAGATTTAGGATAATATTTGGTACTATGTATGAAAAAAACGTTTCATAATAAAATACACAAAGATAAAACGAGAGTTTTATTTCAAAAACTTCTAGTCTAGTTTTCTTAGACTACGAATTTACAGTAGTATGACACATGTCATAGTCACAACAGATAATGTCTTTGATATTTGTATGACTTGATTAGTCATTCTAAAGATAAATGTTGCTGATTAAAAAAAAACAATGCATCAACCAAAGAATGTAAATAATTCCATTTACTTTTATTATTGCATAACAATGCATTCTGCGGCACCCCTTGCCTTCAATTTGCCTCAATAATATTTTGAGGGGACTGTTTTTTCTTCAAATGGAACCATTTGCAGGGGTGAGAAATAAAAAATTTCGATTTCGAAAAAGATGGGCCACCCTAGTACACACACTAAATCATATTTTTTTTTCACCCCCTTTTATAATGAGGTGAGGCTAGTAATGGTGGTGGTAAATGCCAAAATTTTTTTTGAGACCTTAGCTTCTCTTATATACTAAATATAAATTTTATGGACTCTTACCTGCTTGATTTACCTATTTACGTATATTTAGCCCAATTAACTCCCCAACCCTTCATCGGAATGAGATGAAGATGTAATCTAGTTCCAGATCTCGTCAAAGTATATTCGTGTACCAAATTTCAAGATAATATCTTGAACGGTTCCAGAGTAATTGTGCGCACAAAAAAGTTACTGACACACCGACAGACAGAAAAAATGTTTTTGCTCAAACTTAAAATCTCGACATCATTCTGTGCCTATTTGAACAATAAAAATGTTTTAAAATTTTTTTGTCTTTCCACTGGATGTGGAAGTAAAAGAACGTATACAGGGTGCGCCACTTAAAACTCCCCCGTCTTGTAACTTTCTTATTTTTTAAGCGACCATGTTGGGCCCATCAAATTGTAGATATTTTTAAGGCATTTATACTGTATACTGTATAGAGAGTGATTTTAAAAAAATGTTCTGTTAAGAAAGAAAACTTAATTTCCTAGAATATTTTTTTACCTCACCCTGAACATAAACTGCGTTAATGCTTTCTTATAAAGGTTTTAATTAGCTTCAATTTATGTTATTACGTCATATTCGAAATTCTTTTTGGTTCTAGAGAAAGAAATTAAAACACTTTCCGATTCCAACCTGATTTTTTTAAAAATAACTTTGAAAAGAATGTAAATAATAATGTTATGCTTTATTTGTAAAAGACATATCACAAACAATATTCAACGTAACAAAACAGCAACAAGAAACAAAAAAATAAATATTTTTAAAAACCAACTTAGGTATATTAAAATGTACTACTTAAATAGGAAATTGCAAAATTTTTGTTATTTATTTTTTTTTTAAATTTTAATAACATTAATTGAAGCCAATTAAAACCTTTATAAGAAAACATTACCACAATTCATGTACAGGATGGGGTAAAAAAATAATCAAATAATTAAGTGTTCTGTTGTTTTATTTATTTACAAATAATGTGAATAATATCTTATTGATGGTTGCGTGGAAGAACGAGAAATCGAACGTCGCCATCACAATAAATAATAACTTATATTGTATTATAACAAAAATAAATAAAGACGTTATTTATTTATTTATATTATTTATTTAAGTTTCCTTTCTTAACAGTTTTTAATTTTTTTTTAAATTACTCTATATGCATGTTTAAAGGCTTTAAAAATGTCTACAATTTGATGTGCTCAACATGGTCATCGTTTTAAAAATAAAAAAGTTTGGGGAGTTTTAAGTGGCGCATCCTGTGGCGCACCCTGTATATCTACAACACTACTTTATAAGTATACAGAAATTTTAAATATTAAATTACTATATGTTCAATGTTGTCTAAATTTTTAACTTAAAGTCAAACATTTATTTCCAACAGTTTTGTTTTCCACTATGAGGCTAGGTCAACATCAAATGAAATACTAACCATTCCCTTTTTTACAAAAACTCATAATCAAAGACCTATTACTTACTTCGTTCCAAAATTACTTCCACATTCAGTGCAAGTATAGTAACGACAAAAAAAAATGAAAATTTTTATTTTTCAAATAGGCTTAAAATGAAACGTCGAGATTTTAAGTTTAAGCGAAAAAATTTTCTGTCCGTCGGTTTGTCTGTAACTTTTTTTGTGCGCACGATTACTCTGGAACCGTTTAAGATATTGACTTGAAATTTGGTACACGTGATCTGGAATTAGATTATATTTTCATCTTATTCCGTCGAAGGGTTGGGGTGTAAATTGGAGTAAATGGGGGTAAATAGATAAATCAAGCAAGTAAAAGTCCATAAAATTGTTATTTAGTATATATAAGAGAAACTATCTCAAAAAATTTTTTGGCATTAGCCATACCTATTATTACCCCCAAGCCATTATTAAAGGAGGTGAAAAAAATGTGATTTTGTGTGGTGTGTACAAGAACCAAAAATCTCAAAATATTTTTTTACTTTATCCACTCCCACTGTCACACCCTATCACCACCCCCCACCCGGTGTGGGTGTTTGAGGTAGATTATTTTAAATATTATATTATTAAAGTTTCATAAACAATTTCTTCCACATACAAAATTTTTTCGTTGTGAGAGACTTCGATGGAAAATCTGAATGTGGAAGTAGTGATTCCTGAGCAGAATGGGGTGGGGGTGGTAATGGGGGTGGATAATGCCAAAATTTTTTTTGAGACCTTAGCTTCTCTTGTATATACTAAATACCAATTTTATGGACTCCTACCTGCTTGATTTACCTATTTACCCCAAATTTACCCCCAAACCCTTCGACGGAACAAGATGAAAATATAATCTAGTTCTAGATCTCATTAAAGTACATATGTGTATCAAATTTCAAGTCAATATCTCAAACAGTTCCAGAGTAAACGTGCGCACAAAAAAAAAGTTACAGACCGACAGACAGACAGAAATTTTTTTTCGCGCAAACTTAAAATCTCGACGTTTCATGACATTCTAAGCCTATTTGAACAATAAAAATTTTAAAAAAATTTTTTTGTCGTTACTATACTTCCACTGGATGTGGAAGTAAAATAAAAGCGGATTGTGAAGACCGGTGTGACAAGGCGATAACAGGAAGCTGGAGTGAATAAGTAGTCGGCAAGAGCAAATCGGAGCATATACGAAGTTGTTGAATACTGTTGTTATTTATATAGTCGAGTATTTATTATTGTTGTTGTTTATATAGTCATATGGATAAGTAGTTGTTATCTGTGTAGTTACGTGTTTGATAGAATATAAAGATTGGAAAATAAATAGTTTGAACTTACAACGAAAACAGTGTGTCTTATTGCCCTCGTAGGGTACTACACGAATTAATATAACACACTTGTTTAAAAATTCTAATTACTCGTTAACATGAATTTAACAGTTTTATAACAGCGGACAATCGCTGAAACCAGTTCATCTTGTTTGTAATTTTGCGACCATAACACTTACATACGTTTATTTATTGTTTGGAAGCATTTCATCCATTACCGCCATTCCAAAACGCACAAACGGTGCGGACGATATTTATTACTATTTTGGGAACCATTACGTTTGAAATATCTCACGGTTTCTGTACTATATCTGCTATAATAAATGCTCAAATCTTGGTGGTAGATCTACATAGGGTTGGCTGCAACATGAGCAATAAAGGTAAAACGGATAATCTCCACAGCTTTACATTGTCTGGCTTGACCTGAAGTTGTTCTAACTATCATTTGATTCACATCTAACTAGGAACTTATAGCTGCAATAGGAACTTATAGCTTGGGAGCTGGTGGCAATTCTGGTATATGATTTCACTGTAACTCACAATAATACGGAATGAAGGTTTTGATATCACAGATCGATTAGAGCAGCTACCGAACATAGTTGCTCCTGATTTATTAATAAATGAATTTCAAATTTGCATGCATTGTATTGTTTCAGCCATTGCTATAAAATTGTTCATTTATCAAAAATATAAATAAAAAATGTCTGAATTGTTAATTTGCAAAAAAGCGCTATTAGGTCTTTTCATTGTACTTCGCATTGGTTTTAATTTGTTACTTTGTATATCCATAAGTAGACAAAAACATTGGCCAGCGTGTACGCTGCTGATTTTCAGAAATATTCCCAATTTACTCCAAAAAATATCAAAGTAAGGAAAATGAATTATCATATTGTTTGTCAAACAAGTTGTTATTTATTTTTCATTATTAAAAAAAACTATTTTTGATTTTACAGTTTCGTTACTGACTGTGTAGCTGATTTTTCAAATATTTAAAAATGTTTTCCAAAAAATGTGTAAGGAAAAGAAGTGAGTTGATCTTCTCCAATTTTAAATAAAAATAGCATTTTATTACCAATATATCCATAAAAAATATTTTCGTTTATGTACAGGGTGTTTTAATGGCACATGCATATATTCACCTCTATACTCATATTCCTAATATACACAAAAATATTTGTTTATCAAAATGCCCAAAAATAACCGAGAAAAAAAATATTGAAAATTACAAACAATTATCATGTACACTTCTATGCAATAAAATCCCGTACACTTGAAAAATCAAGTAATCCAGTTTTCACTAATATTAAGTGGTGTGAATTAGTCTTTTTGGAATTTAGAATTTTTATTATCATGTAGATTATAAAAAAGTGACATTGATTGTGAAATGTCATAAGTAAGGTATTTGGAAAAATGTTAATGATTTAATGATTTCGATTTACAACAAATGTAAAAACCGCTGCCTAAGGAATCACTACTTCCACATCAAGACTTCCTATCTAAGTCTCTTACAACGAAAATACTACATTTGTACTCCACTAAGTGGAAATAATTGTTTATGGAACTTTAATAGTATAATATTTGAAATCGTGTACCCCAAAAACAAATAAAATGATATGCCCCATCAGTAGTAGGGGTGGTGATTCTTGATGACTGGTTCCTGTGTACACACTAAATCACAATATTTTTTTCACCCCCTTCAATAATGGTGGGAGTTATAATAGAGGTCGCTATTGCCAAAAATGTTTTTGAGACCTTAGCTCCTCTTATATTTACTAAATACCAATTTCATGCACTCCTGATTGTTTGATTTACCTATTTGCCTATTTACCCCAATTTACCTTCAACTCTGCAACGGAATAAGATCGATATATAATTTAGTTCCAGATCTCGTTAAAATACATACGTGTGCAATATTTTTAAGTCAATATCTTCAACGGTTTCAGAGTAATCGTGAGCACCAAAAAGATACAAGACTAACAGACAGACCGACGCGATAGACAAATTTATTTTATTCAAACTTAAAATTTTGAGGTTTCATGACATTCTAAGCCTATTCGTACAATGAAAGTTTTCAAAAATGTTTCTTGCGTTAGTATACTTCAACTGGATGTAGAAGTAATACGTAGAAAATAGCATGACAAAGATATAAAAAATTATTCTGTGCCGTGGACTATACGATAAAAGTAGAGCCTCTACTTCAAGCATTTTCCTCAATAAAACCTACTACGCATCCATACTACCGGAGGTAACCCACTGTTTATCCAATTTACTAGAGGAAAGCCACTACGCATTCATACTTCTTGAAGAAACCCACTGCGCATCCATTTTACGCCATACCACTCCACTTGAGGTAATCTACTGCGCATCAATGGTATTCAAGGAAAGCCACTGCGCATCCAAAATACTCGGCTCGGGGAAACCTACTGCGCATCCATACTACTTGAGGTAACCTACTGCGCATCTATAGTACTCTAGAAAGGCCTCTGCGCATCCTAAATACTCGAAGAAACCTACTGCGCATCCATACTACTAGAGGTAGCCTACTGCGCATCGATGGTACCGGAGGAAAGCTACTGCGCATCCATAATACTCGGGGAAACCTACTGCGCATCCATATTACTCAAAGTAACTTTATAACATGATATTTGAAATCGCCTACCCCAAAAACCTATAAAACGATATGTCACATCGATAGTGGGGGTTGGGGTGGTGGTAGAGGGTTTGGGGTGGGGGTGGATTAAGTAAAAAAAAATTGAGGCCATAGGTTCTTGTATACACGCTAAATTACAATTTTATTTTTTTTCACCCCCTTTAATAATGGGGTGGGGGTAGTAATGGGAGTGGCTAATGTCAAAATTTTTTTTGAGACGTTAGCTTCTCTTATATATACTAAATACCAATTTTATGGACTCTTACCTGCTTGATTTACCTATTTACCTCAAATTTACCCCAGTTTACCCCCAACCCTTCGACGGAACAGATGAAAATATAATCTAGTTCTAGATCTCGCTAAAGTACATATGTGTACTAAATTTCAAGTCAATCTCAAACGGTTCCTGAGTAAACGTGCGCACAAAAAAAAAAGTTACAGACCGACAGACAGACAGAAATTTTTTTTCGCTCAAACTTTAAATCTCGACGTCTCATGACATTCTAAGCCTATTTGAACAATAAAAATTTTTAAATTTTTTTTTGTCGTTACTATGCTTCCACTGGATGTGGAAGTAACATTGACGCTGAAAAATTGTGTCCGAGATAAGGCCAGATTCTGAAAGCTCAAAACATTAAAAAGCAGTTTTCTGCATGGCTGTTCTGCACGTGTCTGCCTTGTTGATAAATGAATGTGTTGTTTGGATATAATTGCTCCACCGAAGGAAGTATAACGTTTTCCAAAATATCCCTATAAACCTGTCCATTAAATCTACCATTACCCATGACACGCTACGCTACACCAGGGTCACACACGCTTATCCATGCCCAAACATTAACAGAAAATCCGCGGAGACACGTGGCGTTCGTGAAACCTGGTATTTGCTTGCTGAAAAACTTTTTCATCGGTAAACACAACATTGTTCCAAAACTCCAATGGGTGATAGACATATTTAAACAAAACAGAATGCGGGCTTGCTTATGTTCTTCTGTCAATATGGTCTTCTTGGCACTTACCCAGTTTTTAATTCCGATTTTCCTATCCTTCGGCTAGCTGTTGACCTCGATGCTGGAAAATTTGTCATGGACACAGCGTCTACTGCTTCTTGAAACGGATTTTCCCTCAAATAACCAAGGAGCGCTTCATCTTGAGCGAGATTTGAACTTCTCGGTCGGCCTGAACCGTCTTTTCTCTTTATGATATCTTCCTCCTCCCATCTTTTCTTCACACTCATAACTGTACTTTTATTTAAGTGATAATGGTTAGCAACTGCTTTGATAGACCATCCCTCTTCAATTTTAGAGAGAATTAGAATTTTTTCATGTTCAGTCAATTTCGGCATTTCGAAAATATGACACTGACACTGACAAATGAATAAAGAATGATTATATATGGCGAAAAATAGGTGTACGGGATTTTATTGCACAGAAGTGTACGTCAATGGACCGTGCAATCATATGTTTTCCGAGACCTTGTCCTTGCGTTTCGAGGTTCGTCTCAGCTGTGCAACATTTCATTTAAGCAAGCCGTCGAGCTAGGAGGGATAAGGTGGATCCGAATATACATATTTTTTGTTGACATTTTTAAATTACCTAATTTAAATTTTTAAAAGTGGCATTGGTTTTCACTTTACGCAAGAACTCGCTGATTAAAATATATGCATGTATATTTGAGACACCCCGTATAGTTTCCAACATCACTTCCATTATAAAAAACAAAAAAACACACACTTTTTGTTACAATATTATTGTATTGTCACCAGAATTACACGTTTATGCAAAATTTCAATTCAATTGGACTTCGTTAAGTGGTTCAAAATTGACTTGCAAGATTTGAACTAAACATACTAACATACGAACAGAGCAAGTTAAATAAAAATAAAATAAAATAAAAACTTCTAAAAATAAAATGTGCCTTAAACTTGGCCTTGGTACAAAATGTACAATTATAATAACATACTGTACACCACACAATCTATTGCGTTATGCATTAATTTGTATAAGAACGAACTTGAATTGCGCTTTCTCCTTGATTCAGTGCTTTAGACATATGCTTGAAGGAATAATTGATGATCATATTATTTTTCAGGATAAAAACTATCCACTATAAACATTAACAATTGTAGAAATTTTGTAATTTGGTTGGGGATGATTTGTAACAAATAAAAATCGGTCTCGGGTAGACGCGCTTCAACAGTTCTTTAAATCTATCATCTTTTTTTATCCCCCCCCCCCCCCGGAGCTTTCCCTAGTACACTAAAGAGTAAAAAAAATTTTTGGCCACGCCAGACTGCAACTTCCTCTTGCGCAAACATTAACATTGCGGCAGGTAATATTTTACACGAGGGATTAACTGTACTTCATTAAAAGTAATAGCAATTCATAACTATGTTCGAATTTTTTATTTACACAATAACCTGTCAAAAGATAAGTTCGGTATAGGTTAATTGTCTTGAGGTATAGAAAAATTCGCTGGTTGCTATATCAAATCTTTGTTCAATAACAAGGACACAAAACACATAAAAAACAGTTTAATGACCTTATGTTGACAAGACGAACATTTATTAAAAATTTATTAAAAGAAAGATCCAGGTATGCGGCCTTAGAGGAGTCACATTTTATTATTATTATTTTAACAAAATTACATATTCAAATTTATTTAATATGAAAATGCAAATCCTAAATAATATACAGTCTAGCAGTCACAAGGAGAGGTCATCAACTCAGTTAATTTGCCGATGTCTATGTTAAGCAATAAATTTTTAATTTAAGTAGCTCAAATCACAACACAGGAACACAAAATAAAAAAACGCTGCCCAAGGAATCACTACTCCACAGCCAGATTCTCTATCCAAGTTACTCACAACGAAAAAACTTTGTATGTAGAAATAATTGTTTATGGAACTTTAATAATATAATATTTGAAATCCTCTACCCCAAAAACCCACATCGGTAGTGGGGTGGGGGTGGTGATAGGGAGGTGGTAGTGGGGGTGGATGAAGTAAAAAAATATTTTGAGGTTTCTGGTTCTTGTACATACACTAAATCACATTTTTTTTCATCCCCTTTAATAAGAGGGTGGGGGTGGTAATGGGGGTGGCTAATGCCAAAAATTTTTTTGAGACCTTAGCTTCTCTTGTATATACTAAATACCAATTTTATGAACACTTACCTGCTTGATTTACCCATTTACCTCAATTTACCCCCGAACCCTTCGTCGGAACAACATGAAAATATAATTTAATTCCAGATCTTGTTAAAGTACATACGTGTACCAAATTTCAAGTCAATATCTTAAACGGTTCCAGAGTAAACGTGCGCACAAAAAAGTTACAGACAGACCGATAGACAGACAGACCCACAGACAGAAATTTTTTTTCGCTCAAACTTAAAATCTCGACGTTTCATGACATTTTAAACCTATTTGAACAATAAAAATTTTTAAAATTTTTTTTTCGTTACTATACTTCCACTGGATGTGGAAGTAAAAAGTGGTCTGTTCCTTGAACTCCATTGGGTGATCCCTATGTATTTTGACGTGCTGAACACAAATCAGGTGTCCGTTTAGTTCCATTACCCACCATTTTTTTTTTGTAAATCGTGAAAATAATCTTAAAGAAACTCATAATATTTGCGAAATAGTGAACACGTATGGGCCGTTTCTTGTCTAATTGGATATCTACTCTACTATTCGCTTACTGCTCGTCGAGCGAAAACTCATAAACAGAAACGACACTGAACACTCCTCAGTCGTAAATGCATACATTTTTGCGAGTACGACACACAGAAAACATATGATTTTTTTTTTTAGTTTGTTTATTGTTTATTGTTTAGAAAAATACAAATTCTTGTTGACAAAGTTTAAAAAATAAAATAACAAATAAGTAAATAAATAATAACTGATATAAAAATTGTATAAGACATAGAATACAATAAATAGATAAACATTCATATATACTATGACATTATACTGATGTTAATATAATTTGATTTATTAACCGTTGCTGCACATTTATGAAATCACCTAAACTCTGTAAGAAGCTTGTGCGTGATTTTCACAAATAAAGCAGCAACGTAACTGGATATTATATAGTATATCGTCGGCTTACTATCAAAACCTCCTGAGTCTCTTATTTGAGACTGGGGGTTTTGGATTATTCATATTCTTGAAACGCTGACACACAAACTTGCAAAATTTCCGAAGTTTAGCACGAATATGTCCACCTCTATCGGCGTTTTTTGAAACCTTCTATGTCGTTACGATCGCATTTAAAACTCAAAACCTTCTATGTCAGGTATAACGTCATTGATCTAGTGTTGTGCTTTTGGTTTATTTCGAATTAGTTAGAAAATATTAAACAAAAATGGACAAAAGAAATAAGGTAAGAATAAGTGTATTTTTCTGTAATGTATACAATTTTTACACCTCCCATTAAATTATAATAATAATACTCTTTATTCAGTAATTAACAAGAAAGGGCGAAGTTCAGCTTAGTACAGCACAGACGCTGTAAAAGCTGTTCTTCCACTTCCAAATTGTATTACTTATCTTCAATTTGATTTTAGCAATAGACTTAGAAGGTTTTGTATGTATTATTCTTGTAGAACCATATAAGAGTTAGGAGTTTTCGTTTTTCTTCTTTCCTGTAAAATTCTTACAAATCGACTTAGGAGGTTTTGATAGTAAGCCGACGATATGTGGAAAATTTTATATGCATGGTAAGAATTAGATAAATACCTACATTTAAAATTTATTTTAATTACTACATAGTAGTGTGAGAAGGTGGATACTATATTCTTAATTAACTACTAAGTGGGGTAAGTTTATAAATATTAGTATAGTTATAATTATTATAGATATTAAACATTACTGGAAAATTACTTTTATTTGTCTGTAGTTTTCATTTAAAAATAGATTAAGGTTTTTTTAATGCATGTTTGTATTTTATACTTTTTAATTTTGTAGGTAACATATTATATAGTTTGGGTCCATAATAGAAAATAAATGGCGGAGTATGCCTATTCCGGTATATTGGCACTTGTATTGAAAGGTTTGTATTCCAGCGGGTTCCATAGTTATGGTTTACCACATTTGGTGGTGATTTAAACATGTACAGTAGACACTCATAAGCACACAATTTTCTTACAGTAAACATACGTATTTCGTTACACAATAAATCTGTGGGATATTGTTTTTCTTTATTAAATATTATTTTTAGTAAGGAATTCTAGACAATTTCGAAATGTTTTAATGAGTTGTTAAAGAGTTCACCCCAGACTGTAATACCATACCTTATAATAGATTCAGCCAAAGCATTGTACGTAATGATAAGGTTTTTTCTGTTAAGAATATCTCTTAGTTGGTGGAATTTGTATATAAGTCTTCTCAGCCTTTTTACAAGATATTCCACATATACATTCCATCTCAGGTGATAAGGGTGATCCACCATTAGACCAAGGTATTTTAAATTATTAACTTTGTTTATGTATGGACAGTTTCCCTATTTTTGCACTTGTCATTATGAATTGTTAATATATCTTTTGTCGGTTGGTCATCAGCTGATATGGTAAAAATTTTCTTTTACTAGTGTTGAGGCTCAGAAGGCTCACATTTAACCATGGATGTATCCTTTGTAAACTGGTTTCTGCATTAGTATATACTTCAATCCAGGTTTTGCCTTGAAATACAAGGGCTTGTATCACCAGCATATGCTACAATGTTATCTTCTGTATTCATAATTTTTGTTATATTGTTAATATATATTAAAAATAATATAGGGCCTAATACTGTGCTCTGGGGAACGCAAGTTGGAATTATTAACGGGTCACTCAATGTTTCATTTATCCTTACTATTTGCTGCCTGTTCGTCAAGTAATTTTTAAATACATCTAACGCAGAACATCCAATACCAACTTTCTCTAATTTTTTTTATTAATATTTCCTGATCAACCATGTCTAATGCTTTGGCTAAATCAAAAATACAGCAAGACATTTTCTGTTATCATTTAAGCCTCTAATGTTTGCTATTAGCTCCATAGTTGCGTTTTCTGTACATATTTGGTCAAAATCCAACTGCCTGCATTTTTTTCGCCACCGCTTTGTTTATGTTTTATCATTGCTACCGCGATTTTTTATTAAAAGTTTTTAAAGGTTTGTAACTTCTTAATGAATCGGACCCACATTCATTTTATTTTTAAAAACGCATCATCTTTCATTTGCTAGAGTTCTAATAACTTGTTAGTCACCCTGTATATATCACACTAGCATTATGAATATTAAATGTATTGCAAAATCATTATCGAATGCTATTACACAAATTGCTTTTTTAACTAATTAATCTTAATGGTATTGCCACTAATAGCATTGAATTTTGATAAATAAAGGCTGTATTGGAAATAAGACAAGAAAAGGCGTATCGAAGAAAAATGTCCCGCTCAGCAACGAAGGTGACAGCTTTTGTTTGGGAGGTAGATGACATCCATTTAGTTTGATTAACTACCCCGTGGACGGGCAATAACCGAAATATATTATAGTAAATTAACACCCAAATTGAGAGTCACTCCAACAAAAAAAGAAGGAAATGAAAATTGAATCGGTAGATGTCCTTTCTTTAGGAAAGACACAGATTACCATAACTATAATAGCAATGGCTATACATTTTTCATTTCCGTTATAATATTATAGAATATAATATGATATATATTTTTGACATTTTTCAACATCAATTTTCTACGAATAAAACATTATTTTTACAAATAATATTAAATATATAATAATAAAATAATAATATCAATAACACTAGAGCTCGGCATTGCCCGTAAAATAGATATTTTGCAATCACAATATCTCACCCCATGTTTAGTATTTGAAGGGTTTTGGATTATTTCCTTATTTTAAATGTATGGGTCGCGTGCACGTGACGTCACAGATCTCAGACCTTAGGAAAAACAAATCGAAATTTTTAAGTTGTCAAATGGCGACTGATTGAACTTGTCGTAATGACAAGTAGTTAGTGAGCTGTGTTTATTGAAAATTTAAGTTCAAAAATGTTTCTCACAGTCAGGGTTGATAATTATTCATATTGTTTAAACAATAATAACAACTTTTACAAAAAAAATTAATCTATTTTTTTATGTTTATTTTCGCGATATTCATGAAAAAGTTAATTGTTTTTAATGAAAATTTTGTTTAAGAAACATTTGTTGTGCAAACATTTACAGTAAAAGTTAAAATCCTAACGATTTTAACGTAACAATACTTAAGAAGTAAAAAGAAATAATATAATGTATGTATCTATTATATGTTTTATTATTGAAAATCTATGGATCATCAGAAGAACTATAATCACTATCGACCTCCTCCTCTTGGTCTGTAATTGGAGGACAATTTTGACAGTTGTCACCGGAGCATGTTCCGCATGTTGCATTACAAAAAAGTTCAACTTTTCGGCAGCTACAAGCTGCATACTTTTTTCCAATTACAAAATATCATTTTGAGTTCTTCTGGTGCAGGCATATTCAGCATTTTGATTGGTAGTAAAGATCTTTCATTATTAATCCATCCCAATCAATTGGACGAATATTTTTGTTCCCAAGCCACATCTGGGTTTGTAAATAAACCCTCTTAATGTGCTTATTCAGAGCATCAACTGTCGGAACAAGGGATAATCATTTCAGAACACTGTTTTTAATAAATGACTCATAGCGCATCTGCTCGAGAAACGTTGATAAGTCTTCGACACGGCTCAATTTTTTTAACTGTATCTCTTTAGTAGCTCCGTACAGTAATATTGTGCAGTACCTACCGGCTTCTAAAATTTCTTCCAGCTCTGAAGTACTATTATAAAATATATTCACCTAATCTCTTAAATCGGACCGGGCCGGTTATCTATAAGATCGAAATAGTATATTATATTACTAGGAGTAGAACGCACTCTTTTTTTGTGTTGGGCCCAGGATTTGCAAACTGGGCGAAACACAAAAAAAGGCGTTCTACTGCGTGTAATATATACTATTTTTTCTTCAAGCGTATTAAAATGCAAAAATTCATTTATTTATCATAAATGTACAAATATTCAAACTACAGTCTTACATGTTGACACAATATGACGAGTGGCTAGTGGATAGCGCGCCACCGGTGGCTTTCGGTATTAACATTATGTTACTAGTAAAACAATACCCACTACGGCGGCGCTTTCGGAACTAACATTATGTTACTAGTAAAACAATATCCACTACGGTGGCGTGCGGTACTAACATTTTGTTACTAGTAAAACAATGTCCTACTTCTACTTCTGTTTTTGGTGACATAATTTAAACATTTTAATACGCTTGAAGAAAAAAATGTTTTTGCCTTTATTGTAAAACGCGGACGTTGTATCACATCCAGTGAAACAATGCGAAAACAGGATTAATAATCCACACTGTTTGGATGATCCACTTCAAAACAATTTACATGCTCCGAAAATTTCACCGAAAAAATGCGATTGGTTTTTCAATGATATCTTCCTTAATTTTTAAGCTATTCAATCGCTCCAAAAATCATTTTACAGGGAATTTTAAGGGCTATAAGACCCAGTTGAACTTCCTTGAACCTTTCGTTTCTAAGACTTTTGAGTTTAAAGGGCTTGGGGAAGGTGGTCATCGCACTCAAATGCAAACTTATAACGGTAATATCTCAATTTGTATCCTAGAGAAATAAAAAAAAAAAAAATGAAATTTTCTGTAAAAAAAACCTAAATTTTTGTACTCTAGCATTTTTTACGTATCTTCTTTAATTTTTGGTGAAAAAATGAAAACATTTTAAGAAACTTCAAAAATCATTTCAAATTTGAATCATCCTAAACCAGTCAAACTTCTAGAATATATTGTTATAACTCGGTTCGCATTTCATCTACAGAAATAAAAAAACAGTCGATTTGTTATTTTATAGGCTTCATTTTTGCTTATAATATTTTGTTTGGTAAAACGTAAAGTTTTCGGTTATTAATGAAAAATCGTTCTAAAACATGCATTTTGTAGATGAAAAATCAACATTTTCAATCAAGAATAGTATTGACTCATCGAAAAAATTTCATAGAACATTTATTGCTTAGAATTCATTCCTCTATCGATTTCTGCAGTTGCTTTGAACGTAATAATTTCCACCCCCGTAAAGGGGTGGCATTCACCCCCTAGGGTAAAAGCACACATCTGCACTATATAATTTTTACTCCTTGAGCTATTTCCTAATTACTGTCCAAATTTCACGTTAATCGGTTTTATCCGAAAGAATTCTGAGCGAAAAATCTTCAAACACTGGACTAAATTAACTTTTTCATGAATATCGGGAAATCAAACATAAAAAAAATAGATTTTTCCTGTAAAAGTTGTTATTATTGTTTTATCAATATAAATAATTACCAACCATGACTGTGAAAAACATTTTTGAACTTAAATTTTCAATAAAAACAACTCAACGTTTTATAAATATCGCGAAAAAAATTTTTTAAATATATTTTTGTATCGGAGCTGTTGCTGAGAATTACTAAGTGAAAACCTTCATTGACTCGACTAAGTGTATTATTAATTGTGGAAGTGTGGTAATCCCAAACAGTGACAGTTGTTACAAAATAACCTCAATTTACATCCAAAAGAAGTAAGAGGTTAAGTAAAAGTCTCCAACTGATTACAAGCATTAAAAAAAGTCATTTCAGTAGTTCTAAAATGTAAATAATGAATTACACAACTAGTACTGACAATACGACCGCTTCCGCGCGTCACGCATTTTGGGCGCGCAACTTTAATCGCCACCTTTTTTTTTTTTTAATTTATCATCAATTTTGTACTTACATAATTTTGACGCATCTTTTATAGTTTTCTCAGCTTTTGGTGAAGCGTCACGATTAAATTTTTTTATTTATTTATTAATAATAGTATATTATATTACTAGGAGTAGAACGCACTCTTTTTTTGTGTTGAGCCCAGGATTTGCGGCTGAGGCGAAGCCGAAGCCGCAAACTGGGCGAAACACAAAAAAAGGCGTTCTACTCCGTGTAATATATACTATTTTTTCTTCAAGCGTATTAAAATGTAAAAATTGATTTATTTATCATAAATGTACAAATATTCAAACTACAGTCTTACATGTTGACACAATATGACAAGTGGCTAGTGGATAGCGCACCACCGGTGGCTTTCGGTATTAACATTATGTTACTAGTAAAACAATACCCACTGCGGTGGCGCTTTCGGAACTAACATTATGTTACTAGTAAAACAACGTCCACTACGGTGGCGTTCGGTACTAACATTTTGTTACTAGTAAAACAATGTCCTACTTCTACTTCTGTTTTTGGTGACATAATTTAAACATTTTAATACGCTTGAAGAAAAATGTTTTTTAATACTTTCGGATTATATATTCAGTTTTCAATTCTGGACATTACCATTTTTTTCAATCATCCCCCAATTATTGAGAAATTACCATAGGCAAATCATCTTCCTTTCCTTGACTATAAGAAATTTGAATATTCGATAATACCTTTTAAATGTGAATTCAAATTTTTAGGACATTCGTTTGTGAATATCTGCAGTTCTCACCTATAAATTTAGTTATATTAATCTTGAATTATAGACACTACCTATTTGGATTGGATTTAGTGATTAATGTTGATGATGATATATGTGATGTATCAGTATCGTGATTTAATGATTTATGGTAATACACTTTTATATGAGAAAAGTGAATTTTTCAGTACTGTTTTGCGATAATGTACCAGATATTGTTGTAAAGCCATTAGGTTCACTGTAGAATGCACACATGATAAATTGAAGCTTTTGTTTCTAGGGAATTCCGTGAAATTTTGCATACATTCCCTTTACAATGTCTCCATAAGACTTTTATGCACCTACTATATGTATGTATTATAATGCTCAGTCTATTTCGCCTAAAAGGTATATACATTACTAGTGTAATCAGGTCATATTTATATATTTCAGTAGCTTGGATGCACATAAAAACAAGCAAATATTTCAACTCACTTCTTACTCATAAAATGCAACGTTGATCACTGGTCCTAACACGTAGTGCTTGTCACATAGTAATATAAAAAAGCAACTGACGTATGCCTCGTAAATGGTAATAGTGTATTAAGTATTAAGATCGGTAAGTGTTTTTTACTGGTTGAGGATATGTTTGGGGATCGAGATACAGTCACATTTACACATTTACTGAATTGATTAAGACATTTGTAAGTGACGTTTACAAATTAGCGTAATTACTTACCGATCAGGAGGCGGTAAGTAAACTAATAAATATAGAAATTTAAAAATCAAGTTTTATTAAGGACAAAATTAAAATTACAATTTGAACAATTATTGAAATCTATTGGAGCAATATAATTCGGGTTTGAAAATAAATAACGTTCTTTTCTGAATCATAACTTACAATAATCTTAAGTTGTGGCAAAAATTTTATCTTCGAGAGATTTTTAATGACAGCAGATGTCACTTGACAATAAATATTCGGTCTCATAGTAACCAAAGCGAAAACTTTTTCCTGTACGTTTACTAGTGAAATATTTTGTCGAACTCCTCTATATGTTTCCTTAAATATATAAGGAATAATAAACCAGACTGTAACCAACAGCTATTCTCCGGACTAATGCCCCGCCGAGCGCTGAATTACGAGTTACAAGCCTGGCCGCGTTAAGTACAATAACTATGTATTGCCACAAAACGCTAAGTTTCGATTGTAATAGACACCAGCCGAAAGACTTATTCCCATTCAAAGGAGCTCTCGTGCCAGCCACCCCATACCACTTGCAGACTGCAGTTTCGAGCTATTGGCTCTCGTCAGTGCAAGGTAGGATGGAGACTGTCATTTTTGTTGCATGTCGTGGTTTTATAAATCTCGTCATGTACCAATAGTGAACAAATGCCTCGTTACAGCCGTCTGAGACCTACCTTGCACTGACGAGAGCCAATAGCTCGAAACTGCAGTCTGCAAGTGGTATGGGGTGGCTGGCACGAGAGCTTCTTTGAATGGGAATAAGTCTTTCGGCTGGTGTCTATTACAATCGACACTTAGCGTTTTGTGGCAATACATAGTTATTGTACTTAACGCGGCCAGGCTTGTAACTCGTAATTCAGCGCTCGGCGGGGCATTAGTCCGGAGAATAGCTGTTGGTTGCAGTCTGGTTTCTTATTCCTTATATATTTAAGGAAACATATAGAGGAGTTCGACAAAATATTTCACTAGTAAATATTCTGCCCTCTAGAAGCATATCTACCTTTTTCCTGTACGGCTTGTTTGTTTTATATATTTTTGAAATATTAAATTTTTTAATTTTAATTAGGTTTATTCAATACTTGAGCGTGCAAAAAACGTCATAAGCACTGCGGTCATTAAGTGTTTTACTGGTTTGGGATGTTTTGGAGATCTTGACTTCGTCTCGATCCCCAAACATATCCTCAACCGGTAAAGAACACTTACTGACCTTAATACTTAATATACTAATATCTCCCCCTTATACTTAACATTCTGTTAAAATTAATATCTATTATATCGAGATCTGGAACTAGATTATATTTTCATCTTATTCTGTTAAGTTTTTGACATACATAGTTAAAGACTATGGTTCCCACGAGTGACCTGGATCTAAGACAATTCTTAAAAGTTTGATAGATTCTGGATTTTCGCAATTGGTCTTGATTTAAGAGAAGATTGTGATCAGAGAACTATGTTGCTACTGATGATTTTGTGTCACTAATATGTGACAGAAGTTGATGCTGGGTATTATTAGATTTTGTTGCATGTTGTGTCATCTGGTAGTAATTTACGTGAATTAAGAACAGTATGGGAACCAGTACTGAACCTTGAGGGACAACACTTTTTGAGTAAGGCTTATTGAGTACGTTTCATTATATTAGCAGCAGATTTGCTGCCTGTTTCAGATATGAATTTGTTACTGAAATATCCTTTTGTACGAAACCATACTTAGAGAGGTTGTTTAGCAAAGTGTTAAGAAACGCAATCAAAGACCTTATTTGAGTCACAAAATAAACTATCCACGTATACTACATTTATAAAATGTTTCGAATATACTTGACACAATAACCAAGGAGGAAACCTGTTACACTTTAGTTAAAAGTATACAGGGTAATAATTACGAAATGATGAAGGAACATTATATTTGGAATGTAGCTAGTAATAACAATGCCAAGGAGAAAATCTGATATATTTTTAGTAAAAAAATATACAGGTTGGTCATCCAACAGAAAACATAACTAATAAAAATACCAAATAAATAGAGAAGTTTTACAGATTTTTTTAATACGGGGTTGAACACCTGTTGAGTGAAAATATTTTCAAGACATTTTCAGAATAAAATTGCCATTAAACCTATGTTGATAGTTAAGGTACTCTTGTGATTTATAAATTTCCTTTGATTTTTCTCCTAGTTTACTTAAATTTATTAAGGATATCACTATTCGATCGAACGTTATCCTTGACCTTTACAAATGAGTTCCCAATATTTTTTCCACGAAGATTTATGGGATGTTGCAGAGGTGATTATTATATATAAGATAATATTCGACAAGTGGAAAATATTCCGCTGGTGATTTAATAAAGCGCCCCATAACGGAATTCATAAATAAAAAGCCTATCCCTTGAAATATATGTAAGCAATAAATTTCCGAATCAATGTTGTCTCATAAATATCAAATAGAACCTTAATATTATATTGAGCCGTTCCATTTTACGCGACATTTTCAAATTAATCGAACAGGGTAGTATACGGGACGAAGCTGAGATATTTTTCAGTTTTAAATTTCAATAAAATATTAACAACCTGTCAGTGTGGGTAATGGGTATAGATCGTAGGACGTTGAACTTAAACAGCTACAATGTTCATACAATTTAAATCGGAGTGAAAGGAAGGTACGGATATATTTCTTGATATTTCCCGGATTCTTAGCAATTTAAACTCGAGATTAAATTAAAATGAGATATAATTTGGTTCCAATTTCACACGTCATGCGTAATGTGGGCAGCAGTGTTAATATTACTGAAAACTGAAGAACGACTTCTTTAAAGGCTAGATGTCAAATATCCAGGAGCACAGCTGCAGAAACTTTAACTATCTTGCATGTTGTAGGGGAATTAGGAGCCAGGAAAGCAGTAAACAGACTGTTCAAGAATGGAATGTGGAATGTGATTGGCCAAGGACTGTGTAACACCAAGGCTCTAGACCTTTCTAAGGGACTGTGTCAGAGAATAATCAGTGTTTTCCGTGTTTAGGTTCACTTATCCATACACAGTCGTGTTCACTAGCCGACTAGGAACGCGATAAAAAGCATCTTCTGAGTTTGAGAGGTTTGGAATGGTATACAGACGAATCGAAGACTCAGGAGGGAACTAGTGCGCTTCTGGCCCTGAGTCAGCTTTCGAGTTATCAAGAAATCTGATTCGATCAGAGCTACGAGGCTGAGTCACAGTTCTTCTATATAGAACTATCAGAAATCAGTTAATCTCTCTAATAATCAACGCTAAACCAACAGTTGCTCGAATTATACCAAACTACTGATTTTCAATAGTAACATTTTACATTAGTGATGGAAGAAAATTCAGTAGCCACGAATTCCAAGTAGAGATTTGACGCTGGAAATGACAGTAGCTAGTCCATACCTTAAAGACCCAATGATTTCATTGCAATAGCCACCCTAGTTAGGAACTATTAAGGCAGCTAAGGTCGAAGATAGCCCAGAATAACATGGAATAAAATTATTGTAGAGGAAGCTAATTCTGTAGGTAACACCCGCGGAGAGGTGGAGCTATTGGCCCAGAACAGGGTTAAATGGATATAATTTCTTCCTCCAGCTCTATGTTCGTTGATGGAATGATGGGAATAAGAACAGAATAATTACAATGTCTTTTGCTTGGCCGAATATACATACTAAATAGTTATTTATGTTACAAGGGAAGTAAAAGTAGCATTTGCAAGTAGAAGTCAAAAATCGCTTTTGACTTACTTCTTGGAAAAGTCTGCTGCACTGAAACCTTCATCAAGCTTAAGGTGTGAGTACTCTATATTGAAATTGATAATTTTTATTGATATTTATAGATATAAAGTTTCCCAAACTCAGGGCTTTTTTGAAAAGGAATGATGACTGGTTCAAACCCAAAAAATTGAGCATCTTTGGATATTAAAAGGTATTCATACCTATTTAGCTCAATAACACTAGACGTAAATAGATAGATGATAATAATGCCGTATTTGATACTAGAATTGATGCATGTTTATGTGTAGTAAAATGTTTAAATTTCTGCGCCTGTTTCAGCAACGCTGATTATGTGAGCAGATGCAACGTTTATGTTAAACTTTTATAAGAATTTTAGAGCAGCTTGCCGGACAGTTAACAGTCCTGATGTATCATTGAAACAGAGTGCTAGCTCGTGTTTTAGTTAATATGGTTTATTAAAAAAATAACATTAATTAATAATAATAACGTTTATAAAGCTTCTCTTAATTTTTTTAGTGTTGATGCCTAGCAAAATTTCGAATTTGCTAGTAAGGAATACTTATGTGATATGCCATGAAGTTGTATTTATATTACAATTATGGTACACGTAATTAAATTAATAAATTATGTAGATGCAAATAGGAACTAAATATATCTAATATAAACAATATTTACAAAAAAGTATAACTACAGCATTAACACACATAGATGATGATGTTATCAGAGAAATGGACAATGGAAAGTGCACTTGTCTGTACTGCTGGATTTCTCAAAAGCTTTTGACATCCTTGATCATTCACTACTACTATCAAAATTACATTATTTTGGATTTTCAGACATTTCGCTGCAGTTAATGTAAAGAACGTAATCAATGTTGTTATAAATCAAATGTCTCAATTTAAAACTTAAAGACAGGTGTGCCACAAAGATCAATCTTAGGGCCATTACCGTTTTCACCATATGTTTCAGATATATATAAACTTATTAAAAATACCACTCTCCATCAATATGCCGATGATTCGCAAATTTATTTTTCACTTGATTTAGCACACAAGAAGAATCAAGATATAAATAATATACAGATTGTCCCAGCTCTATTTAGACAAGCATTATCTCGGAAATGGTTAGACATAAAAAGAAATGTTTAATAGAAAAGTTATTATGTTTAAAAATATGCATTTAACCATTTTATTTTCAAATGTACAGGGCCCCTCAAAAAGACGGCAGGTTGTGCAACTTTACTTTTTCAAATGGGACACCCTGTATATTTTTGCATTTTTGGATTCTCCTTTTATTTCCGAACAAATTTTATTAATCATGTTCTATACCTATCATTAATGGTTTACGATATATCGACGGTTTAATGGGCGATTATTTGGACTATTTATGAAGTTATCCTGAATGGTGACAGATATTTGAGGTTTTTAAGAAACATTATTCCTGGTCTTGTGGAAGAAATTCCAATAAATGAGCGCCTCACTATGTGGTGGCAGCAAGACGGAACACCACCGCATAATTCGAACCTTGTGACACGCTTCCCGACTGAGAGATTTAGAGCGAACTGAATTGGTAATCAAGGACCTGTTAAATGGCCTGCACGGTCACCTGATATGAGCCCCCTAGATTTTTTCTTATGGGATCATTTAAAACAAGTTGTATATGCTGAGAACAAAAAATCTTAATGATTTAAAAAATAGGATAACTCATGCTTGCCGCCAAATAACCCCAGATGTCATAAGTAATTCTTGTACACGAGAACTTTTAAGGAGGTATGAGTTGTGTCAAATAGAATATGGGCGACAATTTGAGCATCTTTTATAATAATTATAATATTTATTGTTTTTTGTATTGTAGTATTCCTTATAATTACGTTAATAAAAAAATGTTATCCCAAAAATTTAACTGCAAATATCTCAACAATGGTTAATGATAGGTATAGGACATGGTCAATAAAATTTGTTCGGAAATAAAAGGAGAAGCCAAAAATGCAAAAATATACAGGGTGTTCCATTCGAAAAAGTAACGTTGCATAACCTGCCGTCTTTTTGAGGCGCCCTGTACATCTGAAAATAAAATGGTTAAATGCATTTTTTTAAACAGAATAACTTTTCTATTAAACACTTTTTTCTATGTCTAACCGTTTCCGAGATAACGCTTGTCTAAATAGAGCTGGGACACCCTGTATATATAAATATACATAATATGATCATAACCTAAAATTAAATGCATCCAAGTCACAAGTCATTTTAATAGCAACAGTGCTAATGTATTTAACTTTCAAAATAAATAATAAAATAATTCCAGTGGTCAATGAAGCAAAAAATCTGGGCGTAACTCTTGATTCATTCCTGCAGTTTGAAAGCCCTATTAAAAATAAAATAAAGCTGGCATATTATCGTCTAAAAAAGTTATACCATGTAAAACATAATATCCCTCAAAGATGTAAACAAATATTTTGTAATTCGTTAATATTATCTCTACTAGGGATTGCAATTTATCGGACGTTTTAATAACCGGTAAATCGGTAAATAAAAATGTAAATAACCGGTTAACTGGTATTTACCGGTAATTTTTAGAATGGATGACTAGGGTGGCGAAAATGGCAATTGTCTTTTTCCATGTACAAAATTATCTAAAAACAAAAAACATTTTTATATACGTATATTTAATATAATGAACAAACAAAAGGTTTTTTATCAACAGTAAAATCACAAGAGCTTTTTTTATCGGATAAATTTCTCTTTGTAACGAAATAATTTAGCCAATCAGTGATTTTATAAGAAAAACTGAGCGATTTTGTCAAATGTCAGTTTTTCGAGCATAATTACTGATTGGAAAAATTTTGAGTTAAAAAGAAATTTATCCATAAAAGAAAAACTCGAGTGTTTTTTGGCAAGATAAATTAACGACAGAATATGTGAACGAACAACAACAATAATTTATTAAAAATAATTATAATTTTCCCAAAACGACACATATTATACAGTATCGTTTCCACAATACTTAAAAATTATAGCTGAGAGTACAGATTTTAAAGTGACGTGCGACTACTAGATGTACTCTGCTTTTGAGGAACAGGCATTTTTACCGGTGATAAAAACGATGCACCTTTTTTTATCGCTGTCAAAGTGACAAAAATGTGACTGTCAAATAGACTTTTTTAATACATATAAGAGTTAATTTATCAAAAGGAAAAAATATAAATGAAATAAATTTAAATAAATAATTATTCTGTAAATAACAAGCATATCCACTTAAATAACAAAAATTATAAACATAAACTCAAATAGGGTATTTACTGAATACCTAATCTAAAAATACAATATTTTTAAAAAATAGACCGTTTAAGGGGTTCGGGTTCGTTTTTCAAAGCTATATCTGTTGGTCGTCTGATATTTGTGCATAGAATACCACCAGCTGAAGATGCCCTTCCTCAATCGATATTGGTGGGTCGATAAGTTAATAAGAATTGGTCATAACATACTTCTAAATGTATTCCACAGATATTTGCGGCAGTGAAATATTCAATTTTCTGTCGTAAGATATTGTCAATGTCTCTCTTGTATTTCCTAGGGCTTGGTGTTTGGAGTTTACTTTTTATAATATTATTTATTTATTGTTAAAAGTGCTCGGTGTTGGGACAGTCACTCTGTATTTAGTGAATACTAGTCAGTGACATAAATAGAAACGTTGAATACGTGACATATCGTAAGTTCAGAGTTTACCGAAATAACCGGTAAATAATTAAAATAACCGGTAATTATCGCCATGTGTTTTTTGTCCTGATAACCGGTTAACCGGTAATGCAATCCCTAATCTCTATTTGATTATGGAGATGTGGTTTATGGTAATACGCTGTCTTCTTTAATAACACATGCCATACAATTGGTTCAAAATTCGTGTATGAGGTAAATTTATAATATTCCCTTCCGCAATCACATCACCCCATATCTAAATGAGCATAAAATTTTAAATATGGGAAACAGAAGACTACATCACATGTATTGTTTCATATGGAAGATCATTAAAACAAATGAGCCAACTTATTTAAGTTTTAAATTAATTACACATACCAGATACCAGAAATTTAACCAACTTGGTAATAGTCTCTCATAGGAGGCTATTTTTCAAAAGTCATACACGTATATAGCAGCCCATTTATGGAATGAACTCTGAGATGAAGCAAAAGTTGAAAAACAAAAAAATTTTCAAAATATATTGAAACTCAATTGTTGCTAATCCAACGTCAACAGTTCTGTGGCTGTATTTTCAGTTCTTTATGGGTTATGTAGGACATTTATCAGAGACTTTTGTGCGGAGACCTCTCGCACACCCCCGTTAGCTTGTGGTACGTCATTGTCATGAAAAGAGATATTTTAGTTTTAATTTGGGTTTAGTTAGTAGTACTGGACAAATGGAAAAGGGCAGTATTGTCGAATTTGTACCATTTCATTTATGATTAAATGTATTTATTATTATCATTATTATTGTTAAAAAATCCACTGGTTTCTATGCACTCAAAGCTATGATATGTGATTACTGTCAAATACGGCATTCTTCTGTAGCGGGACAGTATTAGGAAATCTGAAAGAATCCCTTGCAACATTTCTCCGATTGTAACCTGCTGCCTTCTGTAGATGATTTTGCGCCGATTTAAAATTCAGTATACGCCTACTTTTTTAATTTCGAAACCATAAACGATTTATCTACATATCTGCTTAAAGAAGTAAAATGAAAATTCGCAATATCACTTAGCCCTCTCATCCCCCTACAAAAGCCGAAACCCATCCATCACAGCTATATTTCAGCGGCTGGAGGAGGCGGTAAAGATTTTAATTATTCATGCCGGGAATAACGCAAGACTTACATTCACAGTAGGATTTCTAGATTTCGTCTCTCGGTCCGCCGATCTCTGTTGCAGATGCCTGCTCAATGCGAACATCTCAGCTAGGCGTGATCTCGTCTTGGCCGGAGTCGGATTGATCGGCGCGACTTGTTGAGGGTTCCGCTTCCGGACCGGGAAGACCAGATGTTCAATGTCCGGCGTGTACCTGTAATGACAACATTAGAGCCATAACAACATTAGGGGTGATATTGTAATCGACTGCATTAGCAGACATATTATTATTACTTTCTTTATATTATAGCATGGTTAGAAAAAATGCCTAAAGAAAAATTATTATTCACTTTGCAAAAAAAATCGGTATCTTATAAAAAAAGAGAGATATCAAAAATTTGAGAAATCGCTTTCTCCCTATAAACCAGTGACTAAAAAAATGCGCATCAAAAAAATACAGAATAATTTTTGTGAAATCTCGGAAGTTATGAAACACACCTTTCTTGTAGATAGTAACGTGCCTCAAAATACAAGAATCGAGCGAGACTCGCTACTTCACAAATAAATTATCTCTTAAATCCTGAAACTGCACATTGATATCTATTATCGTTCTCAAAAAATGTGGATTTAAATTCAACCTAAAAATTCGCTCGGACCGTTTCAATTGGCCAGCGAAAAACTGAGAAAAATTATATTTGGTATATAGTTGACGCAGTTGCCAACAAAGAAATGGGATATACTTCTAGTGAAAAATATACAAGAAAAAAATAATGAAAAAAAATGTAACAGGTGACAATAATATTTGGCACCTAATCAATAAAATTGTCAGGAAAAAGCCCTGCTATATTTTTAATGGAAACCCTTAAAAAATAATTGACGAAGAAAATGAGACGCGGACATGCTGTTAAGATAAGTGAAAAATATACTGGGTGGTCAGTCTAAAAAGAATTAATTAAGACACGATGGTGGAAAATAATATTTGGAATATAGTTGTTACTATTGCCAGAAAGAAAACTAGATATACTTCTTGTTAGAACAATTCTCAGGATAGTCATCCAATAGAAAAAAAACCGCTGCCCAAGGAATCACTACTTCCACATCCAGATTTTCTATCCAAGTCACTCACAACGAAAAAATTTTGTATGTGGAAATAATTGTTTATGGAACTTTAATAATATAATATTTGAAATCCTCTACCCCAAAATCCATAAAACGATACCCCACATCGGTAGTGGGGTGGGCGTGATCATAGGAGGTGGTAGTGGGGGTGGATGAAGTAAAAAAATATTTTGAGGTTTCTGGTTCTTGTACACACACTAAATCACATTTTTTTTTCATCCTCTTTAATAATGAGGTGGGGGTGGTAATGAGAGTGGCTAATGCCAAAATTTTTTTTGAGACCTTAGCTTCTTTTGTATATATTAAATACCAATTTTATGGACTTTTACCTGCTTGATTTACCTATTTACCCCAAATTTACCCCAATTTACCCCCCCAACCCTTCGATGGAACAAGATGAAAATATAATTTAGTTCTAGATCTCGTTAAGGTACATATGTGTACCAAATTTCAAGTCAATATCTCAAACGGTTCTAGAGTAGTCGTGCGCACAAAAAAAAAGTTACAGACCGACAGAAAATTTTTTTTGTTACTGTAACTTCCACTGGATGTGGAAGTAATTTAGTGTTGAGGCTTTTGAAGGATCCGATTCACATGTCCTATCAATTTTTTAGTATAAGGAAATATTTACTACTTTTTCTATCCACAGAGAACAACTTTAGAAAACCTCTTAATTAACATGTTGAACATGAATTTGTTTTAAAATTTACATGATTCAGGTGCACACTAAATTTCTACAATGATGCATTCATATCGTGTTTATGTATAGATTAAAAAATTACCCAGGATCCATCCTTACGAAATCCTGCACACTTAACTTTGGACCAGTTTTAGAACCTTGCTTGGTCAGGACCGACTTCCTCTTCACATTGAAGGGCTTGTGCGGATCGGAGCACTCTGCCAAAAGAAGCAGTCTGTCCCGAATATGTACTTCGTCTCGGCTCATATTGCTTCTTTTATTTTACTTGTTCTTCTGATTCGGCTTCTTCAGACATCTGAAAAGAAAAATAACATTGTTAAAAATCGATGAATATTATTTTTTTGATTGTTAATGAACTAAAATAGTTATTCTTATAACAAGTACCTAAAATCGTGTTTTTTGTACCTAACTGAAGACAACCAGGCCCCTAGTATCCAGCCAATTTAACTTTTTCTCATCTCATTATCAAATTATTTTTGTACTCAAAGTATTATATTTTTTGGTCCTTCGAGCCGGATTATCTTATTTAATTTTTAATTATAATTTAGTAAATACTAAAAAAAATTTAATTACTTTTTGTGACTAGTGTGAACCTACACACTGATACTGTCTTTTGTACCGCATACCGTTTACTCAGTTGACTGTGTTTATATTGCTCTGACTTTAATAAAAAAAAGTCTTGCTAACAGTTACGATGCTAATTCTTCTATTTTGTACAACCTCGTATACTGTACTTGAATATTGTAACTAATCGTATTAATGCTCTTTGGGTGTAAGCTAATGAACATTATAGTGACATAATCTGTTGATCAATACCCAGAGGTTTATATGTTTTCGATAGGCTTGCAACTGTTGTATTGCAGAACTTTGATTAATAATTGTTGCAATATGTAGAACCATTAGACCATGCCAATACAGCACACCATATTCTCAACTGAAACACGGTGTGTGTATGACAGCGGCCTTCTGATTTGCGCGAGCCTGAATTGAATTTTGTTTTGATAAATCTTAAATAAACATGACCCTGTTATGTAATTTTTGTATAATAAATAAGCTACTGGTAAACTGAAATAGACCAAGCGAATTTTTGGGTTGAATTTAAAGACATTTTTTTTGAGAAGGAGAACAGATTACAGAATATTATTTAGGTATTATGCAAATCACAACTTACACACTACTTTATTTATTATGAAAATACCTACTTTCTGTATATTGTTGCCCTAATCTAGGCACGCTAATATACTAGTTAGGTAAATACTTTAAAACACTCATTATTGGAGAACCAATCAAAACAACTACTCTTCTAGCTAATACTGACGAAGTATTGAATTACATGATAGAATTCTTAGCATTTTAAAGAAAAAAAAATGTATTGAAAATATTTAAATCATTTATTTACATTTAGTCATTCACACTTTTTTATTTAATATGAAATTAGCTGCTTTCTGTATATTGGTACCTTAATCGGAGAACAGATATCAATCAATAAGAGGTTTTCGGGATTTAAGAGATAATTTATTTATGAAATGACGTGTTCCTTGTTTGAATCATGCTACTATGTGAAGAAAAGCATGTTTTTTACCAACCTTTATAACTTCCGAAATTTCACAAAAAAATGTATATTCTTTTGATGCGCATTTCTTTAGTCACTGGTTTATTTAGAAAAAACTAGTTTTTCGAATTTACGACATCTCTTATTTTATAAGATTTATTTTTTAATAAAAACCTGTCATATTTCTTAAGATGACCCTTTTATAATAAGTATAGTTTCCCTGATAGTACTACAAATTTCTTAAATTGTTAATTGTTTCCTAAAAGTAAGCTCAATAGGGTCGTTGATCATTTTTTAAAAATTTTATATTCAGGTACTTTATTAAATTTTATTTGACCCGTATTTTTTTATTTTAGTCTAGTCATTTTAATAGTGAAATAAATTATTTTGATTGAATTCGCGCCCATCGCCACGTCAGATGTGAGAGCATGCGCAGTTAAATAAAAGAATAATCGACGGGCGTCGTTTGCCTTGCTTATTTGCTATTAGTGTTAGTATCGATGTGAGTCACTGTCAAATTATTTTAAAGAAATTAAAATTTATAACATTTCGGTATTTGGCAATTAAATAGTTCAAATTGTCTACATAAAACTTTTGTAGCATATAAAAATCCACTATGGGTAAATTCTCTGAAGTACCTTTCACAAAATTAGGTTCCATTATAAACAAATATTAAACACAAAATATAAACGTAAACAACAAATTAACAGAGCACTAGAATGATAAATGAATTGAATTCTCATTATATACGTCCTTATTTGCCGCCTTTTTATTTTCAAAACCAATTTGTGCATGTGGTGATTAGAACTTTTTTTAATATGATGTATACAATGTATATTTAATATACATTTTAAAAGTTGTTTCAAACACAATTATGATAGTTTGTTTCTCTACGAGCGGTATTTACAATTTTTGAAATGTGTCGATGAAATGCAATATACTCTTTGCCTTCTTATTTCCATAGAGTATAATAATAGATACGAAAAAAAATGCATATAACATTTTTTTGTAGAGAATTTTATAAGCAAAAAACTTAAACGAGGCGCCATTTTTCCGAGATGGCGGCGCCAGCGCAAGAAATAGAGGGTACTTTTAGTATGTCTAACAGTGGGCCTTAATGAACATCTCTGCTAAGTTTCAAAACTTTATCAGTTTTTTCCCTCTAATTTTCCCTACTTGACTGGAATATAATTAATTACTTGTCAATCAAACTGATATTTATTTAGCTTTCACTGGTACCATAATATTTAGAGCAAGAAGACGAGCAAACTACGCGACTTTTTACAGCAGCACCAAAGTCAACGGTAAGAGTGGTCAGAAAATCATATGGAGTGGAGGAATGAGGAATGGATGTACTGTATGGTCTGCGACGAGAGAAGGAGCAACCCGATCCATTCAGATGGGAGAGTTCTTATTTGGAGACAATCTGGGGAGCGATACAAGAAATAAAATGTGGCTCCCAGATGCGTTTGGAGGGGGGGGGGGGTAACTGTGGGGGGAGGGGTGATGCAATGGGAAAACAGAACTATTTATTTTAAATCGGGCGTATATGCGGTAATTTATAGAGATGAAATTCTAATTTTTTTTTGTCATATGCATTTTACTTTTCATAAAAATACAACAATCCGTTTTGAAGTTTATGAAAATATTTTCATTACTAACTGAGATACAACGAATTGAAATTTTGTGATTTGTTAAATTGTAAATCACAAAATTTCAATTCGTTGTATTTCAGTTAGTAACGAAAATATTTTCATAAACTTCAAAACACAGTGTTGTATTTTTATGAAAAGTAAAATGCATATGACAAAAAAAAATAATTTTAAACAGGAGTCCCTAAACCTGGGGGGGGGGGGGTAATCGAATTTTGAAAAAATTTTTCGCAAACTGCTTTTTCAAAATTTTTTAGGGGTCGTTAGAGAAGTGCTTTTCGAGATGTTATTTCCCATATTTCGTATGGGTCCCATGCGCCACAGACGAGAAAAAAATTATTGAAATTTCTTGATCCGCGCTTGATGCTATCTTTTTATCTATTCCAAACATCGATGATGTTACATCACACCCCGTAAATGCATGAAAAAAGAAAAGGGCTTATAATACTCAATTATTATTTATTATATGTTATTATATTATTCTTATAATTATATACTATACTGGTATTATAGTATTATATTACTTAATCATATATTATGTCTAATAGAAGCCCATCTATTAAAAACCGCTGCCCAAGGAATCACTACTTCCACATCCGGATTTTCTACCCAAGCCACTCACAACGAAAAAAATTTGTATGTGGAAATAATTGTTTATGGAACTTTAATAATATAATATTTGAAATCCTCGCCTAGAGGATTTCAAATATTCAATTCAATTTATTACCCATAAAACGATACCCCACATCGGTAGTGGGGTGGGGATGGTAGTGAGGGTGGATGAAGTAAAAAAATAGTTTCTGGTTCTTGTACACACACTAAATCACATTTTTTTTTCATTCCCTTTAATAATGAGGTGGGAGAGGTAATGGGGGTGGCCAATGCCAAAAATTTGTTTGAGAGTTTAGCTTCTCTTGTATATACTAAATACTAATTTTATGGACTCTTACCTGCTTGATTTACCTATTTACCCCAAATTTACTTCAATTTACCCCAACCCTCTGACGGAACAAGATGAAAATATAATCTAGTTCCAGATCTCGTTAAAGTGTGTACCGAATTTCAAGTCAATATCTTAAATGGTTCCAGAGTAAAAGTGTACACAAAAAAAGTTACAGGCAGACAGACAGACAGACAGAATTTTTTTTTTCGCTCAAACTTAAAATCTTGACGTTTCATGACATTCTAAGCCAATTTAAAAAAAAATGTTTGTCGTTACTATACTTCCACTGGATGTGAAAGTAACATACCAATACAGATGGCGGCCATATTGGATTTACAGCAAACAGGCCACCAGAGGTCGCGCACAAGTTGTTTGCGATGATTTCCTAAAACCTTAAGACCATACCTGAGACTATACCAAATTTCAAAGACTTGGCACAAAGTGCACGATTCTTATGAATTCCCCCTATGCTAATGCTAAAAAATGTAAAAAAAAAATCCAACATGCCTATATCTTGCTACTTCTAAAAGTATTAATGTTTGTAATTTAATATCTTGATTTGAAAATCCTATTTCAATACGGATAAAAAAATAAAAATTAATAAAGCAATTAATTTTAATTTATTAATAACTTTTTTATTTACCGAGTTATTATGTTCAAAAACGACGGGATTCTTCCTCTAGCTACCACAAGCTTACTGTCCAAATTTCGATACATTCGGACTGCTTTCTTAAGTTATCGGGGGACATTTTGAAAATTGTTCAGAATTCGTAATAAAATGACCATGATATTGTGACATTTGTGATTTTAGGAATGTGCCAAACAAATGCAATACCTATACTCTTCGTTCTCGTATTTACAAAACTTTCACACCCTCCCTATGTACAGTAAAGTGATTCAAATTAAACAAATCTGGCAAAATTCGCGTTTTAACAAATAAATTATCTCTTAAATCCTGGAAACCGCATATTGATATCCTTTCTCCTCAAAAAATTTGACTTTAAATCCAACCTAAAAATTCACTAGATCCGTTTTAGTTGACTAAAAGTTTGGTATACGGGTTAAAACACACAATGAATATTGCTTTCAACTAATGCAAATAATAAGCAAGTAATTTAATTAATGAAGAATTAAAATCTGCACCCCAGTAAACTTATTTAAATGGATACTTGCTTCATGCATATTTACTTCACTCATTTACATTAAGAAAAGTTACTTGTACCTTAAATTTGTATAAGGACGATTTCCTAAATTTATTGGTGGAATCTGCAATTCAATTTTTCTTTTCTGTGGGGCATTCGTGCCTGTTGTGCTTTTCCGACAAGATGCTCTGCATTAAAATTGGGATTTGCGTTACTTCAGTATATTAGATTTGTTAAAGTCTATATTAAGAATAATAGCTGTTTGTGTACTAGGAGCTCAGAGTGCCTCATTATCACTCGAAAAAGTAAGTTGAAACATTCGAGAGCGATAATGACCCGTTGCACTCGAATTACACACATGACTTTATCCACGATTCTGTATTTGATAATTAGTTCAGTAAAATAACAGTTAATATTGTAATATATCGGATACAATTCATAAAGTTTTGAAAATTGGTAGAAATGTTAAGGAAAGCATAAGAATTAGTAAACCTAAAAGTTCCCACCTCTAAATAGTGTGCTTCATCTATTAGGAGGTCGTTTCCACCCCCATATTCAGGTTTTCTAGATTATCTCGGGAACGGTGCACTTTTGATAAAAATACCTGTACACAAAATTATTCCCTATAAAATTCTCTATCAAAAAAGTCTCTATAATTTTTTCCATAAAATTAATAATACCGTGGGAAATAAGGCGCACACATAAGGGTTGGTTCCAGTTAACACAATAAATTGTAATCTTTACTATAATCTACTTTAAAGTTCAATGCTTAATGCTAAAGCAGTAGCTACTAAACTCTACTTAAAAATATAATGAAAATAATAATAATAACTAACAAGGCAATTTTATACCAGATTATTAATATTGTTCCAGAACGAGACCATATTTTCGAAAATAGTGAGTATGTGACTGATGGAAGATACTTGCTTTACCTCGTAATATAGCAAAAAAGGAAGGAGAATTTAATAACGTTTAAATAAGTAGTTAAAAAAAAAACATTAGTTACATAAGAAAACATTACGGTAATAGAGTAACCGTCGTGATCGATGGTTATTTGGAGAATACAAACAGCACGAAGTGCCTAGAACGAAGGCGGTTACTTCAAAGAAACTACCCTGAAATTATATTTGATGAAAACCCTGTTGTTTCTGAAACTCAGCAGAAGTTCCTTAGTTATTTGTTTAACAAAGAACGTTTGGTTGCAGAACTAGTGAAAAAATTTAGGAAGGAAGGAATCGAGGTGTTCGTTGCTGCGGATGACGCCGATTTATTAATAGTACAAACTGCTATCGAAAAATGTTATAAGTGCTACACAGCTGTTGTCGTAGGGCAAGATATTGACCTGCTAGTCCTTCTTATTGGTCTTTCTTCCTCCAAAAAAGACATTAAATTTTTAAAATAAAAACAAAGTAATACCAGCAAAAGGATTTACAGTTCCAGAGATTTACAATTGTCAATTTTTCTAAAAAGAGTAAAGAAACAATATTATTTGCACACGCCTTCAGCTTCAGCATTTTTTTCCAAAGAAAATATTAATGCAATCAATGTGCTTAATAAAAGAGATGACTTACAAGACATCATGCAAACTTTTATTAATGAAAAAGCTAGTCATGAAGAAATTGCAGACGTAGGAAAGCGATTTGCTCTAACTTTATACAACTCTTCCTCCGCAGAAAAAAGTCCAGATGTATACAGATTCATGTCTTTTAATAAACTTGTTAGTAAAGCGAACAATACCGGAATGTTATCAAAACTACCACCAACTTCTGCTGATGCTTGGCAACACTCATATAGCGTTATTTTACCAAATTCAAACCTGGAAAAACGTTACGCTAGAAGCTACTGATTGGGATGGAAGAAAACTATGACAACAAAAGAACGAGTTCCTAAATCTGTTTTAACACTAATTTCTTGTTTATGCAAGTTAGGGCGCGAAAACAGGTGCAGTTACAAAAGAGCAACTTTACGTTTCTCCACAATGTATTACTATTGCCACGGACAAGCATACATGAATGTCGAATCTATGAAAAACGACGAAGATTAATTAAACTTCTAATAATTAGTGGCTTAGGTACACAGGGGACACCACGTAAATAAAACGCGCTAATTACTTTGCCTCTGAGGTGGCGAGGCAACAAGCACAATATACAATATTCTCGCTTCTATAAAAATTGCGATATTTTTTTATGGGTGAGAGGGTGGCAACACTACATTTATTATATTTTTAAGTGGAGTTTAATAGCTACTGCTTTAGCGTTAAGCATTGAACTTTAAAGTAGATTATAATAAAGATCAAAATTTATTGTGTTAACTGGAACCAACCCTTAATGTACCACGGTATGAATTTCAGGAAAAAAATTGTAGAGGCGTTTTTGAGAGACGTTTTGATAGAGAATTTTTTAAAGAACAATTTTGTATATAGGTAATTTTATCAAAAAGTGCACCGTTCCCGAGATAATCTAGAAAATCTCAAAATGGGGGTGGAAGCGACCTCCTAAGGGATGAAGCACACTATTTAGGGATTGGAACTTTTCGGTTTAGTAATTCTTATGCTATCCTTAACATTTCTAGAAATTTTCAAAACTTTATGAATTTTGTCCGATATAAATCGTTATATTACTGAACTATATGTTATTTGTATATATTAAAATAAAATAAATAATTAAGTAATTTTTAAGGAAACGAGAGTCTTCTGATAAAAAATTTCCGCCATTTTGATTTTTTTTATTTTGACTTCAGACTCGTAATCATCGATCCCAAAAACACATATATTCTTCGTTTCGAAAACCGCTGCCTAAGGAACAACTACTGCCACATCCAGATTTCCTACCCAAGTCTCTTATAACACTATGTGAAAATAATTGTTCGTAGATAGAACATTAATAATATAATATTTAAAATCGCCTTCCCCAAAAACCCATAAAACGATATGCCCCATCCGAAGTGAAGGTAAGGGTGGTGGTTGTTTTTATTTTAATATCCCCTTTAATAATAGGGTGAGGATGGAAATGGGGTGATAGCGGGGGTGGCTGATGCCAAATAATTTTTGAGGCCTTGGCTTCTCGTACATACCCTAAATCCCATTTTATGGACTCCTACTTGCTTGTTTTGCCTATTTATCCTCATTTACCCCCATATACCCTCATGCTCTTTCCTATGAATAAGATAAAAATATAATCCAGTTCCAGATCTCGTTAAAATACATGTGTGCCACATTTCAAGTCAATATTATACGGTTCCAGAGTAATCGTGCGCAGAAAAAAGTTACCGACTGACAGACAGAATTTTTTTTCCCTCCATTTTAAACCTATTTGAGCAAAAAATCCAAAATCCAACATTTTTTTTACGATTACTATACTTCCACTCTACTACGTGGATGTGGGAGTAAATACATCAACAGAACAGGTGCCTAAGGAATCACTACTTTCTGACCAAAACAAAAAAAAATGGGAGGCCTTTGGTTCTTGTATACACACCAAATCACAATTTTATTTAATAACGAAGTGGGGTCGTAATGGGGCTGGCAGTTGTCAAAACATTTTTTTGGCTTCTCATGCATATCCGAATTTTATGAACTCTTACTTGTTGACTATACCTATTTAGCCCCATTTACCCCCCAATTCTTCGATGGCATAAGACCAAATTATAAGCTTGTTCTAGATCCCATACATACGTGTACCAAATTTCAAGTCAATATATTAACCATTACAGATTAATCATGTGCAAAAAAAAACTTACAGACAGACAGATTTTTTTTCAAAGTTAAAATGTCGACGTTTCATTTTAAACCTATCTGAACCAAAGAAAAATCGATTTTTTTCTTTAGCGTTACTATACTTTTACGTCATTAAGAAACACTTTTTTAATATTAAAATTTTAGATTTGGAGGTGATTTCCATCCCTTGGGAGTAAGAGTAAGTGTCGGGACGTATAAAAACAGAATCACTTTTTGACTCTAGGTGCTAATTATGTAGTATTAAACTGGACAAACATTTTTAATAAATAATTATCATACAGAAAACCGCTGCCCAAGGAATCACTACTTCCACATCCAGATTTTCTATCCAAGTCACTCACAACGAAAAAAAAATGTATGTGGAAATAATTGTTTATGGAACTTTAATAATATAATATTTGAAATCCTCTACCCCAAAAACCCATAAAACGATACCCCACATCGGTAGAGGGGGTGGATGAAGTAAAAACTATTTTGATGTTTATGGTTCTTGTACACACACTAAATCACATTTTTCTTCTTCCCCTTTAATAATGGGGTGGGGGTGGTAATGGGGGTGGCTAATACCAAAATTTTTTTTGAGACCTTAGCTTCCCTTGGATATACTAAATACCAATTTTATGGACTCTTACCTGCTTGATTTACCTATTTACCCCAAATTTACCTCAATTTACCTTCCAACCCTTCGACGGAACAAGATTAAAATATAATCTAGTTCCAGATCTCGTTAAAGTACATATGTGTACCAAATTTCAAGAATATCTTAAACGATTCCAGAGTAAACGTGCGCCCAAAAAAAAGTTACAGACCGACAGACAGAAATTTTTTTTTCCCTCAAACTAAATTAAAATCTCGACGTTTCATGACATTCTAAGTCTATTTGAACAATAAAAATGTTTAAAATTTTGTCGTTACTATGCTTCCACTCGATGTGGAAGTAAAATATTGTATTAGTATAGGAAATAGCGTGCAAATTCGACGACGAGTGGTTACCGTCTGCCAGTCGGTAATCGAAGAGACCATATAAATACAAAACATTTTTCTCTCTGGAACTTTTTGGTATGGTGGGGGGATAGGGAGGGGGGGGGCATTTATTTTTAAATCGAATGATTATCGATATCTGTCCGCATAGGTAGTTAGTATATGTACTTCACATACCCCAATTGCGTTGGCAGACGAAACATCCGAACGGCGCGCGCGCTAACCAGAAAAAGAAACTGAAAATTTTTTTTCTTTTTCCGGTTAGCGCGCGCGCCGTTCGGAAGTTTCGTCTGCCAGCGTAATTGGGGTATGTGAAGTACATATACTAACTACCTATGCGGACAGATATCGCCAATATTCTTGGCTAAAGATGTCGGTCTCGGATGACTGGGGTCGGGCAGGACTATTGCCCTTTACCCCAATACATCGCTGTAGACCGGGGACCAGCCTCGTGCAGGGCGAGCGAACTTACTTTACGTCAGCCCCATTCACAAATGTGAGCAGTGCAGACGATTTCGGCCCACCTCCCTGGGTCCTGGCTCGTTGGACCTTGCTGGCTAAGGTCTCTTCTGGCGTTCTTCTGTCTTCGCCAGCTTGTTTCCCCCCGGGGGGTAGTCATCGGTCTGTTTGGTTTGTTGGAAGTTTTGACGGGAGAGACTGCCGGTACACAGGATGCCAATTGACATCCTGTCATCCGGATCGTCGGTTGCGTAAGGATGAGCTATGTAGCTCGAGGAAGGGCAGACCTAAATGCTATTGGTAGCATTTTTAGTCTGCCCAGAGCCAAGGGGGCTACAGGTACTGGACGGTATGTTGTCAGGTACCCGCAGGGTCGTGGGTGGGGTGTTGGGTGTCGTCATGTCTCTTCGGGTAGCTTCTCCGTCGACGGGGTGGTCCAGGTGGCGTCACTGGGGGGTGAGGTGGGGCAGGTTTGCGAACAGGGCCCCCATCATGGTACACATCTGCTGCATCTGGGCCAGTACAGTAGCGAGTTGTCCAGCCTCTGGGGGGGCCTGTAGTGGTTGGTTCGTGGGTGTTCTTGCTGCTCCCTGGGCTGCTCTGGCGTAGCTTAGCCCGGGGGTTGTCCTGGTGGTGGCTGACTTGTGGGCGGGGGGCTGGTGTCTGGTGGCTGGCTGTCCTTTTGGAGCATCGGGGGCATCCTCGGTAGCTTGCAGGGTGCGCTCCCTGGCAGTTTGCGCACTTAGCGGGGGTGTCCTTGGTCTTCTGGCAGTCTTTGGTGTGGTGGGTCTCTCCGCATTTGACACACTTTGGCTGCGCCGTGCACCGTTCTTGTGCATGGCCGTATGTCTGGCACCGGTGGCACTGGGAGATGGTCTGCTTTGCTCGTTGCTTCTCGGTTTTGACCACCAGGAAGCAGCATCTGTTGACTGCTAGGATGTTTTCTTGTGTCGGGGGGACCAGAACCAGCATCAGGGGGATTTCCTGTCTTGTCCTCCGGGAAGTCATCCTTTGGACTGATGTGGGTGTGAATCCCTGTCTCTCTAGGTCTAGTTTGACTTCGTCCGTGCCTACGCCGCTGGGAATGCCCCAGATTACCACTCTCAGCATCCTCTCTTCGGGCAGGGCATAAGTGTGATATTCGCGCTGCTCCTGCGTGAACATCGTGGTCATTTTGTTGTGGTCCTCCTTGGAAGCGGGCTCTATGGCGATGCCCTCTCTGACCACCTTGGCTTTATTGAATCCTATCCTGGCGTTGTGGAGTTTGTGGATCACTTCTGTCAAGGATTTATTGTTTCTCAGTACAACGGGGGTTTTCTGGGGCCTCGGCGTCCATGGCCGTCGCATTCTCGGTTTGGCTGGTGGATGGCTTGTCCTCGCCGGCCTTTGGCGTCCTCTTTTTTGTGACTGTGGGGGTAGCTTCATCGTCGCTGTCCAGGACATTTTTTCTTTTCGGGGCTTCCTTCACGAGGGCCTCTGGGGGGGGGGGTCCTGTTATTTCGGAGAGTATCCATCAGTTCTCTGTGTTGACGGTCAGCTTGTTCTTGCTGGGCTCTCATCTGGTGGGTGATATCCGCTAGTTCGGTCTTGAGTTTCTTAATTTGGGCCCGTAGTCGGTTGTTTTCGTCCAGAAGATGGATTCTTATCAGTTCATTGGTCCTGTCCTCTTGTGATATCGTCGACACTGGTGTTGACGCTCTAGAAGAGTCGTCCGTCTCCATGTCGAAGCTCTTGTCTGAGTTCTTCTTCCTTGGCATATCGTCCTCTCTTCTTATTCTTCTCGCCTGTAAGAAAAATAGGGAAAAGGAAGGGATAGGTAAAGACACAGTTGTCCCCAGGCGGGGGACTTTATTTATCTTTTTATATCAGCGTCTTTATAAAGACGACTGATATTTCTCTTCTTGCACTGTCTGTGGGGCTGCCACTTCACTAGTTCGCTTCGCTCTGTCTTCAACTGCACACTGCTAGGTGGTCTGCACTCGTCGACTGCCGGTTGAACAATGATGATGATGGACAGATATCGATAATCATTCGATTTAAAAATAAATGCCCCCCCTCCCTATCCCCCCACCATACCAAAAAGTTCCAGAGAAAAAAAAATATGGTCTCTTCGATTACCGACTGGCAGACGGTAACCACTCGTCGTCGAATTTGCACGCTATTTCCTAGACCAAGGATTCCCAACAGGTGGTCCGCGGACCCCTAGGGTCCGCGATGTCTTGGGAGTCCGCGAAATGTCACTGAGATATTCAATTGTTTTGTATTTTACTTGACTTGCAGTGGTAGATTCTACATATTCTTAATTTTAAGAAGAATTTAAGCTTTTAAGAGGTCCTTGTCAGTATAGCGACCGATGAGGGGGTTCTTGAAAAAATCTTGGGAATCCCTGTCCTAGACTATATGCGTATGTTAATATTCGCGGTCGGACACGCCCGGTTGCAACTTCTACTCATTAAAATATAATTTCATGTTGCATGTTACACACATAACTTCAAAAACTTCTCGTTCTGTGAATCTAAGGATTTTATAGCAGTTATTAAATCAGAATTCCAGGAAATGCGTTTATTCGGCAGGCTGGATGGAGTTGTTACGGATTTATTGAGGTTTCTTTTAGTAGTATTAGGGTCTTTGAAGAGGTTCATTCATGGAATAACATAATTATATATCTAGGTGTGCGAACGTATTTCACTTATTTTTCCAGTTTTTTCCCGTCAAGTAATTTGCTCTTTGTTAATATTATAGTGGAAATAAATGAACAAAAATCGTATATTCCAATGAAATATGTTTTAACATCATTTATAAATGCGGTTATAGAAAAATTTATGCAGTGTAAATAAGAAGTGGGTATAGAAATAGTGCTCTATAGCATTTAATTAAACGGAAATTATTGATGTGATTTCCACCCCATACCATAGTAATTAAACAGAAAAATCGTAGTAAATGGTTAAATTGACTACCGCCAACTTCCCTTGAATTTTTAATTTTGTCTAAATGTTAACCGTGGCATTCTGTTAATTTATCGTACGTGATATCACTAGTGCTTGAGATTTTATCGTATGTAATATCACTAGTGCTTAAAATTTTATCGAAAATTTTTTCGAAAGCGTGTTGCCTGGTAATATAAAGAGTGCAAATTGACAGTTTATTATCTGATTAAATCCCGACCGCTTTAGCGGGAGGGATTTAATATTTGATAATAAACTGCCAATTTGCACGAGTTATATTAATTAGGGGCAACTTAGCTTGAGAAAAAATTTTTAGATAAAATTTAAAGCACGAATGGTATTTGTGGAGAATATTTCACGAATAAATAATTCATTAAATATATCTTCAATATTATGTTCAGTAATTAATTGCCTTCAGACGTTTCCTTGTTGCTTTTTAGAGATTACTCACCTTTATCTTCAATTTCATCATTTACGTCACATAAAAATGCGTTTCCAAAGCGACTCATCTAATAAAAAACAAAGTAGGTTTAAATTATGACAATAAAGAAAAACAATATACGTTAAACCATAGGTACTGTAACTTATAAGACTAGTCATCACAACAAAGCACGCTTCGACCAATCACATTACGGGTGAAATCACACAAATTGCATATTACCAATCTATCCCTTTTACGTTCTAAGGCTGTCGGCTCAGATGGTGTGGTACCGCCATCTAGTAACGCTATCTTAACTTAGTTACTAGCCTAAACAGTGAATTGAATTATTATATTAAAGTGTTTATTAATATATATTTATATATTTAATCTTTGTTTCTAATTTGAGAAGTTTGATAGTTAAGTTAAGGTTTACTTATTTAAGTAGAGAGACTTTAAGTACAACGAATTATAATGTATATAGTGATACTGCAGAGTTTTTATTTTCGAAATAAGTGTTAGCTGCTTTGTAATGATTGATGAATTACCATAAGTAAGTACCTACATTTGTGTATTTATCATGAAATAACTGATTTGTCTGCTTCGTAGATATTCATATTTAATTTTAGTTGGGAAAATTATTTTGTAATTATGTTAGGTATTAAGCCATTGAAAGCTGTGTACCTATAACTTGTCCCGAACCTATATAAGTTCCACACAGCATTGGCTTTTTAGGTTATTAGTACAGTACTACAATTTACAATTTACGTTAACAATTAGTAATAAGCTAGAGAAGATATTTATAGATAACATTTAAAAGCACGATTTGTCCTATTTGCCGAAAACATGTCACGACACAAAACGTCAAAAAATTTTCGCAATATTTGCCGCTGCAGCGACCTAAAAAATTAGAGCGATAAATTTTGCATGTTGGTCCTGTCAAAAGCAGATCTAGCTTGAATTACCACTAATAATGACGTTTGATTGGTGCAATGTTGTGAAAAAACGGGCTCTCATTGGCTACAGCGTTAATGAGTGAAATAATCTTTTTATTTTTGGGATTTTCTACTATATTTATTCTCTTTTACTAAAAATAAATTGTAGGTAATCTGCAAAATTTTAATTTCGCAAGACAAGGGCAATAACCCCTAGTTGTAGTAGGACATAAGCAGTGTGAAGCTATTTTACTAAAATTTAAGGTGTCTAGAACTTTTGCGGGTAATTGTAAATGTAAAATATTGTTGTCACTATCTAATACTACTATAAAAAGCAACGGTTTCCTTCGTTTATTGCCATATTTTTTTGTCTTTAATAGCGTTCGGCTGAGATGCTTCCCTGCTAAGTTATTTAACATTAAAAACAAAAAAAATATATTTTTTCAAAAATTCTCAAAATACATTAATTGTAAAATCTTTCAGATAATGCATCCAACATGGTTAAAAAAAATTGAGCGTATATATAATAATTAGGCCTAACGAGATACACGATTTGGAAATTTTTGTTTCAATTTGGAATTTACTGGGACCAAAAAACGGGCACTTTTTGTGTAAAAAATCAAAATTTTGCCTTTATTTTCATTGTATCATTTTTGATTTTGCAGATATCAAAATTTGCAAAAATATTTTTTAAGCTAATGTATTAAGCTTTAATTTGGTTCAAGGTACATATTAAAAGATTTTTTTAGACCATAGTTATGGTTGTTTGAAGAGCGTGACCTTTTCAGGGCTACGTTCAAATGCACCTTACATTAACTGTATCTCGGCAATGATGAGCCTAAACAAATTTGTATTTCAAAGATTATTTTTGTTTTTTCATGAGGTTCGAATTGTACTTCCCGAGCGAGCGGACGCGTCCAAAAAACGCTCCCATTTAAATGCGAGTACATCAGATAAAAGTCCGCCAAATTTGATAAAACTTAGGTGAATTTATAGCCCAAAACATTCCGCGTAAATTGATATATGATAACAAAAGAACAAAATTGAAATAGAATTAATATTTGAAAATAACTAATACAGAGTTATTTAGTGGCAGAACCGACCAGTGCAGTGTTATGCATAAAGAAACAAGCTTAAAGGACCAGGCAGTAAATAACGGGAATATAAGCTAAGTATACCCATTTTCATTTTTAAAGTACCTATCCGCCACCCAAGTTTATTTATCCAAGTTTATTTATGTCTTAATGACTAACAAGAAGTGTCTACCACAAAACCATCACAGTGTGTTTTAGATCCAAATTCTAGCTATATACAAAGTGTAAAAGATATAATTTTAAAGTGTTTGACATAATTTGGATTTGTATTAAAAAGAGTGTGTTTTGGTGGCGTTGCATATTCTGCATTATAAATGCTGTAATAAACTGCTGTGGGGCTGATTCAAACGACTTTCTTAGAAAATCTGAGAAGTGATTTTATACCTAAACCCTTGGAAAATATCTACAGTTGTCACTATAAATTTATGGCATTATTCCTTAAGATAAACAAGCCGTGACTTGGGTAATAAATGGACATAGCAGAGGCGTACTATTGGTAAAATACGCCGGGGCGCTGAACCTCTTGCAGTTGAATGGAAATGCACAGATTTTCCTAAGAAATGGTATCTATACACAAGAATGATGGATCGAAGACAGAACATAGGAACGAAAGATCACATGGTAGGCACAGAAACGGGAGAACGAGCCAAGGGCGTCAAAGAAATGATAACACATACACGAGAAGAGGCATACCACAGCAACAATGGAGAGATAAACTGGAGGAAGAAGAGAAAGCAAAAAAGGAACGAAAACAAGTACCGGACTATATACAAAACAACATAGATTATTCCACCCCGTTTCATGCTAGCATCTATCAATAAACTGTTAAAACCTGTTAAAATCAACACAGCATCAACAAGGAAAAGACAGAGGCGTTCATCGGAGACCTGAGAAAAGACGGTTTTTGGGGTGGGCAGGAGACGATAGCAGCAACAGCAAACTTGAAGAGGAGGACAAAAATACTACTTCACCTCAACAACCAACAAGAAGATGACAACACGCCAATTCCTGTGTACAGGAAGCAGGGAAACAACAGTGATAACAAATTTTGAGGTGTCAGGTGGGTGATGGGTGTTTGAAGGGTAATACATACCTCGGGACGTGCGATTGACAATTTTGTGAGTGGTGACATAATCCAGACCTAGATACAGCCTTTTTGGTGTAATGCAATAGAACAAGTCAAAAAGAGAAGATAATGGAAGGGAAGAGAAGCATCACAGATAGGGATTGTTGACCTTTGACTTTTGTTGGTGTATGGTTTAACAGGAGTGTGTTTTATGATACCGCATGTTCTTTGCGCTGTGGGTGTTATAATTCAGTGTTGAAAATCTAATTTCAAATATTTTCTTAGGTAAAGTACTAAGTGATGTTTTTCAGGCCAAAATTGTGCTCGTTGCTAAGTGAAAAACTCTACATTAAATTCTACACTAAAAACAGGGAGACCAGGTTACACGTGGAAAACAACAACCGAGAAGATCATGAACAAACTACCAAACATACTGGGAAAGAAAAGCAAGGAGAAAAATAAAATGAATTCCACAAAAAAAATCGCAGTAATATGTACTCTACCAGAACCAGAAATCGAGGAAGACTTAGAAGAAGAAGAAGATTTGTGGAAGCAGGAATACAAAAAGAGGAGCACAAACATGCCACATAATGACACAATGCGGCTACGCATTTCACATATACCTACAGACATATACTCTACCAGAAGCAGAAACGAAAGAATCAGAATACTTAGAAGAAGAAGAAGAAGAAAATCTGTGGAAGAAGAAACACAAAAAAGAGGAGTATAAACATTAAATATCACGAACACAACGCGGCAACGAATTTCAAAAACAACTACACTGCCCACCCCACACTCCTGTACCATGCGTCATGTGGCTCTCGCTGCTGACAACAAGCATGACCCAAATTTAACCCAGCATCGGAAATCGAGGAATCAGAAGACTCAGAAGAAGAAGGCGAACCAAAAACACAAAAAAAAGGAGCTTAAACGCTCCCTCACGACACAATGCGGTAACGCATCTCACAAATACCTACACCTCCCATCCCACATTCCTTTACCATGCGCCATGTGGCACTCGCTGCTGGCAACAAGCATGACCTTAGTTCAACCCAGCGTGGACGTAGCAAGCCCAGCTATATAATCCTTGGGAGTGGCAGAAATGCTTACCGCACGCTGGTAAATCAATCAATCAATCAATCAAGGATTATTTTTGTTTTTTCAGTAGTTTGCTTAAAACCTTTGAGAAATCAGTGTTTTTTTACTTAAAAATCAACATTTTCAACCCCCTGTAACTCGACGGGTATTAAAGCAAAAATAACATTATAGGGGGTTTTATGGGGTAGAATTCAATGATCTACATGTTCCAATAGTTATTTTTTCCCCCTAAGTTGACCCATTTTGAATCAAACTACCTAAAAATATTTGAAATTAAAACTGCTATAGAATTAGACCGAAGTGAGATCACCAAGTTGCTGTACTATATGTGTTGTGCCAATTAAATTATTAAGAATACTTTTTCATATGTTGATACTACATATGATAGCCAAAGTTATGTTTTCAATAAAGGTTCCTTCTAGTAAAATATCTCTTTACTTTAATGGATTTAAATAAACCCCAACGCAACATTTTATTTCTAAATCTCATATACTCTGTACTGAATGCGCGCGGTTCGGAAAATGGCTATCGTCGAAATACTCATCAGTGTAAGGTAAAGTAAAAACCGCTGCCCAAGGAATCACTACTTCCACATCCAGATTTTTTATCTAAGTCACTCACAACGAAAAAATTATGTATGTGGAAATAATTGTTTATGGAACATTAATAATATAATATTTGAAATCTTCTACCCCAAAAACCCATAAAATGATACCCCACATCGGTAGCGGGGTGGGGGTGGATGAAGTAAAAAAACATTTCGAGGTTCTTGTACATACCCTAAATCACTATTTTTTTTCATCCCCTTTAATAATGGGGTGGGGGTGGTAATGGGGGTGGCTAATGCCAAAATATTTTTTGAGACCTCAGCTTCTCTTGTATATACTAAATACCAATTTTATGGACTCTTACCTGCTTGATTTACCTATTTTCCCCAAATTTACCCCAATTTACCCCCAACCCTTCGACGGAACAAGATGAAAATATAATCTAGTTCTAGATCTCGTTAAAGTACATATGTGTACCAAATTTCAAGTCAATATCTCAAACGGTTCCAGAGTAATCGTGCGCACAAAAAAGTTACAGACAGACAGACCGACAGACAGACCGACAAACAGAAAATTTTTTTCGCTCAAACTTAAAATCTCGACGTTTCGTGACATTCTAAGCCTATTTGAACAATAAAAATTTTAAAAAATTTTTTTGTCGTTACTATACTTCCACTGGATGTGGAAGTAAAAAGCAACTACGTTCAACCTATTTGTGACCTTTGAAAAGTGCAACCACTGGAGCACACTCGTTACTTTTCGTTAATGTCTATAATACAATGTAGCTAGAAGAAAATCGCATTTCAACAGTTGTATGTTATATATCATGAAACGTGCGTTAGCAAAATGGATAAAAGAATAAATATTAAAAGGAAATAACATTTCACAGATTTTATATTCAATTACAAAACATAAAAAATAAGTAGACAATTTTTTAAAATTTAAATAATTAATAACTTTCTTATTTACTGACTGTTTAAAAAAAAATAGGGTTCTTCCTCTAATTTACTGTCCAATTTCAATATAATCGGATTTTTTCTTCTCAAATTATCATGATTACTAGAAACCTGGCTGAGGATTGTCGGACAAATGTACGGGCATTTTTAAAGTTGTTCACTGACACAATAATTTTTTTCTCTGTGCGATATTTACAGTTTTAGAAATGTTCTGCTCTTCGTTTTCGTAGTTGCGAAAAAATAGTCTCACTAAACAAATTCCAAAGTTGTTTTTTTTTAATTACGAGTATGCGTTAAATATTTCCAATTAATATATTTTTCCATCGAATGCATTGCTAGCTAGCGATAGCTATTAGCACAGTGAATGTCGACATATATTTCTGACTGAGAGGTAAGTGATTACAGAAATAGTTATTTCTATACTTAATTTAAAAAGAAAATTAAAAATGCAGCTATATTACTATGCTTTTATACACTTCTTACACACAACCGGGAACCATACACATGCATGTATACATATTTTTTAAGTTAAGGTATTTTTCTTTCATTTTTTTTTCTATTTCATATGCTTGCTTTTTCTGTTTTTTTTCCTCTTTTTGTATTAATTTTTTCTTTATCTATTTTCTCTTTTTTTTTCTTTTTTTTTTAGATTGAGAATGAGGATTGAATGGGATTATTGAGAGACTAGGGGTTCATCTAGTCTCAAACAATTAATATCTTCTTAGTCTCCAGAATTCATTGTCTCTAATTTTCTCGGGTAAAAGGATCATATTATTATATTATTGCCATATAGTAGTAAATTGTCGATCAACTGAATGATAATTACGTCAAATGAATGTGGAAATTAATCCCGAAATGCAGCAAACAGTAATGTGTATAGGTAATAGCTGACTAAGAGTTGGAATACGCATTGATCATAATAAGCGGTTTACTTCATGTAACCATTTCAAGACATCAAACGTTCATTAGGGTTGACTAAAACTAAAACCAAGTGTAGCGATTTCCTTTTGATATTTCACGGTAATTCAATATATGTAGTTTTGAATGAATTTAAAATATAGCCATTTTGATAAATCGTTGACACTGATTAAATCTGTTGCTAGTTTACAGAAACGCCATGAAAACAAAGGCCATAGCCGTGTAAGTAAGCATATAGTAAAATGCCTTTGACGCAAAACTGCTTTTTTTATTTTCTATAGTAGGTATAATGAGTGGTTGTAATTCTGAAGAATTTTAACTTTCTAAAACTTATAGTTTTCGAGTAAAAAAATAAACTTTCGAAAAAAAAATTTTTTTTCCAAATTTAATTGACCGATTTACTCGTGCTTTATATATACTACATATCTACTTTAGGTGGATTAGTAATAAAAAAATCAAGATAATATTCTTCAAAGAAATATATATTTCCATTTTTTTTTTTATTTAAAAAAATATTTTTGGCATTTAGTGCTCTCTAACATATATTTTTAAGGAACAGTTTTAATTGGTACAACATATTGAAAAAAAAAAAACAATCAGATAAGAAGTAACATTTACGTATATTAAGCATATCAGTTATAATTATTAAATAGAAATATAAAACAAACATTCTTGTGTATTAATCTTCATCACTATTTTCATTTATTACCACATTGATACCGTCCGTGGTAAATAGTGTGCTTAATGTTTCGGAGGGTCGCGGAATTTTTGACAAATGACACAACAGTTCGCAATCAGTTAGCGCGATCACAAAAATATTGTTTAATTCCTTTGAGTCCTGTACTATTCGGTATATATTGCACAAAGCATCTATAATTTTTTTTAGAAATATGACGAGACTGAACTTGAATCTTTAATATATCAGATTATTCTTTCACGTATCGCATATTTAAAGATCCATCATCGCTTACCATTTCTACTAAATATGAAATCGTCTGGCTTAACTGATAAGTACCAGTAAATAAGATCTTCATGTGGGATTCAGTCATTTCCGGAAAATTTATAATACCAGTAGATGAAAATACTTCGAAAGGAAGTTTTTTACGTAGCCAACCTTTGTCTTCAATTTCTTTTGCTAGGGTATTTCCTTCATTTTTTTTTGCTAGCATTCTTTCCAATACTTCATTAGACATAGCGTTATCTGAAGTGAACTTTTGCCAAAACGGTTCAGTAGATATGAGGCTATGCGATAGTAGCTTTTAATTTTTGTAAGCATTTTGTTGTCGAAAATATGGTCAAGAAGTTTATTTTTTTCCTTTAGCATTCCTTGCACAGCTTCAACAGTCCAACGTACTTTTGCCACAAACCGGGAGTCATTTGCCTCTTGCGTAGTGAGCTGCTTTCTTCGACCTTTGACAGGAGGCATCAATGCCCTAAAGCGTCTCGATTCTAATTAAGTAGCTACATCACGTACAAATATGTCACCTGCCTGCCTGCATTAGATTACACAAACCTTTTCGGATCCTCTATAACGTTTCGCAGAATTTTTGCGTCATTTTGATTTGCAAGATAAGGACCTAGCATATCTACAACATATCCATTAGTCGTAGAAATCGTAAATGGCTTACTTAGTGGTGTCTTTTTTGTCCAGAATATGACATGGTATTCGTTGTTCTATATCTGTGGTATAATTATCCCAAGTAACACACATGGTACCAAATCCTTTCGTTTCGGTTTTGCTGCGAAGCCTTAGCTCCTGGGGTACACCCTGGTACTAATATTGCTACTTTATTGGGTAAGGCTACTTTGTACGGTTCTTTTAAAGTAACTGTTACCACAACGATACCATTTATTGGAACTGTAAACGCCCGAAGTCAAAGTAACATTTGGGTAGTTACTGGAACTAGGCAGTACCATTTTATTGTTACTCTATAGTGGCAAAAACTATATAGTACCAGTGAATCAGTTACTGCGACCCACCGGTGCCACTAAGATGCCTAAACAAAGTAACTGGTACGTAGAGAGGCAATCTAGGTTCCAGAATAGTTCCAGTGACCATCACTTGGAACTTTAAAGTATCGTATCGGCATTTTATTGGCAACATGGATAGCGAAATAGTTCCTGTTGGTACTTTACAGTTTAGAATTTTATACTATAGAGTCACGTCAGGATAGTTGCTATTAGGGCCATCAAAGTCACAAATCTTTTAGAGGTAAAATACTTTATGGTGGAGGGCCTAACTTTATAGTACCTTTGTTAAAATCGGCCATTATTAGTTGTTGATAAAATTTTAGAAAAAAAATGGCTTTAATCAAAAATAGACAATGGTTATGTTAATATCCTATCATAAACTTTTACGAAAAATTGTTTTGAAAGTATTCCAAATGTTTCCCTAATAAACATTGCCTAAATTTAAATTATTTTGTCAAAAAATTCCAAAAAAGGTTAATTTAAGGGCGCGTTATCTTATAATATGTCAACTTATGTCAAAAAAGTAACTTGCGTTTGAAAAAATTGCTAAAGAAGTACTTCAAACACGCGCCTAAAGTACACATCTTTTTGGTATAATATTATTTCACTGCTCCATTATTTTAAAAGAAAACAACAAAGAGGTCGCTAAAAGATAAACACCATTTTAAAAAGTGATAGTGGCAGTTACTAGGCAGCCACGTAGCGGTTACTAGGCCGCCGAGTCGCGGAGTAGTACCCGCTACTACCCCGATCCTTTATAGTAACTAAACATAGTCACATCTCTAGAGACCGGGACTACCCGAAACTCTACCCGGCGACTAAAAATTTTTCCCCATTTTAGTGGCGGCTACGTAGCTGCCACCTAGCAGGGACGTGGCAGCGTATGGTAGCAGTCCACTTTATCGTAGCTTTTATAGTCGCCGATACGTTCCCGCGACTTTATGTGTTACTTGGGATCGATTAGCCATTTTCTTGAATGTGCAATATATATCGAATAGTACAGGACTCAAGGAATTAAACAATATTTTTGTGAGTGCCCTAACGGATTGCGAACTGTTAGCTGTTGTTCGTATGTGGCAGCTGTTGTATATTATTTGTCATACTATTTACCACAGATAGTACAATGTGGTAATAATTCAAGATAGTGATGAAGATTAATACACAAGGATGTTGTTGTATGTTTCTATTTAATAATTATAATTGATATGCTTAATATACGTAAATGATTATGTTTTTTTAATTTTTCAATATGTTGAACCAATTGAAACAGTTCCGTAAAAATATATGTTAGAAAGCACTAAATGACAAATTATTTTAAAAAAATGGTGGGTAATGTTGAAATGCTTTCTTTGGGGAATATTAGCTTGATTTACTTTATTATTAATCCACCTAAAGTAGATATGTAGTTTATATAAAGCACAAGTAAATTGGTCAATTCAGTTTGGAAAAAAAAATTTTTTCGAAAATTTATATATTTTTTACTCGATTATTTCACTCATTAACGCTATAGCCAATGAGAGCCCGTTTTTTCACAATATTGCACCAATCAAACGTCATTATTGGTAGTAATTCAAGCTAGATCTGCTTTTGACAGGACCAACATGCAAAATTTATCGCTCTAATTTTTTAGGTCGCTGCAGCGGCAAATATTGCGAAAATTGTTTGACGTTTTGTGTCGTGACATGTTTTCGGCAAATAGGACAAATCGTGCTTTTAAATGTTATCTATAAATATCTTCTCTAGCTTATTACTAACTGTTAACGTAAATTGTAAATTGTAGTATTGTATTAATAACCTAAAAAGCCAATGCTGTGTGGAACTTATATAGGTTCGGGACAAGTTATAGGTACACAGCTTTCAATGACTTAATACCTAACATAATTACAAAATAATTTTCACAACTAAAATTAAATATGAATATCTACGAAGCAGACAAAACAGTTATTTCATGATAAATACACAAATGTAGGTACTTACGTATGGTAATTCATCAATCATTACAAAGCAGCTAACACTTATTTGGAAAATCAAAACTTTGCAGTATCACTATATACATTATAATTCGTTGTACTTAAAGTCTCTCTACTTAAACAAGTAAACCTTAACTTAACTATCAAACTTCTCACATTAAAAACAAGGATTAAATACATAAATATATATTAATAAACACTTTAATATAATAATTCAATTCACTGTTTAGGCTAGTAACTAAGTTAAGCTAGCGTTACTAGATGGCGGTACCATACCATCTGAGCCGGCAGCCTTAGAACGTAAAAGGGATAGATTGATAATATGCAATTTGTGTGATTTCACCGGTAATGTGATTGGTCGAAGCGTGCTTTGTTGTGATGACTAGTCTTATAAGTTACAGTACCTATGGTTTAACGTATATTGTTTTTCTTGATTGTTATAATTTAAACCTACTTTGTTTTTTATTAGATGAGTCGCTTTGGAAATGCATTTTTATGTGACGTAAATGATGAAATTGAAGATAAAGGTGAGTAATCTTTAAAAAGCAACAAGGAAACGTCTGAAGGCAATTAATTACTGAACATAATATTGAAGATATACTTAATGAATTATTTATTCGTGAAATATTCTCCACAAATATCACTCGTGCTTTAAATTTTATCTAAAAATTTTTTCTCAAGCTAAGTTGCCCCTAGTTAATATAACTCGTGCGAATTGCCAGTTCATTTTCGAAGATTAAATTCCTCCCGCTAAAGCGGTCGGGATTTAATCAGATAATAAACTGCCAATTTGCACTCTTTATATTACCAGGCAACACGCTTTCGAAAAAAATTTCGATAAAATTTTAAGCACTAGTGATATTACATACGACAACTATTTAGAATGCTACAGAACTACAACCAGTCCTTATACCTACTATACAAAAAAAAATGCAGTTTTGCGCCAAAGGCATTTTACTATATGCTTACACGACTATGGCCTTTCATTTTCATCTCGGCCGTTGGCCAGTTAGTAGGTAGCTTATTGATCGTGGTTACGGTTGCAGTATCCTATTATGCTATACTTTTGATGCCTTGCCTTCCTCCGTTGCGTTGGCGTTGACAGAAACTCCGCCACCCTTATAAGATTCAGGAAACCTGTCACCGGAAGTTCAGTGAGAAAAATGGGTCCCCAAATATCTTGCCGTTGTTCTTGTAAGATCCCGGTAGTAGCATCATAAATGCTGAGGTATTTCCTCCTCTAACCCATATATCCTGAACTCGCTGGTATTCCTTTGCCTTAACAAGTGCGTGTGACTTCTCAAATGGCAGGGACCTGTCGGCAGTCCTAGAAGAGTGGAACGGTCCGTATTTACAACCTACCAGCGTCTAGACCCTGAATATCACTACGTGCCCAGTGCGCGCATGCGCATATTCAATCGCTTGCCAGCAGCACGTCAAACAGCTGGTCTGTCTGGTAAACAGGCCCCCCCTCAAGGGGGTCAGTAGGTACCGTGGTACCCGGGCCCGACCAGATCTTGTCAAAATTTTTTGTTCCAAATTTTTCCCTCCCGCTTATCAGTTATTAAGCGCGAGGGCCCGCCAGAGATCCTGACAATTTTTTTTCCTCCTAATTTCCTTTACCAGACCCTGCATCTGATTAAGATTTTCATCTAGGTAATCATTATTTACTATAACAAATTGCTTTATCTTTTTTCTTTTTTAATTTTTTGTTGTGTAATTGCTTTACTGAAACATGGAGGTAATTAAATAATTTAATTCCTGAATAAGTGACAAGTCTTAAATATGCTGTGTTGTTAGCCTTCGGGACACATATTTCATTATCTCTCTTTGATCTTGGCAATATCCTGACATATTAAGTTCTTTAATTGGGCGTTATCTTTTATAAAGTATAAAGCTGCTAATATACACAAACCTGAGAGATCCATTAAATTTGTTTCTTTAAAAAGTTATTCTAATGGATGTCGGTAAAGTTTAAAAATTTATTTAAAAAAAAACAAACAATCAGTTTCTAAAACGTTATAAGATGTATTTTAAAAGTCCAAATACACGATAAAGAACATCTGAATATTGGCATGATCAGACTTAGATCATCAGCATACAGAAAGAATGTTTATTTTCTTGTTTTTCATACTGAATGTTATAGTAAGAGGATGAAAGAAGTTGACAAGTCGGTTCGTATTTTTTTGCCTTAAAATGCTGGGAATCCTGTCGTCTAATTCAATACTTCGTCAGTATTAACTAGAAGAGCAGTTGTTTTGATTGGTTGTCCAATAATGAGTGTTTCAAAGTATTTACCTAACTAGTATATTAGCGTGCCCAGATTAGGGCAACAATATACAGAGAGTAGGTAATTTCACAATGAATAAAAAAGTGTATAAGTTGTGATATACTAGCATGATCCGATTTAGATCAATGGCATATGAATGGAATGAATAGTTTCTTTGAAAGTTACCTGTTGAATACCCAAAATAATATTTTTTAACAATAATGTAAGCAGAAATACAAGATATTTATTTCTAAAAGTAAGCATGGTACCTATCAGAAAAGTGTATTTTTTTCGCTAATGGGATTGTCAGATTCGCCTACGGCTCGCACTTGTTGCATAAATTACTTTTTCCACATACATATATTGTTTTTATAGATAGATGAATTAAATAAAGAATAACTTATCCAGCAGACCTCAATACAAATAATTGCATCATCTTAATTTTCCTCGCCTAGAAATTCTAAACATAAATCGTTGGAGAAAACAGATTAACTTTGCATTTGTATAACTTGCGTCATGACTATTTGATACGGGGCACTAAATAACAATGACAAATCACTTGCAGAACTTGCAACTATATATCAGCTTAACAACAATGGCTAGAGTACAACTATTGAAACTTGGCAAAGCATCAATTCTAACTTGGTTTAGAAATGATTAAAAGCGCAAAATACAATGTTCTAAATAGTATAATGGATTACATAGTGCACAAGACGCTAATAAATATAATAGAATTTCAGTCTCTAAATAGATATTCTGGAAACTGGGCGTACATTGTTGTCACTAGTTGAACTAATTGTACTAACACGTTTAAAATAGTATAAACATTGAATGATACATCGGTTCTGATACCTTTCCCACTACACATTCTCGTATTTTTAAATAAAAAAACGCTAACTACCTACTTCCACATTAAGATTTTCTGTGGTTTTTTTACAAACTCTAAATTACAATTTTATTTTTTACTCCCTTTAATAATGGGGTGGGAGTGATAAAGGAGTTGATAGTGAGGAAAAAAAATGGTGTCATTGGTTTCTCGTATATACACTTAATCCCAACTTTATGGACTCTTACTTGCTTTTTACCTACTTACCCTTTACCCCTAACCCTTTAACGGAATAAGATCAAAATATAATTTAGTTCCAGAATTTGTTGTAATACAAAGGTATACCAAATTTCAAGTTAATATCATAAACCGTAAACCGCAAAAAACCGCTGCCCAAGGAATCACTAGTTACACATCCAAATATCCGATGGTAAATGGGTGGTAGGATGGGGGGGCTGATGCAAAAACCTTTACTAACCTATTTACCCACGTTTACCCCCAAACCCTTCAACGGAATGATATCGAAATATAAAATAGTTACGGACAGAGACCCATAGACAAAAATTTTTTTTCCTCAAACTTAAAATCCCGTTTCATGACATTCTAAGCCCTTTTTTTTTAAATCGATTTTCTTTGTACGATTACTATATGATATTTTTTCTGTGCTTCTTATAGGGATGCTTTGCCATATATATTTTCCTTTATACAATGTCCGTGAAATCTACAAAATAATACAACTATCCAGTCTTTTACTGGAAAATAACCTCTACGCCTGTGACTTTTAGGCCAAAGGAGCAGTTAGAGGGTGTTTTTTTGACAAATAATTAATACGACCAAGAATTTGTTAAGTTCTTCTTTTAACATCGGCAGCCAGGTTGTGCAAACACGGACCTATGGAACAATTCACATTTATCCTCATTCAATAATATTATAGCTGGTTCTTTAATTTTTTTTTCTTGCTATCTGTCTCTTTTGTTAAAATTGTTGCCGAGTTCCAGTTTATTCTATGTCCGTTCTCCCAAGCATGTTCGCAAATCTTCGATTTCTGAATCTCATTCTTCCTAATGTAACCTCTGTGCTCACACAGTACACTAAATGGTCTGGATGACTCACCCATATAATGTTTATTACACTCACATGAAATACTAAGAATGAGATTCAGAAATCGAAAATTTGCGAACACGCTTGGGAGAACGGACATAGAATAAACTGGGAACTGGGACTCGGCAAAAAATTTAACAAAAAAGACAGATAGCAAGAAAAGAAAGATTAGAGAATCAGCTATAATATTATTGAATGAGGACAAATGCGTGTCGAATTGTTCCGTAGATGTTTGCACAACATTGTTCTCAGACGAATCTCGTTTCACAAGTAACGGGATGTTCAATGGAAAAAATTGTCGATATTGGGCCACAGAAAATCAACATTTAGTTAGAGAGGGAAATTTTCAGGAGCGTTTTGGTTTTAATGTCTGGGCGGGGATAAAGATAACCGAATTATAAGATCTACTATTTTTGACGGCCCACTTACCGGAGAAAGGTATTTGGAGTTTCTTCAAAACGAAATTGAAGATGGTATAGATAATTTGCCTTTAGCTCAACAGGGGCAACTCTACTTTCAGCAGGACGGAGCGCCTCCCCATAACTCCAGAAATGTTGCTGCTTATCTTAATAATAGATTTGGGGAGCAATGGATTGGAACAAACGGTCCTGTTAGATGGCCCGAGAGATTTCCGGATCTAACTTATATAGATTTCTTTTTATGGGCTCATCTAAAAAATATTGTATACCCGACAGCTGTGTATACGAGAGTGGATTTAGAAAATCGTGTGAGGATGGCATTTGACAACATATCTCCTGTAGAGTTGCAAAATATTCAAGACAATTTCATTAAAAGAATTCGGAAGTGCACAGATCAAAATGCAGGTCATTTTGAACAATTATTGTTAAATTAGGGATTGGAATAAACAATTTGTTAACCTACTGTAGTACTGTATTTATTTTTAGGGTTATTTGCGGTGAAACCGGAAGTGACAAATGGGTATGTCAGATAGGTCTCCGCAGGAGACAGAATGGGCCTGTGGCTCATTCTTGTTGCATATCATAAAATATTAACACAAATATACAGAGTTGATCAAAATTTAACTGAAGTTAGATATAAATCATAAATTTCTTAAGAAAAATTGTCATTCCTGCCGGTAACAATTACACATTACTTTTGGTACGGATTAACCCCTACTAAATAGAGCTTTCTGAATATCTGGGTGGCCCATATCACAATATTTAAAAAAAATGAGTCGTTTTGAAAAATGTGATTTTAATGAGTTTACAGCACCCTGTATGATGTATTATTGGACATATTGACGTTTTCGTGTTTTTTATATGAATTACGTTGGAACAAAAATAATTTTAACATATTCGCAGCCATCTAGATTGACATCTAAAATTCGAATTATTTTTCGTGCAACACCGTTCAAAATAGTATAAATATATCCAAAATGTGATCTTTATTTCAAAAATGTAAAAACATACAGGGTGGTCCATTTAGAAAAGACTATTGGAGCCATTTCCGGTAAAACCGGAAGTGATAAATATGGCGGCTAGATCTCAAAAAGTTGGAAATCTTACCTAATTTCACCATACAAAATTTCATCCCGATATCTTTAAAAACAAGGAAGTTACAGGGGCGGCCCACTATTCGTTTGCACCCGGTATATCAACAGTTCTGTGTGAGCAGTAAGTATCTATGGACACAAAATACATATGTGGCAGAGCATCCCAATAATAGAAACAGAAAAAATAAGAAAATGTCACAACCAATATTTACACAATACTACTTTTTTTAAAATTTTCCAAAGAAGTTTGAATTTTCATCAAAAATTTTAAAAAATCAGGGGAAATCAGGGGAAAATCGAAAATCTTGCTTTACAAATCGATAGGCAATTAAAAAAAGAAGATTTCAAAAAAGAACCTTCCGATTGCTTAAATGTCAAGACCTGCAGACTGACGACAAAGTGACTTTTTTTTTCAAATAAGTCGACAAGCCTTAATACATAAACAATCGGAAAGTTTTTTTTTTTTTAAATCGATTTTCGATTATTGTCCCTGATTTTTCAAAGTTTTTTTTGTGGAAATTCAGACTTATTTGGAAAATGTTCAAAAATCAGGGACAGATTGAAAATCTGGCTTGAAAGATCGAGAGGCAATTAAAAAACGAAGATTTAAAAAGAAAATCCGATTGCTTAAGTATTAAGACCTGATTTGAAAAAAAAGTAACTTTGTAGTACAGTAAACGAAGCTCAAAATGGCGGCCAAATGAGAAAATTGTGGAGAGTTTGGGATATTTGGACCCTTTATGTAAAAACATGCGCTGATCACGAAAAAAATACTAAAAAGTTCCAAACATGTCGCAACATGTTCTTATACAGTGTGTTTCACTTCTCGTGAAGACACTCCTGTATCTTTATTATTTGTGACCGAATTCATTTCAAATTTCTATCAGCCATACAACTCCATAAGACGACTTTATTCAACACAAAATGCCGCCCAGATCTAAAGCGCCGGCCTACTGCGAAAAAGAGAAAATAGCAATTTTGGAGAAATCACAGTAGGCTTAGAGATTGACAAAAAATTTTGTCAATAAAAGTTGTTCAGAATCACTTGACATGGCCTCCTGTAAAATTTTGTGAAAATCGGAATATAAACAAAAAAAAAATTGTTTCACTTCTCGTGAAGACACCCCATTATCTTTTTTATTTGTGATCGAATTCATTTCAAATTTTTATCCATAAGACGACTTTATTCAACACATAAATGCCGCCCAGATCTAAAACGCCGGTCTACTGCGATAAAAAGAAAATAGCGAAATTTTCGAGAAATCATAGTAGGCTTAGAGATAGTCAAAAATTTTGTAAATAAAAGTTGTTCGGAATCACTTGATATGCCCCGTTGTAAAATTTTGTGAAAATCTAAATATTTTCAAAAAAAAAATTTTTGTTTCACTTCTCGTGAAGACACCCCTGTATCTTTTCTATTTGTGACCATTTCAAATTTTTATTAGCAATACAACTCCATAAGACGACTTTAATCAACACACAAATGCCGCCTAGGTCTAAAACGCCGGCCCACTGCGATAAAAAGAAAACAGTAATTTTCTAGAAATCATAGTAGAGAAGTGAAACACACTTTATATATTTTTTTAGCAAAAAATGCAAATATATCATAAAATAAGCATTTTTTTGAAAAACATACAAGAATAAAAAGTGTTTAAAATCGCATTTTCCATATGACCATAGTATTAGATTGGCAATTTTCCCTTTGGTTTTACAGAAAAATTGAAAAACTTACATATATAATTATATAGTTTTTCTCAATTATCTCGCTATCTATGCCTTTCTTCAAAAAAATTATAAGAATAAAAAGTGTTTAAAATTGCATTTTTCATATGGCTATGCTATTAGATTTGCAATTTTATCTTTAATTTTATATGTTAGTTTTTCCGCTTTTCCGGAAAACTAAAATTGAAAATCTAATACCATGGTCATATGGAAAATGCGATTTTTCATTCTTGTATTTTTTCTCAAAAGAATGCTTATTTTATGATATATTTGCATTTTTTGCTAAAAAAAAAATAATATAAGAAATGTTGCGACATGTTTGGAATTTTTTTAGTATTTTTTTCGTGATCAGCGCATGTTTTTACACAAAGGGCCCAAATATCCCAAACTTCTCCCTGCCATTTCCTTCGTTTACTGTACTATTGGAACCACTGTGTCGACTTTGCGTCGTGGCAGTAACTTGACAAGTATTTCACTTTATAAAATACTCCATACGGACGTGCAAAATTTTATATACGACGCGCAAATCATTAACTATGAGAAAGGAAAAAGATATTCAGAATAATTATCCATAAATTTTATTCAATCTAATTTGATAGTCTAACTAAATTTTAATAACCAATTATTAGCAGATTATTCTTCTATTGAAAAATGAAATGATGAAGAACGGAAATGTAAATGAAGGATTCATTTTGAAATGTTATTATTCAATGAATTTTCAACTAGACTAGATATTAAAACGATCGATTTTAAATGTAGGAGATTAAAATTTTAATTTAGTGTCTTTCATTTGAACAGAATGAGGAAAATTTCAATCACCAACATCACTAGCAGGGAAGGTCATGCTATGGGAAAATACTACTAAAATCAATATTTATTTAATATTAAATTTAAAGCGAATTAACTATTTTGATCGGACAAACAGGGTATATGTAAGCTTTTGGATTTATACGATATTTTGTGAAATCCCCATTGCATTTATCATTTATCGTATCTGGTGCGTTTTCAAAAGTTATAAATTCACCAAATTCATGGCTAAAAACTGCGGTAGATAGTCATATTATTTTTAAGAATTATGTCAATACGGAGTGATGTAGACACAATATAACGAACATTGGGGAACTTGCCCATTTTTTTAAATTTCATTAAAGTATGTGTTTATGTAAAAAAACACGCCACACCGAATATCAGCTCTTAAATCGCAATGCTTACTTTGCAATAAATAATTACAGTTGAAATCCTCGCGAAAAGCACTGTGACGTCACTGCGTGAAAATTAGTCTCGAGTGGTGTCCCTCAGATGGCGTACTTTAGCCAAGCAGTACGTCTCACCTCAATGGACCACAATAGTCGTGACGTCATTCACGAGGAGGTTAATTTGAATTCCTTTCCATCCACTCTTTGAAGCATGCCTTATGTACATGTGCTTTAAGGGTCAAAATAAATTACTTAAAAATGTATCTAAGGATTGGTACGTTATTTTTCATATTTAACTATTGAGACCTAACTACTAGTATAAAAATAGAGCTGGATTATAAGTTTTTTACATATGGTTATCAATTTTCTCTACCGAGAGTAAATAAAAAAATATTTTCTAAATGGTTGTTTATGCGCATGCGTTCTACAAGTGTCTGGAAAATTATAGAGAACGTAGTTCTTTCATTATTTCTTTGTGCTCTAATCTCAAAGCCTGTTTTATTTATTTTTATTTGAATTGCTTTCCATTATTTTATACTGTTATCATAGATTTTCGTCCTCTAACCAGGCCCCTGTACCAAATTTACTGGCAGGCCCCCGCGCTTAGGAGCGATTTGAAAAAAAAATTTTTGTCCAGTCCAGTTAATTACATTTAAAGTAAAATATATATATTAATTTTTTTAAAAAAGCACACACCTCTACTTTATAGATTCTATCTCTCATGCTAGCATGAACTTCTCCCTTAACAATCAGTACTTCAGGATCATAATCATTCCTTTCATGCGGCCCGCTTCGCGCTTTAACAGAACTTTCTGCTCGACCATGAGTGTTTCTTTATCCTTAAAAAATTGAGCAATCGCAGAAAAATGTAATTTTTGGACCATTTTTGATATACAAACACTTTAAATACTGTAAAATCCTTGAAAATTATAAAAGAAATAATCCACTATACATAACCTTAACCTTAAAAATAAGAAGATGGAGTTATGCCCGACATACGTATTACGCGTGCGCAATAATCAATTAATTTCTGAAAAAATTTCAAGAGTACTTAAAAATTACAGTATTATTACAAGAAGGCGCAGCTTTTAAAGTTAAAACATTAGGATGATAATTCAATAGTTAAATATTCACAGATTTTCTGAAATTTTAAATTCAATTTTAACCATGGTCTTATGTACAGTGGCGATAAGATCGATGTGAAAAATAGGATGGAATAGTTAGAGTGGGAGTGAAACGTCACACTATTTTGGTCCATTAATAGACTGGGCGGCGGTTGGCTTTAAGACGTCCGCATGCGCATTTGCGTTTTAGTTTTGTTCCAGAGTAGCACCTCCTAACCTAACTTCCGTGTTTACGTTGGCTTGTGTGAAAACGTTGCGCTGTGTATTCACGTGTACTATTCGGCGTATTTTGAAGATTTTGTTTAGTTTATGATTCTTTTTTGTGCTGAGAAATGGAAAATACTTATTATAAACGTTGTATAGGGGGGGTAATTACCACGTTACCACCCCCCCGCCCCCACAAATCCGCGCTTTTTTATTACGCTGTCATACGAATCATCATATTAAGTTACTAGCTTATCCCCGTGACGTGGATTTATGATCCTTTTTCCACCATCTTTCCCACAAAGTGAATTTAAATAGAAAATGAGGAATGACTTTTTATTGATAAACAATTCGTTTCCAAGGTATTCATTATTTAATATTTGAAGAATGCAATTTTAAGGGGGGCGTAATTAGAAAACCATAAATCAAAACATCGTTAAATTATGAATATAGGAGTTTTAAAGTAAGCTGATCAATAATATTGCGTTAGCTTTTAAATAAAAAAATACCTAATAGGAGGAAAATCTACCCTTTTTTTTTCGTGTGCATTGGTGACGTCTTAGTTTTGTTATTTACGTACAATTTCATTAGTTTGACATTTTGGCAGAACTAAGACGTTGCCAAAGCATACTTTTCAATATATACAATGTGACTTTTCAAATTAAGTTTCTTTTCAAAAAATTCTTGAAATCTTTGCGGCAGTTTTGTCGAAAGCGGTTGGAATTATCAAGTTCTATCATGTACCTTTAATACGTAGAAATGCATGATATTTTCTAGTCAAAAGTGCCACAACGTTTCGTAAAAACACAGATAAAAATATCCATGATCAGGTATAGCTCAAAAGGTGCCCTTCATAGGCTAGCGTGATGGGATGCATAAATTATTGTCTCTTAGCTTAAAAACTGTTACCTTACCAAATTGGGAGAAGATCGGTCAAGACGTAGTTGAGATATTGCCAAAAAAAAAAATTACAATTTTGACACCCTGTATATCTTTCCACAGCAACGACTTACTAAAGCATGTTTGGTTATGTCCTCATATTTTGATCCAACGAATCTACCCTATGGCCAATTATTAATGGTCCACCCTGTATATCAAAGCTTTTATGGTGTTTAATAAAGGTAGAAAAGTGGTAACGTTACAAATCTAATACTAAATAATACCAGTTATTGGGTAATAAAGAAAAACGGATATCCTGTTTCAGCCTATGAATGGATTCTCGGTTTATCTATCTTTCCCTTAACTAATAGGTTTTACGTGATCCCATAACTGCACATGAGAATATTTTATGAAGATTAAAATTGATGTATTCTTACCCTAGAAACACGCTAACCATTTTACCGCGATATTTATGTCCGGACGAATTTTACCTCCAAGAAGTTGCGGACGATATAGAAAATCTAACTTGTGCTTAACCTCTCCTATATGGAACACTAACACACCTTTTTATTAAGTTTCTGATCAGTACCAATCTGGAATGGTGAATAATTAAAAGAAATAAAAAGGAAATGTTTTTCTCTTCCTATTTAGAATGGAATAACCTGAGAGAGGACAATAAACAACAGTTTAGGGAAAACCAGCCGAGAAGTGAGGAAGATGCCTTCCAAAATGCTGGCTTAATGTCATCAAGGAGGAAGAAAGGTAAAATCTACATCAAGTGGTTTGTTAAGTATAAAATTTCGTGTGAATTGAGTGTAAAATGATTTCCTTGCGATAAATAGAGCGATCCAAAAAAAGAGCCGAATATTCGTATTTTTTAATTATTTCCAGGCAATTTATTTTCTATGAATCCAGCGACAAAAATGAATTATTTCAAGTGCACCAAACAATGAAAAACGTGAGCTAAATAAAAACCCCGTACAACCAACAGATCCGAAGTTATGACGGCTCAAACTATGCTTAAAATTTGGCAACGCGGATTTTTTTATTATACATTAAGAACGGTAAAACTTATGTTAAAAGTATTTCCAACCACTTTTAAGATTTTTTGTATCACATTGGAATCGCATTGCCTATTTCTAATTAATAATAATAATAATAATAATAATAATAATAATAGTCTTTATTTCTCCTTTGCAAAAAAAATTATATACAAATAAAAGTATACAATAAAATCAATGAAGAAAACGTCACAAGAAAAATCAACATACAATTAACAGAAAAAAACAATACAATAAAATGTATAAAACAGATGAACATACAAGACATCTTGTAGTTGGTCATATTTATTTTTATTTATTTATTTATTTTTATTTATTTAGATACATCATCCAACAGTCGTACGACCAATTACAGGATGAGAACACATACATATTTACATAAAAGAGAAACAAAAAAATAACAAATAAAAATAAAATGATAAAAACAATACAATACAATATACACAAGTAAAAACTACAAAACATATACAGAAATAATTACAAATTCAAGCGTTTAATGGACGATACAGAACAGTGAAATATATCAAGCTCATCTTGCAGGTGATTGTTAAGTGTTACACATGAAATGTACGGGAGAAAAATTCAGTATATTCGTTTGGTGTCTCGCAAGATAAAATGTTGTATGATGTCGTGTACTGGCACGTGGTATATGGAATAACAATTTTTCCGTTATTTCAGGGCAATTGATTTTATTATTTATTAACTTATGTAAAAATATGACTGCCTGTTTTTCCCTCCGAGTGTTCAACTGACAGTTGAAAATCTGCCCAAAAGTGTATCATGAGGATACCCAATAGGAAGATACACCATCAATTTTGTAGGACAAAAATTTCAAAAAGCATTTCTGGATGGTTTCGAGCATATTGCTATATGTGACATATCCCGGGTGCCATATTAATGATGCATATTCTAATATAGTCTCAACAAATGTGTTAAATAATAAGGTTAACAAGTGAGTGTCAGTAAAACCTGACGAGTTTCTGATAACAAATCCGAGACTTCTATTTGCAGACAAAACTGTGTGTTAAACATGTCTAGTAAATGTCAGTTTGTTGTCAAACATGACACCCAAGTCTTTGAAGACTTCGACTCTTTTTAGTGATGTGAAGTCAAGATTATAGTCATAGAGTAACGTTTCTTTTTTCCTAGAAAATGATATCACGTTGCATTTATCGACGATATTAAACAAATATATTAAATTACAAAAATTCATTTATCATGCAGCAATTTTTGTCTAGTAATATTTTTTTCAATTTATGTTTGAAAATATGTATGCTACCTTAACGTCTTCATCTAAAGAATTATAAAGCTTACACCCTTGGTAAAGAAAACTTTTCTGGTACATAGCAGTTCTATGAGTCAGGCAGTGAAAAATTCTTTGCTCTAGTGTCATGTAAATGACTCACTTGATTTCTTAAAAGATTGACTTATATGTAATATAAACATATGAACACACCTCAAGAATGTATAGACCAGCAACTGTCAAAATTTTTAAATTTTCAAAGGCATCACGGCAACTCTGTAATTTAAATTTAATAAAATACGAATTGCAATATTTCTGTAATAAAAACCGCTGCCCAAGGAATCACTACTTCCACATCCAGATTCTCTATCCAAGTCACTCACAACGAAAAAACTTTGTATGTGAAAATAATTGTTTATGGAACTTTAATAATATAATATTTGAAATCCTCTACCCCAAAAACCCATAAAACGATACCCCACATCGGTAGTGGGGAGAGGGATGGTGATAGGGGGGTGATATTGGGGGTGGATGAAGCAAAAAAATATTTTGGGGTTTCTGGTTCCTGTACATAGACTAAGTCACTTTTGTTTTTCATCCCCTTTAATAAGGGGGTGGGGGTAGTAATAGGGGTGGCTAATGCCAAAAAATTTTTTGAGTCCTTAGCTTCTCTTGTATATACTAAATACCAATTTTATGGACTCTTACCTGCTTGATTGACCTATTTACCCAAAATTTACCCCAATTTACCCCCCAACCCTTCGACGGAACAAGATGAAAATATAATCTAGTTCTAGATCTCGTTAAAGTACATATGTGTACCAAATTTCAAGTCAATATCTTAAACGGTTCCAGAGTAAACGTGCGCACAAAAAAAGTTACAGACAGACCGACAGACAGACAGACCGACAGACAAACCGACAGACAGACAGACAGACAGACAGAAATTTTTTTTCGCTCAATCTTAAAATCTCGACGTTTCATGACATTTTAAGCCTATTTGGACAATAAAAATTATTTAAAATTTTTTTGTCGTTACTATACTTCCACTGGACGTGGAAGTAAAATACCCTAGTCACATTACAACGATTGCCCCAGTTTACAATTCAGTACCTAAGATGCGAATGAAAATTAACATAATAGAGTACTTTAAGAATTTTCTGGCTACAATGTTTAGACATAAATTTTAGACCATAACAACTGCTTCTTAGCTTTATGTACATAATTACTTCCACGTCCAGTGGAAGTATAGTAACGACAAAAAATTTTTTAAAAATTTTTGTTGTCCAAATAGGCTTAAAATGTCATGAAACGTCGAGATTTTAAGTTTGAGCGAAAAAAAATTTCTGTCTTTCTGTCGGTCTGTCTGTCGGTCTGTCGGTCTGTCTGTCTGTCTGTCTGTAACTTTTTTTTGTGCGCACGTTTACTCTGGAACCGTTTGAGATATTGACTTGAAAATTGGTACACATATGTACTTTAACGAGATCTAGAACTAGATTATATTTTCATCTTGTCCCGTCGAAGGGTTGGGGTGTAAATTGGGGTAAATTTGGGGTAAATGGGTAAATCAAGCAGGTAAGAGTCCACGAAATTGGTATTTAGTATATACAAGAGAAGCTAAGGTTTCAAAAAAAAATGTTGGCATTAGCCACCCCCATTACCACCCCCACCCCCTTATCAAAGGGGATGAAAAAAATTGTGATTTAGTGTATGTACAGGAACCAGAAACCTCAAAATATTTTTCACTTCATCCCCCCCCCCACTACCACCCCCCTATCACCACCCTCACCCCACTACCGATGTGGGGTATCGTTTTATGGATTTTTGGGGTAGAAGATTTCAAATATTATATTATTAAAGTTCCATAAACAATTATTTTCACATACAAAGTTTTTTCGTTGTGAGTGACTTTGATAGAGAATCTGGATGTGGAAGTAGTGATTCCTTGGGCAGCGTTTTTTTTCGATATGTAGAGTACATTGTAAGTGTTTATGAAAAGTAATACCTAAGAGTATACTATCAACATAAGTTTTTATTTCCCCTTCAGTACTAGGAATTGCAATTTACCGGAAATTTTAATAACCGGTAAATCGGTAAATAAAAATGTAAATAACCGGTTAACCGGTATTTACCGGTAATTTTTAGAACGGATGAAAATGGCAATTGTCTTTTTCCATGTACAAAATTATCTGAATTTAACAAAAAACATTTTTATATACGTATATTTGATATAATGAATAAACAAAAGGTTTTTTATCAACAGTAAAATCACAAGAGCTTTTTTTATCGGATAAATTTCTCTTTGTAACGAAATAATTTTGCCAATCAGTGATTTTATAATAAAAACTGACATGAAAAAATCGCGAGACCGGAGGTCGAGCGATTTTGTCAAATGTCAGTTTATCGAGCAAAATTACTGATTGGGAAAATTTTGAGTTAAAAGAAATTTATCCATAAAAGAAAAGCTCGAGTGTTTTTTGGCAAGATGAATTAACGACAGAATATGTGAACGAACAACAAGAATAATTATCTTTATTTATACAATTATTTGAAGGAACAGTTATTAAAAACACAGTTGTTATAAATTATTTGGTTTGGTGTACTGATTTCAATATTTTCTTCTCTAGTTTCCACACATGTCGAATACTCGTAAATTATAGCTGACAGTACAGATTTTAAAGTGACGTACGGCTACTAGATGTACTCTGCTTTTGAGGAACAGGCATTTTTATCGGTGATAAAAAACGATGCACCTTTTTTATCGCTGTCAAAGTGACAAAAATGTGACTGTCAAATAGACTTTATTATACAAGAGTTAATTTATCAACAGTAAAATTACAAGAGCTTTTTTTTATCGCACAAATTTATCCTTGTAACGATATAATTTTGCCAATTTTTTAAGAAAAACTGACACAAAAAAATCACGAGACATGAGGTTGAGGGATTTTGTCAAATGTAAGTTTTTCGAGCAAAATTATTGATTGGCAAAATTTTGAGTTAAAAAGAAATTTATCCATAAAAGAAAAGCTCGAGTGTTTTTTGGCAAGATAAATTAACGACAGAATATGAATGTGAACGAACAACAACAATAATTTATTAAAAATTATTATAATTTTCTCAAAACGACTCATATCGTACAGTATAGTTTCCACAATACTTAAAAATTATAGCTGACAGTACAGATTTCAGAGTGACGTGCGACTACTAGGTGTACTCTGCTTTTGAAGAATAGGCATTTTTATCGGTGATAAAAAACGATGCACCTTTTTTTTATCGCTGTCAAAGTGCCAAAAATGTGACTGTCAAATAGACTTTTTATATATGAGTTAATTTATCAAAAAGAACAAATATAAATGTAATAAATTTAAATAAATAATTATTCTGTAAATAACAAAAATATCCACTTAAATAACAAAAATTATAAACATAAACTCAAACAGGGCATTTACTGAATACTTGATCTAAAAATACAATATTTTTTAAAAATAGCCTGTTAAAAGGGTTAGTTTTTCAAAGCTATATCTGTTAGTCGTCTGATATTTGTGCATAGAATACCACCAGCTGAAGATGCCCTTCCTCAATCGATATTGGTGGGTCGATAAGTTAATAAAAATTGGTAATAACATACTTCTAAATGTATTCCACGGATATTTACGGCAGTGAAATATTCAATTTTCTGTCGTAAGATATTGTCAATGTCTCTCTTGTATTTCTTGGGGCTTGGTGTTTGGAGTTTACTTTTTATAATATTATTTATTTATTGTTAAAAGTGCTCGGTGTTGGGACAGTCACTCTATATTTAGTGAATACTAGTCAGTGACATAAATAGAAACGTCGAATACGTGACATATCGCAAGTTCAAAATTTACCGAAATAACCGGTAAAAAATTAAAATAACCGGTAATTATCGTCATGTGTTTTTTGTCCTAATAACCGGTTAACCGGTTAACCGGTTAACCGGTAATGCAATCCCTATTCAGTACCATTAAAAAGTGTTAGGCTCTCAGAATTATTATTCAACGAAAATTGTATTGTATTGTATAAATTTAGAATTAGGTTATTATTTTGAGACCAATGTATGATTTCTTGATAAACTCTTTCAGTGATTTCTTTTGGTTCAATTAGGTTGTTGCCGGTAACTAGAATGTTGGTATCATATGATCACATGAACATTTGGAATTTTTTGTAGATGACTAACCACATCGTTAGCAAATATTATATATAAAGTGGCCCCAAAATTGACCCCTCTGGAACTCCTTGTTTAATATCGCAAACTCCACCAGCCATTTTTACAATTTGTGTCCTGTTGTCCAAATAAGAGGAAAATATTTGTAAAGCAGTTCCTCGAATACCGTATCGTGTTAGTTTTGCTTTAAGCAGCTGATGGTCTACTAAATCAAAAGCTCGTGAGAAATCTACGAAAAAACCCACAACTGATTTCTTGTTGTCTAAAGCTTTAATGATTTTCTTATGAAAATCACACAACGCAGACTATTAATGTTAAATCAAAAGATAGGTCATAAATATGAATTTGGATACATTTCATAAATTATTTTAAAAATTCCTAACAGACGGATATGTTTACGGTGTAAATTTTAACTAATTCTATATAATAGCAGTTCTGTTTCTTTATGTGACTCCAAATGTACCCACTATTATTATATGTAAAGTGCTCAATAAATAAATGGAAATGCTAACTTTTTACTATAGAGCAATATTTATACAATGTTGCAAGAACATGACATTGTTTGTTCAGGGTGGTGCAGTTTTCTTAAATGAAGTGTGCCACAAGAGAGATGGTATTGTTGCGAAAATAGCGAATAATCATGCATTCTACTCTGAGAACAGAAAATGCATTTCAGATTTGAAACCTTTTCCTCAGGGTGATCGTGCATTACCCTTTCGCTTTGAATCACTCGATTATAGTTAAGTGCTTCAAAGCTTCACGTCCTCTTTATGAATATGTTACCGCTAGAGATTTCTCTGTATATACACACAACCTGTACGTCTAGTCGCCGTAAATTATTAGTGCAGCTTACAATTCTGAAACTTGCAGCAGTCTGTTTGACTTAATTATATCATCTGTTCTGCAAAGTTCTACCGAATGCATGGCAAACAAGCTCGCTGAAATTATCCAGGCTTATTACGTGAATTTTTAGTTAATGAATGTACAAATCTAAAAAGTACACTTACTTTGCAAGGAAGTTGTGATAAATTATTTGCTTTGGAGAACTCCGGTAATGCTAGTGCTTTTATGATAGGAAATATATATAGATGTAGCTGTATGAAAGAAACTCAGGTGCTCGCTTTGATTTACTGGAACTGAGAGCAAAATACTGAGAGACTAATATGTTTAAATATGTTTTTAAATTAAATTGTTTTCAGAATTATAGGCCAGCCAATATAGACAAAGAAAGTACCTGAACAGAACAATTGGATATTAATATTTTATTTGATTATTTCACGTATTAATGTGATGGTCAGTGAGATCTCGTTTCATACTAACATTGAACCAATTTATTATTAGTGGTAAACTAACCTAGACCGGCCTCTGGCAGTACAATTATCGAATATAATATCACTAGTGCTTAGAATTTGATCGGTAAACTTTTTTCGAAAGCTGTGTTGCTTGGTAATATAAAGAGTATGATTTGACAGTTTATTATTTGATTAAATCCCGAGCCCTTTAGCGCGAGAGATTTAATCTTTGATAATAAACTTCCAATTAACACGAATTATATTACCTTTTGGCAACTTAGCAAAAAATAATCTCGATATCTGAAAAACTCATGAACTTATTTAATTTCTTATTTGAGTACTTCGCGCTAGACGCTAGACTGTGACGTCACAATACACAACTCGCTGTTATTTTAGGCATAATTACTTCTTCAAACGATTAAAACGTTAAACAAGCCCAACTACAAAAATGTCTTACGCTGTGTCCGGTAAGAAAAACACTGAATTAACTAAACTTCCGGTGCCCGCGCCCGCTCGCTGTTGACGGAATTATATACTGTGACGTCATCAAGCCTCAGCCCAGATGAGCGCTAACTTTTTTATTTATAAATAATTAAAAAAAAAATACAGATATTCTTTATATTTGATGGAAAGATGGAAACTTCCTATCCTAATTTATTCATCTTCATCAATGTTTGGGTCATTTTCATTTTTATAAATATTTACACAAATACATACATGCATGCGATGTCCAACGACTTAAGAAATGTGCGTGAATATCAAAAAAGTATAAAAACCGTTGCCCAAGGAATCACTACTTACACATCCAGATTTTCTAAGTCACTCAAAACGAAAAAATTTTTTATGTGGAAATAATTGTTTATAGAACTTTAATAATATAATATTTGAAATCCCCTACCACAAAAATCCATAAAACGATACCGGTAGTGGGGTGGGGGTGGTGATAGAGGGTGGTTGGTAGTGGGGGGTGGATGAAGTAAAAAAATATTTTGAGGTTTCTGGTTCTTGTACACACACTAAATCACAATTTTTTTTCATCCCCTTTAATAATGGGGTGGGGGTGGCAATGGGGGTGGCAATGGGGGTGGATAATGGAAAATTTTTTTTTGAGACCTTAGCTTCTCTTGTATTTACTAAATACCAATTTTATGGACTATTACCTGCGTCATTTAACTATTTACCCCAAATTTACCCCAATTTACCCCCCAACCCTTCAACGGAACAAGATGAAAATATAATCTAGTTCTAGATCTCGTTAAAGTACATATGTGTACCAAATTTTAAGTCAATATCTCAAACGGTTCCAGAGTAAACGTGCGCACAAAAAAAAAAGTTACAGACCGACAGACAGACAGAAAATTTTTTTCGCTCAAACTTGAAATCTCGACGTTTCATGACATTCTAAGCCTATTTGAACAATAAAAATTTAAAAAATTTTTTTTGTCGTTACTATACTTCCACTGGATGTGGAAGTAATAAAAAGCAACATTTTCCTCAGTTTATTGTCATAATTTTTTGTCTGTAGTATCATTCAGCTAAGATGCTTCCCTGCTAAGTAACTTAACATTAAAGCAAAAAAAAAAAATTTTTCAAAAATTTTCAAAATACATCAACTGTAAAACCTTTTGGATAATGCATCCTTCACGGCTAAAAAAATTTGAGCATATACGTAATAGTTAGGACTAAAAAAAAAACTATTTGGGATTTTTATTTGCTGATCGATTTTGTTCAAAGGGGTTCTTCCTGTAGCTAACACTAACCAAGTCCAATTTTCAATACAATCGGACTTTTCTTTCTTATAGTGCTTACATGAAATGTGACTGACGATTAGACGGACATTTTTTTGTCTACGAGCGATATTTTCGCTTTTGGAAATGTCCCGATTAAATGCAATATAATATGCTGTATAGAATGCAGTATAATAATGGAGGGAATGTCTTTAGTGTTCATTCATTGCTCACTATGAGAGCCAATTTATTTGTTCGATTCCTCTTATTTAATCAAACAATGCTGTTCGCTGATAAAATAAAATAGTTTCGTGGTTAATTAGCCTTTCAAAAGCAAATATTATTGACGAACCAGTAGAGAATGGAATAATTCTTACTAATTGAATAGTTGGATGCAATTCGACAGTTAAATTAAATGTTAAATGCGCCTTACCGAATGTTTCTGGCTAATTGGAATAAAATTGGACACTTTCCAATTTCTATTACCAGCAGTTATTCTTAAATTAGTGTAGATAGATGTCCAATTAAAAGACATTTTTATTTAAGTCGAAGGGAATTAAGAACGTAAGATGGGCATTTTTTTTTAAATAGTGAGAAGCACTGAAATGTATACATCTCGCAAGTTGCCTCATCCAATAACTGTTATTAGTATAACATTAATTCATTGGTCAAATTCTTATTCTTTCAAATTTGGGGTTAATTTTTTGTTATAAACAATTCACCAACAGAGAAGCAGTGGCACTATTGAAAATTGAAGTTTTTAGAAAATTAAAAAGTAATAACGTAATGATATCACAGGCACACACAAAAAGAAAGTCAATTATTTCCACATCCAGTAGAAGTATAGTAACGGCAAAAAAATTTTTAAAAATTTTTATTGTTCAAATAGGCTTAAAATGTCATGAAACGTCAAGATTTTAAGTTTGAGCGAAAAAAAAATTTCTGTCTGTCGGTCTGTAACTTTTTTTGTGCGCACGTTTACTCTGGAACCGTTTAAGATATTGACTTGAAATTTGGTACACATATGTACTTTAACGAGATCTGGAACTAGATTATATTTTCATCTTGTTCCGTCGAAGGGTTGGGGGGTAAATTAGGGTAAATGGAGGTAAATGGGTAAATCAAGCCGGCAAGAGTCCATAAAATTGGTATTTAGTATATATAAAAGAACTTAAAGTCTCAAAAAATGTTTTGGCATTAGCCACCCCCATTACTACCCCCACCTCATTATTAAAGGGGGTGAAAAAAATAAAATTGTAATTTAGCGTGTATACAAGAACCTAAGCCTCAAAACTTTTTTTTACTTAATCCACCCCCACCCCCACCTCTCTGCCACCACCCCCAACCCCCACTACCGATGTGGCATATCGTTTTATAGGTTTTTGGGATAGACTATTTCAAATATTATGTTGTTAAAGTTACCTCGAGTAGTATGGATGCGCGGTGGCTTTCCTCGGCTACTATGGATGCGCAGTAGGTTTCCCCGAGCATTATGGATGCGCAGTGGCTTTCCTCGAGTATTTTGGATGCGCAATGACTTTTTTCGAGTATTATAGAACGCAGTAGGTTGTAAGTAAGTATGAATGAGCAGTGGCTTTCCTCGAGTACAATAGATGCGCAGTAGGTTACCACCAGTATTATGGATGCGGAGTGGCTTTAGATGCGCAGTAGTTTACCTCAAGTGATATGGATACGCAGTGGGTTTCCTTGAGTAAAATGGATGCGAAGTGGGTTACTTCAAGAAGTATGAATGCGCAGTGGCTTTCCTCGAGTAAATTGGATGCACAGTGGGTTACATTGAGTAGTATGAATGCGTAGTAGGTTTCCTCGAAGAAAATGCTCGAAGTAGAGTACTTTTATCGTGTAGTTTACTTCACACAACGATTTTTTATATCTTTGTAATGCCATTTTCTGCGTATTACTTCCACATTCAGTTGAAGTATATTAACGCAAAAAAAATTTTTGGAAATTTTCATTGTGAAAATAGGCTTAGAATATCATGAAACCTCAATATTTTAAGTCTGAGCAAAATAAATTTGTCTGTCGCATCGGTCTGTATGTTAGTCTTGTATCTTTTCAGTGCTCACGAGTACTCTGGAACCGGTCCCAAAAAAAAAAAAATTGGCATTAGCCACCTTCATTACCACCCCCACCCCATTATTGAAGGTGGTGAAAAAATAGTGTGATTTAGTGTGTGTACAAGAGCCAAAGTTATCAAGAATTTTTTTCACTTCACCCTTCCTCTATTACCGATGTGGCTTATAATTTTATGGGTTCTTGGGGTACATGATTTCAAATATTATACTATTAAAGTTCCATAAACAATTATTTCCACATAGTGGAGTGCAAATATAGTATTTTTTTGTAAGAGACTTGGATGTGGAAGTAGTGATTCCTTGGGCAGCGGTTTTTTCTGAGGTTTCACATACAGCGTGTCCAGCCGGGAGCTTACACGATCCATATTTCGAAAACTACTGAACAAATTTTTGTAAAATTACGTGTGTATAGTAAAGAGCTTATGATCTTTCTCACTAAAATATTTTGACAGTTCTACCACTTCCGGTTATACCGGAAGTAGATGTCAACTTTGTTATTTCAAATGGAACACACATATTTTTATTGCCGGAATTGATAGATTACAAAATTTTAAGGTCACTTTGTATAACAAACCTTGTACCTAAAATTTATAGTTTTCGATACATTCATTTTTTTACCAAAAAATTGACACCTAAAGAAATTCTTCCTGTGAATAACCCATACAAGAATATAAATATCTTTTACTGTGGAAGTAATCAGCATAGTCGTAGATTATTTTGAAAAAAATGAAAACATTTAAATATTATACAGGGTGGGTACAAAAGTGGTCACAACTTTCCATTCAGAAACATCAAATATCTTCATTTTTTTAAATGGAAACCTCCATTTTTTTTTACTTATAAAAGTTTTACACAAGTCAAATTAGTTAAGTTCTAATAATACAAACATATTGATAATAAATGAAGATATTTAATTAATAAACACAAATAAATTACGCACATAGTTTTGACAAACAGGAATTAAAATAACAGTTAAATTTTACACTTAAAAATATTTTTAGCTGTTTGTATTCAATTCTAATGCTGTAGCTGTTAACTCCAAAGTTTAGAAACTGGTTATATACATGGTGTTTCAGTTAAAGGTTCCCGGGCCACTATCACGAAAAATAATAAAGATATTTGAATTTTGTAAATAGTGAATGACTAATATCAAAAAATGTCTTAATTAACTGCAGTTCACAGAGATGGCGATGCGGTGCTAAATTATTTTTCAATGGCTGGAACCTTTGAAACATGACTCATATGATCAAGGAATAAATTATGAATAATTTTTATTATATAGAAAATTTTGTAGAAGCCAGCAGTTTCGGAGCTACATAATTGTCTTTCTTAATTTTTTTGTTTACATGAATTGTGTCTATAACTTCTTATTTAATAATTTTAGATCATTGGTTATTAAGCTTTCATACTACCTACCGACGCGGTAGCTTAGTCGGTTAAGGCGTATTGAGTGGTGCTGATCGACTATCTATCGGGTTCTGGGTTCGAGCCCTAGCCCCGGCACTGACAATGCCAGTAGGTATGGATCTATGTCTGCGTTTCTCCAAATGTGCAACCCCCTTCTGGACAGCCTTAGCTTTGGATTTGGTGTGTTTATGTTTATAAACCAATTGCATTTGAAATTTTAAAAATTATTAAAATTTTCAAAATATATAATAATACTAGCTGACCCAGCAAACGTTGTTTTGCCATATAAATTATAAATTGTCCAAAAAATAAAATTTGTGGATAGGGCCACCCTTATCACCTAGGGGTATAAAAAATAGCCTATGACCTATTCTCAGACCTACCAAATATACACGAAAAATTTCATAAAAATCGGTCAAGCCGTTTCGGAGGAGTTCGATAACAAACACTGTGACACGGGATTTTTATATATTAGACAAGAAGACAACAATTAGATAAAAATTTCACCTAACCGCCGATAAGTAAATATTTACATCTAGTTGTTGAATATTATATGAACGATATTATCGTTAATTTATGCTTTCAGTGAGTATTGCTGTAAAAGCTTGTGTAATCTTCTGATTAAAATATCAACAATAAACATTCACAGTCGATATACCTACATTCGCAACTAGTTGAATTAATATATCTTCATTACTAATCAGAAATGCGCTCTTTTGTTGTGCGTTTCTTCAAAGAGTATTACATAAAGTAGCTTAGGATTAATTTCAGTTGCTATAGCTACAGTCAATCTGTTGCAGATTAGTACCCTTCAAAAAATAATGAAGGATCTCTCAAGCGTATAAAATTATTGAATCCACATTTTGCTTATTTATAGCTGGGAAGCAATATTGCATTGATATTGTTATTTCAAGATGATAAATTAAATTTGATTTAAAATATATAAAACTATATATGAATTTTAAATAAGTAGTCTAGACTAGTAAATACTTTTAAGGGAATAAAATAGCAGCCAAATTCATATCATGTAGTAGTGAAATGCAATTTATGAGAAAAGTGTAAACTAAGTTATTTCTGCATAAGAAATGAACCAAAATTACTGACGTATAACTGTGACAGAATATATTAAAAACATTTTTAATCATCACTGTAGAAGAAAATTGCACAAAAATCTACTTCATAATTCGCAGAAATAAAACATCAAATAAAAAAAGCATTGTGTGTTCAAGTGTGTATGTGTGTAGATCGATTTTTTAAACACAATGACTTCTGTTGGCGTCCGCATTTCTTTGTTTTATATAAACAATATTTTATTATAATTTAGGAGCAAAATAGTGCTAACCCTCTTTGATTAGCACACAAAAATAGGAAAATAAATACAGGACATGAAAGCTGCAATATACAGCGCACCTCTCACATTCCCATTGAATTTAATGTCATACAGAGTATATTCAAAAAAATAATTAGGTGTATATTTTAGGCTTTAAAGTTTTAGGCTTTTTTTCTTGAGAACATACTGACTGGATCACGTGATTGAAGTTTCGTCACGACAAATGTGTCCAGTTTTAGCTGTTTTGTTCCTCAATTATAGCAACTTCAGGTCTGTCTTGAAATAATTTATGATATCGGTAAGATGCAGCACCGCAGCAACATTCTACTGATATACGGTGATATTGAAGCTAGTTTTCCTAATCGATAGATTGGTCAATGAGAACCAATCGAATGGCCAGTTTGATTTCCAGATTTGACACCGTTGGATTTTTAAACCAAATGTTGCTGAAAACGTTCAACAAGTATTTATTTTATGTCTTGGTCATTGAGAGCAGCAAATGATCCAAACTTTGAACATTACCTGTAACAGCTCCATTATTAATAAAGTTTGCTTTAATTTCAATTAATTATATTTGAATCGATTTTTTTCCACGAAAGCTATATTTTTAAAAATTTGGACAGTAATATTGTAAACTAAGAAAAAACACCTATAAAATTTAAAGGTTGTCATTTAAAAAAAATGTGAATGACGTTATACTTTCGACACGGATGACGTCATTGATTTGACCATGCTGCTGAAATATGAACAATAATTTAAATCAAGGAAGACGTCGCTGGATTTTTAGAAAATTATTATTTTCTGAGATTTTCAATTTGTCTCATACTTGATCAACTCACTATAACATACTTTTCTGTTAGAATTTCTTAGGCGATACGTATTTCCAAATGATAACAAATATAAAACCTAAAACTAAAACAAATGAGATACCGCTTTTGTCTCTTTGTTTGTTAAAACACGTATATTATCCATTATCTGCTCTATCCTCGTAATCTCTCAGATTTAGTTTAGAAACATAAATCTAGGTTAACGCCGTTTGTCACAGTTTCCAGGTTGATTACATACAATATCACTCAGAAATTGTGTTTAGTAAAGCATATTCGTATTTTACAAATGTTGCCAAGAAATAATGTAAATTTTATATAGACACTTGAAATTTTAATTGTCCATGGAGAAAAATTTATATCTTTATCCACACCCGATACTCCAGTCATCGCCACCGTTCAGAAGCGAGAGTAGATTTGGCGTAGCTTATATGCAAATATGCACGGAAACGGAATCTTATTCTTGAGTTTCCCTCGCATCATTTTTCACGTTGTAAAACTGTTGTTTCGTATTACAGTACACTGCCGTACCCATTAATGTTTTATTGCAAAAATTTTACTGCTGTGTACTGATTGCGTAGCAGGGACTTTGGTATAGATGGAATAAGCCTTGTAATGAACGTACAAAAGAAATACCTACAGTGACTTCGCGTCACTTTTTAGCGACTTTTATATCAGCATATATGCAGAAGCTACGCAATTTTAGGCGAGGATTGTGTAGTGGACACAGGATCCTTCTGAGGGGTGTAAATCAGTCGGCCCTTTGTCAATTAAATATTAAGCAAGTAAAAACCCTACTCGTTCTGCGAGAAGTGATTCGGAAAAACTTCTAGGTTGGAGGTTGCCCGTTTACTGGTGTCGGTGATTAGGCTTAGTTGCGGAAATACGACGTTACAAAAAAAAAACTAGTACCATAATAACTACAAGTGCGTGTAGTGGTGATTATGTCGATAAATGCAGTTGTAGTTACGTATTCCCATATGTCAAACTGAATGTGCTTTCTTTTCTTTTCAAATTACAGCATAGAGGGCAAGAACTTGTCCTGTATAGTATGTATATATATCGGTTGTGTTTAATTACTGATTTCGGCTTTCTATGTTCTTTATTTTTATTGCTACTGATTATATTACATTTTGTTACGTACAATACAAATGAAACTGAAACTAATAATTCTACCACCCCCTGAATGTGTTTTTTGCTCAGGTTATTTAGGTAATTTGAATTTTAAAATTAAATTTTCACACGCTTTTTACTATTGTTTCAAAATAAATTTAGGAATCTTAGTTTCTACACGTCTGGTAGCAAAATTCATACAGAAGCTATGTATAAAAATTTAATGAAAAGTTTTATTAAATCTTTCTGTTGAAATAAATAGTTTGTATTGTTTAACAGTAAAATTAAAGTTTACAAAAATAAATAATTGTTAAAAAGATGACCGTGATAAAATAAGAATGCAGGGTAATGAAACGGTTTTTAATTAACTCGTGAAAGAACTCTCGACACTGTGGAAGTAGACCACGTGATGGTCGAAAATGGACTGAAATTGTGTGGGAAAAAATGGAAGAATGCCACGTTAATTACCACAAAAATTTGGAATCTAATATATTTGGGGAATGGTTTTGAGCATACGCTAATTCCGAATTTGAAACCTACCAGCGCGATTGTTATGGATAATGCATCTTATTATTCAAGACAAATTGAAAGAATTCCAGATACTTCATCAAACAAGGAAGAAATACAATCTGATGAATCACGATCTTTACTTTGAAGAATGTTATATGAAGAAGCAATTATTGGAAGTATTGCGTACCAAAACATTTGAAAAAAATATGTTGTCGAGAACATCGCGAGGCAATAGGGACACTCTGTTTTAAGACTACCTCCCTATTTTTGTATTTTAAATCGGATAGAGCTGATCAGGGGCTAATTAAAAAGGCGGATTCGTCGGAAAAACACATTTTCTAAATTTGACAAAAAAAGTCATCGAATTAATTCACAGTGAAATTTCCAACATACGAGAAGACGACTGGAGAAAACAATTCACAAGGTAATTAAAGATGAAGATGATTGCAGAATACTGGGCCAAATCTGTACAAATAGCGGAAATAAATTCATTATCGACGTGGGAGGGGACAGTGACAATGGCGAAGAATTCGAATAAAGGAAAAGATTTCTATATTTTATTTATTTTACTGTTTATATTTAACGTTCCGTGGGTACATTTATGACAGTGATAGTGAGTGAGTGGTATTCATGATAGTGTTAGTAATTGTGATAAGGTTCATTATTTTTATTTTGGAAAAGTGTTTAAAACATGTTGTATTTGCAACATTTTAAGAAATGTTTTTATTTTATTTTTTTTACTGTAGGAAAATCCTATTAATTTTCTTACTAATTTAATGTTTCTTATATTGTGTTGTTGAGTTTAGCTATTTATTTATTTATTTATTTTTATTCAGTTTTTAATTTATTATGTTATTTTAATAAGAAAGTTCATTACGTTGTTATTTTGTAGAATAGTTAGTTATTTTTAACTGAAAAATGCTGGTCTATTTATTTATTTTTTTAACCTCTTACTCCCTAATTAAAAATCCTGTCACCATCCTATCCTGGCAAGGGATATGCTTATACTTCCTCGTTGGTCCTTGCTAGGCAATAAGAAAAACTGGTATCGTTGAAGTTTGTGTAAATTTTTGTAAACATACTTATTCTGATGTCCTTAAAAGAACATCAGTTTTTGTATTTGGCTAAGATGATCATAAAAACGGGGATTTAATTGTATTTCATGTAATTACTCTCTATCTGTTATTAGTATAGTTCACTACACAATCCTGGGCATGTAAAAAATGTCGACATCCTTAGCAGTGCGGTAAAGATCAAAGACGCCGGTATTTTTCACACGCCTAAGAATTGTATAGTCAACTTCACAATTGAACGAGAATTCAAATCATTTAATTCATTATTTGAAACGGAAAATACATTTTAAGTCCGGTGCTGTGTACTGCTCAACCTAACCCAACGCCGGCGGTACACCAACCAAAAGCGGTCGGTGTACTTTACGCTTCTTTGCGAGCTTTTTTATATCGCTGAATTATATAAGGGACCTACTGTACCTACTTGCATTCCTAATAGTAAACATGAGCCTGTACTGATACTCAGGAAGTTTTGCTCATTTCCCTGACTTTCTATATTGTTCGAAACCTTTTATCGTCATTTGATGTAGAAGTTTGTTCCAACAACAAAAAAAAACACACAAATGTTTTTGTAGGAAAGTTCTTTAGAACTTTGTATTGAATTATTTTTTACGTAAATTTGGCAGATTGAATGTTAATGAGATATCCAAGAAAACATTATTTAGGCCACACCTTTGTTTGAAACTGTAATTGAAGTTCACACCCAATTATTAAGGGCATTTAGTATGTTACACTTATCACATGTTTCAGCTTTTTTGTCAAAAACCAACTTTGCTCAATCTCCTTCACTATTCGTAAAAATATAATCAAATTCCCTGGACTAATAGAAAGGAGATATAGTCCAGTCTTTTAAGGTATTTACCTCCAAAAACTTGCAAAATGAATATTTTTTTTATGAGTTCGTGAAAGCGTATAGAATAATATCCTGAAAAGTTTACATTTGAAAAAAATTATTTTTCAACCATTTATTCAAAATTTTTGAAATTAAGTGTGAGGTGCGGAAGATCTGCTTCGATCCAGTGGCTATGTGTGGTGTCTGTGTATGCGTTCATAATTATATATTTCCTTCCGTATTCACTATTTATCCTCCTATTCACTAAGAAAAATGTTAAGAATGTGTAATCAGAAAGAGAAAAAAGCTTTATTTTACTAGTTAGAACTGCTGAGGGATTTTTAGAGGTTCCATAGTATGCATTTAACCGTGCGCTTGGCAGCGCAGAGTCACAAAGTTATTTCACCATTTTTTTACAGGAAGACCGTAGCTTTAGCGATAAATTTTATTAGAAGATTTTTTGTTCAGAAACATGTGGTTTATCCACCTGTATTTTTATGTTTTCCTTCCCTGACTTAATTTCACAATTTTGAAAAAATGTATGAAAAAACATTTTTTTTTACTTTTCTTTGTTCTGCATCCGAGCGGAATGTAAACTTTTCAGGATATTATTCTATACACTTTCACGAACTCATTGAAAAAATTATTCATTTTGCAAGTTTTTGGAGATTTTACTATAAAATTTCCTCTGTCGTCTGGGCTAATACCCATGCCTAGATGAGATAATGATGCTTCAGCTTACTTTAAGTTGGCCTCTCTTTTATTACACAACTCCAATAGGCTTTTGTCTAGCTTTTAATCTTTAAATCTTGTATAGAGATGGGATAATCTTTTCTAGATAGATTGAATATCGTTTGCTTCGTACACGAAGGAGTTAATTAGGAGGATTAAGGAAAGTCTTATTAGCTAGGTGCCAGTGTTTTATTGCGACGCTAGTTTTCGCGGCTTTTAACTATGAGCATGGAAGTTTATTAAACAGCACGCCTCCGCCTCTATCATAGATTAACGGTGCGGAAGTTACTTGTAAATCTCGCTTGCCGTTTGAATATTGATTTCTTACTTTTGTGGATAAACCTCTCAAAATATTACCCTCTTGAATTCGTAATTCTCTTATTTGCGCTGTGTGAATATTGAGACAAATTTTGTTGATAGTTAATTTAAAATACAAACTATTTGTTAAAGTGAAGAGAATTATTCAAATCATGGTAAGATTATTTTAAAGTTAAAGTTCAGAAATCCTGTTACAACAGAAAGAATTTCGGAGAGAATTGAAAAAACGCTATAAGCACAAGGCGTATTAATATTTTTTATGGTTTCAATGAGGTTTGTTTAAAGATGATAACATTCCTACTTGTCATGTAGAAGACAGAGTACGTTTTTTAATAAAGTAATTTCCAACCTCTTACTAATCAATCACGGTGTGCCACAGGGATCTGTACTAAGACCGGTGCTGTTCATTATTTATATTAACGACTTAATTTACGCAAATATAAATTGTAGTATTATATTATATGCCGCTGACATCACAATAATCTCTACAGATAATAACTTAGTGTTTATTGCATGATATGGCCAAGAAAGCAGTAGATTTTTAAAATTGGCTCACAGCAAATAAGCTACTACTAAATAATGAAAAAACAACAGACATGGTATTTCATACCGTAATTTAGACAGCGTAAAAAACCCGGACTGTGCGAAATATCTTAGAGTGTACTTAGATTCTCTCCTTAACTGGGAGCACCAAATAGATTTTATAGTTAAAAAACTTAATAAGACTTTATACTCAATTACTCAATAAGAAATCTTGTACATGTATCAATGCAAGTAGTAATTCGAAAACCAAAAATCACAATGTTGTTAAATTCTGAATATGGGGTTCTACAAATCAAAATGTTGTTAAATTCTGAATATGCATGCTGATCAATACTATTGCATTAGTTTTTCAACAGAAAAATACCTAATATGATTTCTCGAAAAATCGACCCTTTTTTCCTTAATAAAAATGCACGCCACTGACTGAAATGAGTTTTGTTTTACTCGAAAAAGAAATATCAAAGATCTTTGATACTTATCAAATTTGGTTGAAATTGGATGACCAATAACTGAGCTACGTAGGTGTTACCGTGAAAAGTGGGACACACTGTATACTAAATACCACTCTTACCTACTTGATTTACCTATTTACCCCAATTTACCTCCCAACCCTTCGACGGAACAAGATGAAAATATAATCTAGTTCCAGATCTCGTTAAAGTACATATGTGTACCAAATTTCAAGTCAGTATCTTAAATGGTTCCACAGTAAACGTGCGCACAAAAAAGTTACAGACAAGCAGACCGACAGACAGACAGAAATTTTTTTTTTCGCTCAAACTTAAAATCTCGACGTTTCATGACATTCTAAGCCTATCTGAACAATGAAAAATTGTAAAAAAATTTTTGTCGTTACTATACTTCCACTGGATGTGGAAGTAATTAAATGCGAAGACCTAGACCACTTAATTTCTACTCATTTGGATGTTAATAATCAAAGAAATATAGTACTACTATTAGCTTGGCTCTCAATTACTATTTTTTTTTTTTTGCTTAAGAAATATTGATTTTATTAAACAATATGGTTAGGATATTTTAATTAATCCACAGTAATATCTCCTCAGGAAGGGACACTAGCGAAAAATGTTTCAGACAAAAGTTGTTCCGTTCAGAGGGGGACATCTTTTGGCCACCCCCCCCCCCCTGATGAGCGGGGGGTGGGGCTAACTTTTGAATTTTTAATGGCACTCTCCATTTTTGATCGCGTATTCTGATTCTACGAAAAAAATTGCATACCTTTTGTACAGAACATTTCTTTCAGGTTTTTGAGAATTCAAAAGCTACCTCCATCCCCGGTCATCAGGATAGGTTGAAGAAAAAAATGTTTGGTACAAAAGTTATCTAATTTCTTCCGTAGAATCCGAATACGCAATGAAAAACATAGGATGGCATCAAAAATTCAAAAGTTAGCCCCATCCCCCGCTCATCGGGGGTGGTGGGGTGGGGAAAACTGTTCCATCGAAAAGATGCCTCCCTCTAAACGGAAATATTTTTCGCTAGTGTGAATCTATTAAAATGGCCTAACCATATTGTCTAATAAAATCACTTGTTAAGCAAAAAAAAACTGAGAGTCAAGTTAAAAGTATTAGCAAATTTTTTGATTATTAGCATCCAAATGAGTAGGCATTTAATGGTCTAGGTTTTTGCACTTACATCTTTTTGTGTGCCTGTGTTACTGTTTATTACCTAGGTTTATATTTTTTTAAGCACCTTCCACCAATCTGCCCTTGCAGTAAGTTTTACACACGATAATTATGTCAGTGTTAAATAATATAGATTTTTTGGTAGATGTCACTCAAGGGGTTGATATAAAAACAGTATCCTGAAAAATCAGATTATTTTTTTAATATACTAAATGACGTAATAGAAATATAGAAAAATGTAAAATATAAGTAGAGGTACCCCATAACTCTGGTGATATAGGGGATAGAGGTTTATTATATATTTTATTGAACATTCCTAGTCCTAAGCAACATTCATGAATGAATAGCCCAATAAGCCGTTGGGTCCAATATACTTAACCGGTGAGACCCTTTAACGAGTTCAAATCTGAACGTCAAGGAGGCCTGATGAACTTCTAGAGCGTTTACCCTCTACGTTTTTCAGTAAAAGCGTATCCCGTTTCTTCGTTGGAAATAGTGTTAACCCCATAATATGTATAATTTTTTTGCGTTAAATATTTGCCAGATATGGCGCCAACAGACAGGCAGACACACACCAGACCGACAGACCAACTCGTAATCTACACAGTCTTAAACGTGCAAATGTGAAGAAACCTTAAGGGATTTTACACATTATTTTGATGACGCACATAAAATTTTATCCAAATCGTTTAGGTAGTTTTTAAGATATTGAAAATAACCCTTCAAAGGCCACCACATATGATACTAACTAGATTTCGACAAAACAAAAAATACGGGTCACTTTATTGCCAATATCTTATCTGCGTCATTTTGGTAAGTCGTTCTGAATCATCCTGTGGATATATACGTAGAAATTTTGGCAACAGTTTGTTCTTAAACATAATTCAACTGAAACATGAAAGACTACAATGCCTATTCATGTATGTCATGAACATTGTAGAATAAGAAAAGATGTCATATTTACTAGACGGCCGACGAATAAACATTCATTCTTACATACATGGCCGCTCTTCTTTGAGTTTCGGTCCTTTGCAGCAGATTTCAACTACTTCTTTCGCGATTTTTACTCATAAGTCTAAGTACAACAGCCAACTACTTTTCAGACACGGTGCTGCCAAATTACCATGACAACTTGGTAATCAAGAGGATTTGTTGTGAAACTGTAATATTCACTTTACTTCATATTTATTATATTTCCTAAATTAAGTTCTTCGTGTTTTTTAATATTTACGTCTGACAGTATATCGTGGAAAAGAAAATTAAAAAGCTAACATCTCTTTTACCTTTTTTAATTAATAAGCTTTTATCAAAGTTTTCAACACGAAAGGATTTCAGAACGTCTCAGATAAGGTGTATATTAACTTGACTGTATTTCTTGTATTTGAGATTTGGTAGAAGCTCTAGTATTTGTAAGTAATACAATGACTGTAAAATTTTGTTGTGTGAGTGTGAGTGCTGTGCACTCTTTATCGTAACTTTGGTTTTGTAGTGGCCATTGATTACAACTCCTAATTTGTAATTCATAATTTGAAAAACTAATCCATAGGTAATTAAATTATAAATAATTCATATTGTTTTCCTTTCAACATTAATTAAGTTATTTAATATATTATTTACCCAATATTGATGCAAAAGTAGAGTATTAAAAAAATGCAATTCTAATCACTATTCAATAAATATACACCACAACTAAGCTAAATTTGCCTAAAGTACCATCGCTAACTAAAGTACTTAAGGTAATGATAAAAAAGTGTGACAAAGCATCAAATATTAAAAAAAACCGCTGCCCAAGGAATCACTACTTCCACATCCAGATTCTCTATCCAAGTCACTCACAACGAAAAAACTTTGTATGTGAAAATAATTGTTTATGGAACTTTAATAATATAATATTTGAAATCCTCTACCCCAAAAACCCATAAAACGATACCCCACATCGGTAGTGGGGTGGGGGTGGTGATAGGGGGGTGGTAGTGGGGGTGAATGAAGTAAAAAAATATTTTGAGGTTTCTGGTTCCTGTACATGCATTAAATCACATTTTTTTTTCATCCCCTTTAATAAAGAGATGGGGGTGGTAATAGAGGTGGCTAATGCCAAAAATTTTTTTGAGACCTCAGCTTCTCTTGTATATACTAAATACCAATTTCATGGACTCTTACCTGCTTGATTTACCCATTTACCCCAAATTTACCCCAATTTACCCCCCAACCCTTCGACGGAACAAGATGAAAATATAATCTAGTTCTAGATCTCGTTAAAGTACATATGTGTACCAAATTTCAAGTCAATATCTTAAACGGTTTCAGAGTAAACGTGCGCACAAAAAAAAGTTACAGACAGACCGACAGACAGACAGACAGACCGACAGACAGACAGACTGACAGACAGATCGACAGACAGACAGAATTTTTTTTTTTTCGCTCAAACTTAAAATCTCGACGTTTCATGACATTTTAAGCCTATTTGGACAGAGAATATTATTTAGGTATTATGCAAATTTTTTTGTCGTTACTATACTTCCACTGGACGTGGAAGTAATATATCAAACTCGCTACTTCTACATCCATATTTCCGGTGGAGCAGGTAGTGAGGGTGGCTAAAAAAAAATGAACCCTTTGGTTCTTGTACACAAACTATACCACAATTTTATTTTTATACCCTTTTTAATAATGGGGTGGGGGTGGTAAAGGGGATGACAGTGGAGTTACTATATTTTCACTCCACAACTAGTCCAATAAAGATAAGTATCATTTTTCAAAAAAATTTCTCCTGGTAAGCTGATTTTTTCAGGGTCGATGGAGGAGTGTCTCCCGAGTATCCGACCAAAAAGTCACAGTCTACACCCCTTGTAGGGGTGGTTTCTTATTTTTTGTTTTTTTTTAAATTTTCTTTTTCCAACTTTGCCTAATAAAATTTTTTTGACGGTCCAGCGCCCATTATATGGGAAAACATTCACCATATTTATTTACTATGGTTCAGGAAATATACAAACAAACGGCTGAATAGCTGGTTTTGCAGGGTTGATTGAGAACTGTCTCCTGAACCTCCAACCAATTTTTTTTTTTTTTTTTTGTTGGAGACTTAGGAGACAGTTCTCAATCAACCTTGCAAAAAGCAGCTATTCAGCCTTTTGTTTGTATGTTTCCTGAACCATAGTAAATAAATATGGTGAATGTTTTCCCATATAATGGGCGCTGGACCGTCAAAAATCAAAGTTACAAAAAAATTTTATTAGGCAAAGTTGTAGAGAATATTGCTATGTACAAGCTGAAAAATTTCAAAAAAAACAAAAAATAAGAAACCACCCCTATGGCAACACCCTACAAGGGGTGTGGACTGTGACTTTTTGGTCGGATATTCGGGAGACACTCCTTCATCGATCCTGAAAAAATCAGCTTGCCGGGAATTATTTGTGAGGTCGACTTTTACTGTACTAAACATGGATGTAAAAATAAAATACTGAACTCTCTTCTCATTTACTTGACCTTGAGAAATTTAACAATGTTTGGCTTCGTTCCCAAATAGTAGCAGTAATAATGATTGTAATGAAAAAAATTAATAGGGATTTTCACTCTAAGCTGATTTCACTCAAAGAAATCAGTTTAATATAAATTATTCCAGTCAAATAGGGAAAATTAGGGGAAAAACTGATAAAGTTTTGAAACTTGCCAAAGATATTCATTAAGACCCACTGTTAAACATACTAAAAGTCCCCAACTCTATTTCTTCGATTCAGACCGCCATCTTTGAAAAATGACGCTCTGTTTCAAATATACCCTAAAAACTTAACATTTTGCTCAGTATTAGAAATAGCTGTATTGTCTATTTTAATATTTCAGTTACCAAATTCCTTCCGCCCACCGTGAAATCTATTAACTTGAGTTTTTTCGATATTGAGATACAGGATATTATGGGAAAACCAATGGTTTTTTTATCTATTTATTTAACGACGGCCTATTTCCGCTACCAGGGCCTATCACCGACGCCAGGAGACGAGCTACCCCCAACCTGGAAATTTTGCCGAACCTCTTCTCTTTCTTTGCCTAACATTCAATAGACAAGGTATCGCCTGCTTTACATCCCCTCCGAAGAATGGTATATCCTCTACGTAATCCTCGTCTTGAAATTACGTAGCTTCCGCGTATACACTGATATAAAAGCCGCTAGAAGATGGGATAGAGCGGGAGCTAGGTGGCTTTTTCGGCACATCATCGTTTTATGAACTTTGAGATATTTTTATGGTTTAATGGATGATAACGATTCATAAAATCGACTTCTGGCGGGGCACCTCCTGTCAGGTGCGTCACGAACACTGTCTAAGAATCAGTGAAATTATGTCATCGTTACAAGGCTCATTTTTTTCGTGTATACACATTTTATGTTTAGAATGAATAAAATAAGATCGCCAGAAAGTGTGGACCGTCAGGAGGCGCAGCCAGAAAGGTAATAATGATACAATACATCTGAGGCACAGTAGGAAGTCAAGTTAGCCGAAAGTGTTAAATTCCTGTATATTTAAGAGCCTATGGTACTTTTGTTGACACTAAGAACTTTCTGAGGAGGCTATTCTATTGTTGAAGGAGCTTATATTTACGTTTCAAAAAGGAGCCAGAACTTGTAACGATGAGTTTAGAGTGCTGAAATGAAATATGCGAAAAAAATCCAATTTTCTTCAAAAACCCTAAACATTTTCTTTCTGGCTAGCCTTACTGACGGGAATTTCTTTCTGGGAATTTTTTCTGTGTTCAAAACATTTAAATAAATATGCTCAGCCTAAAAAAAAAGCTTGTAACGATCATGTTATATAACTCAGTTTTTTTATATCTTTGACCTTTTTGGCTGCGCTCCTGACGGCCCACACTCTCTGGCGATCTTATTTTATTAATTCTAAACATAATAATTGATTAAATACGGTTTAAAATGTTTAAAATAGAATAGCAATTTTGTTCCAAAACATTATCAGATGGATCTGATATTATTACAGAAATGTTGTCAGCATACATCGTAGAATGTGCGGTTGACGGCAAAAAATCAATATCATTAATAAATAAAATAAAAAGCACAGGGCCTTAAATAGAGCCCTGTGGAACACCTATAGTTGAATTTAAACATTCTGAATTAACACTACATACGGTGTTATCGTTTTTATGCTTTAAACTTACATATTGCCTCCGATCTTCGAGGAATGTAGTGATCCAATTTAATGACAGACCCCGTATACCATAATTAAATAATTTAGATATTAATAGACTATGATTGATGCAGTCGAATGCCCTGCTGAGATCACAAAATACACCAACAGGACATTCTCCCGCATTCATGAATTCTAAAATTTTATTTAAAAAACCGATGCCCAAGGAATCTCTACTTCCACATCCAGATTCTCTATCAAAGTCACTCACAACGAAAAAACTTTGTATGTGGAAATAATTGTTTATGGAACTTTAATAATATAATATTTGAAATCCTCTGCCCCAAAAAACCATAAAACGTTACCCCACATCGGTAGTGGGGTGGGGGGTGGTGATAGGGGGGTGATAGTGAGGGGTGGATGAAGTAAAAAAATATTTTGAGGTTTCTGGTTCCTGTACATACACTAAATCACAATTTTTTTTCATCCCCTTTAATAAGGGGATGGGGGGTGGTAATGGGGGTGGCTAATGCCAAAAGTTTTTTTGAGACCTTAGCTTCTCTTGTATATACTAAATACCAACTTTATGAACTCTTACCTGCTTGATTGACCTATTTACTCCAAATTTACCCCAATTTACCCCAATTTACCCCCCATCCCTTCGACGGAACAAGATGAAAATATAATCTAGTTCTAGATCTCGTTAAAGTACATATGTGTACCAAATTTCAAGTCAATATGTTAAAGGTTCCAGAGTAAACGTGCGCACAAAAAAAAGTTACAGACAGACAGACAGAATTTTTTTTTCGCTCAAACTTAAAATCTCGACGTTTCATGATATTTTAAGCCTATTTGGACAATAAAAATTTTTAAAAATTTTTTTGTCGTTACTAACTTCCACTGGACGTGGAAGTAAAAGAATGTATTGCCATACCGGTCAACATGCCACTAGTAAAACCTTGTTGATTTTTTTTTAAGTAAATTTTAAAAGTTTCTAAGTAATTTACAAGCCTAGCTAGATAACAGTATTCATTTTTTATAATTCAAGAAAATGTATATAATTTCTTGTCACTGTCAATAGGATTTGGTCTACTTTATAGAAGTGTATACAAAATGGTGAAATATCTCCCGCATGCCATTAGTATCTACCGTAAAAACGTGGCAAGCGACATGGATATCAAAAATAGACTGATATCGGACTCACTCGTGTTTGTGACGCATTGTTTGGGAACACCCTGCGAATATAAACAGTCATTTTCCAAAACCTAAGTCAGCAGATTTATAAATAGATATTTCTTTTAATTTCCTGAAATACCGATCGTTAATAATAATTTGCAAGACAATAGAACTTCCCTATACCAGTATAAATAAATACACCGTTAATTTACTTTAATTAAACTGAAACCCTAAAGTAGTCGTTAAAGTACTTCGTTACGAAAATAATAATAATTAATTAAATACGACAGTCATAAAGCCTACACCTAAATGGAACTTGTTATCTCTTAAACTGTGTAGGCAACTACAATGGCACGCGTTAACCGCGTCTTTCAGATGAATAACCGCTTTGGACCTTAATTCAATTGAACTAAATTTTGTGGGATGGTATAGGTGTATACCAGAGATAATGTTATTTTATGAACAACGTTGTCATAACTTTTTCGACATCATCAAGATTATGACGTTTGTTTACAGAGAGTCGACCTATCAAATTTGTCAGTTACTGTGGGTGGCAAGTGGAAAGAGTGTGGCATTTACACAAAATACAAGTAAGGTAGGTCACCGGACGGTTTTCTCAAACGCGGATCTAGAAATTTCAATAATTACTTCCACATCCAGTGGAAGTATAGTAACAAAAAATTTTTTAAAAATTTTTATTGTTCAAATAGGCTTAGAATGCCACGAAACGTCGAGATTTTAAGTTTGAGCGAAAAAAAAATTTGTCTGTCGGTCTGTCTGTAACTTTTTTTGTGCGCACGTTTACTCTGGAACCGTTTGAGATATTGACTTGAAATTTGGTACACATATGTACTTTAACGAGATCTAGAACTAGATTATATTTTCATCTTGTTCCGGGGGGTAAATTTGGGGAAAATAGGTAAATCAAGCAGGTAAGAGTCCATAAAATTGGTATTTAGTATATACAAGAGAAGCTGAGGTCTCAAAAAAAATTTTGGCATTGGCCACCCCCATTACCACCCCCACCCCATTATTAAAGGGGATGAAAAAAAAATTGTGGTTTAGGGTATGTACAAGAACCAGAAACCTCAAAATGTTTTTTTACTTCATCTACCCCCACTACCCCAAAATTTTTTCGCAAACTGTTTTTTCAAAATTTTTTAGAGGTCGTTAGAGAAGTGCTTCTCGAGATGTTATTTCCCATATTTCGCAAGGTCCCATGCGCCACAGACGAGAAAAAAATTAATGAAATTTCTAGATCCGCGCTTGGGTTTTCTGCTGTTTCATGTCGGCCAGCCTTAAACTTCGTGGAATTTTTTAACATGCTTTTATTAGGTCGATCTTCGACCTGTAACTAACCATGTATTGTGACATGTTCTACTCCCAGAGACATCTATGTAAGTTGCCTCTAAGATCTCATATATATGTAACAGGAAGCTAAGTTAGTTGGTTAGTTCGACTGTCGTCCCATAGATGGGGCGCGCGATGTCAAATCTAGGCATCTGAAAATATCTAGAATGGTGACATTTGCTGGAGAATAGTAGAATGTTCCAGAAGCGAACTGCCAAGGACTATATAAAGGCATGGAGAAGCCCAGAGTGGACAGTTTTAGTTCAGTTAGCAGAGTGGTTCAGGTCAGAAGTAAGCAAATGGAACAAGTAACTGAATTATTGCATTATAGTACCCAGTGTTATATTAGTAAAGTAATTGTAAATAGTACATAAGTTAATAAACTATTGTTTAATGTTACCCTGGTGTTCATGTGGATATACACTGCCATCATAAGACCAATGATAACCTATGGAGCTGTGGTCTGGTGGCCTAAGAGTAAACAGACTACAGCGAGAGCCAAGCTCAGCCAAGTGCAGAGAGTTGCCTGCCTAAGCATAACAGGAGCTATGCGAACAACGCCAACGAGAGCAATGGAGGTAATGCTGTGTTTGCCACCACTGGATTTGCATCTAGGAGAAGTGGCCTTAATAACAATGGCACGCCTCAAGTCCGTTGGCCTACAACCAAATGTAGGCTGTGGGGAGACCAGAAGTCGCCTGTGGAACGAGGCTGTCAGGAAGACGCCTCTTCTACAGGCATGCACAGATGGTATCTCTCCCCGATTTGTCTTTGATAGACCCTACACAATACAGACAAACAGTGAAAACGAGACCGCTGGTGAAGGTGTGATTAACATTTTCACAGACGGATCAAGGAAGAAGGAGGGGGCAGGATGTGGAATATATTCCAGAAGCCTGCAAATCCAATATAAATGGACTATGGATGAGCGAGCCAGCATAGTATAAACTGAACTGGCGGGCATAACCATAGCCGCAAAAGAGATTGTCCGCAGACAAACTACGGGCAAAACAATCAGGATCTACACAGATTGTAGACAATCACTACTAGCCCTGAGAAGTTACAAAATAACCACAGGAGCAGTATGGGAATGTCATCAAGCACTTGTGGGTGCCTCCAGTATGAACAACATCTCGGTATGCTGGGTGAAAGGACACGCACAGTGCAGTGGCAACAAAAAAGCCGACAAACTGGCCAAGAAGGCAGCAGGCCAACTTATTTTTGGACCAGGCCCGGCCAGTCTGTTACCGATTACGGCGATAATACAATTAATTAAGGAGAACACCCACAACGAATTTAAGAAGCTGTGGGATGAAACAAGCAGCTGTCAGCTTGCTAGGGAACTACTCACGTATCCCAACAAGAAAACAGCAATGGACTACCTGGCAATGACCAGAAGGAATCTACGTTTTATAACAGGAATCCAGACTGGACACTGTCCGTTAAGGAAACATCTATACAATATGAGATTAAGCGAAACACCTCTTTGCAGAGGTTGTGAACAAGAAGATGAGACGGTTCAACACGTACTCTGTGACTGTTCAGCCGTCTCATCAATTAGAGAATCCATTTTGGGAGAGCGTTGGCCTACCTTGGCCAATGTAAGGGAGATGCCCCTAGGCAACATCACCACCTACTTCGAAAGAATAGGTTGGTTGGAGGTCTAGGCGAGTGTCTGCCTAGAGGGAGGATGTACAAGGGGTCCAATGGGGCCTAAGTGCTGTGGTTTTTGACCACCCTCCTACTAATTTCATACTCCATACTCCATACCCTGGTGTTATAATTTCCGGATTCACGATTCAGGATCTTCACTAACACGCAACAGTATTAGTACGTCGGGTACACTTATATATATATAAGCCAAAAAAATGCACTTTTTGATTGGGATGTGCCACTTTTTATGGTCATAGTTGATGTCAAAAGATAACTTTCCACTTTAAAATCCGTGTAGAACACCAAAATGGCGGCCATTAAAGATGGCCGCCATTAGCCACACTAAATGTTTTTGTATCTCAGCTCCTAATGGTCCAACTTCGATTTTCTTTTTTTTGTTTGAAAGCTCTTGTAAAGAGGACACTGTTTTGTCTCTATACATTTATTTCTACACCTTAAGGGTTCTGCGCTATTTAAAAAATATATATATTTTTTAATTTTTCGGAGTTCTCACTCTCTTTGTAATTTGATGATTTGTGAATAATTTATTTATTTGCACAGTAGACACTGATGTAGTTGTTTTGACAATATCTTTCTTTCACGTGCTCAAAACTGCGGGGCTTCAAGAGATGTGGATTCTTCTTGGTATTGGGAAAGGTCAGAAATATATGAACATTAATGCCATGTTTGAAAGTATGGGTGAACATAAAGCTGTTGCATTGAGAGGATTCCGTGCATTCACTGGATCAGATATAACGTCATCAATTGCAATGAAAGGGAGACAGACTGCCTGGAAAGTGTGGAAATCATTTCCTGAAGCTGCTTAACCCTTCTAAGCTATGTCTATACCACAACAGTCTATTTCTGACGAGACCTTTCAAGTTCTGGAGAAGTTTACTATTCTGCTTTACTAAAAAGACGCAGAAAACTTCCCAATAAATCATGTTAGAAAGCTTCTCTTTGCTTCAAAAAGCCGCAGTCTACAAAGTCTGCCTCCAACAAAAGAGGTACTGAGGCAGCATTGTCCTCGTTCAACATACCAGGTAGAACAAATTTGGGGTCGTGCATGCTCAGTGATGGACAACATTCTAGGACCAGAAGGATGGGGATGGATCATGGTTGATGGGGAGTGGACACCGGTCTGGTCTTCTCTTCCGTCTCTTATGGCAGCCTGCAGAGAATTAGTTAAGTGTAGTTGTTCTGGATGCCGTACACGATGCTTCTGCTCAAAAGTCAAGGTTCCATGCACTATAATATGCTTTTCATTTAATTTAATGTCTTCAGCGTTCGAACCTGTTCGAAATAGCGTTCGAAAAACGCCCCATGCTTTTATACTCAAATATTATACTTAATTACAAACACGGCTAACACTAAGGCCCTTACGGAGTAGGCAGAGAGAACAGGTTCGATGATTATTTTTTGCTTTTTTAGTGCAGTATTTATAAAAGCGTGTTTTTTTGTTTTTTAAACTATTAATTTTTTATTTGCAATTTGTTTTGCAATTTTTATGTTATCTTCTTCAATTACTTCCACATCCAGTGGAAGTATAGTAACGACAAAAAAATTTTTAAAAATTTTTATTGTTCAAATAGGCTTAAAATGTCATGAAACGTCGAGATTTTAAGTTTGAGCGAAAAAAAATTTCTGTCTGTCTGTCGGTCAGTCTGTAACTTTTTTTGTGCGCATGTTTACTCTGGAACCGTTTAACCGTTTAGGGTATTGACTTGAAATTTGGTACACACAACGATATCTGGAACTGGATTATATTTTCATCTTGTTCCGTCGAACGATTGAGGGGCAAATTGGTTTAAATTTGGGGTAAATGGGTAAATCAAGTAGGTAAGAGTCCATAAAATTGATATTTAGTACATACAAGAGAAGCCAAGGTTCTCAAAAAAATTTTTGGCATTAGCTACCCCTTACCACCCGGTGGTCATGATTAAAGGGGATAAAAAAACTGTGATTTAGTGTATATACAAGAACCAGAAACCTCAAAATATTTTTTTACTTCTTTCACCCCCACAACCACTCCCCTATCACCACCCCCACCCCACTACCGATGTGGGGTATCGTTTTATGGGTTTTTGGGGTAGAAGATTTCAAATATTATGTCATTAATGTTCCATAAATAATTATTTCCGCATACAAAGTTTTTTCGTTGTGAGTGACCTGGACAGAGAATCTGGATGTGGAAGTAGTGATTCCTTGGGCAGCGATTTTTTAGTTGTTAGAGTAGCAACGTAAAAAATTATCACTTTTAAAGAAAAGCCATCGTGAATTTTTCTTATGTAAATAAACTGTTATTATCACTTAACTTAAGCGGCACACTGTTCCATCGATCTCTCATGCGCACTGTTAATCTTCGACTCTATTGGAGTCCATTTCGGGTTTCTGATTGCTTGACGACGTCTAAGATGTCTTTTCCAATAGCTCAGAGTATACACTCCAACAAGGGATCACAAAGACGCCTACTCCAAGTCTTTCCTTAAAATATGAGCCATTTCCAATAGTGTGACCTTCTGCACTTCTTGGACCCTCTTTTGACCAGGCAGTTGTTGTATACTCCTACAATGAACCTTCTGGGCTTCTACTATCACTGGCATGATTGCGATCTTTGCATTTCACATTCTGCTAACTTCTTATTTGTACTGGTTCAACTTCTTAGTTTTCTTAAACATCACGTTGTCGACATTTGGGATGGACATGTCGATCAGTGAACAGGATTTCTCCTTTTTTTTTATGTATGACTATATCTGGTCGATTTGAGCGAATTTCCTTGTTAGTTATAATCCGCATATCCCACATAAGTGTGACGTCATTGGTGTTGACAACTTTTTCAGGGGAATGTTCATATTTTTGCGGTGCTGGTATATTGAAGAACTTTCACATGATCCAGTGGTGATATCTGGCCACTCTGTTGTATAGGTGAGTGTACTTACTATACTGTCAACAGTGTTTTATCATCCTCTGGTAGTATTTGATGTTTAGTGCTTAGTTCTGTGCTGCTATTATTAAACTTTCCTTTTCCACCCTTCAAGAAGTTCGAGCTATTCAATCACTTCGTAGACGCCTTTTTGTGGACTGCTGGTCGGTCGAGAACGCAGAAGAATTGCTCATGCATCGACTTTTATTTTCCTTTTCGATGCTGATTTTAATTTTTTTCTTGACGTCCTCCACAACAGATACTTTTGCTGGATCTTGCACGCTCCCTTCTGGAAGAAGTACAAGTCTTGCCATAAACAGAGTACAACTCTATTAATCCACGGCCGCTGTCCTTCCTCTTAAGGTATAACCTGCTCACATCTGCTTTCGGATGATGGATTCGTCTTCACGATATCGTATCGAAGCCGCATCGAAATCCGTTCGTCTGTAGCTCGCCTACGATCACTGGGACCAATTGAGATGCAGTGTTCTGACATCATGTTTTTTTTTGGGGAGGTTTTAAGCTGCTGGTTATCACTTCAGAGGTAAAAATTAAAGCAGAAAAAAACGGTTTAGTGTGAAACGAGCATTTTGCAGACTTCTGTTCTGTTTAAGTTTGCAGTTATTACTATTTGACAGCGAAGCCGCATTAGTGTATACAACGAACCACTATATTTCAAAGGACATATGCTGTGTGTAAATAAACAAGTTCTATCTTTATGTTCTTGTAGTTGGCACGTCGAACTATTTGGTTTAAATATGAGTAGATGCCGAATTTTCAATTAAAAAAATTTTCTATCGCGTAGATTTCGAGTAAATCCCGGCTTTTATCGTCCAAATACAGTTTTTTGTCAATAAAAGCCGGAATTTACTCGAAATCTACGCGGTAGAAAATACTTAAGGCATTAAGGTTTAGTCCTCGGAGCAGAATTTTTTCTTTTTTTGTAGACCTGTGTTATGCTTATATGGGCGGAAAAAGTAAGTCTGGAGTCACATATTACTCCAAGTTCTTTGAAGTTTGTACATCTTTCCAAAATTGCACTATTAGTTGTGCATGCGATGGTTTTTATAAGGACATTATAGTCAGATATATTAGCTTTAAGTAATTTTTTTTACACCATAAATTAACTGCATCTAGTGCGATTTACAAATCAAAACAGTCATCTAGCTCGCTTACTTTAGATACATTTACCAATCCTCTGCAAACAGTAAATGTGTGAAGCTCATACTAAGAAATAAATCACTAATAAATTTCAAAAATAAAAGCGGCCCTAAATTAGATCCTTGAGGAACTCCGGATGTTGCAAAAAAAATTGGGAGACTTGTAACCACCGTGTTCAACAAATAGCACTCTGTTAAGTAAATGGAACTCAATCGATTACAACAAGACTACTAAAACTCTAACAGTATCGATAGAACAATATTGATAATATTGATTTTTTACAATAACAGATTATCTCATAGATAGATAGATAGATAGACGTTTATTTGACTACTTTATATATACAAATACATTTATAGCAAGTCATTACTTTGTTATTATCTATAGATAATATACATATAATATTAAAAATGAATTGTAAAATATAATACAAGTTTATAAAACAGATATAAAATGTAAAAAATAAGGATAATATAGTAAATAAAAAACTTCCTTTAAACATACGTCAGTTACACAGTATATTACTTAACAGTCATGGGGGTATCATAAAATCTTCAGTTGTATAGAAACAAAATTTCAAGATATGTTTTCTAATGATAGTTTTACATTTTGTTGTTATACTCTTCGCAAAAACGAAGAGTATATTGTATTTGATCGGCACATTTCTGAAATCGTAAATATCGCTAGAGAAAAAAAATTCATATCATTGTGTTAGTGAACGAATTCTGAACAACTTTCAAAATGTCCGTCTGTCCGTCCGTCCGTCCGTCAGTCCGTCCGTCAGTCCGTCACGTTTCTTGTAAGCACGATAACTTAAGAAAGAAAAGTCCGATTATATTGAAATTTAGAAAGTAAGTTAGTGTTAGCCAGAGGAAGAACCCTATTGTTTTTGAAGAAAATCGATAAGTAAATAAAAAAGTTATTAATTATTTAATTTAAAAAAAAATATTCTCTTAATTTTTGTCGCTTGTACTAAAATGGAAATCTTGCGAAATAGTATTTCCATAACATATTTTTTTTTGTTTATGAATTTTACTATATATATTTCATAGTACGAATTGAAATATGTATGATTGTCGAAAGATATACAAGTACCTATCACTGACAGTCAATTTTCGTAGCAAGATGTGGTGGTGCAGCGGCTAAAGCTTTGCGTTTCAATCTCTATGCACGTTGCCACGACATAACCCCACTAGCGGACTACGTCCGAGAATCATCGCAAAAATTCTATCAGTTTAAGCTGGACGGTAGTCCGCTAACCCGCAACATTACTCGAATCAGACAGCATAACGCAATACTTTTCGATATAAGACACCCCCTACCATACCAGGCGTTGCCTATCTTCCGGCAACTTCCTTAGCCACACTTCCCTCTACGAAAACCTAACCTTACTCTATTATTTATCTTTCCTCAACTTTAACTTTCCAACCCCTTCTTTATGTTTGTACAATTTTGTTCTTTTAACCTTTTTGTCCCCTTTTTGTCTTTCTAAATTCCTTCTATGCCGATAACATCCTGTAAATCCAAACTTTTTAAATTCAACCCTTTTAACTACCCTACCTTCCTTGACGGCGATCAGACCACAAGGACGTCATTTGCTCGAACGGGTTTTTTCGTTTAATTCTGTTTTCCCGTATCAGCAACCAAAAATTTGTAAGTGCAGTGCAAGTGTTAGTTTTAAGTTTTTTATTCATTAGTTTTATTCTCGTGCGAGCACATTCCCTAATTTTAACCTAGTTTTAAGTCTGCCTAAGGCGGACAGGTGTCCTAGCTGCAACAAGCATTATCGTTAAACCAAATCGGACCCGCCTCGTCCAACCACATATTTTCCACGACGCTACGCGCCGTGGTTGTCTGGTTGGCTCCGGGCCGGGATCCGATGAGGTGCATTCTTGTAACAAGAAATGTCAAATAAATTTGTTTTCTCTCTCTCTCTCTCTCTCTCAATCCAGAGGTCCCGTGTTCAAATCTCAAACAGGTTGGATATTTTTTTTTCATTTTTTTTTTCATATAATTTTTTTCACAACAAAGATGGTATCACAAAATTTAGGATGTCCAAAAACTAATATTATTTACAAGAAAACTGCGAAGAGTATCCTATAGAATGTGTAACAATTATATATAAAAAGCTCAGTAAATTGGCGAAGAGTACATTTTTAGCTTGTTTTATATTTTCAGGTAATTTATTATATACGTTCAAGTTTAATGAGATTTTAATCGATTTTGTTAAGTGATATTTAGGAGGTTTCAAGAAACTGGCAGACTTCGTGTTGTAGTTATGTAGCTCAGGTGGAGTTACATAAGCATTCTTATTTTTATGAATCTCTAAAAGAGAGTAGTAAACTTATAGGCTAGGAATATTTATTAAATAATGGTTGATAGTCTCTGAAACCTGCTCTTGTTGTAATTCTTATAAACTCTTTCTGTTGTCAAAATATTTTTACAGCGTTGCTCGAGTTTACAGCGTTGCTCGAGTTGCCCCAGAGTATAACCCCGTAGCTTATTTGGGAGTGGATTCATGAATAGTACACTGACAGCAAAGTGTGTAGTTGTAGAAAAGTTCTTAATCTTCGTAAAAGAAATAAATAGCTTGATAGCTTATTGCTGAGTTGCTCAATATAATTGCTCCAAAAGTATCATCAAGAACTATACCGAGTAAATTGACACTTTCTCCCATCGTTACGTCATATCTGATAGAAAAAAAGTTTTTGTTTTATCACGATTTAGTTTGAGTGCATTAGCATTATACCAAATTTCCGCTCGACTTTCAGTTTCGTCAATGATATTTTGTAAACTGTTAATATTCTTGGCACTAGCTGTAAGAGTTGCGTCATCAGCAAACATAACAATACTGCTAGGGAATAAGTAATAAAACAAATCGTTTACATAAATTATAAACAGTAGAGGTCTCAGCACAGATCCCTGATCGTTTTACTGATCTAAAATAAGATGTCATATTGTTTTGTGAGACGCACTGTTGCCTATTCTCCAGATATGACAACGGTGTACCTCTGACTTCATAAAAACTAATTTTTTCGATGATGAGAGTAAGAGTATGTCATATTTTCATGCGAGAATATGCTTATAAATTAGATATTTTCTAGATAATCTAAACGTAGCTCCTGCGTTCTTCTGAATAGAACTTAATATTTTTTATCAAAAGCAAGTCAAATTTATTTAATTTCACCTAGCTGAGAAAAACCCAAGTATTGGGTGAGAAAAGATATATGATGGCAATACTCAAGGCAATGTGTCTCCTTAAATTGAATTATTTACTGCTGTACCTGAAATTGATAGAGCGAGCCGTAAATAAGGTCAATTTGTAGAGACAGGTCAGGTGGAAGCGTTTTCAACTATTTAACGTTATAGCTGTCGAAGCTGTAATTTCTTGCGTTTTAAATTATATCATTTCTCTAACTTAAAATTTTGTTCATTAATTATCTGCACTTCAATTCAATGCGTTCAACAAAAACGGTTGAAATTCTGATATTACTTTTAATAGTTTATAAATTACCCTATGAATATGATTTTCAAGCTTCCATATTTTTCATATTTTAATCGATTTAAAATCATCTAAGAAACATAAAAATAAAGAAAACATACAAAACTTCGAGAGGTTTTTTAGGCATTGATTTATTAGGCAAAATTATGATTTCTAGATGTAAAAAAATTATTAAAAATTACCTGCAAAATACCAGGAAAACCAGGGTGGCTTTAATGAAGTGATAATTAGTCAAAATAACAGATTTGAAGGTATGCTTTTAACTAAAGTAATATTTTGTCGAACTTCTCTGCACATATACAGATGTAGTTTTATATATCCTGTGATAAACGAGAGCAAGAAAGAGAAAGACAGAGAAATTAGCAAAAAAATACAGATGTACTGCCCCCAACACGTTAAGGCGCCGTTACACGCCGCGTGGTTCGCCGAACCTGGCCCCGACGAACCACGAACCACACGCCGTCTGACAGGGGTGGTTCGCTATTAGTTCGCGGTTCGTGGTGCGTGCTGCCGCGATCCATCGAATGTCGGTACACTTGCACGGACCAAAGGATACAACCAAATGCGTCACAAATCTGAATGAACTACGTACCGTATTGACACCCTCAATGTAAGACGCCGTTACACGGCGCGTGGTTCGCCGAACCACGCACCAGATTCGTGGTTCGGCGAACCACGCGCCGTGTAACGGCGCCTTTACACACTTCGTGAAATCTTATTTTTATCACCTTGTCGTGTGTCAACGTAGGGCATCGGTACCTATCTCTTCTAACCGCTTATAGACGGGGAGAGTTGGGCACGAAATTTCGATATGACTAGGGTTATGAAAAGTTTCCGTAACAATACGTCGTACACTAAGGGAGGACCCTGATTTGGGAATTTGCTGACAGCTCGAGCAGGGAGGGGCGTCGCCATATTGAAAAAATGGCGCACAAAAACAGTTTCTTTGTAATATCTCGCTTCGGGTGCTTCATACGGCAAAGAATGTTCTTATGAAAATAAAAGAGCATGAAATTTTCTACAAAATATGTCCTGTATAGATTTTTTCGTTAAAGTGAATAGTTTCGGTGCAGCAGCCGAAATTATTATTTTTTTGTAATTTTTCAATTTAGTGCGAATTTTATGAAGGAGTATTTTTGTGTTGAGACAAAATTTGTTTTCACTTGATTTTACTTGTCTGCTGCGCATAGCTCAATGTTCAATACTCGTTTCGACACCACCTTGAGGTAGAGTATATGGCGCGTTTTCGTTTACGTGGTTGTTCCCTATAGGCTAAATCCACGACAAGCCTGCTTCTTGAGGCGTTTTAGGTGCTTGATGTCGAAGGTCCAGGTTCGTAGTAATCTTCAACAATATTTTCTTCGGAAATTGGTTCTGTTGCGTTGTTCAATGTAATATTTTAGTCCGTTGCTAAGAAACTATCAGAAAACAGTCCGAAAAAGATGCGTTGTCAAGTAACGATCAACAAAACCGTACGGGAATGTAAATGTAAATACGGGAATTGTGCATTTTTCGATTTGAAATCTCGCCGAAAATGTAGACATTGCCGATCGATTTCAGAAAAAAAAAAACTATAAGGTCTGGCTGGTTCTACACTGATTTTTTTTTCTCGAACTGGACTGTTAGTCAGATACAAACTGCATATAGTTGTATTCCTTAGAGCAATGAAACTATTTTAAAGATTATACCATTTATGATTTTTTAAATATTTGTAATAAACCAAAAATAAACGCATATTTCTCTCTCCCTTTCTCTCTCTCTCTCTCTCTTTGCAAAATCATATCTTTAATAATCTTAATTATTTAAAAGTGGCTAACAAGAAAAATAATATTTTCAACATCGAATTGAACAGCCTCTAGCAAATGCATGTCTCTTCACGTCCGTAACTTGGCATAGCTCCTCAACAATTGGTTTATTAATGAGCGACAGTGCTTAGGAAGTAATGTAGCGTTGTACCTCACTGCGGTTTTCGCCTTCGTGTAGAAAATTATTTCAAATGTACTATAATTCAATAATTCTGTAAAATTATTTCCACAAAAATTTCCTCTGCATTTGGCACTTTTTATTTACTACTGTTTTTCCATTTTTTAGACCAGTATAATACATATTAATATATACTACCATGATATATATGTATTTTTATTATTACTACCGCTAAAAGTATATCTACCATCCATCAATCAAGCTGTCAGATGCCAAAAAAGTAGGTTTATGCAACAAAATATACATTCTATTATTTAGATTTAGATACAATACATGCCCTAGTTTTATAACACCTACGTCAACGGACTGTAGAAAATGTACTTTTTTCTCGCCACGAATTTTTTACCTCTCGCTTTTTAGGTCATGTTAAATTATAGCACTAAATTTTTCCGATATTACTCTAAAGATAAGTTTTATTAAATTTATTATTGCTCCGAAAGTGCCTCCTCGCATAAAACCTTCAGAACGAATATACAGTAACCTCTATTAACAACTCCTTTAAAGAGATATAATTCTAATAATTTAAAATTTGACATGCGAATATTGATAACATATAATTTTTTTTTAATTTCATTCCAATATTACATTCAATTTCATAAGCGTCTCGTTTTTTAAATGTCAAACTCTTATTTTTGTTCTACAACTTGTTACATAGATTTACCTCGCTTTTTAACAAGGTACCCCAATTTATTATACGGAGGAGGACAGGGACGTACAGTGAAGAATTTCTCCGAAAATCTGTCCAATTAACCAATAAATAAATCAATACTAGTTTACTTGACCTCCCCAGCATTCATGTCCGGAGCTAGTCAGATACCCACGGCGCTAGTCATTTAAAAGTTTTAGCTTCATTGTTGTTCCTGTAGAAAATATTTGCATTTTTAAATGTCAATAAGGGACGTATCAAACTAATGTGAAACCGACGAAATAGTGCCAGTACAAGTAACTTTCAACTTGTCCAAAAAAAATTTTATTTAATAACAATAATAACATTTATTTCTCCATTGTAACAAAATTATATACTTATGATTAAAAGTATACAAAAATATCAATGTAGGAAAATTAACATAACAGTTAACAGAAAAAAACAATACAATAAAATATATGAAACAGATGAACATACAAGACATTTTGCAGTTGGTCATATAAAACAAATATATAAAATTACAAAAATTTATTTACCGTGTAACAATTTTTGTCTAGTAATACTTTTTTAATTTATTTTTGAAAATATGTATGTTACGCGAAGACCTAACATCTTCGTCTAATGTATAAAGTTTACAGTGCTTACGTCCTTGGTAAAGAAAACTTTTCTGGTACATATAGTCCAGTAACCATATACATTCGACCATGCGTCAAATCCGGTAGTTCTGATTTTTTGCTGAGTTGTTTATGATATTGGTCCAATGAATTATCCAAGTTTTCGAACTCGACGGCCGAACGCAACCTAGTCAAAAGTCCAAAAAAACGCGAAATTTTCTAAATTTTTTCAGTTTTTGGCGATTTTAACCCTGAAGGGCAAGTTTTTTCGAAATAACTGTTCAGTGAATTTTTAAAGTAGACTAAATTTCCTATAATTTGAGACTACAACTAGCTCTGTAAGTCCCACAGTTTCCGAAAGACAGCTTTTTAAAATTTATCGGTTTTTTCTTTTCGGTAGGTCGTGCTACCGTTTACAACCGACAATACCGCCGTACTTTACGGGCTGCTTCCGCGCATGCCTACGAGTCTCTTTTCTTCGCACGTGGCACATCAGTTCTCGTCTTACCGGCTGGCGTGAAAGTTGTGCGTATCTTATACTTTCGTTGACATTTGAAGTCGAAATTTACAGAATGGCGGATCCCGGTCTCAGCGGTGCGAGTGTGTGTTTTATATGTAAGAAAAGTTTACATGAATGTGCAGTTTTAGTTAAGGAAAAGGGGGTGAAAACCCTTCTTGCGTCCAGTGTTTCCCGGAACAATAAAGAAAATGTACATTTATTGACAGGTGTGAATGAAATATCTGTACACAGTGCCTGCCAAAAGAGATATAACGATGCGAGGTGTATAAAAGCAGCTGTTCGCCGTGGAGACACAAGTATAAAAACATCAAGAACAACAAGAGCAGTCTCGGAGCAGTTTAATTTTAGAGAACAATGTTTTCTTTGTGGTGAGAGAATAACTGAAGAATTCCTTGTGGCCTAAAGAAAGGTGAAACCTGAAAAAAGAAACAATGTAATAACTGTAGAAAAATTGTCTCTCAATGCAACAGTCTTAAAAGCAGCAGAAAAACGTGGTGACGAATGGGCTCTTAAAATAAAAGAACGTATATCGGAGAACACAGATTTGGTTGCCCTTGATGCGAGGTACCACCGGTTTTGTCAAATAAAGCTCTACCAGGCCCCACTAACAGGAATGCCCAGAGGAAGTCGTCAGCATTCCATGGTTGATCAGGCCATGGAAGTAATTTATTCATTTTTGGAAGATAACTCGGAGGAGTGCCAATTCTCACTCAGTGAACTATTGAACCAGGTAGAAGGAGAAAAACCCCAACTGCGAACAGTCAAAAATCGCTTGTTAGAAAAGTACGGGGATGACATCTTGATCGTCGAGACATCCTCCAAACAAACGACGGTATGTTTTAAAAACACAGGCCACAACATTCTCACCAGCTCTTGGCATGATAGTAGAAGTGCAGATTCTCAAGCAGAAAGACTACGTGTGGTCAAGGCAGCTGCTGAAATCATACGAGAGGACATACGTTCACAAGTGTATGACACAAATCAATTTCCACCTTCCGATGACTTCTTCCAGAATGTAAATCCAGTAGTCCCCGAATCTTTAAGACAATTGCTGGAAACAGTAATTTTAAAAGGCAAACGAGGCTGCTTGGATCCATACAAAAAAAAATGTGTTGCAATAGCACATTCAATAATATCAGCAGTAAGGCCTCGCTCGTTCATCTCTTCATTACTGCATGGTGTTGGTGTGTACCTGTATCACAATTTTGGGTCGAAACATCTGGTTGAATTATTATCAACGCTAGGATTCTCGGCCAGTTACAAAGAGACCTTGATTTTAGAAACCTCAGCTATCATGCGACCAGACAAAATTATCTTGAAAGAGCCTTCATTTTTGCAATTTTCATTTGACAAGGCCGATTGCAATGTGAGCACATTGGACGGACTGGGAACCTTCCACGCTATGGGAGGTATACAAATCGTGACTCCCTATGATTCGATATGTTCTGAGAAGCCAATAGCCCGTTTGACGAAGTGCACTGCTGATGAACTTGTGCAGCGAAATCCTTCTGTTCAGCTAGAAACCTTTCAACAAGTTGCAACGAATCACGGTTTGTCAACAATTAAAATTGTGAACGTAGACAATATCCATCCACTACCTGATGAAATCGTGCCCAGCCTTTTAGATATCTCATGGTTGTATGGAAAAGTTCTGAAAAAAACGAAAATCCTGGGATGGAATGGGTTTATGGAGGAAGTGACAAAGGAAAAACAATTTGAATTATCAAAAATTATATGCCTACCATTCATCAATTATCCTCCATCCCAGTACGATACAATTCTCACAGCTCTTCGAGTTGCCAGCGAGAAATGCAGAATCCATGGGCAGAAGTCCTGCATCATCACTTTTGACCAACCCCTATATATCAAAGCTAAAGAGATAGTCGCAAACTGTCAGGATACTGATTTGAGCAACATAGTGGTAAGGCTAGGGGGTTTCCACCTACTCATGTCCTACATGGGAACAATAGGTATGATCATGAGTGGAAGTGGGTTGAAAGAACTGCTCTCGACAATTTATGCTGAAAACAGCATTGACAAGATGCTATCTGGCCATGCTTATGCTAGAGCAGTAAGGGCCCATATTTTGGCCCATCTTTCCTTGGCAAGAGAAGTTGTGAAAACAATTCACTTGTCTAAAGAGGACGAAAGCATTATTGAAGAAACACATTCAAACCTTGATAAACCTGCAATTCAGGAAGCAGTTGAAAATGAGCGGTTTCAAGCAATTGCTAAGAAATTCACTGAGGCCCTTGTCAAGCTTGAGAGCAATGGACCAACTGCAAAACTGTGGGTCCTTTATTTTCGAATGGCAACATTGGTGAAGCAATTCATCCAAGCAGAACGGACAGGGGATTGGAATTTGCATGTGGCCACCATTCAGAAAATGCTCCTATTTTTTCAAGCATCAGGTCACTTTTTTTATGCCAAGTGTTCACAGTTATATCTTCAAGATATGCTGGAATTGGAAGGGAAAATGGACCCTCTCGATTACGAACGTTTTACAAAACAAGGATTCTTCACCATCAGACGTACTAGAAAATTTTACTCCGGTATATGGTCAGATATGACCATTGAGCAGGTACTTATGAAATCCATGAAAAGCTATGGTGGACTTACCCGAGGACGTGGGATGACTGAGAGTGTTCTCTCCCGGTGGACACTGGGCATGGTTATCTACAGAATATTTGCAATGAAGTGGAAATATACTGCGACGTTAACTCTGCAACAACAGAGCAGCATGTAGACATGCGACAATCTCGTGTCACCAGAGATGAATCAGATACTGAAAAACTTTGTCACTGGTTCTCGCAGCACCCTCCATTTCCCGCAACAGACTTCATCATGTCCATTAGCAGTGGTCAGGTTGGAGGAGCCACTGTGAACAGCCATATGGCTCTAGAGATTGGAAAGGAATCGATGCTAACAGCAGTTGGCCAGAACTTCCAGGAAGTGAAATTCAAACGAAAAAACAATGTGGTATCCCTTTCTTCAGCAATACGAACTACTATTATTGGTGATAGAAAGGTCACTGTTAATCCCCTAACACTGTTTCACAGGCTATGTGTTCTAGAGAAATCGAATGAAGAACTGCAAACTTTTTTCACATACGAGCTGTCACCAATCCCAATGTCACTATTCACCGAAGAGGGAATGAGAAAGGGCACGAAATCCTCGTTATTTGCTGCATTTCAATCGGTAAACTTGGATAATATGGAAGGAAAAACTAAATTTGTAGTGGTAGATGGAGGTCATCTGCTCCACAAAGTTGTGTGGCCTCACAGCTCATCGTTTGGTTCGATAGCTGACCGGTACATCCAGTACATCACTGCTCAATACGGCTCAAACGTGGCAGTAGTTTTCGATGGATACCCAACAGATGCTGCACAAAAAGGTACAAAAAGCTCTGAACGTCTTCGCAGAGTCAAGCCGCACACATCTCCAGAAATAATATTTGATGAAAAAACCATGGCTCAGATTCCTCAAGGAAATTTCCTGTCAAACGATAAAAACAAAATTCGCTTCATCAACCTCCTGAAAACAAAAATGAAAAATCATAACATTGAAGTATTCCAGGCAGAGGAAGATGCTGACAGGCTCATCATCACTACAGCTTTAACTGTTGCTTCTTCTTACGATGTAGTGTTAGTCGCTGGTGAAGACATAGACTTGTTGATAATCCTCACTGGAATCTCACACCAACGTGAAATTTTTTTCAAGAAATGTGGAAGAAGCAAAACCCCAGATGTGATCTATTCCAGCATTACTTCTTCAAAATATAAATTAAAACAGGAGCTTTTCCTATTCATCCATGCTTTCAGTGGGTGTGACTCGACATCATGTTTTTTTGGCCAAGGAAAGATGAAAATTTTGTCCACCTTCCATAAAAATCCGGACCTCATAAAGGAAGCTGCATTTTTTTTTTGAGCCCACCTCTACACCTGACGAGATAGCAGCAGCAGGGGAGCGGATAACAGTTGTTCTCTACGGTGGAAACCCCGATAGTCATAACCTCGACGAGCTGCGGTACTACCTATTCTCGAGAGCTGCAGCGAAAACGAGCTTCAATCTTGCCAGGTTACCTCCTACACGAGATGCAGCTAGATTTCACTTTCTGCGCACCTACAATCAGGTATGAATTATCATCGTTATAATATGTAGATATAGTTTACTTATAAATGTACAATCCTCCTACAGGTGCAGAAGTGGTTGGGCGTTGAATTTAATCCTCTCGACTGGGGGTGGATATCCACTACACATGGCCTCTTCCCAAAAATGATGTCCAGAGACCCAGCCCCAGAAAATCTTTTGCGGATGATTTCATGCGGCTGCAAGGTGCGTTGTGGAAACGCGTGCAGCTGTAGGAAATCAGGGTTAAAGTGTTCCTCAGTCTGCAGCCATTGCAGCGGGGCCTCATGCGATAATGTGCCAGATATTGAACTTGATGATCTCGACTCCCCAGAAAGTGAAGATATGTCTAATATCGAAATCCTAGATAACAATGAAATGCTAGATGTTTTGTGGAGAGATTCCACAGAAGACATTAACAGTCCAGTTGTAGGTCTTTCCTGTGCAGCAAGCGATGACTCTCAACCAGGCCCTTCCAAGAGGGCGAAATTTACTTAAATAATATAAGTTTTTTCTGATTTTCTTATTATTTTATCTTTACTTCAATTTAATACGAACCTGTCTTCACCCTATTTTAACGTTATATTAACCAACCTAAGTTTTAGTTGATTTCATTTCATTTATTTTCTAGTTTTAAGAAATGTTTACTGGATACTGTTTTAAATATAGACATACTTACTTGCCTTATTCTAATTTATTGACCTAAACAGAAAACCGAGAATTTCATCAAATTCCATTTACCTTTATTTTATTATTTTTCCAAATGCTTCATCTTATTTCAAACAATTTTCAAATCTGCTCCTCATGGAATAACCGGAGCAATACCATCATGTACATACCTTATACATTGAATATATTTATTAAAATCAAATTAAAACCAAAACTAAATATTAAATTGCTTAATATTTCACACATTCGAAAAAATCGATAAATTTTAAAAAGCTGTCTTTCGGATACTGTGGGACTTACAGAGCTGGTTGTAGTCTCAAATTATAGGAAATTTAGTATACTTTAAAAATTCACTGAACAGTTATTTCGAAAAAACTAGCCCTTCAGGGTTAAAATCGCCAAAAACTGAAAAAATCTCGAAAATTTCACGTTTTTTTGGACTTTTGACTAGGTTGCGTTCGGCCGTCGAGTTCGAAAACTTGGATAATTCATTGGACCAATATCATAAACAACTCAGCAAAAAATCAGAACTACCGGATTTGACGCACGGTAACCCCCACTTTCAAGGACAAAGTTACTGGATTAATAGCTGTTCTATGAGAATCAGGCAGTAAAAAAGTCCTTGCTCTAGTGTCATGTAAATGACCCACTTGATTTCTTAAAAATATTGATTTATGTTTGTGAACATATAACCACACCTCTAGAATGTATAGACCAGCAACTGTCAAAATTTTTATATTTTTATAGGCATCGCGGCAAGTGTCTTACACTAAGGCCCTTATGGGGTAGACAGAGAGAACAAATTCAATGAGTATTTTTTGCTTTTTAGTGTAGTATTTATAAAAGCGTGTTTTTTTAGTTTTTTAAACTACTAATTTTTTATGTGTAACACTTACATGTCTATTGAAGGACAGCTTGATGTATTTTACTCGGTATCGACGTATTATTATTATCCAGAAAACTCTTTATTTCAACTTCTTCCTTCCTTGTATCATCTAATTTTAGTTAAGCTTAAAACATATCATGCGACATTAAAACTTTTTGAATGTAAATAAACTTGGAACAGATAAGTTAAGGTTTTAGTGCTTCCCAAACTTCGTGGATTAGAGAAAACTTTTTAGTTTCTGTGTTTAGTTACCAGTTTTAAAATATCAAGGCACTTTTACATCCCTAAAATGTTAAATATTTTAATAGCGAAAACTATGCAGGCTAATAAAATTTTATGTGAGAAAACTATTCAAAGTTGGCACGGAATGCGCAGTTTGAATTTTACGATAGAATATTTAATTTGAAAAACAGCCCAGCAGGCTTAGGGGCGCGGTTTTAGATTTTCGAACGCTGTTACTAGAAAATATTAGTCGGTGTAGCTTTTCATTAAGCTACGACTAGTGCACAGCGGGTGGGACTCTTAAAAATAGACAAATTTCGTCGGAATTGCATTAAAATGGTATTTACAGAGCAGCTGGCAGCTAATCTGATGTCAAATGTTAAAGTTCAAAATGCCAGAATTTTAAAATTTTAGCAAATGACATTTGGTACATGGAAATTTAAGAATCCTCTGAAAATAAAAAAAAATCAAAACGAAGGATATTTATTATGAAGAAGCTACATAACAAACCACTAAAAAGGATGTAAAAAATTTAACCAGCCTCAAAAAAAGGTTCACTAAAATGATGAAATCAAACCTTTCTCCTACCCAGTTAAAGCCTTATTAAATAATATCAATATTGAGGTTGGTGTAGAAATAAACAAACAACGATATCAACGAGATCACGAGATCATCGATTGATTTTCTTATTACGTCTAGATTGTTTTTAATTTCATTGCAGCATTCAACATTTCTTTGAATGAATTGTATTCTGCCATTAATGTCCACATCGTAGACCTGACTCTTTAAATGACCCTATAAAAATAATCTACTTGGTTTCAAATCCGGGGGCCTTGCCTGTCACATATGAGGACCTCCGCGACCAATCCATCTATTTGGATATGTCATTTAAATGGTTTCTAATTTGAAAAAACATCTCTAAAATGTAAGAAATAAAATTTCACTCAGTTTTACAAATACCTGTCTACCTATTACTACGAGAGCTCACCCCAAGTGTCCGTGCAATGTTTTTCATAAAGATTAAAGCCTAAGGAACAATTTAAAACATGTCCTAAAAAAAAACTGGCTTTACTTTCAAAATGGCGTCCGTTTAAAAACAATTCAAATATTGTTTTTGTCAATTAACGCAAAAACTAAAAAAAATGGAGAAAAACTTTCTGCACAAAAAACAAAGTGCATAAAATTTTCTACAATTTTGTTCCTATATAATATTTGGAAAGGAGTTATCATTTTCCAGATACCATTGTTACCGTTTTCGAGATAAATGTCTGCAAATGTCTTATAATATTATTATTATTATTAATTTTTTTTGGTTTATTTTATTTTACTTCCACATCCAGTTGAAGTATAGTAACGACAAAAGATTTTAAAAAAAATTTTGATTGTTCAAGTAGGCTTAGAATGTCATGAAAAGTCGAGATTTTAAGTTTGAGAGAAAAAAAAATTCTGTCTGTCTGCCTGTCGGTTTGTCTGTCTGTCGGATTGTAACTTTTTTTGTGCGCACGTTTACTCTGGAACCGTTTGAGATACTGACTTGAAATTTGGTACACATATGTACTTTAACGAGATCTAGAACTAGATTATTATTTTCATCTTGTTCCGTCGAAGGGTTGGGGGGTAAATTTAGAGTAAATAGGTAAATCAAGCCGATAAGAGTTCATAAAATTGGTATTTAGTATATACAAGAGAAGCTATGGTCTCAAAAAAATTTTGACATTAGCCACCCCCATTACCACTCCCACCTCATTATTAAAGGGGATGAAAAAAAAATGTGATTTAGTGTATGTACAAGAACCAGAAACCTCAAAATATTTTTTTACTTTATCTTCAATTAAAAACCACGATGTACCAAACTTTGATGCCAAAATATTTGATGGACCTGCCATTGTACATGCACTTCCTAAACATGATACATGTACATTTGGAGAATATAGTGATATGATCTTCTTACCATTGATCAGGAGACAACTTCAGGATTGCCTAAAAATCGATATTGTATGGGACATATACAAGCCAGACAGTCTGAAGGAAAATACACGTGTGAAGAGAGGGAAGGGAGAAAGGAGAAAAGTCGCAAGGGAAACCACACTCCCCAAAAACTTTGTTACATTCCTGAAGAATTCAGAGACCAAGACAGAACTGTTTACCCTACTAAGTGATGCAGTCGCAGCTTATGACATACAAGAAGGTAAAGAAATATACATCACATATGGTAAATCTGTTATTTCAAAAAATAGCAGTGCACCGATGTCCGAATCTGACCACGGAGAAGCTGATACCAGAATGTGTCTTGATATATTGGATGCATTACAAAAGGGTGCAACCAACATCATTATAAGTACAGTTGACACAGATATTACTGTGGTACTGGTAGGCACCTTCTTCGAGCTACAAACTTACAAACTTAATATTCAACTTTGGATTGAATTTGGTAAGGGTAAACATTTCCGATATAATCATATCAACGCCATCTGCCAAGAGTTCGGAGAAAATATGTCGCGAGCATTGCTCTTTTTCCATGCTTTCACGGGTTCAGACACTACATCATAATTTTTTGGTAAGGGGAAAAAGTCAGCATGGAAGACATGGAAAGCATACCCTCCAGGCACTGAAGGATTTATCTTCTCTGCAAAACATCCATTTCAGCCAGTAGATGCTAAAACAAAAGCATTTAAACTCATAGAACCATTCACATACATCCCGTACGATGGTACAAGAGAATATGACAGTATCAACAAGCTCAGAGAGGATCTCTTCACACAAGGAAAAGAAACGAAGAGACATGGCAACCAATTTGGATGTCAAAACCGGAAGCAAGCAAAAGCTGTAGGGAATTAATCAACTGCGCCTGTAAGGCTGAACCCCCTGTACTCTAAGAATTGCTTTTGTAACAAGGCTGCACTTGCCTGCACAGCTCTTTGTCATTGCAAAGGCTATTATGAACAGTAAACGAAAATATTAAAAATATAATAATAACAACATTATAAATATAATTTTACTTCCACGTCCAGTGGACGTATAGTAACGACAAAAAAAAAATTAAAAATTTTTATTGTCCAAATAGGCTTAAAATGTCATGAAACGTCGAGATTTTAAGTTTGAGCGAAAAAAAATTTTCTGTCTGTCTGTCGGTCTGTCTGTAACTTTTTTTTGTGCGCACGTTTACTCTGGAACCGTTTAAGATATTGACTTGAAATTTGGTACACATATGTACTTTAACGAGATCTAGAACTAGATTATATTTTCATCTTGTTCCGTCGAAGGGTTGGGGGGTAAATTGGGGGTAAATAGGTCAATCAAGCAGGTAAGAGTCCATAAAATTGGTATTTAGTATATACAAGAGAAGCTAAGGTCTCAAAAAAATTTTTGGCCTTAGCCACCCCCATTACCACCCCCACCCCCTTATTAAAGGGGATGAATTGTGATTTAGTGTATGTACAGGAACCAGAAACCCCAAAATATTTTTTTACTTCATCCACCCCCACTATCACCACCCCCCTCTCCACTACCGATGTGGGGTATCGTTTTATGGGTTTTTGGGGTAGAGGATTTCAAATATTATATTATTAAATTTCCATAAACAATTATTTTCACATTCAAAGTTTTTTCGTTGTGAGTGACTTGGATAGAGAATCTGGAGGTGGAAGTAGTGATTCCTTGGGCAGCGGTTTTTATGATTATCTTCTTAATAGTTATTCTGTAATTTTACTTCCACATCCAGTGGAAGTATGGTAACGACAAAAAATTTAAAAAAATTTTTATTGTTCAAATAGGCTTAAAATCTCATGAAACGTCGAGAAAAAAAAACTTCTGTCTGTGGATCTGTCGGTCTGTCTATCTGTAACTTTCCTTGTGCGCACGTTAACTCTGGAACCGTTTAAGATATTGACTTAAAATTTGGTACACATATGTACTTTAACGAGATCTGGAACTAGATTTGTTACGTCGGAGGGTTCGGGGGTAAATTGGGGTCAATTTGGTGTAAATGGGTAAAACAAGCAGGTAAGAGTCCAAAAAATTGATATTTAGTATATATAAGAGAAGCTAAGGTCTCAAAAAAATTTTTGGCATTAGCCACCCTCATTACCACCCCCACTCCATTATTAAAGGGGATGAAAAAAAAAATTGTGATTTAGTGTATGTACAAGAACCAGAAGCCAGAAGCCTCAAAATATTTTTTTACTTCATCCACCCCACCCCACTACCGATGTGGGGTATCGTTTCATGGGTTTTTGGAGTAGATGATTTCAAATATTATATTATTAAAGTTCCATAAACAACTATTTCCACATACAAAGTTTTTTCGATGTGAGTGACTTGGATAGAGAATCTGGATGTGGAAGTAGTGATTCCTTGGGCAGCGGTTTTTTTTATTGAAACGTTTGTAACATGGTCAAATACATTATCTCAGCAAATTGTGATTGTATCGATGTCTTTCTTTACTCACATTGTAGCCTATTTATTCTTCTTAAACATTAATAAAACAATGTTTGCTCTAAAATTGACTACATTGGAGATATTTAGCAAAACCGACAAAAATATAGATTTTCGTAATAACCTGAAAAAAGTCCAAAGCTGGAAGCTTATATCTCGCAAAAATATTAAAGTTACAAAAGCAGCTCTGTGGCATATCGTTTTATGTGTTTTTGGGGTAGAAGATATCAAATATATTGTTAAAATTCCATAAACAATTATTTCCACATAGTGGAGTGCATATAAATATAGTATTTTCGTTGTTAGAGATTTGGATAGGAAATCCTGGATGTGGAAGTAGTGATTCCTTGGGCAGCGGTTTTTAATAATATTATATTAAAAGCTCGATATTTTCACTATTTTTTATTCTATAACACATTAACAAGAAAAAATATGTGAACAATTAACAAAAAAAAATTTAACAGAAAATAAAATAACTAAATTATAGTATCTAACTTAATGAAAGTCAATTTTAAATAACTTAATTGCAACATTCTATACATGAACATAATTTTGTGCATTTTAAATTTTTTTATAAAACATTTGCACTTAGGTCCACAAATTTTGCACTTACATTTTAACAATACATTTGATGAAATGTTCTCATTTTTGAAAAAAGTCCAGAGGGGCATCCATTTATCATTATCCATCCCCATTTGGATGGACATGGGAGTTCTATGATCAATTGACTGAGCTTACCAAATCCTGCTTGATAAATACATCTATTGATATGAATTGATAAGGCATTCATTGTTGGGGGTAAGTTCTCAACAGTACGGCTTTTTTGTAAAAATAATTGTATTCGACAGAGGTCGATATCTTCTGTGTCGGAATACTTGTCATAGATTATTATAACAAATTTTGACAGCATTCTTAATTGATCATTATTTGGCTGCTTTGGATCTGTAACCAAATCAATGAAAATGGCGATGACATCCGGAAAAGAATCCCAAGCTTCTCAACACTTCTTTTTTCAACTAAGATGGCGTCGTATTTCAAGATGGTGGACACTGAAATCGGGCACCCCCCTGAACTGAGGGTATATAAGAAGTGTGCAAAATTTGGAGCTTTAATCCAGTAGGTCACGATCTTTTTGCTAAGCCACCGCACTACTTATTACTTACTATCAATTTGAAGTCGGTGCAAAAATATCTAATTTCAAGGGTACGTTTTGCACGTATTTCAGATTGATATTATGTAATAAGGTACAGCTCCTTGCTACTTTTCACTAGGTATTTGTAAAACTGAGTGAAATTTTCTTTTTTTCTTTTCAGGGATATTTTTTTATTTTCTTATCCGACATACCGACGAATTCCAAATAAATAAAAAATATTGTTCGGTTACAATACATCCTTTGGTTAAGTTAAAAAGATATGAAAATATATAAAAAAACTTTATGTTGATCCACACAAAGTCGAAGATAATTATAAAATGTAGACAAAAATAAATGTGAATCAAGTAAATATACAGACTCTCGACATCCAATTATTATTATTAGTTTATTTCTTGCAAAAGATATTTGCGGTATCTCATTAAATATTTGCGACATCAAAGACCCGCATTTTCATGCAAAATGTAAATTGTAAATAATCTAATCACGAAGTGCTTAAATTGTTTGGATATATTTAACTCGTGCTTTCAGGGTACATTTGACTTATATTAAATTTTAATTACACCCAAATTAAAAATTTCGCTACAACTTCAATAACATGACTTTTCTAAACTAATAAATGCTTCTCATTAACTTTCATAAAGTTGCATTATCCTAGAGGGCAACAGATTAAAATTACTTTCCGACGAAGTTAATTATCTGCGCAACCTGTTCAGCTCTTAAACTAAGTGTTTTTGTCTCCGTCTACCATCGCTGATATTAAAAATTGAGAAAATTCAGGTTTCTTACCTTATTATTTTGCTGAAAGTTGACTCTGAAACAAAATTTGTGTTAATAATATTTTATTAAAAAAATACTGTATAACATTATATTATGAAAGATTTATTTGAAATATCTTAATTGCATCAGGGAAAATTTTATAATAATGATCAATACGTCTCCAATGTGATATCAAAGATACGAAATGTTAAAAATATCACTGCTCCAAGAAAATCCAAGAGAAGGATAAGCTCAATATTATCATCCCTTGTCTGTCTTCCAAGGATTATTTTAACAGGCACCTTGACAATATAACTTTAATACAAATTTTAACTTTTATTTTGTATCGTTAACCAAAACCACTTATTTGTATTGTTTTGGTCCCAGTTACGTCTACCATAGTCCTAAAAAAAATTTGTTGCCTCTAAAAAATGTAATAACTGACGTATCTCACATATCATGGTATAATTTTAATAAAAAAAGCAATTAATTACATCATGCGAAAAATATTTGCCATTTTGATATATATTTCAAATACATGTTATATAATATATATTTAATTAGAATATAAGCTCTTTAATCAGAAAATTAATTATTCTTCTTGCGCTTCTTAGCCTTCTCTTATAAGTTACTTCTGGAGCATCTCTTATACATGTCCAACAGTAGTCTGCCAACATCGCAGAAGTCCATTTGGCCTGATATCTTTTTTCCATATTTTGAATATCCTGGTGGAATCTCTCTCGAAGCTCATCACTTACCACTCCACAGTTTTCTGGGAAGTAATCTAGATGTGAATGTAGAATGTGGACTTTTAATGACATATTGCATCCTAATTTCTGGTAGCAAGAAAGAAGATTCCCAACAAGGTCTCTATAGTTTTCTGCTCTTTTGTTACCGAGAAAGTGTGTTACCATTTTAAAGGAATTCCAAGCAGCTTTTTCATTACTTTCTAGAATGTTGTCAAATTCAGCATCTTTGAAAAGGTTCTTGATTTGAGGACCCACAAAAATTCCCTCTTTAATTTTCGTATTACTAAGTCTGGGAAATTTTTGTTTTAAATAACTGAAAACATGTCCTTCTTTGTCCATAGCTTTTACCAAGTTCTTCATAAGCCCCAGTTTTATGTGGAGTGGTGGCAGTAATACCTTTTGTGAATCAACTAATGGAATGTTAGCAACATCTTTTGCTCCAGATTCAAAACCCAGTCTTGGCGGCCAAATTTTTCTTTTGTAATGCTGTTATCGCGCTCGATTGTCCCATTCACAAAGAAAACAGCAATATTTGGTATACCCTTGCTGCATACGAAGTAAGATAGCTATCAGCTTTTAAGTCTACACAAATCTGCCACTTATACTTGTTATATTCTATAGTTTGTAGCAATACATTCATGTTACTGCAATTTTCCTTCATGTTGTCAGCTTGGGCGATTGGAATTGATGGCAATTTATTTCCACTGTGGAGTAGGACAGCCTTTAGACTAAGTTTCGAGGCGTCAATAAATAGTCTCCAGTCACTACGATAATGGGGAATGTGTAAAGCCCTCATTAAACCGTTAGTGTCCTTGCAGGCAACCAAGTCATTTTCCATTTTGAAAAAAGTTATAAGATCTTTTTGACGACTTCGATACATGGAAACCAACATTTTCTTATAGTAAATTCCATTGAGATACCAAAAGCTCCGCTTTCGCCTTGGAGAGATCAAGGTCTCTTATAAGATCACTTAATTCACGTTGATTAATTTTGTGTGGTTCACCACGAGACACTTCGGCAGAGAAATTGGGATCTTGTGATGTTGATGGCTGGACTAAGTCGTCATCTACATTATCATCCGATTCTTCGTCAGAATCAAGACTATATTCTTGAGGTGGATTAGGAATAGGTAGTTCATCACTATGGGGAGCCGGGCGAATGGCAGATGTTAAATGGGGGTATTGACCAACCTTTTTTCTTGTTAATATCCTGACTAATAGGAGGTATCACGCAAAAATAACAATCGGTAACATGATCTTTAGGTTCTCGCCAAATCATGGGCACAGCAAAAGCCATTGAACGTCCTCTTCCACTTATCCAACTGCAAAGATTGTTCGTACAATTGCTGCAATATATATGAGGTGCCCATTTTTTGTCTTCATCTCCAATTGTACAACCAAAATACAACTGGCGTTCTTAATTTTAGAAGTAAAAGTACGTTTTTGACGCGCAAAAGTTACTTCACTACAAATATAACAAAAATTGTTAGGTGTATTTACACAATCTTGTGGCATATTTTCAAAATAACACTATTTACTTTCGAAAATGAACGCTTATCATACACAAGGTACAAATACGACTACCTAAGAATATTAGTTTTAGTGACAAATAAAGAGGTAGTATAGTTGAAATATTCTTAATAGTGAGAGGGTATATGACGTTATGCGGGGCGAGACGATTGAATAGGCTGGCACACTTTATTACCTGTACTTGGAAAACCAGAGCCAACTTGAACTTTTGCTTATTATATTGTTATTTAGCATGACGAAGTTACTAAGAATTTGCTATTTTTTCTTCCAATACATGTAGGCTGTAGGCTAGTGAATAATACAGTAACTGGGTGATCTCACTTCGAACTAATTTTATGGCAGTTTTAAATTCAAATATTTTTGGATAGTTTGATTCAAAATGGGTTAAATACGGTACATTAAAAAGGAATAAGTGTGCTTTTTCGTCGGGGGTGAGTTTCACCCCAACTAAGGTGTTTCGAAAAAAGAAAGTAACTATTGAAACGTGTAGATCGTCGAGTTCTACCCCATAAAACTCCCTATAATGTTATTTTTGCTTTAATGCCCGCCGAGATACAGGGGGTCGAGAACGTTGTCATAACAAAAAAATTAGCTTATGAAATAACAAAAATAATCCATGAAATAAAAATTTGTTTAGGTGCTTAGGCTCATCGTTGCCGAGATACAGTTAATGTTAGGTGCATTTGAACGTAGCCCTGAAAAGGCAACGCTCTTTAAACAGTCATAACTGGTTTATAAAAACCTATAATTGTCCATATCTGTATGTTATTTTGTTTTTAGAATTAACACCATGACAATATCTATACTTATGTAAATAAGTCATAGAAATAAATAATTCATCTAATGTATAGAATTAAAAAAAAAAGATTTTTTTAAGGTTTATTTAAAAAGAAATTATGAACAATGATTCTAATATTTTCTAGTCTCTTTTGCTTCTGCTTTAAATAATAATTCAACAGGGCGTTTAATTTCCTACCTTTAATATTTACTCTAGCAATACATCAAAGACAAAATGTACACACTGATGCATTAACATGAAATGCTGAGAGATTCAGTAGGTAATGAATTGCACGAAATAGTGCACCAGAACGACTAGACAAAACTATATATTTTCAAAGGTTACAGACCGATGCAAAGTTTACACAGAACAAAGAGAAAAAAAATTAATGTTTGCCCATGGTCAATATAGTACAGTACCAGGCGAATAAACATGCAAATAGAATATGAGGAGACGGCAAGATAGAAAGAAACTCATTCCAGTTTGTGCACTCTTTCCGCTTGATTTCCAAATTTAATATCCATTGTAGCAGTCGTTTTTGCCTCTCAACGAAATTTCATATATATCGCGAAAACAGAGACACCAGCTTTAATAAGGCTCTTGAACCTATTCTGTCTTTATTTGGGTAATTTCTGCATTCGCTCTGAAACAAAGCGTCCGACTCATCCAGTCAGCAATTTTACTCCCGGCCGGTCGATATTTCTACGCAGAAAGCGAGTTCATGAGGATTCTAATCCTATATGAACATAGGCGCTCGTAAAATTTGAGTGGATAATTTGGTTAAGCAATTATTAAATGGTAATAAAAACACCAATTATATGTTTCTTTATTACTATGGTTCTAATGATTATTACATAATTGAGTGGCCAGAATCTGTGGGCAAACACTGAAAAGGGTTTTTAATTTTATTACATAAAATTGGCAGAATCTTTTTTCGTCTGAGCTCTTACGAAACTAAAATGTTTTGAATAATTAAGTAATATCGCCGCATATTCCTAGCCCTCTTTGAAGTTTCATGTTCTTTGTTTAAATTCATTCTCAGAGTCCTGTTAGACTCCTTTCACTAACTTCCCTTGAAACGGGATGGCATCTAACGTTCTGAAAATTTCACCTACCTACATAACTGGTAAAATTTATAGATTTTGTTATATAGTACAGTCACTTGGTGTCAAAAAGTACCTAAATTTCGTACTAATTTTATAGCGGCTTGGATTTTTTTTGCTGATTATTTAACTTTAGGTATCAACTTGAGGGTGAAAACCACACCTAAAGTCAAAAAATCAATAACACAGGCACCCAAAAAAAAAAAAGTGAATTACCAGAAATATGACTATCATTTCCGGATAATATGGGGGCACCTGAAAACGAATTTCATAGTCCCGATGGCCAATTTCGCTCCAATTTTTCGGAAATTATCATACATATACGATATATTTATTCTTATCAGGCAAAGCAAATTAAAATAACAACCGATTGAGCTGATATTTTGCATACACGTTTAGTTTGGATGACAATGCATGGCTAGCTAAGTGACGTCATTCCAAATCAAATATAGCGGACTCCCAAAGATGACGGACCAGTTATCTTTTATGCACCCCCATTATATGGGTATCAAATGAAAGGGTTTGCTGAGAAGAATACGAAAATAAAATGATGTCACATTAAATTCAATATGGCGGACGCAACTGAATTTTAAAACAGTTATCCCCAACTGATTGAGCTGAAATATTGCATACACGTTTAGTTTGGATAACAATGCATGGTTATCTAAGTGACATCATTCCAAATTCAATATGGCGGACCAGTTATTTTTTTATGCTCCCCCATGATATGGGTATCAAATGAAAGGGTTTGCTGAGAAGAATACGGAAATAAAATGACGTCACACTCAATTCAATATGCCGGACATCCGAAGATGGCGGACAAAATTTTTAAGTTTTAACACTATAATTTGATCGTATTCGGTTTAAACTATAAGTTTCATATCGAATAGGAACGGCGCAATGAATATACACTTCTCCAAGAAATTAACGCACCACCAAAAAATAACCAAAAGTTTGAAGTCAGTTAATTTTTAACCCCCGATCCAAAAAGAGGTGTTATAAGTTTGATTCGCATGTTTGTATGTCTGTCCGTCCGTCCGTCTTTCCGTCCGTTGGTCTGTCTGTCTGTCTGCCTGTGGCTTGATATCTCTTCAATGAGAGATCCGATTTTGATGCAGTTTTTATTAAAATTAAAAATAACACATAAATATATTTATAATAGAACCGGTCTTATAGATTTGCTTTCTTATACGCATGAATATATCGAGAGCGGCTGTTTTGAATATAACTATTTAGTAGTTCGTCTTTACAGCAGCCCCCGACATATTCATGCGTATAAGAAAGCAAATCTCGAGGACATAAAGAAAATGTAAGCTGGATTTAAATAAATCATAAGAGTTCGTATATGGAATCAAAATTATTTCATAATTTTAAAAGTTGTGTTAATTTGTTTTTTTTTATATTAGTTATTTAGTCAATATTTTTGTGTCGGGCGTTTTTTTAAATTTGTAATTTAATTTTATTTTATACTTTTTAAACTAAACATATACATACAACATAGCGTATTATTATATCACGATTGAATTTAGTGTGACGTCATTTTATTTTCGTATTCTTCTTAGCAAACCCTTTCATTTGATACCCATATCATGGAATTGCATAAAAAATAACTGGTCCGCCATCTTTGGGAGTCCGCCATATTGGATTTGGAATGATGTCACTTAGCCAACCATGCATTGTCATCCAAACTAAACGTATATGCAAAATTTCAGCTCAATCTGTTTTAAAATTCAGTTGCGTCCGCCATATTGAATTTAGTGTGATGTCATTTTATTTTCGTATTCTTCTCAGCAAACCCTTTCATTTGATACCCATATCATGGAATTGCATAAAAAATAACTGGTCCGCCATCTTTGGGAGTCCGCCATATTGGATTTGGAATGACGTCACTTAGCCAACCATGCATTGTCATCCAAACTAAACGTGTATGCAAAATTTCAGCTCAATCGGTTGTTATTTTAATTTGCTTTGTCTGATAAGAATAAATATACCGTTACGGGATTTTGGGACCACTCTGTATGGTGATTTCCGAAAAATTGGAGCGAAATTGGCCATCGGGACTATGAAATTCGTTTTCAGGTGCCCCCATATTATCCGGAAATGATAGTCATATTTCTGGTAATTCACTTTTTTTTTGTGTGTGGCCGTGTAAATAATGAAGTACTGAGGACAAATTAATAAAATTTATATTATTTATGTTTTTGGGATCGCTGATCACGAATGTGAAGAAATTAAAAATTTTATGTTGCGCCCTCAGTATGGCGTATATTAAAGGGGCAAAATGGATGAATTAATTATTTTTTGTTTAGTTTGTAAAATTAGGACTTTCTTAGCAGACTGTTACATTTTGAGACATAAAACTCATCCCCTAATAAGAAAAATAATTGCTCAGCCCTAAGAGGGTGAAAACCATCCCTAAAGTTAAAAAATAAGTATAAAGGAAGTACTGGGAATTTATTAATGAAACTAATATTATTTATGATTTTGGGGTTGGTGATTACGAATTTGGATCGGGTTATTGGGTTAAAGTGTAACAAATTAATAAAACAGTAATTAATATGTTCCAATTTTATTAACTATACCGGGTGTTTCGTAAAGATTGGGACAACGATTAGCCGTAGATTCTTGACATCAAAATAAGTCGATTTAACCCAAAAAGTAATGGTCTAACTCTTTTCGTTTTCAAAATACAGTGTGGTAAATAAAAAAAAATATATATTCGTATTTTGTCTCTATTTTGGAGACTATTATACGTATCTACTTGGAAATTGGTAACGTAATGTTTTTCAGGTGGCTAATTACAATGGTGATATTGCCGATGTCACATTTTATAGATGGCGCTAGTTACGTACTTTTATGTGACACTATAAGCCATAACTTTTTGAGGTTAGGTTTTGGACATTGTTTTCTATTATAATCGAAACGCAATTTAATTTCCTAAAGAAAAGGTGTACTAGTTTAAATACGCGATTAACAACTTTGTCACACACCAGTTCGAAGATAGCGTTTTTTTATCTAGTAGGTGTACGACAAGTATGATGTCTTGAAATCGTCAATAGTGCTTGTTGTAAATACATAAAATAGACTCCAAGATAGAGACAAAATACGAATACAATTTTTTTACTAAAATCTTAAAAACGAAAAGAGTTAGATCGCTACTTGTTGAGTTAAATCGACTTGTTTTGATGTCAAGAATCTACGGCTAAGTTGTCCCAATCTTTTCGAAACACCTTGTATAGAGATTTAACCTAAATTTAATATAATTAATCATCTTCATCAATGTATGAGTCATTTTCATCTTTATACATATTTACACAAATACATACATGCATGCGATATCCAACGACTTAAGAAATGTACGTGAATACCAAAAAAGTATAAAAATTATGATTATTCCTTTATGATTGAAAATATTGTGAGATTTTTATCGCCAAATGAGCAATATCGTAATTTGCTAAAACGCGCTCCTTATTTCGGTCATATCTCCTTTGCAGTTGACGCTAAAAATCATCTAAAAAAAGGCATTTTGAAGATCTCTTAATCCTCTGGTCAGGTACGTCAAAACAGTAGAGAATGTCAGTTTTTTCTATATTCATCTTAAATGCGTCAATTTAAAAAAAGCTTTTAGAGTTAACTTCAAACACTTATATCTCCTAAGTTATTAATCTTTATCAAAAAAATTAAAAAAGCAGCATTTTCCTTAGTTTATGCCATAATTATTTGTCTCTAGTAACATTCAGCTAAGATGCTTCTCTGCGAAGTTATTTAACCTTAAAGCAAAAAAATACTTGTTTTAGATTTTTTGGCTTCAAATTCGGCTTGCCAAAATTTTTTTAAATTTTGAAATTCAATTTCTCTTATGATTTTATCAAGTTACCATGTTTTACACTAACAACGACTTCATATGCTTGTTGATTTGTAATTTTTTCAATTTTTTTAAGGTTGTGGATCGTGTTGTAAAAAAGTAAAACTAGATTTTGGGACGTTTTCAGAATTTTCAGTGCAACAGACAAAGCGAATCTAAATAAAAACTGAAAATCACGTCTCCTTCTGTGACCGGTCCATCAGTAGGGACGCGGAGTTAAAACTGAAATTATTTATCAATAGAGAGCTTACAAGCCATGTATGTAAAGTTAAATTTGGCTCAGGGGCATTCTTCACTACTGATCCAGTAAATAAGCCGGAAAAAAGCGTCAAATCTGGAAAAGTGGTGGAACATCATCGATTTGAAAAATTCCTTTTTCAACGTGTTCCCCTGCATTACCTCCGAAAATGAGAAAGTTATAGGGGGGGGGTTGAAGTGCTAGATATGAATTGATATATAGAAAGTAGATAGCATAGCACGCGGCTTCACGCACATATATAGTTATTGAACGCATATAGTTATCAACTAGAAAAGTGAATTATAGTATATTTTTTTATTTATTAGTTATTAGTTTAATCAATAATAATTTAAAGTGTCGGAAATTTCACATTCCTAATTTCCTATCCTTTCCACCTTACCGACATCAACAGTGAAACCACGAGACATCCCGAAAGTAGGTAAGTTTTCGACATTTTTAAGTTATTTTACTTCCACATCCAGTGGAAGTATAGTAACGACAAAAAAAATTTAAAAAATTTTTATTTTTCAAATAGACTTAGAATGTCACGAAACGTCGAGATTTTAAGTTTGAGCGAAAAAAAAATTTCTGTCTGTCGGTCTGTCTGTCTGTAACTTTTTTTGTGCGCACGTTTACTCCAGAACCGTTTGAGATATTGACTTGAAATTTGGTACACATATGTACTTTAACGAGATCTAGAACTAGATTATACTTTCATCTTGTTCCGTCGAAGGGTTGGGGGGTAAATTGGGGTAAATTTGGGGAAAACAGGTAAATCAAGCAGGTAAGAGTCCATAAAATTGGTATTTAGTATATACAAGAGAAGCTAAGGTCTCAAAAAAAAATTTTGGCATTAGCCACCCCCCTTACCACCCCCACCCCATTATTAAAGGGGATGAAAAAAAAATGTGATTTAGTGTGTGTACAAGAACCAGAAACCTCAAAATGTTTTTTTACTTCGTCCACCCCCACTACCACCCCTCATCACCACCCCCACCCCGCTACCGATGTGGGGTATCGTTTTATGGGTTTTTGGATTTCAAATATCATTATTAAAGTTCCATAAACAATTATTTCCACATACAAAAATTTTTTCGTTGTGAGTGACTTGGAAAAGAATCTGGATGTGGAAGTAGTGATTCCTTGGGCAGCGGTTTTTTTCTTTTGTTACGTGTTGTTACTTTGTGACTCGATAGGTGCTCTACATATTAGTGGTTTTAAATTGAGTTTTTATTGTAGATCCTCTTTTAAAGGAGGTGGAGTTGCTATTTGGGCTAAAAATAATCTTGATGTTGAATTAATTGATTTAACATCTTATTGTATTGAAAAGCATTTTGAGGCGTGTGCTTTAAAATGGAAACATCTGGTGATCTTAATTTATTTTCTGACTTAATTGTAGATGTTTTAAATAGTCTAGTTAAGCAAAATACGAATGTTATTTTATGTGGTTAATCTTGACTCGTATACCAATACAAAAGATTTTAATTCACTGTGCCATGTCTTAGCCTGTTTTAATTTAAAAAGTGTAGTAAAGTGGCCTACTCGAGTGACTGCAACTACTCTGACTACAATCGATCATATTTTTATCAATTTTAAATCTAACGGATTATGTTGTGTATTTGACAATGTTATATCTGATCATAGAACCGTTCTTTTCGATTTAGATATGGTAGAATGTGAAAATAATAGTAGTATACACGGCACATCATTTTTTAAAAGAAGTTTTAATGAAAATTCTATTGCAAATTTTAGTAAGGCGATTCATAATGAAAGATGGGATGAGATCTATCACAAAACAGATGTTAATGAGGCTTTTACATATTTCAATAATATTTTTATGTATTATTTTGAGCTATATTTTCCACTTCGGAAATTTTATAATAATATACGAGCAGACAAAAAATGGGCAAATGATGAAGTAAGAGTATCCAGTTCACATTTAAAAGATTTGTTTATTCTGGAAAATAGTCATCCGGAATTGTCGATTGCTTATAAGAACCAGAAAAGGATCCATCAGTTGCTGATCGGAAAAACTAAGAAGTCCTACTATCAAGATAAAATTTTTAATTCAGAAAACCAATCCCGATCTGCTTGGAAGGTTATGTCTGAATTATGTAACAGAAATAAAAACCATAATAATATTTCTATAAATAATGATGGGGTTTTGTATGATGAGCCCAGAATAATTGCTTCACTTTTTAATAACTTTTTTATTAATACATCTAGAAATATAATTGATCAAATTCCAAAATTAAATGATGTTTCTTTTAATAATAATGACAATATAACTATACAAGACAATTCCTTATTTCTCAATCTATTTAGTGCAGAAGAAATGTTAGAATTACTAGCGAAAAAACTAAAAAAATAAAAAGTCATCTGGTACAGATGATGTACCAATGTTTATAATTAAAAAAATTTAATTTTTATCATTGAACCGCTTACTTATATCGTTAATATGTCCTTGGAAACTGGAACATTTCCTGATGGCTTAAAAACTGGAAAGGTTGTTCCTGTCTTCAAGAAAAGTGATCCAAATTTATTAGAAAATTATAGACCGGTTACAGTGCCTATTGGATTTTCAAAAATACTTGAATATTGTTTTATGGATCGGTTATTGAAGTACCTCGATAAATATCAGATCTTAACAAATAATCAACATGGATTTCGAAGTGGTATGTCGACTACTACTGCTATACAGTCATTTTATGATAATATTTTGAATTATTTGGAAACGGGCGAATGTCCTGTTGGGATTTTCTGCGATCTCAGCAGGGCATTCGATTGCGTCGATCATAAGCGGTTACTATATAAACTGAGTTGTTATGGTATAAGAGGTATAGCGCTAAATTGGGTTTTAACCTATCTTGAAGACAGGAAACAACTTGTTAATATAGAATATAAAAATTCAAATGTTTTAAGAAATGTTACCTCCGAGTATTCACTTTTAACAATGGGAGTTCCACAGGGTTCCGTTCTGGGTCCCGTGTTGTTTTTATTATACGTAAGCGAACTGGATTCTGTTTCACCTAGTACTCATTTTACGATGTATGCCGATGATACATCTTTAATTATTTCAAACAAATCAGATGAAATTTTAGAACTCAATAGTAACAATTTATTTAATAACCTAAGTGAATGGTTCTTTAAAAATTCATTATATTTTAATGCTGATAAAACCCAGGTTTTAAGATTTCATACTAATCAAAAACATTGTGAATTGCTAAATTTTAATATAAACAATACGCTTATATCTACTAAAGCACCAACAGCTAAATTCTTAGGTATACAGTTAGACAACAACCTTAACTGGAAATCTCAATGTGAGGCTGTAATTTCAAAACTTGCTTCCATTACCTATTTATTTCGAAATATAAGAACGGTTCCTTGTACAGAACAACTTATCTGTTTGTATTATGCACAAGTTGAATCTCGTTTGAGATACGGTGTTTGCTTCTGGGGAAACTCCACTTTTGCTTCTTATGTTTTCATCGCCCAAAAACGCATTTTAAGATGTATTGCACGTGTTTCGTATACCCATCCATGTTTGTATATTTTTGAATTGTGTATATATATTTTTAAAAATCAGACAAAATTTATTTTAAACAGCCACTACCATAACGTTAATACGAGACAAAAATACAATCTTCATGTTCCTTTTGCTAGGCTAAACATTACTGATCTCCTAATTTTATAGGGCCCAAATTTTTTAACTTGTTACCTGACGATATAAAATGTATTAAAAGAGAAAGTTTATTTAAATCTTAGCTAAAAGAATTTTTACTAAATCAGTGTTTTTATTCTGTATCTGATTACTTTTGTGGACGCTAGTTTATAAGTTTTGTGACTATTCCTATATATGTAATGTCAAATGGAAAATAAATATTATTATTATTATTATTATTATTATTTGGAAATCTCATACCTATAAAATACAGTTCACTCAGTTAATTAGTAGACGCACCCGCTGAAAAGGCTTAGGCCCATTCATTTTTATAAAAATTGTTATCTCTTAATCACTTACCTCACTTGAAAGAAGGAAAAAAATGCAGGCATTTCTGCAGTGTTTATAAAATTGCCATGTATATTAATTTGAAATGCTTGTAATATTCATACATTTTCTTCAAAATGAAATTCAACACGAAACATGGCACAAATTCCAGTACAGAATATGGAATTCTTGAATTTGAACCTCAAAATAATGATCAGCGACCCAAAAAACCCCCTAGAGTACACTTCCGTAACACAATATTCATATTTAAATTTCCGCCCGAAAAAGTGGAGTTTTCATCAAAAAAATAGCACGAATTCCATACTGTAATATGGAATTCCTCAATTTGGACCTCGGATTCGTGATCAGCGACCCAAAAAACCTCCTAGAGCCCATTTACGAGGCGAAATATTAGTTTTATAAATTTTTTTATGACAGCCACTTTTTGGGGCACTTCAAACCCCCCTAACTTTCTCTTTTCGGAGGTAATGCAGGGGCCAATGATGAATGTTCCTGGGGGTTTCCGGCTTATTCATTGGACTATATGCTTATCCCGTTATAGCCTTAATGTTGTAATCTAAATCTTTTGTTTTCACTGTGGGTTAACTACAAAATAATAAAATAATTACATGAAATTTCAACCCAAAATGATTACGAGACATGTAATTAATCAGCACTATATTTATATACTGGAACTTCTATTGCCAGACGTTCTCTGATAAATTGTTTCATTCTGTCAGAGTTTTTAATTCATTCAGTCTATTTTTGTAAAAACAAAAACGTTTTTCTTGGATAACCTAGAAGAGTTATTAATTTAAAATACAAAACTTTTATAAAGAAATTTGTTCTGCAGAGCCTTGAAACTTAAAACTTGAACTTTATATCTCAATGAGTTTTGCAAGAAGTTTGTAAGGAGCTCCATTTGATAAGAACCAGTAAAGTCTAGAATATACTGTTATCAATAATACCGATATTCTTGTATATTTCCTGCAACAAATTATGTAATCAATAAGTACTTGAAAGTTATATAGTCTTTTGATGAAATACGCCATTTCGTGAAAAGCCTAAGCAGTACATGAACTGCTGGCATATCATGCAAATTCTTGAGGTTGCACAACCTGCCTAAACATTTCGTGAAATGCCGCGGTCATCTCGGCACATGATGTTTACAGTCATTCTACTTCTAACGAACGAACTAAATTTAGTTTTGTTAATCATATTCCAAATTTTAGTAACGAGATATCTAATGAATTAAATAAATTAGGTACCTACGTCTACAATAAACATAAATAAAACGTTAGGAAATCTACTAGTTAAGAGGAGACAACGCCAATCCTAAAATTTCATCGGTAAAGCTAAAGCTGAAGTGGGGCGAAGGATAGGCAGTGGAGCTATTAGGGCATCTGCACGTGACGTCACAGCTAACCTCAAAAATATGTGTTTCTTAAGATTTAAGAGTATTACGCAGCTGTTATTAAAATTTCTGCCTGATTCCCGTATTTTCAACTAAAATCTAGTTCAGTGTAATGTTTATGAAGTTCTAAATACTTTGTCCTAATAAAACAGGACTCTTTTTGTAGGTTGGAAACCTAACCTGCAATTAGCAGTCTATTTTTATTAATCAACAATTAGGCAATCCAACGACCTGTCAAAATTATTTTTCAATATGGCGCTGAGGGCAAACATGGGGTTTATTTTAACTAAATCGCGGAAACGTAGCCAAGGCAACCGAAAAAAAACTCATTTAACGAATGAAAATAAAGGATTGCCGGATGTTTGCCCTCAACGCCATGTTAAAAGTCACGTGGTTTGGATTGCTTAATTAAGCAATCCAAACCAAGTGACTTTTAACGTGACGTTTGGTTTCATTCTTTAAACGTTTGTTAAAGAGTTTATTTTTCGGTTGCCTTGGCTGCGTTTCCGCGAGTTAATTAAAATAAATCCCGTGTTTGCTCGCCACGCCATATTGCCAAAATAATTTGACAGGTTGTTGGATTGCCTAATATTGAAAAATTATTTACGTGAATTTTTAAATATTTGATTGGAGCCAACTTAAGTTCACAAGCTAAAAATGCGTATACAAACATTAAAAATGAGAAAAAACTTGAAAAACTTAAAATTTAAGGTTATGTTGGTTACAGGTTGCAGATGCCCTCTATTGTAGGTGACACCATCTATAAAAAAGCACTGTACTACAAATATTGACTGGGAAAAAGCAGTTTTTAGCCAAACGGCTGGCGTTATTAAACTGAAAAAAATATATTCTTGTAAGTAAATGAATACTACACTTTTACTGAAGAAAGTTTTTAGCTAAAATTTGTTTATTACGAAGATCTCTCTTCACATTGGCTCATTACCGCCTGCTCCCCTCTGATTTGATCGCCTTGCTCCCTTTAACAACAAAGAAAAAATGAATGAATTTTGGTATTTATGAAATCGAATGTGACTTTGAAGGAGTTCTATTGTTCAGAGTGGTAGGAGAATTGATAAGAGGGTAAAAAAACACAAATATTCAATTTTAAATAACAATAAAAACACGAGGATGTCCACTCACTGTATTAGTAATAACCATTTTATAGACTCTAAAAATGTAAAGCTAATTCATGCATAAACGAAAAGAAAACATTTAGATCTTCTCGAGCAATTAGAAATCAAAAATCCCTTAGAGATAATCCTTGTACCACTAATGACCAACTAAATTTCTTTAATACCCCTACAATAGACTCGGTACTAAGAACTCTTCATTAATTTTTCATGCCCGGTCTTTTAACCTGTAATTTTCTGAATTTAGTACCTTTATAGATAGAAAAATTTTGTTCAATATCTTTAGTAGTCTTTGGATTTACTCTTGAGAAAGACCTAATAACCCGAAACATATGTAGAATATCAATACTTATTTTGAAACATTAAAAAGCAGGTTTTTCTTGTAATTAGAATTAATTACAAGATGTTTCACAAGTAACCGACCACAAATTCAGTTCAATGTATACGAATTTATTTAAAGTGCTAATTTTACCTAGGCAATTTTGTATATATTGTACAGTTGATTTCAAAAAAAACTGGTACACTTTCTTTTAGCTATGTAAATCATTCGTTCTTTGATTGATATTAATAATCTTACAAATGTCACTTTGACGTTAATCAGTGGTCATTATTAAAAATGGTTCGACATCTAACAGATATTCAAAAATTTCGAATTGTTTCTAAAATTGAAGATAGTTGGTCCATAAGAAGACTTGCTGCTGAATACAATGTGAGTAAAACCACGATAATGAGTGTTAAAAAACAATGGAAAAACAATCCAAACGGTATCCCGTAAAGTTGGTTCCGGTAGGCCCAGAAAGAGCAATATTCAAGAAGATGAAAATCTTATAGATCACCTAAGAGAAAACCCTTTTCAGACTGCAGTAAATGAAATTTCAGAGACAAATTTTCCTGCTTCTGTGTCTACTGCTTGCAGAAGAATAAAACTATACAAAGCGACTTGAAGAGTTGTTCAACGGCTAAAAAATACAAACTTTCAGAAGAAAAGAAGCAGGGTAGGATTATTTTTGCACTCAACTATATAATCAATGATGAAAACTTCTGGGGACAAGTTGTCTTTTCTGACGAAAAGGTTTTTAAATCCTGTAACGATGGACATGTTCGCGTATATAGGCCTCCTTCCACCAGATACGACGGAAAATATACTTTTGATCCACAAATATCAGGAAGGTTTTCAGTCAATGTCTGGGCTTGGATGAGCCTAAATGGGTTAGGTGTGTGTTGGAACAGTGGTGGTCGTCTCAATTCCATTAAATATATTGAAATATTAGACAATATTATGTTGCCGTCAGTAATGGAGGTGTTTCCGGATAATAATTTTATTTTCCAACAAGACAACTGCTCCATACATACGGCCCATCGTATCAGGCAATGGTTTCTTAATAAAAACATAGAGTTGTTACCGTGGCCATCTAAAAGTCCGGATTTAAATCCAATTGAAAATGTTTGGGGACTAATGGTGAAACATATAAGAAAATTAAATAACCATCCAAATAATGCCCAAGAATTGGAAGGGATAATTGAAGACACTTGGGAGAACTTGTCGCAAGAAGTTGACCTTGCAAGAAATCTGATTTTGTCCATGCCTGCAAGACTTCAGGCAGTTTTAGACGCTAATGGAGCAATGACAAAATATTAGTTAATTCTGTATTACGTAGTTGAAGTTCATTTATTTTATTTTTATATTGTATTTTTATGTTCAGTTTGCATTGTTTACATTTTTTTTAATCTCAAGTGGTATATTTGTGTTCTTATTTTAAAAATAGAATTATCATTATACAGTTAGTATTTTAATTACAACCATTAGTAGAATTATCCGTAACAAATATTATTTTTTTAAACAGCAGGCTTGAAAATGTTTTGAAAAAGTTATTTTCTAATTATTTTTTAAAATTCCATTTGAATAAAATAAAAAAGAAAGGTTTAATAAGTTTAAAAACACTAAGAAACCGGTCTCCTCCAAAAAACCCAGGTCCGGGGTAAATCACCTTTTCTCCACCCCCCCCTCGACATGCCTGGCCAGCCCTATTTACAGACATATGCACACAACTAAACTATTAAGATTTTCGATTTCAAGAGTTGTACCAGTTTTTTTTGAAATCAACTGTACATAATTCAGGTTAGAAATAGTCATAGTAGAGTCAAATTAAGACTAAAAAATTCGCAATGTGAATTGTCTAGTCAGGGCAGCTTTTTTATTTTAACGTGGTCAGGGGATTAACTTAAGTTCACAGTCCAGTTTTGCAGTTTCTGCGAGGTCGGCGTTTTGTTTATTTAAACAATTTAACCTTTTAGACCATGTTTTCCATCTGTTTTCTTTGAATATCTCGAAATCTATAAGTCCTATGGAAAACAACAAAAAGAAGAAAAATGTTTGTTGTGAGCTGTACAATAAAAGTACATAAACTATATTTAATTTCAATTGTTATTATTATTTAAAAGAAATAAATATTGCAAAATTATGAGTTTTTAAACAAATCACTGTTCTTTAAAAAATAATAGACAATATTCAATGAAATTTTAAAGAAATATAGCTCTTATAAAGTACAATCACCACTTAAAATTTCAAATCAATATGATTTTAAAACGGCTTAAATATACAAGTGTTTCCAAAACTTTGCATCCTTGTGAAATCTTGCCATCAAAACCAAGAAATGTGTACGATGGCTAAAATTGTAGCTTTTTATAAGTACTCTAAGATCACGAAGAAAGAATTTTTTTTTGAAAATTTAAACCCTTTTTATTGTAGTTGTCTATAATTTTCGAAATTGTTGTTATAAACAAATTCAAATACCTCTCCGAAAGTAGATTAAAAAAAACAACTTAAAAAAAAATTTAATGCTCTACTTGCATTTGGAGCTCATACGTTAGTTTTAACAAATCGATATTTCTTATTGAAATTTGGACTGGTGATTCTCCAATGTCTATTATTTTGTCTCTGCTACTTGAAAATAATCCAAAGCTACAACTGTTAAAAAGTACTGTATAGTGGCCCGAAAATGGAGGGGTCTTTAGTGATTTTGTTAAAGATCTGAAAGTCACCAAATATGTCTAAATGTTATATTATATTATTACAAATCGAACTTTAGTCACTAGATAGCCCAGTGGGTAAGGCGAATATCACTTTTTATTCAGGCTGCCGACGTTTCGGGTTCAAATCCTGCTAGCGATTTTTTTTTTATTGTATCAGTAATATTACAAGTTTTACAAAGCTGTATACATGAACATAAGGGTAGTTGTCCAAGTTAGGTTAGTTTACCATCTTCGTGACAAAAATTTAAAAAGTTATAAAAAATTGAATACGTGCATTATATTCTCAAAGACGTTTTATTCGGTGTTATTTTAACAATTGTAGCTCAAATAGCAGAAACAAAATAATAAGCATTGGAGAATAAACAGCCCACATTTCAAGACGAAATATCGATTTGTTTATTTATCAAGTCACCTAAACGTAAAAACTAACGTATCTCATCCAAATGCAAGAGCATTATTTTTTTTTTCAAAAGTTGTCTTTTTTAATCTACTTTCATTACTCTTTACCGTTTTTGATTTCATAGAAAAACCAGAGAGTTATTTGAATTTGTTTATAACTAAAATTTCGAAAACTGTAAACAACTGCAACAAAACGGGTTTAAATATTGAAAAAAAAATGTTTTCCTCCCTGATCCTAAAGTACTCATAGTACAATTTGAGCCATCGTACACATTTCTTGGTCTTGATGGCAGGATTTCACAAGGGTCGTTTTAGTAATCATTTTGATTTGAAATTTTAAGTGGGGACTGTACTTTATAAGAGCTATATTTTTCCAAAATTTCATTGAATATTATCCATTATTTTTTAAAAAACAGTGATTTGTTTAAAAACGCATAATTTTGCAATGTTCAATTTTTTTTTAATAATAATAACAACTGGAATAAATTATAGTTTATGTACTATTATTTTGCAGCTCAAAACGAACATTTTCCTTCTTTTTATTGTTTTCCATAGGACTTATAGATTTTGAGATATTCAAAGAAAACCGATGGAAAACACGGCTCCATTATAGGCCACTTTGTATATACTGTACAGAATTCAGGATAGAAATAATTTTCATTGAACGTATTTTCGTGAACAAATTTTAACCCAAATGAGTTCTGTTTAGAATTACCGGCGATCCTCTAAAAACTTAATTTGTTGAAATTATGCCCTACTTATTCCAGCACCCTTGTGTATTAAAGTGATGACGTTAGCGGTGTTAGAGTTTAAGCTTTTGTTTGTGTTAGTTAATGCATGGGAGGATGACGGAGAACTTAATCCTGTAGAAGCGAATAATAGGAAGTCATTTCGGTTAACGAACCAATTTCAGGTAGTTGTTGTTAAATTAGTTCGCCAGGATGTAGTGAGAGTCCTTCACATAATATACCAACAGACATGGGAGGTAGAAGTTTGACCCGATGCGATGACTGGAGAACCTAAATCTTCGTGCCGAAGGCAGCTACAGATTGCTGGCATTAAGAGCGCTCCGGAGTGTGGTAAATTTGCGAATCGTAATTACTCTCATATGAACCGTTATTTTAAAATTTGGTTTTCGCTATTATTTCTTTTGAGATGTTAGAATTGTGGAAAATGGGGAAGATAATTTAAAAAAAATATATATGCATTTATTTCCTTCATTTTTGTTTTTTTTGAGAAAATTTTAGTTTTCCATGAAAGGTATAATTTATTTAGGAATTATCCCTGCGACAGAATTTAAAAAAAAATTAATTATATATTTTTAATTTGCATCCTAATATATCAAGGAATTTTTGCTGTTGAATTACAATCAAGATTGTCCGTTTCATTTATCGTTCTCCCTCGAAGAGAATCCTTTGGCCGGAGAACGTCGCGAGTAGGCTATAAAAGTAATGTGTTTACAATTTACTAGTCATAGGCGGACCGAGCGAACCCTTAGAGATAACGCGCTTTATTTTTAATTTTGATATAAGAAACATATTTATATTTTACGTGCGAATAATTACGTAGTACGTTTACTTTCTAGGTTTGTGTGGTATATCAATGTATAAATTTTTTCGTTTTTTAAAGTCGGAGGAATTATTAAGACGTCGAAGGATCTCAAATATCTATTTTAACATTATCAGCAAAAGAAAAAATCGTAGACTATAATTAGAGAAGTTTTCTAAAATATTTATAAAAATTTATTAAAAACTTGTAAAATTAATAATATAGGTACAAAAAACGCAAAGCAAATGTGAGGCGAGAAATTTTAAAATTATAAACAAATTTGGATATAGTTTTAATTAATTGAATAGTGCCACTCCTTCATTGTTGGTAAGTTGTTTATAACAAAAATTAACCAAAAATTTTGAGAAATAACCATAGTAAACATTATACTCTGCTCGATTTACTGAGCATTTCATACAATTGTTGTATGTTTTATATGAGCTTTTTTGTAAAGAATGTTAATTTTAGGCATCTTTATTATACTCTTTGCAAAAACGAAGAGTATAATGCATTTGATCGGCACATTTCTAAAACCGAAAATATCGCTCGTAGAGAAAAAAATGTCATATAAGTCCGATTGTATTGAAATTTGGAAAGTAAGGTAGTGTTAGCTAGAGGAAGAATCCTATTGTTTTTGAAGAAAATCAATCAGTAAATAATAAAGTTATTATTCATTTAATTTAAAAAATATATTTTTTTAATTTTCGTCGCTTGTACTTAAATAGAAATCTTGCGAAATGTTATCTATATATATTTTTTTTGTTTATTCATTTTACTAATATTTATATTTTATAATAATATATCCAATGTGTTGAAATATGATTTTCGAAACATATATATATTACAAACATTCAATTTTTGTAGTAATGTGTGATGGTTCAAAGTTTTGCCTTGCAATACAAAGATCGTGTGTGAACCCCAGACAGGTTGGATGTTTTTTTTTTTCAATTTTTTTTTCATATATTTGTTTTCACAACAAAGTTGATATCGCAAAATTTAGGATGTCCAAAAACTAACATTATTTGCAAGAAAACAGCGAAGAGTATCCTATAGAATGTGTAACAATTATATAAAAAGCTCAGTAAATTGGCGAAGAGTACGTTTCTAGCTTGTTTTATTTTATTATGCAAATTTAGTTGATGAAACACTCGTCTGTATACAATAAATGACTAAATCCAAACTATTTGTATTTTGCTTCGATTTCAAGTCAAAATTTACTCCAGTCAATCTGTACATTTGTAGGGTGTGAAAAAAACATTAAATTTTTTCTTAGTATTGTAGGGGGATTCTTCATTAACAATCCAAGTTTTCATCCTCAGGTGGGGCTACCTTATCGACGACATCTTGTCATACGTTTGTTCGGAATAACTCTTCTGTTAATTGTACGGAAAAAGTATTTATTATTATGAATTTGGTAGACGATAAAGTTATCGAAAACTGTAATTTTTTTGAAGCGATTAATGATTTAAAAGTAACGTCGCGAAAGTTTAATAATTAATTTCTCTACTATTGAACGAATAGATACGTTTGAATGCGGCTTATTGCTTACCGTGGGTAATAATAGTATTTTATTCAACGAGCAAGTAATAGCTGTTATACGCGAATAGAATACTATATTTTATCTATGACCCTCTCTTCGTTTGAAATCATATTTTCACAACAAAGTGCAAATTATTAAAAAAACATGATAGCAATTTTAAAATCAAGAAATCAATGTGTGTACGACAGATTGAATCGAGTCATGGCATGCACGATGTTTTTGAACTATAAAGCGTCTTTTGTGATAAACAAGTATTGAGTAATGAACATGAACTCTTCGAATTGGTTTTAACACAATGAATAATGAATTATTAAGGCCGTGAGTAATGAGCTTATTACTTATTCAAAATATGTCTATAAAAACGAATCATTCAATAATCGTAGAAAATAGTATATTATTCAACGAATGATGGCTATTACTCAAGAGGATGACATTCACTGAGTGAGTAACAGCTATCACACGCGAGTAGAACACCATGCTTTTTCTACAACTACTCAACAGGAAGTTGCGCTTTAAGGTAAATTTGCCGAAAATAATAATTGTCACAAATTGCGAGATTTTTCGGAAAAAATGCGAAGAGGCACATTGTATCGACTTACTTTATTTTTTAGGCAGGAGAAAAAATTTAAAAAAGGGCTTTTAGCTTAATCAATAATGTTTAATTTGGTTTTTTAACTTCGGAAATTCCGAAAAAACGGCTCCGAGTGCCACGATGGAATGTGGTGATTTTTTTCAAAAATCGAGATATCGTTTAAACGTGTTTTTTATGAAACTAAGATACTATTGACACATTTTTTTTGTGTCATAGAAAGGGTTAATATGCAAAAAAGAGTTTTTGCCAGGTCGTCCAAAGGAAGCTGTTGTTTGCAGAGTATGTAATATCAGAACCAATGGTCTAAAAATGTTTTTATGGCTGTTAACTAAAAATTTCTACACTTGACAGCATTTTTCTTTGTAGTGGTTTTACCCCATTCACCCTTATATTCACAACGTGTTTTAAAACAAATGTTGTTTTCTAAATAGCCAAATTCATAACATCAATTTGCTTAAATAAAACATACAAAGAAAACTGCTGTCAAGAATAAAACATTTTAGTTAACAGCCATACAAATATTTCTAGAGTAAAAACACCTTTAGACCATTAGTTCTGATATTACATTCTCTGCAAACAACAGCTTCCTTTGGATAACCTGGCCAAACCCATTTTTGCTCTCTTTATGACACAAAAAAATGCTGTCAATAGTATCTTAGCTTTATAAAACTACGTTTACGCAATATCTCGATTAAAAAAAAATCGCCACGTTCATGACACTTGGAACCGTTTTTTCGAAATTTCTGAAAGTTGGGCCTGGATGCCAGACCTGACCACGAAAAATGTTGTCAAGGGTATTTTTGGATTTTTTAGGTCATCTTAAAACATGTATTAAACGGCCAGAAAAAAAATTCATTAAAAGTACTATGTCAAATTTCAATTTGAATTTTACAAGTCACATAACCGCGCAGAGATCTAACCCCCATTTCACCCCCTCCTCCTGCATCTACTGACAAACAGACAACAAAAAATTGAGGCAGGTACATTTTTGCTGTCGTATGAGCTAATAGCCATAATTTGGCTTTCCCCCTACAATACACAAAAATTTGTAAAGATATTTACACAAAAACTTTCCTCTCTGTTTGGCATACTTTATTTATAACTTTTTCAGTTGCATGACCACCCTGTATATTTCGTTTACTAAAATTATCAGACCAGATCGGTTTTTGTGCTGGCAGTAATGGTCGTTTCTTATTTTTTAAAGTGACTCTGTTTTTCATTAAAATAATGTCAGGTTCCTCCTCGATAATTGTGTCAACTGCAGTCCAAATATTATTTACATCAAAGTGATCACCCTGTATATGTTTTATAAATTCCTTCCTTGACAGTTGTGTTAACTACATGCGAACTATTATTTCCCACCATTACGTTTTTTTTATTATTTTTTGTATTTTCGTATTTGACAGTAGTTGTGTTAACTGCATGCGAAATATTACTGTCTTCCGTCACACTTTTTTCCTTAGCTAACAGTAGCGTCAACTACCTACGAAATGTTTTTCTTCTTCGTCAAATGGTTTTGTAGGTATAGCGCCAAAAGAGAGAGACAGACAGACTGACAGCCGGAATAAAAAAAAAATTCGTAATCTACATACCTAGTTTGAAATGTGAAAATCTTGAGAAATCCCGGAAGGTGATTTTTTCATAATTACAATACTTACCCTTCGGTAAGCGAGGGAAGTAAAAATATTCCTATATATATTTTTTCAAATGTCTATGTTGGCAGGAGTATCCACTGTTGCTTAGATTATTATTAATTGTAAACTTCAACATATCTAGATGAAAATCGTATCGACGGTTGAATATTATGTTATTATGAAATGTATATTAGTAAAATATATAAAAGAAATGGCAGGAAATAACGTTCCACAACATTTTCATTCAATTATAAAAAACAAAAATTGAGAAACCAAATTTCTTACATTTAAATGATTAATACCTTTTTCATTTACTAATCGATTTTGATCAAAAACAATAAGACTCCTCTTCTATCTAACACCAACTTACTGTCAATACAATCGGACTTACGTGCTTATCGTGCTTACAAAAAACGGATCGAATGGACAGACGAACGCATGGACAGCCAGACACTCGAACAGACGGACATTTTAAAAGTTGTTCAGTATTTTTTCTCTATCACACTAATATGAAAATCTGCTTTCTGAGCGACATACAGTTTTAGATACCGTGTGTGTAGTCGCGGGCTAGCCATGGAGAGAAGAATTACAACATCGCGCGTGCCAGCTGGCTGAAATGAAATAACAGAGCTGGAATGCTCCATCGACGGACGAATTTACGGTTGCCGGTGTTGTCAAATCTCTCGCGCTACGTGAATGTACATGCCTAATGGGAAATTACACGCACGATATGTGCCGACCAAATGCAATATACTTTTCGATTCTGTATTTGCGAAAAGTAATAATAATTTGACCAGTGAACTATACGCACAGAGCTTATTGAATAAAACAACTTACGGTGTTCATTTTAGTTGTACCAACGATTATATATACACATTTACTTTAGAAGATAATGCGGCCCAAATTAACATTTCCCAAAAAATGCCTCCTACCGGAGTAAATAGACCCATGTTATTTAAAGTGTTTGGAAATAAAAATCCAGTTCAAGAAAAAATAATATTTAATTCTTTTATTAAATATATTTTTAATAGTATACCTTTATTAATTATTCTGTATTATTTATTATTATATGGATATAATTATATAACCTAATTCTACCGTTAGTTCCCATTTATTTTTTAAACACAACAGCGCAATTATTAAAGAAAAAAATTTGTAAACCCCGTTTTGCGATAACAATAAAAAACCGATTTTACTAAATATTTAATTGCTTTATATAATTTATTTTTGTGTTCATTATTAATAATGCTGATAATTTGACTGAGACATATTAATACATATTTTACAAGGCATAACACGCCTATGACTTATTGAAAACAGTTGTTAAAACTCTCGGGACGCGCAATTAAGTAAATAAAAAATCCATAAAGGAAGGTCGTAAAACTCATTTAATGGGAACACATTATTTGATATGAAATATCTACAACGTAGCCCTTTGTTTAACGTGAAGATATTTACAATTGAGATATATAACAAAACTAGTGATGACGCTATCGACTCCGGAGAACTCTTAATACTACATGCCCCTAAAACGAGTAGAAGTTGCATTCGGACGTGGCCGAATACCTTTTAGTTTTAACATTTTGCTCGAGCAAGTCACAATAGGCCCCTTGCATGTGCCATATACTTTAAATCCATTTTGTTTGGAACCACCCCTATAAAAAGTTTATTTAATGTCCGATTTAGATATATATTTTTTTAATATAGATCTTTGAAAAGCGCATCTTTGTGTTGTATTAAATCTTACAAAACATATTTCAAATCTCCTCTCAAATGTGTTTGTGCTAAATTTCGTTGAAAAAGTCATATTTTTCAATTATTCCTGAGAGAAATAAAAATTCAGAAGGTTCGGAAAATTCAGTGTTGCATGGGATTGTGTATTTATGAAAAGAGTGCCTTGATTGAAATAACTGTCAAATGAATGGTTCATTGATAAGAAAACATTAATGCTCAACTTAGAAATATTTAATTATCAAAACAATTTTTATCCTTTCACACTATATAGACTAACAAACAAATAATTAAAAAGAAATAAGATAAAAAAGTCTACCTAAAAATATTACAAATAAATAAATAAATAAATAGAACAATTAAATGTAGATTGTTCTCTCCACTAAGCCGCCTTCAATTTCTATACATTTAACTATCCTCTCACGATTATTACGAACGGCATTTCTAATTCTTCGCTGGAGATTTCTTGACAAGCTAGTGTAATTCTGCCACATAGTTCTTGCCTATTTTGTGGTCGAGATTTATATACTTTGCTTTTAAGTACCCCACAAATAAAAATCGAGGGGTGTCAAATCCGGAGATCTTGGCGGCCAGGCTATCAATCCATCTACTGGGAAAATTTTGGTTGAGCCACATCCTGACAATTACTGCATGGTGTGGAGTGTATCCATCTAGTTGGAAATATAACTGTTCTCTTTCCTGCAGGTTTTAAATCTCGTTCCAGAAATGATTTCTTAAAAACTCCAGAAAATTTAAACTGTTTAAATTTTCATTAAAAAAATAGGGACCAATTAAGCGCTCGTTCAAAATACCACACTAGACATTTATTTTTTGTGAACATTGACTTCTGCAATTGATTACCCAATTGGGATTTTCCTCTGCCCAAAACCTACAATTCTGCGTGGAAACCATACCGTTTGTGGTGAATGTAGCCTCATCGCTATAGATAATTTCTTTTTAAATTTGGGTCATTCAAATACTCCCCCTTGGGCCCACAAGCAATACTCAAACCTTCTTACTTCGTCACCCACTTCCAAAGTATGCAAAAATATGGGTTTGTATGGTTTTTGGTTACGAATTTTAAGGCACCTCCAAATGGTAATTCGAGACATGTTTAAATATAGAGCAGCATTCCTCAAGTTTGAACGAGGCTTTTCGTCAAAATATACCAAAAGGGTGAAATCATTAAGCTGCCTCTGGTGGCCAGATCCTCTAGAATTTGTTTCTGAAACAGTACCGGTGCTATTAAAACATTGTATAATGTTTCAAATGGTGATGTCGTTAAGTAGCGGCCGTCGATTTGGATTTCTTATATTAAATTCTCGGGCAGCTTCTCTTGAAGATCTCACATTATCACCAACAGTTTTAATAATCTCTATTTTTTCTTGATAAGTTAACCTTTGCGCGGGCACAATTATGATAAGTAGGAATATAAATAAGCAATATCTCCTCAACAACAATGAACGTGTTATTTGACAGTTATTTCAATTAAGGCACTCTCCATAAATACACACTCCCATGCAACACAATTTCTGAATTTTTATTTCTCTCGGGAAAAATTCCAAAATAGGTATTTTTTGACAAAATTTGGTACAAACCCATTTGAGAGGTTTGCTTGGAGCCATACTGGCTCCAAGCAAATATTTAAAAAGTCACGAAAATAATTTTTCAATAGCGTAGATTAATAAAAATAGATTGCTAATTATAGGTTAGATTCCTAACCTGCAAAAAGGGTCTTATTTTATTGTGACAAACTATTTAAAACTTCATACACATTACGTTGAACTTGATTTTAGTTGAAAGTATAGGAACCAGGCAGAAATTTTAATAATAGCTACCTAATACTTGTAAATCTTAAAAAATATATATTTTTGAGGTTAGTTGTGGTGACACGTGCAATTCTGCATGTAGTGTTGCATATATTCTTTCAATGTTTTAATTTAGCTACTTAATGGCAGATGTCACTGGACTCTTGTTTCACTAAACAAAAAACAAAAGGCCGGGAATGTATACAACCTGTATGCACGTATGCACAGAACCTGTAAAATTATCTATCTATGCGTAAGTAATGAGAGAACTTATTGGTCCTGCCATCTATTACATTATATACAAAGTAAGCACTTATGAAGCCACTGTCGTCGCATTACCTATTTAATACACCCTGATTTAGGTGTACCATATTTAAAAGGGTTTAAATTGTTTTAAACAAAATTGAAAAAGGTTAATTCAAAGGTCAATCGGATAATTTATACCGTACGCCTGCAGAGTCTACGCCATATGCTACTGCCTCACAAAAATGTTCATAAATAAAAAATATAAGTCCTAGATGAATTTTTTTTCAAAAACTTCTGCTGTATCTGCTACATGTATATGAAAATTTGCAAAAATAAAAAAGTTTGTCGCTTAGTCAAAATATGTGTACATTCTTAGCGAAGTAATAAGTTCATTGTTATTTAAAAAAAATAAACAATAATCGATAGAAACAAAATGTCCAATGGGAGCGCTTGTTTGTGTACTTGAATTTTAAAAAAAATCAGATCGATAGCTCGACTAGATTTGAAGATATGACGGTGTAAATATTAAAGAATACGATTTTTATAATCAATCAATTTCTCAAGTTTTTCGACATAAAAAATACCACAAAAAATATCGTAAATAGACTTCTTATGTAGAATTGTTCACTTTATAAAAACTATAAGGTCTGGTCTGGTTCTATGCTGATTTTTCTTGTCTCCTGTTACATGACGTCACGCGCTGTTTGCGCGCCTACGGATTTATTCAAACTTTAATGTTGAATACCGTCCGTAAAAGAGGAAATATGAATTAAATAGGTATTCGCAGCCAGCCACGTCCTACTGCAACTTCTACTCGTTAGTTTTGAATTAATAAAACATTAAAGGTGTCTCCTTCTTCAGTAGTAACCTTGTATAATGACTTTTTCTAATCTACGTATAGTTTGTTCAAATCCGAGAGACACACTGTATATTATGATTTCGATATGTATTTGTATTTTTATGTGCCTAATCAAAAACCTTGGTAACATTTTGCTCTAAAATTACAAGAAAACAGTTTATGTAAAACTGAACAGTTTACACGGTTCTGACCACCAACCTGTAAGAGAGTATTGTATTATGATATTTTATTTATGTTTCAAATTTGAAATACGAATTCTATTAATTAGAAAAGTAATGGCGTTTTATTAACTCTTTGAAATCTCTCTCTCTCTCTCTCTCTCTGTGTGTGTATGTGCCTCAACAGGCATGTGGCACCAATATTTTCCGCTCCTTGAAATAAAATGACATTACTAAATTAAAGAAATTTTCAAAAAATGCAGCAGATGTGTGTAAAAATGAGATTTTTCAGGTGAGCACTAAGAACTTTTCTTTTGTGCGTTCTACTGTCGCTTATTCGATACTTTTTAGCTGACTGTAGAAAGTAATTTGAATTTCAAGAACTGAAAAACACTCGCGCTCACATTCAGTCTCCGCACACGGGAAATACAAACAATGAAAGCGAAGTGTCACCATTGTTTGTCGCCAATTTAGTTAGAACCGCATTACGAAATTTAACATTGTTCTATCACAAAACATATTTTGAAATTTTCCACCACGTTTGTGTGAGAAGTTACGTATTAATTTAAGAACTTCAGGACGAATGTCGCAGCTAGTCAGAGAAATTGCTCCTCCCAATCTACGTTACTTGAGTGATCCCTTTTATATAAGAAAGGGCTTTTACTACTTCTTTCCCTAATTCTGTTTATTGTTTGTTGGAGTTGTGAACATAGTAAAGTCGGGAAGATTTATTTTTTGCACAGGTCTAGTAAACTTATGCAACTTTGGTAAGGCTTAGAAAACAACAGCAAAGAAAATAAATAATGTTCCTAACAAGCTAGCTACGCTCAAACTACTGTGAAGAAATAACTGACTACCAGTTGATCAAGTTAAAAAGAATAATTGATAAAAATTTACAAGGTATCTGATACTCACAATTAAAAACGTCAATCTTACAATTATAATTATTAATAATTATCACTTTTTCTCTAACAAATTAAGGTAGAATTACAAGGAACGACTGAAAATTACCGTGGGAACCGAGAAGCAGCCTACTTTTTTAAATTTGCTGATTACGCGTCTATGTAAATTTTGTATGGATATTAAAATCATTATTATTTCTGAGGCGCCCTTGTTTTTTGGGCCTTTTTTTTGTAGTTTTAACGATAAACTGCCGTTGGTTTTAATTACTTCCACGTCCAGTGGAAGCATAGTAACGACAAAAAATTTTAAAAAAATTTTTATTGTCCAAATAGGCTTAAAATGTCATGAAACGTCGAGATTTTAAGTTTGAGCGTTTGTCTGTCTGTCGGTCTGTCTGTCGGTCTGTCGGTCTGTCTGTAACTTTTTTTGTGCGCACGTTTACTCTGGAACCGTTTAAGATATTGACTTGAAATTTGGTACACATATGTACTTTAACGAGATCTAGAACTAGATTATATTTTCATCTTGTTCCGTCGAAGGGTTGGGGGGTAAATTGGGGTAAATTTGGGGTAAATGGGTAAATCAAGCAGGTAAGAGTCCATGAAATTAGTATTTAGTATATACAAGAGAAGCTAAGGTCTCAAAAAAATTTTTGGCATTAGCCACCCCCATTACCACCCCCACCTCCTTATTAAAGGGGATGAAAAAAAAATGTGATTTAGTGTATGTACAGGAACCAGAAACCTCAAAATATTTTTTTAATTCATCCACCCCCCACTACCACCCCCACCCCACTACCGATGTGTGGTATCGTTTTATGGGTTTTTGGGGTAGAGGATTTCAAATATTATATTATTAAAGTTCCATAAACAATTATTTTCACATACAAAGTTTTTTCGTTGTGAGTGTCTTGGATAGAGAATCTGGATGTGGAAGTAGTGATTCCTTGGGCAGCGGTTTTTTTTTGTCTTACCTGATGTCTTTTTATTACCTTTTAAATCGGCCTTAGAGAGGTTATAGTGCCACTCTACGCTTTATAAATTTCTAATTCCATTTTATCTTCAATAAGTCTGATGGTGTGTTTGCTTAAATCAGTTTAGAAAAAATAAATGCAATAATAAAATTATTTGGATTCCTTCGTGGACATTCTTATAGCTTCTCAGTTCTAATATGGACTTACAAGAGTTTTAAAAACCAGTTTTAAGATAGCTTTTTTATTAGATTCCTGTATTTCTCGAAAACACCTAGAAGGTGTTTTCTAGAAATGCAGGAAGGTAATAAAAACGCTTCCGACAGCTTCAGAATAGGTTTTAAGAAAGGTTTTAAAACGGCCCGAACAAGGTTTTCAAGAGCAGCACTATGCCTCACTAAGGAGTTTTATGATGGAATTTAAAAAGGCCTTAACAACCTTCATGAGGGTTGTTAATTGCAAATGCCTGTTAAACACGATAATTTCTGTAAGACTTACAATACTTATTTAAAATTTGAAATATAGATAAAATATCATAATGCAATACTCTCTTTTCAAAACCAACCATATCCGCTATACAGGTTGTTTTACATAAATAATGTTTTCTTATAATTTTAGAGCAAAATGTTACCAAGGTTTTTGTTTAAGCATATAAAAATACAAATACATATCGAAACCATAATAGACAGTGTGTCTCTCAAAGGGCATAGCAGGATAAGCATGTGTTAGGTGCCCCCCGCACCAATCGGGTCGAAATTTTTAGCACAAGTTGATAGTAGTGTTAGATGAAATTTCCCAAAACATTATTTTTGGAAAACCATTTTTACGGGAGTTATGGGGGTAAAAAGAAAAATAGAAAAAAATTTTTTTCTCGAGAACCGATAAACCGATTTTCATGAAAAAAATATATGTTATGGCTTTTGATGGTGCAAATGTGGGAAAAAATTATTTAGTCCATTTGTCGAAAAAAAAGTGGTGAAAAAATTTTTTCAAAATAAAAAAAAAAATTTTTAGGGGATGTTCTAGAGGCATACCCACCATTTTCTTCCAAATAAATGCTTATATGCCCCTTTAAAACATATCCAATTTTCATAGCGATCGGAAAGGTACAACATACTCAAAATTGATAATCATTGGCAGACTGCGGGCGGCGCGTAGTCTATGTAATGAAGCATTATAAGACGACTTTTTTGTAAATATTTCGTGCAAAGACGAGATTACCTTCTCCCCCTCGTTTTCGAGGGTGCTGAACACGATGCAAGTGGTGGGAGAAGTTTTTGACCGCCGCAACCCCCTGCAACTTTTTTGAAAATTTTTTTAAAAATAATTTTTTTTTATGGAATGTTCTCGAAGAATGAAGACTAAGAGAAGTCTCATCAATATAGAGTAACCTGATTCGTGAGAGGCAAGAGGACTCACGCAAAAAAGTCTGCCCGAATTGTGAGAGGCAAGGGGACTCATAATAACCAAGCACCTCGACTAATGAGAGGCAAGGGAACTTAAAATAAACAAGCGTCCCGACTAGTTAGAGGCAAGGAGACTCACGATAAATAAACACCCCCGACTCGTGAGAGGGAAGGGGACTCACAATAAACAGGCACCTTCACTAGTGAAAGGCACTGTAACCTCCTCGTAGTGGACTTTGAAAACTAGTTCTTTCGTAGGCTGACTGCAAATGTCATCATTGCAAAATCTTCAGATTTTCAAACTAGATTTTGTTTGACCCCACAGTTGACGTCAGAGAATTTTTGAGCCACACTTCTTGAAGTTTGATACTGATTTAAATGCTAGGGTTGTAATGGCCGCCAGTGACCGTGGTAGTAAGATGTAGTAATGAACCACTAGTCTATGTAATAAAAGCAGAAATAGTGTAAATATTTCTTGCAAAGACGAGAATACCTTCCTCCGTCCGTTTTCGAGGGTGTTGAACACGATGCAAGTGGAGGGAGAAGTTTTTGACCACCGCAACCTCCTAAAACGGCCAACCCTCTTATGGATCCCTTTATGTTTTCTATACGAGTCTGGGGAATGATTTATCAACGGGTTATACTAGAAATAACATGGAAGATGGTTATAGAGTAAGTTGAGTCCAGACAGCAGGCCAGGGGGTTAATTAAACCCTTCCGAGAAGTGGAAAATCATTTTTTATCAAATAATTCGGGTTCAAACGCGTTCCCCCCGTTTTTGGGGTCGCTGATCATGAGAAAAATATTCATTTTTTGCTCCAACCCCTATTCATCTCTCAAACGGTGAGTGAGGGGTGATTTCTGCCCGTTTGAGGGGGTTGAAGCTAAAAATGAATATTTTTCCCGTGACCAGCAACCCCGAAAATGAGGTATACGCTTTTGAAAGGAATCATTTGGAAAAAAAAACTACATCCCTCGGGGTTTAATTAACCCCCTAGGCCTGCTGTTTGGACTCCACTTACTCTATAACCCCCTTCCATATTATTTCAAGTATAACCCGTCGATAAATCACTCCCCAAACCCGTTTATATATGAAAACATAAAGGGATCCATAAGAGGGATGGCCATTTCAGGAGGTTGCGGCGGTCAAAAACTTCTCCCACCACCTGCATCGTGTTCAGCACCCTCGAAAACGAGGGGGGGGAGGTAATCTCGTCTTTGCACGAAATATTTACAAAGAAGTCGTCTTATAATGCTTCATTACATAGACTACGCGTCGCCCGCAGTCTGCCAATGATTATCAATTATGAGTATGTTGTACCCTTCCGATCGCTTTGAAAATTGGATATGTTTTAAAGGGGCATATAAGCATTTATTTGGAATAAAATGGTGGGTGTGCCTCTAGAACATCCCCTAAAATTTTTTTTTTTATTTTGAAAAAATTTTTTCACCACTTTTTTTCGACAAATGGACTCAATAATTTTTTCCCACATTTGCACCATCAGAAGCTATAACATATATTTTTTTCATGAAAATCGGTTTATCCGTTCTCGAGAAAAATTTTTTTTTCCATTTTTCTTATTACCCCCATAACTCCCGTAAAAATGGTTTTCCAAAAATAATATTTTGGAAAATTTCATCTAACACTACTATCAACTTGTGCTAAAAATTTGGACCGGATTGGTGCGGGGGCACCTAACACATGCTTATCCTGCTATGCGTAGATTAGAAAAACTCATTATACAAGGTTACTACTGAAGAAACAGACACTTTTAATGTTTTATTAACTCAAAACTAACGAGTAAAGTTGCAGTAAGCTGTGACTGACTGCGAATACCTATTTGATTCATATTTTGCACGAACACAATACGATTCACCTTTAAAGTGTACCTAAGTTTAAGTACACAGTCTACATACATTTTATTTTCATTTTTAAAATAGATATTCGATGCCGGTAACTCCTGACTGCAACTTTCGTTCGTTCCGTAATACTCGGCCATGCTATTCTTCATATAATTTTCTTCTGTCAGAAATCATAGTGTTTATTAGGTATTCGGCAACACCCGACTTCAAATGCTATTTGTATTGGTAACAGTTTTATTAAAAACACCACAATAACATTTTAAGATAAAACTGATATATCGTCTAACCTGCATACAGTTCGCTTGAACCTGAAAGACGCACTGTATTGCAGTTTAGATATCTTGCCTAGTTTTGTTTTTTTATGTTCTTAATTAAAAACCTTTAACCTCTAAAGTTATAATAAAATGTAGTTTATATAAACATGACACACATGATTTACATCACGCTTTTGACGATCACCCTGTATGACGGATATGATCCAATTTCAGTAGCAAATATTCTACTACGCTATTTTATAATATTGCAAATTCGAAATGAAGATTTTTAAGTCCAATCTAAATTATAGTATTTAATAAATACTCGCAATCGGCAACGCTCGACGGCATCTAAAAAATTGATTAAAGCTGCGTTAATAATGCCGCAATTCGACCAAGTGCTCCCATTGCTAACTATAATAGACATAATAACTGTTTTTTTGTCATGTTTACAGGGTGACATTCCGAAATATAGAAAGATATAAATTGTCTATACTCGTCACCTGATTATTTATGGACAGATAATATGAACACAGCCTGGGGTACGACATGAACTATTCATAAATGAAATTTCATCGTAATATATCAAAAAGTTTATAGGTTAATATTTAAAAGTAATTAGCTTTCATATATCACTTTACAATGGTAGCGAGATCAAAATGCTTATTTTATTCATTTCCTGTATGCCGGAAAGTATACGATTTACCAACTACTCCATAAATTAAACTAAAATTGAGATAAATCTAGGAAATTAATTGAAACAAAAGTAATATAAAGCCTAGTTGTATATTCAATTAAAAAACACTTTATTAGAGTAGCGGTGAAAACATAATATGAGCGTACAATTCATAGCATGCTATGCGGTTATGGGAACAAAATTGTCTAATTCAGACAATCACATCAATCAGAATTTGAAGTATTTCATAAGTATTATGTATACATTAACCTCATTCAGCGGAACTGCAAAGTGGTGTCGTATCGACCTGTACAACTCCCGGTCTGAAAATAAGTTACGCTTTAATTACCTCGGGTATATATGCTACTGCTGCTTTAGAATATACCAACTAAACGTAATGAGCACACACAAAAAATTACTGAAACAAAACTTGTTCAAAAATAATACTGCAAAAATGCACACTACAACGTTTAGAAACGTTTATCACTTCCAAAGTGCACAAGAAATAAGCATAAAAATAAAATTCGAAATTTGAAACTCCCGACTATAAATCTAATTAAAAAACTTTTAAAACAATATAGTATGGCGGGAAACACAGTAAAAACCCTTAGAAAACGGCTATTAATGAAACAATTTTGTAATTTGGTATAATGATTTCTATCATTAAAACGACTATTTTTCCGAGCAGCGCCAAATCGAAATGGCTTCCTGTTTCAAGATGGCGGCTATTTTAGAAAATTTAAAAGATCGACGTTTCTTGCTAACTATTGATTTTATGAAAAAAAGTCATTAGGAAAAATTGTTCCGCATTAAATTTTGAATAAGAAAGTTCTTGTAAGTTTTTCTCTAAAATTAAAAATTAAGGCTCTACGGGGTAAAATATCACGAAGTCAGTTTCTTCTGATATTTTATTTATTTTTTATTTTATTTTATGAATACAGCTACCCAGACAGATGTGCATCCAATTACAGGGCAGGAAATATGCAAAAAAATATGTACACAGTACAGAGTACAAACTTAGAACTAAATATTTTACAGCGATACTTTACAATTCTTATAAACTTAAAAATGGAAAGTACAAAGTAATGTGAGAAGATAGTTTACACTAGACAAATGATCTAGTAGGAACTAAAGGTTAATTTATGAGTGATTTAAAATACATTGCTTTATATTATTATTGCTACTATTAAAAATATCAAGGTTCGACTGATACCTTAAATAGTTGGAGCACATATTATTATTATTATTATTTATTTACTTCTTTAGACAAACTTACATTTGTGTAGAAATAGTCAAATTTTATATTTAAAATGTATGAATATAGTATAAAACAACACACAGAAAAAAATAAAATAAAAACAAGTAAATTACAAACTACGCTGTAAGTTTTACAAGGTACAATTTAAAAATTCCTCCCTATTTGCTAACAAAATCTATGTAACTCTATTTTTAAAGCGATTAATATTTTTCACACTCTGTATAGAAGGTGCGAGGCGATTAAATAATTTTAGAGGCACTATGTATGAGCTTCTGGCAGTTAATTCTAATCTGCAACTTGGTATAAACAGATCATCAGTATAGCATGTGTTGTGTTATATTGGTTAATATTTTTACATTTAGTGAAGAGGAGATTTTAGTACATTTGTTCTTGGCGTAGCTAAGTAGAATAGGGCGTATGAGCGAGTCTGAAAAGATGGAACATTGAAATGTATGGAACTAAGAATATCCGGGCAGTCTATCTGACTTGTAAATAGTTTGTATAGGAACAAAACAGAAAAATAGACCCTACGTGTCACTAAGTCGTTTAGATTAAATATAGCTAATAAGTCAGTTTGTGGCGTACCTCTGGGAGGATAAGTTCCGTCAGCTTTGAGGGAGAGATATTTAACGTGCCTTCTCTGAACCTGTTCCAAATTAAGGATATGAATATTGCATTGTGGATTCCAGACAATACTACCGTATTCCAGTTTTGGCCGTACAAGAGCATTAAATAGGAGAGAAAGTGTGGAAATATCTTTAAAATGAGTTTCGTATAATAAAGCTTAGATTTCTGTAGCCATTAGCAGTTATGTGATGATCTATGTGGCAGTAAAGGTTAATTTTGAGTCAAAAATGACTCCAAGATCCTTGAATTGAGTGCATCTAGTTACCATATCATTGCCTATTTTGTAGGAAAAGTTTAAAGAGTTATTTCTTCTCGTAAAGGTCATCGCATTACATTTTGATATATTTAAGCCTATTATTTTCACACCATGAGTTTATCTTTGTGAGGTCGTGTTGTAATCGATGGCAGTCTTCTTCGGAGTTAATAGATGCGAACAGTTTAAGATCAACGGCGTGGCGTATAGGAGGACATTACTTTGGATATCATGGCAAATGTCATTGATAAATATTATAAATAACAGTGGGCCCAAAACAGAGCCCTGTGGAACTCCAGACGTCGCTAACACTTCAATAGATGAAAACCCATGATACTTCACGTTTAACGTTCTATTACCAAGATATGACTCAAAGAAACTCCAGACTCACACCAAAATCAGATAACTTTTGCAGTAGGAGCCCATGATCCAGCCTGTCAAATGCTTTAGACAGGTCTGTATAAATTATATCTGTTTGCCTACCATAATCCAGTGTGTTTGAAATGAAATGTGTAACACTTACCAAGTAGGTAATTGTAGATCTACCTGCCAAAAACCCTTGTTGACTACAGGAGAGTTGAGATTTAACATGAAAAGAGATTATATCATATAGGACAATTTCAAAGAGATTGCCAAAATTACACAGGATAACTATAGGTCTGTAATTTTCAATATTAGTCTTATCACCTTTCTTAAAAACAGGACAGATTTTTGATTGACCCCATATTTGGGAAAATGTAGTGGTTTGCAGTGCTAGATTAAAAAATGATAGAAAGTGGTAGTGCAAAAATGGTGGCACAGTCTCTTAATAAGAAAGCTGGTATACCATCAGGACCTGTCGTGAGTTTATTTTTGAATTTTTTTATTTTACAAAATACACAAAGTAATGTTCTATACTTGTCATAATAATTATCCTTTGATCATAAAGTAACAACCAGAGTTGAATTATAAAATAAATTAAAAGACTAGGAGGCATAATATTTTAAATCTGGGTCCTTTAAGCGAATGGCGTAGACAAAATATACCATTATTAACTGAAAATGAGACAAGTACTACACAGCAAAGTAACTACGGTTGCCTTATTTTCAACGGCCTCGCTTTAGTCCATCTACTTTTTCCTAAAGGAGTTTCGAAAGTTGAAGAATATTCAGAAAAAGTTTTCAGGTACATGTCTACTATCTGTGGTGTGTTTATGTTTATGTTTATGTTATGTTATATATTAAACATAATATTGTCAAATTAAAAGCTAAACGTGTCGACATAGTATGGGATGTGTACAAAAAGGATAATTTAAAATGTTATATGAGAGATACTAGAGGAGTTGGAATAATAAAGCAAGTCGGTAGTAACAATATAGTACCAAGGAATTGGTCAGAATTTCTGAAAAACGATGTAAATTAAACAGAATTATTTTGTTTATTGGCAAATGATATAACAACATCTAATAACTTTAATTGTGTCGAAATTTTGTCAACTGTTGGCGAAGAAATTGCGCAAAATAGTTATTGAAATACTGCTCTAAAACCCAGCAACCGAGAAGAAGCAGATACAAGACTAATATTGCAATTAATGCGTTCAACAAGGTTGGAAGGACATTTGTATTAGAACTGTCGACACTGACGTAGTAGTACTGGCGGTTTATTTTTTTTACTGTTTATATAAAGAAGAAATAGTTTAAATATACAGTTTGGGGCTAATAAATATATTAGAGGATTAAAGGTGCATGAGGTAGCACAAAAATTAGGGGAAAACAAGTGTGATACCATTACGAGATTTCCACTCTCTAACAGAATTTGATACTGTTTCCTTCCTGGAAAAAGAAAAGTGACTGCTTGGAAGACATGGACGATATATCCAGAAGTAACAGAAGCTTTCACGTTCATTTTGAAACCTCAAGAAAACATTTCTGATAAAATTTTAAACTTATTCCAACGGGTTTTTGTTTTAATGTATTGCAATACTTCCGCCTGCATTGAAGTAAATCAGACACGAAAGGAACTGTTTACTTCCAAGAACAAGACAACGTGTAACACCCCCCCCCCCCCCCTCCCCATCTGGTGCTTTGGAACAACACATTTTACGGGATAGCTTCCAAAGTGGGCGCATTTGGGGACAGTCTCTGACATCAAATTTGATTCTGCGTAATTTTGAAAAATGGGGATGGTACCTATCCGAAAATGTTTGGGTGCCAAAATAATCAACACTTCCGGAGATATCTAAAGCCTTTAGACAATTAATTCAATGTAGTTGCTAGGGATTGCATTACCGGTTAACCGGTTATCAGGACAAACAACACATGGCGATAATTACCGGTTATTTTAATTTTTTAGCGATTATTTCGGTTAACTCTGAACTTACGATATGTCACGCATTCAACGTTTCTATTTATGTCACTGACTAGTATTCACTAAATACAGATTGACTGTCCCAACACCGAGCACTTTTAACAATAAATAAATAATATTATAAAAAGTAAAACTCCAAACACCAAGTCTTAGAAATACAAGAGAGACATTGACAATATCTTACGATAGAAAATTGAATATTTCACTGCCGCAAATATCCGTGGAATACATTTAGAAGTATGTTATTACCAATTTTTATTAACTTATCGACCCACCAATATCGATTGAGGAAGGGCATCTTCAGCTGGTGGTATTCTATGCACAAATATCAGACGACTAACAGATATAGCTATTTTTAAAAAATATGGTATTTTTAGCTTAGGTATTCAGTAAATGTCCTATTTGAGTATGTTTATAATTTTTGTTATCTAAGTGGATATTTTTGTTATTTACAGAATAATTCTTTATTTAAATTTACTTCATTTATATTTTTTCTTTTTGATAAATTAACTCCTATATAAAAAAGTCTATTTGACAGTCACATTTTTGTCACTTTGACAGCGATAAAAAAAAAGGTGCATATTCTTATTTTATTAACCAATCAAAACGTACATTTTCAAAAAAATCGACCAATAGGATTTGTTTCAAGTGAGAAAAACGACTATGGAGAAGTGGAAAAAAAATCGAGAAAAATGTAGGTTACTTTTTTCGTAGTAGCCATGTGTCAAACTAAAAAAGTCATGAAATTATTAAAATCTGACATTTCACGTTTTCATTTTGATTTCTGTACACAAAATGAATGAGAAAAAGTGATTTGGTGATGTTTCACAAGAAAATATTAACGAAGCTATGAATGAAAGTGTCCCAGTTAAAACGAGAAACTAAAAATTCTATATGGAAACAATTTAAAGCTTTTTGCAAGGAGCATTATTCCCTCGAAAAAGATACGACTACTATGATGAACTTGCAAATATTTTGACTGACTGGGGTTATAACATGATAAAAAACATTAGAAAATGTTTTTATTTTTTATTATAAATCGTTATTTTTAAAACATTAAATAAACAGTTTTGTTGTTTTAATAATTATTTTAGATAATATTTTTTAATCATATATTAATCTTCTGTAATACACACGAGGTTGATTTTCAACTTCGGTAATTTTTTTTGAGTGACTCAAACCTATTTTCCATGAAAATTATGCTCGAATTAAGGGACATAGGAAAAATTGCTCCATTTCGTGTCGCAATTTTTTCATGCTCTTAATTCTCGAATAATTTTCATGAGATAACAGATTTTTGTCCAATAAAAAAATTACCCGGTAAAAAATCGACCTCTTGTCCATTAATACCCGATAAAAATGCCTGTTCCTCAAAAGCAGAGTACATCTAGTAGTCGCACCTCACTTTAAAATCTGTACTGTCAGCTATAATTTTTAAGTATTGTGGAAACTATACTGTACAATATGAGTCGTTTTGGGAAAATTATAATTATTTTCAATAAATTATTGTTGTTGTTCGTTCACATATTCTGTCGTTAATTTATCTCGCCAAAAATCACTCGAGCTTTTCTTTTATGGATAAATTTCTTTTTAACTCAAAAATTTTTCCAGTTAGTAATTTTGCTCGAAAAACTGACATTTGACAAAATCGCTCGACCTCCGGTCTCGCGATTTTTTCACGTCAGTTTTTCCTATAAAATCACTGATTGGCTAAATTATTTTGTTACAAAGAGAAATTTATCCGATAAAAAAAAGCTCTTGTGATTTTACTGTGGATAAAAAACCTTTTGCTTGTTCATTATATTAAATATATGCATATAAAAATGTTTTTTGTTAAATTTACATAATTTTGTACATGGAAAAAGACAATTGCCATTTTCCCCACCCTAATCATTCATTCTAAAAATTACCGGTAAATACCGGTTAACCGGTTATTTACATTTTTATTTACCGATTTACCGGTTATTAAAACTTCCGGTAAATTGCAATCCCTAGTAGTTGCAAAAAAGGATGCATTGAACAAATGTGGTTGTAAAACAGCCGACTTGTAATGCACACAATGTTACCTTACACAAATTGTAAAGGAGAATGCAACTAACTTAAAAAAGGTATGTAAGTCAAACTAAAAAAATCTGTACCTAATTTTATTAAATGATTTTTGGGTTGAAAAATAATGAGTCTTAAGTTTCTCGTAAAGGAAAACTCAACAAGAACATTATAATTATTGCTTTAGATTGTAAAATATACATAAAATCATTTTCTAGTATTTCTCCCTGTAGCAGCTTTATATTTAGTGTTAGCTAAACATATTGTATAAAGTTTTTTTGTTCAAATTTTAATGAAGAATATTTTTCTTAACATTTTTTTTCTGTAACAGTAATTATTTAGTTGAAGAATTTGTAAACTATTAAATTATTAATAAAAAGTAACTTTTCTATATTTTTCTATGTACGCCTTTATTCTTAGCTTTAGGTAAAAGTCTATATTAAACTTATTTATTCAGAATTTAACTTGGAACAATTTTTCTTAACAACTTTTTTTTGTAACATCAATAGTTTAGATAGAAAACTCGTTCTTTTAAATTTTCTAATTCGGCCGCCATCTTGAAACCGGAAGCTATTTTGATTTGGCGCTGCTCGGAAAAATAGTCATTTTAATGACAGAAATCAGTATATCAAATTACAAGATTGTTTCACTAATAGCCGCTCTACTAATAAGACAGACCACTTATACTAATCTACACAACTGTGTGTATGGTGTTGGAAAAATAACTTAAATGCCATAAAATAGAGAACTGAGTAATTTGGATATTTTATGACCTATAAAATGAAATAAAAAGACATAAATATGTACATTATATGTTGAATAGTAGCCACAGGACAAATTTAAAGTTATGGCGGAGGAGCCAGTATTAACTAGTATTAAAAATTTTATGGTAACTTTTAAACGGTGAATGTCAATCAAATCTGATTACAAATTTAGACTTTAAAATTCTGCATTGATTGACACATCGTTTGTATCGTTGAGGTAAATGTCGCAGAATGCGATGGATGGACAATGACTATGTACAAATTAGTAAAATTTAACAAGGGAATTGCACCTTATTGCATAAAGTTAAATTTAATTTTTACTTCCACATCCAGTGAAAGTGTAGTAACGACAAAAAAATTTTAAAAAATTTTTATTGTTCAAATAGGCTTAGAATGCCATGAAACGCCGAGATTTTAAGTTTGAGCGAAAAAAAAAATTCTGTCGGTCTGTCTGTCTGTCTGTCTGTAACTTTTTTTTGTTTACTCTGGAACCGTTTGAGATATTGACTTGAAATTTGGTAAACGTATGTACCTTAACGAGATCTAGAACTAGATTATATTCTTATCTTATACCGTCGAAGGGTTGGGGGATAAATTGGGGTAAATTTGGGGTAAATAGGTAAATCAAGCAGGTAAGAGTTCATAAAATTGGTATTTAGTATATACAAAAAAAAATTGTCATTACCACCCATTACCACCCCATTATTAAAGGGGATAAAAAAAATGTGATTTAGTGTGTGTACAAGAACCAGAAACCTCAAAATATTTTTTTACTATATCCACCCACATTACAACCCCCTATCACCACCCCCACCCCACTATCGATGAGGGGTAGAGGATTTCAAATATTATATTATTAAAGTTCCATAAACAATTATTTCCACATACGAAATTTTTTCGTTGTGAGTGACTTGGATAGAAAATCTGGATGTGGAAGTAGTGATTCCGTGGGCAGCGGTTTTATACATAAGGAAGCAACGAATGAAAAGAATTATGAGTACGAATTATTTATTAGTTAAAATTTTGAAATAAAACAAAATATTATATACATACACGTATACGCAACAATGCGCTTAAACCACATATGCACATATACAAATATTTAGATAGATAGAAAGATATTTATTTCTGTGACTTATTCACATAAGTATAGATATTGTCATGGTGTCAAATCTAAAATAAGACAACATATAAATATGGACAAATATAATTTAAAACTACCTAACTTTAATTAATTTAATGCATTAGAATTTCAAATAAAAACATTACAAAAAAATATTACAACACATTTCAAGTAAAAATATATAAAAACAAGCATCTACTGTAATTTACAGTTCCAAAAACTCTTCCACAGAATAAAAGCAACTCTCGACTAGAAACGTTCTTAGTTTTTGTTTGAACTTTTTTATTGGCATACAATTTTTTATATTTGAGGGCAATTTATTAAATAAATAACTCCCTGCACATAATGACGACTTCTTATACAGAAAAATTATATAGAGAAAGGTTATATCTACTTACATATATCTTGTCTTTGTTGTGAGTTTGATAACGGTGATTGTAAGTTTTTAATGTATTTTTGTTTATATATGTATAATATTATACATTAAACAACTTATAGAGATTTATAGAAGCCATAGTCAATATTTTCTCTCTTTTTTTTTTCATCTAATGCATGGCTAGAGCAATGATAGCTATTAGCACAGTGAATACCGACATATATTTCTGACTGAGAGGTAAGTGATTACAAAAATAGTTCTTTCTAGACTTAATTTAAAAAAAAAACAAAACTAAACTTTATGTAGCTAACTATGCTTATATACACTGCTTACACTTCTACTCATAAACGTACATGTCTACATATTTTTTTCTACTAAATTAATTAACAGTTGAGGTATTTTTGTTTCATTTTTTTTTTCATATTCCACATCCTGGCTTTTTTTGTTTTTTTTTTCCTCTTTTTGTATTAATTTTTTATTATTATTATTATTATTATTATTATATATTTTTTTCAGATATAGAATGGGGATTGACTGGGATTACTGAGCGACTAGGGGTTCATCTAGTCTCAAACACGATTGAACCTCGGATAGAATGGTTGCATACATTGGGAGAAAACATTGGGAATGCTTAAAAACTAACATACTTATTTATTCTTATCTTTTTACAAAAGTTATATTTTTATATTTAAATTTTTTATATTACTATCAATTAATATATAAATATCTATATTATTTGGTTGTAGGAGTTGTGGTAAATTTAATGGCCTTAATATTCATGTTATATACAATATGTAAAAAATTATTAATTTTTTCTCTCTTTAAAGGACAATTGAACAGAATATGTTCAGTATCACCAAATTCGCCACAATCACAATTGGGTTGTTGACGAATTTTCAAAAATGGTGAAATATGGTAGTGGAGGACTTAATTTAGTTATATATTTAATTTGGAAGAAAAATTCTTTGCGCAACATATTTAAAAAAATTGTTAAACTTCGACTATTTGAATGTGCCGCGAAAACGGTAGTGACATCATAACGGCAGTTAGATGTGAACTTATAAGCAGAACAGATGAAGATGATTAAGTTGACATTGCTGACAAGAAAATAACCTCATATGTCAAAAGTAAATTTGACGTTTAGCTAGCAATGATTGATGTTTGCAGTTATTGTTAATATTTTTTTACAAAACGACTAAGGCAGTATATCTGTAAAAGCTAATTCTGACATTTTACTTGCAGTAGATACATTTATGGTCAGCGAATTTTTAAAAAGAGACGATCGTTTTGACATTGCAATGGTTGGAAGTGCAAAAGCTGCAAGGTACTTACGTTACAGCTGCTATAGACAGTACCAACTATTGTAATTTCTGCAAGAACTTCCTTTATCTTATCTTATTAATATTACATAATATGTCTAATATGTATTTTATTATTTAATTTAGATGAATTTGTTAACTATACTTTGTATTTTATTAAATATTTCCTTTTCATTGTTTTATTTCCTATTAACTATATACATGCGTATCTAACTGAAAACAACAAAATAAGTTTATCTACTAAAGAAATTATTTATTATCCATTGATACTCACTTCTAAGAAGAGTCAGAATGAGACTTACGAAGATATCAAGAAAGGTCTGTATTATAACAAAAAATAATAAATAGGTAAGTACTTTATGCTAGTATCTATCATCTATCTAAGCAATAAACAATGATATGTATTTATAACACACATAATTCAAAGGGCATTTATAACTACAGTCCAACGCATTCGTAGCCATTTCCGACTGATTGTGTTCACCGACTTTAGGCGACTTTCACAGTTTGTTTCATATAGTTTTTCAACGGCAAGTTTTTAAATTTCCTTTCTTAATTTATTGATCATCCTAGTATTACGGGGCATCTAGGGAGCTTTATAAATAATCAATAGCTAACAAAAACAACTGCACTTTATTCCAATATAAACTAGATAAAATACATAAAAGCAGATTAAAGCTTCCTCTTAGGAAGTCAAAGCATGAATAACATTCTAATCTAGAGCCGTTAAGTATTCAGTAATACACCGTTTTATCCACCAGTTTGGCGGGTAATTTAAATTTGTAACAGCTAGAACGCCACACAAGTCTTGTAATGCGGCCGTTTTTCCTACAACATTAACCCATAATAAAAATCAAATTCCTACATTAAGATACAACTTACCACAAATAAAACGCTTAGAATACATTGTAGTTTGTTACTTTACTTGACATTGAAAAGGTCTCCACAATAAGAAGACTTGGTCCTTCTCTGGTGTCTTTGGATCATTCATTATTACGTTCAGCGTTTATTAGTGGAACACAACAGTTATTCTGGTGAATTGGTGGTATTATTTACACAGTATGGCAGAAAACACTATCTGTACTTATATTTATCCATAACTAGATGCTGTTAAACTATACCGAATTGTAACCTATGAACGTCAGTTGAATTTGACGTTAAATATAATGTCAGATTAAACTGTCGTGATTGCCTTTTTTCTCCGTCGCTATCAGCGTTGAGTGACTCTTCAATCAACGCTATCAGCGAGTTTCTAAATTAGTACCCGTTTCTCGTCGTTTTATAACTAACTTCTCTACAGACTGCCGTTATTATGTCATCTCCGTTTTAAATGCATGTATTTTTGTAATTAATGTTATAATATTATAAGACTTTCTTTTCAACTTCTACATGTTTCTAATGATTTTTTATGAATAATTGTTATTGTTTAACATAGATTCTCCTCAAATTTTAACTTAGTGCAACAACCCAATTAGGATTGCCAATAATATTGATTTTATGTAAATGACTAGGGGCTAGAGTGTGATTAAATCTAAGCCTGCAAATATTTTTTATTGTGTTTTTTTTTTAAATTTTTGTTAATTGAACCATGGCTTGTGAGGTGGGCTTGGTTTGTTTTTATAGTACTGGCCTTTTTGTTCTTGTATAAAGACATTTTTCCAATTATTATAATTTGATGTTTAATTTCAGGAATTATATCTGTGTGAGGGCAATAATAATTTAATAACTCTCCATCTTCTAATGCTTCTTTTGCGTATTTGTCAACTTTTTCATTATTTGTTATGCCGCAGTGTGCTTTGGTCCATATTAATTTGATATTTTTGTTTATATTTTTTAATTCTGAGGTTAAGGTGATAATTTCGTTTATTAGGTGATTTCTTTTTGCCTTTGGGTTAATGTTTTCAATTTTCTCTAATACACTTCTACTGTCCGTAATTATAAATATTTCATTTTCTTTTAGATTTTTACAATATCGCAATGCCTCTATCAGTGTATTTTCTCTCTTTCAAGAGTATCTCTGCATGATTCTATATTACCTAAATTAAATATTGATGATTCCTTTTTTGCATTATAAATACTCTTTGCATGTCTGCAGTGTTTTCATATGAAATAATGTTGTAGGAAATTTGAGAGTATATATACTAGGGCATAATAGACATTTAGGAAGGTTTTTTGTTCAAACTATTTTTTAAATTTGTGATAGCGAAACAGGGTTGTCCTAATTTTGTATATAAATGTTTCACCTGACTTGTAAAGCTGAGATTCGCATCAATTATAGAAACTTTATTTTCTGAAGCGATTCAGAATGACTATGTAAATTTATATTAAAATTGTACTCCATTCTTCTTTGTTTTGTAGTAAAATGAATGCAAACTGTTACACATACATCTATATATTTTTATAAATGTCGAAGAAAACAAATTAGAGCATGCAAGTAAGTAGAATCTTAAATCGAATATTTAGCAAAACATATTGATGTCTCTATTATTTATTATTTATTGTTGTCTTTATGTTTTCATGTTTTTTTTTTATTATTTCTATCGTGATTAATTTTTTGTAGTGTGAATATAAGAATGAAGGCAAGTCATCTACAGGTCATATGTATTTTTCCTATCAATTAATTCATGATGTTTTCTGAAGCCATTCTGTTAATTTCTTTTTTTTAATTTTAGGGTAAAATATCACTAAGGTTTTTGATTATGCATACAAAATCGCAAAGATGTACAATATTAAAATTGAAATATCGGTCATGCCCGACTGCAACTTCTACGCATTTATTACATTTATATTAACCTCTTTTGGTATGCGAAATATGTAAAATTCCTCTATTTACTGTTGAAAATTTTTTCATTATGAAAATTTTAATTTTGCAATGATGCTCAATACTGTAAATTTAGAAGTAACACGTTTGAAAGAAAAATTTTAAATTAATAAATTTATTTGTAAAATAAATTTATCAATTAAAACTTTGACATCACATAAATGGTGAAATGATTGAGCTACTCCAAGAAATAACATATTTAGGCCTAATAACTGATCGTGAGTTGAAGTTGTAAAAAGAAGAAATTATGAAGAAAATGAACTCTAGTTTATAAAATCTGAAAGTTCCTTTCTTTCAATGAACAGAGTTCAAGAAAATATCTTGAAAACCTGTTCTGTGGTTTCGTTCGTTATATTTATCAGCTTTCAACTTAATTAGTAAATATATTTTTTTGAAATTATGTATTTAGTAATTTTGTCCTACAAAGACATACATATATTACTAGCTCTCCAGTCGAATTTTTATATTATGATGTACAAATTTCAAAGAGAATTTTTATTTTGAATTAACAAAAGAGTCATTATTTAAAAAACTGTTTACCTCTTGCCTTAAACATTTAGCAAATTCTTTCATGAAAGGGTATATTTCATTTCTACATTCAAATTTAAAACGTGTGCCAAAATTTAACAATTCACAGTATCCTTCAGCCTTAATGAAAGTTTCTTGTACTTTAGCGTTTTGTTAACCTTTATTGAAAAACGTGATTTTCATATGAATTTCAGTTTCAAGAACTGGAATATAATGCTGCGTTATTAATGAACTTTGAAAGTTTAAAATGAAATAGATTTAATTTTAAGTTAATATCAAGTTCCGGCACCAAAATGACTATATAATTATGTATAAAGTGGGTAGAATAATGAGAGAATCAATATAATGTCCGTATCATAAATTCATTGAGGAATGTGGTGATTACGGAATACTAATTAGTAAGCCTCTTACAGTTTAAATAAATAAAGTCTCAAAAGACTAAGTTTCCTAAACTCAAAACTAATTAAAAAAAATGTTAATGAGGGACTTGTTTACATACACCACTTGTTTGTTTTAAATTAACTTATAGTTGGAATAAAGTCTTTTGCATTTAAGTCTAGAACACATGCTAACCACATTAAAATACTTAATAGAAAGTGCGAGAATATGTGTGGAAAGACTGTGGTTGAAAAGGTGAATGGAAAGACTTGGTAAATCGGTCAAACGTAACTGGTTTCACACGGCAACAACCTTTCTAAAGTTTAGGAATGGGGTTTGAATAATTTTATTTCAACTCCACAAATAATTTTTTCAACAGCATATTTCTAACCGTCTGCAAAGAAATGAGAAATGGAAGAGGTTGTCAATTCGACCAGTTTGTTTTTTACTTTTTGTTTACTCTTTACTCCTAGCTTAAGCAATTTCTCTTAAATTTTCTTGAGAACTATGTTGTTTGTCGGTGGTGGTCTTTTTGTAGTTTCATGAGGCTGCTCCAAAAAGTGAGTGCAGATTTATAAGTAACTCAATTTTCCCTTTATATCTCTCTTTATTACTAACGTATACGCCTAGTTTCGAGGTTTACTATTAGTTTTTATGAAATATATTTTTACTTCCACATCCAGTGGAAGAATAGTAACGACAAAAAAATTTTAAAAAATTTTTATTGTTCAAATAGGCTTAGAAGGTCATGAAACGTCGAGATTTTAAGTTTGAGCGAAAAAAATTTTTCTGCCTATCGGTCTATCTGTCGGTCTGGTCTGTCTGTCGGTCTGTCTGTCGGTCTGTCTGTCGGACTGTCTGTCGGTCTGTCTGTCGGTCTGTCTGTCGGTCTGTCTGTCTGTCTGTAACTTTTTATTGTGCGCACGTTTACTCTGGAACCTTTTGAGATATTGACTTGAAATTTGGTACACATATGTACTTTAACGAGATCTAGAACTAGATTATATTTTAATCTTGTTCAGTCGAAGGGTTGGGGGTAAATTGGGGTAAATTTGGGGTAAATAGGTAAATCAAGCAGATAAGAGTTCATAAAATTGGTATTTAGTATATACAAGAGAAGCTAAGGTCTCAAAAAAATGTTGGCATTAGCCACCCCCATTACCACCCCCACCCCATTATTAAAGGGGATGAAAAAAAATTGTGATTTATGTGTGTACAAGAACCAATCAAATCAAATCAAATCAAATCAGATTTATTTCATATTTAAAATACAATTTCTTCTTGACACTCGTTTCCGTGTCCAGCCGGACATCCGTTAGCCAAGGCTCCGCGGCAGTTGAAGGGCTGGGCAGGAACGAGGTCGAGACAGAATAAAATAAATTAACACAATTACCCTACTCCTACCTACCTAGTAGGTTCATTAGGGAAGTAAAATAGTCTTATGTCTTACGACTTAACATAACTGAAAAATTTAACAAATATAAATAATTGTAGAAAAAGCACATGCATTATTTTAAATTTGCATTGTTGAGACAGGAAATCAACTCACTGAAAATACCTGCTGTAGATAATGACACGTAAAAAGAGAAAGGCTATGCCATGCCGTTGAACTTTTTGTAATTATTAAGTTTTGGTACCAAATGTTTTTGAAATTTTAAATAATTATATATGTTTTATAAGTTTTCAAATTTGGAATAATAATTTAGAAACAAAAATAAATAAGGGATAAAAACAAAAACTACATAAAGAAAAGAAGAAAAAAAAGTTGAGAAAAGTGAGAGAGATTGGGTAATAAGTTTAGTTTTAGTACAAGAATGGGTGGCTACAAGGGCTGTCGAAAAATGGGCAGCGCCTGGTATGGTAATTTGTGTTTAATCCGAAATGGTGCATTATGCTCTCTTATTCGTGTAATGTTGTTTGTTAGCGGACTATCATCTAGTTTAAATTGATAAAATTTTTGTGATATGGTTTTGATGTACTCCGCTAGTGGAACAATGTCGTTACAACGGGCGTATAAGACTCTGAGGGAGGTGTATCTGCTTGAATTTGATATGAGGCGTAGGAATTTTCGTTCTAACACGGAGAGTTTTTTAATCGTTGTGGCAGACGCGCTGCACCATGCCGGCGCTGCGTATGTAAGAGCTGGCCTTACGACGGTCGTGTATATCAATTTCTTGTTATTTCTATTTAGTCTACTATTCCCTGCCATTAGAGGGTACAGACTCCTAGACAGGGAATAGACCTTGCGTATAGTTTCGTTTATGTGCTTGTTGTAAGTCAGTCTGGTGTCTAAATGAACTCCTAGATACTTCACAGATTCTTTTGTTTGAATTTTGACCCCCTTGATCGAGATTGGTGTAATAATTTTGTTTTTCGTGAAATTCTGGGAGAAAACCATAGCCTCCGATTTCTCTTCGTTGACCTTGATTTTCCACTGGTCATAATACGTCGTTGCCCGCGCCATGTATGCTTTAAGCAGCATGTTAGCTGCCTGAGCGCTGTGGCTATGTGCATACATGGCCGTGTCATCGGCGTACATGGCCAGCTTGGTATTAGGAAAAGACGGAAAATCAGAGACGTATAAATTAAATAATTTAGGTGAAAGACATGACCCCTGCGGGACGCCCGCGCGAATGTCCCGTGTTGTGGAGAGTTTGTTATTCACCCGTACTTGCAGCGATCTGCAATTATAGTTGTGTAGTTTATATATCACCCCTGGAATCCAGACTGTATCGAACGCTTTCTCGATATCTAGGAGCACCATGGTGGTACTCTTCCCGAGGTTGTATTGCACCTTGACATCGTTAACTATCCTAACAATCTGTTGTGTTGTGTTGCGTCCTTTCTTGAAACCGAATTGATGCTCATCATCGACGTGAAGTCCCTCCTGAGCAGAATTAATTCTGCTCAGGACGACCTTCTCCACCAATTTAGAAATAGTTGATAGTAATGAGATGGGTCGGTAACTGCCAGCGAGTCTGGAATTCTTATTCGGCTTCAGTATGGGGACCACCACAGCGCATTTCCATTGGTGAGGCCAGTGCTGTAATCGCAGGATCGCGTTAACGATGTATACAAGCTGAACAATACCCTTCCTCGGTAGATATTTAAGTAGCCTGTTATCGATACCGTCCTTTCCCGGAGCTTTATTATTTGCTAAAGTCTTGATTAACTGCATAATTTCGGAAGGTTTGACCATGATGTTTAGAAACTGTTCGTGCGTAATTTCGATATCGTGGTCAATAATCTGTTGTGTCAGATTTTCAATGCGGTCATGCTCAGGATTATTCAGTCCGTTGGTGTTATGTACTCGTTCAAAATTGTCTGCTAGGTGGTTCGCCTTTTGCGTGTCGGTCAAAAAAGATCGTGTGTGATTTTGATTGCTCAGGGCGGGCATGGTTTCCCGCTTACATTTTAAGGCTCTGGCCAGCTTCCACAACGAGTTATCTTGAGGATTTAAGGCTTCTAGCTTATCGCCCCATTTTCTGTTTTTTGAGATACTGATGGCAGCTCTAATCTGCCCTTGTAGTCTTGTCATCTCAGCCTTAGCGTCAGCATCATGATTTCGCTGCCAACGCCGTCTTAGTGTGTTTTTCGTACGTATGTCTCGTATGACCGCCTCGTCAAGTTCGTCTTTGTATGGGTCTATAGTTATAGTTTGTGCAACACTTCTTTTGGCATTCTGGAGCACCTTGACGAGCTTGTCCACTTCACTCTCCAGTTGAGCGACGGTGTTAATGTTATTGTTTAGTGTGATGTGATCATTTATGTACTGTTTGTATGCTCTCCAGTTAGTGTTTTTGTATGATGTAACCTTAATTGTGTTATCCTCCCTCGACATGTTTTGTAATTCTAAGAGAATTGGATTGTGATCAGACGTTAATTCTTCCAGTGCAACCGGTAACGTGACGTTCATCACGCCCTTGTTGATCACTACATCGAGGGTTGTCGGAGTACCGCCGTTGTCTGGAAAGTGGGTGGGCTCATCCGTGTACTGCAAGACGACATTATTGTTATTGACGTACTCAAAAAGAGTGTTGCCATTGGCGTTATTGCGATGGCCGTTCCATGCATGGTGCCTGGCGTTAAGGTCGCCTATGACAAGACAACGTGGGCCAGCATTAATTAAATTGTCAAGACAACCCGCTGTGAAGCCGTTCACAGGGCTATTGTATGCGGCGACAATACTCATGCCGTCTTCTAACGTCACACTCACGTTCTCCACAGAGGTATTCTGCAAGGAACGATGGGTGTGCGCTATATCTGATTTTATGAGTATGGCCACCCCACCCCCTCTGTTATTATTGTTCCTATCTTTTCGTATTGTTGTATACCCCCGAATATGCAGTTTATCACGTCTCGTCAGTTTTGTTTCATTGAGAAGCATAATATCAATTTTATGCCTCATTAGAAAGTTTATGAGAAAAGGAATTTTGTTACCTATACCATTTGCGTTCCATGAAGAAAGAATGAAATTATTCGGCATCGTCTGAGATATCCATCATAAAGTTGAAAAATACCTCAAACTTTTCTCTTTTTGTGTTACATTGTGATAATAGGTCAGTGAGCAACCTCATTTGTCTCAACACATCCTTCAAATCGATTACTTGTTGAAGATTTTTATAAACGGACTGAATTTCAGAATAAGCCCCAACTCCTAATCCTGTTCCAGTTAATGGGCCATGAGGTACAGGGGTTGAATGTGTTTGGAAGGAAGTGGCAGGTTTCTGTGATTTCATAGTTGATGACGGTAGCGGCGGAAAATCCTTGTTATTATTTATCGGAATATTTGCCCACGCATTTATTCTCGGTTGTGGTGCTGCTATGTACTTCATTACTGGATTTCGCGACACTATCGGGAGCCTGTTCTGTTCAATTGCTTGAATTTTACGTTGGTACACAGGACAGGATGTGTTATTTGCAGGATGCGTAGCTCCGCAGTTTGCGCACTTAGCAGGGACGTTTAGGCTCTGCGTACAATCTCTAGTTAAGTGTGAGGCAGCACATTTAAGACATTTTGGTGTTGCATGACAATTTGTTGTTGCATGTCCCCATACCTGACATCTGTGGCACTGGATAATTAGCTTATTATTCACATGCCTGTCCCATTTGACTTTTGTGTGTTGCACAAATTTTACTTGCTCAATATTTTTTTGTGTAATGTCTGCCGACGTTACAACAAGATATGAGGGGTACCTTGTACCTCTCATCCTATATACTTCTTTAACATTAAGTAATTCATTTGAATTTAGCTCTTCTTTTATTTCGCTAACTTCAACCTCTTGATGTAGTCCCTTTAATACAAAAGCATGATTTTTTTCGTCTTTCCAAGTGAAGGTATGAAAGTCAATTTCATGTTCCTTAAACATGTTTTTACATACTACCCAATCCTCTTTATTACTTAAATATAATCCAGAGGAATTCGGTGTATTTCTCCAATGGAACGTCCCATTAAGCTTTTCTATTAATACTTTATTCATGTTTTTGATAACCTCAAATTGTCCATGGACAATGATTGGCGGTGGTTTAATCTTTTTTAGCGTTTGTGGTTTGTTTTCGTCATGGTCTGATGTAAGCTGATTTACTTCTTGGTTCATGTCATCGTTAATGGAATTTATTTCATTTAATTTTTGAAATTTGTTTTTGGTGGAGATGTCTGTAGGTTGTAAGTTTCGTTTTTCATTTTTTCCAGATGGGTGGGTCATTTTTGGATTTGTTTCGTCCTGAATTCTTCTTTTCTTAAGTTGAAATGGTGATATGTTTACATTAGCATTTTTTTCTGAGGTGTTCTTAGTAGTCCTAAAAATTTGGCTGTTCTGACTGTCCGAATCAGATTCTGTTATCGATTCCTTCTTTCTTTTTTCATTTTTCATCTTGCGTTTTGTAAGTTTTCTTTCTACTCTATTTGGGAGTTTGAAGCTTTTCTCACTCTCCGTGTCCGATGGAAGAGATGAAAACTGCGCGATATCCATCGAAGATGAAATATCCTTCACGTTTTGAGCCATGTTAATGATTTTAGATTTAGTTTATTTTTTATTTGCCGAAAAATTTGAGGGATGCTTCCGACCAGTTTAGACCAACTGGTCGGAGAGCTGATTTTGTAAATTGTCCCAATAGATATAAGGTTATGTAATATATAAAATTTTAACGTCAAAGTTAATTTGCGTAAATGTCACTTTTGTAAAAAATTCAAGTTTTTACTCACTTTAGCACTACTTAGGGGACCAAAAGCACTGCCACTGCACAATCTTCTCTTTATTTACACTTTTAAATAGTTTCCAATAATTAAACTACTGATTTTACTCTAATTCTTGGAAATTTTTAAGGTCATATAGAGATCACCGTCTACTAGTTCACAACCAGTTCATTATTGTACAAGAACCAGAAACCTCAAAATATTTTTTTACTTTATCCACCCCCACTACCACCCCCTGTCACCACCCCCACACCACTACCGATGTGGAGTAACGTTTTATGGTTTTTTGGGGTAAAGGATTTCAAATATTATATTATTAAAGTTCCATAAACAATTATTTTCACATACAAAGTTTTTTCGTTGTGAGTGACCTGGATAGAAAATCTGGATGTGGAAGTAGTGATTCCTTAAGCAGCGGTTTTTTAAATTTATTCTCAAATTTCTTTATATATGCGATCCAGTTTAAATACTACGTAATATTTTACAAAGCTAAATATGCCTATCTAACCTATTAGTTGAAGGCAACAGGGAATTGAATGTAATATTAATTTAAAGAGGTGTAAACAAACAATGCAAACAAATGTATTTTTAAAATTAGAAATTTTTTCATCGATCCTAAATTAATGTCCGGAAATTCCTGACAATCTAGAAGCACACATTCCCTTGCATTCCCTGTTAATATAAATGTAATAAATGCGTAGAAGTTGCAGTCAGGCATGACCGATATTTCAATTTTAATATTGTACATCTTCGCGATTTTGTATGCATAGTCCTTAGTGATATTTTGCCCTAAAATTATAACAAAACATAATTTATGTAAAACATGATAGTTTGCCGATCAGCATATATGACGGTCTAATTTCAATAGGAAGTATTCAACGAAATATGCATAAGGGGGCCAAGAACACTGCATTTGTGTTGGACAATTTTGGTATTGGTACTACAAAATTTCTTAAAATATTCATACATAATTCGCTTTTTCAAACTAAAATTAATTTTATCCTTTAAAACTGAAGTTCATAAACTTTTGCTGAATTGTAGCTAAATAAATTTCAGGTTTGCTCTACCAAGAAGCCAAAGTGGTTTTTACAAGACTCAAATTCAGCCATATCTACTGAGTACATAGCAGAGTGGAGACCTGTTAGAGAGCTGTTCGTGCCATCCTTGGTCAAATAGCTAAAACCGACGGTTGAGAATATTTACTTCAATTAATTAAACTCTATAAATGGGTCATACGTGATGAAGTCACCTGTGGAACGTCGTATATCGATCGTATAAGGACCTTACGTGTTGTAAAGTATTAAAGCAAATATGTCTAAAATAGTAATTGTATGATAATAATTTTGCTTAAATATTTTCATTCATATATCTTGTTCAATGTGGGTGATTTGTAGAAAAATTATTTTATGTAAATCGAAGTATGCCAAGTATCAAAGAGTTATTTTGAATCTTTATCCTGCTTCCGATGTTACTGCTTTTAACGAGTTAATCGCATATTCCATCAAAAAAATGTTTGACGTTACTTTGAATCTAAAAGAGCAAATGCCATTCCGGAAAGAAGCGTGACAAACTGACCAAAGTTCATCGAATTTGATGAATTAATAATTAAGTCCATTATCAAATCGAATCAAATCGAATCGAGTCGCGTCGAGTCGAGTCGAGTTGAATAGAAACCAAACGAAACGAATATCATATTATAAAATATCATAATACAGAATATAATATAAAATTGGATTATTTTGGTTTCAATGCCATTAAAATTAAAAATATACTTTAGAAAAAATATTCCTTTAGTACATTTTTTTTTATTAACCATTTATATTTCACCTTTGGTAAGGTTTTCACCCAATTTGAATTTTTATTAAAAAAATTAGGGCCATAACAATTAAAGCCGCAATCGCTTGACTATAAAAAAACCGCTGCCCAGGGAATCACTACTTGCACATCTAGATTTTCTATCCAAGTCTCTCATAACGAAAAAAATTTGTATGTGGAAATAATTGTTTATAAAACTTTAATAATATAATATTTGAAATCATCTACCCCAAAAACCCAAAAACGATATCCCACACGGTAGTGGGGGTGGTGGTGGGAGTGGATGAAGAAAAAAAATATTTTGAGGCTTTTGGTTCTTGTATACACACTAAATCACAATTTTTCTTTCATCCCCTTTAATGATGACAAAAAAATTTGTTGAAACCTTAGCTTCTCTGATATACACTTAATAGACTAAATAGCAATTTTATGGACTCATACCTGCTTGATTCACCTATTTACCCCCCCATTTACCTCATTTTACCCCCCAACCCTTCGACGGAATCAGATGAAAACATAATCTAGTTCCAAATCCCGTTAAAGTACATACGTGTACCAAATTTCAAGTCAATATCTTAAATGGTTCCAGAGTAAACGTGCGCACAAAAAAAATTACAGACCGACAGGCCGACAGAAATTTTTTCTTTCACTCAAATTTAAAATCTCGACGTTTCATGACATTCTAAGCCTATTTGAGCAATAAAAATTTTCAATTTTTTTTTTTGTCGTTAATATACTTCTACTGGATGTGGAAGTAATATAATCACTAAATTATGTTGAGTCCTCATGCTGTGTTTGTGAATATCCTCTTGTTTTTTGTATTGGTATTTTTATAAATAGGCAATGAAGAATATACAGTGATGGGAATGTTAAAATTCTCAATTCAATAAATTTATCTCTAACATCCTCTCTATATCCAAGATTTGTAATTATCCTGATAGCTTTTCTCTGTAATCCAAAAATTCTGTTAGCATGCCGGGCATGGGCCCAGTTTATCAGACCATGAGTCATATGGGACATTATTAGCGAGTAATAGGTCGTTAATAAAATTTTAAAAGTTACAATATTTTTTAGGTATCTTAGCAAGAATATATTTTTTGATATTTTTTTTGCTGTGTAATCAACATGGTGGAACCAGTTGAGATATGGGTCAAGAAAAACGCATAGAAATTTAACTTTCTCTCGATTTTTATAATTTTCAAGTGGCCTGTGACTGAAAATCAAATTTTTTTTATGCTCGACAGTTTATTTGATAAGAACCATTGTAAAGCAGTTAACCTACTTCACCTATTTGCCCTTCAACAACGTCCAATTTATTGTCAGATACAGGAGTGTGATATCGTCTGCAAATAATATCAAGTCAACATCAGCTACAGACTTACTTAGGTACATATATTAAAAATAGGTCCTGAGATGGATCCCTGTGGTACTCCGCTCCTCATTTGTGATCATGCTTACTTGAAAACAAAATTGTGTGTTATTTGATGTTTTAGACATGTCTCGAAAATTTTTGATATTATAGGAACAAGTGGGATAGGTCGAATATTATTGTTATTTAAAGAACCTCCTTTATGAATTGGTACCACCTTTGTGACCTTTAGGACATCTGGATAAATACCTGTGCTAGTGCATCGATTGATTAGACTGGTAAGGTGAACAACTATAAGGTTTTTAATGTTTTTTAATATATTTATTTACATACTGTAGTGATCTTTACTACTTGTATTCTTCATTTTATTAATTATTACATCACGTACTGTATTTATACTAAAAATATAAACAAATATAAATACCATACTTTTGTGACTCGTAAATGAAAATAAACTAAAGACAGACTGGAAATTCATTTGATCGAAACTCTGATTACATTTTAACGCATGACAGTATCATCGCGGAACAACCTTTAATGAAAAATAAATGGATATATAATACTATTAAAGTAGTGTTTTTCTGCTGAAGTACCCAGATTATTATTACTATTATTATTTGATTCGTGCATAATGATTTAGGCTCAAAGAACAACTTTCAAAATGTTCATCTAAAAAAACATTCAGAATAAACATTTAACTTGCTGTCTACATAATGATTATTATTTAAGAAATCCGTAGTAATAAAGTATTTTTTATTTAATTTAAACATAATGACACAAATTTTGATTGATAAAACTTAACTTTGTTCTGTTTAATAATAAAAACTTATAATTATCACATAAATATAAGAATATAGGCCTCAAGAAATTCAGTATTTCAAGTATTTGTCAATAGTTTTCCAACGAAAATCCTCGTGTTGATCTTTAGGATCTCCGGAGCCTATAAAAGCTATACTCTCATACGTGACCCTCCACTTTTGGAAAGCCGTATTCTCTACGCGGCGCCTACAAAATGTCATCTTGGCCTTACCTCTTTGGGATTCCAAATACTTCGTAGGTGTCACCACAAATGAGACGACCGTATTGACCTTCTGCTCTGCAGATACGAAGTTGTAAAATTTCGGTGTATTTTAATATCATAAACCAATTACTAACATTTACAAGGCACTCAACATTTAGTTGAGTAGGACTAAGTAAAAACATGGAGCACATTTCCACAGAAATATGTCTAAATATATCTTTACAATATCTTTTTTAATATTGTTCCAGTCAACGTATTCAAATATATACCTAGCTTGGTAAAGCCTATTTAAAAAAAATCGGTAAAGGTATTTACACCTTTACCGATTCTTTTTTACGCAACAAGATTAATCTTTAATAATAAACTGCCAATTTACACGAATTATATTACCTTTTGGCAACTTAGCTTGAGCAAAAATTTATAGATAAAATTTAAAAGTAGGAGTGGAATTTGGGGAGAATATTTCACTAATAAATAATTCAATAAGTGCATCTTTAATATTAAGTTTTGTAATTAATTACCTTTAGACATTTCTTGTAATTTTTTTAGAGTTTGCTGACCTTTATTTTCTATTTCATTTATGTTACATAGAAATGCATTTACAAAGCGACTCATATAATAAAAAACAAAGTAGGTATATATGTATGTACAGTGTGTCCCAGGATAGATGTAACAAGAGGTGTAATGGACCAAAAATTTTGGAATTTTGGAATGGTATTTGGGGATTGAGTCCTGCTTGTTGTAAAACTAAAGTATACCAAAAATGACTTGATTTGGTGTTCTACAGGGTGTTTTATATGCAAAGTTGTAAAAATCACCACTAATAAAGTACCTTTATTTTTCAAAATATGAAGAAATTCCACTAAGAAAAGTTATTTAGAATGCAATTTTATACCTCTATACCAAAGTTCAGGAATACAAAATAATTTTTTTGAAACTTCCCATTTTTTTAATAAATTAGTATTTTATTTTGAACCATTCAATTAAAACTGCACAGAAATAATTTTTTGTGAATTAATATTTAAAGTTATGTAGAAGCCAAAAAGGCTATGAGAAAAGCAGTGGATACACATTTATCATTTATTATTGACATATCTGTCAAACGTAGTCAATATTATCCTTAATTTCGGTTTCAAATTAACGAACCAAGCATAAAAAATTAAGTGAAAATGGTACTCACAGTGCGTGAAAAAATTTATATTGTGCAATGCTACGGAATTGGCGGTGAAAACTCGCTAAGAGAAGTGGTAAGCCAATTTAATTTGAAATTTCCAAACACTGTTTTGTCACGTACTCAGGTTATGACAATAAATGAAAACGTTTCTGGCTACTGGTAGTGTTCTTAATATGAAAAGAAAAATAAAAGCATATGATGAAGATAATGTTGGGACTATTATAGCTTGCTTATTCCTCTGTTATAGAAAATCCTAGGATGCCACTAAGAGAGAGATCAGCTCTTATTAATATTAGCAAGTCTGAACTCCAAAGAATTTACAAGGCAATGAAAATTAGGGCATATAAAGCAAATTATAAACATACGCTTGAAGAGGGAGATGACGGCCGTAGGTTTTTTGTTTGACCATTGGAGAAAAAATCATGGAAGATAGATTTTTTCATCATTTCATAATTTTCTCACATGAATCCACATTCACAACCAATGGTGTTGTTTCATCTCAGAATTGTCGCTTTTGGGCTTCTGAAAATCCAAATTTTAGAATTCATTGTAGAAGACAATATTATAAAAAAGTGAATGTGTGGTGTGCTGTTTCTTATCACGTTGGAGTTATTGGACCTTATTTCATTGAGGGAAGGTTAAACCAGCACACTTATTTACAGTTTCTTGAAAGATTTTCTGAAGAACATTTAAATATTTTAAGAGATATGCAGAGAATTAAAAATGCCGTAAACTCCATACCGTTAGATCATATTCGAAACAGTTTTAAGGACCTCAGGCGAAGGATCGAAATGTGTGTGGATGTGGGTGGTAGCTACGTCGAAAAATTAAAAAATTGTAAACATTGTTTTGTATTGGTCAATAATTAATTTGTTTGTGAATCTGTTATGTTTTTGACATTTATTACTTGTTATAATTTTTAAACCTCATTAATCTTCTGTTAGTAATTGTTTCTTGTTTTACAATTAGTTCGATTAACATTATACCTTCTTACATCTCGTATATTCAATTTTTTATTTACCAATAGCCTACTTTTTGAGATGATTAACATTTGCTCCTACGCAACTTTAAATATGAATTCAACTCTTAATTCGCAAAAATGGGAAGTTTCAAAAAAATAATTTTATATTCCTGAAATTTAGTATAGAGGTATAAAATTGCATTCTAAATAACTTTTCTTAGTGGAATTTTTTCATATTTTGAAAAATAAAGGTACTTTATTAGTAGTGATTTTTACATCTTTGCTTATAAAACACCCTGTAGAACACCAAATCAAGTCATTTTTGGTATACTTTAGTTTTACAACAAGCAGGACTAAATCCCCAAATACCATTCCAAAATTTTTGGTCCATTACACCTCTTGTTACATCTATCCTGGGACACACTGTATATTAAACAAACGCAGTTGCAGAAACTTCCACGGAATTCGCCATATTTTAAATGTAATGACAATGAAGAAAAACAATATACGTTAAACCATAGGTATTGTAACGCATATATTAGTCTTCACTGTAGAGAGTTCTCGGGCACGCTTCTACCAATCACATTACTAGTAAAGACAAAGAGAGAGAGAGCACTATTGCATTTTACCAATCTCTTGTCTTTATCTTCTAAGGTTGGCGACATCAGTTGAAATATTGTTATAGTACCGCCATCTAGTAACGCTACATTAGAAATAACTATGTATTCAATGAATTTTTCAAGAATTACTATACTAAAGTGTTTATTAATACATATTTACCTATTTAATTAGTTTACTTAGTTAAGGTTTGCTTGTTGAGGCAGAGAGAACTTTCAGAGAAACGGATTGTAATGCATAGTGTCAGTACTACCGTACGTAAGTACATTTGTGTGTTTAACATGAAATAATTGATTTGCCTGCTTGGTAAGCATTTGTATTTAATTTTAGTTGTGATAATTATTATTTGGAATTACGTTAATATAAGCTATAGAAAGCTGTGTTTAACTTGTCCCTAACCTATATATTCCAGACAGCTTTGGTTTTGAAATTGGGAGTTGTCAACTTATGTGGTGTGTTTATGTTATGTTTATATTATTATATTACTAGGTATATTATACAATACTATAATTTACAAGTTACGTTAATAACTAGTAGTAAACTAGAGAAGATACATAAAATTTACAAGCAGACATTTCACGAAACAAAACATGACATAGTCAAAATATTACCGCGATAATATTTGTCAATGCGTCGATACAGAAAATTAAGAGGCATAATTTTTCGTGCTGGTACTGTCAAAAAGCCGATCTAGGTTAGTTTACTACTAATGATGACATTTGATTTGTGGAATATTGTCAAAAAACAGGCTTTTATTGACTAAATGAGTGAAATAATCGTCAATAAATCTATTTTTAATCAACTTGATACAGTAGGTAAAAGGTTCAATCAACCGGCCGACAGCGAAATTTATTTATTTGATAATTTTGAATGGCATTTTTTGAAGGCAGTTGAACTGTTCTCAAAAATTTTAATTATAACTTTTAACAAGCTAAAAACGTACTCTTCGCCAATTTACTGAGCTTTTTATATATAATTGTTACACATTCTATAGGATACTCTTCGCAGTTTTCTTGTAAATAATGTTAGTTTTTGGACATACTAAATTTTGTGATACCATCTTTATTGTGAAAAAAATTGTATGAAAAAAAAACAACCTGTGGGACTCGAACACCGGACATTTGGATTGCAAAAAGCAAAAGCAAAAACATATATTATTCTTCATTTAAGTACAACTATGCGCCTTAACGCAAAGCTTTAGCCGCTGCGCCACCACCTATTGCTATAAAAATTAATTGTCTTTGATATATATCTTTCGACATTCATACATATTTCACTTCTATGAAATATATATTAGTAAACTTCATAAACAAAAAAAAAATTATTATGGAAATAATATCTCGCAAGATTTCCATTTTAGTACAAGCGACAAAAATTAAGAGATTTTTTTTTTTAAATTAAATAATTAATAACTTTCTTATTTACTGATCGATTTTCTTCAAAAACAATAGGGTTCTTCCTCTAGCTAACACTAACTTACTTTCTAAATTTCAATACAATCGGACTTTTCTTTCTTAAGTTATCGTGCTTACAAGAGACGTGACGGGCGGACGGACGGACAGACGGACATTTTGAAAGTTGTTCAGAATTCGTTCACTAACACAATGATATGAAAATGTTTTCTCTACGAGCGATATTTACGATTTTAGAAATGTGCCGATCAGATACAATATACTCTTCGTTTTTCCGAAGAGTATAATAATGGGCGATACCTATTGAGTATATTCGATTTCATGTGAATACGAGTTTCCATCAAACAACTGCCAAACGAAAGAAAAATATAAAGCCTAGATAATATTGCTCGAACTGAGAAACAAGGAGTAGACACAAATTGCTTTGTTTTAGTATCTGCAGCTATTGCGAGTTATCCCTTGTATAAATCTTCTAATTTTTCACTAAGACGTTACACACAGACAAATATTATATTTTATTCATCACTTTATGCAATTATCCAATAAGATAATTAAAAAAAAACCTTGAGATACGTGTAAAGCTGTGGTTTTTTACACAATGGTTCGGTTTATAATATGGCGTCAAAAGAGATTTTCTACAGTCAGCCTCCGTTTTGGTGCGCTACGGTCTGTGTCTGGCTGTTATAGACTCTCCCAAACTGATCGATATTGCATTACAGTGCCAAGAAGGGGCTTTCTCAATTATTATTATAAGAAGCGATTTAAAAAACTCTCATGACAGGTCAATCTAGAATTCGTTTCATTCTTTTATTTCCTATTCTTAACCAAGAAAATGCTAATGACCTGGCTGCAGATGACAAAGCTCAAATTTTATTTTAATGCTAGAATAAAAATAGATAAGTAACTGGTAATTTTTTTCTACGACTGCTTTGAAAAATGTTTAAAGACGCTTGAAAATTATTAATTTCATTTCACAGAGCGTGTGATAAATCCTTAACACAGAGATTTAGAAACCTTATTTAATCAGAACAGCGTTAGATATTAAGCAATTAAAAATCTTCTTATTATGAGACAGAGGCGGTTTCAACATTTTTGACGAAAATCTAACTGGTCTAAGATATCTAGAATTTCTCCAAAATATAATAATTCCACAGATTATTCAAATTCCCAATACCAATATTGACGAGGTTTACTTCCAACAAGACGGGGCTGGATCACACAATGCTATTACCTTAGGGTTACCTAAATTAATTGTTTCCAGATCGTTGGATTGGAATCAATGGTCCAGTCAATGGCCTGCAAGGTCTCCGGACTTAACCCCAGTCGATTTTTTAATTTGGGCGCATTTGAAAATTAAAGTTTACGCGACTACTCCAACCTCAAGGCAAGACCTGAAAGAGTGAGAGTTGGACACAAAATTACACAAATAACACCTTAATAACTACAGAATGTTAGACGTGCAACAATAAGTCGCGCTACTCTGCGCATTAATCAAAAAGGTGAATAGTTTGAACAATTTTTACGGTGATTTATTATAATTTAGGATTTAAATAAATTTGTTATTTTATTTATTCATGGTTGTTACGTTTTATTAAAATTATTTCTTGTTTAATTTGTGTTTATCTTGGGATATCGTTAAGATATGATTAATGGTCAAAAAATTAAAGGTTGCGGTTTTTCATTTTTTGGAATTTTCTAAATCAGAATAAACTATTTAGAATTTTATGCTTAATGAGAAACCATCAAAAAGATAGTCATACGATTTAAGCAAAAAAAGTTGATGTCACTTCCCGTCAACCGGAAGTGATATTTTCGTTCTTTACATCGGTAGTGGTGGTGGGGGTAGTAGTGGGGGTGGATGAAGTAAAAACAATGTTTGATGCCTTTGGTTCTCGTACACACACTAAATCACAATTTTATTTTTTCACCCCCTTTAATAACGGGGTGGGAGTGGACATGAGAGTGGCTAATGCCAAAAAATTTTTTGAGACCTTAGCTTCTCTTATATATACTAAATTCCAATTTTACGGACTCTTACTTGCTTGCTTTACCTGATTACCCTTATTCTCCAATTTACCCCTCAACCCTTCAACATAATAAGATCAAAATATAATCTAGTTCCAGATCTCATTAAAATACATATGTGTACCATATTTCAAGTCAATATCTTAAACGGTTTTAGAGTAATCGTGCGCACAAAAAAGTTAGAGACAGTCAGACCGACAGACGGACAGAAAATTTTTTTGCTCAAACTTAAAATCTCGACGTCTCATGTCATTCTAAGCCTATTTGAAGAAAAAAAATTTTCAAATTTTTGTTTGCGTTACTATACTTTAACTGGACGTGGAAATAATACCCTTTGTTTCCCCTTAATTCCTTGTAATTCCCCTAATTCCTCTAATACTTGTAATACCTTTATTTTCTCCCAATACTTTAATTAATACTCTCAATTCCATACCTACGCAATTAGTAAAGAAACAAATTAAATAAAAAATGTTTATAAAGTAACAAATAACAATAAAAAACTTTAAATACCAAATAAGCTTGTTTAAATTGTTAGAAAACATGTTAATAAAAGTTACAGCAAACTTTATTTCTGTAATTTATACTGTTTCTCTATATTAATTTTGTCCGCTCTTTTTAACTGAAATGGATCAGTGCCAATTAAATTATAGGATAGGTCCGTGGAAGATAAATTCCTCCTCTATCACTTCGGTGTCTTCAGTCGTTGGCGAAACAAATTAGTCTAATTCCTGTTTCAGGAATTTGATTTTGTAATATCTTTTATTTTACTTCCACATCCAGTGGAAGTATAGTAACGACAAAAATTTTTAAAAAATTTTTATTGTTCAAATAGGCTTAGAATGTCATGAAACGTCGAGATTTCAAGTTTGAGCGAAAAAAAAATTTCTGACTGTCGGCCTGTCGGTCTGTCTGTCGGTCTGTCTGTCTGTCGGTCTGTAACTTTTTTTGTGCGCACGTTTACTCTGGAACCGTTTCAGATATTGACTTGAAATTTGGTACACATATGTACTTTAACGAGATCTAGAATTGTTCCGTCGAAGGGTTGGGGGGTAAATTGGGGTAAATTTGGAGCAAATAGGTAAATCAAGCAGGTGAGAGTTCACAAAATTGATATTTAATATTGACAAGAGAAGCTAAGGTCTCAAAAAAAATTTTGGCATTAGTCACCCCTTTACCACCCCCACCCCATTATTAAGGGGGATGAAAAAAAAATGTGATTTAGTGTGTGTACAAGAACCAGAAACCTCAAAATATTTTTTTACTTTATCCACCCCCCACTCCCACCTCCTGTCACCACCCCCACCCCACTACCGATGTGGGGTATCGTTTTATGGGTTTTTGGGGTAGAGGATTTCAAATATTATATTATTAAAGTTCCATAAACAATTATTTCCAGATACAAAATTTTTTCGTTGTGTGACTAGAAAATCCGGATGTGGAAGTAGTGATTCCTTGGGCAGCGGTTTTTATTTTACTTCCACATCCAGTGGAAATATAGTAACGACAAAAAAATGTTTAAAAATTTTTATTGTTCAAATGTCATGAAACGTCGAGATTGAGCGAAAAAAAAACTTTCTGTCTGTCTGTCAGTCGGTCTGTTTGTCTGCAACTTTTTCTTGTGCGCACGTTTACTCTGGAACCGTTTGAGATATTGACTTGAAATTTGGTAAACATATGTACTTTAATAAGATCTAGAACTTGATTATATTTTCATCTTGTTCCGTCGAAGGGTTGGGGGGTAAATTGGGATAAATTTGGCGTAAATAGGTAAATCAAGCAGATAAGAGTCCATAAAATTGGTATTTAGTATACACAAGGGAAGCTAAGGTCTCAAAAAAATTTTGGCATTACCCCCATTACCACCCTCACCTCATTATTAAAGGGGATGGGGATTGTAATTTAGAACCAGAAACCTCAAAATATTTTTTTACTTCAGCCCACTACCACCCCCTATCACCACCCCCACCCCACTACCAATGTGGGGTATCGTTTTATAGGTTTTTGGGGTAGAGGATTTCAAATATTTATTGTTAAAGTTCCACAAACAATTATTTCCACATACAAAATTTTTTGTTGTAAGTGACTTGGATAGAAAATCTAGATATGGAAGTAGTGATTTCTTGGGCAGCGGTTTTTTATCTCAGTTACTCTTTCAATATACCATCTTCGATCATAAAACAAGGCATAATAATTTTGACTAACTGTTAAATTTCAAGTTTAATTTTTTTCTTTCCTTAGTCTGATTTGAGTTTGTTGCATTTCCTCTTTATATTCTTACTTTTATTCGATACAAAAAAATCTTCTCGATCTGTCAGTCTTTACTTTGCCTTCACTTTGATCTAAAATCCAGCAGTATGACGATTTTTTTACCACTAGAGATTCGTTGTGCCCTAACACAATTTTAACGTAAGGGCTTGTTTCAGTGACTTTTTTTTTATCGTCTAATTATATTAGGCTAGGTAGGCTCTACCACTCAACTAGGACGGACACACACACATAGACAACATCACAACACCCATTCTTTGCGACATTGCCATCTGCCGCAGTTGAGACTCGAACTCAGGAGATGAGAGCGACCAGACCGTGTTGTCTCTCACATAACCGCAGTCTAGCCCACTGCTACCGTCTTTGCAACACGTGAAAAACGCCACTACACATCCATACCCTAGCCAGGATTCGAACCCGGGACCCTGTTGTCGCAAGCCTAACACCTTCAGCACTGCGTCACCGGTGGCGGTACCTTATGCGAAAAACCTTTTAATTGGTAGCCTTTTTCGAAAGTGTCTTTAGGTATTGTCTAAATTAGTTCATCCGATTCTTAATTCAAATTATCCACCACAGAGGGTCTTGTTGTTTTGTCGCCAATTAGCGATGCATGAATCTCCTCATTATCTCATATCTCGTCTCCTATAATATCATCGCCAGTAGTATCATCATTGGTATTATTTTTATTACTAGCTAAACTCCAGAGAGGGGCACTCAAATTCTTCAAAAATCATTCCTACTTTCTGTACAAACGCATTTTTCATTGCATCTTCAATCATGATTTCAATATCCGTTAAAGGAATATCTAGAACTCCCTTTTTTATTATTATTTGCTGATATTTCTGCGAGTGTTTCTCTGTTGGAAATATAAATGTACTGTTCAAACCATTTAAGATGTCATTTGTAGCTTTTATCCAATCCATTCGGTAGAGAATGTCTTGTAAACTGAAATTTACTACTGTTGAATAAGTGGAGGTAAGGGATCTGGTGGCATGAAATATTTTTTCATATGACTGGCTGCTGAAAAGTCAAGGAACAAACATTTTAGGTTTCATCTTCTTGAAAGACTGTTATTAGTTCTATAAAGAAAGTTATGTGCATTTAATTTTATAGACACATAACAGTTTAGTGAAAAAGTTGTCCTTTAACGTGTATTCCTTTTTGGATTTTATCCACATATACTAAATTTTACAGCAGAATACTTCAAACTAAATGTCATAAACCCTTGATTTAATGTAGATATATCTGGATTTAGAAAAGAGTCTAGCACCACATTCTTCATTTTTAAATAGGAACGAGTGGCATTACTTCCGTGTACTTGTTCCAACATTTTGATTAATTTTGAATCGCATTTTTTCTCTGTAGTAGCGATGTTCATTTTATCGACAAACAGAAAGTTGTTGTACACGATGGTAATCAAACCGGTCATCACATACGCGGCGCCGGTGAGGTGCAGCATCCCGGCCACGACAATGCGGAAACTAAAAGTTTTAGAACATACATTTATGCGCCTCATTTCAGACTCTGGTAGGTACACCTCCCTCAGAGATCTCTATGCACGTTGGCACTAGCGGACTACGTCCAAGAAACTTCACAAAAATTCTACCAGTTTAAACTGGACGTTAGTCCGCTTACCCGCAATATTACCTTAACCAGACAGCATAAAGCACCCCCCAGTATACCAGGCGTTGCTTATCTTTCGGCAACTTAACTAGCCATACTTTCCTGTACCATAATTTTTCCTTTCCCCACCTTTTATCCTTACCCTTGCTCCGCATATACTCAATCCCTTTCTACTCCTCTTCTATTCGTCTTTTCTGTTACCTTTTGTGATTTTTTATTTATTTTTTTGTCCCTTTTCGTCTCATTTTCAAAATGCCCCCTCGGCCAACAAACTCTAAAAATCCAAATTTTTAAATGACAACCTCATCTACATCCTACCTTCTTGGAGGCGGGACGACCACCAGGACTGACGTCATTAGCTCGAACGGGTTCTTTCATTGAGTTTTTTCCCGTATCAGTAATCAGAAATTAATTAGTGCAAAGTGATTGTGTTTAAATATTTTTTAATTTTTTAAAAATTCCATGAATTATTTATTAAAAATTGTTAGGTTTAAGTTTTACCTTTTTAAAATAGGAGTGCTAACTCTAAATAATTTTTATCGTTCCAGCCACCACGGCTAACCGCGCATACTCACCATGACGATACGTGCCGTGGTTGTGCGGTAGGTGCATAATTGTATAAAAAACATGTAATATTGATGACTGATTGATTGATTGGTTTGCCCTCGGAAAATTTAGTACTCTACAGAAAATGGCTGTTGTGTTTTTATCTATCTGGGTATTTTAACAGAGTTTTGAGTTATATATTAGAGAAAACAAAACTTTCTGACGTATTTTCAATTTTACTTCCACGTCCAGTGGAAGTATAGTAACGACAAAAAAATTTTAAAAAAATTTTATTGTCCAAATAGGCTTAAAATGTCATGAAACGTCGAGATTTTAAGTTTGAGCGAAAAAAAAATTTCTGTCTGTCTGTCTGTCGGTCTGTCTGTAACTTTTTTTTGTGCGCACGTTTACTCTGGAATCGTTTAAGATATTGACTTGAAATTTGGTACACTTATGTACTTTAACGAGATCTAGAACTAGATTATATTTTCATCTTGTTCCGTCGAAGAGTTGGGGGTAAATTGGGGTAAATTTGGGGTAAATAGGTCAATCAAGCAGGTAATAGTCCATAAAATTGGTATTTAGTATATACAAGAGAAGCTAAGGTCTCAAAAAATTTTTGGCATTAGCCACCCCGATTACCACCCCCACCCCCTTATTAAAGGGGATGAAAAAAAAATGTGAGTTAGTGTACCTATGTACAGGAACCAGAAATCTCAAGATATTTTTTTACTTCATCCACCCCCACTACCATCCCCCTATCACCACCCCCCCACCCCACTACCGATGTGGGGTATCGTTTTATGGGTTTTTGGGGTAGAGGATTTCAAATATTATATTATTAAAGTTCCATAAACAGTTATTTTCACATACAAAGTTTTTTTCGTTGTGAGTGACTTGGATAGAGAATCTGGATGTGGAAGTAGTGATTCCTTGGGCAGCGGTTTTTTAATTGACGTCGCAAAATGGGAATGAGCACTTACTTGGTATACAATAAAATACTTTTATCTCAACCTAGATGATTCATTACATACGTTAGCTATTTTTTATGCCACAGAACTTAAATACCAATTTAAAAATTTAAGCACACAAATTATTTACGTCAACATAGCAATCATCAAGTTGAATTCCCACTTCATTTAAAAGCTACTTTTGTTATCGCTTCATACAGATACTTGTTGAGTTTTCAGTCTTTATGTGGATGTATGCATTTCATTGCAAAACAAAAGGAAGTATATGAATGATATTTGAACTGGCAGCGGATAAAAACCATACTTAGCAGTTCTTCGTTTTCATTGATGCCACAAACAAGGATGTTGGAAAATCCAAAGTTTCCGAGTTTATATCGTCTGGTGCATTTGATAACAAGAGTGAACTCACGCTCAGGCTGGTCTATTTTCCGGATTGACATATGGATTATTCAGACGTTTTGCTCATATTTTATAGCGAGATCGTCTACCATTGACTTTCCTTAGGAATTTCCGTTACACACAATATAATTTTGGTGTTACTTTATATGTTTAACTTTATGTTTCCACCTGGAAATTAAGATAGCTCTTTCAATCAACGCTCTATGAGATTGCAGTTATTTGGTAGACAACGTCTTTTAATGTTAACAAGCAATTATTGATAACAACATTGCTAAGTCATTTACCTTAGTGGAATGGTTATTTTATTTCAACATGCAAAAAACACCGCTGCCCAAGGCATCACTACTTCCATATAATAAATTATCAGACTCAAACAATAATACACAAAAATATGTTAAGTACATTAATTATAAGAAACTAAGAACAACACTTAAAGATATAACATGGGAACAACTGGAGTATGAAAATCTCGAAAACGCTACTAATAAGTTTATTAATATAATAAAAAGCAGCATAAGTTCGTGCATGAATATTGTTAAAATTAAGCATAAAAATAGAAAGAGGAAAACATGGATAACGAAAAAGATAATTAAACAGATAAATATAAGAGATAATATGTATATTAAATTAAGAAAGGATCCAAATAATAACGAGTTAAAAAATGAGTATATTAAATATCGCAACGATCTGAATAACTTGATTAAAAAAGAAAAGAGTAATTATTTCAAAAATAGGGTAGAAAAAAATAAAACTTCCTCTAAAACTTTATGGGAGGTCATAAATGAATTTAGTGGCATATACAAAAAGAAAATAAATATACCTACTATTAAAAATGCTACAGGTAAAAAAATAGAAGAGAACAATGAAAAGGCTAATATTTTTAATTCTTTTTTTAGTAGTATTGGAAAAACTCTTGCAAATAAAATCACCCTAAAGGAGAATAACATTTCACCTGAAACAAAAGTACAAATGAATACAATATTTCTTGCTCCCACGTCTCCAACAGAAGTCAAAAAATTTATTAATGAATTAAAAAACAACAAATCGCCGGGTTTAGATGGAATTTCCGAATATATTGCAGTTCCTATGGCCGATATAATAAACAAAGCAATTGTAGAAGGGGAATGTCCATCAGCCTTTAAAGTAGCTGTCATAAAGCCCATTTACAAAAACGGGTGCAAAGAAGAAGTTACAAACTATAGACCGATATCTTTAATAAGTAATCTGGCAAAAATTTTTGAGAAAATCATTAAATCAAGAATTGTAAACTATTTAGAAAAATATAAATTATTATCAAAATATCAATACGGATTCAGAAAAGGCAAGAGTACACAGAATGCAATTACCAGCCTTATAAGTAAAGTTTACGAGGCTTTGGATAATAGAGACAAAAGCTTAGCAGTGTTCATCGATTTAACCAAAGCATTTGATACGGTATGCCATACTGAACTATTGGCCACACTTAATAATTTAGGTTTTAGGAATAACAGCTTAAAACTTCTTAAGTCATATCTAACTAATAGGATACAGTATACAGAAGTTAACTGTGCGAGAAGCGAGGCTGAAACCGTTGAGTATGGTGTACCGCAAGGGACAGTACTGGGGCCAATACTTTTCATAATATATATAAACTCGTTATTTGATATACATACCAGTGCATCAATAGTAAGTTATGCAGATGACACTGCTCTCTTCTACACAGCTTCTAACTGGAAAGATTTAAAAATCAAAGTAGAACAAGATCTAAAAAACGTTAAAAAATATTTCAACAATAAATTACTCACCTTAAATGTATCAAAAACGTATTACGTACCTTTCTATCTATACCAAACTTCTGCCCCACCTTTTCAAGAACTCACAATTGATGAGCACTTTCAAATAGCTTCTGCCACACACATGAAATATTTAGGTATAATAATTGATTCACAAGTTAAATGGGACATACATATAGGTTACATATCTAACAAATTAAGAAAATTAATATACAGATTTAAAGGTTTGAAACAAATTTTAGATATTAAACAATTAAAGATTCTGTACCATTCTCTTGTTGAATCACATCTAGTATATGGGATTCTAGGTTGGGGAGGAGTTCTCGACTCACATTTGAAACATCTAGACTGTTTGCAAAAGAGAATATTGAAAATTATTCTCAATAAAGAACAAACGTACCCTCAAATGAATTGTTTAAAGAGGCCAAGGTAATGGACATTAGATTACTATTCTTCTTACAGTGTGCAATATATCAATGGCAATCTAATGCGCAAATAAACGAAGACACGCAACAACAGCAACAAGCAAGAGAAAATCGAAGAAACCACATTAGAGTCCCAAAAACAAACACTACTTGTGGTCAACGATGCTTCACATACCTTAGTACACGGGCATATAATAAAATACCAAGTAAGATTAAGCATACTACTGTTTTTAATAGAGCAAAAACTGAAATAAAAAAATACATTTTAGAAGTCCCTAGAGAAGAAATTCATTACGTTGTAAATCCCAAACCGTACCTCAATACATTATTTTAAATTAATAATAATATTATGGTCCTCCAGTGCATCTAAATGTTTATTTTGTATATTCATTACTGTCAAAGTCTCAGCACTGTATGTTCTTAGTTATATAATGGGTGTCATATTATATGAGTAGATGCGTTATATTTTTATTTATATATTTAGGTATTTATAGTTTTTAAGTTAATATGTCTATACTTGTTTGTGTTCTTCATGTACAGTGCCTGCATGGCACTTCTTTGAATTATTAAGTTTATTTACTCCATTGTAAAATTATTTGTAGTTGTAATTATTATTATCTGTTCGTAAATAAACTTCATTCTATTCTATTCTATTCTATTCTATTCTATTCTATTCTATTCTATTCTATTCTATTCTATTCTATTCTATTCTATTCTATTCTATTCTATTCTATTCTATTCTATATCCAGATTTTCTATAGTGGAGTAAAAAACAGGGGAAAAGTCGCTTCCTTCTCGAGTTTTTTTTTATCTTAGAACAAACTGAGACATATACCATTTCCTTAAGTAGGTCGATGTTTATTAGAAATCATGAAATACGACATTTTTTAGTGGTAATGGACATTGTTATTTTTAAAAAGGTGTGAAATTTTGTTTTTTTTTAATCATGTTTTTTTGAACATCTAATGCCATATCTCAAAAACGAATGGAGCTATCCACATGAACTTCTTTTTTGTTATAAAACACACACTTAAGCGCTTCTATCTGTGTATGGTATTGTTAATTAAAACATTTTTAAGCATGTTAAAAACTTAGATAACCTTGAAAGTTCAGAAAATACGCAGTCAAATTTTCACTAAGCTAAAAACTTTTTTGTTTTTGGAAATTTTATATAACATACTACGAAGAAAATAAAGCCAAAAGATCAAAAAAGTTTTTGATAGCATAATTCTTATTCTGTCTTTGATAGTTTAGGTACAGTGATTTTTTTGGAGTGCGCGAATTGCAGAAATTGAGTATTAATACGCCCGCGTCCACTAAAACTAACTAGTCTCAGGGCGGTGTACGATCACCGTTATTCGATTTCGTCGAAGGTCAAATTATAAAACCTGCTGCCCAAGGAATCACCACTTCCCCTTCCAGATCTTCTATCCAAGTCTCTCACAACGAAAAAAATTTGAATGTGGAAATAATTGTTTATGGAACTTTAATAATAAAATATTTGAGATCGTCTACACCAAAAACCTATAAATCGATATGCCACATCGGTAGTGGGGCTGAGGGTAGTGGAAGGGGGGGTGGTAGTAGTGGTGGATAAAGTAAAACAAATGTTAAGGCCTTTGGTTCTTGTACACACACTAAATGACAATTTTATTTTTTTCGCCCCCTTGAATAATGGGGTGGGAGTTGGTAATGGGGGTGGTTAATGCCAAAAAAATTTTGAGACATTAGCTTCTCTTATATATACTAAATACCAATTTTATGGACTCTTACTTGCTTGATTTGCCTATTTACCGCCATTTATCCCCCAACCCTTTAACGGAATGAATAATATAGTTCCAGATCGCGTTAAAATACATAGGTACGTGTACCAAATTTCAAGTCAATATCTTAAATGATTCCGGAGTAATCGTGCGCACAAAAAAAGTTACAGACAGACCGATAGACAGAATTTTTTTTGCTCAAACTTAAAAACTCGACGTTTCATGACATTCTAAACCTATTTGAACAATAAAAATTTCCACATTTTTTTTGCGTTACTATACTTCGGCTGGATGTGGAAGTAATTACTTCACCATTAAGAAATCTAATAGAGATATTGTAGAGAATGTACACCAATGTTATAATGAATTAAGATTCTGTATTAAACCGAATATTTCACACAATAATATGGTAGCCAATGAAAGGCAATTTTTTTGAGATAATGGCACCAAGCAAATGTTATTATGAATAGTAAAACTAGATCGGCTTTAGACAGTACCAGAATGCAGTATATTAACAGTAAAACGCATTGTAGCCATTGATATATGTCATGTTTTATTTCGTGAAATATTGTCCGCAAAATCATACAGAAATTATTTCCCGAGCTTGTTGTCCAAAGTTAATATAACTCGTATATACTTAATATAATAGGCTAACACTTGTCTATCTTCAACTATTTAAATTTCCCTACTATTTCGAACTAATAAATTGTTAGTAGACTTTTACAATTTAATCAGACAGAAGATCCTGAAGGCAAACATTACCTGTAAAGATTGTAATATAACTCATACAAATTAAACATAGCAGGATAGTGCATACGTTGGCCATGTTGAATTGCATTAGTCAATTATTTCCTTATTATTTATTTAGGATACCCATAATATGGAGACGATAACAACGAAGACAGTTTTGATTATGGTTTGGAAAATATTATTTGTAGCTAATTATAATCGTGAAAAAATCATTCTCCGAAATGTCTTCGTATCATCATGTTCCAGATTATGTAGATATGACTATTAAGGTTTTCCATTCCGTTAGTCTGTCTGTATGTTTGTCATGTGTCTGTCTGAAAGCGACACTGAGGTAGCGCAAGCATTTTTCCACACCTTTCATACTTTTCTACATATACTTCTGTTTAAAAATGAATCACGAACAAAAAGAATGGTATATCTATTTTTTCTAGCTCACTGTATATTTACCAATTGTCATCAAACGTGAATAAATACTGTAAACAAGCATATATGAGATCCACCAAACCGATTTTTTTTTGCAATCAAGGAGATAAATTGGTAGCGATTGCCGATGATATATTTTGTTCAGGGATAGTATACCAAATTTATTTCATTCACAGTACATTTTGCACCGCTTCAGATACTACAAAATCCAATGAACAGAAAACAATCTCTCTATACACAGCCTTTCATGTGTAGAGATCGTTACCGACCGAATTGCAAGTCTCCCGAAATAACATCTTTACCTAATTTTCCACTTTGTCCGCACTCTCTGAGTTACTCAAACTTGCCAAAGATCGAATTCCCGTTCGCTCTGAAGGTGTCTGAGGATTCCTTGTTGGCGCGCCAACACCTACTTCAGTGAAATAGCCAGCGGCGGCTGGTGAAATTTCAATATTTTTTTTCTCGTCTGTGGCGCATGGGACCCATACGAAATTTGGGAAATAACATCTAGAGAAGCACTTCTCTAATGACCCCTAAAAAATTTTGAAAAAGCAGTTTGCGAAAAAATTTTTGAAAATTTGCTAGCCTCCCCTGGGTCTAGGGACCCCTGTTTACTTTTATTTTTTTTTGTCATATGCATTTGACTTTTCATAAAAATGCATCGACAGATTTTAGAGTTTGTGAAAATATTTTCATTACTAACTGAAATACAATGAACTGAAATTTTGTAATTTACAATTTAACAAATTACAATATTTCAATTCGTTGTATCTCAGTTAGTAATGAAAATATTTTCACAAACTCCAAAATCTGTCGATGCATTTTTATGAAAAGTCAAATGCATATGACAAAAAAAAATAAAAGTAAACAGGAGTCCCTAGACCCAGGGGAGGCTAGCGAATTTTCAAAATTTTTTTCGCAAACTGCTTTTTCAAAATTTTTTAGGGGTCATTAGAGAAGTGCTTCTCTAGATGTTATTTCCCAAGTTTCGTATGGGTCCCATGCGCCACAGACGAGAAAAAAAATAGTGAAATTTCACCAGCCGCCACTGGAAATAGCATTCTAACGATTCAAATAAAATAACATTGGCATCTTATAAGAGAATTTTGCAGGATTGGAGCGTCTGCATCTCGTCTGGATGACTGGCTAATGTAGTGCTTTTTCAGATACATTCTTAGTGAATAATAGATCCTAAAAATAGAATTAAACAAAAATTGTAAAGAATTTAATCACCGTCAAAAAAGATAACTAAAAATTATGAAATGAAATCTCAGCCAGTCGATTGACAATACGCTTGGTTTCGCTATTTGTTTATTTTCACACTAACTTCAATATTTATGTTAGGTAATAGTACAGGAAAACTTTACTTTAACTCGAAAAAAATTTGTGCAGACTTTAAACTTTGGTTTGGTTTTTCATCGGCTTACAACGCTTGCTTTAGAAAAAAAATTGCATTTTAAATTGTAAAAGGATTTTATAAAAAACGTAACATTCTTTTTTTCTGCAAATATTTCAATAAATATTAGTTTAAGCGAAAATATGGTGATGGTGGACATCAAAAATGTAGCTTATAAACTGAGAATAAATTTATTTTGTTTATATATTTATGTACGGTTGATTGTTTCGGAGATAATTAATTTTATAGATGGCATCCGACCGTTTTTAGGATGACGTATTTAGTTTAAAATGTTGAATATCTTAGAAACTGTGACACTTCCATCAAAAGTTCTAAGAAACAAAATAAAGGTAGGTAATCAATTTTTAAAATGATTTTTTTCTTGTTTCTACATCACAAAAAATAAAGAAGTTATGGCCGATTCAATGTGAGTTTTCACATTTTTGTTAACAAAATGTCGGCATTTTGTTATTGTAATTGCTCGGCAATTAATTTTTCTTTCAAAAACATGGGCGCAGCCAGGGGGGGGGGGCATGGGGCCCGCCCCCCCCAAGCCGTCTTCCAAGAGGCAAAAAATAAAGAAGCAGTACAAAGCAGTATCTAAATTGTCCCTTGAAATAAATATTTTGTAATTAATGCCAATATTATCTAATAGGGGCATCTACATACACATCCGTTTCCAACCATTTTCTGAAAAATTTTCCTCATCCTCTGGGGAGGCCGGTTCTTTTGCCCCCCCCCCTCCCCCCAGATGAATTCTCTGGCCGCGCCACTGTTCAAAAATACTGTTTTTTGTTAATATATAGCATATGGCTTTAGAAAATGATAGGCCAGTTACCGTCCCTTTAAGCTTTTCAAAGATTTTTGAGTATGCGTACTTAAATCGTTTAACAATATTTGTAAACAAATTAAAAATTTTATCTAATAACCAACATGGCTTTCGCTTTGGAATGTCTACCATAACGGCTACACATTCCTTTTACGAAGAAGTTATTAGATGTATTGATGCAGGCGAATGCCCTGTTGGAGTCTTGACAGTTTACTCAATAAACTTTACGATAACGGCATACGGGGTGTTCCTTTGAATTGGATATCTTCTTTTATACATTCTCGGAAACAATATGTTTCAATACAATATAGTGATCACAATTCCGTAAATAGGGTTAATTCTAATTTTTCTTTAGTAGATATGGGCGTACCGCAAGGCTCCGTCCTGGGCCCTATACTATTTATCTTATATGTAAACTCATTAGAGTCTGTATTAGGTAAAACTTTTTTACTATGTATGCTGATGATTTGTCTTTAATTATCTCAAACAAATCGCTTGATAATTTACATTTAGACATAAACAAAACTTTGGAACATGTCTGCAATTGGTTCAGTCAGAATTATTTACATTTCAATGCAAATAAAACACAAATAATTAGATTTCACAATAGGCAAAAAAAGTGTGACACTGTAGCGGTTAATATCAATAACTGTAAAATTGAAAACGATGGTACTGCTAGTATTAGTTTTTTAGGAATTCATATAGATGAATGTCTCACCTGGAAAGCTCATTGTAATTTTCTTGTTTCCTATATGAGTTCAATTAATTTCTTACTTAGAAATATGAAGGAAATTTTATATAAACAACAATTAATTAATTTATATTATGCAAAGGTAGAGTCACGACTACGCTATGGTGTCTGTTTCCGGGGTGTGTCCACACTATCTCAAACTGTTTTTATATCGCAAAAACGTATCTTACGTAACATAGCGAATGTGCCTAACAAACATACCTGCAGAACCATTTTTGTGCAGTATAAAATTTTAACTTTAACGTCTTTGTTTATATTTGAAATATGTATATATATTTTTAAAAATAAACATAAGTTTAATCTCAATAAAGATATATACGGGTTAAATACAAGGCATAAGAATGATATTTATGTACCCTTTTCAAAACTGTCAGTTACCAATAAATCACCCAATTATTTAGGACTAAAAATTTTTAATAAATTGCCAAATGATTTTAAACAAAATACTGAATTACGCCAATTCAAGAAAAAATTGAAATTGTTCCTGGTAGATAAGTGTTTTTATTCTTTAGACGAATATTTTAATACCTAGATTAAGTTAGATTAGTTTATATTATATTATATTATTTTCTCCTTTACCACTTCTATTGTTATACAATTTTGTAATTGTCCCAAAACAAAATAAATTGATTTGATTTGATTTGATAACCTAGATACTCAATTCATTTTGTCCCTTTCAAACACTTGTTTTAGAAAAAAAATTCATCCGCCATCCCCCATCGGAAAATGGCCGTATTTCGGTTAATTGTTGTTATAAAATTAATTTAAAAATACCAAATTAAAGATAATTTTGCCAGAAACAACTTTTATTTGAACTATCTTTTTGTAAGTGGCATATTTCCTTCCCGAGGAAATAGAGAAAATTCGATTTTTTTATTAAAAATACCCCTTTTTACCCTCTCGCGGATCCGTAAAATCCCTAAACTTTTTTGCTTCGTGCACTTTGCCTATTTTAAATTTGTAACCAAAGTTTAAAGTCTGCACAAATTTCTTTCGAGTCACGGTAACTTTTTTCAATCTTTTCCTGCACTATAAAAAGGGTAGGTAAATTTTGTCCTAGTACAATGAACAATCGTTAGTAATTCTGGACAAACCGGTGTCTTATCAGATAATATTGGACACAGAATATCTCTAATAGTACTCAAGATAGTTTTGATTAAATTAAAAAAAACAGCTAATTTTCAGCCATTTTTTTAATATGGCGCCGATGGATTCGTGGGGACTCGACAGATTATTGTTTCTGAGCCAATTCTAAACGTCCAAGCCAATATTCAGCTTTATAACGTTTCTGTCCAGAAAAAACCCTACTTACCTACTGAACTATTATTAATTTTAAACATGTAAGAATACGAAAAATTCAAAATATTCTAATAAACTTGCGAATAACCGTCTAAGATGGAATCACCACACTGAAAATCATGTCAAGATCCTTTCTAACATATTTCATAAATTAAAGCTCTCAGTATTCATGAACTGAAATCTGAAATCTACTTTGCAAATTGTTCTCAGATTATAGCTTACACATCCGAGGCATAAAATAATTTATTATTGCTAAAAAGAAAAAATAAAAACATTGGACATCATCAATGCAGCCTAAGTGATAGACGTAAACACTACGCCATTAACTTCTTAAAGAAAGTAATTCATCATGAAATTGATTGCTGCGAGATCCTCCATAAATTAAATTTTCGCACTCCAAGAGTGAATTCGCGCTATCACCAAACTTTTTATCTGCCTAGTACCTAGAACCCGGACTAACGTCTAACAATACTCACCGATATATAACATCTGTTCTAGTTATAATAACAACCCGAATGATATTGACATTTTTATTTATTAAGCGACTTTATCTATAGTTAGTTACCATTTTATTATATTCTTTTATGTGCCGTATGCATAATTATATGTTAACCTTATTTTTGTTTTACTTAAGTTTAATTTTAATTTTAGTCTTTGTCTTTCTTTGTATTACATTTGTAGTTTTAGTTACTATACTCATCTATGGTGTGTAGTCTATATTAAATATGTGTTGTTTCCCATCTTGTAAATGGTTTGTACTGTTAGATGGTGTATAATTAAAATAAAAAATAAAATAAAAATAAATATTTACAATAAAACTGCACAATTATTTACTATCCGAATTAAAACAGGTAATATACAAAAAGTTCACAAAAACAAAACTGTATCAGCCGGATAGCTAATGAAACATTTTAAATTCGTGGTTTTTCAGCTTTTACACCCTAGGGATATGTTGGACGCCAATAACAACAGATGAATTTAGGGGGACAATACACACTCCAAATAGTCCCTGAAACATACTAGATACCTTTTTACGTTTCAATGTGCGGCCAACATAAAACGAGTAGAAGTTGTAGTCGGGCGTTGTCGACTACTGCAACTTCTACACGTCAAAGACTTAGGTACAGGGTGCACCAAATTAGATGGAATTTGGGGTTTTCTTTATAACTATGGAAGATAGACAAAAACCAATATAGGTGTCCTGAGCTCGATTTTTGAGGAATAAATATTGGCGTAAACCGCGATCGTCTATCTTTTCCGACTACGCTTTTGGAAAATTAGCATTTTTGGATGACCTCTGTATCTCAATTACCAAGTGTAGAGTGTAAGTTAATTGTGAGTGAGCATTGTTAAAAATGGTTCAATTTAGTAATGGTGAAAAACATGATACCGTGCGTGTAATTGCGAAATGGGCATGTACATCCACATAGCGCGAGGAATGTGACAACCCAGCAATAGTAAAACCCGCCTGCCGGCCGGCACTCCACTACTGAAGTATCTGCTCTGTTATTTCATTTTAGTCAACTGGCACACGCGATGTTGTAATTCCTACTTCCCATGTCTAACGTTCCGTTACACGCACGGTATGATTAAGTGTTTTATAGAATGCGGAGAAGATTCAAATTTAGCTTCCAGCTTACATAAAATTGGTAATTAGTATATACAAGAGAAGCTGAGGTCTCAAAAAAAAATTTTGGCATTAGCCACACCCATTACCACCCCCACCCCATTATTAAAGGGGATGAAAAAAATTGTGATTTAGTGTGTGTACAAGAACCAGAAACCCAAAATATTTTTTTACTTCATCCACTCCCACTACCACCCCCTATCACCACCCCCACCCCACTACCGATGAGGTTTTTGGGGTAGAGGATTTCAAATATTATATTATTAAAGTTCCATAAAAAATTATTTCCACATAAAAATTTTTTTCGTTGTGAGTGACTTGGATAGAAAATCTGGATGTGGAAGTAGAGATTCCTTGGGCAGCGGTTTTTACTTTTTTCTTCAGTATTACTTCAGTTTTTATGAAATTTTTACCAAAAAGTCGGACGTACTGGACCAGCCATTTTGTATTATTATACTCTTCGCAAAAACGAAGAGTATATTGTATTTGATCGGCACTTTTCTAAAATCGTAAATATCGCTCGTAGAGAAAAAATTTTCATATCATTGTGTTAGTGAATGAATTCTAAACAACTTTTAAAATGTGCGTCTGTCCATCCATCCGTCCGTCCGTCCGTCCGTCCGTCCGTCCGTCCGTCCGTCCGTCTGTCCGCCTGTCCGTCTGTCCGTCTGTCCGTCCGTCCGTCCGTCACGTTTCTTGTAAGCACGATAACTCAAAAAAGAAAAATCCGATTGTACTGAAATTTGGACAAAAAGTTAGTGTTAGTTAGGGGAAGAATCCTATTGTTTTTGAACAAAATCGATCAGTAAATAAAAATGTTATTAATGATTTAAATTTGAAAAATTTTTTTTTTTGATTTTTATGTTTTTGTAAAAATTTACAATTTTTACATTTTTTTACGTGTTAGGTGGTTCTTACGCTTTTGACTCGGAATCCAAGGGTCCCAGGTTCGAAACCCACATGTGGTATGGTATAGTTTTTTTTTTATTTTTACTTTATTTTACACTGAGTCTTTCACCAACTAAGTTCGTACTATAAAATTAAAAATGTCTAAAACTAACATTATCTACAAAAAACTGCGAAGAGTATCCTATAGAATGTGTAACAGTTATATAAAAAGTTTAGTAAACCGGCAAAGAGTACGTTTTTAGCTTGTTACTTTTTGACATCTATATCAGCGACCTAAAAAAACGTGTTACGTCATTTTTAATGAAATTTTTATCGAAAAGTCGGCCATATTGGATTAGCCATTTTGAATTACTTTTTTTGACATCATAATCTATTTCAGCGACCTCGAAACCCCTTATATGTCAATTTGAATTGAATTGCATTAAAATTTCTCAACTTATAATAATTTTGTAAAAACGTTTTTTTTTTTTTTGTTTAAATAATTAATAAACAATTTTCTCATGGTTATATGTTTATAACTTTTTATTTTAATCCATGTAAAAGTGATATCAAGAGGTTTTAGGAAAATCGAAGATTCCCGTAATTATTTCGAAATAATGCATATTTTTAGCCTCTATTGACTTCACTAGATGTAGTAACCAGTTTAGAGACAGTGCAAAGCAATCAGAAAAGATTTTGCAAATTATTTTACCATAACTACATATTTCATCATTACGATGTATTTTTATTTATATACACTTTATTATTTAAATTTTGTCTTTACTTCTACTCTTGTTTTTACTGGTGTATTCCCTATACTCATTTTCAATGCTATTTTACTTCCACGTCCAGTGGAAGTATAGTAACGACAAAAAAAATTTTAAAAATTTTTATTGTCCAAATAGGCTTAAAATGTCATGAAACGTCGAGATTTTAAGTTTGAGCGAAAAAAAAAATTTCTGTCTGTCTGTCGGTCTGTCTGTAACTTTTTTTTGTGCGCACGTTTACTCTGGAACCGTTTAAGATATTGACTTGAAATTTGGTACACATATGTACTTTTCATCTTGTTCCGTCGAAGGGTTAGGGGGTAAATTGGGGTAAATTTGGGGCAAATAGGTCAATCAAACAGGTGTGAGTCTATAAAATTGGTATTTAGTATATACAAGAAAAGCTAAGGTCTCAAAAAAATTTTTGGCATTAGCCACCCCCATTGCCACCCCCACCGCCTTTTTAAAGGGGATGAAAAAAAATTGTGATTTAGTGTACCTATGTACAGGAACCAGAAACCTCAAAATATTTTTTTACTTCATCCACCCCCACTACCACCACCTATCACCACCCCCCCCCCCCCACTACCGATTTGGGTTATCGTTTTATGGGTTTTTGGGGTAGAGGATTTCAAATATTATATTATTATAGTTCCATAAACAATTATTTTCACATACAAAGTTTTTTTCGTTGTAAGTGACTTGGATAGAGAATCTGGATGTGGAAATAGTGATTCCTTGGGCAGCGGTTTTTAGTTTTATCCCCGGTATAGGTAATATTTATTTTTTAAAATTTTATTTTCCAGAAGAAATTTGTTCCTTTTTCTCTTTAATCCAATAGTACTCCTTAGATACCAAGACGGATGTGACTTTATCAATATTTTTTATAAGACCGAACTCATTAAATATTTGATTTGATCTCATATAAAGAGTTCTGACGATTTGGGAGTACGTTAGCCAATTTATGACAGAATTTCGTCATTTTATATCTGAATTCAGCGCTTATCGACAAAGGTTAACCTATTCTAATATAAAAATAGAAGTGCCTTTAAATTCATTTTATATTCCGGTCAAGGGATGCCGGATGTTCAAAAGGTCACGGGATAATATTGACCGTGATAGTAAGCTCTTTAGAAAGATTTGCTTTGGAGTAGTATTCGATGCGCGCCTTTTCCATGTGTTACCGCTCTTGTTTAAATTGGTTGTTTGTAGAGGTGACAGTTGAAAATGTGCACACCTCTTCACTTCTGTTATTAGTCGGGGACTGAGACCCTCGAAATATGCAAAATAAAAGTGGTCAATACAACTCGCGAACATATAAAAATTGAAGTAATGTAATAGTATAGTAATTAGAGGTTTTAACTTCAGAATAATGTCATATTAACGGATTTCGTTCATTTTTGGCAGTATAATAGTAAATGCTTCACAGAAAAGTTTCTATATTGTGCGGGGGCTTGCTAATTTATAGGGGGTGGATGCCACCCCGTCTCAGGGGGTGACACTTAAAAAATATATATATTTATTGGAGCTGAAATAGAATCAAATTTTAAGAAGAAAAGGTTGAAGTTAAATTGATAGTTTTTAAGTTATAACGACTTCAAAATTGCGATTTTAGCTTAAAAAAAAGTATTTCCGAATGGCTTTAGAATAATAATGTTTATTGTTCAAATATATACATGTAAATGTAAAATATAGAAGTGTATGTATATAAAAAAGTATATGTATATAAATATAAACATAAACATGACAAAAAACGTGAAGAACTCATAGAAGCATTTTCATGCTTGATCTGGGTATAAACAAGAGAGAAAAAAAGAAAAAAATATTACATATAACTAATATACAAAACATATTAAGATTAAATTAAAATTACATGATAATAATTTAAATTATGGACATATAGAAGACAGTTATTTTAGACAATAGAAAAGAAATTGCTAGCAGTAAATATTTTCCAAAATTAACAAAGTCAGTACAGTGTATTTTAAAATCTAGATTTAATATATTACAGGGCAATAGCAAGGGTTTATAAATGAATTTATACTAGAATATTTTGGGTAGGTAACTAACTTTGGTGACTATTTTCAGTTAATATTTTAATACGATTTACTATGGTTTGCCATGCCTAATTGTCAATTAAGGCATGTATATTTTTTCTTAATAATTCTTAATATACTCACCCAATTTCTATTTAAAGTCGTTTGTTGATTCTATCAGTCTCAAGTCTGAGTCTAACGAATTATACAATTGGACCCAAATAGGGGCAGCATTTTTTACCTATAGCATTTTTCATAAAAGGTACTTTGTAAGTATTTTCATTTTGTCTTGTACTGTACCTATGATTTATTTTTATTAAATAATTTTTATTATTATGTTGTTTAATGTTGCAGTGATAATAAAACAACTGTCTAATATCTAATACACTGGATTCCTGAAATATTGCATCACTTGAGTAAGTTTGCTCTTTTATTAAAATTATTTTAAGAATCTTTTTCTGTATAACTTCTAGATTTTTTAGGTGAGTTTTTGAGGCGCTACTCCAAGCCAGTATACCATAGATCAGGTGAGATTCTACTAGTGAATGGTATAATACTTTTAATTCATTGTTACCTAAGACTTCTGTTTCAGAGTAACCTAACGACTTCTGTTATTTTTTTAAATTTGTGTAGAACAGTTCTTATTTTAGTTACCACATCCCATTTTAGGTGGCAGTCTATTTTAACTCCCAGATATTTTATTTCCTTTGCTGATTCAATACAAATATCTGCTGAGTTTCCTATTTTCAAAGGACCAATATCAAGGAAAGTTGAGCTGTTTGAGCAAAAAGGTACGTACAAAGTTTTGGTGAAGTTTATCGTCAACAAATTATGATTGTGGCCCATATCTCTTTCTACAATTGTTTTTAAGTTAGCCCAGTTATCTGCACTGTAGTATATGGCAGTATCGTCCGCATAAGTAATGATTGTCCCCTAGTCTGAGTGGAAAATAATCCATTTAAATATACTATGAATATGGGGCCCAGTACCGTGCCTTGTGGTACACCGAATTCAATTTTTTGATAATCACTTATTATGTTTCTAATTTTTACGCATTGGTACCTGTCAGAAATATAACTTCTAAAATATAACTTCTAAATAAATCGAGGGCACAATTTCTTATCCCTATTTCTTCTAATGTTTCCAAAAGCATTGTATGGCTCACCGTATCAAATGCCTTCGCAAGGTCGATGAATACACCAAGTGATGGTGTTCCTTCGTCAAGTGCAGCATACACTTTTGATGTTAATGCAAGTAGATTTTCTCTCTTTCGTCAAGTATCTCGAAAAGTATTACTTTATCGAAAAAATGTTACAGACCAATTACAGAAAGTACAAACTGGAAATTAATTATGTTTTTTGTTTATTGATGTAGGATTAATAATTTCTGAGATATTTTATCGTCAACAAATTATGATCAAACCAGTCTTTGATGTGGCCCATATCTATGTACACAATTGTTTTTAAGTTAGCCCAGTTATCTGCACTATAGTATATAGTATCGTCCGCATAAGTAATGATTGTGCCCCTAGTCTGAGTGGAAAATAATCCATTTAAATATATTATGAATAATATGGGGCCCAGTACCGTGCCTTGTGGTACACCGAATTCAATATTTTGATAATAACTTATTATGTTTCTAATTTTTACGCATTGGTACCTATCAGAAATATAACTTCTAAATAAATCGAGGGCACAATTTCTAAGGTTTCCAAAAGCATTGTATGGCTCACCGTGTCAAATGCCTTCGCAAGGTCGATGAATACACCAAGTGAAGGTGTTCCTTCGTCAAGGGCAGCATACACTTTTGATGTTAATGCAAGTATAACATTTTGGGTAGATTTTCTCTCTTTCGTCAAGTATCTCGAAAAGTATTACTTTATCGAAAAAATGTTACAGACCAATTACAGAAAGTACAAACTGGGAATTAATTGTTTTTTGATTATTGATGTAGGGTTAATAATTTCGGAGATATTTAAGTTTATATTTGGTATCCAAGTGTTTCGAAATTACCTTTAAAGTTTAAAATGCATTTTTTTCTAAAGCAAGTGCTTTAAATGAGCAAAACAATTTGAGCATCTAGGTAATGCTACATCTTAACGAAAAACTGTATTTGAGATAATTTTTTTAAATTACTGGCTAATTAGAGTAACAAAATGGCGACCTTTTTATATAAAAAAATATAAATACGCACATTTTTCCGTCATCACTTTTTTATTTCTAATGCTACAGGAACGAGCAAAAAATAATTTGAAAGCGCAATTAATTGTCTTTAATTTCATTTCTTAGCATGCGTGATGCAGGTGTCACAATTTCTGAGATATTTAACATTTAAATTGCATTTTTCGTCTCATAAACGTTCGGACGCCATTTGTAAACTTTCATATCTCCGAAACTATTAAATCTATGTAAATAAACAAACAATTCATTATCAGATTATGAGCTTTATTTTTGGTCTCTACCCAATTTTCAATATAACTAATATTTATCGAGATATTTGGAAAAGAAAAAAAAATACGTTTTATCGAAAATACCTTTATAGTTTAAACTGTACTTTTTTCTAAATCAAGTGCTTTATACAAACCAACAAATTTGAGCATCTACGTCATGCTATATATTAATGAGAAACATTGTTTGAAATTCCTTTTTTTTAATTACTGGCTAATTATAGTAACAAAATGACGATGTTGTTATTAAAAAAAAAATGTGTAGACGCACATTGCTTCGGTCATAACTTTTTTGTTTTTTATGCTACAGAAACAAATAACAAAACAGTTGAAAGCTTAATTAATAACCTATTATTTTAGGTATTAGCATTCTTGACGTAGGTGTCACAGTTTCTGAGATATTTAACTCTCACTCTAAATAATTATCTTATGAACACTTGGATGCCAAATGTAAACTTCCTCACACCCTACGCCCCTGCAGGGCAGTACGCCATTACTGGCTTCATTACCTCGAAGGATCGGAAAATGGATCATTCTACACATCCTCGATTAAAGCAGTTGTCACCATTTCCAGCATCTTCTGAGAAGCAGGATTTTTAATTTTAATAATAATATCAGAGGATTCCCACAGAAATTAAACGTATCGCTCGGATACTGATGTTGGCCTCATCAGTGATGCTCTAGTACCTTCAACAGTCCATATCACCGAGATGTTTGGGCAGTCAGTATATAACATAGACGTTTCGCTTCTCCCAGAGGATTGGAAGATGCCACTTGTTGGTTGCGTGTGGATATAGGTGTCTACTGTCTTGGTTCTCCAATTCCCCTCGGAGAAATATCACGAGGCTAAACCATGCTCGATAAAGATTTGTAACTGAGATTTCTCAATACGAATCATCTTTGATCTTAGATAAATTAGTTCGAGAGAGTGATTCAACCTTCTGGTGACCAAACATCACTTTGATCATAGGTCAAACCATATGCGAACGTAAAATATCCCGCTCTTTCAGAATCCGTGGTCAAAAACGCGTTTCCATTTGATAAACAAAAGTTGACCTTGGAATGACCTTGACCTTGACCTGGTGGGGTTGAACAGACCTCGGATTCGAATTCGGCAATCCCAAAAACGTATAAGAATCGTGGTTTTCTAGCTTAAATGCTTTTCCCAATTTGACCTTGGAATGACCTTGACCCTGACCTGATGGATCAAACAGACCAGGAGTTGGGATTTAGTTACCCCAAAAACGTATAAAAATGGTGATTTTCTGCGCTTAAAAGGTTTATTCCCAATTTAACCTTGGATTGACCATCACCCTGACCTGATGGGGTCAAGCAGATCCCGAATTCGGATTCAGTGCCCCAAAAATGCACTGAAATCGTGGTTTCATTCGCTTAATCGTTTTTTTCCCTATTTAACCTTGGATTGACCTTAACCCTGACCTGATGGGGTCAAACAGACCCCGGATTCGGATTCAGCGACCCCAAAAACGTATAGATATGTTGGTCTAGTCTGGTGAACAGAACACTTTTTTTTGTGGGGCTGTATAATTAGTAAGTTCTTATCCACTATTCAGTAAAATATATAACTATAAGCTTTGTAATACCTAGAGATCAGTATATTATATATTTGTAAGTATATGTATGTGACTTTTTGAATACATTTCAGAAATGGTTTTATTTTATTGTTGTTTTAATGCAATAATAACAAACAGTGAAGTATGTGCTTTATAACGCAATTAAATGAAGCTTCAATAAAATTGTTTTATAGTGGCGGTACCAAATTTTTTTAGAGTCTGCGGAAATGTTTATACAGTTATTTTTTAATGGTTGTAATAGGCTTTACAAAATTTCAACAGTGACTGAATTATTTTATAAGATGGTGCATATTTTACATTATAAGCTGTCGTAATAACGTAATAACGTTTTTAAAGTGTTTCTGAGACTAATGTTGTTTTATAAAATTAGTGTCGAAAACATTTCAGCAGCTTTTATAAAATACCAAATTGCTAATTGCGTACCTATAAGGTTAATCATAAATGAGTTGAAAATAAAACTATCTGCTTTTTAAATTATAACAACATATCCCAAAAACAAACAGTGGTGAACTAGATTCCATACTCGCACAGAATGTAATAAAATGAAAATTATCTTGTTGCCGTTTACGGTTATGGACTGCGCGACAGAGCAGTGTTCGTTTTGAAGGCGTTTTTCTCATTTCCTTTTAGAGGAGCGAAAAAGAGGTAAAATTGTGGTCGTTTTTTTTTATCAGCTTAGAACAAGATCAGACACAGGGGGTATTACCGACAACATCATTTTACACGTAAAAACATGAAAGACGACATTTTTTAGTGGTCACAGATATTCTTATTTAAGAAAAAGTGTAAAATGTATTTTTTTTTAAATCATGTTTTTTGTACATCTATTGCCATATCTCAAAAATGAATTGAGCTATCGATGTGAACTTTTTTTTGTTATAAAACACACACTTAAGCGCTTCTTTCTATACATAAAATTGCTAATAAAAAAAAATGTGAACATGCCAAAAACGTAGATGACCCTGAAAGTTTAGATAATACGCCATCAAATTTTCACTAAGCGAGGAACTTTTTTGTTTTTGAAAATGTTGTGTAACATGCTATGAAGAAAATGAAGTCAATAGACCAAAAAAGTTTTTAGAAAAAAATATTTTCATTATTAGCAATAGTTTGCTAGTTACGAATTTTTTAGTATGGAGGAATTGTCGAAGCGTACGCGCGCGGCACTTAAGAATAATAATGATTATGTATTGTGTGTAACGGAACTTTTCATTATTATTTTTTTATGTTTAGGACTGTTTTATCACGTTTTAGGATCTGAAAGGATAACTTATTTTTTCCAGTGGCGCATTAAGGACTAAGGTTAAAGGCAAAAAGGAATTAAAAATCTCAAATAGAGTATCTGGGATAAAAATGCATTGCATTGGGATCTCGAAAACGGTAAAAAAAGATATTATAGTAAATGGAAAAAAAGTTGCGCAACTAGGGGGCTAATAAAATTCCATAAACAGAAGTTTAAGGAAAGTAATAATTTTGGAGTGTTTTGATAAAAAGTAAACTATCGAGTTTTCCTTTTTTTGCTTTATTATTGGAGCTAAATAGAAAAGACAGTTTCTTAAAGCGCTTTTTTACCCTAGATCCACACAATAATTGAGTAAACGTGTTATTTTCGCCTAAATTAGGTAACAAAGAAGAAAAAAATATCCTAAATTAAGTCTCTTTTAATTTCCGCAGCCCCAATTATAGAAACTCTGTTTCCATGGCTTGTGCACAAGATTATCGTTCTCCTCTATTACTACGCCATATAAAATCCACTCCATTTTACAATGAAACTTAGATTGCTTTTTTATCTTAAATATTTTTTTAGCAGATAATCCACGTACAATTCGCACAATGGCCATACGTTCTACAATATAATACAAGTGGTAATAAGGGAAAGAATATCGTTACACATTTTACTTCCACATCCAGTGTAAGTATAGTATCGACAAAAATATTTTTGAAAATTTTTATTGTCCAAATAGGCTTAGAATATCATGAAACGTTGAGATTTTATGTTTGAGCAAAAAAAATTTTGTCTGTCGGTCTGTGCGCACAATTACTCTGGAACCGTTTAAGATATTGACTTGAAATTTGGTATACGTACCTATGTATTTTAACGAGATCTGGAACTAGATTATTCCGTTAAAGGGTTGGGGGGTAAATGAGGGTAAATAGGCAAATCAAGCAAGTAAGAGTCCATACAATTGGTATTTAGTATATATAAGAGAAGCTAAGGTCTCAAAAAATTTTTTGGCATTAACCACCCCCATTACCAACTCCCACCCCATTATTCAAAGGGGCGAAAAAAATAAAATTGTCATTTAGTGTGTGTACAAAAACCAAAGGCCTCAATTGTTTTTTACTTTATCCACCACTACTACCACCTCCCTTCCACCACCTTCAGCCCCACTACCGATGTGGCATATCGTTTTATAGGTTTTTGGGGTAGACGATTTCAAATATTTTATTATTAAAGTTCCATAAACAATTATTTCCACATTCAAATTTTTTTCGTTGTGAGAGACTTGGATAGAAGATCTGGAAGGGGAAGTGGTGATTCCTTGGGCAGCAGGTTTTATAATTTGACCTTCGACGAAAACGAATAACGTTGATCGTTCACCGCCCTGAGACTAGTTAGTTTTAGTGGACGCGGGCGTATTAATACTCAATATCTGCAATTCGCGCGGTCCAAAAAAATCACTGTACCTAAACTATCAAAGACACAATAAGAATTATGCTATCAAAAACTTTTTTGGTCGTTTGGCTTTATTTTCTTCGCAGCATGTTATATAAAATTTCCAAAAACAAAAAAGTTTGTAGCTTAGTAAAAATTTGACTTCGTATTTTCTGAACTTTCAAGGTTATCTAAGTTTTTAACATGCTTAAAAATGTTTTAATTAATAATACTATACACAGATAGAAGCGCTTTAGTGTGTGTTTTATAACAAAAAGAAGTTCATGTGGATATCTCCATTCGTTTTTGAGATATGGCGTTAGATATTCAAAAAAACATGATTGAAAAAAAAAACAAAATTTCACACCTCTTTAAAAATAACAATGTCCGTGACCACTAAAAAATGTCGTATTTCATGATTTCTAATGAACATAGACCTACTTAACGAAATGGTATATGTCTCAGTTTGTTCTAAGATTAAAAAAAAAACTCGAGAAGGAAGCGACTTTTCCCCTGTTTTTTACTCCACTATTTGCATTTTATAAAAAACGCGCCAAATAAAAAGAAACCCCATTTCATTAGTTAAAACTTACTGCTTACAGTTTGCAGTTGTTTTGAAAAATAAATCCATTAATATTCCAATATCTATTTATTTTTCCGTGATATCATAACAAATATTATTTTTGCATAAACCGTTGGAAAGCGAAAGGTTGGATATTGTAATAGTAAAATACCAAGTTTCACGACAATAGATGGCTGATATAGAGGAATGGGAACATGAAAAATGTGATAATAGTATTTTTCATAAAAAAAATCGCGACTTCAAAAATATGCTTTGAGATGTTTTTAAATAAGAATCAATTGTCGCCTGTTTTTATATTTTTGAGAGGTGCATAGCATGTGTTGAATTCAGAGGTCTCGTCCTTCGACTATACCTGTCTGCTCATCCCTTTTCCATTTTGATTGATTAGATATTTTATTCACACTTTCGACGCTTAATCTAATGATTCATTAGGCATTTAGTTCATAATTGCAGGCTAAAATCGAAAATACTGCATCAGAGTACGCAATATTTCCGGATTTAATTTCCGATTTGACGAACAACTGGCAGTTGCAATCATCCATAGTGATCAGGGTGATGTTTATTTTTCAGAATCGAATAATTTTATTATAACGCTATAACGAGCAAAATGAAGCGAAATAACGATAAAAGGAGCATGTGCCAGGACTGCCAGAGCATACACGTACAAGGTGATCCATGTTAGTTAAAATCTGGATTCCTTGGCCTTATTATTGAAGTAAGTAATTTATCGCTTCCCAAAATGTTTACGTCCAATATATTATGGATGAAATTGTATCAACATTAGTACATATTTTTTTTCTAAGTTCGCTTCAATTACACAGGCACACAAAAGAAAGTCAAAGGCCATGACAGGTTAAGATAAGTGTCCGTGCCTTTGCAACCTTTTTGCGTGTGGTTCCTTCCAGGGATGTATCTTTTGCGAAAGATACTACCACAAAAAGTTTTGACCTCAAAAACTTCATAATATCTGGGGAAAATGTTTTTTTCGAAAATCCGAAAAAAAATTTTTTTTCTTAATCAAGTGAACCAATTTGTTTGTATTTCACATATATTGCAAATATACTCAAGACAATTTATTACTGATATTTTCATGAAGAAAACAAAAATTGATGCTTTTGAATTTTTCGAAAAATGTATACAGTGTGGCTACAATTTCGTGGACACAAGCCTGTATCTATGTTATTACTTGACGGATCGTTTTCTAATTTGGGCAGGCCACATATACCATGGTAGTGCATATTTAGAACCTAATAGGATACATTTTAATCATAGGCGTGCGTTGCAGGAATTAAATAAAGGGGCAAATTTTTACGAGTTTTTATAAGCGAATTGGATAGAAAAAAATCGATGTCATATTCTTATTTATCACCCTCGAAAACATACCTGAAACAAGTTTCATCCAAATCCTATGCAGGGTTGCTCAGAAAATAAAGAAATATTTAAATTTTCTTTCGTTATTCCCTTTTTAGATATTCTGTTAAAACTAACTAGAAGGACGGTTAAGCATATCGGTGATTAAGAACTCTAGCTGCTTTTTTACTCTAATCATAAGAACTGTCATGAGATTTTTTAGCAACTAATTTACTTAGTACACAATGTAAGAGCAAATTAAAAGGGAATTCTAAAAATAATAAAACAATAATTTATCAATCTTTACTGCTTGCAATTATAATGCAAAATCCAATGGTGCCATGGAATGGCTTTATTTGTCGAAATGTCATATTGTGACATAAGCTAAGTAGTTTACATTTTAGTGTTGAATTTAGACTTCAAATAATTGTGATTTCTAATACAATGCCAGAAAATCGTTTATCATTTGCTGAAAAAGTTGAGATTATTAGAATTGTAGGAGAAAATATAACAGCAAGAGAAGCAGCAAGAACTTTTAATGACCGACATCCTAACCGGCCTCCAGTAAGTTTTAGCACAATAGCTAAGTTTAATCGAATTTTTAATCAAACTGGAAACGTTACAATATTAAGACCAACAAATTATAATCGGAATAATTTAAATGAAAACAGAATTTTGCAAACATTCCGTAATAATCCAAAATTAAGTATAAGACAAGCTTCTTTGAACTTAAATCTAAACAAAGAAATAATAAGAAGATGTTTAAAAAAAAATAACATAAAACCATTTAAGCCTAAAATATTACACACACTCTTAGAAGGGGATTTTGAAAGAAGATTGGATTATGCACTTTGGATGCAGGGTTAATTTTTGAACAACAGAGATTTTTTGAAAAATATAATCTATTGTGACGAATCTACTTTTACATCAAATGGTGTAAGATCCACCCAAAATATGAGATACTGGGCGTCAGAAAACCCACATTGGATAATTAACAGTAAAAATCAATACTTATTCAAAGTGAATGTTTGGTGTGCTATTTTAAATCAACAAATTATTGGACCTTTTTTTATTCAGAATTTGACTGCTCAATATTTTGTGAATTTTCTAGAAACAGAAATTATGGATTTTCTTGATAATTTACCGTTAAACGTGAGCGAAAACCTTTACTTTTTGTTAGACGGTGCCCCAGCACATAGTTCTCGTATGGTTAGAAATTGGCTTGACACCAATTTTTCTATGAAGTATGAATTGGTCCCCGTAGCCCATTACCTCCAAGATCCCCGGATCTCACCCCGATGGATTTCTATTTTTGGGGTAACATAAAAAATAAAGTATACGTTAATCGGCCTCGTACTGTGGAAGAATTGCGGCAACGAATTACAGAGGCATGTCAAAGTATCACAAGGCACGAACAGATAAAAGTGATTCGTCATGTTAGAAAAAGGGTAGAAGCATGCATCATATTGGATGGCGGTTATGTTGAAGTTAGAAGAATTCATTAGTATAATTAATTAATTAAGTTATGATGACAAATGAAAAGAATAAAAATTCCATTATTTCATATAATTCCTTCAACAATTTATCATTACCACAAATGTATTCTTAATGTCAATTGTTTTTCTGTTAATACATTTATGTGGTGTTTCTGTGTGTTATTTTTTTCTGTAGTACGCATGCCATAAAGAAGAAGTAAATGGGACACAATGTTAACATGAAATTACATACGGAAGAAAACATATTTCTTTATTTTCTGAGCAACCCTGCATAGGATTTGGATGAAACTTGTTTCAGGTATGTTTTCGAGGGTGATAAATAAGAGTATGACATCGATTTTTTTCTATCCGATTCGCTAATAAAAAATCGTAAAAATTTGCCCCTTTATTTATTTCCTGCAACGCACGCCTATGATTAAAATGTATTCTAAATGTTCTAAAAATATGCACTACCATGGTATGTGTGGCCTGCCCAAATTAGAAAACGATCCGTCAAGTAATAACAGGCTTGTGTCCACGAAATTGTAGCCACACTGTATACGTACTTACCCATTAGCGACCACCTCTATTTTTTACTAATTATACACCATACTATAAGCTACATATATTTTTTACAAAACTCTATCGAAGAGGTAACGTAGTCAAATTGGCAAAGATAATGTTACGTGCTGTCAGCCCCCTTAGCAAACACCCTGCATCGGAAATTATAACACCAAGGTAACAGTAAACAATAATGTATTTACGTACGAACTGCTTGGATTACACGTATAGAAATTTTTTTGGAGCAGCCTAAGTATTTTTTTGAAATAGCGAGATGTATTTTTCACAATACATATATTTTCTACAAAGCTCCATCGAAACGGTAATACATAAAAAAAATATGTGTTTAATAATAAGGATACACAATAAAAAAAACATGGTATGCTAATGATATATGATAATATTAGTTGTCTTCATCACTGTCCTCATTTATTGTATCACTGATAATTTCTGCGAACAGTTTTACTGATGGTTTCGGAATATCGTCGAGAAACCTTGCTTATGATAAATTCATGTTTAAGTTAAAAAAAAAAATTAGTTTTCTGTTAATTAGAGATGGATTTATCATATGCAAGGTCGACGATATTCCGAAATCATCAATAAAACTGTCTGAATTATTCGCAGAAGATATCAGTGTTACAATAAATGAGGACAGTGATGAAGACGACTAATATTATCATATATCATTAGCATAACATGTTTTTTTATTATGTATTCTTATTATTAAACACATAATTTTTTTATGTATTACCATTTCGATGGTGCTTTGTAGAAAATGTATGTATTGTGAAAAATACATCTCGTTATTTCAAAAAAATACGTAGGCTGCTCCAAAAAATTTTCAATACGTATAATCCAAGCAGTTGTTCGTTTATATATTTATTAATATATCGAGTTTCTAACCAATTTATACTCTTTTTCTTTATTTGTTGTAATTAGTACGTAAGTAAATACATTATTGTTTATATATTTACAATATATGCGAAATACAAACAAATTGGTTCACTTGATTAAGAAAAAAAATTTTTTTTCGGATTTTCGAAAAAAAAATTTTTCCCAGATATTATGAAGTTTTTGAGGTCAAAATTTTTTGTGGTAGTATCTTTCGCAAAGATACATCCCTGGAAGGAACCACACGCAAAAAGGTTGCAAAGGCACGGACACTTATCTTAACCTGCCATGGCCTTTCTGAGGTTTATATACTCCCATGCATTTTTGACCGCTGAACATGATCCCGATGTCAGTTTTACAAAATTAAGTGAGGATTTTTTGTTAACAACGAAAAACAAGCCAGAATAGGGTTTAAAATAAAAATGATTCTAAATAAGTAGACCATGTATTGGATGTATTTTTTGCCGTTGAACACGATACCGATGTCAGTTCAAGCGCGGATTTATGGGGGGTGGGGGTGGAGTAATTACCCCCCAAGATTCTGTAAACCATTAACTCGTTTTAAAAAATTTCATAATTTTTATTACTTTATTTTGTATTTTTTAATATATATTCTATTTAGCTGTGTTTATAAATTGTTTTTTCTGTACTAGAATTTTTTTTTGTGATTTTCTGCCCCGCTCACCAATTTTAATTTTCGAGGAAAAACATTTCTGCTATTTTCAGCATGCGGCTGTGTTACCCCCCATCCAAGCACAAGGCCCAGATCCGCCCTTGTGTCAGTTTCAACCAATCAGGTTATGACTTCTTGTTTATCCTGATTTATTCTTTTCTGTGGTACAGTACTCTTTTGTGTTCAAATGATCTGCGTAATGGTTTTCTTTTTCGTTTTATTCCTTTCGCTTTCACATTCTTTTTCAATGTCCAAGAGTAGTCTCCCCTCATATTAACATTCTATCGACCTTGATATCTACGCTCCATTTCCCTCATGTCTTGGTTAAAACGTTCACCAAGCTCCTCACTATAATCACCTAAATTTTCGGGAAACTGGCCTATATGAGAATGCAGGAAATCTAGTTTTAAATTCATTAGACAACCTAATTTTTCGAATTTTTCTATCATGTTGGATACTATTTATTTGTAGTTTTCGCTTCCCAAAAATTCATCAACTTCTTTAAAGCTCTGCCAAGCTCTCTTTCCCGATTCTGACATTGTAGTGATGAATTTCTTATCTCTTAACATTTTTTCCTTATTTGCCGACCATTAAAATTAAACATGTCTTCCTTCAATTTGGCTTCGTTTATCTGTGGAAATTGTATTCCCAAATACACGAGAATACACATTGGATCCAAAAAAGAAAAACACGTCCTTAATGATTTTAAAAGGGCTATTCAATGATACAAACGCGACCTCTCACCCCCACCCCTTGGAGTGGGGCGGGGGGCAAATTTAAAATATTAAATGGGTACCCCCATTTTTATTGCAGAATCGGATTCTACGGCTTAAATATACGTCAAGTTTGTCTGAAACGTTTTTTTCGATTCGTGACAGATGGCGCTGTAATCGCAAAAATATTTCTTTTCGTAATTTATAAAAAATTCTACGGAAGAATGAAAAATAATAAAGTACGAGTTCATTTTCTTGAAAAAACCATTCAATGGTGTTAAATTTAATACATCGCAAGGGGTGGGGGTGGGGGGTCGCGTTTGGTATCATTGGATAACGCTTTTAAAATTATTAAGAACGTGTTTTTTCTTTTTTGGTTACAATGTGTATTTCTCGACTATTTCCAGACTTTCTGGACACCCTGTATGTGAAACCTCAAAAAATTGACTTTTTTTGTGTGCTTGTGTTATTAATTCACTTAATTGATATTCCTTAAATCTGAGTAGAAAAACCATTGTAAATCTCATCTCTTCGAGAAACTGACGCAGTATTGTAGTACTATCTTCTTATGCTAATAAGTTTTGTACCCAGATATCCTTTCACACAAGAAAGAAAATAAACGTAAATTTCCAGTTACACGAGCTTCCAAATGAAAATTCGAACTCAGCTTGATGCGAGTAAGAGGCAATTCATGTAACGAGAGTGGAAACAAGCATTTAGAGACACGTCGACATTTCTCATCGCTATTGGCAACTGAGATTTCCAACCGATAAAGTAATTGAAATTAAAATCTAGGTTTTAAATTAAACTTCAAATGGAAACATCTTTTACTGTTACTAAATCGCACGGCCCTTTATATCGAGGCGGATTTAATGGGTTTAATATCTGTAGTCTTGTCGGATAACCAAATAATTCGTAATTCAAAATTATCGGGGTAATTCGCATTGCACAATTTGGGTTTTATTGACTAGAATTACACAGGAATTGAACGGTGACTGATGTATCTCTGATTTAGGACATTAAATGGTTTCTATTGGTTAATTTCAAAGAATTTCCCACATACCAGAGATTATCTAATTTTCTTACTATTTTATACAGATGGTCGAAACCAAGAACCGAAAACAGAGGGAGGATAGCTCGTTCCTTATGCTGCAATGTTCGCCACTTGCTGGCAAAGCTGTGACGTCACGGCGAGACCTAAATCTCTGTTCTTTATGGTTCTGAGAGCATTGTCTCTTAGTCGGGAGCCCTCCCTAGCTGTACGTGCACCACCCCCACCGATCCTTGGGGACAATGCTTTTCATAAAGATTAAAGCCTAAGGAACACTTTAAGACATGTCCTAAAAAAAAACTGGCTGTACTTTCAAAATGGCGGCCAAAAAAAAACTGTTGCCAATGTTGTTTTTGTCATTTAACACAAAAACTAAAAAAGATGGACAAAAACTTTTTTCACAAAAAACAACGTGCATAAAATTTTCTACATATAACTTTTCACGCACACGGAATTTTTGGGCACAAATATTTTTTTCGTAATCAGGAGGTCCATAGTACATAAGAATCAACAATAAAATGGAATGTTGTCTCCGAAAAAAATCAGTTCAACTGCACTAAATAGCAATACATCATAATTGTGTTAAGAAAGATATCAGTGGTCCTCAAACAAATCTGCACCAGATTTAGGCGTACCACTGATTTTGCTAAATAATTTATAATGTAAAATGTAACTGTAATTCTGTCTTTGAATAAAATTACTTACCTAACGAAGTGTGCATCTTAATGAGACCTATACTGTTTAACATCTTGAATTAATGCTTATTTAAGTTTAATGTACTTGGGTCTCTCCATAACGCTTTCTTACATCACAGACGAAAATGAGAAAGGAAAAGGATATATGCATTTGAACTATGTGGCGACCGATATGTTATACGATATGCTCTTATATAAGAAAGTTATTTGCTGGTTATGTCAGGTAATCAAAAATATTGAATTTTCCTTTGATTAATACGTAATACTTGGCCTGTAGTACACACCTCACTTTTAGATTAATTCTGAAACTTAGTAGATATTTTATAAGTTCCGGACAAACGCAAACTTTGCGGTAATCACGAGAGCCTCTATAAACTTATATCTATTTATTTTATATATTATGATAGTGTCGGCAGTGTAGCGGGTTCCAAAGGACAAAGTTTCGGAGCTACAATTTGAGGTAATCTAGGTTAACATATTACTGAGATTAATAACGGCATGTAGTAAATTATTCCAATTTTGTTTGGAAAGTTTGCCCAGATGAAGAAAGTTGTAGAACAAGAATTGTCTATGTATATGGCGTCTCGTACAACTTGAGCATTTCGAAGTAACTTTTTGTGTCGACTTTCTAACAGAAAAACGATAAAGTTAATTAGTTCTACAAGAAATGTAGTTTCCAAAGTTAACTGATGAAGGAAATTATATATGGAATCATTTAATTTCAGTGAGTATACACAGTGTAAGGCTTTATGGACCTATTGTAACTACGAAACTAAGTAAAAGAGTTAAAAATATGGTCTCTAAAATTATTCCTATGGGAGATACAGCTTTTCGAATGTTAAGTTCAAATTTTTGTATTTCTACCATCTGTATCGGGTGACAACGATTTAACTAGCATACCTCTTTTGCCCCTTTGTTTTTCAAGATATCAAAATGAAACTCGGCATAGTAAATACAGACGTAAAATGTCATGTATTTCAATATTTTTTGGGATTTCCGGAAAATACTGCCCTCTTCCATTTGCCCAGCACTACTAACTAAACCTAAAGTATGGGCTGCTATATATGTGTATGACTTTTGAAAAATAGCCGTCCTGTGAGCTACTATTACAAAGTTGGTTAAATTTCTGGTATCATGACCATGGTTATGTGTAATTAGTTTAGAACTTAACTAAGTTGGCTCATTTGTTTTAATGATCTTCCATATGAAACAATATATGTGATTTAGTCTTCTGTTTTCCGTATTTAAAATTGTATGCTTATTTAGATATGGGGTGATGTGATTACGGAAGGGAATACATACTATAAATCTACAAGAATTTTGAACTTTTTCGTATGGCATGTTTCAAGACGTATTACCATAAACCACATCTACATAATCAAGTAGAGATAATATTAATGAATTACAAAATATTTGTTTACATCTTTGAGCAATGTTATGTTTTAAATGGTATAACTTTTTTAGACGAGCATATGCCAACTTTATTTTATTTTTAATATGGCTTTAAAACGGCTTTAAACCTGCAGGAATAAGTCAAGAGTTACGCCCAGATTTTTCGCTTCATTGACCACTGGAATTATTTCATTATTTATTTTGAAAGTTAAATTCACTGATTGAAATTTTTTATTCATTAGCACTGTTCCTTTAAAATGACTTGTGATTTGGATGCATTTAATTTTACGTTATAGCCATATGCGTATTTATATATATTATTTATATCTTGACTAATCTTAACTTGTATAGAATTATCTGCTAGATCAAATGAGCAATAAATTTCATCGGCATATTGATAGAAAGTGGTCTTTTTAATAACTTTAGATATATGTGAAACATATAGTGAAAACAGTAGTGGCCCTAGGAATGATCCTTGTGGCACACCTGCCCTTAAAGTTTCCAATTGATACATTTGATTTATAGCAACACATTGACTACGTTCTTTAAGATAGGTTGACATTAACTGCAGTGAACTGTCTGAAAATCCAAAATAATGTAATTTTGACAGCAGTAGTGAATGATCAAGGGTGTCAAAAGCTTTTGAGAAATCCAGCAGTACCAGACAAGTGCACTTTCCATTGTCTATATCTCTGATAACATCATCAATTATGTGTGTTAATGCTGTAGTTGTACTATGATTTTTTTTAACTGACAAGTCGACAGTATAAATGATTTTTAAAGTAAGCCATGAAAAACAAAAATTGCCAACGTTGCTGGGAATGTCTAATATATACGTTTTTTAAATAGTCCCATAGGAAAAAATCGAGAGGTGTAAGATCCGGAGAACATGGGGGCCAACGTATAGAACCATTGATTGCAATAATTCGCTCATCAACATATTGGAAATGTCTTAAAATGCCAGGAATCCTATCATGTAATTCAACACTTCTTCAGTATTAGCTAGAAGAGTAGTTGTTTTAATTGGTTTTCCAATAATGAATGTTTTAAAGTGTTTTCCTAAGTAGTATATTAGCGTGACCAGATTAAGGTACCAATATACAGAAAGTAGATAATTTCATATTAAATTAAAAAAAGTGTAAATAAATGATTTAAGTATTTTCAATATATTTTTTTCTTTAAAATGCTAAGAATCCTATCATGTAATTCGTTACTTCGTCAGCATTAGCTAGAAGAGTAGTTGTTTTGATTGGTTCTCCAATAATGAGTGTTTTAAAGTATTTACCTAACTAGTATATTGGCGTGCCCAGATTAGGGCAACAATATACAGAATGTAGGTATTTTCATAATAAATAAAAAAGTGTGCAAGTTGTGATTTGCATAATACTTAAATAATATTCTCTAATCTGTATTTTTTAATAAAATTAGATATATTGCTATACTCTTTTGTGACCATCTTTAATCTACCACTTCTTTTTATAAATTTAGACATAACCATATTCAGTGACCTAAAAATCATAAGTATATGAATTTTCGTGAATTTATTTGCAACATTAGAAGAATTATTAATTTTTCAATATTTAAGGGTGATTTCAACACTTAATATTTTCGTCTTTCCTATGTTTTGGCCTCATATTCATACTGAGCGTCCTAAAAAAATAAGTATATGGATTTTCGTGATTTTCTTCGCAAAATTAGAAGACATTAATTTTTCAGTACTTGGCGGTGATTTTAATCCCTAGTATTTTCGTCTCATAAGTTTTGATCTCACAGTCATATTCAGTGACCTAAAGAACATAAGTATATGGATTTTAGTTAATTTATTCGTAAAATTAGAAGTGTTATTGATTTTTCAGTTTTTAGGGGTGGTTTCCAACCTTAAAAAAGCAGATAATGCGACAATATAGTGATGTACGTATTTTATAAAGCATATTATATTGTAAAAACAAATTAAGGAAATTCCTTTCATCGTTTTCGGACCGGGACTTTTTCGATTTTTTCCGCTTCACTTACTGTACTATAAAATGCTTTATATTTTTATAGATGACACTATATTTTTCGAAATATTTTTAACAATTTAAACAATTAATGTATTTTTTCCTTAAATATTCATATCGTAACATTAGTGCTGATAATGCTTAAAAAACACGATTTGCCTTTTACAGAAATCATCAACAAAATCACTGCTATTTTTCATTTCACATTTTGTTGTATTTCAACTCGAACAAAATCTAATGCTGAGATTTCTTAATATCAAACAGAGCTTGACAAAAAATACAAACCGTTTCATACAACTTATAAAGTTCCAGTGGTGTTTTTTATTGAACTTCTCATATATCCCTCAGAAAGGATATCGCATATAAAAAAGCTCGAGAAACAATAAACTTATTGGTTATATTGCTTTCAGAAATGTCAATAGTGATGGAATAGCTTCAGGACATAACTTATCGATTTGTGTATAATTTTGGCTACACTTTTATGCAATGAATGAATGTAAAAAGGTTTTGCGAGAATGCAGAATGGTAATAATTTAACTTAATTGTTAGATACACTTATTATCGATCCTTTCCATAATATTGCTTTAATATTTTAATACCAATTTAATAAATTTTTAAACTGATCCCTTTTTCGCTGGGAATGAATATTTAAACATGTTTGAAATGGAACACGTCGCGTCGTCCAAAACGAAACTTTTACAACTATTCACCGACTTTACGGCTAGATTATAATAATGTTGAACTCTCAGATAATTAAATTCAAACATAATTTTTAGTTTGCATTTTATACTCATGGATTTAATAATATATTTAAAGTAGAAACTATACTGTGTTTTCAGTTCGAAACTAGCCTTTTTGATTAACACTGGATCTCTAATTTTAAAGGATATAGAATTGCGATTCGTCTACCAAAAAAAAATCGCTGCCGAAGGAACCACTATTTCCACATCCAGATTTCTTATTCAAGTCTTTTACGAAAGAACTTTAGTTATATAATATTTGAAATCCTCTACCCCAAGAACCAATATAAAGATATGGTAGTTGCGGTGGTACTGGGGATGATGGTAGAGGGGGTGGCTAATGCTAAGTTTTGAGGCCCTTGGGTCTTATATACACACTAAATCCCAGTTTTGTTTTTTTCCCCTTTAATAATAGGGTGGGGAAGGCAATGGAGGTGGTAGAGAAGATGGCTAATGCCAAACAATTTTTTTGATACCTTTGGTTCTGGTATACATACTAAAATCACAATTTTATTTTTTACCCCCTTTAATAATAGTATGGGAGTGGTAATAAGGATGATAGTGGGGGTTGCTGATGCAAAAAAAATTAGACCTTGGCTTCTCGTACACACTCTGAATTCCAATTTTATGTACCTATTTACCCTCATTTACTCCCGAGCCCTTAGAATTAGATCAAAATACAATTTAGTTCCAGATCTGGTTATGATACAATTTCAAGTCGATATCACGGTTCCAGAGTAATCGTGCACAAAAAAAAAGTTACAGACAGACTGATGGACCGACAGACAGATTTTTTTTGACATTCTAAGCCTATTTGAATAAAAGAGAAAACGTTAATCCTCTTGTACCCAGGTCCCTAATTTATAATAGGGGCATATTCAACGACTGACGCTAATGAAATGAAATTAATAAGCAGATATTTCCTACTTTACTTCAGTTCGCCATCCTAAAACGACTGAATTTTATTTGTGGTAAATATCGTTGGGGGTTTTATATTATATTAGGAAGCTCTGCATCGACAAGCATGGTCAGTCATTCACAGTTGTTTCGAGCTTCTTGGCTCTCGTCAGCATGCAGACGATGACTTAGTATGTGACGATACAAGGAGATTTCCATCTCCATGCTTGTTCTGGGTTATTAATTAGGTATTAAAGAATGGCTAGCTATCGACTGTTTTGATTACGTTAGGAGTTAACGATTATAAATATGGTTAGTCTGGTATTTGATTTTGATTGTTTATACATACATAGCTATGTTAGTGTTGGTTGTAGTGTTGGTGGCTCCTTTGTTTGGTAATTTTAGTGGTGTGCTTTGGTGACGTCTTAGTTCTGTCATTTACGTACAGTTTCATTAGTTTGACATTTTGACAGAACTAAGACGTCAACAAAATACATTTTTCAATTAATACAATTTATCCTTTTCAAATTGAGTTTGTTTTCAAAGAATTTTTGAAATCTTTGCGGCAGTTTTCTCGAAAACGGTTGGAATTATCAAGTTCTATCAATCAAGTGTACTTTTTTTACGTACAAATTGGCTTCTGCATGAGATTTTTTAGTCAAAAGTGCCACAGCGTTTCGTAAAAAAAAAGAGAAAAATATTCATCACGGGATACATAAATTATTGTATCCTAGCTTAAAAAATGTTTCCTTACCAAACTGGGAGAAGATCGAGATATTGCAAAAAAAAGAAAAAAAATTAAAATTTTGACACCTATCTATTTTTAGAGCAACAATTTACTAAAGCATGTTTGGTTATATTCTCATATTTTGGACCAAAGAATCTACCCTCGAACTATGGCCCATTATTAATGGTCCACCCTATATACAAACTTGTTTCCAAGCCTTCTATTAAAATTATCTTTGCGTAACTAATGTGTACTCTATAAATTCTTGCATAGTATTCTGCTTAAAGGTCAATTATCGTAATACGATTACCCCTGTATTGATTGAGAGATAATTATAGAACAAAGATTTCAATATAAATAGACTGTAACCTTCATCCTTTCAATGATATATGGATATAGGTAAATGAGTCCGATTGATTTCTAATAACAAAAACATCATAGATTAGGTCTATTTGGACATCATGTTTAAAAAAGCACGCCAGTATCTCCCAGGTGATAAGGAAAAGAGTTTTTTCCCAGAAATATGAATCTTGAAACTTTGGAAACTGTAATATATGGTTACTCTTGCAAGAAAGGACTCATAAAAACTTTCTTGTTGATAATTTCCTAAGCTACAAATTTTATTACAACTATTTTTGTAGTAGAACTAATACATGACGAGTTAATCACGAAATACTGTTTGTTTTTACACATAATCCTGTGTAAAATTTTTAGTAGGAGTCACATCAATGAGGTCTTTTGACACATTGTGTAAATCGACGAAATAAAGGCCCACAAAAAATTTCTCTTGCTGGGAAATTTTCTTCAGATTTGTCATTTTTTTTGTCTGGTTTCCCTGGAGTAATATGCGAGATGAGATTAACACCAAAATTTAAGTTAAAACGTACCGGTGAAAGTGCTTCGTTTTTTGCTCGAGAGCGAAACAATTAGGATGATAGCCATGCAGGTATGGTACCGGCGGTGAGAATAAAAGTCGGTGATCTCAAGGTTTTTTACTAATAAACTTTCAGGGCCGTAGCCAAGAGGGTGGGTACGGGGAGCACATACCCCCCCCCCCCAACTTTGTCAGACTTGGCAAAAGTAGGAAATTTGGGACATAAGTTGGCAAGGCAAGGAATATTTTTTTAGATTTCCCCCTCCCGCTCATAAATTCTTATTTCAGTGGAAAATTTTTTTTTTAGATTTTCTTATTAAAATTTCTTTTAATTTTTTTTTCTCCAAAACTATGGGCTTTAGACTCTATGTATAAGGTTTTGTGTTGGTTCGGTCGTTCCTAGTCTCTTAATGACATGAATCCTTACAGTTAGATTTTCAAACGATACTCCACTGCCTAGATCAATTTTTTAAATCCCATATTCTAACGAGTCATCCGTTTTTCACCGTGATGCACTGATGATTCTGGGATGGTGAAACGCGTCTGCCACTGTTGACAAATGACACCGATGCTGTTTTTAAAATAGTATCTGTCATTGTGGAAGGCCTTGAAGACGATAAGCATGTATTTATCAGCTTATGTGACTTACCCAAGGCCTTCGACTGCGTCTCGCATGACATAATTGTGGAAAAATTGAGTTTTTACGGTGTTAGAGGTTTACCTTTGAATCTGTTTTCGTCTTATCTGAACAACAGACAACAATGTGTCTCTATTGACAACGTTAATTCGGAGTTTCTGCGAGTCAAATATGGGTTCTCTACTGGGGCTCCTACTTTTTATCCTATATGTAAATCATCTTTTTCACTATTTGTCTCCTGTTAAATGCATTTCCTATGCCGATGACACTTCCATGCTAAATTTTGATTATGACGTTAACAAAGTAAACATCACCTCCGCTGCGTCTATTCAGCAAGCTAAGGTATGGTTTTCTGCTAACAGTTTAATGCTAAATGAAGACAAAACTCAAAAACTTTTATTTTCCACTAGAAATGCACTGGTAAACGGTGACAGTGTCAAGATACTTGGAGTTCTTGTAGACAACAAACTAAGCTGACGTAAATACGTGGAGGTACTTTCAAGCAAATTATCCATTATAATTTTTTTACCACACAGACTAAAAAATGTTCTGTGTTTCAAGACTTTAAGGTCTTGCTATTTCTCCTTATTATACTCTTCGCAACTACGCAAACGAAGAGTATATTGCATTGGATCGGCACATTTTTAAAACCGGAAATATCGCTCGTAGAGAAAAAAATGTCATCATTGTATTAGTGAACGAATTCTGAACAACTTTCAGAATGTCCGTCTGTCGTCCGTCACGTTTCTTGTAAGCACGATAACTTAAGAAAGAAAAGTCCGATTGTATTGAAATTTGGAAAATAAGATAGTGTTAGCTAGAAGAATTTTTTGAACAAAATCGATCAGTAAATAAAAATGTTATTAATAGGCCCCCATACACGGAAGTGAATTTTAAACGATTTATCCCGCCGTCCAGATCTACCAGATCGAGTCTGCCGATTTGGTCTCTCAGGGTACAGATATTTTGGTCTCCACACACGTAAAGATCACATCGTTTATTTTCGTGAAATATCAAGTCGTTGAGGGAACGGACAGTTCAGTTAATGGTGAATCCCCTTTAAATTCCGAGGTCTCCGAGGGTACTGGACGAGCGTTCAGATATTTTAGGCGTACGTAAAATCCAGAAGGGATTTATTGTGTTAGTAAAGATGAATAGAGTTCAAAAAAGAAGAAAAATTGCACTTATGGGTCTATGTATCTGGCAAATTTGTGAAAATGGAAAGAAGAAAATTGAACAAAGTGGATGAAAACTTGGATCCAGAAGAAAAAAAATATGGACATTCGTCGCCCGTATCGCAAACGGGCTTATCTCATTTTTCAACATTTTACAGTAGAGCAATTATAATGATTCGTTGGATATGTTTTGCATTGTGGGAAAAAGCTAATGCAACTATTTATTCCAATTTCAACTGCAAACTGTAGCAGAGCACCAATAAGTCTTAGACTTTATACCATGATCTAAAAGTCGATGGTAGGAATTTTTTTTTCCAAAAAAATTGAGATACGCCCTTATGTCATACCAAAAGTTTATTCCTGTTTTAAGAACATTTGAGATACTCCCCCGATGAACAAAGATATAAGTAATTAATCAATGTGTTATATTTCATTTGGGATTTACAAAAATGTTTCATTGTACTTAAAACATTTATTTATACCTACAAAATACAAAATTTATTTAAATTAAACCTTCTTTTACAACATTTTTTTTTATTTACTGAATGTATTCACACAAAATAAATTAATATTAATTAAGAGAACTTAATTTATACTTATACAAAAAGAAAAATATGAACACGAATTTAGTGAAAATCAATGCGGCAGAGAATGGCAATACTGCTTGTATTCCGGTAGCTTTATTGGAGGTTTATCTCCACTACAAAGTGCCATGAAATCTGTACATTTTTTTAGAGCTTGATTGTACTGTAATTTAATGGTGCCACTGGCCCCTGCAAAAAAATGTAATATATGCCGCTTCAACGTTATGGAGCGATAATTTGCTTCTAAATGGCTTGTTTTAAAATACAGTTTTGTCATCTGCTCTCTGATTACTCGAAATTCGACCATTTGTGTCCAATTTAAGTCATTTCCCAAGTCATCTTGACGTACAGTCAATATCTTCAAATTTTGAGAGAGCAATTTAAAATGACACTGAGACATTGAGGTTATCTTATTTAATACTACATTCGAGTGAATTACAAATAACGCCCCTTTGCATGGACTTGCGTAGTAAAGAAATCTTATCATAGTTCTTGCAAACAGACCTATTTTAAGTTCCGCCTCTTTGCCGTAATATATTTTTAAGTTATTTGAGATAGGTCTGTGGATCCTACATCAATTCAACGAAAACTATCGCGAATACAGATATGCCTATTTGCCACAATTTAGAATACTCCAAGTTAACTCCTTTGGCAGGCCTAAGTCATTTTTAGCAATTTCTGAGTTACGCCACTTTGCGGTATGGGCGACAATATGCGTTTAATCCGAGAGCTAAAAGCGAATGAGCAGGATGATTTAAAAAATTATTTACGAATGTCAGGTCAAGTTCTTGATGAGTAGTTAAGTAAGCAGGTTAAGGTATTATTATTATACTCTTCGCAAAAACGAAGAGTATATTGTATTTGATCGGCACATTTCTAAATCAGTAAATATCGCTCGTAGAGGAAAAATTTTCAAAATGTCCGTCTGTCCGTCCGTCTGTCCGTCCGTCCGTCCGTCACGTTTCTTGTAAGCACGATAACTTAAGAAAGAAAAGTCCGATTGTATTGAAATTTGGAAAGTAAGTTAGCGTTAGCTAGAGGAAGAACCCTATTGTTTTTGAAAAAAATCAATCAGTAAATAAAAAAGTTATTAATCATTTAAATTAAAAAAAAAAATTTTTCATAATTTCTGTCATTTGTATTTAAATAGAAATCTTGCGAAATGTTATTCCCTATAATTTTTTTTTGCTTTTATATTTTACCAATATATATATTTCATAATAATGTATCTAGTCCGTTGAAATATAATTAATTCTTGAACGATATTCAGTCTCGACCAATAAACTCTTAATAAACCAAAATTTCACATAACATTACACACTTTTAACTATCCACGACACTTTCCTGGCGTCAGGAAGACTACCAGAGTGGAATTGTCTCAAACGGGTTTTTTCGTTGAGTTTTGTTTTCCCGTGCCAGCAATCAGTGTTTCAGTTTTAATTTTAATTATTTTTAAGTACCTACCCTCGTGTACTACGTTGCACGATATTGTTGAATTTAAGCCTTTTTCCATTAGGCAGGAGTTTTAACTCACCAAGTAATTTTCGTCACCGCCAAACCGGACCATCCCCGCCCAGCCTCACACCCACCTCGGCGATGTTCGCCGTGGTTGTCTGGCTGGCTCCGGGTCGGACTCCGGAATGGCGCATATTGTATCATGTAACATTAATAAATGCTTGTTGTTGTTGTTGTTGTTGCCTATCAACCCAAAGGTCTCGTGTTCGATCCCTCACATGGCGATTTTTTTTCATATATATATTTTTTTTTCACAACAAAGTTGGTATCACAAAATTTAGAATGTCCAAAAACTAACATTATTTACAGGAAAAATGCGAAGAGTATCCTATAGAATGTGTAACAATTATATAAAAAGCTCAGTAAATCGGCGAAGAGTATAATGCTTCCACTAGTTTTGAGTTAAAATTATAGGAAACAACATTTATTTTTGAAACTATTGTTTGTGACGTTTTAGGCAAAGAGAATAGGAGAAAAATATTTCGAATCCGAGTATTGAATTTTCTATTTTACCTCCTTAACAGTGACGGTAAAATTCTTATTTTTCAAAAAATTAACCAAATCGTTAGAAGCTTCTCTTTTCAAATTTTTATTTACGTACGAACTGATTTTAATTTTCCACAAACATGTTTCTTCCCTATATAAGTCTATAACATCGGTTAACAATTCTTTTGTCCATGTTTCACTGACATCTTTCGAAGGGAATTGATATCTCCGTGTATGTGTACCGACAGGATTGAACCTGCAGCGATCTGTTCTGTCACGCATTGGATATTTTACTGATCATATCCGTCGCAAGTCACTAATGTAAACATCAATCGAGACATCGACAACAGGTTTAGTCCGTGGCGGGATAAATCTTTTAAAATTCCCTTCCGTGTATGGGGGCCTAATGATTTAAATTTGAGATTTTTTTTTTCATTTTTATGTTTTTGCAAAAATTTACATTTTTTACATTTTTTAAGTGTTAGGTAGTTCTTACGCTTTTGACTCGGAATCCAAGGGTCCCAGGTTCGAAACCCATATGAAGTATGGTATAGTTTTTTTTATTTTTCCTTATTTTACACTGAGTATTTCACCAACTAAGTTAGTACTATGAAATTAAAAATGTCTACTAATATTATTTACAACAAACTGTGAAGAGTATCCTATAGAATGTGTAACAATTATATAAAAAGTTTAGTAAACCGGCGAAGAGTACGTTTTTAGCTTGCTTCACTCTCACATTACTTATGCAATACTCCTCTGGGGTGGCTTATGCCATGCTACAAAAATTTTTAAATTACAAAAGAGAGCTCTCAGGTTAATCAGCAATGCTGGGTAGAGGGATCACTGCCAGCCTATTTTTAAAAAATTGGGCATACTGCCTGTACCTTCTTTATTTATGTATATTTCGTTATTGGAAATTCACAAAAATACGGGCAATTTTCTCACCAATTCTGATTTTCATAATTATTCAACCAGATCCGCCCCTTAGCTTAGACAACCTCGACATAGACTTGTTAAATCTTCAAGAAACTCATTAAACCTTCAGCTATATAATCATTTACCAAATTCCATAAAAATCCTTCATTTTAATATATTCCAACGCAAGTTAAAAATGCATTTCTTGAATTTCTGTTTTTACTGTTTAGTGAAAGAGTATTTTAACACTGAAAGTATTTGCTATTGTTGTTGGTTAGTTGCTTATTATATTACGATTTTATTAGTTATTGTATTTGTATGTTTATATTTCCATGTTTTGTTATAATTTTTGACTTGCCAAAAACTTTTTGTAACTTGGTTCAATAAACTTTCTTTCTTTTTTATGCAACGGGCTTCAACCAGCTCTCCTAACACTTTCAGTTCTATGGTTTGCTGCACTGAATAGTGTAGAGTGTAAACCAAACTGAAAAGTCAAAATAATCTAGTGCGTCATTTATGGTACCTGCGCTAGATTTACTACTATGAACTATATAGAAATTTTAGCAGAAGGGAGCATAATATAGAATTTTTTTTCTGTACCAACAATGAAATAAAGTCTAAGTGGAATAATGTATATAAGTAAAGTAGTTAGTCTTGTATTGTATACATATATTCTATATTCTATGTCAATTTACATCTGACTGTATGCCTACTCTGCAATTGGAATGTAAATTCTGTTGGGTTTGTAAAATAAAAATAAATAAATTATGTATTTATTAGTACTTAATAATTGAGTTGATATTAATATGTAGGTATTTAAATTATTATAATTACAATCAACATCGCCGCTTTCTTTTCTTATTTTCTATCGTGATTTTCAAACTGTCAACGCTAAACAGCTGACACATTTTGTTTGCCACCCCAAATTCTCGCAGTCATCTTCACCGTAGTTACGGCTCCTTGCGTATAGTCTATAACACACCTATTTGATTGAATCAAATAGTTATAATAATGTGTCTTACACAATGGGCAAAAATAATGGAGTATACTCGCTCAAAATAGAATTCCAGCCAAAGTAAGCTCGTGCAGGTTTAAAATGGATTATACGGGAAATTAAAAACACTTTTTCTTCAAGCGTATTAAAATGTTTAAATTATGTCACCAAAAACAGAAGTAGAAGTAGGACATTGTTTTACTAGTAACAAAATGTTAGTACCGAACGCCACCGTAGTGGACATTGTTTTACTAGTAACATAATGTTAGTTCCGAAAGCGCCACCGCAGTGGGTATTGTTTTACTAGTAACATAATGTTAATACCGAAAGCCACCGGTGGCGCGCTATCCACTAGCCACTTGTCATATTGTGTCAACATGTAGTTTGAATATTTGTACATTTATGATAAATAAATGAATTTTTGCATTTTAATACGCTTGAAGAAAAAATAGTATATATTACACGGAGTAGAACGCCTTTTTTTGTGTTTCGCCCAGTTTGCAAATCCTGGGCTCAACACAAAAAAAGAGTGCGTTCTACTCCTAGTAATATAATATACTATTCTTTTCAAACGTTACTTCTAAAAGTATTGTACAGTGAATATATAATGCATTCTGTAGCTGTATATAATAAATAACACGTTAGGAGGAAGGCATAACAATTTCTTATATATAAGACTGATATATTTCAATAGATTTCAATCTCCTTTTAAAATTTTTTGATTGAACATATAAAACTCGTCTTGAAAGAAGCGTAATAAATTACTCCTACATTTAATCTAAAAATATCCCTTTCAGTGAATTAGGTAAGTCGCTGCTATTGAAAAATTGAATCATTAATCATTTGTAAAATCTTTAATCCTGGTACAGATAATTAAAACAAAGTCACTGATGAGCTTTTCTCCGAGCGACCGTATCGCATGCAGAACAGCTTATTCTGGTTGATTTTAAGCATTGTTCATATCTTATTATATTTAATTGACGAGCTGAATAAATGAAACAAAAAATTCCTTTATTAAGGAGCTAATCAAAAAAGGTCACGTTTATAATTCGGCCAAATAGACCATTCGGAATAGTTTTTACTTCCACGTCCAGTGGAAGTATAGTAACGACAAAAAAATTTTAAAAAATTTTTATTGTCCAAATAGGTTTAAAATGCCATAAAACGTCAAGATTTTAAGTTTGAGCGAAAAAAAAATTTCTGTCTGTCTGTCGGTCTGTCTGTTGGTCTGTCTGTCGGTCTGTCTGTCGGTCTGTCTGTAACTTTTTTTTGTGCGCACGTTTACTCTGGAACCGTTTAAGAAATTTGGTACACATATGTACTTTAACGAGATCTAGAACTAGATTATATTTTCATCTTGTTCCATCGAAGGGTTGGGGGGTAAATTGGGGTAAATGGGTAAATTCAGCAGGTAAGAGTCCATGAAATTGGCATTTAGTATATACAAGAGAAGCTAAGGTCTCAAAAAAATTTTTGGCATTAGCCACCCCCATTACCACCCCCACCTCCTTATTAAAGGGGATGAAAAAAAATTGTGATTTAGTGTATGTACAGGAACCAGAAACCTCAAAATGTTTTTTTACTTCATGTGAAATATCGTTTACCCGCAATTTTTTTTAAGTATAGTTTGGAATGTCCACAAACATATGCCAACTATCCGCACGCGTGACAGGTGGGGCAACACACTTTAAAATTCAAAAATCGTTCATTTTTTGCCATTTTTCGCTTTATTTGCAATATAACTCGTAAATGAAGCATTGTTTGAAAATGTATCAAGAGACAGAAAAGTTGAGAAAATTGATTTTCAACATTTTATTATTCTTGACATTTTCCCAGAAAATTCTTCATTTAAGAGCTACAGACACACTCTAAAGTGAAAAACGGAATTCTTCTAGGATGACCCGTTTGTCCGTCCGTCTATCGTCATAGCGGATTATCTTCGAAACTATTATAGGTGGAAGCATGTAATTTCACATATAGTTAGATCTTGATGTTTTTCAGATAGCTCAGAATTCGATGTCCTAAAAATATTCTCTAAGGCAGATTTCTGAAAATACAAGCGCTTCAACTAAAAATAAATAAATTGGAACAACTATCAAGATGCCCTTTTGTCCATGTGTCCGTCCGTGTTTATATATGTCATGTAATGGCCTCTAGTGGCCATTACATCGAATTGAATTAATAAATTAAATTAGTACGAATAAAGTTACAGGGATCTGAAATGTTAAAGCGTTAATCAAGTTAACTTCATTTAAGCGTGCGTGAATAAAGTACGTCCAGTCTCGTGAGGGCGGTACGATCGGCGATTCGGGTAGCATGGGCTAGAAATTAGCTGAGCTCGCTCTCTCCAGTTCAACAGCCACAAGATATAGGCGTTTTTGGCCATACTCCGCCAATTAAATTTTCAATCTCTTAAATGGATTAAGTAAGTAAGTTAATTGTTTGTTAATTATTGTATTAGTAAATATTAATCGAGGTTATTTTATTTTAGATGTAGATTGATCTGAAATTTCAGAGTTAAATCTCAAATGCAATTTCACATGTAATTTTCAAACGTGGACGCGACTGGATATCGCCATTGTTAAAACCTCGTCCTTGATAAGTAAATCTTGATGTACAGTGTAATGCCTTGGTAGACGCTTATGGAAGGCTTACCTTATTATTAAATCGAACTGGACGTTTCTTATGTCACAGCAGGGACGTATCGGGATCTCGTTGAAGAAATAAATTTTAGAATTTTTTGTCTGGAAGCCATTATCTGGTAGAGCAGTGACGTAAACGGCAAGGATGGTAGATTCGAGTGACATTTAGCTGGGGAATTTTGCTTCGTGCCGAAAGTGGGCAACATGCGAGGAGCTGTCTTTCTAACCTATAGAAAAGTGTCAACTTCGTATCGACATCCAGTGAACATCACGTTTTTTCATTTGAAGGTCCCTCGAACTAAGACAACAATAGCGTCTTAAAGCTAAGATAAGTCTATCATTTTATTAACCGTTTATAATACCCTTCTAACAAAGTTTTACCGTGGTTCATAGTAACAGCTGCTATAAGCAGGATATAAATTTGAAACGTACTATTGATTGCTATTGAACGAGAGAGCCACTTTACGATTTAGTCGTTATTTCTAATGTTTTGGTCGGTATAGTCCTCAACTCCGGGGGGGGGGCTACAGGCCTGTGATAACAGTACCGTTAGTGAGTCCCACTAATTTATTGTGTTTAAAGGTTTATGTTTGGTACTGCCATAAAACCACGGGGTTGGAGTGGACCTTCAGCCACTAGCCCCGATATCAGTGTAACCTTTGGTTCGTGCCAATTTTAATAGCTATAAGATTTGACCGTGTGGTCGTATATTAAGGTACAGCTGTGCTTTAAGCTATGTTTTATCCCTTGTGTTATGTTTTTGTTGTATATAGTCATACCAATTTTATAGTTTTAAATTATTTAAATTACCCGTTATAGTAACACTATAATTATCATTGGCTTACTTAGGTTAGTTTCTACGTTATATTTAGTGATAAAATTTTTCTGGGATCGTGGGATTGTATGTGAATTTATGGTGTTTTAGTGATAAGCAAGTTTTATTAACAATCTACAAGGTTGTGATTTTTTTGTAGAGTTTTTACTCAAGTACGGTAGATTTCATAACGTAATTCCTGTTACTCCAGTAAGAGTTTTACCACAAGGTGAGGTTAGAACCTTTTATTGCAATTTTGTTTGTCAGTACCTCAAAGTATTTAATAGGCAAATTTTATGAAATAATTTCAATATTTATAGTGAAATAGTGGTAGGAAGTTTGCTTCCGTTTGTGTATTTGGTTGGGAATTTGCCTATATATTTCCTCAACCGTCGTGAATAGCTCACTGTAAATGTTTGACCTTGTTTTGCATAAACTTTCTTCAGAAATTTAATTGTTAGGGTTGGCCTTATGCCCATAAATAAATAAAAAAAAAAAATTTATTACTAGTTTTCCTTGGAGAACTATATCGTAGGCCTATAGCCAAAAATCAAATTTTGTCCATCTTTTGGGAATCAAATCAATTGAAAATTGTAACTTTCAACTTCAAATTTGTAACTTAACCTGGACACCTTTAATTATTCTCGTTTTAAATTGGCCTAACTTGTACTGGAGTTTTGATCATTGACCGATTAAGCTAGGTCATTATTTCTTTTCTGTAGTTTACGAAATTGTTTATTGCTAACTTCATCCAGAATACTAAATTAGGAATATAGAATACTAACCCAAGTTATCGTCACAGATTAGATATTTTTAAGCATTTCAAGCCATAAAATTGGCCAGACTAACGTAGTTGTTATTCACTAACCTTGTTAAAAATTTTGCTAGTGACGAATTAATTTCGTATTAAACTGTTGTCATTTTAAATTCGTGTTTCTCTGATGTATGTGTTGTATAGTACCTTTCCTTTCTGATCTTTCTATAGGATCTGGCGCCCAAGGTACTCTTGAATTTTAGCCTACTTAAATTCAAACATTTAAACAAAAAAAAAAGAATTTTTTTAAAAAAAATTTTTTGACAAAAAATGATAAAATAATAATATTCCATCTTTTAAATTTTTATCACGTAAATCACTCTTGGCCTTACTAGGAGCGTTGCTTACGCTTACCTATGGCCCTTGGCCTCCTAAAAAAACTGGCTAGCCGAGCCTAATTTGTGTTGGTAACGAGTTATAATCCTTGTGTACTGTATTTTTATAAAGTCCCCAAACAAATTAGTTTTGTGTCATAGAGGGAATGTCAACTGGCCTAATGAATACTACAAGTCAAATTGTAAGTGATGATGTCATTTTGGGCTCATCCTAATTAAATATTATAGTAAAACCTCAGGATCCAGAACTCAACCACTATAGAGTTATTAAATAATTCCCTAGTTGAAAATAGAGTATTACAGTCAATCAGTCTGTCAATCAGTTTGTTTTTCAGTTTTTAGACAGTAAGCTGACAGTAAGTGTCAACTGGAGCAAGAATCCTATTATTTTTAACAAAATCAATAAATACAAAAAAGTTATTTTCTTCATTTTTATGTTTTGTAATTGACGAGAAATATGGTGAATACGAAGATACACATCATTTGATAAAAATGTAATTTCTCGTTTTGCCTAAGATCTACCCACATCTATCATAATTAAATTGAAAATATATATACTCATAGTGCAGTGACCCATGTTATGGCGCCGACTTTCACACTTAATGGGGATATATGTCCCATGAAAATTGCCTGGTGACCTAAAATTTCATTTGCACTGCTGCCATCGTATTAAGCTCATATTTTGTAATTTGCATGCAAAATTACAAGCGACGTAAAAATTCAGAGTCTCAGTTAATGCATATCCCAACACGTCTTATTTATTATATATACAGGGTGGACCATTAATAATAGGCCATAGTTCAAAGGTAAATTCAAATTGTGAGGATATTACCAAACATGTAAATTGTTGCTGTATATTTTTTTTCTTTTTTTGAGAAAACTGCCGCATAGGTCTCAAGAATTCTTTTTATATGTTGCATTTTTCTTGATGGGTTTCTTTGCCACATGCATTTTCTTTGAAGTATAATAAACATTTTTTAAGAAGGATTCTGTAGGTTGTCACTTTTTGCTGTCCTCGCATTTTTTATTAATATCATTATTGTTAAGTTCTTTTTTCGAAGGAGAAAAGTTAATCGAGTTGATAATAGGGTGGTTAATACCCGATAATCATATTTTTTAACAGCATAATTTATATAGGTCTTATTTTGAATTATCGATAAAAGAATATTTTTTTTCTTTTTTTTTACGAAAGGTAGAGGCATTTTTTAAAAAGGATTGTGTGGGTTGTCACTTTTTGCTGTCCTCGCATATTTTATTAATAATTATTGTTAAGTCCTTTTTTCGAAGGAGAGAAGTTAATTGAGTTGAGGTGGTTAATACCCGATAATCATATTTTTTAACAGCATAATTTATATAGGTCTTATTTTGAATTATCGATAAAAACTCTCAAATATTTCAAATTTTAATTTACGCTCATGAAATACTAACTTGTATTTTTTTATAAGAAAATGAAAATAACATTTTGTCAGTTTCACAAATTAATTATAATATATTATAATAAATTATTTTAATACATTTAATTATCAAAAATTTATTTTCATGCCATCATTAAAATTGAATTTTCCATCAGAATTTAATATTTGAATAATTATCATTGCTGACGTTTAATTAGAAAATGATTAAAATAATGAATTTTATTTTTTCGATGAAAATATTATTTAATTTATTTCAGATAAGCTCATAATATTTTAAATTATTTTGACATGAAATCAAATGGAAATTTTTGTCTATGGAATTATATTGTTATTGATCCGTTATGTTGTTTAAGATAATTATACTGTTATTGCATGTCAAATCTATTTGTATACAATTTTAATCAAATATAAACAAAGCAACTGGCAATCACAAAATAATTTGCAATTTGTAGAAAAAATCCATGACATAAAATTCTGTAAATTTGTTATCATGTACAAAACCTATTTTACATTTTTTTTAACAATTATGTATTTAAGTTAACTAGAAGTGGTAATGACAGCAACAGCCACTTGTATTTATCTAGTTAGCATTACTTTAAAAGTAAGATACGTAAAAGCTTTTTAAGCAGAATTGCATTTTTTTTAACAATTATGTATTTAAGTTAACTAGAAGTGGTAATTACAGCAACAGCCACTTGTATTTATCTAGTTAGCATTACTTTAAAAGTAAGAAACGTAAAAGCTTTTTAAGCAGAATTGAATAAATAAATAGTTTCCTTGCTTGTTTGCCCTAGATATAAACTGAAACAAGTCGCATGTTTCCTAATTGTCAGCATTAAGATACAAATTGAAATAAACTTTTAACTAAATCTAACCTAACAAATTTAATGAATATATGTAGTTGAGATGCTAACCTGAAGATAACCTGAATCTTCCCAGTGAATTCACGGAAACATAATTTTCTGTATTCATATCCGAATGCTTATTATCATAGAATAACCCCAACTAGGTATCTTCCAAAAAAAACAGTCGTCTTTATAAAAAAGAGCCAAAATCCTTAAACAAATATTTTCTTGACAGAATATACCAAAATTGTCTGTTTTAGTCAAATATATTTGTCTTAATTAGTCTAGGTTTCGAAATAAACTTATGACAATAATTAATATAGTTTTCTCTCCAAATATGTTAAAACATTTACTAATATTTTATTTTAATTTGGATAATGATAATAATATTATTTGTTGAATCAATGAAATTTTTCTAGTAAATTTTTGTTTTCATTTAAATATTATTAACATCCATGCTTATTATGAGGTTTGTTTTTATTTTTAGGTGAAATAATATAGTAGCCCAGACGACAGAGAACATTTCATAGTGAAACCCACGAAAATTTACAAACTGAATAATTTTTTTTTTTTAATGAGTTCGTGAAAGTGTATAGAATAATATCCTGAAAAGTTTACATTTCGCTCGGATGCAGAACATAAAACAAAGTGAAAAAAAAAATTATCCATTTTTTCAAAATTTTGAAATTAAGTCAGGGTAGGAAAAATAAAAAATACAGGTGGATCGACCACGTGTGTCTGAATAAAAAATGTTCTAATAAAATTTATCGCTAAAGCCACGGTATTCCTGGAAAAAAATAGTGAAGTAACTTTGTCACTCTGCGCGGCCAGCGCACGGTTAAATGCATGCTATGGAAAATATATAATTATGAACGCATACACAGACACCACACATGGCCGCTGAATCGCTCGCATGAATTTTTACGTGCCTTTACTGTATTGTATTTATTACAGATACACCTATCCATATTTCAGCTATATCCAATGGATTCCTTATACATTTTTTAATGTATTGGAAAAATTCCAGAATTTATATTCCAAACAATCAAAGATATTTTCATAGTTGTAAGGATAAGATCGCGAAAAATCGCAATTTCTTATCATGATCTGATCGATCATATTTTCGAAAAAAGTATAAATATTTTCCGAACTAGTGATATTTTATTTTTTCCAATGAGTCAACTTCTCGACAATATATATTTATCAAAAAAATCATCCACCAAGGAAATTAAAATGATTTGAGATGTACTTTTTTTTTAATCCTCGTTACTACAACTTAATAAACCATAATAATCATGAAGTGTACATATTTTTTAGCAGTTCTCAATGAAGAAAGAATTTTTTTGAAGGGCTTTTATTTTTTTCTATATTTTTCATTGCGACGATTGAGTTCGGACGTGATAATATATATCAGTATATTTTTCCTATCCATCCTTTACTTGTATTTTTACACAATTCCATCTTTAAAATGAACCAACACTCATATAGATTGAACAAATTCTGATTTAGTGACATGTAATTCAGTGCGTCGGTATCACAGTCATGCGTATTCAAGCGCGCGTACGCATGGATCTCGCTCCGAGTTGTAATGTTGCACTGGACTATTTTTTTCCGGGAAAAACGATAAATTTTGTCAAGACATCTTTTTGTTCAAAAATAAGTGATCTATCCATCTGTATTTTTTATTTTTTTCTAGTTTGAGTAAATTTCAAAATTTTGAAAAAATGGATGAAAAAAAATTTGTTTTCACTTTTTTTTATGTTCTGCATCCGAGCGAAATGTAGACTTTTCAGAATATTATTCTATATATTTTCACGAACGCATTAAAAAAAAAATTATTCAGTTTGCAAATTTTTGTGAGTAATAGGCTGGGCTGGGCTATAGGCTTTTTAATGCATTATTGTTTACGTAAATAATATATTTTCATAGAAAACGACACCTATCTCCTTTATAAAATAGACTTAGTAAACACAAGTGAAATGTCTGTCTCCTGCTGTGAATTTTAGAGCTGCAGGAAAATCTATTTATTTATTGGATAAGAATGGATGTAAGAAAAAGAAAAAGCATATTTCAAAAAAATTCTACTTTAGAAAATTTATTCTCTGTATACTCTAATGATATTAAAATTCTTAATTTTAATAACACATTTCATTTTTTTTTATTCATTCTATAACAGGATTACAAAATATATAATTTCAACAGAATATAACATATTAAAATACAAATTTTTTTTTTTTCATTTGTCTCAATCAATGCTTCGATTATATTTTGTTGCATTTCCATAATTTCCTTAATTTGCTGTCCTTTAACTAATTCAATTTTTAGTTTCCCTTCTTCCAGTTCTATCCTATTTTCCACGCATATAGATGCCTCTAAAGCAAATTTCTCATATAATAGCCACAAGTCATCTTCCGCTGAAAACTTAACCTATATTTACGACAGTTGTCATCTCATAGCACAAAGTACTGGCAATTTGACCCGAAACTTTCCGAAAGAAGTACGGGAACTACCGAACGTTTTATATAATACGATAAATCTGACCAGCTATTAGTCCAATCAACGGACCGCTAAAATGACCAAAATCTCTAATTTGAGTGATAACGAATGGATTTTGATGAAACCTTGTACAATTTGTTTGTAATGACGTTAATAAAAAAGCTAAAAAAAGATTAGAGCAGGAAATGATCGGAAGGGGTAAAAATCTCTTTTATCGCGGGTTCCGTAACTTGTAGAACTAGGTCAAAAATGAAAAAAAAAACAGTATACCTATTTACCTTTTCTGGCCCAAAATAAGATGTTTTTACTCTTGTAAATTTTTTCGTAAAATGCATATTTTTCGAGATATGGCCACTCGAAAATTTTATATTTTTTTATTTTTTGTCTCTTGGAATTTTTTTGTAACTTTCTAATTTTAGTTAGTTAGTTAGTTACAGGCAGTTTTTCACGATGAAAAATACATGAAAATTCGAAAAATGAGCGTGATTTATGTACATATTATTTTTAAAAAATATGAAATCTATATAGTTATACCATTTTTAAAGTTTCAATATAATTTTTAAATTGAAAATGTGAAAAAGTTTTCCGGATTTTTTCACAGTTTTTATTTGTTAATGATAAAAGTGGGAGAATTGATTCAAAGGGTTGAAATAAGACTTTTTTAATCAATAACTTTTTTCAAAATAGAAAAAATAAAATAAGTGTGATACTTGTAACTATATATACTTATTTCAACCACTTTTATCAATAACAACTAAAAATTGTGAAAAAAAAAATTCCGGAAAAACTTTAACATTTTCAATTTAAAAAAGTGTTCGGAAGGCCTCAATGCGTAGGTCTGAATTTTTTCAAATTTTTATTCATGCTTTTAAAGCGCTACAATTTCATAGAAAGGGGTAGTTTTTCATGTTATTCCGGAAAAACTCGGTGAAAATACACTTTACTTTACAGTTGCAACTAAAAAAAGGTCATATATTTCGATGATACATTCACCTGAGTTTTTTCAGATTTTTTTTTTCAAACTTTTACATTTCCTCTCCCCCACTTTTAAGAATTTGCGAGTGGCCATATCTCGAAAAATATGTATTTCTTGAAAAAAATCACGAGGGTAAAAACATTTTATTTTGGGCCAAAAAGGTAAATATTGTAATGAAGCATTCATAAATTCATGTTCCATTACTAAAGTTTCCGGATTTACACACGACACCAATGTGCACACGGCCCGCAAATCTACCCATCTCCCGTCTAGAGGCACGGATTTGCACACGACACTAAACTATACGCAGTTCTACGTCACCAGCAAGCGAGGATTCTCGGATATAAAAGCCCAGCCACAAATCAAATAATTCAGAGTGTGAACAATTCTGTCAATCTATCTACAGCGTGCTGAGCTGGACATATTACATCTTTGTGCATCTCCCGAAGCGAACACGACGGAACGAATGCAATCTGACCCTGGGAATATTTCAGTGTGTTGAGTCATTAGTCATTCTTCGACGTCGTTTCGCCGCCAGAACCAGAGCGGATGAGCCTGACCTGGAGACCTTCTACAGCGTGTAGAGCTGGGAAACTTGAATCGACGATATTCGCCCGACGCCGATGCCACTCCAGTAGCAGCAACTAACTTCGTATCGCATCGTTACGCTCTCTCTCTCTCTCTCTCTGATAATAGAAAATGTTATCCTAAGAATGGTAAAAGATACGGACCTGTATAACCTGTATCTGTATGTTATGTAACACTGCCACATATTACCTGTTTGAAGAAGAAAATAAATTGTTTATGTTTTTATTGGGCTGTCTTATTAATTAATCTGGACCCTGATTAATCTCCAAACCAGCTACCCGACAACAAACCGCTACAATATATTGTTTTCTTTTTCATCAAAATCCATTCATTAGCACTCAAATATAGAGGTGAAACCGTTGACTGGACTATATTTGACCTCAAGTTAAGCTAAATAGTGCTTAACGTAGTCTGGGCGTGGTCAAATCTCATATCGTATCGTATTTTGAGATTTATTTATGTTATTTCTCTTTATTAGAAAAAAACTTTTAATAGCAAAGATATATTTTGTATATTTCATTAATTTCTCATCAACTACTTGTGCTTTTAAATTTTTTTTATAATATTTTTATCGAACTTTGTTGCCTAAAGTAATATAATTCATGTAACTTGGACAGTTTGTTATCAAAGATTTAATTAGGTAATAAACTATAAACTTACTTTCTTTATATTATCAGACAACCACACAAAAAAAATATAGATACAATTCTTAGAATTAATAACTAGTTGCAAATGATAATACCAGAATAAAGATTTATGTTCATCAATTATGAGACTCTTTAAGGCCTATTGAACAAACCACCTAATTTATTGATTTCTTTATAAAATACAAACATTTCTCAAATCTTAAAATATGGAGCGCCAAGTTTGAAATGAAGCTGATCAAATCTGTTTTTGTTTCTTAAACCCGCACGTCGTAAATCAGACCAAATAGTTCAAAATCCCTCCAGAATATTTATAGCGTTAAAAAGTTTGACTCGCGGGTAAAGTTGCCATTTAAAATTCTTGACTGAGGGCTGGGGAAACAGGATTAATGTGAAACATACCTCGAGCGTTTGCCCTTCTCGCATAACGCAGTTTTTGTTTACACTGAATATTTTCGATTCCAGAAATATTTCGGTTAGAACTTTGAGCTTGTACAAGCGCACTCATATAGGCGATACGTGAAAATGTTGTTAGTGTGAGTTATTTTTAAGTAAACATTATTTTCAACAATGGGAACGTTTTGAAAATAGTTATTTATGTAACAAGGATGTGATGAGGCTTTTACAGCCAGAGGTGTGACTATTAGCTCGAGGCGCGAAGCGTCGTGGAATATAACACGCTGAGGTACGCAAAAGCTGTTTATGATGGTGGTGCATATAAAACTTTAAGTACAATTGAAGAATTTTAATACTAATATTTAAGAAAATTAAAATAAAGGACCCCCGCACACCACAAATGGAAATCCGGTATACGTCCACGTCGTTGTTCCTAAAAGTAGTTTATTCACCACCCATTTACATTTCTACAGGTAAGAATTTGCCAGTTATTAGCAATTTGCAAAATGAATAAAGTTTTTTGACGACGAATTTCGATTATTTACAATGAAAATGTGGTATTTTTTATTGAAAACGTATTGCAGAATTGTACGCATGGTTTTGAGTAAGAGAAATCGAAGAAAATTGAATTTCGTCGATTACAGCGCCACCTATCATGAATCGAAAAAAATATTGAGACAAATCCTACGTATTTTTAGCAGTAGAATCCGAATTTGCAATAAAAAATAGGAGTTCCTATTTAAGATTTCAAAGTCCCCCCCCCCGACCTATAAGGAAGAGGGAGGGTGACGAATTTTAGCACCAATGTATTTCCTCCGTGGAATGATAAAATTGATAGAGTATGTCATAGAGTGTTTATTATTCGAGATATTTGAAAGTTTCAGGTTACAAAAATCACCAGGTATACATAATTACTTCCACATCCAGTGGAAGTATAGTAACGGCAAAAAAATTTTTAAAAATTTTTATTGTTCAAATAGGCTTAAAATGTCATGAAACGTCAAGATTTTAAGTTTGAGCGAAAAAAAAATTTCTGTCTGTCGGTCTGTAACTTTTTTTGTGCGCACGTTTACTCTGGAACCGTTTAAGATATTGACTTGAAATTTGGTACACATATGTACTTTAACGAGATCTGGAACTAGATTATATTTTCATCTTGTTCCGTCGAAGGGTTGGGGGGTAAATTAGGGTAAATGGAGGTAAATGGGTAAATCAAGCCGGCAAGAGTCCATAAAATTGGTATTTAGTATATATAAAAGAACTTAAAGTCTCAAAAAATGTTTTGGCATTAGCCACCCCCATTACTACCCCCACCTCATTATTAAAGGGGGTGAAAAAAATAAAATTGTAATTTAGCGTGTATACAAGAACCTAAGCCTCAAAACTTTTTTTTACTTAATCCACCCCCACCTCTCTGCCACCACCCCCAACCCCCACTACCGATGTGGCATATCGTTTTATAGGTTTTTGGGATAGACTATTTCAAATATTATGTTGTTAAAGTTACCTCGAGTAGTATGGATGCGCGGTGGTTTTCCTCGGCTACTATGGATGCGCAGTAGGTTCCCCGAGTATTATGGATGCGCAGTGGCTTTCCTCGAGTATTTTGGATGCGCAATGACTTTTTTCGAGTATTATAGAACGCAGTAGGTTGTAAGTAAGTATGAATGAGCAGTGGCTTTCCTCGAGTACAATAGATGCGCAGTAGGTTACCACCAGTATTATGGATGCGGAGTTGCTTTAGATGCGCAGTAGTTTACCTCAAGTGATATGGATGCGCAGTGGGTTTCCTTGAGTAAAATGGATGCGAAGTGGGTTACTTCAAGAAGTATGAATGCGCAGTGGCTTTCCTCGAGTAAATTGGATGCACAGTGGGTTACATTGAGTAGTATGAATGCGTAGTAGGTTTCCTCGAAGAAAATGCTCGAAGTAGAGTACTTTTATCGTGTAGTTTACTTCACACAACGATTTTTTATATCTTTGTAATGCCATTTTCTGCGTATTACTTCCACATTCGGTTGAAGTATATTAACGCAAAAAAAATGTTTGGAAATTTTCATTGTTTAAATAGGCTTAGAATATCATGAAACCTCAATATTTTAAGTCTGAGCAAAATAAATTTGTCTGTCGCATCGGTCTGTATGTTAGTCTTGTATCTTTTCAGTGCTCACGAGTACTCTGGAACCGGTCTCAAAAAAAAAATTGGCATTAGCCACCTTCATTACCACCCTCACCCCATTATTGAAGGTGGTGAAAAAATAGTGTGATTTAGTGTGTGTACAAGAGCCAAAGTTATCAAGAATTTTTTTCACTTCACCCTTCCTCTATTACCGATGTGGCTTATAATTTTATGGGTTCTTGGGGTACATGATTTCAAATTTTATACTATTAAAGTTCCATAAACAATTATTTCCACATAGTGGAGTGCAAATATAGTATTTTTTTGTAAGAGACTTGGATGTGGAAGTAGTGATTCCTTGGGCAGCGGTTTTTTTAATTGTAGATTACACTATTATTTTCAAATAATAAAATATACATTTTTAAAAGCGCGTCACCAACGGTTTCTTAAGAAATGGTATGTCAGCAAAGGAACTAAAAATATTGCAATAAAATAATTAAAACGAAACGTATATAAGACACAATAAAGCAAACTAAGTATATCTTTTCTGAAAATATCGAAACACTCTTTTTACAGTCAGCTTGACTAAGTTCAATTGTTTCTGGCTTTGCCAAATATACCATACACCGAATGATAAAAGACTCTGGCTAAAAACGGTTTTCTTTGGAATTGTGCTGTCGAGTCCAGCGCTGTTAATTAGATTTTCCCAAGATTTTATTCCCCAAATGTTCGGAACGGTCATTTGTAACCGAGAGACTGCATATTATAGGGAAATGTAGCTCAAAATTACGCATAAATAAAAATTTTATTCAAGTAAAATTGAATTAAATATATTTCAGAGGAGATAGACTTTACTGTTTTTTTTTAATGAAAACAAAGTTATCTACGTCGTATTTTTAGCGGCTTTTTGGTCGCTCTGGAAAGTCAACACCGTAGGGATTGATAAGTTTTTAGTTAATAAAACAAGGTTGTTGCTCCTTTGTTTTGATTCCCAGTATCATCGGAAAATGTCAACAAAACGATGATACTTCGTGGATCTGCTTTCTGTAATTATTCACCAAGAATTTTCAAATTTATATTGGATTTGATGGAATTTTATGAGTACACACAAATAAATGTGGTTTTACATAATATAAACGCTTCTTTCGAATAATGTAAAATTCTATTAAACAGAATAAAATGAGAACTATTTGTATATTGAGAGGAGAAAGTAAGGATTTTCCTTTTGAGCGCATAAAGCAGCTTCTAGACTAAAAGGGCCTTCCCTTATGAAGGCTGTTAAGACTTTTTTTAAATTCTCTTATAAAACTCCTTAAAGTGACATAGTGCCACTCTTGAAAACCTTGTCTGGGCCTTTATAAAATCTTTATTAAAACTTATTTTATATAGTCCAATCAAATAGGTCGACAAATCAACATTTTGAGGTAAATACTTGAATTTTTGGTATGTTACTATGCAGTATTTGAATACGACTAATGAAAGAAAATTTTGTTTCAACCCCCGAGAAGGGGTGAAAAAAATATAATAAAGAGTTTTTTCAAAATTACTCAAAATGTGTAAAAGCTAGTAAAAAAAAGTTTCAAACATTTGAACTGAAATTGACATGAAATTTTACATAAAAATGATCTGTTGACTTTTTTTGGTATTATTAAAATTAACAGAGTTAGGGTGATTAGAAGTTAAGGGATGATGTACAACTTTAAAAAATCATAACGTGCTGAAAAGTTAATGAATTTTAAAAAAAAAATTTCTATTTACTCAGAAAAATATATACTTTCGTTTCAGAGAAGTGGATTTTTTTAAAAATTGTTAATAAAAAATCTATAACAATTTTAATTTTTTTTATTTTCAATTAAAACCACTTTGAACGGTGAAACGAATTTTTTTATACCATTCTGTTCATCATTTAATACATTGAACATTTGCTTCTGAAATTTTTTTTACCCATCATTTTCAGGCAGGTATGAATTTATTTACCTGTTTAAATTTTTTCCAAACCTACGACACTGCTCTTGTGACGTCACGATAACTGAAAAGAAATAAAGAATGCGTAGGACAAAAATAAAATTGTTTCGTAGCTACTGCGTTGTCTACAAGACGCGCATGCGTCACATCTATATCTCAATGCCGGAAAATATTGGGTAAAAAAAATTTCAAAAGCAAATGTTCAATATGTTAAATGATGAACAGAATGGTATAAGAAAAATTCGTTTCACCGTTCAAAGTAGTTTTAATTGGAAATAAAAAAATTAAAATTGTTATAACTTTTTTATTAACAATTTAAAAAAAAAAAAATTTCTCTGAAAGGAAAGTTTATATTTTTCTGAGTAAATAGAAAAAAAAACTTAATTCATTAACTTTTCAGCACGCTATGATTTTTTAAAGTTGTACATATCATCTCTTAATTTCTAACCATCCTAACTCTGTTAATTTTAATAATACCAAAAAAGTCAAGAGATCATTTTTATGTAAAATTGCATGCTTTACAATTTTTATTTGAAATTTTTCTTACTAGCTTTTACACATTTTGTGTAATTTTGAAAAAACATTTTATTATATATTTTTTTCACCCCTTCTTGAGGGTTCAAAAAAAAATTCTTTCATTAATCGTGTTCAAATACTTATATAAAAAACCGCTTCCCAAGGAATCACTACTTCCACATCCAGATTCTCTATCCAAGTCACTCAAAATGAAAAAAACTTTGTGTGTGAAAATAATTGTTTATCGAACTTCTAAAATAAAATATTTGAAATCCTCTACCCCAAAAACCCATAAAACGATACCCCACATCGGTAGTGGGGTGGGGGGTGGTGACAGGGGGGTGGTAGTGGGGGGTGGATGAAGTAAAAAAATATTTTGAGGTTTCTGGTTCCTGTACATAGGTACACTAAATCACATTTTTTTTCATCCCCTTTAATAAGGGGGTGGGGGGTGGCAATGGGGGTGGCTAATGCCAAAAATTTTTTTGAGATCTTAGCTTCTCTCGTCTATACTAACTATCAATTTTATGAACTCTTACCTGCTTGATTTACCTATTTTCCTCCAATTTTACCCCAATTTACCCCCCAACCCTTCGACGGAACAAGATGAAAATATAATCTAGTTCTAGATCTCGTTAAAGTACATATGTGTACCAAATTTCAAGTCAATATCTCAAACGGTTTCAGAGTAAACGTGCGCACAAAAAAAGTTACAGACCTTAGCTTCTCTTGTATATACTAAATACCAATTTTATGGAATTTTACCTGCTTGATTGACCTATTTACCCTAAATTTACCCCAATTTACCCCCCAACGCTTCGACGGAACAAGATGAAAATATAATCTAGTTCTAGATCTTGTTAAAGTACATGTGTGTACCAAATTTCAAGTCAATATCTCAAACGGTTCCAGAGTAAACGTGCGCACAAAAAAAAGTTACAGACAGACAGACCGACAGACAGACAGACCGACGGACAGACAGATCGACAGACAGAAATTTTTTTTCGCTCTAACTTAAAATCTCGACGTTTCATGACATTCTAAGCCTATTTGAACAATAAAAATTTTTTTGTTGTTACTATACTTCCACTGGATGTGGAAGTAAAATTCAAGTAGCTGCCTATTTTTTTATCCTGTAATTGTCAGTGGATAAATATTGACCTGACAATTGACTGCCATCTAAATATTCACTAACAACAAAATTCCAGCCGATCACATACTAACACCGACAAAATCATTTGATTCAACCCAAAATTTATTTAATTAAAATTCTGATACGATATTTGCTATCCTATAATACTAAATGTTACATAAGACCGTGGCTATGAAATTGTATTAAAACATTATTGGCAAATTAAACGGAAATATTTTCCTGCTACCTAAAATCTTATATTTATAGGACATCGTAAAAGAGAAAGCAATTTTGGGTAAGTTTAGGGTGCTATAAGCTTTTCACATTATTAGATATTCTGGTAGTTTCGTAACGTTATTGTTCGACCTTTCAACGACATGAAATAAAAGCAAGAGTTTATTTTTCTATCATGTTCTGCTTGCAATATTACAATTCCAGGATATTTGATTACTTTATTTTACATTTACTTTATTTTACATTTACGTATTAAATACAATCAATGTTCACTTTTTTAATACAAGGGAAGGTAGTAGACATTTATACGACGTAGATTTTGCTATACAAGGTATCAGAATTTGAACTTTTCAGAAAACCAGTACAGTATAGACCGAAATTCGAAAAGATCTATTTTTAACCGAATTCATAAAATTGTCTTTAGTTTTTATGTTTTTTTTTATTTTTGTTTTGTTTTTTGTTTGTATATTTATTATTATTTGTTCAATGATGACTCTGGCCTAGCTTAAGCGATTTCTGTCAAACCTATTGCAAACTGTAAGCTATGGTCCGGTGGTGGTCCCACATTAAATTTATCAAGTTACATTTGGTAACAATTTATTGGTCAATCAGCACCTCGAGTCCTGTGATGCATTCACCTCGATCCCGCCATTTCACGAATTAAGGTACTGGTGACATGCAAGATATCGCGTTTCGCACGTCGACTTCCGATTGGTCGTTTTAGTTTGCCAAATACCAAGTTGCCAATCACAAGTCGTCAAGTACAGTGAGCAAACACATCCTATGTGAAGCAGGCTTGCAATCAAACAACGGATGACAAATAACCTTTAAATTTGCCTATTTGACGTTGTTGCTGAATGATAAATACCTACGTTGCCACCTCGTCTACATATTTATCCATTTCTACCGGCCTAGAACTGCTTCACTATAATAGCCGTGTTCTATATGTATTCATGAGGTACACTTAAACTTGTTGATGGTAACATTTCTATCAACAGGTACTTATTCATTGGATGCCCCAGTATCTACCTGAAATTTTACTATTTTTCCAAGCGTTATTTGCCATAATTTTTCTTCTACACGTGAAACCACTTTTGTTTGTTTTCTTTATTTAGAATTAATAAACCAGGGCTATTAATATAATGATATAAAATTCCAAAAATTGAGAAACATTGATTACTGTTTGTAAATTTCCTTGATTGGAGTAAAATGAGCGCATATTGGCAACGTCGTTTTCCGCTAGAATGCATGAGGGACATGAGGGTGCCCCACTTTTATCGAACTTGAATAAATCCAATCAAATATGAATCCTGGTATAGTAAGTACATCACTACCAGGCGGGGTTTCTTTAATTAACTATTATATCAGCAATTACTGGGATTAGAGGACTGATATTTGGCAATGATATTCATTTCCCTGAGAACTTTAATATATTCAAAAGACATTTTCAAATTCCACCGAGGGAGAATACCTCATTGTATTATTTTGTAGATTTCACGGATACTGTTTTAGAAGAAAATACACGTGGCAGAGCATCCCAAGGTATTTTAGTTCTAGTTAATAACAGGTTTGTTGCAGCAGCAATCACGGACTAGTTATACGCAATACGATTAGTTGAAAACAGTTCGTGATTGATCAGCTGACTACGTTAGATAAAGTAGGTATGCTTTTAGAGGGCAGAATATTTACTAGTGAAATATTTTTGTCGAACTCCTCTATACGTTTCCTTAAATATATAAGGAATAAAAACCAGACTGCAACCAACAGCTATTCTCCGGACTAATGCCCCGCCGAGCGCTGAATTACGAATTACAAGCCTGGCCGCGTTAAGTGCAATAACTGTGTATTGCCACAAAACGCTAAAGTTTCGATTTTAATAGACACCAGCCGAAAGACTTATTCCTACTTAAAGGAGCTCTCGTGCCAGCCACCCCATACCACTTGCAGGACTGCAGTTTCGAGCTATTGGCTCTCGTCAGTGCAAGGTAGGTCTGAGATGGCTGGAACGAGGCATTTGTTCACTCTTGGTACATCAGAGATGTAGAACCTTCGGAGAAGACCTTTTTTTTGCCCTTTTTTAGGGGACAAAAGGGGTGGTAGAGGGAAACTGACATGGCACAAAAAAATATTTTGTCCAAAATTGACTTCAGCGCATCAAAATACTTTGAAAAAGTTACATCAGAACCTTAGAACAAGCAAGACCTCATTTTTGCCTTTTTTAAGGTGTGGTAGAGGAAAGCTGACACGATATAATTTTTTTTGTCTAAACTTGGTCTCAGTGCATCAAAATACTTCAGAAAAGTTAGATCAGAACCTTAGAACAAGACCTTTTTTTGCCCTTTTTAGAGGATCATAGGTGACAGAAAAAATTAGACGGTAGAAAAAATGTTTTTTGCAAAATTGGCTTCAGCGCGTCAAGATACTTCTAAAAAGTTAGATGAGAACCTTAGGACAAGACCTTTTTTTTTGTAGACCTGTGTAATCAGTATTTAATTTAGAAATTTTGCGCTCAATTTAATTAATTAAAATGGAATACTTCTGTTTAAAACAACAATAGTAATAGCTAATTTTTGAGCAGTCTTTGAGATGACATTTTATTACACACTGAGTACATAACTATTAAACAGATTTTATATCGGTTTACTCCCCTTTTTCAATCCATATATCAATGCCGAGAGCGTTAAAGCTACATACACATCAGTTTTAAGCATAAGTATATTTTGTAGTAACCTTAGAACAGAATTAGTAAAAAAATTCAGATATGTATCAAATGTCAGGCTTTTAAGAAAAGCAATTTGAAAACCGCGTTGAGAGTGGCATGAAAAATATGTCTTAAATTTTTAAGTAACCTATCAGTATTACAGCAGAATGATAAAGTGGTTGTAAACTTTTCCATTAAACTTAAAAGCTTTGACAATACAAGAAGTTGAAGGTACCACATATAACATATACCAGCTTCTACCAAATTAAATTTTTAAATGTTTTTCTAGAGATTTTAATGCTGGGATAAAAATTCTATAATTGTAAATTGTGATCCTACTTATTGCTGCGAATGAATTATCAATACATCTAGTCGGTTATTAAGGATATATCGGCGATGTTATTATATCAAAAATCGAAAATAATTGATAATAATGTATGAGTATTTCCTAATGTATGAAGAGCAATAACTAGATATTTTATTTGGCCAAGTTACTAGTATTTTTGGCAGGTCAAAAATAAAAATACATAAAAATATAAAAACGTACACTTATCATATACCTTTAAAAAACCAACTAAAATAAGTTTTGACATCGTCAAAAATATTTGGGTTGGTAACCTTTACACGGATGTTGATTTTTAGGTTATGAAATATATTTAGGGACATAACATGTTTAAGTTTTTCAAGTTTATTCTCATTTTTAATGTTTATACACACATTTTTAGCTTGGAGCCGTACTGGCTCCAAGCAAATATTTAAAAATTCACGTAAATAATTTTTCAATATAGACCATTTTAGGATGACGTCACGATAAGTCGGCCATATTGCCTGGGTACAACCAAACTTTTTATTTCATTGTAAACAAATAAGTAATCTCAGTTTTAAACGTGAAATAAAAAATAAAATATCATCCTTTTATGTGATAAGGTGTGACTGTGAGATAAGATTTATTTTGAATGCAAAAAAAGCTTAGGAGAAAGGTAAAGAAAACTCTTTCTAGTAGAGTCAATTGAATACTACATATACGCGTAATATAACATGCTTATCATTGAAATCTAGCACTTAGTTATTTAAATGTAAACTTGCTTTGCCCATAACAATGAATACATTTGAGTGTATCTTTCTTGCACAAACTTCTTGTACAAATCCAGCCTCATAATATTTATATGCTTGTAATGATTTGTATGCCTTTAACTGTTGGCCTGTGTAGAAGCTGTGAGTCAACACTAAGTAATTTACCATATTAATTACGGATACACAATGTAAAATAGACAAATCTGCAGAAAGGTCTCCAGTCTCCACTCCAATGGTGTATGGGCCAATATTCTCTATTATTTTGATTTTCTTATCATAGCGGCACTTTACATTACTCATAAGGGTTGAATAATATTCACTACATTACATTATTACGAAAACACACACGGTTTCTCAAGAAAAACTAGAAAAAAAATATAAAACCACGCAAACTGCGTTTGATTGTCCCTGAAGCAAAATGTCAAAATTGTCAAAACCACACCTAAAATAGTTGATTAATAAAAATAGACTGCTAATTACAGGTTAGATTTCCAACCTACAAAACAAATCCTATTTTATTAGGACAAAGTATTTAGAACTTCATAAATATTACACTGTACTAGATTTTAGTTGAAAGTACGGGAACCAGGCAGAAATTTTAATAATAGCTACATAATATTCTTAAATCTTAAGAAACATATTTTTGAGGTTAGCTGTGACGTCACGTACCATAACCTATAAACCAAGATTCACAAAGGTTACCAACCCAAATATTTTTGACCGATGGCAAAATACAGTTTGCCCTAACAACAATACCAATAATATTTTTTGGATGCTGCCATGTGTGCACATATAACGAATTCTTTTTAATTTTTTTAACGGAAACCAAATCGAAAGAATGCAAGTCGTTGAAATTGGAGTTTTTACTGCTTTTCAATGTTTCGATTACAAGTTGTAAGTAATCATAAAATAAACAATTTGTTGTGCCAAAACGGCACTAAACGTAATACGATCTCAACCAAAACCTTTTCAGATCTTCTGGAGCACTAAAGAAACCCCCATGCAAAGTTTCATCCAAATCCGTTTAATAGCTTCGCCGCTCACGTGCTAACATACATACACACACACACACACACACAGACACACAGACATTTTTCAAAAACCATTTTTTTGGGTTCCTGGGACCTCAAAACGTAAAGATTTGATGTTATCTCGATTTTCGATTTTGGACTAATTGTAGTAACCTCCCACAATTTTATTGTGGGGAGGTTAAAATAGGAAATTAATTTTAAGAAAATCTTTAAAAAAGAGTGTCCTGTGCTCCCGTACTATTAACTGTGTCTGCTAGGAATAATGACAGTGCTCAAAAACCCTTTATACCAGCTTGCCAGCTACAATTATTTCCTGATAAGTTGTGAAATCTGATTAGGTCGATTTTCGATTGAACGGTTGTTGAAAAATGAACCTAAGCCACACTGTATAATTAAAACCTACCTTAAAAAGGGTTAAAACCGTTAAAAAGTTCAGCTCACGTTTTACGAGCACATTTACATAATGCGTTGAATAAGAATCACCCTTCTCGTAACTTTTGTATGCCACTTTTTATGATCTTTAACTTAGGTTACAGATAAGGTGATTAAACGTGTACCTTCGTCTGAAAAGTTTCATGATATTATTGACAACTTTTCACTCAAATTATTAACAGCCCTTTGACCAATAAATGCGGAAAATACCGTGAAATGCTATATAATTGGCATCGACGGTCTCGAAATTGATAAGGCGGGGGTGCACTAAAAACGAAAACCGGATTCGTATGTAAAATTCGAAGATTCAAATTTTGAGTTCGCCAAGCCATTCGCAATGTGGAAGATGCATGAAATTTTAAAAAGCTTGAAAAAGTGGTTTGCTGTTAATTTCCATTATGCAGAAAACGATTCCAACAAAAGAAATTAAAAATAAAATTTATTTTCCGTAAAATATATATTTATACAGTGTGTCCCGCTTTTTATAAATCCACCTTAATGTCTCAGTTATTAATAATGCGATTTTCTTCAAATTTGGGTGATAATTATATGAATGAAAAATAAATTATTTGGCATAGTAACAATTTTCATTCTTCATTGGCGTGCGGTTTTAGGGGGTAAAATAGGGTAGGTTTTTTGGCAAAAGAATATTAGGGCTTATTTTAGACAAATTTTTCTATCATGTTTGGATTCAGCATGTCCAAAAACCCCTTTATCCATATTCTCCATGATCTCAAAAACGGATTATGGCAGAAACGAAATATTAATTAATTATAATCAATATAATAATTAATAATCTTATAAAACACTTTTAATTAATATAACTTTATTTAATTGCTATAACAAACCTAAAAACAACTTTTTTTTTTAAAATTCTGGTCTCTTCAATATAACCACCTTCCAATAAAATACACTTTTCAACAACCCTTCTTAAAAGTTTGGGGAGTGATTTATTGACACGCTTGCCTAATCCTACGGCAAAGCTCTTACCTGTAACGCGGCCAAGTAGCATATACTTTATTTTTCAAGTACTCCCATAGAAAAAGTCACAAGGGGTAATATAAGGCGATCTAGGGGGCCACGGTTCTAAAGGGCTATTTCTACCTATCCACTTCATAAGGAAATTTGTATTTAAAAAATTTCTAACTATCAGAGAATTGTGCGCCGGGGCACCAACTAACTGAAAGTATACATTTTCTCTCTGCTAAAGGCATTTCCATAAAAAAATCATCTAAATCATTTTGTAAAAAATTTAGAAAATTTCCTGCGTTGAGGTTATCCATGAAAAAGGGGCCAACAATTTGTTCGTTTAATATGCCACACCACACGTTAACTTTTTCACTCTATTGGTTTTTACAGTTAATTACAGAGTTGGGATTTTCGGCTGGCCAATGTCTACAATTTTGACTAGATACCACACCGTTTGTCGTAAATATTTCCTCGTCACTAAACAGTATGTTCTTTAAAAAAATCTGTCGTTAAGATAGTTACCTTGCAACCATAGGCAAAATTCAAACCGCCGTTCAAAATCACCTTCTAAGAGAGTATGCAAAAATTTCGGTTTAAATGCCCTAATCCTACTGCGTTTCAAACACCTCCATATTTTATTTTTGGTTAAATTTAGTGTTCTCGCAACTGCCCATATACTACCATTTGGATTGTTCCGAAATTCTGTTAAAATGCGTTCGTCGTCTGGATATTGTCGTAAATTTAAATTGTAACTTCTTCGTCTTGTCTTGAAAATGGCTCCGGTTCTTGCAAAGAGTTTGTTGATGTCACCCAGTGGCGGTGCTAGGGGGGTGCTGGGGTGGGCGGGAGCCCACCCTGCAAATCCAAGCGCCGGTCTCTGCCCACCCTGCGCCGCCGCCGCTGACTTGAGACATCACGCCACATCTCTACGCTGGCGATGCAGGATAATAATAATATAAATGATAAATGTACACTTTGTTTTTTTGCTAACTTCGTCTATCGCTGTACCGCCCGCCCTTTGCCGGCATCCGCCCACCTATCTCAAAAGGCTAGCGGCGCCACTGATGTCACCAACGGTTTTGTGTCAAATTGGTGCTCGATGACGATGACGTTGATTAAATATTCGAGCAACCTGACGCGTAGATCTTTCATTATCACCCATTAAGAGGATAATTTCAACATTTTCTTCAATTGTAAGAACTACTCTCCGATTTTCTGCCATTATCAGTAAGATTGATAAATTAAATAACACTATTTAACTTTTGATAATTCTTATGAATCGCCAAATACCAAATAAAAACTTGTTTTTCAAAGCACTTTTGATTAATGCCTATGGTTGCAAGGTAACTATCTTAACGACAGATTTTTTTAAAGAACATAATGTTTAGTGACGAGGCAACATTTACGACAAACGGTGGTATCATTGGAAGGTGGTTATGTTGAAGAGACCAGAATTTATAAACAAATTTGTTTTTAGGTTTGTTATAGCAAAAAATTAAAAAGTGTTTTTTAAGAAATTAATTAATATTTCATTTCTGCTACAATCCGTTTTTGAGATTATGAAGAATACGGATTAAGGACATGCTGAATCCAAGTATGATAGAAAAATGTGTCTAAAATAAGTCCTAATATCCTTTTGCCAAAAAACCTACCCTATTTTACCCCCTAAAACCGCACGCCAATGAAGAATGAAAATTTTTACTATGCCAAGTAATTCATTTTTCCAACACCCAAATTTGAAGAAAATTGCATTATTAATAACTGATATATTAAGAAATTAATTAATTTTTCGTTTCTGCCATAATCCGTTTTTGAGATCATGGAGAATATGGATTCAGGGGTTTTTGGACATGCTAAATACAAATATGATAGAAAAATTTCTCTAAAATAAGCCCCAATATCCTTTTGCCGAAAAATCGACCTCTTTTTATCCCCTAAAACCGCACGCCAATGAAAAATGAAAATGTTTACTATGCCAAATAATTCATTTTTCCAACATATAATTACCACCCAAATTTGAAGAAAATCGCATTATTAATAACTGAGATATTAGGGTGGATTTATGAATAAAACCGCGTGACTGCAAACGGTTTCTTGGCGTCAACGACGTCAGCCGTTAGAGCCGGCATTGTGATAGCGTGAAAGAATATTATTGTAACGGTCAACTCTTTAAGTATTCGTAAATTTCTATCAAAACCCGCTAAAGCTGAATCGATTCTCTTTAATATTGGAGTCTGAAAATTTTTCGAAAAAACTGATAATTATCGAGATATTCGAGAAAATGGAAGAAATTTCACGTGTTCCTAGAAAATATCAATTTTTCCAGAAACGTTCGTTTCGAAGTGCCGAGATTAATAGAGCTCCTAAGCAATACGTGGTGTTAAATGGACGTCGTATTTGAGATCTATTGCTGTTAATTACCGATTAATTACGGTGACAAAATGGCGAAATTTTACCGAAAGAAAAAGTCTCGAAAGACTTATTCCTACTCTAAGAAGCTCTCGTGCCAGTCACTCCACTCCATTTGCAGACTGCAGTTTCGAGCTGTTGCCCCTCGGCAGTACAAAGTAGGACTGGAATGACTGCATCGAGACCCTCTCGATTCAGTGCACTGACGAGAGTCAACAGCCCGAAACTGCAGTCTGCAAGTGCTGTGGAGTGGCTGGCACGAGAGCTCTTTTCAGTAGGAATAAGTCTTTCGGATGGTGTTTGTTGCAATCGAAACTTTAGCGTTTTGTGGCAATACGTAGTTATTGCACTTAACGTGACCAGGCTTGTAATTCGTAATCCAGCACCCAGCGGGGCATTAGTCCGGAGAATAGCTGCTAGTTGCAGTCTGGTTTTTATTCCTTATATATTTAAGGAATCTATAGAGGAGTTGACAAAATATCACACTAGTAAATATTCTGCCCTCTAAAAGCATACCTACTATGTACTAAGTAGTTTATACATTTTTTTTTTATAAAAGAAATGACTTTGTAAAGTAATTTTGCTTCCTACAACAAACAAGAAGAATACCAGAAAATACAACAACAGATTTTGGAGTTCATGAAAATATTTTCATTACTCACTGAGATACAACGAACTAAAATATTGTAATTTGTTAAATTGTAAATTACAAAATTTCAGTTCATTGTATTTCAGTAAGTAATGAAAATATTTTCACAAACTCCAAAATCTATTGTTGTATTTTTATGAAAAGTCAAATGCATATGACAAAAAAAAAATAAAAATAAACAGGAGTCCCTAGACCCAGGGGAGGCTAACGAATTTTCAAAAATTTTTTCGCAAACTGCTTTTTCAAAATTTTCTAGGGGTCATTAGAGAAGTGCTTCTCTAGATGTTATTTCCCAAATTTCGTATGGGTCCCATGCGCCACAGACGAGAAAAAAAAAATTGAAATTTCACCAGCCGCCACTGCTCTGAGTGAGAATAAGAAAATATTTAATTACGTGTTTTTACAGCTTTGACAAAAATATTTTTTCACCAATTTTGCAATTCCAAATTAATTGGTGAACTCGAAATTTGAATGTCAAATGACACGTAAGAATCTGTTTATCGGTTTTGTATACTCTCTAATAGACCCTCTATGTTTAAAATTTTAGCATTTTAGCGAAACCTACTGGTAAGTTATTATACTCTTCGCAAATACGAAAACGATCGGCTCATTTCTAAAACCGTAAATATCGCTCGCAGACAAAAAATATTCATATCATTGTGTCAGTGAACGAATTCTGAACAACTTTTAAAATATCCGTCTGTTCGTCCGTCACGTTTCTTGTAAGCACGATAACTCGAGAAAGAAAAATCCGATTCTACTGAAATTTGGACAGTAAGTTAGTGTTAGCAAGGGCAAGAATACTATTGTTTTTGAACAAAATCGATCAGTAAATAAAAATGTTATTAATGATTTAAATTTGAGAAATTTTTTTTTTTTGATTTTTATGTTTCTGTAATTGAATAGAAATCTGGTGAAACATTTTATTTCAATATCTAAGTATTTGTAAATTTTACAAATATACATTTCATAATGTAATATACAACCGTGGAAATATGATTTTAGCTCGTCTCTTATAGTGTAAAAATTTACATTTTTTTACATGTTGGTGGTGAAATTCTTACGCTTTTGACTCGGAATCCAAGGGTCCCGGGTTCGAAACCCATATGGGGTATAGTATAGTTTTTATAATTTTTACTTTATTTTACACTGAGTCTTTCACCAACTAAATTCGTACTCTAAAATTAAAAATGTCTAAAACCAACATAATTTAAAACACTGCGAAGAGTACGTTTTTAGTTTGTTTTAATATATTTAGCTACTTATACATGCCAAACCAATGGAAATATGCTTGTGTCTGTATTATCTAGTTTCTGTCGGAAAATAGTCAATGTAGCAAGACGAGACAAAATAAACCAGCTTATACACATCAAAGGTTTTTTATTTCATAAAGTTCCCTTTACAGGAGATGACCCAGACATTAGGGAATGATCTGATTTAGTTCAGCCCTTCCTTGGTGACCTTCAAAAAAAAATACTAAAACATATGATTTGTGGAATGGTTACCGGATTCTTCCCGTTGGTTATAATGCTTGACGTTTCTATTATCTTGCCGTGGAAAATTCGAAAATCATTCGACATTTCAGTTCCTCGAAACCCTTAGAACCAAAATATTAAAGCAAATATTATATATATATATATACAGAGTGCATCACAATTAGTGGCCTATTAGACGTTTTAGAAAAACTACAAATAATTTGAAGCTGAAAATTTAGGAAGATGGTCGCCCTATATAATGAAAGTAACGTTTGTGACACTTCCGGTCATACCGGAAGTTGACATCAACTTCCTTATTTTAAATGGCATGTCTTATTTTTTATGCCAGATTGGAATTCTAATCGTCATTTCGATATCAGTCCCTATCTAAAAAACCAATCGTTTTTGAGATATTAATGAAATCTGGTGCGAAAACTAGCCCATAGTTGGAAATGAATAATAAGTTTCGATAAAAAATGTCTCTCCCATATATCTATGAGAGATATAAAGCGTATGTGGGCTCAAGCTACGAATGTAACAAAACATACGGGGTGCCCAGAAAATGAGGTCCAACATCAACATTAAATCGCTTATTTCAAATTGAAGATACTGTATTTTATAATCCTATTCGCTTCCCTCTTTCATTACCTTTCAACCATTATGTGCATTCCCTATAACTAAAATGTACGGTTATTGGATTATTTAAAGTTATTTACAGAAATTGTTAAATTAACATCAATATCGACAATAGTGTGATATGGAGAACACAGTAATTTACAATAATTTTGTAAAAGAATCACAGTAGATTCATTGAAGTTGCTTAAAGTCTTTTAGGGATGGTAAAAAGTTCGATTTATTCGTGTTTTGTACTCTCTTTTTCTCTCGAAAAAAAAAAAATTAAATGTGCAGAAAATACATGTATAGTATCAAAATAATTTCCTACTGGAAGAAGAAAGAGATGATTCCATAACCTTCACTCAGAAGGCAGTGACCCAAAACCAACTAAAGAGAAAAAGTTCAAGCATTTTTCATTCCAAGTGAGCTATTGAAAGCAGTATAAAAAAACACAGTATGAAATTTGTATGCATTTTAATATCTACATCAAAAACAATGTAACAAAACGTTGAGAACGTTGATAAAAATAAGAAAATTATTAATTATTTATAATATTTAAAATAACAAAAAAAACGGCTGCACAAGGAATCACTACTTCCACATCCAGATTCTCTATCCAAGTCACTCACAACGAAAAAACTTTGTATGTGAAAATAATTGTTTATGGAACTTTAATAATATAATATTTGAAATCCTCTACCCCAAAAACCCATAAAACGATACCCCACATCGGTAGTGGAGTGGGGGTGGTGATAGGGGGGGTGGTAGTGGGGGTGGATGAAGTAAAAAATATTTTGAGGTTTCTGGTTCCTGTACATGCACTAAATCACATTTTTTTTCATCCCCTTTACTAAGGAGGTGGGGGTGGTAATGGGGGTGGCTAATGCCAAAAATTTTTTTGAGACCTCAGCTTCTCTTGTATATACTAAATACCAATTTCATGGACTCCTACCTGCTTGATTTACCCATTTACCCCAAATTTACCCCAATTTACCCCCCAACCCTTCGACGGAACAAGATGAAAATATAATCTAGTTCTAGATCTCGTTAAAGTACATATGTGTACCAAGTTTCAAGTCAATATCTTAAACGGTTCCAGAGTAAACGTGCGCACAAAAAAAAGTTAGACAGACAGACCGACAGACAGAAATTTTTTTTTCGCTCAAACTTAAAATCTCGACGTTTCATGACATTTTAAGCCTATTTGGACAATAAAAATTTTTAAAAATTTTTTTGTCGTTACTATACTTGCACTGGACGTGGAAGTAAAACTAACAAATACATCAGCTAAATTAGTCACTGCTCGATGTGCTGTCCATTAACGTGCAAATCGAATAAATTGAACTTTTTACCATCTCTAAAGAACTTTAAGCAACTTTAGTAAATGTACTGTGATTCTTTTACAAAATTTTTACTTTCACATTCAATGGAAGTGTGGTAACGACAATTTTTTTAAAAATTTTTATTGTTCAAATAGGCTTAGAATGTCATGAAACGTCGAAATTTTAAGTTTCGTTCTGTCTGTAACTTTTTTTGTGCGTACGATTACTCTGGAACCGTATAAGATATTGATTTGAAATTTGGTACACGTATGTATTTTAACAAAATCTGGAACTAGATTATATTTTCATCTTATTCCGTTAAAGGGCTGGGGGGTAAATCGGAGTAAATAAGTAAATCAACCAGTCCATAAAATTGGTATTTAGTATATATAAGACAAGTTAATATCTCAAAAAAATTTTGGCATTAGCCACCCCCATTACTACCACCACCCCATTATAAAAAGGGGTGAAAAAAAATTGTGATTTAGTATGTGTACAAGAACCAAAGGCCTCAAAATATTTTTTTACTTCATCCATCCCACTACCACCTCTCTATCACTACCCCCACCCCACTATCGATGTGGGATATCGTTCTGTGGGTTTTTGGCGTAGACGATTTCAAATATTATATTATTAAAGTTCCATAAACAATTATTTCCACATACAAAATTTTTTTGCTGTGAGAGACTTGGGATGTGGAAGTAGTGATTCCTTGGGCAGCGGTTTTTTAAGTAAAAATATTAGGGATTATCATGTCTACAAGAACCGGTCTACACACACGCACACACACAGTCACACATACATTTTTTATTCGATATTTGAATTCAGCCCTCTATGAAACGGATTTCTGTACAAATTTTTTTTCTACGATGATTATTAAAAATTTTTAATATACCTATGATTGTATTCAAATCTAAGAATTAGACACTATGTACACTTGTCGCCCAGGAATCTCTCAGGATATTAAAATTTGACATAACTAAATTGACCGCAGATAACATGGGAGAACGACATATGGATAAACAATAGGAAGTTGCAGACACTTGAAAAATGTATATTCAATGGTTATATAGATGTTCATCAAATAAAATAAACTGTAAATCTCGGAATTATTAGAACTAAGGATATTTGGAAGCTAGATCGGAGAAGATTTGTCTTTTTTTAGTTAGTTTTGACATAAAAATATTTGAATCATTGATTGTCAATAGACAGCCAAACAGAATGTGGTTTAGGTCCAAATTTTCTACTTCACAGGAACGTAAAACGCCCCTGTTATAGAGGTGTGAGGAAAACCTGCCATGGTTGTTTCATTCTACTAATAGTAGCAATTAACTTTCTACTAACGTTCAACTTTTGATGCCAGGAATTGTGTGATATGTTGTCATAAACTTGAAAGCAAAATGCGATACTTCTATTTCCAGTCAATACTCCATTTTTTATTGAAATGTCTCTTAGCTACAAGCACGCCAGTTAAATAAATTACATTCGACAACGCCTTACTACAACTTTCGCTTATTATTACCTGCTTCCAAGACAAATGTATTTATTTAGCTATCTATTTCAATGAATATTATTTAACTGTTCATTATTCACCCAACGGATTATGAGCTCCAGAACCAAGGAGTTCAATGCATCATATTGATTTCATCCTCTCGTATCTGTTCTTAAAATTTTATTGAGCACAACGCGTGAACGCCTCCGTTGTAAAAGAAAACGGTTTGCTTAAAAGAAATCGATGAACCAACAAACTTTGAGCGCTGTTAAGGGTGATAAAAATTAACTTGACGCCCTCCTTATCTCAATTTATATGCCGAACAAAGATAAGGCAATGCTGCGGTGATTATTCAATTACTTCTTCTCAGAAGAACACACAAAGAACGTTCGATCAAACATTGTTCATCCATTAATATACAAGTTAGTACAATGTGAACTTAAATGACGCGAGGACATATTTTGGCATCATCAGCGTTTTTAAGCTAAGTAATAATGAGGTCTTTCTTTATTATATCATTTACTTTGTCGTTAAGTAGGCCACGGTTTATTAAAATTAATAATTCACAATCTTCACTAAAAAGATGTTTATAAGGGTATTATACAGATTATTCTGCTTAGCGGAGTAACATTTTGTACCATAATATGTATTAAATACATTATTATATTCTATGATATATGTTAGTTTGAAGGTATTATTGCAGTATGGGCACAACAGCTAAACTAACTTTTTTGGTCGATGTTTAATTTCTTCCGTAAAGCTATGGGAGTAACTAAGTTTAAAATTTGCAGGAGAAATTATTTTTAATATATAGCGCTTTAGAAAGATAAACTCGAATAAACTGTTAGACGTTTTCAGTTTCGCTCAAAAATTTAAGATTGAAAGAACAACGTTGAAAAAAGGGCTTTTTTGGCAAATCCGTGGTAAAGTGTGAAAGCCATCTATTTTTACTAATTTGGGGTGTTGAAAATGAATCCGTCAAAGTTTTGGTGAAAAATCTCGGGAACGTATTAAAAAACCACCCTTATTTAGGTGCCATAAAGTGAAGATTCTCATTTTCCCAACCAAACAAAAAGTCATTTAAACAATTAAAGATTTTTTTTAATATAAAAAACAAGTCGTATTTTCTGGATAGTGATATGCACACCATACATCCCAACCCCAAAAATGTGAAAAATATTCAAGGGTGAGAAATATTCATCTGAATTGACTAAATCACCTTATTATGATAAAAAAAAACATTAAATTCCGTGATTAGGGATTTCCTTTTAATTGGTGGGGATGGTTGTAAGAGTATTGAGAAGTAATCACATTATAACCTGATAATGGCCATTTAGCGAGGAGTTTTTTTTTTAAATAAATAAATAGCTATATTAGATTTTGTAATTTACACCGTTTTTATGGGTGGTGGAAGAAACGAGAATTTTTGCTTCTTTTTCTACTTACACTCAAAGAAAATGATAGGTAAATTCAACCAAAAAGAGCATATGAAATCGCGCCTATCTAGTTTCATAGTTAAATCAATCAGAAAAGAATAGTCATACAACTTTATTTGTTTTCGTAAACAAATAGTAGTTTAATAATAATATCTTCTTGTAACAAATTAAATAGTACAATGACATTTTTTTATGTTTACTAACCATTTTCAATTTGGTCTACAATTAAATAGTACAACGACTTTGTTTTTTGTTCACCAACTAATTTTTAGGTTGATCTACACTTTATTGTATGATGAAGTTTTTTTTGGTTAGCCAAAATCTCAGTATTGAGACATCAAACCACCCAAACCAAAGATTAGAGATCGTTTATAAGATCCATCCAAATATATCGATGATCCCTGAGAGAATTTGAACATTGCAATCATGTTATTAATTTTCTATAAATTCATAAGAGCATAAGATAATCCATGATTGATTATTGTCAGTGATTTGTATGTGGCATCATCTGGGAATAATTTCTGTAATAGACTACGTGGTAAGATCGTCCGTGCGCGGCTCAATGTCGCATCCTGCCCGAGGTGACCCTGCGTTCGGCTAAACACGGCGGATCTAGACAAGGTAAGTCGATAAAATCCTCCAAGCCAAGGTGTACGCAACCCGTGCCGAAGGCTGAATGGCACCGGGGCGAAAGGTGTCATTAACGGGGCCTCCGGAAAACTGGGCAATCTTCCGGAGTATTTTGCCTTACCACAGCAATGCAGGGCTCTACTGTGGCGGACCAACATTCCTTTGCTACTCGTGGGAACCATATGGTGAAAACGACTAACAAAAATAAACCAAACGAGAGGTGTACAACCCTCGATCTTCAAATCGAAGAACCTATGGAGATTGGGATAAATCCCACTCCGCAAACACGCCCGATCCCACCGGATCAGGAAAGGGAGCTGCTAAAGCCGATTCCTGAGTCCGAAGGAGAGGACAAATCAGAGAAGGAGGAGCCCAAAGCTTTGGGCAATCTCTCTTCTAAAAAACCCAACGAGTGGGGTACAACCCTCGATCTTCAAAATGAAGAACCCTTGGAGACTGGGATAAATCCCACTCCACAAGCACGTCCGATCCCGTCGGATCAGGAAAGGGAGCTGTTAAAGCCGGTTTCTGAGTCCGAAGGAGAAGACAATTCAGGGGAAGAGGAATCCAAAGCTTTGGACAACCTCTCCTCTGAAAGAGAACAGCTAAGGGAGGCTGCAACAAAGCTCCTTAGCCATTCACTCAAGAGCGGAATACCATATGAAACCGCCTTGCAGTCAGTGTTGGAACGACGTGACACCAACCAGCCGCCGGAGAGGGATCAACAAACTTTCTCTGAGCGAGCTGAAACGGGAAAACGTCTACAGTCCAACGGCAGTTCACATGACCAGCGGGTAAAGAATCCCTGCGAAAGTGAAACTGTCAAACCCTCCTTTAAGGTAGTCGCCGAAGGAATCAACCTGAAGTCTATGCACGTCAGGTGCCTACAGGCGAATCTACAACATGCCAAGGCCGCCACATACGTCCTTGGCAGAAGATTCAAGGAAGGGCAGATTGACATTGCCCTTATCCAGGAACCTTGGACAACCAATACAGGCCGAGTAAACGGACTAGGAAACACTTCTGGCAAGATAGTATCAGTCGGCTCTGGAGAAAGACCCAGAGCCTGTATCTTGATCAGAAATAACATCAATTATTTTGTACTCTCAGGTTACTGCACCCAGGATGTTGTAGCCATCCGCTTATCGCTACCGGTGGGGGAAAGCAGAATGGACATAATAGCCTGTTCTGCATACTTCCCGGGAGACAGGGGTGCTGATCAACCTCCTCCACCTGCGGTTAGGTCGTTAATCGCCTACAGCAAGAGGAACAACATTCACCTTGTTATTGGATGTGATGCAAATTCCCACCATACGGCATGGGGCAGCACAGACATTAACCAAAGAGGTGAGTCACTTTTTGAATACATACTAGGTGAAGGGCTAATTGTGAATAACATTGGAACGGAACCAACCTTTGTCACTAGAAATAGAAGAGAGGTACTGGATTTAACAATCAGCTCAAGCTTTGTGAGCAACAAGATTACTGATTGGAAAGTATCCTCTGAACCCTCGTGTTCAGACCACAGACACATTCTATTTAACATAGAAACTGGACCAAGACCTGTGGTGACGTACAGGGATCCTAGGTGTACTAACTGGAGTGGGTATAAACAATCCCTCCAGGCACACCTGCAATCCACTCTCACCACAATCAGGAATCGTGATGAAATAGAAATTGCGGCGGAACAGACCCGGAGCGCAATTATTTCAGCATATCATGAAAACTCTCCACTAAAAACGAAAAAAGACAACAGAGGGGCATCTTGGTGGAACAAAAAATTAGATAAAATGAGAAAAGAAGTTCGACGCCTCTGTAATCGAGCTAAAGATTCGGGCAACTGGGAACAATATAGATCTGCGCTAACGGACTATAATAAAGAAATCAGAAGGGCAAAAAGGGAATCTTGGAGGAGGTTCTGCGAGAGTATTACTGACTTACCTAGCAGCACTAGAATCCACAAGATCATTTCCAGAGAGCCGGCAAGAGAATTTGGTATGGTAAAACGTCCAGATGGCTCATTTGCTGAATCTGGAAAGGAAACCCTTGAACTCCTTACACTGAACCACTTCCCAGGGAGTTCGATCCTGGATAACCAACAACCACCACCATCGGGAGGCCGAACCAAACGACCTCACAAAGACGACTGGCTGGTGGCCAAAAAGGTTATCACAGCACCAGCGATTGAATGGGCGATCAAATCTTTTCAACCATTCAAATCGCCTGGTGAGGATGGCATTTTTCCAGCGCTGCTACAAAACGGACTGGAAATACTGCTACCTTTCCTCATCAGACTATACAGAGCTGGTCTGGTATGGAACTATATCCCATCCAGTTGGGCGGCGGTAAAAGTGGTATATATACCAAAAGTGGGTCGGACAGAACCAGACCCCAAATCGCTAAGACCCATCAGCCTGACATCATTTCTGTTGAAAGGCCTAGAAAAGGTTCTGGATGGACATATCAGGGGAAACATCCTGAGCACCTATCCTCTGAATGTTCACCAGTATGCCTATCAACCCGGCAAATCAACAGAACTAGCACTAAATAACCTGGTCGGGAAAATCACACAATCTCTTGAGGAAAAAGAGATTGCGGTGGCAGCATTCCTTGACATCGAAGGAGCATTCAACAATGCATTGCCCAACTCCCTATATACAGCTGCGGCTGCTAGAGGGGTTGAGCTAACTATAACTGGCTGGATTCAAGCTATGCTTGAAAACAGAATCATAACGACTTCTCTACAGGGAGAAACGGTCAGATTCAGGGCCGCAAGAGGGTGTCCACAAGGCGGGGTACTTTCCCCCCTTTTATGGTCACTGCTTGTGGATGATCTGCTGGCCATTCTCTCTCTGTGGGAAGCCGAGATTCAAGCATATGCGGACGATCTAGTCATTATGGTTAGAGGAAAATCTGAAGAGGTACTCTCTAATACCCTTCAAGAGGTGCTAAATACAGTCCATATTTGGTGTGAGAGGGAGCAGATGACTGTGAACCCCCACAAAACTGTAATAGTACCCTTCACCAGAAAAAGGAGGCTGAACAATTTAGTGCCGCCCTCCTTAGCAGGTGAAACTATTCCATTTGCGGGGGAAGTGAAATATCTAGGGGTTACACTAGATAAATCACTCAACTGGAACTCCCATCTGGAAAAGGTAATCCACAAGGCGCGACTCTCCTTGTGGACATGTCGCAGAATTTGTGGAAAAACCTGGGGTATAGGTCCCCAACAAATATACTGGCTATACGTTACGGTCATAAGACCAATGGTAGCGTATGCCTCCATAGTTTGGTGGTCGAAAGGGCTACAACAAACGACCAAAGCCAAACTCTCTGGTCTACAGAGACAAGCATGTCTGGCAGTAACTGGTGCGATAAGTACCACACCGTCAGCAGCTCTGGAAATCCTCCTGGATCTACCTCCTCTCCACATCTACTTGGAGAGAGAGGCCAGGTGGGCAACATACAGACTTCAACAAGCGGCAAATAATATGCCGCAGGCTAGCATCATGGAACGCAACAGGCTGTCAGATGACATGGAGTGTCATGGCATCCTGGGAATGCTTTCAGATGTGATGCCTACCGCGACCAACTATGAACTGCCTTTTACCGTCCTTTTTCCTGGAAGAGACGAATGGGATCGGAATAAAACTGACCTACAAAGAGCAGACATCTGTTGGTTTACAGACGGCTCCAAAACCCCTGAGGGAGTTGGAGCTGGAGCATACAGTCGCAACCCAAAGGTAAGAATCACTTCGAGCCTGGGTAACTATGCGACTGTCTTTCAGGCAGAAGTTCATGCCATTGAACTGTGTACAAGGAGGCTTGAGCAGATGCATCCTAGACACAGATCAATAAAAATCTTTTCAGACAGCCAAGCAGCTCTCAAAGCTCTTGGCTCACATCGCTGCAATTCTAAATTGGTCTGGAATTGCCAAAAGGCTCTAGCCCGATTGGGCAGATACAACAAATTAACTCTGGTCTGGATACCGGGCCATTCTGGCTTGGAGGGCAACGAAGTAGCCGACTCCTTAGCCAGGGAAGGTGCGGTATCAAAATTTATCGGACCGGAGCCAGTGCTTGGCATATCGGCAAGCACTGCGAAAACCACCATCTTGGCCTGGACTGAGGGGAAAATCCTCCAATACTGGCAAGAACTACCAGGATTAGTTCATTCAAAGGAGTTCATCACATACCCTTTGAAATCAAGAACTAAAAAACTATTAGAGTTAAATAGGTTACACCTAAGAACTCTAGTTGGCCTATACACTGGGCACTGCAGACTTAACCACCACCTACACAGACTCGGAATAGCGGACAACGCTGAATGCCGACTGTGTCTGGAGGAAGATGAAACGGCAGCGCACATTTTATGTACCTGTCCTGCTGCAGAAAGAACCAGATTCTCACTTTTTGGCAAAGGGCAACTGCTGCCAGAGGATCTGGACAACCTCTCACCCAATAAGGTAGTCGACTTTATCAAAAAGCTGAACCTATTGGGTGAAATATAATTAGGAGTGAGCCACAATAGACCAGATGGTCGCGGTGGAGGGTCTGTTACTAGCCCACTCACATATCAACCTAACCTAACCTAACCTAACGTGGTAAGCAAGCAAATTTTATGGTAATTCTTTTAGAACTTCTAAAAGACGACAATAATATTGGTTTGTCTACCAAGTACAATAATACAGCGAACTAATACTGGGTTAGAATTACAATTCGATAATAGTTAAAAACAAAATATACTATTATCTAGTTTAATTTGACAGAATTCAACAAAATAATAGTCAGACGAACAAAATAATAGTCTTATTCATCTATTTTTTAAGTTAATGTTTGTTTTGTTGTACGACAACTTTTTATTAATTAAAATAACAATCACCTCTTGTTTAAAATACCATCAATATAGTTTGGTTTAACAAAATTAACGATATTGTTAGTTAACCATTTTTTTTTGTTGAATTTACCCATACTATTTCTTTGAGTGTATCTAACGAAACTAAGAATTTTCTGCACTAAAGAATAACTTTTTGTTGCAAGTTCTATATCAAGTTCAATGCCACCCCCAAATAAGGGTTGCTTTTACCGTCTTCCCTAAGTTTTTAGCCAATTGAGATGGCAAATTCGTATCCAAAATTAGTAAAAAAAAGAGGGTTTCCACAATTTACCACGGATGGGCCAAAGAAGCCCTTTTTTAGGCAGTAAAAAACAACCCTTATTTGTGGGTGCCATTGAAATTGATATTAAACTTGCAACAAAAGGTTATTTTTTAGTGCAGGAAATTTTTCAAAATACTCAGCAAGCAAAAATTCTAAACTCCCCCACTTTTGGTTGGGAAAATGAGAATTTTCACTTTATGGCACCCAAATAAGGGTGATTTTTTAATGTGTTCCCGAGATTTTTCGCCAAAACGGGTGACGGATTTGTTTTCAGCACTCCAAAATTAGTAAAAAAAAAATTATGGCTTTCCACTTTACCACTGATGGGCCAAAAAGCCCTTTAACATTGTTCTTTAGATTACTTTTTATAAATCTAGATAATTATTTATGTTTACAATTTTTCTTAAGAACTTATACAGCATGTCCCACTTTTAATGCCCCCTCCTTCCATATCTCAGTTATTAGTCATTCGATTTCAACCCAATTTCGACCGGTATCGAAGACTATTAATTATATCCTTTTTGAGTGAAATAAAACTTATTTCAGTTATTGGCGTGCATATTTATTAAGAAAAAAGGGGTCAATTTTTCTAGAAGTCATATTAGGTAGTTTTTTACTGAAAAATTAATGCAATATTATTGATCAGCATGCTATAGAACCCTACACCAATATATTTCAGCTTATGATCGTCAACTTTGTATTTTAGTTCCCTCCAAATTTCTGCCTAATAATATATAGGTGTCATCGGCAAAATTAATAATGTTTTCTTCATTTTCGATCGCAAATAAATTGTAGAGATATATTAAGAACAGAACAGAACTGAACCCAGAATAATACCTTGTGGTGACCCATAACTAACCGTTCTGAATCCACTCTGTGTGACCGCAATTCAAACAAGTCCCTTGAGGTAAAGCTTTGACTAAAAAAGACTGGACCCCCCTCCCCCCCTCCACTTTTCGAGGGCGGGCAACACGATGGTGACAATACTTTCCGACCTACCCTTCACCCACCACCCCCTAAACCGGAAACACCACAATTCTTTCCAATGTTCCGGTGATAGGCTTACGAGGACTTGTCGGATCGGTTTTTTTGTCAATTTGAATAAAATAAGTAAAGATTGATCACAGCCCAGATAGCACAGAGATGTCTTTAAGATGTCTTAAAGACGCCTTCCTTAGACTTTCACTACGTCTTAAAGACGTCCATTTACGCCTTACAAACTTCTTATTTAGGTCTTATGTTAAAAATCCAGACGTCCTACAGACGTCTTTTCGAGGTCCATTGTTGGTCTAAAACAGACCCAAAATTGGTTTTATAAGGTTTTATAAGCAACTATTACCTTTATAAAAACCAACTAAAACTTTTTTCGCAATTATTTTAACGGAAAAAAAAGCGGAATCAGTAGGGATCGAACCGCAGACCTATTGACTCGTAAGTGAACTCTTTAACTCCGCGGCCACTGTGCTGTTATGATTTGTTCTCTTAAAGACTCTACAGTTAGCAAATGCAGCGACTAGATTTTGCTGGACAATTCGGCTGTTATTTAATATGTTATCATTAATCTTTCATTTATATCTAATAATGTCATTAATAATTCATAAAAAAGATTAAAATTAAATTATTAATGACAAATTACAAATTACCACAAATACACAAACAAAATACACTACACATTTTACAGAAATATCTGTCAAATATAAAGAAAAACATTGTAAAATTGAAAAAAACGGTTTTGTTAACATTTTTTTGCTTCTATTGAGCAATACTAACATTGACATCGTAATTATGACGTCTTTAAGACCTAGAAATCAGACATCTTAAAGACGTCTAAGGAAATACGTCTTCAAGACATCTTTATAAGGAATAAGACGTTCAGACCTAAATAAGACTTAATATGGACGTCTTAAAGACGTCTTGTGCTATCTGGGAGGTGACCTAACCCACCCTAGATGGTTGAAACTACCCCCACCCCCAATAACGATATGCCACGAAAACAACGAAACTCAGCTGGGAATGATATACCCCCGTTTTCGAGAGCCAGGAACACGATTGTGTTGAAAAGCCTTTTCCGATTTCCTAGTACAAGGCTTGTGAGGTCGGATAGGATTTCAACCAAGCAGCTTTTACGCGAAGTGAACTTTCCTTCAGTGGTGTGGAAGGAATTGATTGAGATGGTTCATTGATATATGTAGGTATTTTTGTTTTTTCATTGATTATATATGTAAGAATATTCGCGTTTTTATGCATTCAATGATCATTCATCACATCTGGTTCATTATATACAATTCTTATTCTATGTTATAATAGATCTTTCGATGCTTATAATTATAATCGAACTGTTCGTCCAAGTCGAAATGGACGCCACAGTCCATCTCGTTACATTCATAATCATCATCTTCATCTTTATCTGCATCGTCATTATCATCATCACTAGAATTATCAACATTATAGCATCATTACATAAATGAGGGCTTATTATGGCTGTTCTCGTGATATTTCGTTATTGGAGGTGAGGGTAATTTCAACCCCCGGGGGTGGATGGTGTCAATATTTAATTATTTTATTCGAATTGACAGAACAAAAACGATCTGATAAGCCGCAAGCCTAGCGTCTAGGAGTTTTTCTCGTTTAGGAGTAGTAGCTGAAGGGTAGATCAAAAAATATTATCACCATCGTGTTTCCCGCCCTCGAAAACGGGGGGGAGGGGGCGGTAGAACTTTACCTCAAGGAACTAAACAGTCTGTTTTTTTTCGCTTAAATAGCTCTCAAAAAGTTTTAGTCCGATATCTCTTACACCTATATCTTCCAGACATTCAAGAGGATGTGCATGACTAGCCACATCAAATGCCTTCACTGCATGACTAGCCGCATCAAATGCCTTCACTAGGTCTCAGAAGACACTTAGCGAAGTTTTATTCTTATCTAGTGAGTTGTATATGTTTTAGTTAGCTCAGCAATGGCATTCTGTGTCTATTTACCATTTACAAACTCAAATTGCCTGTCAGATAAGATGCCATACATCCTAATAAAATCACACAGTCGTGTTTCTAGGAGAATTTCAAACATCTTAGCAAAGTTTGTAATAAGTGATATACACAGATCCTGATGTGATTCCTGTCGATGCTTCTTCAATTTCCAATTTGACTCCATTAACTTCCACAACTTGCGTTGTGTTAAGAGGTATAATTTTAGCCAGCTCACAATTTTTCCTTTTTAACCATAACACTGTAGTTTGTTAAGTAATAATCCATTATTTATCAGGACCACGAAAAGGTTTATACTTCGCATGTCCTTATTTAAATTTTCATACAATTTTTTAGAAAATCCATAATTGCTGTTTCTGTCCACTTACTTTTTCATTGAATTGTGCATATTCAATTATGGGTGTAACTCCTTCTATGGTCAATGGTCAAAGCAAACATCATTTCATTAGTCATGGTACTATCTTGAATAAATAAATTCAATAACTAACAGGCGATAAAGTAATAACTTGTGCGCCATATAGATTAGTGCCACTGAATGTTAAATATTAAGGTTTCAATTAAAGTTCCAGCCATCATTACGAGTCTATTAACCAACTACCAACTTTAACCAAGTCCATAAATTAGGAATAACCATATGAACAGAATATATTAGATTACGCCAAATTAAACAGAAATTTATATACCAGGCAAAGCTGAAATAAATTAAGTTGAAGTCAGCTCAAATAATTTAAACTAAATTATTCTACTGAATATTGTTTGATATTAAGTTAATGTTATACTAGAAGCAGAATATTCTGGAGTCATTTTCAAAATATAGTATATAAGTTTACTCTTGAATTATATCACAGATGCATATGAAAATAAAAATTATGCAAGCTGTACTTTTTGTGACCTTTCGAAGGCATTCGACTGTGTTCGGCATAATATATTATTAGGAAAATTGAACAAATATGGAGTAAAACCAAGGTCATTAAAACTACTTAAAAGTTATTTCGAAAATAGAAACCAAATTACTGCTTATAACGGTAAGACATCAACATGGAGTACCTCAGGGATCCGTCCTTGAACCTCTCTTATTCTTGATCTATGTCAATAACTTACCACAGTATATTTCAAATGCTAAATTTGTCTTGTATGCAGATGATGCTACTAAAGTAAATTGTAATGAGAACCAGATTGAGTTGGAAAATATTATGCTGCAAACACTACTTCCGAGTCGTTCCAAACCAATGTCTTATGTTTAAATGATACCAAAACAGCAAATATGGTATTTTCTACTTGTTTTATTGTACGAAAACTCAGATAATGTAAAATTCCTGGCAGTAGTTCTTGATTCAAAACTGTATTGGGACCAACATGTAAACAATTTAATTGGGTATTAGGAGTCCTTTTAGCTCCATTACACACCAATTTTTAGTAAACTCCAAAAACAATCTAAATTATGAGGTCTTTTTAGGTTATTTTCGCGATTTACAAAAAAATGGTGGGTGATAGAGCTAAACGGACCGATAAATACTTGTTGGCATTTAAATTGTTACTTGGCTTGCCACGATTTATTGAAAAGTTATTAAGATAAAAGGACACAAGTTGTAAAAATAGGAAACTAAACAAGCAAAACAACAACCGTGCTCTATGGTCTTCCACAGGGTACGGTTCTTGACCCAATTTTATTTATTATGTATCTAAATGACATATTTAATATCAGAGGAGGTATAGTATCACTTGCAAATGACACTGCCATTTTTTTTTTTAAAGGAAATTCATGGGAGGAAGTGAAAAGAATTTCGGAATTGAACCTAAAGGTGATTAAGGATTGTTTTGATGGAAATATCTTGACCCTTAGTATCTCAAAAAAAAATATTTGCCATTTTGCTCCTATAGAAGCAATTTACCTTTGTTTGACTGATTTACCAGCGTGCGGTAGGCATTGCTGCCACTCCCAGGTGTTATACAGCTGGGCTTGCTACGTCCACGCTGGGTTGGACTAAGGTCATGCTTGTTACCAGCAGCGAGCGCCACATGACGCATGGAAAAGGAATGTGGGATGGGAGGTGTAGGTATTTGTGAGATGCGTTACCACATTGTGTCGTGAGGGAGCGTTTAAGCTCCCTTTTTTTTTTAATTTTTGTGTTCTGGACTTCTGCCTCTTCTGGGTCTTCTTGTAAGATATATTGCCGCGTTGTGTCGCTGTTGTTTGTACTCCTATTTTTTTTATTTCTGCTTCTACAAATCTTCTTCTGAGCCTTCTGATTCCTCCGTGTCTGATTCTGGTAGAGTATATATCGCTCCGATTTCTGTGTGGAATTCATTTTTCACCTCGCTTTTCTTTCCTAGTATGTTTGGTCCTTTCCCAGTTTGTTCATGATCCTCTCGATTGTTGTTTTCCACGTGTAACATGGTCTCCCTGTTTTTAATTTGCTGCTGTTCAGTGTTAGTGCTTTCTTCAGTATGTGTTGGTTCCCTTCTTTGGACGGGTCCCCAGTACTTCATTTGGTGTTTTCCTTATTGTGTTTTGTATTACTTGGTCTAGGACCGTGATGAATAGTCGGGGGAATGGGGGTCATCCTTGTTTGACTCCTCTGTTCTTTTGTCTGGTTTCGGTCATTTGCCCGACCCATTGTATGGCAATGGTTTTATGAAGGCAGGCCTTCATTATCTTGTTTATTAGATAGCGCGGTACTCCTTTGTTATGTAGGGTGTTGACTATGGCCTCGAGACTGACGGTATCGAATGCCTTTTGGAGATCTATAGCGACTATATGCAGTTTTGTCCCTGCTCTCCATTTTTCTTCCAGTATTTTTCTGGTGGTGTACATGCGGTCGTTCGTTGATCTGCCTTTGATGAATGCTGTCTGGTAGTCTGGCGGTCTTCCAATGTACTTCTCTAGCTGCTCGAGCAGGAACTGTGCCTAGTATTTGTATCCTATGCTGCAGAGTGTTATTTTTCTGTAGTCATCTATATTCTGTGGCGAGTTGGTTTTTGGGAGGGGTATTTGTATAGTCGTGGTCCATTCCGTAGGCAAAGGTGTGGTTTCTGTCCATACTCTGGTAATGATTTCTAGGGTTTGCTCCTTTAGCCTTTCCGTACCATAGTGTATTAACTCGTTGTTTATTTTGTCTACTCCAGGTGAGGTGTTTCTTCTAGCTCTGGCTATTATTTCTAGAGTTGGTCTTTTGATGGTGGCTTGTCCAAGGGCCAGTGGTCCGTTTCTTTTATTGTTTTGTTCGTTCTTTAGTTGCCTTCTCTTCTTCCTCCAGCTTGTTGATCCCATGTTGCGTTGGTATATATCTTCTCTTGTGGGTACTGTTGTTTCTTTTATATTTTTTCAGATATCTGAAGGTTTGGTTTAGTCGTTGTCCTATTGGGAGTGTCTAGAATTATTCCTTACGCTTTAATCTTTATGAAAAATAATGTTCCTAAGGATCGGGGGAGGAGGGGAGGAGGGCACGTACAGCTAGGGATGGCTCCCCGACTATATAGTTGTATAAATTGTTTAGGAGTTTGACATGTGACACAGTATCGAATGCATTGGTCAAAAAATGACTATAAACAACTAGGTACAACAATAAAGTAGTAGTCCTCAAGGTTTTAACTTTCTCATGTGGATTGAATATAATTCGATGTTGTAGTTTGGTAGTAGTCTGCTTTTGGGGATTATATTAAAGACACTTAAAAAATATATAGAAAGAACTAAACAACATAATGAAAAATTTCAAATCAGACTAACAATTGTATTATTATTATATTGTGTCTCTACTGCACTTCGAAGCGCATTTATATAAATGCTTTAAAAGATAAATTGATACAAATTCAGTGAAAAAGTCGAAGCTAAAAGTGGAAACTGTAGGGAATTAGTTATTGCTTGCAATAAAAGAACTTACTTTCAACTAAAATGTGATTTATACTAACAATATATATTGGTCTGACCATTTTCCCTCTACCCAATTTTAACTGACGTGGCATTTTATTAGATCCAATGAAAAATTAATATCAAATATACGAGAGATTAAATCATTAAAAATGATTCTTATCGCAGTTAAATTTCCCTTACGAAATTATTTTATTTATCATTTCTGGATTGGTTTACTGCATATTAAAAAGTTGACATTTTCTTCTTATTTTAATAACCTATCCGGGGCGGTAAATAAAAAGAGAAAAGTAAAAATAAAAATTAAATGATAAACTACAGGTCTCACAAAAATAATTATTCTATTTTTTCGATATTAGTTTTTAGATTTATCTATATTTTAACTAAATATCAAAATAGATTTCCAAGAAAATATTACTTCTAAACAGCAGGATTTAGGTACCAAACTTGACATGACATTACTACGAAATAAGTCGAAAATTAGGCAAAACATTTTTTTTTTACCAGATATGCACGATTGTAACTTTCTTAAACACCACAGGTAATGGTTAATGCGACCCTCTTTACCCTTGAAGGCTCTGGCAGAATCTTGTGAGGGGGATACACATCTAGAGACAAGGGACACACCCCAATATCCGAATACACTGAGATAAATTTCTTTTGATCTTTTGAGAAAATCTCATTGTCTCGACCGGGAAACGAACCCGGGACTCCCGAGTGAGAGTCAAGTGTGCCTGCCTCTTAACAAAGCAATCAAGGAGATTCTGTTTTGATAAGGCGTAAGGCATATTTAGCCTAATTGGATTTTTATTCTATTAACTGTATTCTCTAAACACTCTGTATAGCATTATTGTGCATAGCTATGTAGTTTGTTGGTGTTGTCAACAATATACGTAAAAAAATATATTAAAATCAAACTAATTGGTATTGGGTGCTCCATTTTGATGTCACTTAGTTTACCGGGTGTGATTAGTTTCGTGTCATTAAAGAATACTAGTAATGGGTACCGACTAGACACAGAAAGAACCTATATGACTTTTTCCTCTGGGGATACTTTGAAAAAGGTAAAAAATTTGAATGTTGAGAACCACTGCTTTTTTGGGTCAATGGACGTATAATTTCGAATCATAGAAGTTTCTTATTTTTAAAAAGTCATAACAAAGTGCAAAGATTACCGATTTGTGCCCTCGCCGCCGCGGTCTCAAACAAAGAAGCTCGGCACTTTGATGGGACAGCATTAGCGTGTTTGATGGTCAAAAGCGCCGACATACGCGACGATAATATTCCAGCAGTTCTCAAACAATATTACTGAAAATTTTTGAAATTTTTGTTTAGTTTTTTCCAAACTATGGACTTTAGACCCCATGTTATGGGTAAGGTTTTTTGTGTGTCTAGTCGTTCCTCACCACCATTTCTTTAATGACATGTAACTAATTACACCCTGTATATGCCGTACATTGGCAACTTAATATTTCCTCTGTTTATGTCTTTTAATAGCACACGTATTGGCTTACAAGTTGCCAAAGTAGAGATAATAGCATTGGTTATGCTAATGTATGTAATAAAAATGCTTGTTAGCACAGGAACAAAGACAGTTTTAAAGAAGAATAATAAAATTCTAAATGTCGTAGTTAGAGGAGCTATTATGACTTTGCGAAAATCTACAGGAAACACATATAAAGAGATATAAGATTTCAAGTAGATATTCTGGTTCAGTAAAATGTATGAAATGAAGTCTTATATTTATATATTATTTATTACACTAAGTATACGGTTTCAAAGAATTTTAAATTATTTTCAATAATTAACAAACAGATATTCTCGATCTGCCTAAAAAACTGTTAATTACAGCTGTAAATATCGTTAACATCAGCATACTTCTGAGAACTTTGTTATTTAATAATAATAATAATAATAATTTATTTACCAAAAAATATACTACACATAAATATAAAAGTTATTTATGTAAATGAAATGGAAAAAAATATAATATTATAAGGGAGAAAAATTAAATATCGTAATGTGTTAAATAAATGGCGAGTAGCAGAGATGGTGCGACACAAAAGAAATCTTATACCGGGTGTCCAAAATAATTGTTTACATTTCTTGATATTAGTTATTATTTTTCTCAGTTTTTTGAAATGGAATGCCTATAATTTTTTAGATAGACGAATAAAGCATACAAGTTCTCACATTTTAATACCAAACACTTTATTTTTATTTGAAACGGTTTTTGAGATATGATTACTTCAAGAAATATTTGCGTAAATTAAGGTGATCTTTATTTTAGCATTAAAATCTAGTATGGCTTTGGTATTTTGTTTTACACTTTTTTCAGTTTTTTTAAAAGGAATGCCTATTATTTTTTTACATGGATGAACAACGTATACAATTTCTCACAATTTGATATCATACACTTTCTTTTAATAATTATCAACGGTTTTTGGGAAATAATTTTTTTCACGATATTGAAACTAGCCTAAAAATTGCTCAAAATGTCCACGATTTTGATTCAGGCAACACTGAAGTCTATTGATAAATGAATGCCTTACATTGTATAACATATCAACATTTATACGATTGAAACACTGACGAATCCTTTCCATCATATTTTCTCGTGTCGTTGGTTCTACTTTATAAACGTCTGACTTCACAAATCCCCAGAGGAAAAAATCCGTTGAAGTCAGGTCGAGTGACCTAGGCGGCCATGCAATGGGACAACATAATAATTTAATAAAATAATAATTTAACAGTTTATTGAAATATCAGGCCTCCTGTCCCTGTCCATCAGGAAACTGCCTGACGAACATTTCTACTAAAATGTGATGGTGTTCCATCAAGTTGTAACCACATATTATTTGTAACGTAATCAGAAATATGCTCGATCACTTGTGGAAACGTATTTTGCATAAAATCCAAGAAGACTGCCCCATTCACATTTTTCTTAAAAAAGAAGGACCAATAACATAATCATGTACAATTCCTCCTCAAACATTTAAACTTCAGTTGTGCTGGTAATGATTTTTCTGTACAACATGTGAAAGTATCTCTGTCATAATAATGGAAATTGTGCCTATTTACAAATCCATTGCGATGAAACGTTGATTCATCCATGAGCAATACAAATTTGAAAAATTTTCATTTTCTCCAATTTGGTTTTGAGCTCACTGGCAAAAATATAATCTTAAATTTAATCCACATCCAAAAACTCTTGATGCAGCTGTACTCGATAATTCGAAACTTATTTTTACGAAGACATAGGGAAATACTAGATTTACTAACCTCTAAATCCCTACTTAATTCCCGAACACTTGAATTTTCGATTACCGCTAAAGTTATAGCCAACTCATTTTCTTCACTTAATACACTTAGCGTCTCGCTATCTTTTCATATCCAACACTTCGAGTACGTTCAAAACGTTATTTCAAATTTTTTATAGACTTCACATCAGGACACCTTCTATCGGGATATTTTTGACAATACACTCTGGATACCAATAAACAAGTTCCATCACATTCACCAATAACAAACACCATAGATATCAAATCTTGTTGACAATAATTGTAATTCATATTTTTAAATATTAGGTACTTAATAGTATTAATTCAACTTAATCACGACAATCTTATACCTTACAGAAATGTCCTAATGTGGAAAACAATCGCAAAACAAAAGGCTAAAATCATACTAGATTTTAATTCTAAGTATAATATTAAACCAAAAAGGAATGGTCATGATAATGAATATAATGTGGTGCTACAAAATGTAAATTGTAAGTAGTTTAATTTGTTAGCGAAACAACACAAACATCGAAGTTGTCAAAACAACCGAGAAATTCAACCACCACGTTCCATTATTTTTAACCGGTTCCTTCTACCGGTGGATATAGCGGTGAATATTGAAAAGTGTCCAAAGGTGTTCATATTACTAACAAAGTCGAAGATCTGGTGAATGCGCAGGGATAAATGTAAAATGTAAAACTTCATTTTCGATTTGAGATTTAAAATTTTCTGAAGTCGATTTAAAAAAGCAAATAAGAATCAGCCAATATTTGCACTAGTTTATTTCCTCATTCACTATTAATAAAATTATATTTAAGTATTTTTGCGACAAACCCATTACATTATATTCTATTCATAATTATATCTCCGAGTTATATAAGTTTGTATTCATATTTGTGCTCACGGTTTTCACATAAATATTAACAGATTACATTTGAAAGGTTGCAGGCGGAATGGTGATATACTTTTATAAACTTTTAAACGGATCTGTGAGAAACTTCCTATGTATCAATTGCAACAGTTTCCTCGGGAAGCTTTCATGTATTCACATCTATACGTATAACTGGTCCTTCGAGGACGGCTAAGGAAACGATAACAAAATGTATTCATACCTTTGTGCGAAGTTTTTCAAAATTTGTTCATTCCATTTTAAGCATATCAAATAAGGTTGTTCCTTTGGTATTATGCTTGTTTTGTCAAGTCGCACGGTGTCATGAGGATATTAAGCAAGACAAGAAACTGTATACCGAGTGGGGCATTTAAGTTGACAAACGCGAACAACTTGAAAATAAAGAATTTTCGAAAAAAATGTTTCAGACAAAAGTGTCATCATTTCAAAAGCGAGATATAATGGTTATATTTGGTGGGGGACTTCAAGGTCAACTTTGGTTTTTTAAATGCAGATTTACAGATTCATATTTTGCTCTAAAAAATAAACAATTTTTATTTCTACCATTTTTTTCATTTGGCCTCACTGTTTGCAAAGTTGAAGTCCTCCACGAAACTTTAAAAAAATATAGCCATTAGATTCCGCTTTTGAAATGATGACACTTTTGTCTGAAACATTTTTCTCGAAAATTCTTTATTTTCAAGTTATTCGCGTTTGTTAACTTAAATACCCCATCCGGTATACAAAATGTTTGCTCGAATAAAGTTTTATATTATTTTGGCAAACATAATTAACAACACGAATGTTCCACATGTACTCGCATAATAATCATAAAAATAAACTTTTCATCCAAGTAATACAAGACAGTCTTTTATTAGTTGAAATTGGTGTTACTGATCCTTCATTATACCCGTTTGATTTAATCAAATCAATATATTACCACTGGACAACAAATTTTATTGTATAAATAAACCGTGTACAAGCATCCATTTCATAATACTCCAAACTCGAATATTGAATAAAAATGCCTGTTTGAATATGTCAATGTCTCTGTGTATATGTTACCGTTTCTTGTAAACACTATTTTGTTAGACTTTAAATGTTTATTTTAAAGGAACGTATGTAAAATAGCATGGTAAAATACGGTCTATTGAAATTGGGCCATATTCTTTATACAAGGTGATCGCCGGAGTTGTGTAAACCGTCATGTTATATATAAATGATGTTTTTTATTACAAATTTAGAACAAAATGTTATGTCTTTGATTAAGCATACAAAAATACGAAAATATACATAATATCGAGTACAGCATATAATACACAGCGTATTTTTCAAATTCAAACGAACCTTACGTAGATAAGATGTTATATCAATTTTAGTTTAAAATGTTAATAAGGTAATCTTAATAAAACTGTTACGAAATGAGTGAAAATTGCAACGAGGCATTTCCGACTGCGTGTCAGGGTTGGCATGTTTAAAACAAAATGTTTTAAATATTTTTAAAATATGTTTAAAACATCGCACTGTGTTTCAAACAAATGTTTAAAACATATTTAATGCACAATGCAATGTTTTAAATAACTGTTTAAAACGTCGTTTAAAACGCAATGCGATGTTTTAAATAATAGTTATTAATTATATAAAGGGATTAACAAGCCTTTAGTCCATGAGAAAAAAATGGGCACTCGAGTCGCAGCTAAGAGTCACATTTTTTTGAGTAGATTGAAAGGCTGTTAATCCCCGAATGTATTTCAACGCTTTATCCACGACCAAGGCCAAATTAGAAGCGTGAAACCCGCATGAGAGCAAGTGAAAAAATCTGATTTTGAGAAACGTCAGATTTGACAAGTTTATTTCGACTAAGAATAATCTTTTGATTTTGAGCAAAAAAAAAATAGAAGGAAAAGTTCTTATTCGGAAAAACTCTATCGAGTCAATTTGATTAATACCGGTCAAAATGACAAGAAGATCGTTCTTGATATACATGTTAATGTTAATATTAATAATAATTTCAAAATAAAATTCTATAAAATCGAAGCATGGTATTATGAGTTTTAATCCACTAGTGTATTAAAGGGCCTTTAATCCATGGAAAATAGACGTATTATACCTTCCTAATATAGTGGTCATGGATAAATATATTATTTTGTAGTTTGTGGAAAAGCAGGAAAAGTGCCAATGATGGTCCATTCCGATAAAGAATTCTGATGTAAACAGTAAACACACTCACAATAAAAAGCCTCTGTAGTCTTACTCATATGAATCAAATGGTCAGTGGTCACATGCACTAAACTGAGCATTTTATTTGTAGAGTGCAGTAAACTCCGTTTAAGAGCGTCATCTGTCATCAAGTAGTAGTAGCACAGTAACTTGGCACCATTTAATTCTAGTTGAATAGAATTTTATACGTTTTAAACCTGCTTTAAACATACCATTTAAAACACTGAAAAAAACTGTTTAAAACAAAAAAAAAACAGTTTTTTTGTTTAAAATGAAAAAAAAAACCTGTTTTTTCCAACCCTGCTACGCGTACCTGTGTTTTTGTAAAATATATCTTGTCACAGTGCAAACCACGCCCATAGCTAGCCCCTATTGATTAACTGAAAATATATCCTCGTACAGAGTTTTCAATAAAACGTACCCGACTGTCTATTCACGGTATCAGTTGTGCATTTTCTGTTTTTGTACTTAATATTTCATTAACGAAGACGCGTAGGAAATATAAATCTGTTTAAGATGAAGTTTTTATTTTAATCAAACTAAAAAATGGATAAAGGAGGGGGGTAGCTAATACCGGTTTTAGGCCTATTTTATTTTTGGATTTGAATTTAAAAAAATCATTTTTTTATTATCTGTCATCAATATTTAATTGATTTCACCCCAAACGGAACCTGCCCCCCCACTCGCACATATCTCTTCTCCCCTTTTAAGTATAGATAACCAGAATCCAGGAACGGTATCACTAAATTTTGTTGCATTTAAAAAATGTTTAGAATCCTCCAGAAGTCTTTTTTTTTCAAAAATGTTCATCTGGATTACCTTCCCCTCTAATCCCTTTCCCCCGCCACAGCTACTTACCCACCCACACTCTTATCTTGAATTTTTAAAATTTTAATTTTTCGCTTTTTTAGTTTTGATTAAACTTTGGACTTAAGGTTTTTGGACAATTCTAAACAAGTTTCATTAAAAAAAAATTCCGATAAAAAAATGATTTTTTATTTTTTTCCGCATATTTTGGTACCGCTGGTAGCATTTGTAGGAAGCGAATGTTGTTCTGGTCATAAGTAGATCCTAATTTGTTCCATACCTGAACAAAATTTGATGAAAGTCGGATGCAAAGTAAAAAAGTTATAAGGGTGTCTGCATCTTAAGTGAGTCACAATGTATATTTAAGGAGATGTATAGAATTCGACAAAATATTACATTACAGGCTGAAGGATCTCGGTCGATGGTCTTTTGATATGTATGTATGTGTTATGTATATCGTATATGTATAAAAAGCTTTTTATATTTATTATTATTATTATATTACATTAGTAAATAAATAAGTCGAGTGTTGTAAAATAAAGATTGTTTTGTGAATGTGATTTATTACCAGACCACGGTAAAACCTTTTGATAGCTTTGATAACTAATTAATTAATTTATGAATTATCGATTTCGCTGGCGAATATCTTGGAAACTATAACACACAGGAAGAAAATATAAAATTCTTGTAAGAAACTTAACTATGGAGGGGCAGGGGCAGGGCTAGGGGCGGGGACTTTTAGTATGTTTACCTCCTAACTATCCCAACAGATTCCCGAAAAGGAAATTTCCACCCCACACCCTCCATGTGCTCCACCCTTTTGGGCATTCACCACTAACATACAAACAGAGCAAGTTAAACAAAAGCTTGTAAAAATACATCTGGGGCACACTTCTCTCTCTCCCTCTCTCTCTCTCTCTCTCTATGTGGAAAATTAGTAAATAGGCAACTGTTTCGGATTATCATCGTTAGGTCAAATTTTTAGTAGTAATTTAAGTGTGTTATTTCTCTAACATAGGATCACAGTATAAAATTATTTTCTAGGGCTCGTGAGCTTCTGGAAGCTGAATATTTCTGTAACAAAAGAGAGCGTTGTTTAGATTGCATGCTAGAGAAAATCGTGCAAAACGTCACTTGCCCCACATAAAATTTTAACCCTGTTCGTGTCTTTATATTTTCGAAACTTTGAAATTTGTAAAGAGAGATATAAATAAATTTAATCTCAACTATACGTTTGATAACTACAGTGCACGTCACGGTTCTAACTCGCAACATTGTATGCACGTAGAGCAGTGGTATAAATCTAATTCGCATCATTCAGTTCCATGCTTTATATAATCTACTTTCAGTCACAACCACCGTTCCTATATCCAGTCCTATATTCCTAGTTACCTCCAAAACCCCTATACATTGACACATATCTAAATCAGAGGAAATTTAATTATATATATTTCTCCTTCCTTCATTTGAAATTTTAATTTTTTTTATCTATTTCCAGACCTACATCTGACCCTAATTGGATTTTGTTCTTATTGCTCTAAATTTGTTCTCAGTGGCCTCTAAAATTGAATTCTGATGAAAAATTAATGACGTCTTCAGAGGCAGTTTTATCCACGTAAATAATAGATATGAAATATTGGAATTACAAATGTATAAGTATACACTTGAAAATTCACAAATAATTTATCCTCTTCCTAGCTTTTGGGTCACGTATAGGGATTGCAATTTACCGGAAGTTTTAATAACCGGTAAATCGGTAAATAAAAATGTAAATAACCGGTTAACCGGTATTTACCGGTAATTTTTAAAATGAATGATTAGGGTGGCGAAAATGACAATTGTCTTTTTCCATGTACAAAATTATCTAAATTTAACAAAAAACATTTTTATGTACGTATAATTAATATAATTAGGCTTTGAGAAACACATTTTTTCCGAATTGAAATTCGCTTACAGTCGATTGAAAAAATTATATAGTTTTGCGAAAGACATATCTAGAGAGTGTAAATCAAAATTTTGTGATTCACTCGTATTATCTTTAGTTGATTATGGTGATGTTGTATATGGAAAGTTATTATCGGCGACAGCAAAAAAGAAAATTCAAAAACTTCAAAATTCATGTATGCGTCATATTTACAGTATCCCATATAGACAACATATATCACCACATCTAAATAAACATAGCATATTAAACATGGAAAACCGCAGACGTTTACACATGCTCACACTTATTTGGCGAATAATTCATAATGACGAACCTCAGTACTTAAGAAATAAGTTAATTTCACGAGATCACTTGCGTAATACAAGATACATACAAAATTTTTTGGTGCCTCAGCATGAAACTACAATTTTTCAAAGATCATGTACGTATTTTGCATCTCATCTTTGGAATGAACTGCCAAATGAATATAAACAATATAAATCAAAAAAAATTTTTATTAAAGTTGTCAAAAATTACATTTTGGCTGATCAGAAGCAGGAGACTTGATGCTGCGTTGTGGATGCGCGTATATTTCTTTTTATTTTTCCGATATAATTTTATTTACTTTTGACCTTTTTGCTTCGCTTCGCGGGATCTGCCCGTTCCCCTTGCCTGCTCGCATGTCTGAGTGCTGCTGTTGTTATTATTGTTATTATTATTATAAAATATAACATTTGTTAGATTATTACAATTCATTACTGAATATTAACAAATAAAATAATAATTGCTTTTTCTTGAAATTTTAGATTTATACGTATTAATATTTTTTTATAACCTTTTTATAATCTTAGATTTAGGTTATTTGTATTTGGGCAAATGGAAGAAGAGCTCTTCATTTCAATTTGTACCATTTTTACTTTGAGTGAAATAAATGTATTATTATTACTATTATTATTATTATAATGAACAAACTAAAGGTTTTTTTATCAAAAGGAAAAAATATAAATGAAATAAATTTAAATAAACAATTATTCTGTAAATAACAAAAATTACAAACATAAACTCAAATAGGGCATTTACTGAATACCTAATCTAAAAATACAATATTAAAAAAAAAATTAGCCCGTTAAAAGGGCTAGTTTTTCAAAGCTGAATCTGTTAGTCGTCTGATATTTGTACATAGAATACCACCAACTGAAAATGCCCTTCCTCTATAGATATTGGTAGGTCGATAAGTTAATAAGAATTCGTAATAACATTCTTCTAAATGTTTTCCACAGATATTTGAGGCAGTGAAATATTCAATTTCCTGTCGCAAGATATTGTTAATGTCTCTCTTACTTGTATTTCTTAGGGCTTGGTGTTTAGGTTTTACTTTTTATAATATTATTTATTTATTGCCAAAAGTGCTCAGTGTTGGGACAGTCACTCTATATTTAGTGAATACTAGTCACTGACATAAATAGAAACGTTGAATACATGACATATCGTATGTTCAGAATTTACCGAAATAACCGGTAAAAAATTAAAATAACCGGTAATTATCGTCCTGTGTTTTTTGTTCTGTTTACCGGTTAACCGGTTAACCGGTTAACCGGTAATGCAATCTCTAGTCACGTATTTGATGCACTTCATGTACATTATTATTGAAGGGTTTTATAAATTCGATCTCATATTATACCATATACAGACGCTATGTGGGAAATTAAGAAGCAGTTGTCTTGGTCTATTTATGTCCAATCGTTGTAGTACTGATATTTTACTTACTCTCTATTGTGGTAGCTTTCATTCGTGCTTAAAATATGGTATATTTTAATTATTTGAAGAAATAGCTCATAAGTATATGAAGATTTTATATGACAAAAATAAGCATAATTTTCGGATTAAAAAGATTAGAAATTTGCAGAAACCTAAGGCGAAGACTACATGAAAGTTTCGACCTAGGAAAAATTTGTTAAAAAGACTGTTGGAGCATAACTAAACAAAGACAAAAAAAGGTACAACACGTGGCGCCCAGAAATTTTTCAACTAGAAAAATATGTTATGTCCAGGCCATGAGAGTGAACGTATATTATGGTCATGGGAAAGTATACTGAAAATAAAAGTATAATTTTGGTCAAATATAAAAATACATTATACTTTTCAAGTGCGCCAAACTTGGACAAAATATTTTTATGGACAAGGAAAAGGAAACAATATACTTCTTAAGAAGTACGCTAAAAATGTAGGTACTTTGAAAATATTATGAATATTTTAAACTTTTTAATCGCTTCACGAAACACAATGAGAGATCCAGTCATTGTGTATGTCATTCAAAAGAATGAATATGAAATTTTAAGGATGCGACGTATTGAAAAATGTGGCAAAGGCGCGTATCGTCTATAGGCAATTATTTGGTAAATATTAATTAAAATGAACAAAGCCGGTTTCTCGAATAAAACAAATTTGGATTCATCCAGCGACTCGTCAATCAGACGAGTGCGTTGGATAATCGGTAGAACACGATACTAGGAAAGCCAAATGCAGGTCTTTCCAAATGACAAAGTTATAGAGAAAACTGCCTTGAGCATAACTAAGACAAAAAGCTATTTTGCCAAAAATTCGCTCGAAGGCGAAGTCTTGTCACATCCGGTGCGTCGTGAGACAGAAAGTTGTAATAATTCAAACATAATTGAACTCAAATGGAACGCCGATGAAGATAAAGAACTTTAAAGCTAATCACAAGCGACCGAAAATTCTAAGCAAAATATTTTAATATTATTACAAGTCAGACCCAAAACCCAAAAATGCTTAAATCAATTTCTAGGGAAGTTGTGTGAATCTTTTCTATCAAATCGATTGCTATCGCACGCTCTCTAATGTATGGTAGCATCAAAAGCACTCTAGAAGAGGTGGTCGATCTTGCCCTACTTGGAGAAGGCGATTCTATTCAAATTATATAATTTATTAGATAGGATATTGCATAATTTTAATTGTACTTATTTTAAACCTAATCAATAAATGGTATTATTTGCATTTTATTGATTGAATGACTTGTTTCAAGTCTTATACCTCGAGGGTTTTCTTTGATAGGGCGAAATTGAGTAAATTGGGTGTCCCAGACCCCACGAGTTTGCATCTCAATACCCCGGTTACATTACGGAAGCTTGAGAGGGGTTTTTTCATGGATTTTTTCATGAAGACAATTCACAAAAAGTTTATCGAGAGAAACACCAATTTTTGGAGAGAGGGTCGTTGGTAATCTACGGTAAGTGCAGCCTTGGCCTATTTCTTAGCTATCAAATATCTCATACATCTTATTGAACCCGCCTGGGAGTGGAAGACCACACACGAACAATCTGTTGGTTTCCGATCCCCAGAGACGAAGCAAATAAAAATTAAATAAAGACAACTTAATCTCACGACTATGAGAAATACATAAACAGCAAACTCTCGTGATGTATTAAAAACCTACACAATATTGAAAACCAGAAGAAAAAATTCTGTTTTAGTTTATATATATTTTTAGGTGAGACATTTTGTAATAATCAGAACTACTCAAAAGCTAATCTTTGTCTGATCAATTTAGCAAAGAGGTTTAGTTCATTAAATTTTTAAATATTTTGGCAGAAGGGGGAAAATATACCCAATGAAAGTAAGAAATGATAAATACATCATCAATGCATGCAAATGTTACTTCTACATTGTAGTCTAGAGAAATTAGCATTTGACCTGGACAAAATTAGTAAAAATCTGAATTTTGCACATACGTTCTTTGAGGTGTCCCAAATTCAATTCCACAAAAATCACAAAAACCCCAACCCAAGATATTGAAGGTCAAAGTTTTTTGCAAATATCTCGCGTCGTGTGCATCGCATGCCCATGAGGTCAATGTGAAAGTTGTCTTTTTTATTTTTAACCTCCCCCCCTCTTTTCGAGATATTAAAGGTTCAAACTTTCAAAAACATGTTTTTTCGCGAATATCTCGCGGCAAAAAAATTGGACAGCAATAAAGTTAACATGAAAGTTATAGAGAATTCAATTATCTACAAGATGGGTATTTTGCATTTTTTCCCAAAACCTCGCCCTTTTCGAGATATTCAAGGTCGAAATGTCAAAAAACGGTTTTCCGCAAATGTCTCGCTCCCTATGCATTGAACCGCGACGAAGTCTACATACAAGCAGTAGAGAACCTGAGGAAGAATATATGGCGCGTTTTTTGTTACATGGTTTCCCATGTGTATGTAGGCCTAATCCATGAGAGTTGCGTCGATTATTACATAAGGTACTCTATATGCATTAATCCTACCATATAAATATTAATCCTACTCTGACTCATACTCAACTTCATTGAGTTCCAACTCATTCTGTAAATTATCATCATCGATAATATTATAATCACTACCATAAGAATCAGAATCCTCATCACCGGCATTGCCATTTCATTGTCATTCGTTTTTACAATGTCTGGGCGTTCGAAATCATCTATTTCAGCAGTAAGATCTTCAGGTTCAAATATTTTTTTTTATAATAGTGAAGTATCTCATAGCTAAACAAAAACGTTTGTTTATTTTTGAATTATTTAGGAAGTTTTAATGTTATTCGACTAATCGGTATTATTACCATTTTAGCTGATATTATTTCTAATGAAAAGTAATAAAAATGATACATAAAAAAAAATTAAACAATTTTTGCTCTCAGTTTAGCGCCCCTCCGAGCTGACGCCCCGGGCAGTCGCCCGAGTTGCCCGGCCCTTAAACTGCCCCTGATAGTAGGAGAGCTGGCAAACATTATGGTGAACGATAAGATTCAAAATTTTCACTGATGGCAGTCCATTCTTTGGTCTTTGGGTATGTCAAAACCAATCGTCTGCCGTTTCAAAGTGGCAGCATTAACTTGGGGGGTGTATTCAAAAAGGGGTGATTTTAGGTTTTAGTGAACCACATTGTTCAAGAAAAGTTTTTGCAGGGATGACTAATATAGTTAGTCTAGACGGCATTTCTACCCAGGCAGACGATTTTTCTGGTAGCATTATCATAGCAGACGCAACTCAAAATGGCAAAAAATCACATTTCTGTGAACTATTTTGTTCAAAAATAATTTTAGCGTCCTTCGATTTGTCTACTTATGGTCTAATAAATAACGAATCGGCAGATGACAAAATCGGTAGCATCGCCCTAGCAGACGCTGTCAAAGTGACAGATCCGGTTTTGATGAACGACATTTATCAAGAAAAATTGTGTAAGGAATGATAAATACAACAACTCAAGATTATATTCTCGCCCAGGCAGTCAATTTTTTTCGTAGCTATGTGTATGGCAGACACCTGTCAAAGTGGCAAAAATCACGTTTCGGTGAACTATAGTGGTCAAAAATAATTTTTGCGTCCTTCGATTCGTCTATCTATGTTACAATAAATAACGAATCGGCAGACGAAAAAATCGGTAGTATTTTCCTAGCAGACGCTGTCAAAGTGAAAAATTTTAATATTTTTTTCTATATAAATAGGTTTAGAATGTTGCGACGAAATTTTAAGTTTGAATAACAAAAAACTGCCTGTAGGTCGGTTATCTGTTATAAAGTCATACAAGTTGTCCGCCAGAATTTTGATACTTCAAACTATCAGAATGGAAATATATTTAATATCCCGAAGGGTCCATCGATTTTGGGAAACTTTAAAGATGTATTCCCCTCGGATCCCACACTTAATTAGTTTCTATGGTACAGGAGCAAAAGCATATTCCATGCAATCTGTAGGTAGCGAGTTAAAAAAAGACCACTTTTTGTTACTTTTTAAATAATATTTATTTGTTTATTGCGATATTACCATATTGTGATACTACCTTGTAGGTAGTATATCAGAGTTTATGTTTTTTGTTAAGTAAGGATGTTGACTTTTTTTTAAATGAATATTTAAGTTATAAGTTGCTTGCGATATCGTATTTAATCTTCCTTTTGGTAATATAAGTTACTGTTATCAATAAGTCGTTTGTATGTTCCTTACGGTATAACCATATATGATAGATTGATATTCTTAGGGCTATACATATTATTTCTTACTTTTAGATTATTATGTTCTGAAAATAATGTATTCTAGGCTTTTTGTTATGTTATTTTTTATTTGTATAGAAGTAATAAATCTGTTGTTTAAAGTTTAAGTATTTTTGTTTTATTCGCACAGGAAATATAACGAACGAACTGTCACCGATTTTTTGTATGAAATTCTTTGTTTGAAAGCTGCTGTCTAAGGAATCACTATTTCCACATACCATCAAAGAGGGTAATTTGATGATGGGACGAAAGTAACGGGGTGGCCGTGGCGGTGGTCGATGGCAAAATGTTTTGACAGTTTTGCTTCTCGTACACACACTTAATCACAATTTTATTTCTTTAGCCCATTTAATATGGGGTGGGGGTAGCGGCAGTGGCTGATGTCAAAAAAAATTTGAGATCATTGGTTCATTTAGATAATAGGGTGGGGATGGCTGATGCCAACAAATTTTTAAGACCTTGGTTTCTCGTACATACACTAAATCCCAATATTATTAATTCTTACTTGTTTGCTTTCCCTATTTGCCCCCAACCCTTCGACAATATAATCTAGTTCCAGATCTCGTTACAGTACATAGATACACCATAAATCAATATCTTAAACAGTTCCAGAGTAATTGTGCGCACAAAAAAGATTACAGACAGACCTACAGACAGATTTTTGTTGTTCAAACTTAAAATTTCGTCGCAACATTCTAAACTTATTAATATAAGAAAAAAAAAATTAAAATTTTTCACTTTGACAGCGTCTACTAGGAAAAAGCTACCGATTTTTTCCTCTGCCGATTCGTTATTTATTGTACCATAGATAGACGAATCGAAAGACGCAAAAATTATTTTTGATCACTACACAGTTCACCGAAACGTGATTTTTGCTACTTTGACAGGCGTCTGCCATACACATAGCTACGAAAAAAATCGTCTGCCCGGACGAGAATGTAAACTTGACTTGTTGTATATATCATTCCTTACATAATTTTGTTTGATAAATGTCGTTCATTAAAACCGGATCTGTCACTTTGACAGCGTCTGCTAGGGTGATGCTACCGATTTTTTGGTCTGCCAATTCGTTATTTATTAAACCATAAGTAGACAAATATAAGGACGCGAAAATTATTTTTGAACAATATAGTTCACCGAAATGTGATTTTTTGCCATTTTGAGTTGCGTCTGCTATGATAATGCTACCAGAAAAACCGTCTGCCTGGGTAGAAATGCCGTCTAGACTAACTATATTAGTCACCCCTGCAAAAATTTTTCTTGAACAATATGGTTCACTAAAACCTAAAATCACCCCTTTTTGAATACACCCCCCAAGTTAATGCTTCCACTTTGAAACGGCAGACGATCGATTTTGACATACCCAGAGACCAAAGAATGGACTGCCAAATTTTGAATCTTATCGTTCACCATAATGTTTGCCAGCTCTCCTACTATGATTATTTGCTATTCCTTTCACCGCCACCTCACGTCGGAGAATATTGTCGATAATAATAATAATGCTTCATGTACATCCGATGCATAGGAAGCGAGGTTTTTGAGAAAAACCGTTTTTTTAAACTTCGACCTTGAATATCTCGAAAAGGGCGAGGTTTTGGGAAAAAATGCAAAATACTAATCTTGTAGATAATAGAATTCTCTACAACTTCCATGTTAACTTTATTGCTGTCCGATTTTTCTGGCGCGAGAAAAACAATGTTTTTGAAAGTTTGACCTTGAATATCTCGAAAGGGGGGGGGGGGGGGGGGTAAAAAATAAAAAAGACAACTTCTAGATAATTTTATTCTCTATAACTTTCACAATATCTCATGGGCATCCGATGCATAGGACGCGAGATATTTGCAAAAAACTTTAACCTTTAATATCTTGGGTAGCCACGTTGGGATATTTGTGATTTTTGTGGATTTGGGTTTGGGACACCTCAAAGAACGTCTGTGCAAAAATTCAGATTTTTACTAACGTTATCCAGCTTTCCTCCTTTTTTGCTAATTTCCCTGTAGTATTAACAAAATAAAATAAATGATACAAACGCTTTGACAAATTATCACCGAATAGCGAAAACGAAACGAAATGTTCCAAGCACTGCGCGCTTGTTGATTGTTACCACTATTTGGTAAACTGTTGCTGTGAAAGCATAAAGACCATTATACGTTGAATGAACAATAAATTAAAGTTGTGTCTTCACGTGCCTTTAAAAGCCCCAACGAGAAAATTAGTTCAATAAAAGACGAAACAAAAGCAACTTGTTAATAGATTCATGCTCAGCTTAAACAGAAACGTTCCAGTTAGCTAACGAGTAATAAATACCGATGCTCTGGATAATTAGATCGATATTAAAAAAATTAAATTCTCCTCGTTAATTACAGAAATTTCTATACTCGCTTTGTTTAAAACAGATCTGAGGCTTAATATTATATAACGGCAGTTTTAGAAAAAATATATTTTCTTGTATTACTTCCACATCCAGTGGTAGGAACGCGAAATTTTGAAAATTTTTATTGTTCAAATAGGCTTAGAATGTCATGAAACATCGAGATTTTAAGTTTGAGCAAAAACAAATTTCTGTCTGTCTGTCGGCTTTTCGGTCGGTCTTCTCTTTTTGTGCGCACGTTTACTCTGGAACCGTTTACGATATTGACTTGAAAGGGTCTAGCCGTACTTCCATGGCGAAACTGCCCCCGATAGGAACCTATATCGTAACCTATGTTATATTGTAGAGGGCGCTAATAGTAGTTGATCGAGTAGATATTAGCTCTATATCTTAGTTAATTGAGGAGCTATTTGAAAAAAAGTGTCCGGAGACGACTTTTTTTCAAAGCGATATATCTTAGTTAATTTTAAAGCTAGAGAAATAAAACTAAATGGCAGTCTTATGGTACACTTTACAGTTTATTTTATAGCATTTCCTATGGGCCAAGCCTAAATAAAAGTATTTAAAAAATGCAAAGATAAATTTTGTCAATCGATTTCTATCCGATCTAATTGAATTACCACTTTGAAAAAAATATATAATAATTGTCTATGTCTTGCCTAACAACATGCCAAGTTTCATTAAAATCCAAGATGTCGAAAAAAAATTTTAAGTAAGTGGACCACCTTAAACAACCACTATGTTGGCGCTTCTAATTTGCATTACATTTCATTAATCTTTGGAAAAGTTGCGTTTTGACAGCTCATAAAAAGTACATCAACGGTTGGTGGTGTCAACTAGAGTATTACAATGTTTTTTTGATCTACTTTTATAGTGACTATAGTCGGTCTCAGTTAAGAATTCAGTTGTTTACGTTATGAGCGGAGCACAATTTACACAGGATATGGAAATTCCCAAGTAAGTGGAATCCCCCCATGGCTGACTCAAGCCAGTTGGTACATAAAATAAAACGGTTTAAATTGGCTTTTATTTGGCACTTTTCTTTTATATATTGAAATTGAAATACATTGAAATTATTTAATTCATATTGCAACATATTTTATTTAGAGTAATAAAAGCTCATTATAGACGTTAATCCTCTAAAAATGTCAGTGTTATAAGAAATGGGTAAACCTACTACTTGCTTGTGCTCGATATCAGGCGAGCTGTTCTTGTTTCTGACAGAAGAGCTGGAAGTCCTCCCAGACGAGCAGTTCGCCTTCAGGACAGGGCACTCCACCGAACTCCAAGTGCTCCGCCTCACCGAGGAGGTCACGAAGGGGTTCAACCAACGACAGGTCACGGCAGCGCTGTTCCTGGACGTTGCCAAAGCCTTCCACAGGGTCTGGCACGACGGTCTCCTAGCCAAAATGATGAGTATGGGTTACCCCATTGCACTCGTCAAGCTAGTGAGATCGTACCTCCACAGGAGACAGATGAGGGTGAAGATCGTGGACAAGGTGTCCACGTACAGAACATGAAGGCAGGAGTCCCCCAAGGCTCAGTGCTGTCCCCCCACTTGTTCTCCATCTTCACATCCGATCTACCCCGGACGGAGAGGACCTCCATGGCCCTCTACGCCGATGACACAGCCCTGACTGCCAGATCCTGGAGTGCCAGGCTAGCCACCAGAAACCTCCAGGAGGCGGCCACCCTCCTAGAGGACTGGTGCAACAGATGGAAGGTAGCCGTCAACGCCGAGAAGAGCAAGGCGGTACTCTTCAAGAAGGTAAGAAAACAAAACCCCACAGGTCACGTTTCCATGTTTGGTGAGGACATCCAATGGCACGACTCCGCCAACTACCTTGGCGTGGTCATGGACAAAGGCCTAACATGGAGACTGAACACGGAGGCCATCGTCAAGAAGGCCAGGAGGACGAGAGCCCTAATCTACCCGATGACGGGTAGACAGAGCAGACTCAACCTGAGGAACAAGCTCACGCTTATCAGGTCCCTCATCCGGCCTCAGCTGACGTACGCTTCGGTAGCTTGGGGCTACCAAGCAAAGAGCTACCTCCATCAGATCCAGAGAGTGGAGAACGTCGCCCTCAGAACGGCAGTCGATGCACCCTGGTTCATCCGCAACGAGGACATCTACAGGGACCTGGAATACACCCCGGTCACTGAGATCATCAAGCAGAGAGCCAGAAAGATGTACGCCCTTGCCGAGGAGCATGGGAACCCACTAGTCAGGGAGGCAACTGACTATGACCCAGCAGATGCTCCGAGGCACAAGCGGCCGAAGGTGCAGCTCCTGGATAACGGGTGAGTATGAGAAGCATACCACCAACCGACAATCCACCCCCACGGAAGAGACATGACGATACCCAACCACCCACCCAAGATCCTGCGGGTACCGGACAAACAACCGTCCAGTACCTGTAGTCCCCCTAGCTCCGGGCAGACCAAAAATGCTACCAAAGCAGTTAGGTCTGCCCTTCCTCGAGCTACACAGCTCATCCTTACCCTACCGATGATCCGGATGACAAGACGCCTCTTGGCATCTTGTGTACCGGCAGTCACTCCCGCCACAAACCCAAAACACCCAACAGACCGATGACTACCCCCCGGGGGGCAAACAAGCTGGCGAAGAACAGAAGACGAAGAAAGAAGAACGCCAGAAGAGGCCTTAGCCAGCAAGGTCCAACGAGCCAGGACCCAGGGAGGTGGACCGAAATCGTCTGCACCGCTCACAATTGTGAGTGGGGCCGACGTAAAGTAAGTTCGCCCGCCCTGCACGAGGCTGGTCCCCGGTCTACAGCGATGTACTGGGGTAAAGGGCAATAGTCCTGCCCGGCCCCAGACATCCGAGACCGACATCTTTAGCCAAGAATATTGGCGTCTTGTTTCTGTCGTTCTGAACTGTATCTTTGATCTGTCTTATATGCCTGCCTAAAAAGTGTACACAAATATCATAACCTCCGTGTAAGTGCATGACCACGTCGTTACGTCGGTGCACCGCACAACACACATAGCACCGCACTTCGCACATCGCACACTGAAATTAAATAAACCATTATTTTAAACGACAGTGACCATATCGACTCCCCTCGCACATCGCACAATAAAATTAAATAGAACCATGCTCTTAAATGAGAGTGATGAAATCAACAACTTGAGCTTCGCACATCGCACAACGTTTCGCACAGGCGATACCGTGTTTGTGAATCCTTATTTGTAACAAAAGAGATAAATCTGTACTTTGGAATGAAAAGGGCGGGTGTCCAATTTTTTGTGAATTTTATGTAAGAACTGTTTCTAATAAAGAAAAGCCTTATATTTCTATAATTAAAGGCCAGAAGTTCATATATTATGTAATGTTTTAATATATTTCAACTTTGAATAGACGGTTGTCCAATACTTGCTCCACATGTCTTACAAAAATGGCCGTTTCTGTCACAAAATCATATTTTTTTATTTTGTGACAACCGCCCTTTTCATTCCAAAGTACAGAAATATAACTAGAGCAGTCTGGTTTTAATAAAAATGGAAGGAAATATCCGAACAATATATGAACAATTAGTACAATTTCTTTTGTATTAATATTCATAAATATCATAAACAATAAAATAAACTTCGATTTGCGATGTGCGCTCTGCGCGAGAGAGATCAAAGATTCAGTTCAGAACGGCAGAGATAAGAACAGCTCGTCTGATATCGAGCACAAGCAAATAGTAGGTTTACCTATTTCTTATAACACTTGACATTTTTAGAGGATTTACATCTATAATGAGCTTTCATTAATCTAAACAAAATATGCTGCAATATGAATTAAATAATTTCAATGTATTTATAAAAGAGCCAAATGCCAAACAAAAGCCAATTTAAACCGTTAATTTTTATTTTATGTACCAACTGGCTTGAGTCGGCCATGGGGGATTCCACTTACTTGGGAATTCCCATATCCTGTGTAAACTGTGCTCCGCTCATAACGAAAACAACTGCATTCTTAACTGAGACCGACTACAGTCACTATAAAAGTAGATCAAAAAAACATTGTAATAGGCTAGTTGACACCACCAACCGTTGATATACTTTTTATGAGCTGTTAAAACGCAACTTTTCCAAAGATTATTGAAATGTAATGCAAATTAAAAGCGTCAACATAGTGGTCGTAAGGTGACGGTCCACTTACTTTAAATTTTTTTTCGACATATTGCTCTTGGATTTTAATGAAACTTGGCATGCTGTTAGGCAAGACATAGACGATTATTATATATTTTTTTCAAAGTGGTAATTCAATTGGATCTGATAGAAATCGATTGACAAAATTTTTCTTTGCATTTTTTAAATACTTTTATTTAGGCTTGGCCCATAGGAAATGCTATAAAATAAACTGTAAAGTGTACCATAACACTGCCATTTAGTTTTATTTTCCTAGCTTTAAAATTAACTAAGATATATCGGTTCGAAAAAAAGTCGTCTCCGGGCACTTTTTTTCAAATAGCTCCTCAATTAACTGAGATATAGAGATACTATCTACTCGATCAACTACTATTAGCGCCCTCTACAATATAACATAGGTTAGGATATAGGTTCCTATCGGGGGCAGTTTCGCCATGGGAGTACGGCTAGACCCTTTGGTACACATATGTATTTTAACGAGATCTGAACTAGATTATATTTTGATCATATTTCGTTAAAGGGTTGGGGGATAAATTGGGGTAAATGGGTATAAATAGATAAATCAAGCAATACGAGTCCGTAAAATTGGTATTTAGTATATATAAAAGAAACTAAGTCTCAAACATTTTTTTAGCTTAGCCACCCCCATTACTACCCCCCACCCCATTAATGAAAGAGGTGAAAAAAATAAAAATGTACAATTAGCGTGTATACAAGAACCTAAGGCCTCAATTTTTTTTTTACTTCATCCACCCCCACTACCACCCCTCTACCACCACCCGCATCCCCACTAACGATGTGGCATATTGTTTTATAGGTTTTTGGGGCAGACGATTTGAAATATGTTATTATAGTTCCATAAACAATAATTTCCACATAGTGAAGTGCAAATATAGTATCAACATTTTTTTCGTTGTGAGAATTTTAAGATTTATAAACACCCTACAGGTTGCATTGTAAGTTAGTGTTAGCTAGAGGAAAAACCTCATTGTTTTTGAAGAAAATCAATCAGTAAATAAGAAAGTTATTAATCATTTAATAAAAAAAAAATGTTTTCTTAACTCTTATCGCTTGTACTTAAATAGAAATCTTGCGAAATGTTATCTCTATAATATTTTTTTTGTTTATAAATTTTACTAACATATACTTTAAAATATCTAATGCGTTGAAATATGATTCTCTTAAGATATATCTTACAGACACTCAATTTTTGTAATAATGTGTGATGGTCCAGTGGCTGAAGTTTTGCCGTGGTTGTCTGGCTGGCTCCGGGACAAGTCTCGGGGAGGCGCATATGTATATATGAATGTTAATAAATTTTATTTGCTTGCTTTGCTATTTGCTTGCCCTGCAATTCCAAAATCGTGTGTTCGAATTCCACACAGGTTGGATGTTTTTTTCTTAATTTTTTTTCATATATTTTTGTTCATAACAAAGTTGGTATCACAAAATTTAGGATGTCCAAAAACTAACATTATTTACAAGAAAACTGCGAATATTCTATAGAATGTGTAACAATTATATAAGAAGCTCAGTAAATTGGCGAAAAGCACGTTTTTAGCTTGTTATTTACTGTTCATTTGCTATTTTATTATAAAATATCACAATAAAACAGGAATTACTTAACTTCAAAAAAGAATATTTTCAAAGGTCTGTATAGTGGAGCGCCTGGGGGTTTTGACCTCTGAATGAATTTATATGATCGAGGTGGGATTTTGTTTTTATACTATAAATTTCAAAGTTTACCAAAAATTTTTTTGTGCTTTTGATTTTATCATTATTTGAACAAAAAACTATACATAGAAGAACATCTTTCAAAGATACCTGAGTGTAATAAGGATCGTAGGGACCTTAAACAGGTAGTAAAACGTGGAGGGGAGAACGACAGCGACAGCTGCAATGTACAACTTTACGGACGTAGTTCTAGATTTTTAATTGCAAAAATCAAGTCAATTACATTAGCTGACAACAATATTTTTACATGCCAAGCGGAAAGCGATGCAGATAGACTAATTGTCGATGCAGCAATTGATTTAGAAAAAAAATGTTGTTTAAGTTTCAGAAGATATTGACGTCTTGGTTATATTAACGGTATTAGTGGAGGAGGATCGTGAAATATATTTTCTAAAACCATCCCGAGGCAAAGTCCAACAAAAAATATTTTTTTCGAAAAGTTTAGAAAGATCGCTTCCGAAATGTAAAGAACATATTCTTTTTTTACATGCTTTCACTGTAATACCACATCTGCGTTTTTCAATAAAGGCAAAAATAAGTTTACCAAAAATTTTGAGAAACGTCATGATTTACACGAATCAGCAAAAGTATTTAAAAATGTCAACGAAGACTCCAATAATATATTTCAAGCGGGTGTAGCATGTATTTTGGGTTTATATGGAGCTCCTGCAAAAATTAAAGGTTTGAATATGTTGAGGTTCAATTCTTTCATAAAAGCAACGGCCAAAAATACAAGTGTTCTTTTGTTGTCATTACCTCCTACAACTGATGCAGCATTTGAACACCTAAAGAGAGTGTACCAGATCCAGATATGGCTAGGAAATTACGTAGATATTGAAAATTGGGGATGGAAGTATTCCAATAACATGTTCATCCCAATAACAATGAATCAATTGCCGGCTCCGGATAATCTGTTGCAAATGTTATTTTGTAATTGCAAAAGGAGCTGCTTGTGGATGTCGGAAGAGTAGCTTATATTGTAGTGTAGCATGTCTACAGTGCAGCGAAAATAGTTGTTTTAATACTCCACCTATCATTCAAATAAATGAAGTCGAAGAAAATGTTTGATATGGACAAAAATCTAAATTGTTTAAATAAACAAATATATTATTAATAATTTTCTTTTTTATTTAATTTTCCTTAATTTGCTTCTTTTCCCCGATTACTGTCTCCATATAAAGAGATACGTTAACTTAATTTCGTTATACGAAAATATTCTACAGCCTAATATGTATTATACTATTTGAATTGTTGCAATTATCAATTTTTTTTTAATTCAAATTAGGATCACAATTTTTTAATATGTAAACTTATTTGTATATATTATTAGCTAAACATTCCATTTTGAATTTTTAAATTTCATACACTGTAACTGAAATTCGAGGTTTTCATGTTTTTAACGTTCCAGGCGCTGCACTAGTAGCTCCGAACTTATAACTGTTTTAAATTAAGATTTCTATAGAGAGTCTGAAAATGAAAAAATATACAGGGTTACATTTAAAAAAAGGAAATCACGTCATAACCGAAGCAGCGATGAGGTCACAGCCAAAAAACCCAAAGCAAGAGTTGCACTATTAAAAATAAAAATAGACCTGTTCGAAGTTTTTGCCATAATATTTGCGTATTCAGAATTAATGAATTTATTCCATACTTTATGTACACAGTGTATATCACTGAATAGCTAATTTAAATTGCGATTGAGTAATCAAATAATTTACAGGGTGTTCCATTTAAAAAAACACAAGTTATGACTATATCTCGAAAAGTGAGGCATGCATAATTTTCAAAAAAGTGCCAAGAATGTGTTACTCGATTTTCGATTCGACACTTGGTAATTGAGATATAGAGGTCATCTAAAAATGCCAAATTACCAAAAACGCTCAGTAGCTCGGTAGTCGGAAAAGATAGACGATGTGCCATTGTTTGTTTCTCAAAAATCGGGCTCAGGACACCTATATTGGTTTTTATCTATCGAGGTTTAGTTCTAGAGAAAACTCCAAATCCAATTTAATTTGCTTCGCCCTGTACATTAATACTGACCTTATTGTCATTTTATTCAGTGATTAAAGTGTGTTACAACTACACAAGATGCATATACTTTGTTACTATTATAGTAGAATAATGTAACTGTTTACTAAGGTGCAGGTAATGATACCTGAAATGAACACGAAACATCAATTAGAGTAACTTCGACTTGTCTATAGGGACAGGGAAGTTGGAAGTGGAATAAAAGAATATTTAATGAGGGAAACTTTCTAATAGATATTTGGGATTTAAGTTTTAATTACTGACATTGAATTAACGAAGAACTTTTCTGTGACATACTGTGAATATATAACTGAATACTGAATAATGTGAAATCAAATCAAATGGCATAGTCACAAAAAGTTTATTTTTAATTACGCAGTTTACGAGGAATATTATAAATGTTCATTAAAAGATACACGATGAGAGGGATATTTCAATAGAGAATTTCAAGAAATAATGATTTAAAAAAATTAGACAATTTTAATTTTATTGTACTGTCGTGAGCAAAAAAAATGGGACAAGTTCTTATAACGCATTTCTGTTCAAATTTAGTTGTGTATACCAACTTTAATATTTCTGACATTGTCATTTATTTATCAAAATTTATTTTAAGTGTACAAATAGAGATAGATTTACACTAGAAAAAAGACTTGTCCCATTTTTTATTGTTCACGACAATACCTCAAAATAACAGAAATTATAAAATAAATTTAAAAAAAAATTGAGGCTTTTGGTTCCTGTATACACACTAAATGACAATTTTATTTTTTCTCCCCCTTTAATGGGGGTGGCTAATGCCAACAAAATTTTTGACATCTTAGCTTTTCTTATATATATTAAATGCTAATTTTATGGACTATTACTTGCTTGATTTACCTATTTACCCCCATTTACCCTTCAACGGAATACGATCAAAATACAATCTAGTTCCAGATCTCGGTAAAATACATACATGTACCAAATGTCAAGTCAATATCTTAAACGGTTCCAGAGTAAACGTGCGCACAAGAAAAGTTGCAGACAGACGGACAACTTAAAATCTCCACGTTTCATGACATTTTAAGCCTATTTGAGCAATAAAAACTTTTCAATTCTTTTTTGCGTTACTATACCTCCACTGGTTGTGGAAGTAAAATTTCACACATTTAAAAACGGTAATAAAAGGAATCACTAAAGAGTTTAAAATAAAAATGTTACCTCATATTAATTTGAAATTAATAAAAAAATGTGCAAATTAAAAAGTTCGTTTGGTTGTCTTATTATTTTTTTAGACTGCTTTAAATTGATATTAGAATATTGGAAATCTTTCACTAATAAGTATTAGTTATTTCATACTTTTTGTAGTCTTTATTTTTTTCTATTGCATTTTTTATTAAATAATGTTTAATTTTTTTAATTTATTTTTTCCTTATAAATCTGCTAGATTATTGGCTGTCCTTCAAAACTTTACCTTACATACCAAATAAAAAAGTCAAGAGGAACTAGGTCTGCGGAACACGCGGGCTATTCCGCAGCACTTTTTCTGTGAACCCAGCAACTAAGTAATGTAACATTGTGCACGAAGCTTTAATTAAGTAAGGAGGGAGATTTCTATTTTCTTTTTTGCTGCATAACCTTGTTTTAAAAATGTTTTTGACTGCCTCCCAGGCCACTTCCAATTCTTAAGTCTAGATTTATATTTGAATGAGTAAAGAGGCGGTTCCCTACTATTTATTTGGAACAATTTACAATAAAAAATTGTTTCGTCATGTGCGCGATTCAAACCTATTTCACAGGTATGCCCAGAATGCAAGCTAATCACTGATCTATTGACTCCCTATATATCCTACTTAAAAAGTTCACTGTTGGAAAGACAACTGAAAAGTACATCAGATGAATGGAAATAATGGTTTCCATTTAAAAAATCGGTCACTGACGTCACATCCGGGATAATCGGCATGGTACCGGGTTAAAGCATGTTAGTGGTGAGTATGCTTGATCTATTGTGATATAGGTTCGATCCCCAGTTCTGACACTGGCAATGTCGGTGGATAATGAATGTTGTCTGCGTTTTGTCAAATGTGTAACCCCCTTCCGGACAGTCTTGGCTTTGGATTTGGGAGTTGTCTACTACATGTTTATGTTATGTATAATGTATATGGCAAGAAAAAAATGTAAATGGCAATCGTAAATGTGCGAATTTATTAGAAAACGCTATACCCCTTGAGCATTATTTAAAAAAAAATCTGCTCTCATAATAACATCGATTATTACTTACGTACAACGTATTGAATAAAATTAATTAAATTTTTCAGTATAGACATATTGTCTACAAAGGTATGTTCAGAGAGACTTGTTGATCTAAGACCCAGAGACGTTATATTAAATTAACGTAAATTAAATTTTTTATATCGTTAGAAACTCCTAAATGACTTGAGAAATATTTATAAAATTTGAAATTCCTATTCAAAAGTAAAACCTTCGGTAAAATCCAAATTACTGTAAATTACTTCCACATCCAGTGGAAGTATAGTACTTAACGACAAAAAAATTTAAAAATTTTTATTCAGATAGGCTTAGAATGTCATGAAACGTCGAGATTTTAAGTTGGAGCGAAAAAAAATTCTGTCTCTCTGTCGGTCTGTCTGTCTGTAACTTTTTGTGCGCACGTTTACTCTGGAACCGTTTAAGACATTGACTTGAAATTTGGTACACATATGTACTTTAACGAGATCTGGAACTAGATTATATTTTCATCTTGTTCCGTCGAAGGGTTGGGTGGTAAATTGGGGTAAATTTGGGGTAAATAAATCAAGCAGGTAAGAGTCCTTAAAATTGGTAATTAGTATATACAAGAGAAGCTAAGGTCTCAAAAAAATTTTTGGCATTAACCACCCCCATCCCATTATTAAAGGGGATGAAAAAAATGGTGATTTAGTGTATGTGTACAAGAACCAGAAACCTTAAAATATTTTTTACTTCATCCACCACCCCCACCCCACTACCGATGTGGGGTATCGTTTTATGAGTTTTTAGAGTAGAGGATTTCAAATATTATATTACTAAAGTTCCATAAACAATTATTTCCACATATAAAATTTTTTCGTTGTGAGTGACTTGGATAGAAAATCTGGATGTGGAAGTAGTGATTCCTTGGGCAGCGGTTATTTAAATGATCAGTTGCAGCATTCGAAGAAAGAGTTTTTAGCATATTTCAAATCCTATCGTTAATAATAAATTATAATGTAGCAATATTTGTCCAAGTAAGTAAATATCTTTGTATTTTCTTTGACAAATTTACTATTTTCGAGATATCTACTAAGCTTAGTATTGAAATTAACTTGATTAAATAGAATATAAAAATTAAAAACATTTTGTAGCAGTCCAAACAACTAGTATAATAATTACAGACTTATACATTAGGAATACATTTTTTCCGTTATTGCCTCTGCCTCAGCAATATATGTCAAAAGCAGTCTCGTAAACCACGCACGATGTTCGGTATCATAAATCTGTCAATTCCAGTACGCATTTTGCATAAAATCTGGATTTGAGAACATTATCATTTAAATTAGGTATAAATATAAATTAGAAATTTCCTTTTGTTTAGTGAGCAGTCCACCCCAGAATTTAAATTTATATAACTGGGGTAATTCTGATTTTCCTCGCTTTCTTAGGGTAACAAGTTACGCATCTATAAAATATTTCAAAATCTTGGTAAATAAACTCACTGTCCCCTTATTCAGAAATATTGGTTTCTGATTAACTATATTCTTAAATAAAAAAAAACATTGTATTGAAATTGGACAGCAAGTTACTGTTAGTCAGACGAAGAATTCTATTATTTTTTAACCAGTAAGTAAAAAAGTTATTAGCCGTTTAATTTTTATTAATTTGTCTTTTTAATTTTCATGCTTTGTAATTGAATGGAAAGCCAGTGAAATATTATTTCCTATCATTATATATTTTTCGTCATACCTCCCACGTAAGTATACTCTAATTCGTAAGGGACGCTTTATGTACCAAATACTTGTCATTGGGAACAGGTTGTTATTTTTCATAACGTCTCTAGGGAAATAATGTAAATTTCTTTTTTATATAACAAGTATTAAATTAAATGTTTTAACTTTTTTGGAAGTAAAACCAGACAATCCTTACTTACTTATCTACTATATCCGACATTATTTTCAAAAATGTTCGGACCTATTATAATAATACGATTTAATTTATCTTGTCAGTAGTTACTTGAATAGAAGCCGCGTTCTATAGCTATTTGTATGACAAGGGAGAAAAGTGCATAATTTCCTCCCGCTTCGCATCAATATCTAAGGGAGGAAATGGCACTTTGCTCCTGTGTAATACAAATGATTTTTTCTACGACCATTTACAGTGTTTTTTACATTGGTTTTACATATGTTCTATTATATTTTCTTATGCATGACAATCAAAAAACCAAATATGTCAAAATGTCATAATAGGTATTTAGATAAGTAAATATTTTTAAAAATCAAAGTACATGGAACGTTGCTAAGGTTGCTTTTTGTTTTCAAAATAAACAAACTTCCAAAAAGTTTATAATAATGTATTCCGAATGTGAAGATGAAGTTCCTCAAGATATTCTGGAAGAAGCAAACGTGGTTTCGTTAAATCTATTACCGTTAAAGTCTCGTAAAAAATATGAAAAAGAGTACCAGTTATTTAAATGTTGGATGGAGACTAGGCAAATAAGAAAAATATGTGAAGAAGTTGTTTTATTTTATTTTTCCAAAAAATGCGCCGGTTTGAAGCCTTCAACATTATGGAGCAAATACAGCATGTTGCGTACACTCCAAATTAAAGACAATATCGACATTAAGTTTTCCTAAATTAGTAGCTTTTTTAAAAAGGAAATCTGCTGGATATAAAGCCAAGAAAGCAAATATTTTTCAAGGGAGGATATCAACAAGTTTATTGCAGAAGCTCCAGATGAAACTTACTTACATATGAAGGGAAGATTGATCGTTATTGTTGAATAATAAATAAAAACGTAACACAGTATTTGTTATTAGAAAGTATATATAAAATGACAATTAAGTGACATTTTAGGCAGTTGTCATAAGTGCATTTTCCTTTTTCAGGTCGTGCTTATATTTGGAATTGCTGGGGCATGCCGTAGCGATGAATTAGTTAATATGGTACTTGAGGATATCAGTGATAAAGGCGATATTTTGGTGGTGAAAATACCTGACTCAAAAACTAATATCAAAAGGACATTTACAATAACAAATGAGATTTTAAACGGAGTATTTGTCTTGGATATGTATAGAAAATATCTGGACTGTAGGTCCCCTGTAATTCTAGATTTTTTGTAACTTATGCTAAAGGGAAATGTACAAACCAGGTAATTGGCAAAAACACAATTGCCAAAATTCCATACAGAATAGCAATATTTTTAAATTTGGATAATTCGAAAGGCTATACTGGACACAGTTTCCGCCGTACTTCAGCTACGTTATTAGTCAATGCTGGAAGTGACATTCTCACTCTAAAAAGACATGGGGATGGCAAACAAACGTAGTAGCAGAAGGGTACGATGATTGTATTTCTAAAAAGTGTGAGATAGCCAGCCAAATAATTACGGGAGAAAGTACTACTTCAAGTACCAAAAAACGTTGTCTTGTTTCTACAAGTACTTCATCAGTGACCAAGACTTTGGAAAACAATAAACAGGAACTAATCTCCACCAGCAGAGCCAATATTTCTTCAGGGGGGAATCTCCATTAGTAATTTAACTAATTGTACCATAAATTTTAACAATATTTAGTTACTGATGTTAATTTAAACCTTGATTTAAACTGTTTTCAATTTTTATAAATAAAAATAAGTAATAAAAAAATCTGTTTCAAAGAAAAGCATAATTATACATTTTCAGGAAGTTTGTGTATCAATAAAAGAAGTCTATACACTGCTATAACAGCTATTTGAAGTTTTTACTTGTTTGCTTCCAGAGGAAGCCAAAGTATTTTCCTCCCTAGGGAGGCAAAGTATTTTCCTCCCGAGGGAAGAAAAGTACTACTTTGCTCCCTGAAATGAGGGAGCAAAATAGTATTTTCTATGTAGGGAGTAGAAAAACTTATTAACGGTTGCCATGGACATTCCAAGCACCGCTACCTTTACTCTTTGCTTAGCAAATATGAAATTTTACTCAAAAAATTATAGTTTTCCACTAGTTTTTCTCAAGTTTTTTTCTAGTTTAATGATTCATGGGTATGGCAAAAAAATGTAATATGCAACGCGGGTCGTACAGTGGAATTTTTTGGTCTCAAAAAAGTTTACCCTTTTATCAAAGTACATATGAGTATAAAAACTACTCTTACATAAAAATGAAACATAAATACCGTTAAAATATGGAAGATGTGGAAGTTTTTGATTCATACATTTTTTAATAGAAACTAAAGTGACTTTAACCCATGAACTTTATTTTTATATTTGGGTGGTTTTCCTCTATCTAGGGGTTGCTTAACCACCTCAGAGTAGAAAATCCTTTGCCATATACCAAAAATCTATATTTAATATAGTAAATCTCTTTTCTTAAACCCAGTTTCTAGTTTTTATGTTGAATCTCTCATAGATAGATTGAAAGTTTCAAACTCGAGTAGCTATGACAACATCTCTAACAAATTTAAAAAAAATGTAAATATGTCATTTGTAGACCACTAGTTCACATTATAAATTTATCCATAGAAAAGGGCACTTTTCCAGACAGATTTAAACTAGCAATAGTACATCCTCTTTATAAGAATGGGAATCCAAATGAATACAGTAACTATAGAGCTATTAGTTAACAGTTTTTCAAAACTTCTGGAACTTCATCTCCAGGACCAACTATCGAGTTTTTTTAAATTTAATACATTGCTTTCTCCTTCACAACATGATTTTACTGTAAACAAGAGTACTGAAACGGCCCTATGTAACTTTCATAATTTAATTATCAATGCGCTTGACAAAAAGAAATATGTTGTTGGTGTTTTTGTGGACTTCTCGAGGGCTTTTGACTTGGTTTATCACCAATTGCTTGAATTTAAACTAGCCAGATACGGCGTGCGTTGAACTGCCCTGCAAATCTTTTCCTCTTATCTGGAGAATAGGATGCAAATTGTCAAATTGCCTAGTGGAGTAGAAAGCAGTACTTGCATTGTCAGGCAAGGGGTTCCACAAGACTCAATTCTTGGTCCCCTTCTTTATATATTATTTGCTAATGACTTAATTACCCACCTAGAAAGAATTCCAAATGTGCATGTGATTTGCTATGCTGACGATAAAAATATCCTAGTCACTGGTAATAATTTAAATGAAACAAAGGTCACATGCGAAAGAGTGCATAAAGTAATAATATGTTGGGCCAAAGAAAATAATGTAATCTTAAATAAATCAAAGACTGTTTGTACTCAATTTTCACTAAGAAGTAATATGGAAGACATTACTCTTTTCGTTGGTACTGACCATCCAATAAAAACAAATAATGCCAGCAAAATACTCGGTATTACTTTTGATCGCCATATGCAATGGTATCAACATGTAGATAATCTTTGCATGAAATTAAGGACCAGTTGTTATGCTCTTAAATTTATGTCTAAGCACTGTAGTCAGGCTGTTCTCAAAACTTTGTATTATGCCAATTTTCACTAACAAAATTGGGGGAACAGTAGTAGTGTAAACAGGGTATTCGTTTTACAAAAATATGCAATATTCTATTCTATTCTATTAAACTTGGATTATAAAGAATCATGTCATAATGCCTTAAAATCTCTGAAAATTTTAACTGTTGCTGGTCAATATATTTGTGAAGTTTGTACATATGTATATAAAAATAAATTCAGTCTTATTAGTAATCAAGTTAACCTCCATATGAAACCAGACACAGAGATCTTTTACTACCCGATTCTCATAGAACAAGTTCTTTTCAAAAGAGTTTTATTTACCAAGGCTGTAAATTTTACAACTATTTACCTGAAGATATTAAAGTCTCTGCAAATATACATATCTTTAAATCAAAATTTAAAAAAATTTTTACTAGATAAGAACTGCTATACAAGTGAGTTTTTAAATATTTAATTACTTCCTGTTTAGTTAACTTTCTGTTTTTTTTTATACTTACTTTTTAAGCTTATTACCTATTATATTATATTTACATGTACTTTTTTTTTACCTTTTCTGCATTGTTTTTTGTATGCATAGGTATATTTTTTTCAATGGAGAAATAAAGATCTATCTATCTATCTATCTAAATACAATATGTTTGCGCTTGTTAACTACTTTTTGCATGTATTTATTGTTACCACAAATCAGGGATGATTTACCTTATTCGCTAAGGGCTCAAAATTTTAGGGCTTTTCTGAGATTGGATTCGAACTTGAACTTAACACCTAAAATTATATTATACTTATTTTATTCATTCTAAACATAAAATGTGTGCACACGAAAAAAATGAGCCTTGTAACGATGACATAATTTCACTGATTTTTAGACGCACCTGACAGGAGATGCCCCGCCAGAAGTCGATTTTATCGACATTAAACCATAAAAATATTTCCATAAAAGGTCCATAAAACGATGATGTGCCGAAAAAGCCACTTAGCTCCCGCTCTATTACTAGTAAAGGACTAAATTATTTATAGAGTAAATTGTTCCTTATCCATCGTTAAGAATAGAATTTTGCAGAGTGAGAGGGAAATTTCCGTTATACTTGAATATTGTAGTATGTCAATGAAAATAATTCCTAATTTCATTATCAGAGCATGGCATTTATGATAAAAACTGTATGATTGTAGTCCTTAGAGCAATATGAAGTACTTGAATCAATTTTAAAGATTATACCACTTACGATTTTTTAAATATTTATAGTATGCCGAAAATAAACGCATATTTCCCTCTCACTCTGCAAAATCCTGTCCTTAATATAAGAGGAATATGCGATTAATTATTTCCAATTTGAGAACAGTCAAAAACAGTATTTCCTTAAATTAAATGAATATTAATGTTAATTTGGGTTGTATGTGTCCAGATGATTGATTGATTAATTCGCTCACGTAAGCTTTGTTTTTGGCTCCCACTCTTATTTAAATTTTATATACATATGCACCCCTGCTTACACACAAGCAGCAGATGTTTTTGTTATCCATCAACTGTCTATTTTACGCATCTTTTAAAGTTAGATAAAAACTTAAAATATAAATAAATAATTATTTGTTGCAATAATTAATCAGGCTAAAAGAAGAAATTTTACAGAAATAATCTTTGATAAAGTAAGTAGCATTTAAATGGACATTCTCTTGACCGAATTTAATTTAGTATTTTCATGCAATTTAGAACTGGTGTATTAAAAATGCAGCAATTTGAATACGATAGGGTTGTGCAAAAACCCACCCCATTTAGAAAAAAAAAGAAGATATTTAGGTGGTTTTTTGGTGGGTTTTTGTAAAATTCAAATTTCCCGCTTAATTTCCCACCTTTCATTAGGCATTGCATTGACAATACAGCATTCGGCCATATTTGGAGCAAACTAATGAATAAGTTTGGAGCTGAAAAGGCGTCAAAACTAGTTAAGATTTATAGACATTTAAAAAAAACATGAATATCTTTTCAAAAAATCTTTTCCCATTCAGATTTCAGTTTGAGGAAAATTTGTTAAGTTTTGTTATTAGTTTCATGTTTTTATTTTTCTGAAGTTTATTATTTACTTGTTTTATTGTTTACTAATATATTGACGTGTTACATTTTGTTATTGTATTGTTTAAGTATTTGTGAGGCAAAAATATAATTTTTTATAATAATTGCTTTTTTTCCTGCAAAAAAACGAAAATCAAAAAAACCCACCCACTTTACCCACCGGTTTTTTCTAATGGCGGGTATTTGTGCCAATCCTGTAATTTGATGTTCAGGGTTGCCAGCCGATTTTTAGTGCTTTATCCCGGGTTCCGATTGGATTCGTTTAAGTCCCGATTTTTAGCATATACAAGGTGTCTGCTATATACGTACATATATGGATATTTTGCATGATAATACACTGTCTGCCAAAAGTCTGTACAGTATGGGAAACTTTGTTGTTAATGAATTTCTGAAAAATTTTATTTTTGATAAAAGTTAGTGCATGTTCTCAAACGAAAAATGGACTGCACAAATATATGTTAGTTCCGGCGTCCATGTCGGAAAATTATTTTTTTTAATTGTCACAAGAGTAAACTACTTTAATTTTTAACTATATCAAAAAATATTTAAAGAAGTTGCTTAGAATGCGAAGTTATATTCAGATATCAAATCTCGTTGTTCTATTTTAAATATAAAAATTTTCCACTTTTTTACGCATAATTCCATAATTGTATTTTTAAATAGTTTTCTGTTATTAATAGTTTTAGCCTAAGTGATGGACTAAAATTCACTTTTAAGAGCTTTTAGCAGTACTTTTTTGACCAAGAAAATATTTTGAGAAAAAATGCTGAATTTCTTGGTGCATAGTTGTTCTCATTCGCCCTGTATGACGAGTATGACCCAATTTCAATAGAAAGTACTATATTATGCTATTTTATGTTTCAAATTCTAAAGAAAAATATAGGGTCCCAGAGAGTTTATCGTATTTAATATACCGGGTGCCACAGGCTAGAGGCTCCCTCCTAAATTTCCTTTATTTTTTAACTTATTCATTTGAAATTTGGGGTGCTAAACTACCTGTAAAAATGAATTCTTGGACCATTTCCGGTTTACCCAGAAATAACCGCAACTTTCAATTTTTAAATGGAACACCCTGTATATTTTTACATATTTGGATTCAAGACAACATTCTGACAATACCAAAAATTGTTCTACGGCAGGTAAAGTCCAAGGGAAAAATATAATTTTTCGTTTAATTTCAGTAATAACTATTTACGAAGCCTCCAAAATTGAACAAATCCATTTTTTTTCGAAAACTTTTTTTTTCAAAAGGGAAGGTGGTGGCTCACACTATTCAATGAATTATACATTTTTTTTCTAAATTCACTGATACCCATTTCAAATCTATGCTATTTGTTTTTCTATTTTATTGAATGTTTTTAAAAATAAAAAATCACTTTCAATATAATTTTTCTTGAACTTCAACGCAGTTGCCTTTGCAAAAATCATATGTCTAATAATGAAATGTGAATAACTACCTTTTTGTGAATAATAGCCTTTTGGTTCTCTCTTTTGTTTCTTAATAGGTATAAGCACTAGTGCCAGTGGCGCAGCCAGAAAATTCAACTAGGGGGGGGCCAATAGAACCGACCTCCCCAGAGGTTGAGAAAAACTTTTCGCTGTTTTATGGAAAATCTTCCCACAGTATGAGACTTTTAAGAAGTTAAGTATTTGGGTTGTCTAATCATGATTTTCACCCCCCGCATTTTTAAAAAAGGGTGGTTTTTGAGAAATATATACATATAAGAATTTTAGCGTTTTTTCGTCTTCTTCTCTATTTTGAGGAAAAACCATGCATTTTGGTGAAAAATATCTAGAGAGCAAAGTTGTAGAGCATAAAATTTCCTACAAACTTTGTCTCTACCATTTTTTTTTTTTTTCGAATTCCGCTTAGTTTCGCCGCTAGAGGGCACGAAAGAAATAAACATACATAGGGACTTTTTTCGCCTGTTTTTTAGATTTTGAGCCTATATTATACATTTTTATGAAAAACTACGTGAGATCAAAGTTGTAGAACATAAAATATATATAATATTTTTATGGAAAAAAAAAACTAGAAAACACCATGTAATTTTGTAAATTGTAATTAATTAAAGTAAATAATTTGTAATTTTTCATAAAAATGCATAATTTTGGTTCAAAATATAAAAAAAGGCGCAAAAGTCTATATGTATATTTATTTTTTTCGCGCCCTCTAGCGGCGAAACTAAGCGGAGTTCGAAAAAAAATGTAGAGAAAAAATTTATAGGAAATTTTATGCACTACTACTTTGCTCTCTTGATACTTTTCACCAAAATGCATAGTTTTTCCTCAATATAGAGAAAAAGACGAAAAAACGCTAAAATTGATATATATGTTTATATTTCTCAAAAACCACCCTTCTCTAGAACTGCGGAGGGCAAAAATCATGTTTAGACAACCCAAATACTTCACTTTTTATAGGCCTCATAATTATGGGAAAATTTTCTTAAATATTTCCTAATTTGAAGGGACTATTTGTACTAATAGTGATTATGTTTCTTTATTTTTTGGTTCATGGAAGACGGCTTGGGGGGGGGCGGGCCCCATGGCCCCCCCCTGGCTGAACGCCTGACTAGTGCAAAGTATAAGGATCATCACCACCTTCCCATTTGAAAAAACAAGTTTTCGATAAAAAAGTGGTTTGTTCAATTTTGGAGGCTTCGTAAATAGTTATTAATGAAATTAAACGAAAAATTATATTTTTCCTTTGGACTTTACCCGCCGTAGAACAAATGTTGGTATTCCAAAGCACTCTAGACGAATGTCTTAAAATGCTTTAAAAAACTGAAAATCGACTCAAAAATTCTCGAAAATCTCATGGTATACTCAGAATGTTATCTTGAATCCAAATATGTAAAAATATACAGGGTGTTCCATTTAAAAATCGAAAGTTGCAGTCATATCCGGGTAAACCTGAAATGGTCTCATCGTTTTTATGTCCAAAAATCCATTTTTACAGGTAGTTTATGCACCCCAAATTTCAAATGGATAAGTTAAAAATAAAGGAAATATAGGGGGGAACCACTAACCTGTGGCACCCGGTATATTCACAATTCGCAAAAAAAAATCAAAATTTTTATTACTGTTACTATACTTCCACTTCACTACGTGGATGTAGAAGTAATAAATGTCGTCATATGCTAATTGGAAACCGGGATATCGTACATTGAGCGGTCATAAAAAAAATTTTTTAATGCGGAATAGTTAAAATAAACAAAAAAAATTTCCAAGACCAATCAGAAGTACCTTTAAAACCTACAGTTTTGCTTCAATGCCGCAAAGTTTATAGAACATCGACGCACAAAGAACAAAAATTTTCATACATTGAACCGAATTTGTGGTCGGTGCCTTGTGAAACATCTTGTAAATCATTCTAATTACAAGAAAAAATTGCTTTTATTAGGGCCTTTCACAAGAGTAAATACAAAAATTACTAAAGCTATTAGGGAATCCAACGATCTGTCAAATTTTTTTGGCAATGTGGCGTCGAGGACAAACAAGTTTATTTCCATTAAATTCAGGAAAAGTAGCCATGCCAACAGAAAAAAACCGCTGCCCAAGGAATCACCACTTCCACATCCAGATTTTCCATCTCTCACAACGAGAAAATTTTGTATGTGGAAATAATTGTTTATGGAACTTTAATAATGTAATATTTGAAATCGTCCACCCCAGAAACACATAAAACGATATTTCACATTGGTAGTAGAGTGGGGGTGGTAGTGAGGTTGGATAAAGTAAAAAAATATTTTGAGGTTTTTGGTTCTTGTACACATTTTTTTTTTACTTCCTTTAATAATAGGGTGGGTAATGAGGGTGGGTAATGGGGGTGGCTAATGCCAAAAAATTTTTTGAGACCTTATACTTTCTCTTGTATATACTAAATACCAATTTTATGGACTCTTACCTGCTTGATTAATTTATTTACCCCCCATTTACTCCAATTTATCCCCAACCCTTCAACGGAATAACATGAAAATATAATCTAGCTCCAGATCACATTAAAATACATACGTGTACCAAATTTCAAGTCAATATCTTAAAAGGTTCCAGAGTAATCGTGCGCACAAGAAAAAGGTTACAGACAGACAGACAGACCGACAGACAGAAATATTTTTTCAATCAAACTTAAAATCTCGACGTTTCATGACATTCTAAGCCTATCTGAATAATATAAATTTTCAACTTTTTTTCTCGTTATTATAGGTACTTCCACTAGATGTGGAAGTAATAAACAAACGTTAAACGAATGTTTGCCCTCGACGCCATGTGGTTGGGATTGCCTAATAGAACAAAATTCTACTATTTAGAAAGGTACTAAATTCAGAAAATTACAGGTTAAAAGACTGGGCATGAATAATAATAGAAGAGTTCTTAGTACGTACTGAATCTGAGTTGAAGAAAAAAAGAGCCAATCAGCCGATTTTGACATTAAATTCAGTTTCAGCGACCAAAAATACATAAAAAACAAGTGTTCACATGTCTGGTACTGTTTTTTTTGTGCCGGTGTAATTTATGATTTTCTGATCGTTTAAACAAATATTTTGACTTCAAATTTTATATGGTTGTTAACATTCAGAAAGAGCATATTTTTCCAAAGTTTGATTCTAAATTCATACATTATTATTAAAATCGCATTAAATTGTTTAAAAAAGCTGCATATTCGCTTTTTCATTTCTTTTGAGGTTATTGTTAGATCGTATGTATGTTTTCTCTTGGACGGTTTATTAAATCTAATTTAGTTTGAAACAAATTCTTTTTATAGCATGTGCCCACTTACCTACGTAATGTATTGATAAGATGCAGATTTAAAAATGTTCAGCAACATTACATTACACATTACATATGCCTATGCTTAACACTGTTAAAGTGTAAACTTACCGAAATGAATGACAACAAATCAAATCCACGAACGCCATGGCGATAGTAACCACAACGACACACTATTTCAATAAACCACACCAAAAACACAAAAGTTCAGTTAACTAAACTGCAAATAATATTTTATTCATGGTACATACGACCTCAAACACCACTAAATACATACATCGCACCACAACAATAAAAGTAGTGCGACGCAACGCGACGTTGCAAACTGATCGTCTTTTGTTTTAATCAGGGAACGCCGATAAATGAGAGTTAGCAGGCCTACTATGCAATTTCTTTCTTTTCGTCGTGCAAAGGAATATAATGTTTTGTTACTTTGACTATTTAGGTAAGCAAATCACTACTTACTGGGTTATATACAAAATTATAGGCGGCCGTGTATTTCATTGTTTCATATATGATCCTTTTTTATTTATAAAAGTTTGTGATAGTTATTTAAGTTCTGTTAGTACTTGAGAGTCATCGACACAAAGTGTAGCAATTTATAATTTAGATATCAGACTTGTTTTTCGGTCGTATTTTTAACGACTCAAGGCACTATGCGCCATTGCAGCCCAGTTAATAAGAAAATAACTTAAACTGGAAAAAAATTTGTGCAGACCTTAATCTTTGGTTATAGGTTCAAAATAGGCCAAAGTTCACGAATCAAAAAAGTTTAGTAGTTTTACGAATCCGCGGGAACCTATAGGGGGCGAAAAAGGATATTTTTAATTAAAAAATTGATTTTTCTCTATTTTCTCGGGAAATTTGGCATTTACAAAAAATAGTTCACATAAAAGTTGTTTCTGAAAAAATTATTTTTCATCTGGTGTTTTTAAATTCAATTTTATACCAATAATTAACCAAAATATTAGAGGTCTTAACTTCGGAATAATGTCATATGAATTAGATCTCGTTAATTTTTGGCTTAATAGTCAATGAATAAAAAAAGAAGTTTCTATATTGTGCGAGGGCTTGCTAATTTATAGGGGGTGGATGCCACCACTTTTCAGGGGGTGGCACCTAAAAAAAAAAAAACAAAAACATTGGAGCTGAGAGAGCATCAAATTTTAAAAAGAAAAGGTTCTATGTAATTTTTTATATAAATTGATAGATTTAAGTTATAACTACTAGAAAATTTGGGATTTTAACTTGAAAAAGTGGCATTTCAAATACGTTTTAGTCAAATAACTCGAAAGGTGTTACATTGAGCAAAAATATACTAGAGACAAATAAAAAAGCTACTAAATTAAGGATGAATTTCGTTTTTTTCTAATTTTTGTAGAGTTAATGGTTTCGGAGATCTGGAAGTCTAAAGGTGGCGTCCGAACGTTTATAAGACGAAATATTTAGTTTAAATGTTAAATATCTCAGAAACCATGGCACTTAAGCCAAAAAATGCTAATAACCAAAACGAAAAATTATTAATTAGGCTTTCAAATGATTTTTTTTATAAAAACGTCGCAATTTTGTTAATGTAAGCAAGCAGGCCAACGAATGGGCGGGGGGCAATTGGGTACTGAGTTTAGGGGCCCGTAGGCCGTCAGAGATATTGACTTTTTTCCACATTTCTTACCCCCCCCTCGCTCATCAATCATTAACGTCCGTGATCGCGCTAGAGATATTGACAAAACATTTTTTCACATTTCTACCCCCCCCCCCCTCATCAATTATTAAACGTGGGGGCCCGCCAGTGAATTTGGTACCCGGGCCCCATAATTTCATGCGGGGGACCTGAATGTAAGTAGTCAGTAATAAAAAAAATATATTCCCATATAGTGTTTTTCGTTAATATATAGTGTGACGCTTGCTTTAGAAAAAAAATCATTTTAAACTGTAACGGAATTTTAGAAAAAACGTAGCATTGTTGTTTCTGTGCAAATATTTCAATAAATATAAGTTTAAGAGAAAAGATAGTGGACATCAAAAATGAAGCTTATAAACTGAGAATAAATTTATTTTGTTTATATATTTGTGTAAGGTTTATTGTTTCGGAGATATTTAATTTTACTTCCACATCCAGTGGAAGTGTAGTAACGACAAAAAAATTAAAAAATTTTCATTGTTCAAATAGGCTTCAAATGTCATGAAACGTCGAGATTTTAAATATGAAAAAAATTTCTGTCTGTCTGTCTGTCGGTCTGTCTATAACTTTTTTGTGCGCACGTTCACTCTGGAACCGTTTAAGATATTGACTTGAAATTTGGTACACATATGTACTTTAACGAGATCTGGAACTAGATTATATTTTCATCTTGTTCCGTCGAAGGCTTGGGGTAAATGGGTGAATCAAGCAGGTAAGTGTCCATAAAATTGGTATTTGGTATATACAAGAGAAGCTAAGGTCTCAAAAAAATTTTTGGCATTAGCCACCCCCATTACCATCCCCACCCCATTATTAAAGGGGATGAAAAAAATTGTGATTTATTGTATGTACAAGAACCAGAAAACTCAAAATATTTTTTTACTTCGTCCACCCCCTATCACCACCCCCACCCCACTACCGATATGGGTTTCTGGGGTAGAGGATTTCAAATATTATACTATTAAAATTCCATAAACAATTATTTCCACATACAAAGTTTTTTCAATGTGAGTGACTTGGATATAGAATCTGGATGTGGAAGTAGTGATTCCTTGGGCAGCGGTTTTATAAATGGCATCCGACCGTTTTCAGGATAAAGTATTTAGTTTAAAATGTTGAATATCTTAGAAACTGTGACACTTCCAACAAAAGTTCCAAGAAGCAAAATTAAAGATAATTAATCAATCTTTAAAATGATTTTTTGTTTGTCTCTACATCACAAAAAATAAAGAAGTTATGGCCAATTCAATGTGCGTTTTCACATTTTTGTTAACAAAATGTCGGCATTTTGTTATTGTAATTGCTCAGTAATTAATTTTTCTTTCAAAAATTCTGCTTCTCGTTAATATATAGACATCACCTAGATGCTCAATTTATTTTGTCTATTTAAAACACTTGTTTTAAAAAAAAATTCATCCGCTCCCCATCGAATAACGGCCGTATTTCATTTAATTATTGCTATAAAATTAATTTACAATTTACACCAAATTAACAACAACTTTTATTTGTAAATGCCATATTTTCCGAGAAAATAGAGAATAATCGATTTTTTTTATTAACAATATCCCCCTTTACCCCCTAGGTATAGGTTCCCGCGGATACGTAAAATTTCTAAACTTTTTTGTTTCGTGAACTTTGGCCTATTTTAAACTTATAACTAAAGTTGTCTACACAATTTTTTTTCGAGTTATAGTCATTTTATTCAATATTTTCCTGTACTAAACCTATAAAACTTTCAGACTTATTATAGTGTTTGTTGGGGCAGTTATGTTTCTGTCAACACAGCAACTTTGATCGTCTTAACTTAAATGTGGTTAAATTGAGTGATTTTCAGTCGATTTTTGCTCTTTCACCTTAACTTCAATACGAAATATAATCAAAAATATTTATTGTAGAGAGATTTGAGGGGGTTCTTCTCTATAAAATAGTTATTTATGTGTTAAGGGAATTAAGTAGATGTTTATGCCCCGACGATCTTACAAACCGGAGGGCCGAGGATTTGTAAGTCGCCCGAGGATTTGTAAGTCGCCCGAGGATTTGTAAGTCGCCCGAGGGCATAAACCTCTATTAATTCCCGCGGTGCATACAAACTTTTATGTCATACTAGTTCGTTATTGCATTTACAATATTATTTTAAAAAATCCGAAAATTCAATTTGATTTTAACAACATTTTCATTTTATCATATCGTTGCTAGGGAAATTCTTTATTTATTTGTTGAATAAACAAATTTTGCTAGCTGTCAAACTTAAAAAGTCAAAATGCAGGAACGTTTTGAAATTCCTGACGAAATTGCAAAAAAACTGGATGGCAGAAAACTGTGTAGAACATATTAATGAAACTGTGCTGCTTGCATACTTCGGCGATCTCGCTGAAACATTTTCTTCGACTTCCTTATGGTCCAAATATTCAATGGTAAAGAAGACTTTAATGGTAAATAAGAATATTAACATCGCTAATTACCATAAGTTAAGCGAATATTTGAAGCAACAGTCAAAAGGATACCAGCCAAAAAAGTTTAACGTTCTGTCTAGAGAAGATATTTTAAAATGTATTCATGAGGTATCGAATGAGATGTTTTTAATAAACAAATTTGTATTAATATTTGGTGGATGTCGACGACAAGAACTTGTGAATATGCTAGTTACTCACGTAGAAGATAGAAAATCAGTTTTCGTGGTAAATGTACCACAGACAAAAACCGATAAAAAGCGCGTTTTTACCATTGTTGACGAAGAAGAAATAAACAGTTTGAAGCTGATAAGACACTACATATCTTTTCGACCACGTGGTTGTTCAGAAAAACGACTTTTCTGACCTATAGACAAGGTCGCTGTACTGTACAGCCAGTTGAAAAAAACACATTTGGAAAAATCCCGTTCATCATTGCGAAATATCTGGGCTTAAGCGATCCTGATAAGTATACAGGACACTGTCTGTGTCGAACATCTGCAACTCTTCTGGCAGAGGCTGCAGCCAGTATGACCATGTTGTAGCGCCATGGTGGATTGAAGAGTACGTCGGTTGCTGAAGGATATTTAGAGGACAGTATAACTTTAAAAAATGCGGTTTCAAGGATGCTGGCAGGCACACCTTCTGGATCTGGCTTTTCCTTACAGAAACTTAATATCCAGACAATGGAACATGAATCAACATTTGGTGCAGGCAATCTAACTATCACCGGATCCTTCCAGAATTGCCAGTTTATTGTAAATTCGACTAAATAAAGTTAAGTAGATTATTTACATAATACTTTAATTTCATATTTTGTAATTAATAAAGTTTATTAATAAGTTACTCAAAACAAATTTTTTTTTTGTCTTTATACCCGCGCGAGACGAAAAATGCACTTTATGCCCGCACGGCTATAAAGTACACTATTATGTAGTTGGTAACTAAGCAATAAAAACAATAATAAAATAGTTTGACATAAAAAATATTTTACAGCTACAGCTACAGCGTGAAAATGAAAAGTGCATCATTTTTGTTATATTCTTCTATACGTTCGTTTCTGCAAAACTAAGTGCACATTTACAACGTCCAAATACACTCAAAACTGCAAAAAATCGCTCTTCAGAAAGATTTATTACATGAATCGATTTGTTTCGTCTAAGGACTCGCCTAAGGTGTTAAGATTTACATAAACCGAATTACTCGCTGCCGTTAACGATATCACGGATTTATCTAATTTCCCGTGACCACGTTTAATTATTACAGGATCCTATCTCTCTATCCGAGCCCGAAAATAACGACAGATCTTAATTCTCGAGGGAGTATGCTTAATTAATTTTGCTTGAAAAAGTTAAACGAAACACTTTGTTGTAACTTGTTGCGAATAAAACTGAAATCAACTAGTATAACCTAGGTGGCATGATGTTATTTCTATTCCCACTGATCAAATAAGCAAGCATTATTTTTAATAAATATGAGCTTTTATTAGTACAGGTATAGTCCAGTCAGCGAAAGAGTTGTAAAAGACATGGAGGAGGGGAGAATTTTCCTTTTCAGGAGTGTGTTGGGGGTAGTTAGGAGGTAAATATACTGAAAGTCCCCGACTCTAGCCCCGCTGTTTTAAGGGGGACGGAGGATGGAAAGGTCTCTTTTCTCGATTCTTCGCTTTTAACTTGGAAACGATGCGACGTATGGAAAAAGGTAATCTACGCAAAATTGAACATAATTAAATTTCCTACAAGAATGTCTATATTAATTTTCTTCCTATGTGTTATAGTTTACGAGATATTCCCCAGCCAAAATAGATAATTAATAAATTAATTAATTAGGTGCCTTGAATATTTCTATCAAACCGGTTTACCGTGGTGTGATAATAAATCACAGTCACAAAACAATCTTTATTTTACTCGACGTATTTACTAACGTAATATTTTGTCGAAATCTACACATTTCCTTAAATATACAGTGTAACTCACTTAACTTATAACTTCTTTATTTTGTTTCCGGTTTAAATCAAATTTTACTCAAGTATAGAACAAACTAGAATCTACTTATGACCAAAAAAATATTCGCCTGCCACAAAGGCAAAGCCATCTGCGGTATCGAAATATGTGGAAAAAAATTAAAAAGTTTGAGCGAAAAAAAAATTTCTGTCTGTCTGTCGGTCTGTCGTTCCGTAACTTTTTTTTGTGCGCACGTTTACTCTGAAACCGTTTAAGATATTGACTTTAAATTTGGTACACGTATGCATTTTAACGTGATCTAGAACTAGATTATATTTTCATCTTGTTCCATCGAAGGGTTGGGGGTAAATTGGGGTAAATTAGGGGTAAATAGGTAAATTAGGCAGGTAAGAGTCCAGAAAATTGGTATTTAGTATATTAAAGAGAAGCTAAGGTCTCAAAACAAATTTTGGCATTAGCCACCCCCATTACCACCCCCACCCCATTATTACAGGGGATGAAAAAAAATTGTGATTTAGTGTGTGTACAAGAACCAGAAACCTCCAAATATTTTTTTACTTCATCCACCTCTACTACCACCCCCTATCACCACCCCCACCCCACTACCGATGTGGGGAATCGTTTTATAGGTTTTTGGGGTAGAGGATTTCAAGTATTATGTTATTAAAGTTCCATAAACAATTATTTCCAGATATAATTTTTTTTCGTTGTGAGTGACTTGGGTAGAAAAACCGGATGTGGAAGTAGTGATTCCTCGGGCAGCGGTTTTTTTTTTACTTCCACGTCGTGTAACGACAAAAAAAATTTTTAAAAATTTGTATTGTCCAAAGAGGCTTAAAATGTCATGAAACGTTGAGATTTTAAGTTTGAGCGAAAAAAAATTTTCTGTCTTTCTGTTTTTTTGTGCGCACGTTTATTCTGGAACCGTTTAAGATATTGACTTGAAATTTGGTACACATATGTACTTTAACGAGATCTTGAACTAGATTATATTTTCATCTTGTTCCGTCGAAGGGGTGGGGGTAAATTGGGGTAGATTTGGGGTAAATAGGTCAATCAAGCAGGTAAGAGTCCATAAAATTGGTATTTAGTATATACAAGAGAAGCTAAGGTCTCAAAAAAATTTTTGGCATTAGCCACCCCCATTACCACCCCCACCCCCTTATTAAAGGGGATGAAAAAAAATTGTGATTTAGTGTATGTAGAGGAACGAGAAACCTCAAAATATTTTTTTAGTTCACCCCCCTACCGATGTGGGGTATCGTTTTATGGGTTTTTGGGGTAGAGGATTTCAAATATTATATTATTAAAGTTCCATAAACAATTATTTTCACATACAAAGTGTTTTCGTTGTGAGTGACTTGGATAGAGAATCTGAATGTGGAAGTAGTGGGCCTTGGGCAGCGGTTTTTATATTTATTCTTCCTTTAATATTGGGGTGGGGGTGGTAGTGGGAGTGGCTGATGTCAAAATTAGCTTCTAGTACACATATTAAATCCCAATTTTATGAACTCTTGCTTACTTGCTTTATCTATTTATACCTATTTAACAGCGTTACCACATTTGGTAGATTTTTATTTCTTTTTAGTAGAATTTTAAGGTTTTTTTTTAAAGTTTGGTAGGTAAAATTTGCTGGTAGATTTCTGATAATAATTATCAGAAATCTGCAAGCAAATTTTACCTACCAAACTTTACAAAAATCCTTAAAATTCTACTAAAAAGAAATAAAAATCTACCAAATGTGGTAACGCTGCTATTTAACCCCTCACCCTTCAACGGAATGAGATCAAAATATAATTTAGTTTCGGATCTCATTATGATACATACGTTTACCAAATTTCAAGTCAACCGCTTCAGAGTAATCGTACGTAGAAAAAAGTTAGACAGACAGACAGAAGTTTTTTCTCTGCGCAAACTTCAAATATTGACGTTTCACGACATTTTAACCTTATTTGAGAAAAAAATACCGATTTCTTTTACTGTTACTATACTCCCCTTCACTATGTAGATGTGGAAGTAATTTTATTTTATTTTTTACTGTTACTATAAAATCAATCTTCTCTTTGCTGAGAGATATTTTTCTAGTTTAACTATATGGTTACGAAATTACATATATTATTAATGATTAAGGACTAACCAATTAGTCATTAGTCATGACTGATTAGTTGACTAAAGAATGCCCATCTCTGCATGAACATGAAATTATTTATAGAGATAGAATATACGAAATTAAATAAAATTTTAAATGTGAGCATTTCTGTGCCTTCAAATTGGTTCATGTTTCTTACGTGTTAAGGTCCTATTTTACTTCCACGTCCAGTGGAAGTATAGTAATGCAAAAAAAAAAAATGAAAATTCTTATTGTTCACCTAGGCTTAGCATGTCAGGAAACGTCGAGATTTTAAGTTTGAGCAAAAAAGTTTCTGTCTGTCGTTCTGTCTTTCTGTCTATCTGTCTGTCTGTCTGTCTATATGTCTGTCTGTCTGTCTATCTGTCTGTCTGTCTGTCTGTCTATAACTTTTTTTGTGCGCACAATTACTCTGGAACCGTTTAAGATATTGACTTGAAAAAGCAATGTTAAGAAAGGGCTTTTTTAAAATCAAATTAATCAAATGCCAAATCTACTATTCAATCTACTATACAATCTAAATTTATTACAACAGAAATCCTTTATTACCTCTTACATGGATTTCTATCATAATAGAGTAACTTAATGACTTCAAAAAATTATCCCTAAATACTTATTGAAAATATATATATTAACATATCATTTACCCGTTTTGCGGGAGGTGGGGATGTGGCATAGAGATTACTATCTCAGAAATATATCAGGAGTTTTGCCCCCGACTAAGATACTTTTATTGATTTGTGATTGTCAGAATGAGATTTTATTTTCCATGGTACCTCTAGCCACTCCTAGGGGGATGGTGTATGAAGTAGTAAATATCAGAACGAGATTCGTGATATCATGATACAATTTCACCCCCAACCACCACTGAGGCCACCATCTCGGGACTCGTGATCAGTTTTCATTGCGAAAAAATTCCTTAGTTATTCAACTGAATTTTCCTTCTTAGAATTAAGTATTCATACATTGTTGACATCCTCTCACTTGTTTTCAATCATAAAGGCAGAAAACGTGCCTTCATTTTTCAATTATATTCATTATAAAGATTTTTTTTAATTAAGAGACACTTTAAAAAACTTTAAAAATTGTATTTCTTTTGATACTGTTTTTATAAACTCAAAATAGTTTATGTCAAATATAAAGTGAGTCTACTCAGAAGTAATCAGATTATTATATTCTGATAGCAACCACTCAATGAGGTGTTCTGGTTTTTTAAAAATATGTAAATAACTATATAGTAGTTATAGTAGATTACAACATTCCTAGGGGTGGTGAAAGAATGGCGAGGAGGGTTGAAGGGGTGAATTTGATTTTTTTACTTCTTTTTCTACTTAGTTATCGAAACTTAGTATTTTAAGAGAATTTCCTGCAAAATTCCAATGTCACCCCTAAATAAGGGTGATTTTTTAATGTGTTCCGAAGATTTTTCGCCAAAATGAGTGACGTATTCGTTTTCAGCAACCCAAAATTAACAAAAAAAAAGATAGCTTCCACAGTTTACCACGGATGGGTCAAAAAATACCTTTTTTAACATTGCTCTTTGGTACACATATGTATTTTAACGAGATTTGGAATCAGATTATATCTTGATCTTATTCCGTTGAAGGGTTAAGAGGTAAATTGGGGTAAATAGGTAAATGAAGCAAGTAAGAGTCCATACAATTGGTATTTAGTATACATAAGAAAAGCTAAGGTCTTAAAACATTTTTTAGCATTAACCACCCCCATGACCACCCCCACCTCGTTATTAAAGGGGGTGAAAAAAATAAAATTGTGATTTAGTGTGTGTACAAGAACCAAATGCTTCAAAAATTGTTTTTACTTCATTTACTCACACTACCACCCCCTTTCACCACCCCCACTACTGATGTGATATATCGTTTTATGGGTTTTGGGGTAGATAATTTCAAATATTAGATTATTAAAGTTCCATAAAAAATTATTTCGTTGTGAGAGTCTTTGATGGAAAATCTGGATGTGGAAGTAGTGATTCTTTGGGTAGCGGTTTTTTGTTTTTCTCTAGAAACAACATTTATTTATACACTAAAGCATATCAATCCCACCCCTGAAAAAGGGTGGGATCCACCCCCTATAAATTAGCAAGCCCCCTCATAATATAGAAACTGTTACTTGACGCATTTATTATTATGTTGCTAAAAACCGCTGCCCAAGGAATCACTACTTCCACATCCAAATTTTTTATCCAAGTCACTCACAACGAAAAAAATTTGTATGTGGAAATAATTGTTTATGGAACTTTAATAATATAATATTTGAAATCCTCTACCCCAAAAACCCATAAAACGATACCCCACATCGGTAGCGGGGTGGGGGTGGTAGTGGGGGTGAATGATGTAAAAAAATATTTTTGAGGTTTCTGGTTCTTGTACACACACTAAATCACAATTTTTTTTCATCCCCTTCAATAATGGGGTGGGGGTGGTAATGGGGGGTGGCTAATGCCAAAACTTTTTTTGGGACCTTAGCTTCTCTTGTATATACTAAATACCAATTTTATGGACTCTTACCTGCTTGATCTACCTATTTGCCCCAAATTTACCCCAATTTACCCCCCAACCCTTCGACGAAACAAGATGAAAATATAATCTAGTTCTAGATCTCGTTAAAGTACATATGTGTACCAAATTTCAAGTCAATATCTCAAACGGTTCCAGAGTAAACGTGCGCACAAAAAAAGTTACAGACAGACCGACAGACAGACCGACAGACAGACCGACAGACAGACCGACAGACAGACCGACAGACAGACCGACAGACAGACCGACAGACAGACCGACAGACCGACAGACCGACAGACAGAAATTTTTTTTTCGTTCAAACTTAAAATCTCGACGTTTCGTGACATTCTAAGCCAATTTGAACAATAAAAATTTTAAAAAAATTTTTTGTCGTTATTATACTTCCACTGGATGTGGAAGTAAAATGAGCGAAATCCAATTCATGTGATATTATTCCGAAGTAAAAACCTCTAGTTACTGTACTATAAACTGAATTTAAAATTTGCTGCAGGTGATATCCACAAGGTGTTTTTAATTTTTAAGTTTTTAAGTTTTGTTGCGCCCTGTTTTAAAAGAAAAATTAACTTTTACATAAAATCAAAGCAGATGTGCTAACCTACAAAACAAAACTAAAATAACAAAAATCAGACAAACGATTAAAAAAAAACAATTTCTAAATCATGGAAAATTTTTTGTAGGGCGTTAATTTCGATCATCAGTGTATTTTCCGATGCTATCTATAATAGTAACTAAATTTTAAGTAGCGATGAGTACGCCACTGCATTAATCCGCCGAACAATGTGGAAATGGAGCTGAGAAGAGCTAAGTTTAAGTTGTCTTATGGGATTAGACATAGGAATACTATATCTGTATTGACTAGGTATTAAGATAAAGCAGTCAACAACCCTTTCAAATTATACCCTAACTTACGCTCGTCAAGTATTTAAGTTATGTAGTCTAAGTTATAATAACGTTATTGTAGTCGCCTACGCACTACATCAAGCATAATTTATGCAAGAATTATCTCGTTATGGCGTACGGAAATGCTGTAATTCATCTCTTGTCATTTTAGGAAATTTTAGTTAATTCAGGATTGTAGTTTTATCAGCTTGAGAAGTGATACGAAAAATAATCATTTGTTTTAATCTTGATTATTGTAATGAAAGAGAAATAATGTTCAAAACATTTTATTGTAGTACCGAGTAATCCTTTTCAGGGCCTAATTACTTCCACATCCAGTGGCAGAAAAAAATTTTGAAAATTTTTATTGTTCAGATAGGCTTAGAATGACATGAAACGTCAAGCTTTTAAGTTTGACCAAAAAAAATTGTGTCGGTCTGTCTGTCTGTAACTTTTTTGTGCGCACGATTACTCTGGAACTGTTTAAGATATTGACTAGAAATGTACACGTATGTATTTTAACGAGATCTGCATTTTGATCCTATTCCGTTGAAGGGTCGGGGGGTAAATTGGGATAAATGGGGGTAAATAGGTAAATCAAGCAAGTAAGAGTCCATAAAATTAGTATTTAACATATGTAAGAGAAGCCAAGGTGTCAAAAAACTTTTTGGCATTAGCCACTCCCATTGCCAGCCCCACCCCATTATTAAAGAGGGTGAAAAAAAAAAAAAAATTGCCATTTAGTGGCCTCATTTTTTTTTTAAATTTTATCCACCAAGTTGTTAGTTATAACATACTTATACACAGGGTGGCCCATCTCTATAGGGGGTGAATTTTTTTTGCGTATTTTTTAAGTCTCACGCCACGAAAATATACTATTATACTAGGAATAATTTATGTCAAAGTTTCAGATAATTCGGTGAACGGTAACCCGTGCCGCATTCAGGTAGAAATTTGTAGATAAGATTTTATTACGGTAATACACTTAAATTTTACTTAAAATACAAATATCTACTTCTTTTCTCATAATGTTTTATTGGTGTAATTATTCCTAGAAATTATTTGTTTTGGAAGTTTGGAAATATAATGCACCTACGGTAGGTTTTTATGTCAGTTTGCAATTGTGTTTTACAGTGGTGACATTATAAGTTCTAGCATACGTTCCTTTTTGAAAAAACATTTAACGATGGCTGATGTTAGATCCTTACGAAAAGATTTCATTTACTTAGTTGGACACTATTCGTCACAAATCATTGGCAATAAATTGCCGTCTAATAGACAAGTATTACAAGTGCTCTTTTACAACATTCGTGAAGAGAAGCTAAGTGTATATGAAAGTGCTAAATTAACAATAAAAGAGGTGTCAGTTTTTTGGGATAAAGCTCGCATTCCGACACGTCAGGATTTTCATTGTGTTAAACAACTAGATAAACTTTATGCAGAATGGAGGAACTTACAAAAATCGGCTAAAAGGGCCAGTGCGGGAGGTAAAGAAAAAAATTTCGTTGAAAAATTGGACGATCTCTTTGACATTTCTCATGCAAATGCATTGGAGTTGATGAAATTAGATGAAGATAAGCAGTTTTTAATTAACCAAAGAAAAAAAGGACGTCCTGGATTTATGCATGGTACTGATTACCAACTTGCTTCTCAAGAAAAATTAGCTGAGGAGAAATTACAGAAATTATCCGAACGAATGCAACGAAGTCAACAAGAAAAAGCTAGATTAGAGGAAACAGTCACCTGTCCATCATCAAGTAGTAATTCAGCCGACTCCAACGAAAATGAAGATGAAATAATCGAAGCCCAAGAAAAGTTGTTACAAGACCAGCCTGGCCCGTCACAGCCAAAAAAGAGGAGATTGTATGGAACATGTAACATCATCACACCAAAAATAGCCGCTGCATTTGATGCTTGCAAAATAAGCGACAGGTATGGAGTCCATATTTTGACGGCAGTAGCGGAAGCACTAGGACATGACACCACATCTTTGTCCATCAGCAGAACCACACTTCAGCGCTCTAGACAACGCATCCGCGAAGAAAGAGCTGAAATATTAAAAACTGCCTTCGGTAATTCTGAATTGCCGGCCCCAGTCATCCATTGGGATGGAAAACTTTTACCTTCTCTCACTGGAATGGGAAATATCGATAGACTTGCTATCTTAGTTACTAGTGGAGATATTGAACAACTACTTGGAGTACCAGCTTTGCCCAATTCAACTGGAAGAGAACAGACTGAAGCATTTTATGATGTGCTTTTTGAATGGAATTTGGACGAAAAGGTAATAGCTTTGTGTTGTGATACAACAGCATCAAATATGGGTTATATAAATGGGGCAGCCACACTATTGCAACAAAAATTAGAAAGAGATATTCTATATTTTCCTTGTAGACATCATATTTTTGAAGTAGTTTTGAGAAGTGTGTTTGACACAAAAATGCCTTCCTCATCTGGTACAAATGTGTCACTATTTAAACGTTTTAGGGAATTTTGGCCTAAAATAGATCAAAATAAACTAAAAACTGGATTTCGGGTATCAAAAATTAAACACATTTTACAACCAGTTAAAGCCGAAATTGTAAAGTTTCTAAATGCAGCTTTAACTTTGCAACAGCCTCGTGATGATTATAAAGAATTTTTAATGCTTTCTAAACTTTTTGTTGAAGAAGAGCCCACTCACACGACATTCTATCAACCAGGGGCATTTCATCATGCACGTTGGATGGCCAAAGCCATTTACTGTCTAAAAATATTTTTTTTCCAAGATCAGTTCCAACTAACTAAAAAAGAAAAAATAGGTATTGAAGATATATGTCTCTTTATGTAAAGGCCTGGTTTACAGCGTCATTTGCTAGTAAAGCACCGCTTCATGACTTAGACTTTTGTAAAGAACTCATTAATTATCAAAATATTGACAAAGAAATATCTCAAGCAGCAAGTAGGAAAATAGTGAACCATTTGTGGTACCTTAATTCAGTAAATGTTGGCTTATCTTTCCTTGATTACGATATTTAAGTTACCACTAAAAGAGAAATGGTTAAAGCTTTGAATAGGAAAGCACCAAATCAACAGGGTATTAAACGACTTATGATTAGTAACATTACTGACGTTGAAAACAAGGAAATTCAGGACTTCATATGCGAGAACACTAAACAGTTTTTTCAAAAATTAGGTTTGTCTATGGAATTTGTGGAAAATGATCCAACAACATGGAGGTAAAATGAAAGTTATACCCGATGTTTCAATATTGTAAACAAAATTAAAGTTGTAAATGATGCCGCTGAGAGAGGAATCAAACTTATTACTGACTATAATGACATTTTAACAAAAAATGAAGACCAAAAACAGTTTTTACTCCAAGTTGTAAATGATTATAAATCAGTTTCCTAATGTAAAAAAAGAAACCCTGTCGCATGCTTTGGCCTAGTGCAAAAAATATTGTTTTTATTACTATATGTCTTGTAGATTTAGGATAATATTTGGTACTATGTATGAAAAAAACGTTTCATAATAAAATACACAAAGATAAAACGAGAGTTTTATTTCAAAAACTTCTAGTCTAGTTTTCTTAGACTACGAATTTACAGTAATATGACACATGTCACATAGTCACAACAGATAATGTCTTTGATATTTGTATGACTTGATTAGTCATTCTAAAGATAAATGTTGCTGATTAAAAAAAAACAATGCATCAACCAAAGAATGTAAATAATTCCATTTACTTTTATTATTGCATAATAATGCATTCTGCGGCACCTCTTGCCTTCAATTTGCCTCAATAATATTTTGAGGGAACTGTTTTTTCTTCAAATGGAACCATTTGCAGGTTTGCAGGGGTGAGAAATAAAAAATTTCGATTTCGAAAAAGATGGGCCACCCTGAGTACAATATTTTTGTCATTATTTGGCTATAAAATAGAGATTTTCCTGGTAGCTATTAAGAAATAAATAAGTGAAGAAATAAAGTACAAAAATCTAGGAATTATTCATAATTCGTCCAGACAGAGAAGCGAAATTGCATAGAACCTCCAGAGTGCATTTTAGATTAGTAGATGCAAAGCAGACTTGCAGTTACCAGTATACACGAGGCCAGGGTTAAAATGCATGGCTTTACGTCGTCGCTCCAACGGAATATTACACAGTTTCACTGACGACAGGGAAGATCACCATGATTATTTTATAATAATACGGGCTGTTAATTAACTACGCAGGTAAAATCTTAGGAGGTGGTTGATTAATTCTAAGATAAAAGGGTTGTATAATAAATATTTTTAAACAAACCAAAAACCCAACTACGAAAAAGGAAACTCGAATTCGAAAGAACTAAATATGATTACCGTTAATATAAAAATGTAATGTTTAATTTTTGCAATTGAAATCCCACTGACAAGAATAATTTGCTGAATATTCACTACACGAACTGCCGCACTAATCTCGTGGTTAAGAAGTCAATGGGCCTCCAACTGCAGTCTTTGATTACACAGGTCCACAAAAAAAAATTCGTGAGCGAGAATTAAGACCCACTTTTCTTTATGTTTTTCTGGGCGCTGAACATGAATCTAAAGTCAAAATAGCATGTTTGTGGACAAATTCTCGAGCTAGAGGTCAAAATTGGACATGAAAAATCTTGATTTGTGATATTTCTAGGTTCGAAATGAATAGAAAAAAATTGGGAGACATGGACATATCATTTTTGGGAGAAAATACAGTATTTTCCAATATATTGCATCACTTGATAGAGCCTCATGTATGGTGAGTTCACTTTGGACAGCACTATTATACAAAATTTCCGAGGATATTGCTCCCAACAGTGGTTTATAAACATATTCATTTAGATTGATTCGGGATTGTACTTTTGTTCGCGGTGCTGAGCAGTACTGCACACGCGGAAAGAACAATGAGAAGAGGTGGGAATTATATCTCGGGATTGTATGGAACACTCAGCCTGTGAGACTGGACCCTCGCCGGCAGGCCCTGCGCACTCCTATTAAATTTCAAAATCATCGTGTTTAGTTGGAACTTACGTCGCTCTGTCGTTACTTGTACTTGTACGACGGCTGCGCAAATCTGTATCTTGCCCGACTGTCACTACTATCAGTTGCCGCGCCATTTTTGTTTACATGTCTTTCCTTGTGTTCTGGACATTAAGCTAATAATTATTAAATCCTTAGAGCAAGAATCCATTTGCTTATTTGTAAATAATGTGAGTTTCCAATGAAAATGGCTAGAAACGACGCTATTCTGTTGAATATTAAAAACAGTAATGGGTTTTGAGTGTTGTGTTAACGTCGTGTTGCGACTCCCAAAAATTCCAACATGCATAGGTATTAGATTTGCAAAGAACGTGACTCCCAAGAAATTGACTAAAAACGAAATACTGATGGATTGTACACTTCTGTGCAGTAAAATCCCGTACACCTATTTTTCGCCTTATTAAATCATTATTTATTTGTCAGCGTCATATTTTCGCAATGCCAAAATTAACTGAACACGAAAAAATTTTAATTCTCTCTAAAATTGAAGAGATATGGTCTATCAGAGCAATTGCTAACCATTATCAATTGAATAAAAGTACTGTTATGAGTGTGAAGAAAAGTGGGAAGAGTAAGGTAGCGTAAAGAGAAAAGACGGTTCAGGCCTATCGAAAAGTTCAAATCTAGCTGAAGATGAAGCACTCCTTGGCTATTTGCGGAAAAATCCGTTTCAAACAGCAGGAGACGCTGTGTTCATGACACATTTTCTGGTGTCGAGGTCAGCAGCTGGCCGAAGGATAGGAAAATTGAAAATAAAAAACTGTACAAGTGCCAAGATCATATTAACAGAAGAACAGAAGCAAGCCCGCATTATGTTTTGTTTAAATTGTGTCTATCGCCAGTTGGAGTTTTGGACCAATGTTGTGTTTACCGATGAAAAAGTTTTTCAGTCTTGTAATGACGGACATGTACAAAATATTAGGTTACATTAGCTTTGACCTTGCATGCATTGATGCATGCTCGTCAGTAACTGTTTATACATGCAATATTTTTTTACTGACGTGCCAATTTCTACAGGCGCTACTAAATCGATGCACGTATAAACCCGCTATAATATACATTTTCACGTCCTTCACTAATATTAAGTGGTGTGAATCAGTCTTTTTGGAATGTAGATTTTTCATTATCATATAGGTTACAAAAAACTAACATTGATTGTGAAACGTCATAATGTATTTGAATAATGTTAATCCAGAAGAAAAACATACATATATTTTTTTTTTACTTTTTTACACCATTCGATGGTAATGATTTCGATGCATGCACGTATAAACCCACTATTATTTAATTGTATTATATGTATTTTGGTACATTAGTTACTTTAACATTTTACTTATTTCAACGCATTTTCAACATCTTAATACTTTTGTAATAATTTTACTTACGTTAGTTACTTTTTAAATGTATTTTTAAATATTATTGTATTTATTGTAATGATTTTCCGTTAAATTAATAAATGATCAATTTCTAGTTTTGAAATGACTTATTTAATTTTAAGGCCACTGTTAGACTATAAAAGTTCTTGAACAAAGATCTTTTATAAAAGATATCTTATGAGTAATTTGATAGATATTTTATCTCGTAAAATATCTTTTATAAAAATTCTTTGTCAAAGGACTTTTGTAGTCTAATGATGGCCTAAGCAATTTGTTTGAAAATCATTTAAAATTCCCGCCTATGCCAATCCCGCCTGTATCAAAAAGGCGGAAGTACAGCGCTACCCGCGACGTAAGTTTTGCTGTTTAAAAAATCCCTGAGAGTTGCCTATCTATATCTTATATAATATTCTTTAATCTATGCTCGCCGGCATCGACTTGTGATGAAACCTTTTGACGCTTAACTTCGGACGACCTTGCACCTTGTTACAATCACCTTTTTATTTGAGCGTTTCAACATTTATCGGTCTGAATTTATCTCTCTATTTTCAGTGTAGTAACTTAACTCGTTTATCAAAACGCATTCCTCTAAATTTGGAGATCAGTTATTTTTTTCTCGTTTCCTTACTCTTGTATCGTCGAATGATCTACGCAATGGATTTCTTTTTCGTTCATGTGCCTCTTGGATTGTTTCTCTCTTTATTGACCAACACAAGTCTGCCATCATATTGATATCCCATCTTCCTTGATACCGCTTCTCCATTTCCTTGATATCTTGATGGAATCGCTCGCCTTGCTTTTCACTGAAGTCACCTAGATTGTCAGGGAAATAACTTAGATGTGAGTCAAGGAAATGTAATTTTAAATTCATTAAACAACCTAATTTTTGGTAATTCTTGATCATCTCAGCTACAATGCTTTCGTACTCGTCACTTCTATGATTCCCTAGGAACTGATGGACTACTGCTTTAAAGCCTTCCCATGCGGCTTTTTCTTTTGGAGTCATCGTTGTAATGAACATATCATCCTTCAAAAATTTTCGAATCTGGAGTCTATCAAAAATTCCTTAGCTTCCGACAACTGACTGAATGTTCAACTCAAATATTCAAAGCAGTCACCCTGTTTATTAAGCCCTTCTACAAACTGCTTCATCAAGCCTAATTTTATATGCAGGGGTGGAAGGAGAATTTTCGACGGTTCAACCAGTGGTTGCTCTATTATATTCTTATCACCCGGTAAGAGGCACGATTGCGTGGGCCAGATCTTGGTTTTGTAGTGATTGTTTTAATTTTAACTATCCCATTCACAAAGGATGCAAGGATATTTTGTAAATCCTGACTGTTGACCTAAAATCATGGAAGTAATTTTAAGATCAACACAAATTTGCCACTTATGTTCTTCATATTTTATTGTTTTTTTTTAATATCATATCTAGATTGGTGTATTTTTCTTCCAACACCGTCGAATATGCTAAGGGTACAGTGGCATATTTATTTGTATTATGCAATAATACTCCTCTGAGGCTTCTCTTCAATGAGTCAATGAACAATCGCCACTCGTCTGTTTTGTATATATTTGGCTTTAACTCATTCATCAACCCGTTAATATTATTGCAATATACTAAATTTGAATCTTGGGAGAAATATTGTTGGAATGCTTTATCTCTATCTCGATAAAAGTAAACCTTAGTACCTTTTTCCAAGACATTTTTCGACAGACAGAATTTTTTTTGCTCAAACTTAAAATTTCGACGTTTCATGACATTTTAAGAGTATTCGAACAATAAAAATTTTCAATGTTTTTTTTTGTTATTACTATACTTCCACTGGATATGGAAGTAAAAGATGATTGTAATAGGTGCAAGGTGTCCAAAGGTAAACGTCAAAAGGTTTCATCACAAGTCGATTCTGGCAAAGGTCCATCTCACAGGATGAGTGTTCCATATAAGATATAATTCCTGCCTCTTCTCATTGTTCTTCCTGCGTGTGCAGTTCTGGTCAGCACCATGAACATAATTACAATCCCGAATCAATCTACATGAATATGTTTATAAACCACCGTTGGGAGCAATATCCTCGGAAATTCTGTATAATAGCGAGGTGCAAAGTGAACTCACCCTACCTGAGGTTTTATCAACTAATGGAATACATTGGAAAATACTATATTTTTTTCCAAAAATGTTTCCATATCTCCCAAATTTTTTCTATTCATTTCGAACCTGGAAATATCACAAATCGAGAGTTTTCACGATTTTCGTCCAATTTTTACCTCTAGCTTGAACATTCGTCCGCAAACATGCTATCCTGACTTCAGATTCGTGTTCAGCGCCCCGAAAAACATAACGAAATTTTCTTTTTGTGGGCCTGTGTTATTATACTCCTCGCAAAAAGGAAGAGTTTATTGCATTTGATCGGCACATTTCTAAAACCGGAAATATCGTTCGTAGAGAAAAAAATTTCATATCACTATGTTAGTGAACGAATTCTGAACAACTTTCAAAATGTCCGTCTGTCCGTCTGTCTGTCTGTCCGTCACGTTTCTTGTAAGCACGATAACTCAAGAAAGAAGAATCCGATTGTACTGAAATTTGGATAGTAAGTTAGTGTTAGCTAGAGGAAAAACCCTGTTTGAACAAAATCGATCAGTAAATAAAAATTTTATTAATGATTTAAATTTGAAATTTTTTTTTGGTTTTTGTGTGTTTGTAATTGAATAAAAATCTGGTGAAATGATATTTCATTTTAATATTTAATTATTTATATATTTAACAAATATACATTTCATAAGTAATATACAACCGTGGAAATATGATTTTGATTCGTCTCTTATAATGCAAAAATTTGCATTTTTTTACGTATTAGGTGGTGGTGTAGTTCTTACGCTTTTGACTCGGAATCTAAGGGTCCCAGGTTCGAAATCCAAATGGGATATGTTATATTTTTTTAAATTTTTTTTACTTTATTTTTCACCGAGTCTTTTACCAACTAAGTTCGTACTAAAAAATAAAAAATGTCTAAAACTAACATTATTTACAAAAAACTGCGAAGAGTATTCTATAGAATGTGTAACAATTATATAAAAAAATCAGTGAACAGGCGAAGAGTACGTTTTTAGCTTGTTAATTTTTATATTGACGAAAATTTGTTCAGTTCACTTTAGTGCTTCGCGATAGCTGGTAAATTTCACCATGTACTTAATTCATTCGAAGACCATAGTGCAAACTTGACTAAAATATCGTGGTTTAACAATATTAACCTAACTGTCATTTTATCTACAATGCTCATTTAATTGAGAACCCAAAATCTATGTATATTTAATAGGGTCATTTAGTGATATGGTAGTTTCCTACTTTTTCTTCCTCATTTTAAAGTATAACAAACCAGTAGCCTCAGAAAAAAATTTCAGATCAATTGAATCAATAGCCACAGAGATATTCGCATTTGAATAGAAACACGCTAGGTCGGCCAACAGTCCGTAGAGTGACGTCACTTGGCGTGCGCCGATACCTATATTAAAGCAGCGATTTCGTAAGTCTATCATGACGTTTTTTTTTTTTTTGGCGTAGAACCAGGTCAAACATGTTAGGTTCCTTTGAGTATGTCACCGGGCATATGAAATCATATTTTACGACATTTTTTGTGGTCTCGAACTTTTTAAATCAATAAAAAGTGAAAAAAATGTATTTTTAAATAAAATTGTTTTTTTTCTGTTTCCATCGCCATATCTTTAAAACTATTAAAGGTACCAAAATTTGTTTTGTGTCAAATTAAAGCACACACTGTAGCGCTTTTACCAATATAAACGGTTTGGGCACAATTCGCACTTTCATTTCGCTAAAAATCAGATAAACTAAAAATATATATTTTATGTATTGAAATCTTCACCAATCGATAAACTTTTTTATTTTTGAAAATATTTACATACATGCAGCGAAGAAAATAAAGCCTAGTAATCACAAAAGTTTTTGAAACAACATATTTTTTCCTAAAATGTACCGTGTGGCAACAGCAATTTTTTTTATCAGCGCTAAATGCGACATTGGGACGCAATTAATACACCTCGCATGCAGGGTTGATGGTCAGATTAGTCGCGTAGAAGTGGCGGTTGTCGAAAATCATTAAGTATTCATTGTTCGGATAAAAATTGTGACAATCGAAAATGTGCTTGTTTTAAGGAAGGCCTAAAATGTTGCAACGAGTGCAAATGTCGTTCCTGTAACAACATTATTAAAGATTTCGAGGCAGATATGAAATTAGAATGCTATCAATGTAGGGCCTACATAAACTACATACTACATATTTATCTATCCAAATAGAAAATTTATTTCAACAATAAAACTCATTTTATGCGTACGTTTTTACTTTCACTCATTTAAAAATGTCGAACAAACTTACTAATTAGGTGGGTAGTTAGTAACACTGATTGATATTTATAGATTAGGTATTTATATCTACCTACCTGCCTCTTTATTATTAAAAGGAGACTATTTTATATTTATTGTACAATTTTTTAATATTAACAACATATGATTAATACTACTGTACAATATATGAAATATTGAACAGTAATATTGATCCCCTAGATGCTTTTGATCACTAGTGGTTTTGTATCTATTAATCTATTGATATAAGTTAAACTACTGCATACACCCCGACCGGGACCGTCAGATCGTTGCAGTCGGCAGGCTTGCTACAGCCGAGCGCGCAAGAATATGACTTTGGCCCGTTAAAAAAAATCGCTGACTCAATACTATGAACGGGACATGAAAAATTTTGATCCTAAAAACTTTTTTTAACTATTGGCTGCTTCAATTTGTACGCAGCATGTATATACAAATTTTCATAATAAATTTTTTCTCGATTGTCTAAAATTACGCTACTGAAAATAACAAGTTTGAGTTTCCTATTATTTTCCCAACTTAAAAAAAAGTAAATCGGGTTCACGTGGGACGTTGTTCGAAGCGCTATTGTCTACTTTAATCTAAAAAAAAAAAAAAATAGCTTGATAGCACAAATATTTTCAGAGATATAGCGGTGGAGACGTTAAAAAACACATTTCATTAAAAATCTGTTTTTTTGAGTTTTTCCGAAATAAAAAAGTTCTCGACTACCAAAAAATGTCGTAAAAAATGATTTCGTGTACACGATTGTCTTACTAAAGAATCCCACTAAGTCTGGTTTGATTCTACTACTCTACTCTACTAACTTGCATTCACAGCCGTGTTCACTGGGCGGTTCAGCCATCTGACGTCACAACTCGACTACATGGTTATCCCAAGCGTTTTTAAGCGCGCCGACTTTAATAATTTTTTTATACATGAAGGCGGCGTCAGTAAATTCTAATTTTTGGCATACTTACTATACTCGCCAAGCTCTTTCAGAATATGTAATAATAAATAAATGTTAAATGAGCCTATTCTCTTTTCGAGCCCTTTCATTTGATATCCACTTGACGGCTTTCAACAACTTTGAATTTATTGATTTCCACAAAATGGCACTCACTGTATACCATTTTGGTTTTTCCAACAAATACACAAACCTATGCTATGCGTACAATAAACAAAATATTAATAATTCACCAGTGATTGGGCGCACAAAAAGGAAAGAGAAAAATAAATAGCATTTCAATTAAGATAAATACAAATGTATAGCGTACAAAATTAAGCATTGTTCCTTTTATTAAATGTGTAGGATATGATTTGTATAGTAAAAAAATAAAAGAAATGAAATATGTTTTGTTCAAATAAGCTTAGAATGTTATGAAACGACGAGATTTTAAGTTTGAGCAAAAAAAAACATTTCTGTCGGTCTGTCTGTCTGCCTGTCTATCTGTCTGTCTGTCAGTCTGTGACTTTTTTTTGCACACGTACTCTGAAACGGTTTGTGATATTGACTTGAAACTTGGTACACCTGTGTATTGTAACGAGGTCTGGAACTAGATTATATTTTGACCTAAATCTGTTGAAGAGCTGGCGAGAATAAATGAGGCAAATAGGCAAAGCAAGCAAGTAAGGGTCCATAAAAATTGAAATTTAGTGTACAGTGTGTTTCACTTGAAACGGTAATACCCCAATAACTTTTTTATTTTTTTTCCGATTTGAATCAAATTTTATTTAAGTATGGAAGAAATTAGGATCTACTAATGACCAGAAAAACATTCGCCTCCTACAAATGCAAGGCCACCAAAATATACCATATTAGGCATATTTTTATTGGAAAATTTTGTTAATAAGCTTGTCCAGAATTTAATCAAAATAAAAAACCGCTGCCCAAGGAATCACTACTCCCACATCCAGATTTTCTATCCAAGTCACTCACAACGAAAAAATTTTGTATATGGAAATAATTGTTTATGGAACTTCAATAATATAATATTTGAAATCCTCTTCCCCAAAAACCCTTAAAGCGATACCCCACATCGGTAGTGGGGTGGGGGTGGATGAAATAAAAAAATATTCTGAGGTTCTTGTACATACACTAAATCACATTTTTTTTTCATCCCTTTTAATATTGGGGTGGGGGTGGTAATGAGGGTGGCCAATGCCAAAAATTTTTTTGAGACCTTAGCTTCTCTTGTATATACTAAATACCAATTTTATGGACTCTTACCTGCTTGATTTACCCATTTACCCCAAATTTACCCCAATTTACCTCCCAACCCTTCGGTGGAACAAGATGAAAATATAATCTAAGTTCCAGATCTCGTTAAAGTACATGTATGTACCAAATTTCAAGTCAATATCTTAAACGGTTCCAGAGTCCGTGTAAGTAGTGTCAAAAGCCGATCTAGGTGACTAATAATTACATTTGATTGGTGTAATGTTGTCAAAAGAAGAATTTTCATTGATTATCAGGTTAATGGGTGAAACAATCAGTGGCGGCTGGTGAAATTTCAATATTTTTTTTCTCGTCTGTGGCGCATGGGACCCATACGAAACTTGGGAAATAACATCTAGAGAAGCACTTCTCTAATGACCCCTAAAAAATTTTGAAAAAGCAGTTTGCGAAAAAATTTTTGAAAATTCGCTAGCCTCCCCTGGGTCCTGTTTACTTTTATTTTTTTTGTCATATGCATTTGACTTTTCATAAAAATGCATCGACAGATTTTGGAGTTTGTGAAAATATTTTCATTACTAACTGAGATACAACGAATTGAAATATTGTAATTTGTTAAATTGTAAATTACAAAATTTCAGTTCATTGTATTTCAGTTAGTAATGAAAATATTTTCACAAACTCTAAAATCTGTCGATGCATTTTTATGAAAAGTCAAATGCATATGACAAAAAAAAATAAAAGTAAACAGGGGTCCCTAGACCCAGGGGAGGCTAGCAAATTTTCAAAAATTTTTTCGCAAACTGCTTTTTCAAAATTTTTTAGGGGTCATTAGAGAAGTGCTTCTCTAGATGTTATTTCCCAAATTTCGTATGGGTCCCATGCGCCACAGACGAGAAAAAAAATATTGAAATTTCACCAGCCGCCGCTGGAAACAATGTTCTAAAATAAACTGCTTTCGTACTTTCGATAATCTGCTAGGTATTACCACAGCGATAAAACTGAATAAATGAATCAATTGTGTTTAAGATTTTTAAACATTTGCAGCGGAATATTAATGAACAGAGACGCGACTCAAATATTTACTAAAATATGAGGCCTACGAGGGTTTCCTCACCACAATTTCTAATGGAATTCGCCAAATACTGGGTACAGGCAGGGACTTGATATATGGCACATATATTTATATTATAACTGAAATGATGTCAAATATTTGCATAGGGCCATTTTCACTTGCGGAAGCGACTACATAAATAAAATATTTTCTTGCTTCGGTTTATGGAGCTTGAATTTGGATAAAAATTATTGGATACAGGGTGCAAAATTGGATTGAAATTAGATCATAATGAAATTATTCATGAAGGAGTTTTAGATTATTATTGTGGTATAAATAATAATAATAATTTATTAAATTTATTAACTGGAAATTACTTTTTCATTTTAAGTGAAATGTGTTTGGATAGTTTGATTGAAAATGGGTCAAATATCAAATATTAAAAAGGACTAAGGGTGCTTTTCCGTTTTACGCCAGCTCAGGAGTTTAAAAAACAAGTGATTATTGGAATGTGTACATAGTCAAATTCTACCTCAAAAAACCCCCATGAGGTTATTTTTGCTTTAATACCTGCCGAGTTACACGGGGTTGAATACGTTGATTTTTAAGCAAAAAACACAGGTTTTAAGCAAATTACCCAAAGGAAAACGTTTGTCATAACAAAAAGGTTACCTTATGAAATGACAAAAATAATTAATGAAATAAAAATTTGTTTAGGCTCATTGTTGCTGAGATACAGTTAATGTTAGGTGCATTTAAACGTAGCCATGAAAAGCTCACGCTCTTCAAACACTGGTTTAAAAAAACATTTTAACATGTACCTTGAACCAAGTTAAAGCTTATTACCCTAGGTTAAAATTTTCTTTTGACAAATTTTGGTAAAATCAAAAATGATACAAGGAAAATAATGTCAAAATTTTAATTTTTGGTTCCAGTAAATCAGAAATCGAAAAAAATATTCCAAACCATGTCTTTCTTGTTAGTTCTAACTATTATATATACGCTCAAATTTTTTGACCGTGGTGGATGCATTATCTAAAAGATTTTGCATTTAATGTATTTTGAGAATTTTTGAAAAAATAAATCTTCTTAGTTTTCAGGTTAAATAACTTAGCAGGGAGGCATCTTAAATGATCACCAGACAAAAAATTATGGAAATAAACTAAAGAAAATATTCCTTTTTTTAATTTTTTTGATAAAGATAATAGCTTAGGAGATAGAATTGTTTAAAGTTAACTCTTAACGTTTTTTTTGTTTTTTAAATTGACGCATTTAAAATGAATATAGAAAAGCCGACAACCTCTGGAGTGTTTTGGTCTACTTGGCCTTAAAGAGGATTAAGGGACCTACAAAATGCTTTTTGTCTGGATGATTTTTAGCCTTAATTGCAAAGGAGATATGACCGAAATAACGCGATTCGTTTTAGCAAATTACGATATTGCTCGCTTGGTGGTAAAATCTCACAATATTTTCAATCATATAGGAATAATCATAATTTTTATACTTTTTTGATATTCACGTATGTTTCTTAAGTCGTTGGACATCGCATACATGTAAAGATGAAAATGACTCAAACGTTGATGAAGATAAAAAATTATATTAAATCTTATACTTATTTGTTAATTTTGGGGGTGGACTTCACCCTCCTAGGGTGTAAGAGCAATTCGTTTTCTTATTAGGTGATAAGTTTTTTGTCTCAAAATGTAACAATCTGCTAAGGAAGCCAACGTTTCCCCCTTGAAATAATAAAATTTTTGTTCCCAAAAATATTTGATATTTTAAATAATGTTATGGCATTCATATGTAAAAGTTATTTGATAAGTACATGTTTAATCCGGATCCCTAATTTCTCAAAACAATTCGTCCATTTTACCCCTTTTATATCGGCCATATTCAGGGTGTGACATAAAATTTCTAATTTCTGACTTCACATTCGTGATCAGCGAACCGAAAAACGTAAATAATATAAGTTTCATTAATGTATTCTCAGTACTTCGTTAATTATTGATTTTTTTATTTTATTTTGGGGGTGATTTTCACCCTCTTAGGATAAAAGCACATTCTATTCCTTTTTAATATTTGAAGTTATATAAAATACAAAATTAGTCCCAAGCGACTGTACTAATAGTAAATGTACAAAGTATTATTGTTTCAGCATTCTTATTATAAAAATAAAGTCACATCAAATAACAAGCTAAAAACGTACTCTTCGCCTGTCTACTGAACTTTTTATATAATTGTTACACATTTTTTTGTAAATAATGTTAGTTCTCAGACATTCTTAATTTTATGTGCCTACGAACTTCGTTGGTAAAAGACTCAGTGTAAAATAAAATAAAAATAAAAAGAAAACTATACCATACTCTATTTGGGGTTCGAACCCGGGACCCTTGGATTACGAGTCAAAAGCGTAAGAACTACACCACCACCGTTACGTAAAAGAACATAAATTTTTACAATATAAGAGACGAGTTGTATATTACATTATGAAATGTAAAATATATAAATATTTGACTATTAAAATGAAATATCATTTCATCAGATTTCTATTCAATTACAAAAACATAAAAATTAAAAAAAATTCTATTCAAATTTAAATCATTAATAACATTTTTATATATCCACTTCCATAAGGAAAATTTCGAGAAAATTAATAAAATACAAAAAAAACTTCATTTAAAGGTTTTGTTTCTGATTCAACATAGTTAGCCATGGAAACAATTGAATTCTGACATTGTTAGTAATGTCAAATTGAAAATACTGTTATTTGTGACTGTTATTCGTTTTTGTTTTATGTTATACTTCTAAATAAATTTACACAATGGTATCTTACACTAGAAAAATTGGACATGATATTAATTTATGTGCGAAAAAAACAGTAAAACAGCCAAACGTTTATATCAAGATCGCTTTCGAAATAGACAAGAAATATGGGCGAAAGTGGAAGTTTTGAGAAAAAAAGAAACGTTTTTAAACACTATTAGATTTCTTCCTTTGGTTCGATCTAAATGAATAAGTTTACTTTACACCTCTAAATGACGTCGAAGATCTTAAAACTAGAATACGAATTGAATGCCGCAGATTAAATGTTGAAATTCATTCTTCAACATAAGGAAAATTTCGAGAAAATTAATAAAATATGATAAAACGTCATTCAAAGGTTTTTTCTGTATAATTATAGTTAGCCAAGGAAGCAATAGAATTTTGACATTGTAAGTAATGTAACTAGTACCAACTAGGTAAATCAGATTCTAAAGAGAGGGATTTTATTGAGGACTGTGTACGGCACTGATGAGGCGTAAAAATTTCGAAACAAAGTTTAATGTTTTGACCAAAGTTCTGTTTTAAAATAATTAACTCATTTTTATATAAACCAATATTTCATGTCGTATCTTTAGTTAATTAATGTTAATAACACTCAACAATAATATTAAAATAACAACAAATAATAAATAACAATTACCAATAAAAAAACTACCAATACTTGAAAACTAACTAACATTAATAAAATAAAAACATTATTTGTTGCTTCATACGTTCGAAGAGTCCTCCGTTCGTTTCTAAACATAATTGTCCTGTGTTTATCACGCCTTGGATACATACATGTTGAAGAATTTCAACATTTAAACTACGACATTCAATTCGTATTCTATGTTTAAGATCTACGACATCATTTAGAGGTGTAAAGTACACTCTCTCTTTTAGATATGGCCAAAGGAAAAATCTAACGGTGTAAGATCCGGTGATCTGGCAGGCCACTTAACTCCCTGACTACGATTTCCGATCCATCTACCTGGATAAGCTGCATTTAAGTAAATCGTTGCAATTATAGCATTATGTGGCTGTGCCCCATCTTGCTGTAATATCATGTTATGCCTAATATGTAATGGACCGTCTTCTATGCAATTTAACAACTCTTCTCTTAAAAACTGTAGATATCTTTCTTCAGTAAGCGTGCCTTCGTAAAACTTTGGTCCTATAATTTGTCCATTGAGAATTCCACACCATACATTAATTCCCCAGATATTTTGGAAATTAGTTTCCCGAAGCCAGTGAGGATCCTGCGACCAATAATGGCAGTTATGTCTATTGACTATTCCATTATTATGGAAACGGGATTCATCCGACCACATGATGCGATCTAATATAGTAATTTCTTGAGCAACTGCCAGCCACGCTACAAAATTTAGACGTCTCTCGTAATCTCCAGGAAGCAAGCCCTGATGTAAATGTATTTTATATGGTCGCAGTTTATTGTCTCTCAGAATTCTTTGAATTGAAGAATATGAAATATCAGTTTCTGTCGCTAACTGACGAATAGAAATATGCGGGTCTACGAAAACACAGGCTAAAACTGCAACCGTATGTTCCTCATCTCGTGCGGTTCTGGGTTTAAAAACGTTTCTTTGTTTCTCAAAACTTCCACTTTTGCTCATATTTCTTGCCAAATTTGCAAACACTTTGTCTGATGGTACCGGCCTATTTCGAAAACGATCTTGATATAAACGTTTGGCTACTTTACTGTTTTTTCCGCACCCTCCATAAATTAATACCATGTCCAATTTTTCTTCATTAGTGTAAGATACCATTATGTAAATCTATTTAGAAGTATAACATAAAACAAAAACGAATAACACAGTCACAAATAACAGTATTTTCAATTTGACATTACTAACAATGTCAAAATTCAATTGTTTCCATGGCTAACTATGTTGAATCAGAAACAAAACCTTTAAATTAAGTTTTTTAGTGTTTTATTAATTTTCTCGAAATTTTCCTTATGGAAGTGTATACTTTTTTTACATGGTTGAATGCAGAAAAAGAAGTTCTACAACAATCGGCAAAAAAATGTATAGCATACCATTTGAAAAAAAAAAGTTGACTATCGTTATTTTGGCATATGTGATCAAAGAGATGATTTAAGGACGTTATTCGATAGAGCTTGACAAGCGATTTACAAATATATATGGTTTATATTAGTTTTCTGTTGAAATAAAAAAGATACAGGGGCGCGAATACCAAACTGAATCATCCGGTGTATAAATCGTTGAAATATAATACTGAATACTACAGACATTCAATCTCTGATGAGTCATGGTCCAATGGCTAAGGTTTGGTCTGGCAATCCAAATTCCCCGTATCAACAATCAAAATTACGAAGTGCGCTCGATTTTAGTGTTCTCAGTGTCGTGTTTATTTTTAAGTTACTTTTAGGCCCATCTGGACACACCAAAAATTTTAATCTAGCCGAACCGGACCTACCCCGCCCAGCCTCACACCCACCTCGGCGATGTTCGCCGTGGTTGTCTGGCTGGCTCCGGGCTAGGATCCGGCGAGGCACATATATTGTTCTTAAACTTTAAATAAAACATTATTGTTGTTGATTATTGTTTGGCAATCCAAAGGTCTTGGGTTCGGATCCTTGCCAGGGTGTTTTTTTCTCATTTTTTCTTTCATATTTTTTTTCACAACAAAGCTGGTATCACAAAATTTAGAATGTCCAAAAACTAACATTATTTACAAGAAAACTGCGAAGAGTATCCTAGAGAATGTGTAACAATTATATAAAAAGCTCAGTAAATCGACGAAGAGTATAATGCATCCACTAGTTTAATATATACAACCATCAAGATCCCTGTCAGTAGTTGTGTGTGTTGCTATATAGTTATATTAATGCCTTCATGCATCTATGGGGCGCTTCTAAACTAAATCAACAAAATCAGGATTAATTTTCCTATGATATGTTTCCTTACTGTATAAATATTAAACATATAATATTGATCGATGGTGGTCCCATTTCAATAAATTAGTTTCACTCGGCTATATCTAACCTCATGTTACTTTTCTAAAGACCGGCATACGTTATTCTCGTATATTATACAAATCCCGGATATTTCATTATAATTCCTCAATAAAATAACTCACATAATAAACTCCTTGCCAGAATATTAGCAAAATAGTGCAAGCTGCAAATCAGCTATTTCAGTTTAGCTTTACTGCATCCAACAAATGGAACGCGATTGAGTTATGGCACGTTATTGCACAAAATTTTGGCAAATAAATTTAATCAACGTTTCGCCCTGCATATTTGCATCGCAATTCCAGCAACAATTTATTGATTGCCTCTACTGCAGAATAACTTGCAATATGTCACATACGCAAATTGCTTTATCCCCGTGATATTTCTAAAGGTTTGCTTACTCCGTACACCTACTTATTTTACGTTCTACTTTCAGAAGTGTTGTTAAATCCGCTGTTTTATTTCCCTTTCTTGTTTGCGTTAGTCAGTGCTGATATTTATAAATTATGTAGATTTATAAGTTTATATTCAAAGTCGGCCTTCTAAAAGTAAATTCACTAATTCTTTTACCCGCCTTGTCAAAGTCAATTTCGTCTCCAATTTATTTCACAGTACGAAAATCGGACTTAGGCTTACTGCACGGCGCGGCGGTGGCTAAGAATTCTGGAAAAGAAATGTGTTGGGCAGTAGGGTGGCCCATCTCTATAGGGGGTGAATTTTTTTTGCGTATTTTTTAAGTCTCACCCCACGAAAATATACTATTATACTAGGAATAATTTATGTCAAAGTTTCAGATAATTCGGTGAACGGTAACCCGTGCCGCATTCAGGTAGAAATTTGTAGATAAGATTTTATTACGGTAACCCGTGCCGCATTCAGATAGAAATTTGTAGATAAGATTTTATTACGGTAATACACTTAAATTTTACTTAAAATACAAATATCTACCTCTTTTCTCATAATGTTTTATTGGTGTAATTATTTCCTAGAAATTATTTGTTTTGGAAGTTTGGAAATATAATGCACCTACGGTAGGTTTTTATGTCAGTTTGCAATTGTGTTTTACAGTGGTGACATTATAATTTCTAGCATACGTTCCTTTTTGAAAAAACATTTAACGATGGCTGATGTTAGATCCTTAAGAAAGGATACTTTCATTTACTTAGTTGAACACTATTCGTCACAAATCATTGGCAATAAATTGCCGTCTAATAGACAAGTATTACAAGTGCTCTTTTATAACATTCGTGAAGTGAAGCTAAGTGTACATGAAAGTGCTAAATTAACAATAAAAGATGTGTCAGTTTTTTGGGATAAAGCTCGCATTCCAACACGTCAGGATTTTCATTGTGTTAAACAACTAGATAAACTTTATGCAGAGTGGAGGGCCAGTGCGGGAGGTAAAGAAAAAAATTTCGTTGAAAAATTGGACGATCTTTTTGACATTTCTCATGCAAATGCATTGAAGTTGATGAAAATAGATGAAGATAAGCAGTTTTTAATTAACCAAAGAAAAAAGGGACGTCCTGGATTTATGCATGGTATTGATTACCAACTTGCTTCTCAAGAAAAATCAGCTGAGGAGAAATTACAGAAAGTCAACAAGAGAAAGCTAGATTAGAGGAAACAGTCACCTGTCCATCATCAAGTAGTAATTCAGCCGACTCCAACGAAAATGAAGATGAAATAATCGAAGCCCAAGAAGAGTTGTTACAAGACCAGCCTGGCCCGTCACAGCCAAAAAAGAGGAGATTGTATGGAACATGTAACATTATCACACCAAAAATAGCCGCTGCATTTGATGCTTGCAAAATAAGCGACAGGTATGGAGTCCATATTTTGACGGCAGTAGCAGAAGCACTAGGACATGACCCCACATCTTTGTCCATCAGCAGAACCACACTTCAGCGCTCTAGACAACGCATCCGCGAAGAAAGAGCTGAAATATTAAAAACTGCCTTCGGTAATTCTGAATTGCCGGCCCCAGTCATCCATTGGGATGGAAAACTTTTACCTTCTCTCACTGGAATGGGAAATATCGATAGACTTGCTATCTTAGTTACTAGTGGAGATATTGAACAACTACTTGGAGTACCAGCTTTGCCCAATTCAACTGGAAGAGAACAGACTGAAGCAGTTTATGATGTGCTTTGTGAATGGAATTTGGACGAAAAGGTAATAGCTTTGTGTTGTGATACAACAGCATCAAATATGGGTTATATAAATGGGGCAGTCACACTATTGCAACAAAAATCAGAAAGAGATATTCTATATTTTCCTTGTAGACATCATATTTTTGAAGTGGTTTTGAGAAGTGTGTTTGACACAAAAATGCCTTCCTCATCTGGTCCAAATGTGCCACTATTTAAACGTTTTAGGGAATTTTGGCCTAAAATAGATCAAAATAAACTAAAAACTGGATTTCAGGTATCAAAAATTAAACACATTTTACAACCAGTTAAAGCCGAAATTGTAAAGTTTCTAAATGCAGCTTTAACTTTGCAACAGCCTCGTGATGATTATAAAGAATTTTTAATGCTTTCTAAACTTTTTGTTGAAGAAGAGCCCACTCACACGACATTCTATCAACCAGGGGCATTTCATCATGCACGTTGGATGGCCAAAGTCATTTACTGTCTAAAAATATTTTTTTTCCAAGATCAGTTCCAACTAACTAAAAAAGAAAAAATAGGTATTGAAGATATATATCTCTTTATTGTAAAGGTTTATGTAAAGGCCTGGTTTACAGCGTTATTTGCTAGTAAAGCACCGCTTCATGACTTAGACTTTTATAAAGAACTCATTAATTATCAAAATATTGACAAAGAAATATCTCAAGCCGCAAGTAGGAAAATAGTGAACCATTTGTGGTACCTTAATTCAGTAAATGTTGGCTTATCTTTCTTTGATGACGATATTTCAGTTACCACTAAAAGAGAAATGGTTAAAGCTTTGAATAGGAAAGCACCAAATCAAGAGGGTATTAAACGACTTATGATTAGTAACATTACTGACGTTGAAAACAAGGAAATTCAGGACTTCATATGCGAGAACACTAAACAGTTTTTTCAAAAATTAGGTTTGTCTATGGAATTTTTGGAAAATGATCCAACAACATGGAGGGAAAATGAAAGTTATACCCGATGTTTCAATATTGTAAACAAAATTAAAGTTGTAAATGATGCCGCTGAGAGAGGAATCAAACTTATTACTGACTATAATGACATTTTAACAAAAAATGAAGACCAAAAACAGTTTTTACTCCAAGTTGTAAATGATTATAAATCACAGTTTCCAAATGTAAAAAAGAAACCCTGTCGCATGCTTTGGCCTAGTGCAAAAAATATTGTTTTTATTACTATATGTCTTGTAGATTTAGGATAATATTTGGTACTATGTATGAAAAAAACGTTTCATAATAAAATACACAAAGATAAAACGAGAGTTTTATTTAAAAAACTTCTAGTCTAGTTTTCTTAGACTACGAATTTACAGTAGTATGACACATGTCATAGTCACAACAGATAATGTCTTTGATATTTGTATGACTTGATTAGTCATTCTAAAGATAAATGTTGCTGATTAAAAAAAAAACAATGCATCAACCAAAGAATGTAAATAATTCCATTTACTTTTATTATTGCATAATAATGCATTCTGCGGCACCCCTTGCCTTCAATTTGCCTCAATAATATTTTGAGGGGACTGTTTTTTCTTCAAATGGAACCATTTGCAGGGGTGAGAATTAAAAAATTTCGATTTCGAAAAAGGTGGGCCACCCTATTGGGCAGTTGAAAATCTGTACCGGGAAAGGATTTTATTCCAAAAGTATTAAACTAAAAAAACTTATTATTTGTTTTTCATTATGATAGAAAAATAGTATAAATGATTTTTAAAGTAAGCCACGAAAAACAAAAATTGTTTGTTTGACAATTGACAACTTATTTAATAATCCTTGTACATTAAGCTGGTGGTTCATGGACCTATAATATAATTAGCAGCCCATTTTTAGTAATCAACAATATTGAGACACCATATGCGTCGATTTTTAAATGTTTACCATACTGGTTTCAAATGAGAATAATATAATCATTAAAAATGACAATAAACTTAAAAAACCTAAAAGTTGAGGTTATGATAATGCAACCGATGACGTCACAGCCCGTTTTGTATAATACTCGTTCAGTTATTCAGTTTTGTTATTTATTTGTTGAAATTTTAAGTTGATAGATGAAAGAATGGTGTTTAAATATTGGTAAGTGCTTTAATGTATGGAGTACTACATTATAATAATATCAAAAAACCGCTGCCCAAGGAATCACTACTTCCACATCCAGATTCTCTATCCAAGTCACTCAACGAAAAAACTTATGTGAAAATAATTGTTTATGGAACTTTAATAATATAATATTTGAAATCATCTACCCCCAAAACCCATAATACCCCACATCGGTAGTGGAGTGGGGGTGGTAGTGGGGGGTGGATGAAGTAAAAAAATATTTTGGGGTTTCTGGTTCCTGTACATACACTAAATCACAATTTTTTTTCATCCCCTTTAATGAGGAGGTGGGGGTGGTAATGGGGGTGGCTAATGCCAAAAATTTTTTGAGACCTTAGCTTCTCTTGTATATACTAAATACCAATTTTCTGGACTCTTACCTGCTTGATTTACCCATTTACCCCAAATTTACCCCAATTTATCCCCCAACCCTTCGACGGAACAAGATGAAAATATAATCTAGTTCTAGATCTCGTTAAAGTACATATGTGTACCTAATTTCAAGTCAATATCTTAAACGGTTCCAGAGTAAACGTGCGCACAAAAAAAAGTTACAGACAGACAGACCGACAGACAGACCGACAGACAGACCGACAGACAGACAGACCGACAGACAGACAGAATTTTTTTTTCCGCTCAAACTTAAAATCTCGACGTTTCATGACATCTTAAGCCTATTTGGACAATAAAAATTTTTTTAAATTTTTTTGTCGTTACTATACTTCCACTGGACGTGGAAGTAAAAGCAAATTTGCATACAGTGCAAACACCTAATTGTATGCGTGTGTAGCCAACATTTTCTACTGGATAATTATTTCACTAGTAAGTTATTTATGGCTACTTTTTATCTGCATTTATAGATAATAAGTGAGATAAGTTTCAAAGTCCTGAATTGGATTTGTTTCATTTAACAGAATTCGCTAGACGGTTTTCTAATTTTTAAAGCTATTGTCCACTTATTGCGAAGTTTTCTATCTTTAGGAAAACATTGACACGGCTTCTGAACTAAATTGAGGCCTGAACGTTATCTTTTACTCTTACTACGAGTAGTAATTTTAGAACTTTAATTGATGTTTTGAAGTAATTTTGCACTCTTACAAATGTTGAACTTGTATTATTCTTTGAAAAAACATTAAAAGGTAAGTAAACAAATACGAAACATAACTATTAAAAATACTTATAATTTCTTATTCAACCTTGTGTTGTGAGTGGCTTTGCATTTGAAGAAGACATATGAATTCGAGTTAATAAGTGTAGGTCTTAAAGACATCTGCATTTTGAGACCAATTTAATTTAAATAAGATAAAAACTAAAAAAGTTATACGAATAAATAAAATTCATCAAAATGGTTTTTGGGACAAAGCACATTTTTTCCAAATGGAACCAGATTGGTACCGTGGTAACATTTATTGCTACTATTAATAAGGAATTTATTCACATGCCTTATTAAAATGTGCGATAAATACAATTAAAATTGCAGAGGACAAAACGTCATTTCGACGTATGGTACTGTCAGGTGGTCACCAAGGTCACCTGATTTGACTCCCGTAGAATTATTTTGGGATAATTTAAAAAATATTCTCTACACAACCGCTGTTACAACCCGTGAAAAACTGGAGCTCTACGACTAAGACGTGCAATTAATAGAATAACGGCGCCCAGCAATTGGCGAATGCTCTTCGAGATTCAGAAGTGCATTGACGTTAATGGATAGCATTTTGAACAGCTGTTGTTTTGTGTTCCTTTTTTGTATTGCAAAGTCACCTTATGTATACCTAGGTAGGTAATTAATTATAAATTAATTGTATATTCTCTTAGCTGTAATTTTGATTGTATTTATCGCTTATTTTAGGCATATGAATAAATTCCTTATTAATAGTAGTAATACACGGTATCACCGTAACAATATGGTAGCATTTAAGAAAATCGTGTTTTGTCCCAAGAACCATTTTGAAAAACTTTATTTGCTCATAAAACACATAATTTGGTATTTTCGACGAGATTTCGATTTGTCTAGCATTACATGGGTCAATTTAGAATAAATGAGAACACTCGTAGCACACTTAAATGGAAAACTCAAAACTATATTAAAATAAACATTGTTTGAAATGTCACTTTTTGGATTCAGAAAATTGTACAGAATTCAAAAATGCAATAGTATACAGGGTGTTTCATTTGAATATGAAAAGTGTCACTTCTGGTAAAACCCCCAGGTAGCAAAGACACGTGAAAATGACGTGAAAAATGGTCAGGAGTGACGAGAAATGACGAGTTAGATGACGTAAATGAAACGTGAAAATGACTTCCTAATGTTTCAGACGAATGGTTATATAGGTTATATTTGGTAATCCCCCCACAGGTTTTTAGTAATAGGAACATATAAAACTACATACTAGTTAGTAATCTACTTGATAAAAATAAAATAATTAATGCATAAATAAGTTTTGTCCTAATGAATTTGTTTGTTAGCCACCCTTAATTTTATTTACATTAACATATCTAATATTGTTTACCATCACTCCAACTTTTTCTCACAAGGGTTGCCTGCAAATTATAATGTTTATTAAGTTATTAAATTCATTTTTACTTACCTTTACCAATTGCGGTCCTCAGGGTTCGAACCTACATGTCTCCCGTTGTCCGTATTACAGTACTGACGCTTCAACCAACTGAGCTAGCTTGGCGACCGCTATTTCGGATGCTAAAAGCAGTATTTATGGTGGTGAATGAAGTCTTTATTATGTGAAATTGAATTTCTTGCCTTATTTAAATATATGAAAATCTTTCAGGTTCTCGCTTCGAGTTACTAGTATTTTTATTTATTTATAATTATTAAGAAGAACTTAATTTAATTTAATTAAACTGTCACCAGTGTCACCTGAGACGTACGAGTGGTTGTTGAACAATGTAACTATTACATTAATTAGTATTAGTGGCGGTTCGTTAAAAAAAACATATTTTCCCCAGATCTTAAAATTGAAGAGCAGAGAGGAAGAAATCCGAAAAAAAATTTTTCCTTATCTCAAATTTGATGAGCGGTGGAGGGGAAGTCAGAAGTCAATTATTTTAAGAATTAAAGTTTTAAGTTGAGGTACTTATACAAACCTGGGAAGCATGTTGGAGAAAAAACGGTAAAGGTGTAATATCGTCATCTACAACATAAATAGAATATTTAATGTTCTAAAACAGACCTAAAATTGAAAAAACCAATAAACAATTATTACCTCAAAAAAAAACAACTAAAATTTTTTTCGCAATAAAAAAAAACGGAATGAGCAGGGGCCGAACCGCCGACCTCATGACTTGGAAGACGACGCCTTAAGCACTCGGCCACCAACCCTTCTGAGGCTACTTACCTAAAGACTTTATAGTTGGAACACGCAACGGATAGATTTTGCTTTTTAATGCATTTTAATCTAATTTTATTATTAAAAGAATAGATAGAAATATGATTTAAACAAATAAACTGCCGAATATTTGCAAACTCTTTCGAACATAAATTATTTTGGATAATGTTAAAAAACATTATATCCTCGAATAAAAACGCCAATACTTATCCCTCACGACACGGTTTATTTTTTTTTTAAACTTTACACTCTGCTTACGATAACAAAATGCCATTAGCGAGTTTTAAAGTTTGTAATCCGATAAAATATAAATAAATTTAACACCGAAAAAAGACGACAATATGACGTGATGTGTAGCACGTCATTTTAATGTCATTTATAAGACGTCATTCTGTCGTCGATTTTTAGTGCCCTGACGTCTTTTTGACCAGAATCACCAGATTTTGACGTCATTACAACGTACCCTTGCTACTTGGGCCGGAAGTGGGAAAAAAATCATTTATATATGTCAAAAAGTGATTAATTATTTTTATTTACTTGCTTTTATCATGATTAGAGAATATTATTTAGGTATTATGCAAATCACAACTCACACTTTTTTATTTATTATGAAAATACCTGCTTTCTGTATATTGTTGCCCTAATCTGGGCACGCTAATATACTAGTTAGGTAAATGCTTTAAAACACTCATTATTGGAGAACCAATCAAAACAACTACTCTTCTAGCTAATACTGACGAAGTATTGAATTACATGATAGGATTCTTAGCATTTTAAAGAAAAAAATATTGAAAATACTTAAATCATTCATGTACATTAAGTCATTTAAGTATTTTCAATATTTTTTTCTTTAAAATGCTAAGAATCCTATCATGTAATCCAATACTTCGTCAGTACTAGCTAGAAGAGTAGTTGTTTTGATTGGTTCTCCAATAATAAGTGTTTTAAAGTATTTACCTAACTAGTATATTAGCGTGCCCAGATTAGGGCAACAATATACAGAAAGTAGGTATTTTCATAATAAATAAAAATGTGTGAGTTGTGATTTGCATAATACCTAAATAATATTCTCTAAAAAGTGATGTTTATTAAGTATATGGGATCTCCTAAATTTCAATCGTTTATCTTTAAAACTAAAGGAAAAAATGAAGTGTATTATGATCATGTTACACGCGGTATATAAGGTAATATATACAGTGCTTGCATTTCAAAACTTGCCACCCAGAATAAGTCGTCATCTGAAATAGACACGATTTTCAGCAAAACACGTCTATTTAGTTTTCGAGAGAGGACTTCAGAACCACTGTTGGTTGAATTTTGCCTTCACCTCCAGCCCCCCCCAACTTTACAATTTCAAATGGCACCCTCTATCTTGTGACCCATAATTTTAAACGGCTTAAAAAGTTCTATCCTTATACCAAAAAAAAAAAAAATGAAATTGTTTGATCCGTTTCTGAGATAAAAGCAAAATAAAAAAATTTTTAAAAATTGGGATAAAACACAAGGACTTTTTATCATTAAGCATTTAATGTAGTTTCTTAATACAACAGTAAACACTTCTTCAAAAATTGTTTATACTTTGGCAGAGATAACAGAGATTATCCTCCTTATTACTCCAAAGTTTCATATAGTATCATTGTATGGGGCCAATGTTCAGATGTACAAAGGGTTTTTGTTTTCCAAAAACGCATTATAAGAACCATTTTTGCATGAGAAAACGGAATCTTGTTGCGAGACATTTAAAAAGAATAAAATATTGACAGTAACATGTATTTATTTGTATAAATTACTTTGTTACATATATACCATATGAATTAAATTAAGAATTAACTCCGACAATCATGCATACCTGACACGAAATCGCCAAAATATATATATAGAAAAGCACAACCTTATATTATATAAAAAGTCACCAATATGTGCTGGCAGTTATTTGTATAATAAATTGCCTAGGTGTATGAAAGAGGCTACCACAATATGTAAATTTAAAACAAGACTAAAAAATTTTTTAAGTGTAAATAATTTTTACTCGTTGGAGGAATTTCTTAACTTCTTGTGATACTTATTTGTGTATGTTATTTAGTGTAGTTTAATCTGCATGTATTATGTATATGTATGTAATTTTAACTTCTGTATTTTACTACATTTTTATTTTATTCTTTTAAATTACCTTATCTACAAATACTGTAGCCACAAAAACAAATAAGTATTCTATTCTATTCTATTCTATCTACATTTACGGAAGTGAAAATCGTTGTGCTCGTAGTACAGCTCGAATTTTCAACGACACACACCTTGGTAAACGTGCAAGCCACCAGTATGTACTTGATTTAGTTAGGAAATTTGACAATTCTGGTTCGGTGTGTAATATAAAAAATCATCAACCAAGAATTCTGGACGAGGCAACGAAGATCGAAGTTCTTAGTCATTTCGCTATGGATTCTAATACTTCTATTCCGAAAGTAGCCAAGTTAACTCAGATTTCTGTTGGTTCTGTACATAAGGTGCTCAAAGCAAATAAGTTTTTCCGTACAAAATGCAAATTCTTCAACAACTCACTGACGATGATTATGACAGAAGGATGCAGTTCTGTGAAGAAATGACTTAAAAAATCACAGATAATCAAGATTCGGTAAAAAATATTTGCTTTAGCGATGAATCGACATTTTTCTTGAATGAATTTGTTAACAAACACAATTGTAGGTATTGGAACAATGAAAACCCACATGTGTTTCGGGAGGACCATACACAGTATCCCGGGAAGATCAATGTGTGTGTAGGTATTCTGAGGGATGAGATAATCGGGCCTATTTTCATTGAAAAAATCTTACTGGGGACCACTATTTAGAACTTTTAGAAAATGTAGTAAATCCACTCATCACTCAGTCGCTAGAAAACCAGACCGATGAAGACGGAAACGTTATGCTGGAAGATCACAGTTTGCATTTCCAACAAGATGGAGCTCCTCCTCATTACGCTCTTCCCGTGAGGCAATGGCTGGATGAATCATTTCCTGGAAAATGGTTGGAAGGAGAGGTTCCCAAGAATGGCCGCCAAGATCTCCAGATTTAACGCCAATTGATTTCTTTCTTTGGGGCTACTTAAAAACTCAAGATTATAAAACTCAGCCAGAAGACATTGATGATCTCAAAGCTAGAATAACTCGAGAATGTAGACAGATACATTTCGAAAAGTCCGGCAAGAATTCGAAAATAGGCTGTATTATTGTTTAGCAAATAATGAAACTCACTTTGGACATTTAATAAAATAATTTTCTAATTTTCTGTCTACTTATTTTTAACCATTACAGAATTAATTTATGCCTTTATCTCAGATGCGGATCGAACAATTTAATTTCTTTTTGGTATACGGATAGAACTTTTAAGCCGTTCAAAATGATGGGACACATTTGAAACTATAAAGGTGGCTGGGGGTGAAGAGGTGGAACGCAAAATTCAACCAACAGTGGTTTTGAAGTTCCCCCTCGAAAACTAAATAGGTGTTTTTGATAAAAATCGTGTCTACTTCGGATGACGAGTTATTCTGGGTGGCAAGATTTGAAATGAAAGCACTATATATTGTAAACTTCATGTCATTTGGGATTTTATCCTGTAGATATTCAGATAAATAAAAATATATATATACAGGGTGTCTCTGAAACGTGCAAAAAATGCTACCACAAATTCCTGAAGCTGAAATATGACGATCTAACCCAACTTACCTCAGTCTAAAAGTGGTTTTAGTTTTTCATAAATAATTTTTTTAATAATTATTGTATTGTCACAATATTCGGCTAGGGGGGGGTTTTGTGGGGTGACACATTAAAATCTGCCCTTATTTTCATTGTACAATTTAGAGAGCGCCACCTGCGGTACTTTGCATACATTTAAAACGAAATAACTTTTTTGAGCCATACTGTATTTAACTTTTAAATAAACATGCTTATTCTCCAACGTCTTTTACTTAAAAAAGGTATACCTGGTAAGAGTTGATTTGAGCAGCCGTTTTTGAGATATCTGGATTGAAAAAAATTCATTTCGTGTATATTATTATAATACAATTCAACACAATTTGAAGCGATGGCGTTGTAATAACTGTCATTGAAAACTGACGTTTTAAATTGCGAGTAGTACTGGAATATCGTGAAAGTGAATTAGCAAGCGCCGGTGAATTGTCGAACAATTTGAAAACATTATTTTCGTCAAGAAAATCCAAAACTCTGCAGCAGACGATTGGGTTTAGAGCTAGGGGTAAGCAAAGATACCGTTAATAAGGTGACCAGAGAATAACTAGTTCAGGAACGGTGTCATCGAAAGGGGGTGATAGTTACATTAAAAGAGGTAGTGGATTTTTTTATCTTGTATGTATTGTAGAGAGTATGTAGAATCCAAGTTTTAGACCTCCAAACCCTTGACAAATTTTTTTGCGGACGAAAAAACCTTTTTTCAGTTTATTGCCTATAACTTAAAAACAATGCATCCAATCGAAAAGTCATCTATTATCAAAATTAAAGAGCATTAAATTTCGCTTCGAATGACTACCTCAAAATCAAGGGGTATGTATTTTTTTAAATTTTATTATTTTTATTTTATTTTTATTTTTTTAATTTTTTTTTAGGTAATCTATGAATTTGAAATTACTTGCTCTACAACTTTGACGTAATTGGCAGTCGAATAACAACAATTTTAACCAACTTGTAATAAATTCATACTGGGTACCTAGCTTTAAAAAAAAATAAAAAATAAAAATAATAAAATTAAAAAAATACGCCCATACCTCTTGATGAAATTTCAACTTTGAGGTACTCATTCGAAGCGAAATTTAATGCTCTTTAATTTTGATAATTAATGACTTTTCGATTGGATGCAGATGAAGCCTGTTTTACGAGGAGTGGCATAACTAATTTTCACAATGAACATGTCTATGCTGTTGAAAATCCTCATGCGACTAAAGTAACCCATTATCAGCATAAGTTAAGTATCAATGTGTGGGCAGGAAGCGTAGACACTTTCATAATTGGTGATGCCATTTTACCATCTCGACTAAATGGCCAAAATTATTTGGCACATCTGCAAAACGAATTACCAGACTTATTAGATCCCCTGCCATTGGAAGTTCGAAGAAGAATGTGGTTTATGCATGACGGAGGTACTCCACATTTTACGTACGTAATTATTTAAACGAACAGTATCCAAATAGATGGTTAGGTAGACGCAATGATGCACATTGGCCAGCTCGATCCCCTGACATGACCTCGATGGATTACTTTTTATGGGGAACTTTGAAATCCCTTGTGTATTCTAGGCCAGTAGATACAGAAGATGAATTAAGGAGACGTATTCAAAGTGGAATTGATGCTTTGAGAAATGATGACGAAATGCCCCAGAGAGTTCAATCTAATTTTTTACGACGTATCAATCTTTCTACCCACGAAAATGGAGGTCATTTTGAACATTTGTTAAAAGCGTTTAATTTTAACTAACTTTTTGTTGTCGATAAATCTCTTATTGACTGTTTTTACTCGAGAATAAAATTAATAGCACATCTACTTGTTTTTGTAATTTTTTAAATCAAAAATTTAAATCCAGATATCTCAAAAACGGCTGCTCAAATCCACTCTTACCAGGTATACCTTTTTTTAGGTAAAAGGCGTTGGAGAATAAGAGTGTTTATTTAAAAGTTAAATACAGTATGGCTCAAAAAAGTTATTTCGTTTTAATGTGTGCAAAGTACGGCAGGTAACGCCCTCTAAATTATACAATGAAAATGAGGGCAGATTTTAATTTGTCACCCCTCCTAGCCGAATATTGTGACAATACAACAATTATTAAACAAATTATTTATGAAAAACTAAAACCAAATTGAACTTTGGACACCTTGTATCTCCGAAATCATCCACTTTTGGACTAAGGTAAGTTGGGTTAGATCGTCATATTTTAGCCTCGGGAATTTGTGGTAGTATTTTTTCCGCACCTTTTAGAGACATCCTGTATAATATTCTCCAATCCTGATGAAAGCAAATAACTTAGAAAAATTGCAAAATTGCAAAATATATGTTCTTAGCAACATGTCATTGTAGATATTCTGATAAATAAATAAATATATAAATAAATAAATGAATAAGTCATTGGCTAGAAAAATTCATCTGCCTTTTCTTTTTTATATTTATATATTTATAATCAAGTACCTTGTGTTCGTTGATTTTCAACATATTATTATTTACCTCGGTATTTATTCTTGTAACGTTACGATCAGATGCGTGCTCAAATTACCCGCTGTCGTTAAATCTTTAGTGAATACTGTCCTTAGAGATATAATACAATCAATCTATCATATTCTAATCCATCTTACCTAGAGTCCTGGATGAATATTCATCATCTCTTCGGAGGCGTCTCGTCTGAAAGAAAAATAAATCGATCAAAACTTTATTTACTTTATACTTATGTGTGTAGGTATACAACGAATTTAGGTGCCATGAAGAAGACTAAATAAATAACACTTACTAAGATTATTTAGAATTATCCACAAATATCAAATAGATTATGTTATGGGGTTAATAATCATTTATAACTATTGTAAACGGCAAAAAATTGAGACATTAAATGTTCTACAAATATTGCCACAGGCTAGTGGCTCCCCACTATAGTTCCTTTATTTTTTAACTTATCCATTTGAAATTTGAGTATACCATGAGATTTTCGCGAACTTTTGAGTTGACGTTCAGTTTCTTTAAGCATTTTATGACATTCGTCTAGAGTGCTTTGGAATACCAAAATTTGTTCTACGGCAAGTAAAGTCCAAGGGATAATATAATAATATAATAATTAATAATGATTATTAATTACTATGACTCAGTATTGTAATTGGTATGAAACTATTCCACGTCCATACATTCACACTGTTTAGTAATTATATGTTATGTTGTTCATTGGATTTTATTTTATTTTTCAACTCGCTTGTTGTTCAATATTATGACTCCTTCTCACCTAAGTTTTTTGTGGTTTTGTTTCAATAAAATTTTGAGGAAGAATGAAAGTTTATTCGAAACGTCGACTAGTGGAAATAACCTCGTTTTATTTTTATCCGATACACCGACTAATTCCTAATTGAAATAAAAAATACTGTTGACTATGAGATGGATGGATTTCACTTTAAAATGTTATTGAAATAGTTTAATAAGACTATCAAATTGCTACTATTTGAACAATAAATATAAAAAATACATTGGCCTCGTACTTACTCTCAGTGACACCTCGTAAATATTAATCCGGACGACTATAGTTAAGAATTTGACATGCATATTAAATACATACAGCCATCAAGAACGCTTCATTTGTTGCAGACATATTATATGCTGCATACAATTGATTTCAAGAAAATCGGCCAGACACTTTAACATTTCAAGGGGCATATAATATCGACATAAATACGTTCACTCTACTTCCCCTAGCCTTTACAGTCACTCTCGAAAATTTCAAATGGCAAGTGCAGTCGAGGGATACACCTTTTGAAAGGCTTTTCAATTCTCCACACACCTATTGAAAGATTTTGTGTTTTATCGATTCGTTTCAGAGTAACGTTGCGTTGCCTTTTTGAAAAATTAATGTAACGCGGCAATATATTCCACGTCTATTTCATTATTTTACTCACTCGAAGAATGCGTGTATACTTACATACTTAACATTTACAGTAAGAAAATGCATTCTTGTTGCATTTCTAATAAATATTTTGAAAAGTAATATATTGTTATTAAAATTAAACAAAATGGAAATTTACGACAAAAAGCAGTCAGTTAAGACAAAAGTTATGACACGATAAAATTTTTATTTCATTTATTTAATTTTCACTTATATAAAATTATTTAACAGTAATTTACTAATTGGAGCACCTGAATTAAAAAAAATTCCATTACAAATGTTTTTATTAATAAGTAACTAATTGAAGTAAGATAGTGATCATTATAAGTAAGATAAGTCATACAGTGATTCGAGATATCTCTATTTAACAGATAATTCTGGAATTGCGCAAGAAAATATATTTTTTTAAGGATAAATTAACAAATATTCTTTAGACAGCAATGGTACAATCTATTCTTAATAATCCATGCCAAAGTTGCAAAAACCACAAAAGTGCAAGGATAGCGATCAAACATTGCTACCTGGCCAATACGATGGTGATAGTCGCGCGGTCCCTATCCCCTTCGACCTACCCTTAAACGAAAAAACCAACCCTTTCCCCCATTTTTCGTTGTCAGGCATGCGAGGACTTGTTGGATCGTTTTTTGTTTGAGGAAACTCAATATTTCCTGTAAAATTTTGTACCTTGATATCCTAATGACTCCCGGGGGTTGAAACCACCACCTCCCTCAATACCGAAACATGCAAAAAATATCCAAATGTGCTAAAAATTGTTTTCTACACGTTTCCAAGGGCGCGGGCGGGGAACACGATGTTGATATTATTTAGACACCCATCCCTAATCAACTATCAAATGCAAAAAACCACCCCTTTTCCCCATTTTTCGTTATCAGGCACACGATGACTTGTTGGATCGGTGTTTCTTTGAGGAAACTCAATATGTCCTGTAAAATTAGGAACCAGATATCCTAACGAACCCAGGGGGTTGAAACCACCCCTCCCTCAATTCTGAAGTGTCCCTCAAGAGAAGGTTTTAAAGAAGGTACCCCCCGTCTTCAAGGGTGGAAAACACGATCTTAGTCCTCAAAAACTACCCTTGCATGACCAAAACCATCGGTTTTTGTTATAGTGAGATCACAAGCGCTCATTGGATCAGGTTTTCTAGGGAATAATTTTATTTGCAGCTTAAGAGGAGTTTGATAAGACGGGTTATGCGCATGTATGTCGTGTATGTGCATTAGGGTGGTCCAAAAATGACTTAATTTTTTATAGACGGTCTCGATGCCCCCAATTTGTTTCCATATCCGAAAAAAGTACGTATTTTTTGTTTTTTAACATTTTGCCTATGAAAACATGAAGTTTCCCATTTAAGTTGCATGGAGAAAAATCGCTTTTTGGAATTTTTTGAATAATTGTTCAGGGTTAGGGAAAATTTTGCATTAAACTTACAGAACTAGGAGAGGACTATACAATGAAGAATTTGATGTATATGGATTTGTACCTGAAGAATCTACATTTTTCGATTTAAGGGTAGATTTTGGGGCACCGTGGAGGTATGTTAGGGGCGACAAACCCATATGTATATACATGAAATTCTTTGTTGGATAGTCCTCTCTAAGTCCTATAAGTTTAATGTAAGATTTTCTCTAACCCTCAATTATTCAAAAAACTCCGAAAAGTGATTTTTCCTCATGCTATTTAAATGGGAAACTTCATGTCTCCATAGGCACCATTTAAAATCAAAATTTTGAAAAACAAAAAAAATACGTACTTACTTTTTCGGATTAGGAAACAAATTGGGGGATCGAGACTTTCTATAAAAAATTAAGTCATTTTTGGACCACCCTAATGTGCATAGTCGACGTTTTAATTATATATTGATTTTCACACTATGTACATGATTTTTATTCTTATTCTAGGCATGATGATGATAATTATTAAATGTTAATTTATTCTTCGGCGTATACAAATTAGATCACATCGTTTTGACCAATCGGAATGGACACTATACTTTTCAATCAGACTTGCTTCCATCTGGGTACATTCAACATAATCGTCACTATCGTCAGTCTTAATAGTATTGTAGGCCTGATAACGAAAAATGGGAAAAAGGAGTGGTTTTATGCATTTGGGAGTAGCTTGTTAAGGGTGGGAGGCTAAATAATATCAGCATCGTGTTCCCCGCACTTGAAAACATGTACAAAACAATTTTCCGCACATTTGGATGTTTTTTGCATGTTTCGGTATTGAGGGAGGGGGTGGTTTCAACCCCTGGGGGTCGTTAGAATGTATGGTTGCAAAATTTTACAGGAAATATTGAGTTTCCTAAAAAAAAACCCATCCAACAAGTCGTCGCATGCCTGACAACGAGAACTGGGAAAAGGGGTTGTTTTTTTTGCGTTTAAGGGTAGTTCTAAGGTACGGCGCGACTATTACCATCGATTTAGCTACCCTCGAGAACTGGGGGGACCGTTTTGGGGCTTAACCATTTTTTGCAATTTTGGAATGGACTATAATGTTAAAGAAATAAATTGACAGGCTGGAAAGCATGATCTGGAAAACGTTCAAATTGACATCCGCTTCTAGTCGTTTTCAAGAATACCTTCACTCCAGGAAACAATTTCGGATTTCAAAGCATAATATTTCTTCTTTAGTTGATAAATTACGTTACGCTTTGTCGCCATTAAAATAGGGAGGTCTATCGGATAAACTAATTTATATTACAGACGTATGTTGGTTGATTTACCCATTTTCAAGATGGAATATATCGAATTAAAGTCAATAAGGTGTCCGTGTGAAGTCTAAGATACCTCGCTATGTTTTCAAAATGACGGCTAAAACCTAATTTAGATTGGTCCACTAATTTACTATGTTACCAGAGGTCTTTTTATAAAACGTTTAATTTTCGATTTTCTCCGGACTAGATTTTCTGGACTGGTATATTTTTTATAATTAGAAGAAAACTTTTGTGGCTTTAATTTAAAGTTACAACAACCACAACAGTGGCACTTAAATCAATCACATTTTACTTTACAAAAAATCTACCCCGCAATATACGACCCTACTGTTCAATTTTTCATCACTGTATAAGAAACTAAATAGAAGTGTTATCCCGCAAATTTTTAATAAAACAAGTGCCTTTCTTTTATTTCTCGCAATAAATCATAAAGTTTAGTATAGTAACGCTCCGCAAACTGTTATGATTCTCTTAAACCAGAAAAAATCATTACGAAACTTTTACGTTTATTTTTGTGTAAAAATTATTGTGTAGGTTTATAAACTTTTCTGTCACTAACAGTAAAAATTTAGTTATTATATTCGCATAACCTATCTATCTAATACAACATATTCAACTATTAAAAATAATATATGAGAAAAAACAAGAAATAAATTTACCATAGTCATTAGAGTAATTAACGAGAATCTCTATTTTTCGTAAGATAAAATAAATTAGAAAGATCTACTTATTTACGTATACAGGGTGGTAAATCGATAGAAAGTTTTAAGAAGGCGATAAAGGGAGTCATTTTGAGCCCATATGAGCATACGTACCATTACACAAAATATCATAGATTTTCAAATCTCTGCCCTTTTAGATATTGTGACCAGCGAGATTCCCAGACCTAAGACCTCTCGACTTTCATGTCTGGGGACAAATAAAAGAACTTGTTTACGAGGTTGAAATAGCTGACTGCGATCAACTCATCAGGAGAATTAATGAAGCAGGTGTAAGAATTAAGGAACAGATGAGATTAGACGTCACTAACACCGAAGTTAGAAGAATAGCAAGTGAACGTGTGTTCAAATAAGTATTAAGTTGTTCTTAATTTTACCTTTGTTTCATTAATTCATAATATATATATATATATATACACACATATATATATATACATATATATATATATATATACATATATATATATATAGATTCAAACGCTGTCCTTATAGGAATACTATGTTTTGTTATTGAATGTACAACATTTCTTTACAACTCTATACACCAATAGAAAGGGGGGGGGGGGGGTGAAATAAAGAAGTTTTTAAAGTTATTTGGATGCATTTCATGTGTACTATTTTAAGTTACAAATTTAATACTTTAGAAATGCGTTCAAGCGTTTTAATTTGTATGCATTTTTTTTAAACATATCTCGAACTCTCTTTTGTATTGTTCTGAGGCAATACTTATTGCCGATTAGAAAAAAAATGTATTTAACATAGATAAAACATTCAACATGGTAATGATATTGTTTACCAACAGAAATTTGAACAGTAAACAAAGATAAAAAAGCCAATATCTCAAAATTTGTGATACTTTGTATAACAGTACATATAATCGAATTAGTACACATTGGATTCGGGAGTTCCGCAGGGCCCAAATCTAGGTCCACTATATATATATATATATATATATATATATATATATATATATATATATATATATATATATATATATATATATATATATATATATATATATATATATATATATATATATATATATATATATATATATATATATATATATATATATATATATATATATATATATAGATTCAAACGCTGTCCTTATAGGAATACTATGTTTTGTTATTGAATGTACAACATTTCTTTACAACTCTATACACCAATAGAAAGGGGGGGGGGGGTGAAATAAAGAAGTTTTTAAAGTTATTTGGATGCATTTCATGTGTACTATTTTAAGTTACAAATTTAATACTTTAGAAATGCGTTCAAGCATTTTAATTTGTATGCATTTTTTTTAAACATATCTCGAACTCTCTTTTGTATTGTTCTGAGGCAATACTTATTGCCGATTAGAAAAAAAATGTATTTAACATAGATAAAACATTCAACATGGTAATGATATTGTTTACCAACAGAAATTTGAACAGTAAACAAAGATAAAAAAGCCAATATCTCAAAATTTGTGATACTTTGTATAACAGTACATATAATCGAATTAGTACACATTGGATTCGGGAGTTCCGCAGGGCCCAAATCTAGGTCCACTTTTATTTTTAATTTTCATTAATGGTATTGTAGATTCCGGTAAACATTAATCAGTTAGCCTTTTCGCTGATGAAATGAAAATATTTAAACAAATAGGTGATTATCGGAATTGTTTGCTTTTACAATATGACATAAGGGAAATATTCAACTGGTCTGTTCAGAATGAGCTGCCCTTTAATATTAATAAATGCAAGGTAATGACTTTCACGTTATGCAAATATGCTTGATTATAAATATGAAATCGGAAACGAAAATATGGAAAGAGTTTATACAAAAACTGATCTGATGGGTGTGATATTCGACTCGAAACTGACATTTGGTGACCATGTGATAAATATTTCAAATAAGTGCTAAAAAAATTTAAATTTTATCTTACTCAACTGGAAATCATTTAAGTGCGAAAAAACTATGTTAGCGTTACATTTCTCCTTTGTAAGATCAAAACTAGATTATTGCTCCACGGTTTGGAGTCCTTTCTCTACCAGGTACAAACAAATGCTAGAAAATGTACAGAAAAAATATTAATTTTATTTTGCTTATTAGGTATACTAGTAGCTCTTCTTATTTAGATCAACTTACAGGGTATAATTTAGTGACACTAAATAGCAGAAGAACTTACTTTGATATTGTTTATTTGTATAAACTTCTCCATAATCTTTCGTATGACGTAACTACCTTAAACAAAACAATAATCTATGTGCCAGATGAAAGAACAGGTTTTCAAAGAAACTTTTCATACATTATACTAACTAGGAACTATAAGCTAAAGTCACCTCCTGTGAGAATGACAAAGAGCTACATCTAATTCATAACAACGATATCTAAACATATTCAGAGATACATATGGAGTATTCACAAACAAATAAATAAATCAAAATATAGATAGTGGATTCAAATTAGGATTTCAATGTGAATTGTCCGCCCACGGCAGTTTTTCTGTGTTAACGTATTCAGGGGGTCAACATAATTTCGCAGCTCAGTTTTGCAGTTTCTGCGAGGTCGACGTATTGTTCATTTAAACAATTTAATTTTTTAATTTTTCCATCGGTCATCGGGCCTCTACACAGTATCTTTTAACAATTGTAACTTTGGATTATTTTTAAGTAGCAGAGACAAAATAATAGACATTGGAGAATTACCAGTCCAAATTTCAATAAGAAATATTAATTTGTTTATTTATAAGTGACCTAAACGTAAAACCGCTGCCCAAGGAATCACTACTTCCACATCCAGATTTTCTATCCAAGTCACTCACAACGAAAAAATTTTGTATGTGGAAATAATTGGTTATGGAACTTTAATAATATAATATTTGAAATCTTCTACCCCAAAAACCCATAAAACGATACCCCACATCGGTAGTGGGGTGGTAGTGGGGGGTGGATGAAGTAAAAAAATATTTTGAGGTTTCTGGTTCTTGTACACACACTAAATCACATTTTTTTTTCATCCCCTTCAATAATGGGCCAATGCCAAAAATTTTTTTGAGACTTTAGCTTCTCTTATATATACTAAATACCAATTTTATGGACTCTTACCTGCTTGATTTACCTGTTTACCACAAATTTACCCCGAATTTACCCCAATTTACCCCCCAAGGAACAAGATAAAAATACGGAACAAGATAAAAATATAATCCAGTTCTAGATTTCGTTAAAGTACATAAGTGTACCAAATTTCAAGTCAATATCTCAAACGGTTCCAGAGTAAACGTGCGCACAAAAAAAGTTACAGACAGACCGACAGACAGACAGAAAATTTTTTTCGCTCGAACTTAAAATCTCGACGTTTCATGACATTCTAAGCCTATCTGAATAATGAAAATTTAAAAAAAAAAAATTGTCGTTGCTATACCTCTACTGGATGTGGAAGTAAAACTAACGTATCTCAGCTCCAAATGCAAGTAGAGCATTAATTTTTTTTTAAAGTTGGCTTTTTTAATACACTTTGATTATTCCTTTACCGTTTCTTATTTCATGAAAAAACCAGAAAGTTATTTGAATCTGTTTATAACTTCATTTTCCAAAATTATAAACAACTGCAATAAAAAGGGTTTAAATTTTGAAAAAAAAAATTCTCCCTCCGTGATCTTAAAGTACTTATAAAAAGCTACAATTTGAGCCATCGTACAAATTTCTTAGTTTTGATTGCAGATTTCCGTAAGAGTGCAAAGTTTTAGCAACAACTGTATATTTGAGCCGTTTTAATTATCATTTTGATTTGAAACTTTAAGTGGTGATTGTACTCTATAAGAGCTATATTTCTCCACAATTTCATTGAATATTATCCATTATTTTTGTGATTTGTTTAGAAACGCATAATTTTGCAATATTCATTTTTTTTAGATAATAATAACAATTGGAATGGATTATAGTGCATGCACTTTTATTGTACAACTCATAACGAACATTTTCCTTCCTTTTTTTGTTTTCCATAAGACTTATAGATTTCGAGACATTCAAAGAAAACCGGTGGCTAGGTTGATCCCCTGAACACGTTAAAATAAAAAACTGCCCTGACCAGACAATTCACACTGCGAATTTTTTAGTCCTAATTTGACTCCACTCTTACTTTTCAGAATGAAATGAATTCACTGAAATTTTGTGAGCATATGTCTATAATATATCATCTCTCGCTTTAATTCATTTTATGAGTCTTATTTTAGATATTTTAATTTAGTTTAAGCGTAGCCTACGTAAATGATTTTATCAGGCCACCGCATTGCACTCGAGTCCGCGTGTGACGTCACGAAAGGAGTCCTACGACTTTACAAAGTTACTGCGGCTACGGGTGGATTTAGCGCTCTTTTGCAAGATTAATATTTTATTTCTTCGTAGAATTTGTTTAGTATTAAGTTGAGTATGGATTAGTGCCAACTAATTGGATTTCAATTTGTACTGGAGTCGAATGAAAAGGGAATTACTTAAATATTTAATGTGCCTAACACAGTAATAATTCACAAAATAGATCATGAGAAATACTACAAATAAATGATTCAGCCTCCTAATACTGAAATTAGATATTGATTTATTATTGCATCTTTATACTGTGAACATTATGAAAACGTCCTTAATTAATGAATGTCAATTAAAAGAATGCCCCGTCGATGGAGTCGATGTTGTGTGCTAGTGCAAATCATATTACAATAAACAACGATATACTACTGTTTCGTTTTCCGTCGGACAAGAACCTGGCAAAAAATGGTCTCACAGCATTCACCGAAAACATTTTATCTCGAATAAAAATTCAGTAATCTGCGTTAATCACTTTAGTAAGCAATTACTTCCACATCCAGTGGAAGTCTTGTAACGACAAAAAAATTTAAAAAAAAATTTATTGTTCATTTAGATTTAGAATGTCATGAAACGTCGAGATTTTAAGTTTGAGCAAAAAAATTCTCTCTGTCTGTCACTTTCTTTGTGCGTACAATTACTCTGCAACCGTTTAAGATATTGACTGAAAATTTGGTACACGTATGTATTTTAACGACATCTGGAATATATATATTTTCATCTTCATTATATATATATATATTTTCATCTTATTCCGTTGAAGGGTAAATTTGAGTAAATGGGGGTAAAGAGGTAAATCAAGCAGGTAAGAGTCCAAAAAAATTGATATTTAGTATATATAAGAGAAGCTAATGTCTCAAAAAAAATTTGCCATTAGCCACACCCCCTCCTTACTACCCCCACCCCATTATAAAAGAAGGTGAAAAGAAATTGTTGTTTAATGTGTGTACAAAAACCAAAGACATCAAAATATTTTTTTACTTCATCCATCCCCAATACCACCCCCCTTCACTACCCCCACCCCACTACCGATGTGGGATATCGTTTTATGGGTTTTTGAAGGTAAATGATTTCAAATATTAATTAAAGTTCCATAAACAATTATTTCCACGTACAAAATTTTTTCGTTGTGAGGGACTTGATATACTTTTCTAATATATTGTTGAACAATTATTCTAAAGTGAAAAATAATCGTATCAGTGAGGAAAAAAATGAGGTGTAATAAGAAAAAAAATGACTAGCAATGAAGAGATTAAAATAAAGTCTGATAAAGAAACCGCTGCCCAAGGAATCATTACTTCCACATTTAAATTTTTTGTCCAAGTCACTCACAACGAAAAAACATTGTATGTGGAAATAATTGTTTATGGAACTTTAATAATATAATATTTGAAATCCTCTACCCCAAAAACCCATAAAATGATAACCCACATCGGTAGAGGGGTGGGGATGGTGATAGGGGGTGGTAGTGGGGGTGGATGAAGTAAAGAAATATTTTGAGGTTTCTGGTCCTTGTACACACACTAAATCACAATTTTTTTTCATCCCCTTTAATAATGGGGTGAGGATAGTAATGGGGGTGGCTATTACCAAAAATTTTTTTGAAACCTTAGCTTCTCTTGTATATCCTAAATACCAATTTTATGGACTCTTACCTGCTTGATTTACCTATTTATCCCAAATTTACCCCAATTTACCCCTTGACCCTTCGACGGAACAAGATGAAAATATAATCTAGTACCAGATTTCGTTAAAGTACATATTATGTGTACCAAATTTCAGTCAATATCTTAAATGGTTCCAGAGTAAAATTGCGCAGAAAAAGTTACAGACAGACCGACAGACAGAAATTTTTTCTCGCTCAAACTTAGAATCTCGACGTTTCATGATATTCTAAGCCTATTTGAACAATAAAAACTTTTTTAAATTTTAATGTCGTTACTCTACTTCCACTGGATGTGGAAGTAAAAGAAAAGTTGAAAAGTTGCAATCTCTGTGATAGGAATTAAATTTAAAATAAATATGTTGTACATACTCGTGTATGTACCGATCTTTTAATATTTATTACAATAACTGTTGTAACTTATTATTAGAGAGGCATTTTAAATTTTTGTTATCCACAATTTATTGCTGTTAGAGATTAAAGAAATAATTATTTTTTGTTTTGTTTTTAACTATTATTAGAAGTGTTTATTTTATTCTGAATCAATAAGGTATCAAGTGTGTATTTTAGTTTTATAGATATATTTTATTTAATAGTACAATAATACTGATTCTTAATCATTTACATATTATTTATTTATTTTTAGAAAACTATTTATGTTTTTATAATATATTTTATTATTAATTATATAAAGTAAATCATTTTTAAGCATACGTTTACATTCTTTGTTGTATTAGTTCATATAATTTTATTAGAAATATTCAAGAAAGCGTTAAGGGTTTCAGTATGCACCGGAATGCTAGGACTCCGACGGCCGCCATTGAAATCCAATGCGTAGGCCTGATAAAATCATTTACGTAGGCCACGGTTTAAGTTAGGTTAGGTTAAGTATATAGGCACAGTCTGTAACTGGCTTGTATGTTGTAGACTTATGATAATAAATAAATAAATAAATATAGTCACATACGGTCTAAATGGCCCTCTTCTATCACCCCCCTAAAATTTTCCATCCATGTACACAACACCCTGTATAAAAAAGTACTTAAACTCACCCGCCTTGTTACATATACTTGTTGGGACTTCGATGTCTATCTCTAAATCTTAAAAATCCACAATAATTCTATCTCTAAAACAACACTGAGAACACATTATTTTCGTTATAGAAACATGAGTTATACGCGATATGCTTTGAATTTTGTGCGCTTGTCACTTTGATCGGCTACTCGAACCCGTTACACACTATGGTGTGCACGTGAGGCGGCAGCGTCGTTTAAATGACGCCACACTGTCTGCTGCCGCCAAACCACTGTCGTCCCTCCGATTCTCTGTTGTCCTTCCGTTTCACTGCTGAAACTGCCTGAAAATGAGCGCGCGCATCTGCAACACTTGCATCTAAGCGGCTCTCAAAGCTTTTGTTTTAAATTGTGTATTTACATACGTTTGCCACCGCAAAGAAGTATGCATTATGGATAACGCCATTCAGTAGTCCCCATAACGGTGGAAGCAGTAGAAATATTTCGTATCGAATGTTTCACGAAGGTTGCTAATTTCTGAAGAAACTTATTCTTTTTACATGCAACCACTATGTCGAAAGCAATTGAGGTAGGCCTTTTTTATGAAGGAAGCTAAGTATTTTATAGCAAATGTGCATTTTTTTCAGTTTCTGCATAGTTTTTTTTGGCATTAGGACATAGTCCATGCAGCCAGATACACTGTCTTCTAGCAGTAAACAGCTAAACCTAATTCTAACTTGAATAATATTAGAAGAACACAATTAGGAAAGTAACAGGGACACACACTTCTCGTCTAGGAGCCAATCAAGGCATTTTTATATTTTCACAACACAGGTAAGGCCACGGATTAGTAACAAAAGTTTAAACAAAGGTTTTATGTAGGAATAATATAAGACAGTGTAGAATATCGATATGTTTATTGCAGTTTAAAAATATATGGTCCAAGTCACTCTCAATGTTACATACGTCGCCGTCGCATAAATTTGTAGGAGAGAGTCCCATTCTATAAAGATGTGCAGGGTAACAATCGTGCCCAAATTTCATTCGAATGATCATCGTTATATATTTTTAGGCAGGTTAACGTCATCATGCCAAAACTTGGATGGTATTTCAGGACAATTTCTGCATAGTGAAAGAAAACATTATAATATTAATTAGTGATTCTCAACCGAACAGCCGTTTTCGAATATTTGACGAAGGCGCCGGTTTGCACGTTTAATTACTTTTACATCCACGTGGGGGATGGAGTAATCGTTAAAAAAAGATTTTTTTTTTACTTTAAATGAAAATGAAACGTTGAAAATGTAAGTTTGAGAAAAAGAACATTTTATGTCTATCGTTCTGTCTCTCTGCCTGTGTAACTTTTTTTACACGTACGATTACTCTGGAAACGTTTGTGATATTGACTTGTTCGACGTTAAATAAAAAGACCAAAAAAGAAATCTACAGGATGTGAAAAAAAGGTGTGTTCTTTTTACCAAACTTAAAAACTTCTGAGATGCCACAAAAATTATTTTATATTTTTTTGATGCGCATTTTTTTAGTCACTAGTTTATGGGGAAAATACAAATTTCTCAAATATTTGATATCTCTCTTATTTTATAAGATACCGATTTTTTTTTTAAAAATCTGTCATTAATCTCATTATTTTTTGCCGTTAGGCCTTATTATGTTTCGTAAGAGCGATCGTTGTAGGTTATTATTATGCCTTTAAAATAATAGTAATAAGTACATTTTTTGTACTTTCAGTTCATGGTGAATAAATATATTTTTCCTCGCTAATACACATTTTATTATTATTGCTCCATCAGTAATAAGTTTGGTTCTTTCCTTTTTCTTTAGTTGACATTTTATATAAGAATATAAAAATAGATAAATAAATATTTTTTCTTATTGTTTATTTAGATTCCATTTTGTTCCATTAAAAATATATATATTTTCAATTTTTCGTATATTTTTGTATTTTTTGGGTGAAAAATACATCAACAAGATTTGAAAAAAATATTTTTTGTATCTACAGGTAGTCCCTTTACATATGTGCCAAAGGAGGAGGGCAGCTAAGGCCGGTGTTAGGCCTATTTTATTTTCGGATTTAAATTTTAAAAAACCATTTTATTATCACCTGTCATCAATATTTAATTGATTTCACCCCAAACGGAGCCCCCCCCCCCATTCGCATATATCTCTTCTACACATTTTAAGTATTAGGGAATCCAGGAACAGTATCGCTAATTTTTTTACGTTTAAGAACTATTTAGAATCCTCCAAAAGTCCTTTTTTCCAAAAAAGTTGATCTGGGCTACCTTCTCCACTGATCCCTTTTCCTCACCACGCCTACTTACCCACAAAAACCATCTTTTTTGTGATAAAAATAAAGAATCCTTATAGTTTCATTATATAACTGAATGTTTATAAACTCGATTTAAAAAATAAAGGTGTGGGTGGGTAAGTAGGAGTGGTGGGGGAAAGGGATTTGTGGGGAAGGTAGTCCAGATGAACTTTTTTGAAAAAAAAACTTTTGGAGGGTTCTAAACACTTTTTAAATGCAAAGAAAACCGCTGCCCCAGGAATCACTACTTCCACATCCAGATTTTCTATCCAATAATTGTTTATAGAACTTTAATAATGTAATATTTGAAATAGTCTATCCCAAAAACCCATAAAATGATATCCCACATGGTAGTGGGGTGGGGGTGGTGGTAGGAGGGTGGTAGTGGGGGTGGATGAAGTAAAAAAATATTTTGAGGCTTTTGGTTCTTGTACACATACTAAATCACAATTTTTTTTCATCCCCTTTAATAATGGGGTAGGTGGTAATGGGGGTGGCTAATGCTAAAAATTTTTTTGAAACCTTAGCTTCTCTTGTATACACTAAATACCAATTTTATGGACTCTTACCTGCTTGATTTACCTATTTACCCCCATTTACCTCATTTTACCCCTTCGACGGAATAAGATGAAAATATAATCTAGTCCTAGATCCCGTTAAATAATAATAATAATAATTTTATTAACCAATTTAGATACATTTAAGTACATTTGGTAAGTCAGGTAGAATAAATATAAATAAAGTAAGTATATAAAGTAATAAGTAAATAGGCAAATACTGAATTAAATAACGACACTATAGTACATTTAACAAATAATAACAGTAAATACAATAGTATTTACATAGTCTAAACACAGATAAAAAAATAATAAAAACAGTCTACCTTAAAGAAGACAGAGTTAAGGACATGTTTATATACATATTATTGCAATATGAAAATAAAATATAATATATTTAATTTGAGGTAACCGTTACTGCCTAACAGTTATCCTCCATATATTCTCTCACTGAATAATATGTTTTTGAGATTAAAAACTCCTTTAATTGCCCTTTAAACTTCTCTACTGCTCCAATATTTTTTATTGCGTCTGGTAATTTATTATATAAGACTATACCAGAATGATTGGGTGAATTTTCATACAAAGTTGTAGAATGAACAGTAGATCTCAAATCATTGCCTTCGAGTTGGATAATCATGAAATTTTCCAATCTGTTGATAAGATTGTAGGTTTGTCTTTATGCAATTTATGCATTTTAATATATATACACAGGATACAGTTAATATCTTATTTTTTTTAAAGTGTGGCCTACACGATTCTCTTTGATCCAGTACTTTTTGCAATATGAGAATTCTTTCTGCGCCACTACAGTTTCCCCAAAGTGCTATATTATACTGTATGGCTGAATATATTAATGCATAGTAGACGTTAATTAATTGGTTATTTTGCAGGGAAGACTTAAGCTGCAGTATTGCATAGTAACCGCTATTAATTTTTTTACTTATGGCATTTATGTGTGTCTGCCATCTCATATCTGCGTCAACATGTACACCAAGAAATTTTACACTGTCAACACTGTCGATCAATGCTCCATTTATAATTACTGTATTTGGTGCAGTAATTCTTTTATTATAAAAGTGCATAGATACTGTTTTATTTGCATTTACCAGAAGCTTATTTTTATTGCACCAATTCGTAAATTGGCTGGATATAATATTTAGGTTATCTTGGAGTTCTTCATGAGTATGGGCAGAAACAGCTATTGATGTGTCATCGGCAAAAAGAACGACAGAATCAGAACTAATTTCAAGTGGTGGGTCATTGATATATAATAAAAATATCAACGGACCTAAGACTGATCCCTGCGGAACTCCGAGGTCAATATCATGAGAATCTGATGCAGTATTATTAATACTAATGTACATTTTCCGACTGTGGAGGTAAGACATTAGCCAGTTTAAGACATTTCCTCTAAGGCCAAAACATTCCAGTTTTTCCTTTGCAAGACTTAAATCTAAACAATCAAAGGCTTTGGATAAATCGAAAAATACTGCACCAACATATTGTCCTTTGTCTAAGTTAAAGTAAATATAATTAACAAATTTGTATGCAGCACTTTCCGTGGATCTACCAATTCTGAATACATGTTGATTGTCAGATAGCATACTGTATTTATTTAAATAGTCCATGAGTCTATTATACATAATTTTCTCAATTACTTTACTTACGACTGCTAAGATAGTGATAGGCCTATAATTGTCTATTGATTCATTACTATTACTTTTTAGTAAAGGTATTACTTTACCTATTTTAAGGACGTCAGGAAATTAGCCAAATTCCACAGAGGTGTTTATGATATGTGCTAAGGGTTCCGCAATAATTTCGGATATGTTTCTTAATATTTTTGTTGAGATACAGTCCTCGCCCATTGATGTCGTGTTTTTTAAATTTTTTATAACATCTATTACTTCTTGAGCATGTACTGGATAAAATGCAAATGATTGCACGTGATGGTAATGTGGGTGTTTCTCTGTTGATGTGATAACAGGTGCAAACCCGGTAGTACAACTTAACACAGCATTTTTGGCAACATTAGCAAAATATTTCGCAAATTCTGAAGCTACCTTATCTTCCCTAGTGATATGTAGCCCATTTATGTTTAAATGTACCAAATTTCAAGTCAATATCTTAAACGGTTCCAGAGTAAACGTGCGCACAAAAAAAAGTCACAGACCGATAGACAGATTTTTTTTTTCGCTCAAATTTAAAATCTCGACGTTTCATAACATTCTAAACCTATTTGAACAATAAAAATTTTCAAACATTTTTTTGTCGTTACTATACTTCCACTGGATGTGGAAGTAATTAGTGATATCGTTCCTGGATTCTGGTTTATCTAATACTTAAAAGGGGTAGAAGAGATATGTGCGAGTTCGGGGGAGGTTTCATTTGGGGTGAAATCAATTAAATATTGATGACAGATGATAAAAAAATGATTTTTTAAAATTTAAATCCAAAAATAAAAGCTTTAGCTACCCTCCTCCTTTCAACTTGATATCTTTAACCGCTCCGAAGATAAGTGGGATTTCATTTTTTTATATTTTGATGTAGAAAAGCCAAACAGGGTTCCCCAATCCGTGAACGTATACCGAACGTATACCGAACGTCTACCAACCGTATACTAAAAAAAGTTTACCGACAAAAGAGGTAGAGATCCTTTTTCGATATTAACGATGAGCTATTGGCTAATATTTGCTCTTTTTGAGCACGTGGAAATTTGTAACCTGTAAAATATTCTATGACGATTTTCGTTAGAGACAATAACTCAAACAATTTTTCTGACTGTGTTATTGAAAGTTGTACTAATTTCATGTTGTATTAAATTCAGAAGAGAAGGAATATTTTTGGATAAAATAGTATTTTGCAGGAAAACTAAAATTCTATTTACAAAATGTCAACGTTTGGGAAGCATGAAACTCACGCTTTAAAAGTAAGATAAAGCAGGTCTCAAACAACAGAAACTGCCGCTGTAAAAAGTGTACCATTAAATTATTAACTACAACACTTTGTCATTGTGAGATAGATTCGCGATTCTAAAATAAAAAATGAACAAAACCAAACTGAAAGAGTATATAACAAATATTTGATTGATGTAAATAATACTTTCATTCTCTCAATTAGCTAGCCAGCAGTAGAAAATTGCGGTTGGCACCTAAACACATTGTTTATTGCACAAACGTTGTAATAATGCTTTAGTTAAAATAAATTGAAATTAATGACTAGAATTTTGTTTTATAACCGTATACAAATTTAACTATCATAAGCGAAAAAAATTTAGAAATCATGAAATAAATTTTCTTGTTATTGATTTGCCAACAATTTGTATCTTTGACAGTTGACGTGTCATTTAATACCAAATAATAACTTGTAATAGTATTTAATATAACAAGTGGCCAAAATGGTGTTTTTTTTTACAAATGGGGCGTTTATATTACGAGACGAAGGCGAGTGTGATAAACCACACGAGTAAAAACACATTTTAGTCTCGAGTTATATACAAAATTTTTTATATCGCCATTCGAAATTAGAAAACAATATAATTTGGTAAAAATAAACTAAATTTTATTGCTGTCTCCATAGAAACCAATAAGTTTTATTTCACACTGTGAAATAAAATGTCTTTATTTCACTCTTTTTTATTTATTTTACACTTCAATAATGACATTATTTTGATTCATTGAAACTGCCAAATAAATGTCATTTTAGGATATGGCGTTACAAAATTTGTATATTATACAACGATGCTATAATGAAGGCTATTATTATTGAGAATGGAAATTACAACTCGAGCGAGCGCAGCGAGCGAGTATTATAACTATCCGAAGTAATAATAGCCATTATAGTGAGTTGTATACTACTTTATATAGGACTAACCTGTATATAAAATATAATGATACATACATAATATATAAACGCATAAAAAAGTGTTAATTTTTAAATTATTTATTTCTTTTCAACAGAATGTAAGTTAATGTTACTACAGTTAATAAACTGAACTGATGAGGGCATATTTTGTGTTATAGTATGAGTAGCACTATTTTCAATGGTAGTAATACTATCAGCATTAACCACTTTAGTAGCTGTAGAAGTAGAAGCCGTATCATTGTTCACTTGCTTTGAAATAGTTTCGGCTGTTATCATTTTATTTTTAACAGATTGGTCGAAATATCCTTCAGCTACGAGTGAGGACTTCCTCCGTGTCGCTTCAACCCAGTAATATCTCCACCTCCAGCCACGTATAGGGTAGCCGAAGATCTCCGAAAACAATGACCGGTGTAAAGTTCAGGGTTTTGGCAAATTCAAATAAGTTGCTATTTGTTTTCCAAGTACAGTAAATTTATTTTTTTCAATTCGTTGAATGGTGCATTTACCTCTGTGGTAATTTTAAAAATCTGAGCTTATTGTCACGTGCGACGGCCTAAGTTCCATGTACTTTTTTACAATCCCATAAAATTGACTAGTAATGACAAAACTTCTTACCACTTTGGTTTTCGTTTTAGGTACAGTTATTAATAATATTGTACTTAGATCTTTCACGTCTTCAATTTTCATTTCGTAGAGCTCATTAGAGCGACATGCACCCATAATTCCCACGATTAATATGACCTTAAATAAATTAATCTGTTAAATTTGAGATATTTAGTATCTGGCAATCTTACCTTATATAAAAGATAAACTCCATCAGATGCTTCCTTTATAAATTTATTAATTTCTTCTGGTGTCAAAATTTGGGCCTTTTTCGCTTCATATCCCTCAAAATTTCTTTTCAGAAAAGAACGTAGTTATTTGCATACTTTTCCAAATCTATGTCGTGTTTTATTTTCAAAACCGCTTTTAGCATGAAATGAAATGACCATAATGAAGAAGATTTGTATCTGTCAGCTAAGTCAGCAAAATAGGCTAACAATACATTTTCAGAAAGCGAGTTAGTTTTTTTCTGAATGCCAGTCCATAAAACTTTGGTACGCTTTATCATAAAAACTTTTTGACTCCTGTGGTAGTAAATTAGATGCTGTTGCTTCTGCTCCTTCAGTTATTTCTGGTGAAGTACAGGGGATAGTATCTTGTGAATCACTTTCCATTTTTTCAACCACAAAACTAACTCAATCAAACACAATTCCACAAAACCCGTTTTTACTTTGATTGTTTACGTATTTTTTTTTATAGTTACCGATCTCTATGGCATTTTTAATGTGCACAGATAGACTGATTCATGCGTAATTTTCTGATTGGTACACGAGAATTACCTCATCGTAGTTTCCTGTGGGATTAATTGATGGCATTATATACCAAAAATCACCCATTTAATGTTCATATTATTTGTTAGTCGTACATAAAATATATTATACTTTATATGATGTTCGTATCTCATAGTTTCTGGGAGAGAATTTATTATTTTTGAGACCATAAAAACAAATGACAATCGGCCAATTGAAATATTGCATTTAACAAAAAATTTATCGCATGAAGTTGTATTACTAAAATATCATTTTGGAATGTGTGTTTCCACGAAGGTATATACTTTCATTATTTTGTTTCTTAAAATATTTATTTCCCGAAGTAGTGTCCTTTCTCCAAAAATATCAGAGCTGTAGCCTTCTCTGACAAGAACAAACTCTAGATAAAGTATATTTACCTCAACCGGTATTCAGTCACAGTCAGCTATTATATCTAGCAACGTCGCAAATAACCTACATAAATTGTAAAATCAGTGGCAATGTCATATGTGCCTACTTTGGAATATTGTCAAGGCTAAGGTCTCATTTTCTTCTTTAATATATTATGGCAAAAGTGGAACCAAGTCAATATTTCATTATTAGTAAACACTGACCATGCTTGCACTTACAAAACGCTGACGCACCTTTAATCTGAGGTACTTAAACAAGAACGTAAATGAGTATGAACAGTGTTCACCCGGACGCCAAAAGCAGATGTTTGGGCACGAGAGTAGTGATAAACGGGTAGTAACTGTTCGTTACTCAGTAGGAACCGCAGTACCGATTAATCCACATACAGAAGTAATCGTTACTTTCCCATTTTGATTACCTACTTATATACTTATTAAAACCTACATACTGACACCTTGCTCTGAGAAATACAACTATATACACTTTTTATCATAAATTTTGTATTTAGTTAAATGTCATGCTTTAATGATGAAATCAGGAACTATTTCCTTGACAAACTACAACATTCAAGTACAACAGAAATTTACAATAAAACATATATATAGTTGTCTTCGGTACAACAATAGCAAGTATCTGAAACATTTTTAAATATTATACTATGTTTGGTTTTTTAAATATTTACAATAAATAGTAAACAAACGCATATTTTCCTCTCACTCTGCAAAATCCTAATACACAACTTTAAATATCAGTTTACTTATCCGAACGTTTGGCAACATTTTAATTTCCAATAAGTAATTTACACACTGTAATCTATAGTACACACGATCAATAAATACCATGTTTTGCGACTAATTAGATATCCCAAGTTTCACTTCATTATCTTAAAAATTGTGAAAAAAATAGGATGCATGCTCCGTTTACACCTGGCTGGATAAATGCAATGAATTAAAACTTATTTTCTATGAATAATATATAATTATAATCATAATTCCTTTCGGCTTGAGAGAATTTTAATAATTAACTCATTTTAGCTATTTACTTATTACTTTTGAAATAATAGTACAATGTTGATGAATAAATCAGTACAAGAATATCTTGTGATATTTTGACACCTAAACTACTAACAACAGGTATAATTATAAACGAATATCATATAACTGCAGAGAAAAAAAAATAAACAAGGTAATGGAAAATGGTAATTTCATCATTTATCAGTTTTTGTCCATAGTCTCTTATTGACCTTATCCTCGGGTTATCTTCGTGAGAAACCAACTAGAGATGTAAAAATACCGTATTTTATTTGTTTGTGTATAATAGGTGTATATATATATATATATATATATATATATATATATATATATATATATATATATATATATATATATATATATATATATATATATATATATATATATATATATATATGCGAGGTTCCTACGACTGTCGCCGTTTCCCGCTTCTCAACTTCCAATATTTGCGATCTGTCCAATCGCCCTCTGTAGACCTCTTGTTTCCATGGCTTCTTTAACATCGATCTTCCAACTCCTCGGCGGTCTACCTCGTTTCCTCCTTTCCGGTGGGTTCCATTTCCATATTTTTTTGGGCCATCTCTCTTCATTCATCCGTTGGAGGTGCCCATACCACATTAGTTGTTTGTATTCGATATTGTCTAATATCGTTCCTTAGATTTCTCGTATCCTTTCATTCCTAATGTGGTCCAATCTTGTAAAGCGGCAGCTTCTTCGCCGGAAGTCCATTTCAAGGGACATTAATCGATCTTTATATCTCTTTTTTGCTCCCAAGTTTCTGATCCATATGTACTAATACTTTCTACGATGGTCTTGTATATAGCGGTTTTATTTTTCTTAGTGATGTTATCACTCCATAGTATTGAATTTAGCTGTCGGATCGCACGTCTTCCTTGTCCTATCTTATTCGTTATGTCTTCCCTATTATTTCCAGTTGAGGAGAACGTCACTCCGAGGTATTTAAAAGAAGTACAGTTTTTTATTATACATGTTCCAATGTCCAGATCACTCCGTTCTTGTGTATAATACATTTGTATAATACCGTATAGTACGTATAATATCTATTAAAGGAAGCATCTGTTTTCGTGTTTTCTCACATTTCAACAGATGCTTCACCATTCTAAAATAGTTTCTTGCAAATGAACATTGACGAAATGTACATCTGTACGTTTAACACTTCCCTTCGCTTGACTTTGGATTCAGCAGGATAAAAAATCTCAAAACATACTTATCAAACTTTGAAGGTTTTCCCGTTTTGAAGATAAAGATATCATTCTAATCCTATAATTGAAGTAAAAAAGACAATAAACAAAATAATACACATCAATTCAAATAAATAATAATAAATATGAGTTGAAATAACATAACCTAACTTTTATTTAATACCAGTGGTATTAAAAAGTTTTATACCGTACCATAAAATTCGTTTTGTACCGGGTATTATACAATTGTATTATACACTTTTACATCTCTATGAGAAACTTATATTTACGTATAATTTACATAACGCAAACTTAAGATTAAAGAATTTACTGTCTCTTCCTCAATATCACACAGCCATGTTTCGACGCCCTTTTTCTTACAACTCTGTGTCAATTTACAATAACATTAATATTGAATTGAAATTATTCCCTGTAAATAGATTTCGTAAGCAGGTTAAGGCTTATTTTTTGTTACAGCAAATTATCATCTAAGGTATCTTTATATAGCTCTATACAGGGGATTCATAAGTAATGGTACAACACTTAACTGTAGATAGTAGGAGTCAAAATATTAAGATTTAACCAATAATGCCGTAATGAAATGTTTATAGGTAAAAAGATACAGGGTGTTAGAGTTAAAATTAAATTTTTTATTTTCCTTTGTAATTTAATGATTTTTTAACATTTTATCATGAAAATTGGTAGGTGGGGCTTATTTGTGGTGGGAAATCATAACACACCTTCAACTTTCGTCTAGCTCCTACAGGGCGCTACGTACGCTATGTTTAATGTATTAAAAACCTCTATCATTTCTTAATAAAAAAGGTATACTTGTTTCAAGTCTCTAAGTACAACAAGTTTTGAGAAAAGTGCAAATCAAGAGTTGTATGCAAATTCATTATACAATTTAAAAAATTATTTTGGCGGAAAAATTCGACAATCTTTAATTGTAAATATTTTTTTCTGTGTAGCTAATACCGCTTATGTGGTAGTTGTTTATATGGCGTTTAACAACTTCAAAATTTCAGACATTAAAACAAAACAAATATTGATATACTTTTAACTAGTAGACATAAATAATTTAATTCAAAATGGTAAACAACGTATCACAAATAATAAGAACTAGAACAATAATAAGAACAACTTTAAAATACCTACCGCAATAAATGTTCAACATGGCCACCATAAACTCAATAAATTTTTTTAAACGTTTATTTAGAGAATATCTAGCTTTAAATAACGATTCTCTGTTATTCCTAATAGTTTCCACAGCTTCAAAAATTTTTTCCCATAATTCTTCCCGGGTATATCATTATCATTGTATACTAAATACTTACAGTAGCCCCAAAAATAAAAATTAAAAGGATTGAGGTCAGGACTACCAGGTGGCCAAGGAGTTCACCTGTTTCTCCCAAACGATCAAAAAGGTTTTTAGATAACCTATGATCAGGCTGCCTTCTGTTTGGATACAGTTCTAAGTACCTTCGAGCTGCAGCACGACCACAAAAATTTACTTGCGAGTATGCACAAACCATGTCTCTCATTTCAGAAGTCGAAAAAAATGTATGGCGAGGCATTTTTTATAAAACGATATTAGAAATGAATAAAAAACACACCACTTAATTAAATAAAACTCTCCGCATCAACTAATTATGGTTTGAAAGATTAATTGCTCGACAGGTACTTTTTGTCTTTACGCCTACATGATAAATAGGCTTCTTTATTTACTGTGATAATGCTGTCACAACGAATACTTTTCAAAATTATTATTTGAAAAGGCTTTTAAGAAATTTACATGCAACTCTTGATTTGCACTTTTCTTAAAACCTGTTGCACTTAGAGACTTGAAACAAGTATACCTTTCTTATTAAGAAATTATAGGGGAATACAAGCTTTATGCGAAATTTGCGATAAATGTGCGGGTTAAAAAGTTACAATCCTTTTAACACGTTAAACACAGCATACGAGGCGCCCTCTAGGAGCTAGACAAAAATTGAAAGTATGTTACGATTTCCCATCCACCAGTTTTCATGATAAAATGTTAAAGAATCATTAAATTACAAAGGAAAATAAAAAATTTAATTTCAACAATTTCTTAGTTTTGGGAAAACTATACTATAACGTTAGTACAATCAAGCCTTTTACATATTTGTGAGATATTATATCTTATATTATGTAATATTATCCTTTTCTTTTCTCCTAAAATATAAATATGTCTAAAATATTTTGTAGCCAAAAATATGATTATTTTTAAAATCTTGTATAATATTATTATTATTATTATATGGGGTTATGGCGCTACGAGGTTATCAGGTAAACGGATCAAAAAAAATTTCTAACTACTCATTTGAAGGTGAAAGGCGAAGAACCAGCTCTTTACGGATGTTATTTGAGTTTAGAGATGAAAAACAAGCTAATCTGACAATTCTGATCTCGGATTTAGCTGGTCAAAATACATAAGGCTACTCTGGTCTGATCCGTCGGACAGATCATTTTTTTTGCATGTCGTATTTTGACTAGTTCTACACCACATGTACATTGTATTGGTATGCTTTTGGGACAGTAAATATATTATTGTTATTATTTTAACTTGATGCAATAGTATTTTTCCTTCGTACTGATGTTTACTTCAAATGAACAAAAAATATATTCAAATAAAATCGAACAGATTCGTATAAATTAATCATGTGTTTCATTTTACCTTCTAATAAAATAAACAACGGGGAAGCATTGAGTTAATTTGTAAATCAGGATGTCTATATCTCGTCCTTTCCAGTCGTCCAGTTATCCCCAAATAACGACCCTTTGCTTAAATGTCAACCCCCGGCCGCTGCGTAGTATGGGAAAAAGGGCAAATACATTATTTAATTAAATTGAGCTGAAATTCGAGAGAAATCCGTGGTTGTGCATTTTGTGAGAACATGAGGAATGAACTGATGACGATCGGCAATTGAAATTTTAACGTAATGGGCACAGCTACAAGAATCTTAGAGGCCCACAGATTGGTAATCGTAACTGTGATTGCAAGTTTAAACATTTGATCGATTTTATATATTCTATGTATCAAGCACATCGACGTAACTGAAACTTATTTTATGTTGTCATCAATCAAACGGTTTAATATTATAATACTGACGATGACGCTGTACGATATTTCATTAAAATATGATAAATATATGTGACATGTATTAGATTTTTTCTATTGGAATTATAAAAACTAGTGATCATCAATTTATATCAAATACTTTCGGATTGGAAATGGAAATTTATTGAGAAGTCTGAAAGAAAACAAAACTGGAAGCAGCCGTTGCAGGAAAATTGCAAGTTAATATCCTTCTTTGTGTGGAATGTTTCAATTAGCAAATATTAATTTTTTAATATTGTCACACCTGAATCGTACAGAAACTGTAAAATAAATTAGGGAACCCAAAAGAAATAATATAATATAAATTCAATTAGTTATAATATCAACAGTATTTATTTAACAATTTAATCTTCAATAACAATATATAAAAACAAGCTAAAAACGTAGGTACTCTTCGCCAATTTACTGAGCTTTTTATATAACTGTTACACATTCTATAGGATACTTTTCGCAGTTTTCTTGTAAATGTTAGTTTTTGGACATCCTAAAAAATATATGAAAAAAAATTGAAAAAAAAACATCTAATCTGTGTAGGATTCGAACACACGATCTTTTGGATTGCAAGCCAAAAAATCAAATCAAATCAAAGATATTTATTAATGTTTAAAGACATGAATGCGCCTCAGCTGGGTCCAGTCTAGAGTCGGTCACCCCACCGCGGCGTGCAACGTCGCGGTAGGTAGGTGATCGGGTGGTGGGGTTTAGCTTCGGCTGTAACAACAGATGAAACTGGGGCGTTAGAGCTCCTGTTTAACTTATATAAAACACTTAAACCTAACAATTTCGTTGAACAATAATCCGGGAAGATATTAAAATACTTAGAAATAGCTAGAACTACGAAAAAACAATTGCATTTTTAACACACGCGCACTGTCGCACGTGCGCACTAAATTTACGAAGAAAATCTTGTTGTCCATACGGGAAAAACTTAGTGAAAAAATCCGTTCGAGAGTCACGGATTTATCCAGTGGTCTACCTGCCTCTGGAAGAATGGGGTGAGGGGAGATTATGATTTTAAAAGTTGGGATTTACTAGCAGTTATTGGTCTAAAGGTAATTTGGAAGAACAAAAAGGGACAAAAGAAGAAAAATTGACAAAAATAATAAAAATGCAACTAATGGGGGAATAGAGGGGGTACAAGTAAAAGGTGGTGAAAATAAAAGGTGGTGAAAGGAAATTGTGGTATAGGAATGATGTGGCTAGGGAGGTTGCCGAAAGATAGGCAACGCCTGGTATGGTAATGGGTGTTTCAGGTTGAAAAGTATGGCATTATGCTGTCTGATTCGTGTGATGTCTCGGGTTAGCGGACTTTAGCCCAGTTTGAATTGGTAGAATTTTTGGGAAGTTTCCCGGACGAAGTCCGCTAGTGAGGTTATGTCGTGGCAACGTGCATAGAGGTCTCTGAGGGAGGTGTACCTACCGGAGTCTGAAATGAGGCGCATAAATGTATGTTCTAAAACTCTAAGTTTCCGCATTGTCGTGGCCGGGATGCTGCACCACACCGGCGCCGCGTATGTGATGGCCGGTCTGATCACCATCGTATACAATAATTTTTTATTAGTCCTGTTTAGTCCGCTACCCCGCACCAGGAGCGGATACAGACTCCTGGACATGGAGTAGACCTTACGCTTATGTGCGTGTTGAACGTCAGTCTCCTGTCCAAGTTGACCCCCAGATACTTCACGCACCGTTTGATTGGAATTTCTCTACCCCCGATCGAAAGTGGCGTTAAAATCCGATTTTCGGTAAATCGGCGCGTGAAGAGTATGGACTCCGACTTCTCTTTAAATTAATTGAAATAATTAATGAGGTGAAATTGAGATATAAATACTCACTATTACTCCTTCCATAATTTATACCATATCGGTCTGGTTAGTCTGATACCTATTACTTAAAGTAAGTTTATGTTTATGAATTAAAGCCTGCACAAATCCTGATTAAACAGGTACAGTTGATCAATCATTTTGTGTGAAATTTACTAATCAATAACTAGTCTAGGGGAAGTACCTGATACTATTTTAGAAACTATACCATTTATGATTTTTTAAATATTTATAACAAACCGAAAATAAACCCCTTTCACTCTGCAAAATCCTATTCTTAAATAAAATTAATAAAATGGTGACGTTAGCTAGTTAATTTATAATTTGAACAATCAAAATTTATCACAGATTAAATTTGCCATCAAATATAATGACATTATTTTACACACTGATCTATTGACTTTTAAACAAGCGCAGATTTATGGGGGGGGGGGTAACGTGGTAATTCCCCCCCCCCCCCCCCCAAGATTCTGTAAACCACCAACTTTCGTTTTACATTTCATAATTTTATTTTCTTACTTTATATTTTTGAATATATATTCTATTCAATTTTCGAGGAAAAACATTTTTGTTATTTTCATCACGCGGTTCTGTTACCCCCCCCCCCCCAAGGTCCAGATCCGCCCTTGCTTTTAAAACATTTACTAACATTTCCCAAAAAATTGTATATAATGTGTTGTTTTAACAGCACTGGGAGCAACACTATTTGACTCCGGTCTTTGAACTTTTCCCAAATAAATTATGCTTTGATTAGACTAAAAGAGTATAATAATATTTGTATGAAATTGTATTCAAATTGGTACGGCCGTTCCAAAAATATGATTGAATAAAGTATTAGTTAAGTCATAAAACACGTAATGTCTCAAAAACGATTATCATTCAAGGGTAAGATTGGGAGTGTTTTGAACTGAGCCACCACGCTATGTTCCTTTAAATCTGGGACAACCTGTGTATAAAGAGATTATATTTACAGATGTACCTTAACAAGGAAGTACATACTTCTTAAAAAAAAGAGAAAAAAGACAAAATATCAAAATAGGCAGAGTGTTTTGAAATTTTGTATTGATAATTTGTGTCTATCTAAGGCTAAATGGAATGGATTAGAATATGCTTTATTAAATCTTACAAAAAAAAGACTATAGAATTATGAGATAATTATTTAAAAAGTTATTACAATAAAATAAAATATGACAAACATTAAAACATGTAAAATGTATAGAAGCAGAGCAGCAGAAGAAAAAAATAATATGCAAATAAAATATGCCTAAAGCTAAAAGGTAAAAGAATTTTATAAACTATTATATTCCCCAGCAAATATAATTAATGACTATTAAATTGTTTATTCTTTATGCATTTAAAAAATCACCTAAAGAATAAAATGTATTTTCAAGTAAATACAATTTAAGTTTTTTTTAAAGGAATAAATATTGTTTATGAATTTTAATTCTCTTGGCAGGACACTGTAGGCTTTCATAGCGTTAAAATATGGACTTTTTTCATAAAAGCTGTGGTGATGAGCTGATAGTCCGAGGTCCATGCCTTGTTGTCATTATTTCCTGTTAATTCATTTCTATTTAGTTTAACGAACAAAACTAATTTGTACATATACAGGGAAGGGATGATAAGTATTTTCAATTCAGTAAAGAAAGAATTTCTGCAAGAGATATTCACCATACATCTAATTATGCGCTTTTGATTAACGAATACTTTCTGACAATGTTTGGAGGAACCCCAGAATATTATTGCGCATTCTAACATACTCTGTACATATGAAAAATAAAATATTCTTAGATAACATGACTAATTTAAACTCAATATCAAAGTATCAGTACACAATTGCCAGTTTAACCTACTATGTAGCGTAATGCCAAGAAATTTCACATTAGTCTAACTGAAGAACCTTTTAATTGGACGTACAATGATTAATCAAGGTCAGCAGTTGGGGAAAACATGACCAGGGTAGTCTTATTTCCATTTAAGTTCAAGCCATTTGAGTTACAATACTTAGTCATATCTGAGGACATTATGGAAAGTTTATTTGCACAAGCCACTACGGATTTTTCTGTTGCCACACAGGAATTATCATCAACAAATTGACATAAAGCGTGTATATTGATATGATCTTTTAAGTCGTTAATGTACAAAATAAATACTTAGTGGCCTAAGTATAGGACCTTGAGGCACCCCTTGCAATACATGCACTTTATCTGAATGAAGAATTTGTAGTGTCCCTTTTGAAAAGTTGTTACAGCCGTGACTTGAAATCTATCAGTAAAATATAACTGAGTCAATCTGTTACAAGTGCCACTCAGAAGATGGAGTTTCAACTCTAAATATTTCGAAACTACTTTACCTATTCATGCGTTGATCCGGAGACACACTGTATAATGTTTATTACTGACCTATTATACCTGGCACCTTCGCCAGAAATTCAAATGTTGATGTGAAATTCAGTTTTCGCTTATATCGTATCACAAGGGTTGGTAATTGAAACAATCAGTAGTTAATAAAAGCGGAATTTTAATCGGAGTAAAATTTATTGATTTGGGGTAAAGGAGATTGTTTTTTTTTTGATAAAAATCCGATTATCGAATATTTGTCTCGTGTTAACTTCAGCAATAAATCAAATCATTTCGCCATACCAGATAGAGATTATGAAAGAATAACTATTTAAAAATAAATATCTTGTATTTATTCTTACATTATTGTTAAAAATATTATTTTGGATATTCAGCAGGTCACTTTAAAAAAAAACTATTCGTTCCTTTCATATACCATCGATCTAAGTCTGATCATGATAATATATCAACAAGAAGTCCCCCTACGAAACAACTTGTTAACTTCTACTATGTCTAACATTCAGTATGAAAAAAGTTGTACAATTTTTAGAGGGATTTAATCAGGCGAAAGTAGAAGGAAATATTTTATTTATTAAGACATGCATGCGGTGAGTGAAATTTTATGTATATTTTCTTTGTGCTTTTTAGTAGTTCTTGGCTTTGAAATGTAACAATTGTTTGATTATAATGGAGTAGAGGTACTAGAAAGAATGCCTCGTAAGGGAGGTTTCTTAAAATATATTGGGATGATCAGACTTAGATCATCAGTATATAGAAAGAATGGTTATTTTCTTGTTTCTCATACTGATTGACATATATAGTAAGTGAACGTTACATTATTCCTCATATAAATGCAAATCAGTACTATGCACCGATTGCAACAAATATAACACTACTCCTAATATGAGAGTATATAGTAGTTTGTGCATCAAGAATGGATATGATATACATATCGCACGATAAAGAAGTTTGAGCACGACGTCGTAGGCGAAGTGCTTAAGAATAACTTTTTGTAGCAAGTTCTAATATCAATTTCAGTGCCACCACTTATTTGGTGGTGGCATTGAAACTGATATTAGATCTTACTACAAAAAGTTATTCTTTAGTGCAGGAAATTCTTTCAAAATACTCAGTTTCGTTAGTTAAGTAGAAAAAGAAGCAGAAATTCTAAATTTCTAATATACTGTTATTTATTTATTAAAAAAAAACTCTTCGTTAAATGGCTATTATCAGGTTATAATGTGATTACTTCTGAATACTCTTACACCCATCCCCACCAATTAAGGTGGTGGATTTGATCTGTTTAGAGTTTTTATTGGTTTTAATTGCAAAAGAAATCCCTAATCAAACAGTTTGATGTTTTTTTATCACAATAAGGTGATTTAGTCAATTCAGATGAATATTTCTCTTTTGGGGTTGGGCTGTACGGTGTGGTGTGATATCACCCATACTCCAGTCGAATTAGACATAATAAAAAATTTTGCGTACTGCGGACTTTTTTTTGCGGAAGTTGTTTAAGAGGGCATAATAAGCAAGCACAGAAAACTACACCCAGCTACACCATGTGCGTCCCCTATTTTTAGGGGTTGAAACTTTGAAATTTTACTTATGTGTCCATATTTTTTCCCTATTGCCCGTAGGACAAACGATTTTGGAGGTACGAGGCCGGAAAGGTCGCGCTGTCGGGGGTCTTCTATACAGGACAAACGGCTATTATTTCCAATCTACAATACTACTCATACTAATGCCCTTAAGGCAGAAAGCAATGTATATCCGAACAGGGTATATATTATGGTGTTAAAACGCACCTGTTTGCAAAAAATTATTTCAGATCACACTTTTCATTGACTGACTAGTAAATACTCACCGACTACGAAAAAATAAAACTATGTGTCGCTTCTTGCTTTTTCTGTTTATGAGGGACATTGCTAATGAAAAAATGAAGGGACTCGGACGGAATAGGGGGTTCTCACTCCCCTATTTGAAGGTTCACGCTTGTCTCGAATCATCATTGCAACTTATTTTGTGTCTATAACAAAATCCACAGTAATTTTACCTTCCTCGATAAACAGCTATTATATGTCCATTTCATCGGAAAATGATTTAAAAAAACAAACTCCTAAGAAAGAGAACACCAAAATGTATAATTTATTTATCAGATCACAATTCTGAACACAATGAAAACTCAAAGCAAACATAACCAAACAGATGCGTTTTACTCGAAAACGGTACGTCCTATCGCATTTTAACAAGAGACCCATTTTAAAACCCTATTATGTGCCCTGTCCAGGTGTATAATGCTTTCTGCCCTACTATGAACCATAAGGCAGCAAAAAAAAATTGTGAAAATGGAGACTGGAGAACACATGACATAAATCGTTATTACACAATAAGGGTTGATCCTACTTAAATACAAAAACACATTTTCTATGCACAATGAATTGGACTTTTAGGATAAACAAAAACATTTACCAGAATTATACTGGTTTTGGTTTTTTTAATGCAACAATACCAAAATAGCCATTTTTGGCATATTTTGCTGTCTAGCTCCTAAACCAACGATTGTATTAAAATGAAACAAACGTAAATTTTCGGGTCGTACATGCATGAAAGAAAAATGAGTGAAAAAAAGTAGGTTCACTTTTTTTTTAAAAAAGGATTTCAACATCCTGTATCATGAAAACCGCGCGGTATTCGATGAAAGTTTTTTCACATATCATCATCTCTCCTTAAGGGCATTAGTATGTGTAGTATTGTAGATTGGAAATAATAGCCGTTTGTCCTGTACATCCCCAAATTCGGACAGCGCGACCTTTCCGGCCTCGTACAGCCAAAACCGTTTGTCCTACGGCAAATGTGTTATATAGAGGAGGGATGAATCTTCAAAAAGTGTAACTTGGTAAAGAGCCCTACGGGCAATAGGGAAACAGATATGGACACATAAGTAAAATTTCAAAGTTTCCACCCCTAAAAATAGGGGACGCACATGGTGTAACAGGGTGTAGTTTTCTGTGCTTGCTTATTATGCCCTCTTAAACAACTTCCACAAAAAAAGTCCGCAGTACGCAAAATTTTTTATGATGTCTAATTCGACTGGACTACCATCCAGAAAATATTATTTGTTTTTTATATTAAAAAATTCTTTAATTATTTAAATTACTTTTGGTTGGGAAAATGAAAATCTTCACTTTATGGCACCCAAATAAGGGTTGCCTTTTTTTAACATTATTCTTTACTTAAGGGAGTAGAAAAATATATAATAAATTTAAAAAATATTTAGATATACAAGAAGAATAAATCGAATATACACTACTGCCCACTAAACTTAATTTTCCTTCAGAATGGAAAAAAAAGATACTGTAATTAAAATCCTAGGTCATTCTTAAGAACACTCACTTTTTGAATCTCTTCAAATTTTTTGAATAGATATGTTCACAGAGTTATAGTAATCGTTTCTGATAGTTGAAATGTTGTGCTTATTTTGGAAAACTACCCCCGAAATGGGGGTAGTTTTGAAAAAAACGCGAAATAGTATATTGTCCTTGCCCTAAATAATTTAGAGCAAGGATAATATATTTTAGGGGGTAGTTTTCCAAAATAAGCATAACATTTCAACTATCAGAAACGATTACTATAACGTCTGTGAGTACATCTATGCAAAAATTTGGAGAAATTCCAGAAGTGGGTGTTCTTAAATGGCCAAATCCCAGAAGCAAATCTTAACCACTCCAATGCAGGCAACTACCGCATTATATTATTGCCCGTAACAGGGAAAAATCATTAAAAAAGAACAGAAATATCTGTCAGTAATTACATATACATATCCTACGTCAGTTTTGCTTCAGAAATGGATCATTCACAATGCCCCCCCTGACTGTTAACAAATAATGTCAATTAAATATTAAATTGGGAAACCAAACCATCTCTCTTGATATTTATAAAGCCTTCGACGGTATTTTATATAAATTATATTCAGTTGTCCTTTCCATTTACTCTTCAACAAGGTTTACCACATAGTTCTCCCCTTCCTCTACACTATTTTCTGACATACATAAATATAATTTAAATCGTTTACAGAATATTGACCATAAGGAATATATGTTACAATTTGGTCATGATAATTGCCTCATCTCCTATGGGAAATCGTCGACAGTAATCGTTGAAAATATACAGCCACACTCAGACAATACAATATTCTGGTTGCAAAAAAGGGGCGAACTATCCCAAATCCAAATAAATCTCGTCTGACTAGAATTTTACCATAATTATTATTCTTCATCAATTAATTAATTATCTTACTTCAATATACCCTCAAACCTCTTCTATCTTGAAAACACCTAGATATCAATATTGAGAGCAAACTAAAATAGTGTAACAAAATGTTGTGTCAACAACCAAATACTTTAGATCCCTTACATGTAGAAATGAAAGTATAAATACTTCAACACCATGCAATATTTATAAAATAATTCATCGATTCATACTGTGGTCTGGTTTCATTATGTCTGAGAATTGTCGAAAGCTAGCTTTACGTAACATTGGAGTAGGGGAAAGAAATAGTCTGAAGAAAATCACAAATATTAAGTATCTCAATAATCCTTTGCACAATAACCTTCCTTATTAAAAAATCAAAATTGAACTGTAGGCACCACATCAGGACTATTGACATTGGGTTATCAACAATTGAGTTTCAATATATGTTGATAATTTTTTATATTTTTCAACTTTTATATCAGTTGTGAGTTCGTTCATAAACGGGCTGCTGTGTGTCTGGTTTTTGAAAAATAGCCGTCCTGTGGGAGACTATTATAAAATTGGTTATATTTCTGGTATCATGACCGCGGTTATATGCAATTAATTTAGAACTTAAGTAAGCTGGCTGATTTATTTTAATAGTTTTCAATACGAAACAATACATATGATGTAATCTTCAGTTTTTCATATTTAAAATTTTATGCTCATTTAGACATGGGGTAAAAGAATTGCGTTAGGGAATATTATAAATGAACCTCAAGCAAGAATTTTGAACTTTTTGTATAGCATGCTTCATTAGAAAAGACAATGCATTACCGTATATATCTCCATAATCAAGTAGAGATAATATTAACGCATTACAAAATATGTGTTTACATTTTTGAGGAATATTATGTTTTAAATTGACCACTTGAAATTTTTTATTCATTAGCACTGTTCCTATTGTTATTTAGATATATTTAATTTTAGGATATGGTCTCATGCATATATTATTTAATTTATATAGTTATCATCTGCTGGATCAAATGAACAACGCGAATCATCGGTGTATTGATGGAAAGTGTTATTTTTAAGAACTTTAGATATATCTGAAGGATATAGTGAATAAAGTAGTGGTCCTAGGATTGATCCTCGTGGCATACCTTGTCTTTAAAGTTATAAACTGAAACTTACTTATATTTTGATTTATAACAACATATTCATTGCGTTCTTTGACATTCACTGCAATGAAGTATAAAATATGTTCTCAATGCATTTATTTATTATTAAGTAATATCCTAACCCATAAATATTTTCTTTTCTTATAAACAGAAGATGTATTGTATTTTTTTCAATTAGAATGTATAGTAAATACAATGTAATTACACAGGCTGAAAGACTTAGATTGTTAGTAAATTTAAATTTTCAAGAAAAATAAATCATTAAATAAAATAAAAACATTTCAATTCTTAGGATCGACTGTTGATGTGAGAATATTCATGTTTAACTAACACATTTTTACAAACGAGTAGATACATTACATTTATTAATTCAATCTTATTAATAAATAACATGCTATCTTATTAACGTCAATTTCTCAAATAATGTCCCTCAAACGACAAGTATCTGACGGAAAGTTATAGAGATCCCACAGGGGAATAAAAAATCGCCGATAGGCCTATCTGACACCATCCACGTGAAGAAAATAAACTCGACCCTAATCATTTAGAGTGTTGCGCCTTTATTGGTTTTACTTTTTTATTAGAAATATGGCCGCGCGTATCATAGGATATTTTACTAATATTGCAGTCATTATAAACATATTTTATGAGAGCAGTATTAATTATTACTGTTTGTTGTACACCTAGGTGAGTGTGTGCTATGTTTTCGTGAAGCGCGCCAGCGCTCAATTCACTGAGAAAAGCCGGTTTCGATCATAGCTTTTTGAAAAAGGAAAATAATCTACTCGATCCAATTTTGCATGTAGTTTACGATGCGGTTTTCGATGAAATTATTGTTCTTTCGATATTGATATTGCACGGTCTTCCCGCTCATGTATTAACGAAGATCTGATCATTTAAATATTTCATGTCTTGCTTTGTCTATCATTATCCATTCATGGAATCTGCAAATGTATTACGGTCATATTCCTGCGAAGGCAAATTTTCTGTCTGTCGGTCTGTCTGTCAGTCTGTATGTCTAACTTTTTTTTGTGAGCACGATAACTCTGGAACCGTTTAAAATAGTGACTTGAAATTTGGTACACTTATGTATTTTAACGTGATCTGGAACTATATTATATTTTCGTCTTATTCTGTTGAAGGGTTGGGGGGTAAATTGAGGTAAATGAGGGTAAATAGATAAATCAAGCAGGTAAGAGTCCATAAAATTGGTATTTAGTATACAAGGGAAGCTATAAGGTCTCAAAACCTTTTTTGGCATTAGCCACTCCAATTACCACCCCCACCCCATTATTAAAGGGGGTGAAAAAATTGTGATTTAGTGTATGTACAGGAAGCAGAAACCTCAAAATATTTTTCTACTTCATCCACCCCTACTACCACCCCCCACTACCGATATGGGATATCATTTTATGGTTTTTTGGATTTAAAATATTTCATTATTAAAGTTCCATAAACAATTATTTCCACATACAAATTTTTTTCGTTGTGAGACTTGGATGGAAAATCTAGATGTGGAATTTTTGTTTATCCTGACCTAATGAAGAGAACCCAGGATATGAAAAAGAAACAAAACCACATTTTCAAAATTAAAACTTAATTTCCAAAAAAACGCTCCCAGGTGGGAAAGACCTTACTGTAATTGCCTGACAAAATTTCCACAAAAAAATTGTATCTCAAACAATCGATGAAAAAAGAATTGTTTTATTCAACTATATCATAGATATGTATTTCTGTCTGGCGTTATTCACATCAACTATATTTCATATCGATGTATATAATTATAGAAGCACAAAGCACATCAAGCAGGACCCAAAGCTACCTAACAAAGAGTATGGAGGCGGCAAATGTAGACTCTCCCACTCCCAATTCACTAACTAAATTATCTGATATCGAATAGTTAAGAGAACGTGATTGAACACCTCTATTTCTGTGATTGAATGTATTCGCCGCGCCATTTATCGATATAAGTTCCCAAAGTTGCTACAATGAAAATCTGTTGATGTTTCCTTTGAGAGATTATTCAGTTGTTAAATGTGAACGCGCCTGTTTCCTTTACTTTTAACAAGATTGCTTCGTTAGGTATTCCCCAGAGAATTGGCAGGCAGTTTGGTTACAGTCTAAGGTAAATAAGATCAAATCCAATTCCTTGAGTCATCATTCAAATATGTATTTGACTTTTGTTTATTTCTGGGCATGTTTCTCCTAATATTCTGGAACACTATTATTTGCTATGCAACGTTACATTGTTTTAATTCGTTTGGATATAGAAAAAAAATAGTATGTTATTTTATTATAACCGATAATTTACTACTCCTATTGTTTATTTATATTAAAAAAACTAAAAATGATTATTATGAGAAACAAATTGAAAATAATAACCACTGTAGTAAAACTGTCTGGAAAATAACAAAGGATATCATCAAAAGTCAAAAACAAAATCAGAAAATAACACAAATTAAATTAGATAAAAAAAATATGTAGTAAATGACGAAAAACAAATTGCAAATGAGTTTGATAAGCATTACACAAAAATAAGAGAAACATTAAAAAATAAAATAGATTTATCAAATACAACTTTACCTATTGCAATTACCAATAATTCTTTTTTTCTTACACCAGTAGACGGCAAGGAAATAAACGACTATATAAAAGAACTAAAAAACAAGCTAAAAACGTAGGTACAGAGTGGTCCATCTAGCGGAAACGTTGACATAGCGGCTTTACGGTTGTAGTAGGAAAAAAATTTGAATGCTAAAACTACTAAACTCTTACAGAAATATTATAGTGTGCAAAGAGAGCCAGAGCAGCCATATGATGGCATAACCATAATCCCCTTGGACAAGTACATTCTGCATCGGTTATATTTTTATCGTTATTCAAAAATATCTGAAAACAATTAATTACATATAAAGTAAAACATATTTATTTTTTTTTAAAAAGCACACACCTCTACTTTATAGATTCTATCTCTCATGCCAGCATGAACTTCTCCCAATCAGTACTTCAGGATCATAATCATTCCTTTCATGCGGCCCGCTTCAACAGAACTTTCTGCCTTGACCATGAATGTTTCATTATAGGTACTTAAAAAATTGAGCAATCGCAGAATAATGTAATTTTTGGACCATTTTTGATATACAAACACTTTAAATACTGTAAAATCCTTGAAAGTTATAAAAGAAATAATCCACTATACATAACCTTAAACTTCCGCCAGGAAAACAAATAAAAATAAGAAGATGGAGTTATATGCCCGACATACGTATTACGCGTGCGCAATAAACAATTAATTTCTGAAAAAATTTCAAGAGGACTTAAAAATTACAGTATTATTACAAGAAGGCGCAGCTTTTAAAGTTAAAACATTAGGATGATAATTCAATAGTTAAATATTCACAGATTTTCTGAAATTTCAAATTAAATTTTAACCAGGGTCTTATGTACAGTGGCGATAAGGTCGATGTGAGAAATAGGATGAAATAGTTAGAGTGGGAGTGAAACGTCACACTATTTTGGTCCATATACAGCTTTTGGGCGAAGAAGTCAGTGCGGGGGTGAAAGGTCAGACTATCTTTGTTCTTCAAACGCACGGTCAATAAAATTGACCGTGCTTCAAACGCGCAGTAGTGGCGCAGTTATCTCACTCTAGAAGAACCGTCCGTACTGGCCCGAAATATGGTCTGACGTTACTATGATCTGTAGTGTTACATTCTACAACTTATCCTCATTACCAGCATGCAGAACAGTGACTCAAAATGCGAGGATAATTACCACCGACCTCAAAAGCGGGTTATTGCGAGCCCGTTCCAGTTACGAGTTCTTTGCTTAATTAACATTACACAAATTCTTACAATATTTTGAATAAGGTGTGATCTCACACCAGCTGTTCATTGGCTAATATCATTTTTTGGTGGGGATTGTGAGTTATTAGGCCACCTTAAAGTCTACCAACCTTGCAGAAAGCAGGCGTGTAATTTAGGATATTGGTATTGGCAACACTGGCACTGGCAACGGATTTCTTAACTAGGCAACTAACAATACACGACCGCTTTCTGCCATGTGTCAAATAGTCTAATTTTCGTTTTTTTCTGCTATTAGTTGAAAACAAAGAAATGCAAGACATGAATTATTCTATATTTAGTATGAATAAACCGGGTAATTTTAAATAGTATTTTTTCCTGGCATTCCGAATCTGAGGTCAAAAAAACAATAGAACATCATATGGTGAAAATATTCGGGAAAAATGTTTCGAAAAAAAACACCTTGTATATTTTTACTGGAAATGAAATGTTGTGATGTTATCAATGATAATAAGTATTCAAATTCAATATTTGAGTTCCAATTGGTCGCAAAATTGCAATGTACTTCGTATTTTCTGATCAACCCTGTATAATTAAAAAAAAACAGATTTAGATTTTTTTCTGATTTCAACGATACTATATTTGATATACTTGCTACAGATAGTTCCTGAGATATTCGGAAAAACAGTATACAAAATTTTATTAACAACTAAATTACAAGAGATAGTAGTAGGCTATGAGAAACACTGGTGTTGAAGTATTTGAAAATAATCATAAACTAAAAACTAGATGTATTCTAAATATCACTATCGCAATAGTTGCTCAATGTGATTTCCATTTTGATTGATACACATTCGGTATCTTTTTCTTATATTTCTTTGCAATATAGAAAATATCTCCGGCTTTGTATTCGACAAATTAATCTCCTCCCTTATTTTTTGTTTTACTTCATCGATGTTCCTGGACCCATTTTTCTAGACCATTTTTGAGGTATCCTCATAGAAAAAAATCCTGGGGCGCCAGGTTTGGACATCTGGGCGGCCAGGCAATGGTGCCATTTTTGTCAATTCAAGTGTCATATCGTTCATCGAGGAACTCCGTCACATGAATGGTGTTATGAACTGTAGCACCGTCTTGTTGCTATATAATATTCATATAATCATTTAATGGAATGTCTTCTAGATGTATCTCTATTTCATTCTGTAACCAATTCAAGTATCGAGCTCCATCCGTTATAAAATATAGGACCTATTACCTTATTGTTAAGAATTCCACACCAAACTCCTACAGACGTTCGACCAAAAATTTCTTCGAATTCATGTGGATTTTGTCTGGCATAAACATGGGTATTTTTGCTGTTATACATGCCACAAGTGGTGACGTTAGCTTCATCGATCCATAAAATTTTTTTAAGATAAACGGAATAAAATTCATACCTTGCCAATATACGTCTACAGAACCTCATTATTTAATTGCAAACGACAAAAATTAAGACAATTTTTTTTTTTACTTAAATGATTAATAACTTTCCTATTTACTGATTGATTTTCTTCAAAAACAATAGGGTTCTTCCCCTAGCTAACACTAACTTACTTTCCAAATTTCAATACAATCGGACTTTTCTTTCTTAAGTTATCGTGCTTACAAGAAATGTGACGGACGGACAGACGGACAGACGGACAGGCGGATAGATGGACATTTTGAAAGTTGTTCAGAATTTGTTCACTAACACAATGATATGAAAATTTTTTCTCTACGAGCGATATTTCCGGTTCTAGAAATGTGCCGACCAAATGCAATATACTCTTCGTTTTTGCGAAGAGTATAATAATAATGCTAATGGATTTGACGGCATCACATCAGAAATGTTAAAAGAAACAATAAATATAATAGGTAACACCATCGTCATTCTCATAAATAAAATTTTTCAATCCGGAATATGTCCATCCAATTTCAAAATTGGTATAATTATATAAAAAGGGGGATAAAAAGTTGATTGAAAATTACTGGGAATATCTTTGACGTCTAATATTGCAAAATTTTTCGAAAAACCGTTAAAAAAGATTAGTGCAATACCTCAACAAATTTAATTTGTTATCAAAAAGCCAGTTTGGGTTCCAAGAAAAAACTTCAACAAGTGATGCTATAGCTTGACTGACTAAAAAGGTTTATGAATGTTTGGACAATAGCACACCACCCTTATGTGTTTTTATATATCTGGAAAAGGCCTTTGACACAATTAGTCATAATAAAATATTTAAAAAAATTAGAAAATTTTGGTGTAAGAGGTCTTTGCCACGATTTATTGAAAAGTCATTTAGATAAAAGGACACAAGTTGTAAAAATAGGAAACCAAACATGTAAAGCAAGAACCGTGCTCTATGGTCTTCCACAGGGTACGGTTCTCGCTCAAAGTTTATTTATTATGTATCTAAATGACATATTTAACATAAATATTAGAGGAGATATAGTATCATTTGCAGATGACCCCGCCATGTTTTTTAAAGAAATTCATGGGAGGAAGTGAAAATAATTTCGGAATTGGACTTAAAGGTGATTGAGAATTGGTTTAATGAAAATATCTTGACCCTTAGTATCTCAAAAACAAAATATTTGCCATTTTGCTCTTATAGAAGCAATTTACCTTTATTTAATGAAATAAATATTGTTAACACTAATTTGGTCATAACTACCTGTGAAAAAATTAACTATCTGGGAATAACTGTAGACCCTGATTTAAAATGGAATCACCATATCACCAACACCGTAAAAAAACTAAGAAATTTTGAGGTCCTTGGTTCTTGTATACACACTAAATTACAATTTTATTTTTACTCCCTACAATAATGGTGTGGGGGTGATAGTGGAGATGGCTGATGCCAAAAAAATATTTTGAGATCTTGGCTTCTCATGCATACAGTAAATCCCAATTTTAAGGACTCTTATTTGCCTGACTCACCAATTTACCCCAATTTATCTCATCATTATCTCATCAATGCAATAAGGTCAAAATATAATCTAGTTCCAGATCACATAACAATACATATGTGTACTAAATTTCAAGTCAATATCATAAACGGTTCCAGAGCAATCGCGCGCACAAAAAAAGTTACAGACAGAACGAGAGACCGACAGTCTGACAGACCGAATCTTTTTATTCAAACTTAAAATTTCGACGTTTCGTGACATTCTAAGTTTATTTGAACAAAACAATTTTTAACATTTCTTTACTTCCATGTTGAAGAAAGAGATTTTTCTCTTACTTGGTTCCCTGTTAGTTCTATCCTAAAATTAGGCATTACCAATATTCCAGAAAATGAAAAAGCTACAAAATTTATTTAAACTATTTTTCCCTACTGTAAATATTTTACGATTTACAGCCCCGTCAGAATTGTAAAAACTTGTGCTTCGCTGTAGATTTTTACAATTATCCCTGCTTTCATTGCTCCTACGTATTAATTAGTTATTATCGATATTATAAATTATAAAATTTTCTAAAACTTCTGTTGAAATATTTTTTTTTTTCTTATAAATTGTTTAAAAATCACAGCAGCTTGAAGTTTGAGAAAATTTCTTGAATTTCGGAAAAATGTCTGTCCCGTTGTTCCGACGCTATTACTTCCACATCAAGTGGAAATATAGTAACGACAAAAAATTTTTTAAAAATTTGTATTATTCAAATAGGCTTAGAATGTCATGAAACGTCGAGATTTCAAGTTTGAGCGAAAAAAAATTTCTGTCTGTCGGTCTGTCGGTCTGTAACTTTTTTGTGCGCACTTTTACTCTGGAACCGTTTAAGATATTGACTTGAAATTTGGAACACATATGTACTTTAACGAGATCTAGAACTAGATTATATTTTCATCTTGTTCCGTCGAAGTGTTGGGGGGTAAATTGGTTTAAATTTGGAGTAAATAGGTAAATCAAGCAGGTAAGACCATTACCACCCCCACCCCATTATTAAAGGAGATGAAAAAAAATGTGATTTAGTGTGTGTACAAGAACCAGAAACCTCAAAATATTTTTTTACTTCCATCCCCTGTCAGCACCCCCCATCCCACCACCGATGTGGGGTATCGTTTTATGGGTTTTTGGGGTAGAGGATTTCAAATATTATATTATTAAAGTTCCATAAACAATTATTTCCAGATACAAAATTTTTTCGTTGTGTGACTTGGATAGAAAATCCGGATGTGGAAGTAGTGATTTCTTGGGCAGCGGTTTTAATATTCATTCTTATATTCTAAGTAGCAGGTCCTCCGTGCGAGGAACAATTTAAAACATTCGTTTATAAAAAAAATTCTGCCAAATACGGCCAAATGCCAACAGAGCTGTTGGCATTTGGCCTAATCATATCGGTGTTTCTCTGAACACTTTACCATGTATTTTTATCAGGATTACTTTAACAAAAAAAAATATTTATATTAAAAACAAAACAATTCCAGCAAAATGTAAAAAAACGTTTACCTTAGTCCACAAAAGAGGAAATAAATAAAATTATATAGTTACCACTTCAGAAAAACACTGTTTTTATCGAATTAAACGAAAAATTAAAAGGGTAGGTTTGAATTTTCCTCCCTTTGATACCGAGGCTCATTTGTTTTAATCCTTGTGAGCTTTATACGTTCGCATTAATTCCCTACCCACCTATATTGTATAAAAGAAACTTATACGAATATATCCCTTCCTTAATCCTTTCCCTTTTGTCTGTTGTAATTGCTTATAATGAAAACATGGTCGACATATCATTTTAAATGGGGTTTTTATCCCGTTGAAAGGGAAACGCAGTTGAGGGATTATAATAACGCCTGAGCATATTTTTCACAAACAAAATCAAATTCTCAAGATATATTGAATATTAATCTTCGATAAAATACAAATAAGTAAAATTTTTTTTTGAAAAGTGTTTAGTGAGAGGATTCTTTTTTCTGGAGTCTGAAGTAACCTTTTTAAAAGCTTTTATTTAACTTGCAATGTTTGTTTGTTTGTGTGTTTGTATGTGTGTTTGTTAGTTTAGGTCTAATCTTGCAAGCTGAATTTCGACTAGTTCTAATTAAGCTAGAGCTTTGAAATTTGGCACGCGTGTATAAATTCGGTGACAATGCAACATAGTATAGCCATTATCGGTCTAAATCCAATATGGCGGACGTCCCAAGATGGCGGATCGACTTTTAGTCACAACCCCCTTAATATGGGTATCAAATGAAAGGGTTTGACGAGTAAAATACGATAAACAATGTAACGTCATTATAAATCCAATATGGCGGACGTCTCAAGATGGCGGATCGGCTTTTTAGTCACAACCTCCTTGATATGGGTATCGAATGAAAGGGTTTGACGAGTGAAATACGATAAAGTGAATGACGTCATTCTAAATTCAATATGGCAGACGTGGGAGAGGTGGGGAAGGGGTGGGGAGAGGTGGGAAGAAGTGAGAAGAAGTGGGGAAGAGATGGGGAATGGGTGGGAAGAGGTGGGAGGGGGTGGGAAGAGGTGGAGAAGAGGTGGAGAGGGGTGGAAAGAGGTGGAAATAGCGTGGGATGAGGTGGGGAAGGGTGAGAAGATATGAGGAAGGGGTGGGAAGAGTGGAAAAGGGGTGGGGAGGGGTGGGAAGAGGTGGGGAAGGGGTGGGAAGATGTGGGGAAGGGGTGGGAATAGGGTGGAAATGGGTGAGGAGAGATGGGAAAGGGGTGGGAAGAGGTGGGAAAGGAGTGGACAGAAGTGGGAAGTAGTGTTAGAGTGTGAGAATACGGGAGAGGGAAGGGGTGGATGGCGGTGGCAAATGAAAAGGTTTTGTCTGTCTGTTTGTAAAATAAGTAGACTAAAAAATAAAAAATAAAATTATAAAAAAAATATTTTTAAGAAAAAGCTTTTACTATTTTTACTTTTTAGTAGTTTTTTCAAATAAAAGCTTTTTCTTAAAAATATTTTTTTTTTATAATTTTATTCTAGTATGGATTCTTTTAAATTGTTTGTTTTTTCCCGTAGATTTGCTTTTCTTATTTATTGTATTTGTTATTTTATCGCATTCATAAGTCGTTGGGTGCACGAAACTTTCGAACGGTGGGAGTAGGGACAATAAATGTCTCGAGGCCTCGCGTTCCTTAGAGACCGGCAACGTATTATCGGTTATAGTTGTATACTCATGTATGTATACCCATATGTATATTCATACATGTATACCCCAAATATATTGTTAAAAATCAAAGGCCTCAAATTTTTTTTGGGCAAGAGCCACTCTCAGTACCACCCCCACTTCCACTATCGATGTGGCACATCGTTTTATGGTTTCTTGGGATAAACGATATCAAATATTATGTTATTACAGTTCTACGAACGATTATTTCCACACAGTGAAGTGCGAATATCAAATTCTTTTTCGTTGCAAGAGACTTGTTAGGAAATCTAAATGCGGAGTTATAATTCCTTAAGTAGCGTTTTTTTAATGAAGAGTCGGTACTAAAATAAAAGTGGTATTATGTTTGTTCTATTTTCTCCTACTGGAGCCTAAATGACATGAGCTAAACATCAAACGATTTGTTTCAATTCCGGTGGCACAAACTATATAAAAATTTGCAAAGTGGTGGACAGTGAGTGCCATTTGTCGAAATAAAGAAATCTAAAGCTGTTCAATATTTCTCAACCATAATAAAATTTATACCAAAGTTTTTAAATAAAGTAAATGGATTATTCCATAGAATGTGTATCAATTATATAAAAAGACCAGTAAATCGGCCAAGAATATAATGCTTCCTTTAGTAATTTATCCATTCGATAAACAGCAAAAAATATTTAAGTTCTTTACATAATATTTTTTATAGCCTGTTATTGCAGATGCAGTTTACGACAAGCTATGTAGAATTACGACATATAGTTCGTATAAAATAGAGGAAGAATATATCGTGCCATAAACATTTAACGTATCTTAAATGAGAAATTACTGGAACTATATAAGGTAATTTAAAATAGGCCACATGAAGAATTCAGTTTGCTGTAGGAAATAAAATTAAGTTAAGGAAAATCCAATATTTTCGTTACATTTTTTATATATCCAGAGCTTCCTCCGACGAATTTTAAAATAACTATTGGAGAAGTAGTTTAAAGTTCAACTGAATGGTCTCTATCTTTTTACTCCTAAACATAAAGCAGGATCAAAGTAGAACTATAATTGGATATTTGAGACAACAATAATTTTCTGAATAATGCACCCTATATGACAGTAATAAATTATGAGCGGAACAAAAATTAATCAAAGTTCGAATAGATTCTATTTTGTAATAGGATGAGTTTAATAATTATTTTAGCACAGTAGCGAAGAATATTTTTACCTCGTTTCAAAGCAGCGATAGAAACGATATAATGTACAGATGTAATGGATACAATAAAAAAAATAAGTAATATAAAAAATAATACTTAAATAAATACGTGATATTATGTGAGGTTGGGCCTCCGACTGCAATTTTTTGTAAATGTAAGTTTTAGACATTTTTAATTCTATCATACGAATTTAGTTGGTGAAACACTGGGTATAAAATAGGGTAAAAAAACCGCTGCCCAAGGAATCACTACTTCCACATCCAGATTCTCTATCCAAGTCACTCACAACGAAAAAACTTTGTATGTGAAAATTATTGTTTATGGAACTTTAATAATATAATATTTGAAATCCTCTACCCCAAAAACCCATAAAACGATACCCCACATCGGTAGCGGGGTGGTAGTGGGGGGTGGATGAAGTGAAAAAATATTTTGAGGTTTCTGGTTCCTGTACATGCACTAAATCACATTTTTTCATCCCCTTTAATAAGAAGGTGGGGGTGGTAATGGGGGTGGCTAATGCCAAAAATTTTTTTGAGACCTCAGCTTCTCTTGTATATACTAAATATCAATTTCATGGACTCTTACCTGCTTGATTTACCCATTTACCCCAAATTTACCCCAATTTACCCCCAACCCTTCGACGGAACAAGATGAAAATATAATCTAGTTCTAGATCTCATTAAAGTACATATGTGTACCAAATTTCAAGTCAATATCTTAAACGGTTCCAGACTAAACGTGCGCACAAAAAAAAGTTACAGACAGACAGACAGACAGACAGACAGACTTTTTTTTTTCGCTCAAACTTAAAATCTCGACGTTTCATGAAATTTTAAGCCTATTTGGACAATAAAAATTACTAAAAATTTTTTTGTCGTTACTATACTTCCACTGGACGTGGAAGTAATAACTACATCCAAAATCTACGTGGGTTTTGAATCGGGGACCTTTAGGTTCCGAGTCCAATTACCAAATTAATATACTTTTTATTTTCTTTAACTATTTTTACATATCAGCTTGTATTCGGAACTATACGCCCATTGACCCAGAAAAGCAGTGGTTCTCAAATGTCTCTTATCTTAACATTAGTATAGCGGCAAACACAGTAAAAACCCTTAGAAAACGGCTATTAGTGAAAAGGTTTTGTAATTTGGTATATACTCCAGTCGAATCAGACATAATAAAAAATTTTGCGTCCTGTTGACTTTTTTTTGTGGAAGTTGTTTAAGAAGGCATAATAAGCAAGCACAGAAAACTACACCCTGCTACACCATGTGCGTCCCCCATTTTTAGGGGTTGAAACTTTGAAATTTTACTTATGTTTCCATATTTTTTTCCCTATTGCCCATTGGGCTCTTTACCAAGTTACACTTTTTGAAGATTCATCCCTCCTCTACATAATATATATATTACAAATTTGCCTTAGGACAAAAGGTTTTGGCGGAACGAGGCAGGAAAGGTCGCGCTGTCCGAATTTGGGGGTCTTCTGTACAGGACAAACGGCTAGTATTTCCAATCTACAACACTACACATACTAATGCCCTTAAGGAGAGATGATGATTTGTGAAAAAACTTTCATCGAATACCGCGTGGTTTCCATGATACGGGATGTTGAAAAAAAAGTGAACCTACTTTTTTCGCTCATTTTTTTTCGTGTAAATTACGACCCTAATATAAGAAAATTTACGTTGGTTTCATTTTAATACATTCATTGGTTTAGGAGCTAGACAGCAAAATATGCCAAAAATGGCTATTTTGGTATTGTTGCATTAAGAAAACCAAAACCGGAATAATTCTGGTAAATGTTTTTGTTTATCCTAAAAATCCAATTCATTGCGCATAGAAAATGTGTTTTTGTATTTAAATAGGATCAACACTTATTGTGTAATAACGATTTATGTCATGTGTTCTCCGGTCTCCTTTTTCACAATTTTTTTTGCGGCCTTATGGTTCATAGTAGAGCAAAAAGCAATATACACGTAGATAGGGCACATAATAGAGTGTTAAAATGGGTCTCTTGTTAAAATGCGATAGGACGCACTTGTTTGCAAAAAATTACTTCAGATCACACTTTTCATCAACTGACTAGTAAATACTCACCGCTGACTACGAAAAAATACAACTATGTGTTGCTTCTTGCTTTTTCTGTTTATGAGGGACATTGATAATGAAAAAAGTAGGTTCGCTGAAAGTTTTTTCACAAATCATCATCCCTCCTTAAGGGCATTAGAATGTCTAGTATTGTAGACTGGAAATAATTGCCGTTTGTCCTGTACAGAAAACCCCCCAAATTCGGACAGCGCGACCTTTCCGGCCTCGTACAGCCAAAACGTTTTGTCCTACGGCAAATGTGTAATGTATGTATATTATGTAGAGAAGGGATGAATCTTCAAAAAGTGTAACTTGATAAAGAGCCCTACGGGCAATAGGGAAAAAGATATGGACACATAAGTAAAATTTCAAAGTTTCAACCTCTAAAAATAGGGGACGCACATGGTGTAGCAGGGTGTAGTTTTCTGTGCTTGCTTATTATGCCCTCTTAAACAACTTTCACAAAAAAAGTGCACAGGACGCAAAATTTTTTATTATGTCTAATTCGACTGGTCTAATACTGATTTCTGTCATTAAAAAGACTATTTTTCCGAGCAGCGCCAAATCAAAATGGCTTCCGGTTTCAAGATGGCGCCTGTTTTAGAAAATTTAAAAGACGTTTCTAGCTAAACTATTGATTTTATGAAAAAAGTTATTAAGAAAAATTTATCCGCCTTAAATTTTGAATAAGAAAATTCTTGTTTTCTAAAACTAAAAGATAAGACTCAACGGGGTAAAATATCACAAAGTCAGTTTCTATTTTACAAAATACGCAAAGTAATGTTCTATACTTGTCATAATAATTATCCTTTGACCATAAAGTAATAATCAGAATAGAACTATAGAATAAATTAAAAGACTAGGAGGCATAATATCATCGATTCTATAAGCGAATCGCGTAGACAAAATATACAAAATATACCTTTATTAATAATACAGTACCTAAAGGTAAAAAATATGCAAAACTTCGGAATAATGTCATATTGAACGGATTTCGTTCATTTTTGGGAGTATGATAGTAAATGCTTCACAGAAAAGTTTCTGTATTGTGCGGGGGCTTGCTAATTTATAGGGGGTGGATGCCACCTCCTCTCAGGGGGTGGCACTTAAAAAAATATATATTTATTGGAGTTGAAGTAGAATCAAATTTTAAGAAGAAAAGGTTCTATGCAATTTTTCACATAAATTGATAGTTTTTAAGTTATAACGACTTCAAAATTGCGATTTTAGCTTTAAAAAAAGGTATTTCCAAACGGCTTTCGTCAAGTATCTCGAAAAGTATTACTTTATCGAAAAAATGTTACAGACCAATTACAGAAAGTACAAACTGGGAATTAACTATATTATTTGTTTATTGATGTAGGATTTGGAGCAACACATTTTACGGGCTAGCCTCCAAATTGGGCATATTTGGGGACAGTCTCTGATATCAAATTTGATTTTCCTACTCTTGAAAAATGGGGATGGTGCCTGTCCGAAAATATTTGGGTGCCAAAATGGTCAACACTTCCGGTGGTATCTAAAACCCTTAGATAATTAATTCAATGTAGTTGTAAAAAAGGATGCATTGAAACCAAATGTGGTTGTAAAAAAGCCGGCTTGTATTGCACGTTACTTTGCACAAATTGTAAAGGAGAATGCAACTAACTTAAAAAAGGTATGTAAGTCTAAATAAGAAAATCTTTACCTAGTTTTATTAAATTGTTTTTAGGTTGAAAAATAACGTGTCTTCGGTTTCTCGTAAAGGAATACTCAACAAGAAAATTATAATTAATACTTTACATTGTAAAATATACATAAAATCATTTTCTAGTATTTTTCTGTGTAGAGGCTTTATTTTTAGTGTTAGGTAAATATATTTATATACATACAGTTTCTTTAGTCAAATTTTAATGTAAAATATTTTTCTTAACAATTTTTTTCTGTAACAGTAATTATTTAGTAGAAAAACTTTAAATTACAAATAAAAAGTAACTTTTTTATATTTCTCTATCTACCGCCTTCATTTTTAGCTTTAGGTAAAAAGTTGCATTAAACTCTTTTAATCATAATTTAATTTGGAACAATTTTTTTAACAACTTTTTGTTGTAACATCAATAGTTTAGAGAGACTGTTTCACTAATAGCCGTTTCTTTCTGGTTTGCCGCTCTACTCATTCAAATGATTCACCTAGGTCATTTTTTTTCAAAGTGTCCGTAGAAGAAAAAGTCATATAGGTTTTTTGTTTGTCTAGCCGGTCCCCGTTACCAGTTTTTTTAATGACATGAAACTAATTACACCCTGTATATAAATTCACTTTTTAGCAGCTTTCACATGTAGTTTTTGGGAAAATTTTTCATTTGACAACAAAAAAATTCCTAATTTCTTGATCTAATTTCAATTTCGTATTTATCACTCAGTGAGAAAGCCGGAGATTTCCACCACCGTCAGTAGAGAGAGTATTTGCACTGGATGTTTTAAAACAAGGGTCCTGTTAGGTGCCCGTTGTGGGCAATAAATTAAACACAGCCTTCGTATTTGTAGAAATTGCGGGATATCGCGATAATCGTTTGCTTTTGTACTATGCTGGCCGCATTTATGATTAATATCAGAAAATGCATACTAAATATTCATAATATATCAGGGTATTTAATATGCCTCTCGGTAAAGTAATCACGTAGGAGGTTTCACCGGTTTCCAGTATTTACATACAAGCCTAGTTGCTGCAATTTCATTTTGCCGAGAGAGCAAACACGATTCTTTGAACATAAAATATATAAACAAATAAATAATGAAGGAATGAATAAGGGTATTATAATTATGAAAATCAGGGCCACTTCCGACTCTAACCATTAACGAGTAGAAGTTGCAGTAGGACGTGGCCGATTCATATTTTGCACGAACACAGGACGATTCACCTTCAAAGGGTGCCACTAAAATTAAGTACAGGGTGGATCGAATTAGATGGGATTTGAGGTTGGTTTTCTCTAAAACTATGGCAGATACTCAAAAATCAATATAGGCGTCCTGAGCTCGATTTTCGAGAAGCAAACAATGGAGTAAACCGCGATCGTCTATCTTTTTCTACTACCGAGCTTTGGAAAATTTGGCATTTTTGGATGACCTCTACATCTCAATTAATAATAATAATAATAGTAATAACCTTTATTTCCCAATCACAAGTACAATTAGTTAATAACCATACAAGTAACTCAGGAGTGCGTCAAAAATCTGAGCTAATATGCATAAGCATAATACAATACAAAATATAGAATAAAATACATATAAAATTGTATAAGCGACAACACGTACATAATAACAAACTACAAAAGTATAAAAACACAATAAATAAATAAACACATAAATATTTAAATAGTCAGACTGAGTAAAATTCATTAACATCATACAAGCACTTTTCAACTAGTAAATTCTTTATCCTCTTTTTAAAAGTAAATAGGCTTTTACAGTTTTTTAAATCAATGGGCAAATGATTATAAATTTTACATCCGTTGTAAAACACACTTTTTTGATATATTGCTGTTGCATGCTGATGAGGAATTAGCTGATCTTTGAATCTAGTTTGATAATTGTGGTGTGTTTGGTTTGTAAGGAAAGTTGATTTGTTTTTAAAAACATAACAACATATTTCATAAATATATATACTAGGCAGAGTTAATATTTTGAGGGCTTTAAAGGATTCTCTGCACGATTCTCGGGGATGTAAACTCTCCATAGTCCTAATGACACGCTTTTGCAGAATAAATGCCCGACGAACATAGGTAGTACTTAATCCCCACAACATAATTCCATACCGTAGATGGGAATGTATGTTAGAGTAATAAAATGTCAATAGAGAACCTTTACCGCAGTGATTTTTTAAGTTGCGCATACCGTAACAACCTTTACCGAGCTTCACACACAAACTATCTATGTGAGCAGCCCACGTCAAATTTCTGTCGAACATAACACCCAAGATTTTAGCAGAATCTGTTACTAAAAATTCGTCGTTAGGGTTTTGCTCGATGTTGTACCTAAATGATACAGTAGTTGTTTTTTCTTTATTTAGTGTAAGCCGGTTTTTCTCTGACCAAATTATAACATCCCTGTATAGATCTTTCGATGTTTTTTACTGCGTCGGGACTTTTTTGAACAATTAAAAAGTTAGTATCATCAGTGTAACAAGTAATGCAAACGTTGTATTTGCTTTGAATGTATAATGCAAAATCGTTGGCAAAAACAAGGTAAATAAATGGCCCCAGTATGGAGCTTTGTGGTACACCGGCATATATTAGATATTTGTTGCTCTCTGTTCCATTCACATAGACTACTTGCGCACGGTTTTTAATATAGCTGGATAAATAATCTAAAGCAGGACCCCTGATACCATATCTAAACAACTGGGCGATAAGTAAGTCATAATCAACAGAATCAAAGGCTCGTGAGGAATCTATAAAAAGACCAAAAGCATATAATCCTTTATCTAGGGCGTCTACTACTGAGCTGTGAAAGTTTACTAATGCAGTGTCAGAGCTGGAGTACTTCAAATAAAAGTAATTGAAAAAAGTATTTCAAATACTTTCAGTATTTGAAGTACTTTGCTTCAAATCCTTTCGATTCTTAGTATTTGGTACTTGGTATTTGAAATACTTTGCTTCGAGTATTTGGATTTGGGATTTGGTTTTCATAAATACTGGTATTTGAATTACTTTGCTTGGTATTTCAAATACTCTCCGGTATTTCAAGTACTGTCCCGGTATTTGAAGTACTAGACTTAACAATTTATAGTATTTGAAATATGTTTTTTGATATTTAAATTAGTTAAAAGTATTTGAGGTCCTTGTAGTTCCATGTTTTAGATATTTTAAAAAACAAATTTCACTAAAAAATTGTTACTGCATAGCTGTTTTTATTCAGTAATCAGTGTTAACATTATGTGGGCAGTGGGGGATTTAGGGGGTTGGCTATAGAGGCTATTGCCCAGGGCGGCAAAATAAAGAGACGGCAAACTTTTTGAAAAATAACAAAGGCACATAAAAACAAAAAAAATATTATTATTAGTCTGTACTAAGTATCAGAACATTCATTTATTTAAGAATGTGTTTTTTATTTTAACTAGACTAAAGTTCCTTATTATAGTCAACTGTACAGGGTGGTCACGCGAACGTTAGAACCTCATTTAACTTCATTATTTTTGGAGTTACGTAAAAATGTTTAAAAGTAAAAGTTATGAGAAATCACGTTTATTTTCCAAAAATCATTTCAGAAAAACAATTAAAAGTCAAATTTCTGAGATACGAGCTTTACTTTGTTTTTTTTAAAATGGAATATCCCATATATTTTTACACCATTAGAAAGGCCATAGAAAAACCTTTTTCAATGATGTATGACGTATGGAATTTTTCTTAAAAACTATAGTAGATATTATAAGTTTTATATTTTCTTACATAAGTCATGATAGTCCGAAATAGTAGTTTGTGCAACAAGAGTGGATTTGATATCCATAACGCACGATAAAGAAGTTTGAGCACGACGCCGTAGGCGGAGTGCTCAAATCTTTTGAGTGCGATATGGATAATCCACTCGAGTTGTATGTACAGCATACTGTTTCTACGACCAGCTTAAAAAACTACAATATTTATTAAACATTAATATATTACACAAATACACACTGACAGTTACTTTGACAGCTTACGCACTAATTTGATTTTAAAATGAATAGTAGCATATGTACTTAATACACGAACTGTGATTGGACCGTTTCATTTCATATCCATCCTAGAACTGATATGAAATATATCCGTTCAGTTACCTGGAATTGCCTACTTATCCATTCTGCAGACTGTACAGAAAACAGTAAATTTACATAAGGGAGTAGAAACAATATATATCAATTATTGAAATTCTCCATTTTATTTAAAATAAAGTGAAATTAGATACTAACATGTATCTTGACAGAACTAACATATTGTTTATTTTAATTTACATACTTTTGTTTTCCATGGATAATTTGATAAATTGTAAATTTATAGTAAATTATACAAATTTTTTTTAAGATAAATACCATGTATATAATTAAAAAGCTTTTTTATGGCTTTTCAAATGGTGTAAATATATATTGGACATTATTTTAATCAAAATGTATACATTTTTTTAATTTTGATTACATTTTGGACTTACGGTTTTTGGACAATTCTTAACAAGTTTCATTAACAAAATTTTCCGATAAAAATATGCCTAATATGATTTTTTTTATTTTCCCCGCATATATTGGTGCTGCAGGTGGCTTTGCATTTGTAGGAGGCGAATGCTTTTCCGGTCATAAGTAGATCCTAATTGGTTCCATACTTAAGTAAAATTTGATTCAAATCGGAAAAAAATGAAAAGTTATTGGGCTGTTACCATTTCAAGTGAAACACACTGTATAAAAGCCAGTGATAAAAAAAGAATTGAATTAAAAATTTTTCAATACTTAAATGACTCTGACACCCAACTTGCTTCTCAGTAAAAACAGTTTTTTATCGGTTTAATACATGCCTTGCATCATCAGCTGTAGAAAGACTCTTTTCATTTACTGAAATTATAAATGCTCCTAGAAGAAATGCATTATCTAATGGAAATTTCGAAAATTTGGTGCTATTGAAAGCTAATAGAAATAGATAGATCTCAATTTTATTATTTGTACTTGTACTTACCTAAAATTATTACTATGTTTTATATACAGTATCGGAAAGTCCTGGCTTAGGTGTTGCATAGTTTCAACGACTTAACCGACCGCCCACAATAAAGGCGTCTACCAGAGCTCCAGCAGAGGGGCAAATAGTGACACGAATCATCAAGCATCAAGGCGGAAACAAATTGAAATTCCACAGACAGGCTGCCCACGCACATGTGGTGGGGAAAGCAGGTGGCACGATTGTAGGATGTGTTATATGATAAAAAAGAATAGAATAGTTGCTTCACTCTCGCTTGCTCCTATTGCCCATACTAAAGCGAACATTTTCCGATAGTGTATAAGTTGGTTTTCTTTATTACTTTCCTGACATTTGAAGGGAAATCGACCGCAGCAATATTTATTTTTGTTGGTTTTTATATTTATATAATAATAAATTATTTTTTCTATTGTTTTTGAATGATGCTGAGTTAAAGAAAGCTGTTAATAAATAATAATAATAAGAAATTATTAAGAGAAAAACTTAATAAATAGAATTTTTTATGGGTATTGGAAGAACTGTGAAGCATTAGAAATATGTTAAAGTACTTGAAATACTTGAGTATTTGAAATACTTTAGAGTAATTGAACTACTTTGAGATTTGAAGTACATAGTGAAGTACTTCAAATAATCTGAAATATTTGAAATACGGTACTTGCGATTTACTTGAAGTACTTTCGACAAGTATTTGGTATTTGAATTACTTTGCTTCAGGTCATAGTACTTGGGAATTGGAGCAGCAAGTACTTTGTCAGGTACTTGGTATTTGGTACTTCAAGTACTTTCATTGGGTACTTTCAACAGCTCTGTGCAGTGTCAACACTTTTATTTTTTAGGAAACCGTGCTGAACTGGCCATAAGAGGTTATTTTTATGAAAGAATCCAACTGTTCTAAAAATGCAAGTTCTATAACCTTCGACATACTTGAAATTATGCTAATCGCACGATAATTATTATAAGATTTTTTGTCTCCTTTTTTAAAGAGTGGAATTACTTTACTAATTTTTAAGTCCTCAGGAAAAATTCCATTTACAAAGCATAGATTAATTATGTAAGTTAACGGTGAAACGAAATTATTTTTACATTTCTTTAATAGATTGTTAGACATATTATCCAGACCACTGGAATTAGATGGCTTGAGCCTACTAATAAATGATAACGTATCTATTTCAGTTACTGGTTGAAGAAAAAATGATTGACGAAAAAGTGGTATGTTTGTATTTAAGAAATTTAAATCGATGGGGTCAACTTGGGCATTTATATGACCTGTAGTAAAATAGGCATTGAAATTATCTGCGATAACATTATCTGGCAAAAGAGAACCATCCTCGTGAACAACTATTTCTGTCTGTGAAGCAGAAGATTTTCCTACCACCTCGTTTATCATATTCCACATTGTTTTAATCTTGTTTGTTGATTCTGAAATTTTATTATCATTATAAGCTGTTTTGCTTTCTTTTAGTTTATTTTTATACTCATTATTTACATTTCTGCAGATAGCCTTTAGTTGAGGATCAAACACACTTTGTTTTAATTCTAGAAGCTCCTCCGAAACCCACACAGGCGGAGATTCTTTTCTGTTTTGTTTGACACGTTGAAGAGGAAAGCAAATCTCAAAATAACTTAGAGTATCCGCGAACTCATTAAAGGCAGAGTTTGGACAGGTTTGAGAAAAAACATTTATCCAGTTTTCATTTTCTAAAAGGTCATTAAACCTGTCGATGTTCTTTTTACACATGTTTCTTTTGGTTATAGATTTTGATTTTTTCGATTCATTTCTATTACAATACACATTAAAATTTAATATTTGAGTATAATGGTCAGAGAGACAGAAATTAATGTTATTGATCATATAATCGACAAGATCTACATTTACAAAAATGTTGTCAATACATGTAGCAGTATTATCCTTTACCCTCGTCGGTAAATTAATCGTTGACTTAAGATCATACATCACCAGTAAATCGTCAAACATCAGTTTATTTGCAGTATTTTTTAAACGGTCAACATTAAAATCTCCTCCTATTATAATTGATGACGTATTTTCAAATCGACTAAGTAGTGCACAAAAATACTCAAGAAACTGATAGTAATCGCCACAGGGTGGCCTGTACACAACTATAACCGTGATGGAAAAATCTCGTAGTTGTATACATGAACATTCAATAACATTTTCGATGCAATTACCAAGTGTCGAATCGAAAATTGAAATTGATGAGCAGGGGGAGGGGTGGGGGGGGAAAATCATAGACAAAATTTATAAACACAACTAAATACAGCAGAGGCGTAACTATACGTCATGGGGCCACAGGGCAAAACATTGTATATATTATATTATTTTCTTAATACTTAATCCTAATCCGAACAATTTTTTTGATGAGCGGGAGGGGAGAAATTCGAAAAAAAATTTTTTCGTCCCAAAATTTTTCCATGAGCGGGGGGGGGGAGAAATCCGAGCCCCTTGATCTCCCGGGGCCCATGGGCCCCGGGTATGAAATTTTAAAACGAAAGTTGGTGGTTTACAAAATCTTGGGGGGGGTGTAATTACCACGTTACCCCCCCCCCCCCATAAATCCGCGCTTAGGCACTTTCTTATGTAAAATCCTCTGCTGATAAGAAGAAAATTATGCATTCCTCAGTTTTCGAGATATAGACTTTTGTTTTTTTAAATGTAACTCCCTATAAATAATTCCATTATTCGATCACAACTTAAATTAGCTATCCAACGATATATCTCTAGAAAAAGTGATTAATTTTATGTAGTTGTGAGGATGCCATGGAAAACTATTAACAACAACAACACTTCAATAATATAAAATAATTTTGCCAAAAATAGGAAAAACTAACATACAATAAATATTCTAATTGTCTTCCAAATGCATAAATGTCAATCATTTATGCATTTTCGACACTTTCTCCTTACAGCATTTGTTGCATTTCCAATCATAACAGGAGTTATTGTACGAAACTCGGCTAATATTTTGTTTTCCAATTCCTCTATGTTATTAGAACGTTCTCTATACATAATACTTTTTAAATAACTAGTCCACAGAACTTAGCATTTCACCTAGACAAAATTTGAATTTTTGCATAGACGTTCTTTGAGGTGTCCCAAACCCAAATGCACAAAAATCACAAAAATCCCAACATGTAGCCGTTTTACATTTTTTTTGAAAACCATATTTGCTTTTATGTAGCCTCAATAGAAGTCGAGATATTTGAAGAAAAGAGATCTTAACCATTTTTTCAAGATGGCGGCAAATCCCGGTTGCGTAACACGCCGATAACTCACCAATGCACTCACCAATAGAAATAGTCATAATATTATGCAATGTCACATATAAAATATATAATGTAGGATACAATAATATAAATAAATTGTAAAATAACATAAATAATTAAAAATATTCCAAATACACATACACAAATATACACAATAAAATATACTGTAATTTATATAAAATTGTTGTCCATTATTTTGGCTTCAGTGCCATTAAAATTTAAAAATTCATGTATACTATAGAAACATTCGTTTATTAAAAATTTTTTTATTAAATGTTTATATTTCACCTCTGGTAAGGCTTTCACCCAATTTGGAATTTTATTAAAAAATTTAGGGCCGTAACAATTAAAGCCACAATCACTTGACTTAAGCCTATTAAAATCTATCACTAAGTTATGTTGAGTCCTCGTGTTATATTTGTGAATATCCTCATGTTTTTTGTATTGGTTTATATTTTTGTAAATATATATCAGGCAATGAAAAATGTATAACGACGGAAATGTTGAAATTCCCAATTCAATAAATTTATCTCTTACATTCTCTCTATAACCACGATTTGTAATATCCTGATAGTTTTCCTTTGTAACCCGAAAATTCTGTTAGCTTGCGGGGCATGGGCCCAGTTTATCAGACCATAAGTCATATGGGACACTACACTCAAAGAAAATGATAGGTAAATTCAACCAAAAAGAGCATATGAAAGCGCGCCTATCTAGTTTCATAGTTAAATCAATCAGTAAAGAATAGTCATACAACTTTATTTGTTTTCGTAAACAAATAGTAGTTTAATAATCATATCTTCTTGTAACAAATTAAATAGTACAATGACATTTTTTTATGTTCACTAACCATTTTCAATTTGGTCTACAATTAAATAGTACAACGACTTTGTTTTTTGTTCACCAACTAATTTTTAGGTTGATCTACACTTTATTGTATGATGAAGTTTTTTTTGGTTAGCCAAAATCTCAGTATTGAGACATCAGACTACCCAAACCAAAGATTAGAGATCGTTTATAAGATCCATCCAAATATATCGATGATCCCTGAGAGAATTTGAACACTGCAATCATGTTATTAATTTTCTATAAATTCATAAGAGTGCAAGATAATGCATGATGGATTATTGTTAGTGATTTGTATGTGGCGTCATCTGGGAATAATTTCTGTAATAGACTACGTGGTAAGTAAGCAAATTTTATGGTAATTCTTTTAGAACTTCTAGAAGACGACAATAATATTGGTTTGCCTACCAAGTACAATAGTACAGCGAACTAATACTGGGTTAGCATTACAATTCGATAATAGTTAAAAATAAAATATACTATTATCTAGTTTAATTTGACAGAATTCAACAAAATAATAGTCAGACGAACAAAATAATAGTCTTATTCATCTATTTTTTAAGTTAATGTTTGTTTTGTTGTACGACAACTTTTTATTAATTAAAATAACAATCACCTCTTGTTTAAAAATACCATCAATATAGTTTGGTTTAACAAAATTAACGATATTGTTAGTTAACCATTTTTTTTTGTTGAATTTACCCATACTATTTCTTTGAGTGTATTAGCGAGTAATAGGCCGTTAATAAAATTTTAAAAGTTACAATGTTTTTCAAGTTTCTTAGCAAGAATATATTTTTTGATATTTTTTTTGCTGTGTAATCAACATGGTGGAACCAGTTGAGATTTGGGTCAAGAAAAACGCCTAGAAATTTAACTTTTTCTGGGTTATTATAATTTTCAATTGGCCTATGACTGAAAATCATATTTGTAGTTTTATGCTCGTTTGGTGACAATTTATTTGATGAGAACCATTCTAAAGCATTTAACTTAGCTTCATCTATTTGCCTTTGAACAGCATCCAATTTATTGTCTGATACCAGGAGTGTGGTATTGTCTGCAAATAATACCAAGTCAACATCAGGTACAGACTTACTTAGGTCATTTACGTAAATTAAACATGGGGTTGGTCCTAAGACCGATCCCTGTGGCACTCCGCTCTTTATGTACTGGGATGTCGAGTTAGTATTACTTATGCTTATGTACTGCTGTCTATGCTTTAGAAATGATTCTATTAAGTTCCAGCTGATCATGTCAAATTTATAAAATTTTAATTTGTCTATTAGAATTTGATGAGAAACACAATCAAAAGCCATTTGAAGGTCACAAAAGGTTACTCCGATATAATCCCTATTCTCATTTCCTTTGACAATTTTCTCTATTAAGTAAATAGTTGCGTCATTTGTGGTCATTTTTGCTCGAAAACCAAATTGTTTACAATAATATAAATTATTATTTTCAAAATGGTGTGTTATTTGATTTTTTAAACATTTTTCGAAAATTTTTGATATTACAGACACAAGAGAGATAGGTCGAAATTTATTGTTATTTAGAGAACCTTCTTTATGACCTTTAGGACATCTGGATAAACACCTGCGCTAATGCATTGATTGATTAGACTAGTAAGGTGAACAACTATAATAGTCTATAAGAGTCTAGGTGCCCGCGTACAAAAATGCAATTTATACATATCCTCGTATAACTCCTTGTACGGCATAATTGCGCCTAGTCTATCACTTTTTTCCTCTGCCAAAATTTTCGTAAACGCGGCGTTCCTCCTCGGCATGAAAAAGACGATTTCCACGCGTCGGACTGGAAAATCGGCAAATATATTTTGTCGGACAATTTGAGAATTAGATTCTACATATATATTCTATATATTTCTACAAACTGTCCGACAGAAATTTTGGAACGTTAAGGGTGTCTACCACCCTAAACATAACATAACATAACTTTAAAACATTTATTGATAACCAGCTGATTTTTTCAAGATTGCTTAATAAAAATAGGTAGAATTCAATTTTCGAATTGTCGGACAAAATATATTTGCCGATTTTCCAGTCCGACGTGTGGAAATCGTCTTTTTCATACCGAGGAGGAACGCCGCGTTTACGAAAATTCTCGCAGAGGAAAAAAGTGATAGACTAGGCGCAATTATGCCGTACAAGAAGTTATACGAGGATATGTATAAATTGCATTTATGTACGCGGGCACCTAGACTATAAGATTTTTAATGTTTTTTTATTATATTTATTGACATATTGTAGTGAGCTTTACTACTTTTATTTTTCATTTTATTAATTACATCACGTACTGTATTTATACTAACTGCATTAAATTTGAAATTTGGTACATTTGCTTCAATATCATTATTTGAAAAAAAATCTGTATAAACACTATTTACTATAGGTAAGTTTTGTGTAATATTTTCAGCTCCGTTTATGAAATAATTATTCATGTCTTCTACATTTAACTCGATATTTAAGATTTTTTTTATTTTGTTACCTATTTTGGTTTATGATATTCCAGAAAGTCTTTGGAGTGTTTCCATTTTTGTGTAATATATTATCATAGTAATTACTTTTAGTAATACTTATTTGACGTCTGTATTCCGCTTTGTACTTTTTTAGGTCTTCTTTTAATTTCACATCTGGGAAGTTGTTATATAATTCACTAAGTAAGCATACATTTTCCCTCATTTTATGCAAATCTGGGGTAAACCATTCTTTTTTAGATTTTCTTTTTTTGTTTATTTTTATTTTAGTTTGTGGAAAAGCCTTATCAATATTTTCATTTAAAATTTCCAGGCAAAGTCTAAATTTTTCATTTACATTAAGATTGACATTATTGTTTGCTGTACTCACCCAACTGCAATCAACTGTCTCCAAGTTATTATATAATAGAAACATACCTTCGTCAGTAATTTTTCTAAATGTAATAGTATTTACAGGCTGAATATTTTTCTCAATTGTTAAGATAATATTAACTGCCTTATGATCCGATAAACCTGGGTCAAATACCTCCATCTTATGTTTATTACTTAAATTTATTAGAATATTATCTGCAGTTTTTTTTGTCTCATATTTTCAGAGATAGTGTGTTGGAAAGAAAACGAATTTATTAAATCGTGGAATTTCAAGTGTTTCCTATCAGTAGTATTAAATTTTATGTTAAAATCACCATTAATAATAATGTCTCTTTGAATTCTTAAGTTTATTTAGCAAGTGATTAAATTTTGATAAGAAAGTAGCAAAATCCCCCAGATTTGACCTATGGACAGTTACAATTAATAAATTTAATTTATCACATTCAACTGCTACTATTTCACAGTGTACCTCTATAGTATATGAATTTATATCCTCGCAGGGGATAAAGTTAAAACATCCTTTTTTACACAAAATTGCAACTCCCCCATGAATTGTATTTTTTCTACAGTAGCTTGTTATGACATCATAATTATTAAGAACTAGATTTTGCATTTCATTGGTTTTTGTCTATCTGTTTTAGAGAAAAGCCCAAATCCCGTCTATATTTGGTCCACCCTGTATATGACTAATCATAAACTATTATGTTCTAAAATCATAATAAAACAGTTTTCACAAAACCAGACAGTTTGCTCGCTTCAGATAACCACCCTGTATAATTCGATTTCAAAAGAGAGTATTACATTCAGATACTTTAGTTATGTTTCAAATTTGAAATAAAAATTTTGAATATTATAGAAGTTATCGTGTTTAATAAGTATTCGCAGTCGGCAACGCTCGACTGCAACTGTCACTGGTTTCGTTATGGTCTTATAAAAAATATTTTAATAACATTTTAAAGTAAAATTGATATATATTCTAAATTAAAAGTTCGTTCGGACCTGAGAGACACACTGTATATTTGTACGTCTTCGTATTTTTTTTTGCCTAATCAAAAGTCTTGGTAACATTTTGCTCTACAATTGTTATAACAAAACAGTTTATATAAAACCTGACAGTTTGTACGCCACTGGCGATCATCCTATATAACGGATATAGCGCCATTTCAATAGTAAGTATTCTATCCTGCTATTTTACATATGTACCAAATTTGAAAACGGTCTACAGACATACGCACATACCTGCAGACATTTTGTATTCGATATTTGAGTTCAGTCTGTTTTTAGGTACTCTTTAAAAAACACTAAAATCGATAATATATCTATAAAAAAACACATGGAGTATTAAAATTTTAGTAAATGTATTATAAATTTTAAACTTTACCAGCTTGTAGTTAAAAATTAATTAAATCTAGGCAGTATCCAAACCTAAGAATCATTCGATATCAAATTGTTCAATGTGACCAAATATTTCTCTCTGGTCTGGGTCTGTACAAATAAAAAAACATCAAAATGAATATTTCGATTTCACAATATATGGCAATATACTAGTTATTCCTATAAAATATTTAGGTGTATAAAACAATATAAATTTTTTGCTTATTTTTTACAGACAAATATTCATCATTTTATCAACTGAACTGGGTTGAAAATTCGTTCCATGAAAACTTTATTGGAAACTACATTGTATGGAAATAATTTACAAGCACACCCCCCGGAGTTGTTTTATCCAGTAGCTGCTATACATATAACATCCAACGCTATGAAAAAACTACGGGACTCTCTTAAAATAAATAAAAATACTTAGTCGAATCCAAAAGCAGTATAATAAACTTAACTAAAACCTACAAAATGATGTGCTTATACACCATCTACATTATATATAAGTTATTTAAAGGAATTTATATATCAATTTTAAACAACAAAGATGTAGCACTCGCGAAAACATTATTGTCTATTTGTTTACGCATAAAAAAGGGAGACAACAGTTATAACTAGTTCTGAGCTAGTGTAACGCAAAGTTAACAAGAGAACCCACTAACACTACCGGTCTAAATGTTAAGAAGCCATCAAGATCCTGTGAAGCGTTGATGACCAAACGGAGGAAAATAAATGTGTAAGTACTTACAGAAACTGCTGTAAAACGGATGAGGACACTGTTGGTTACAAACACAAATTTTACAGATTGGTATCGGCTGTAACCACAATTAAAGGCAAAATTATTCCTTTTTGGCACTATAATGTACTTTATTATTAACCACTCGTAAAGCAAACATAATTACTTTGCCAAATTCTTATTCATTCTGCAAGTCTTTATGAGCCAAATTATGGTTTTAATATTTTATTTAAACTACTAAAAAACTTGGACGCTCAGATTCTACCACCCAGTTAACGACTTTGCAAGCCAAAAGGCCCGATTGGAAAGGTGTACCATTCTCCCATATAACACACTGAATTTTCATTTTATATAAGTGCAATAACAAAGTGCAAATCTTATTTTTTTTGTTATGACTTTATGCTTTTTAGGTAACTCAGTTCATACATGATGTGAGTACAATAATTCGACAATTGGCAGCTCTCAACAAGCTTTTTAGGTAACTCAGTTACCTAAAAAGCATACAGTCATAACAAAGAAATAAGATTTGCACTTTGTTATTGCACTTTGACAGCTAGCTGACAGCCTGTTGACAGCTGCCAATTGTCGAATTATTGTATTCATATCTTGTATGAACTGAGTTACCTAAAAAGCATAAAGTCATAACAAAAAAATAATATTTGCACTTTGTTATTGCACTTTGACAGCTAGCTGACAGCTGCCAATTGTCGAATTATTGTATTCACATTATACATGAACTGAGTTACCTAAATAGTAAATGTCAAGTGTCAATTTGGACAATTTGACATCGGATTTGAATTCAGCAACCTCAGCAACATAAACCTAGACATTAAAATCGAAAAAATAAGTTATTTAAAAATCTATAAATAAATCTGTGGTGGAGCTTTGGAGCTTTCAAGCTCCGTAGCAGCCAAAGTATTGATTTTCGAGCTTTGTGCCCATTGAGACTTTTGCTTGGGATGACGAAATCTAAAACATATCCAAAATTGAGACGATTTGACCGAAACCCAATTTCCATAAGATTATTGCGGGGTCCTTTTGAGTATGTCATAAAACACACTTTTTAGGTATGATGAAAAAAGAACAAGTGTTGAAAGATTGGTAAAGATATTTTTTACTGTAATGACTGTACTAATATATTTAGCAGAATTTATTAAAACTAAGCAATTTGTAACATTTTCTATGATACTTAGCATATTTCACAGAATGTCTATGTAGTTGGCTATATTTGATTTATTTATTTATTCTACCGGTCAAATGAGAAACCATTCTGTGTGATAAAATTGTAGGATGTTTCGCTGCGGAAATGAATTCTCGCAGATATGGATTTTCCTGATCAGGTTAGAGTTGGTTTGCATAAACTATGGAAAAGCTTGTTTGACAGCATTGTTGGCGGAAGACCCTCTCTTCCCAGACCTATTGTATGCAACCTGAATTCAGACTACTTCTCTATAGGCGTCCCTCTTGAATGACGAACATTATAATAAACGTTTTTCATTGGAAATTAATAATGGAGACGCAGCATATCAGTAACATTGTACATTAATACAATAGGTTGTGAATATACATTATATTTTCACTTTCTGTAAGGCATATAAGTTATTTACGAGTATATGTAAAACAATTTACAATTAATACATATTTGAATATGCAATGTTATTAACGTAATAGTGTCAGATTCATGAACTAGAAATATAGGACATTACTTTTTCGCTGTTTAGTGGAGTCAATAGAGGCCGAAAATATGCATTATTTCGGAATAATTAAGGGAAGCTTCGATTTTCCTAAAATCTTTTGATATCACTTTTAGCATAAAATAATAAGTTATAAACATATAATCGTGAAGAAATTGTTTATTAATTATTTAAACAAAAAAAAACTTTTTTTTTAAACAAAATTATTATAAGTTGAAAACTGTTAAAGAAATTTAATTCAAATTGAGGAGGTTTTCGAGGTCGCTGAAACAGATTATGATGTCAAAAAAAAGGTAATTCAAAATGGCTGATCCAATATGGCCGACTTACATCAAGCAATAAAATAATTTAAAATACTACTATTCAATTAAAAACACAATTCAAATATTCACATAAAAACTTAAAAAGAAGCTAGCATTACAAGATGATCTGTGAAAGAGTACTCAAACTACTTTTACAATGCTCTGCGGGCACACACACAGGGCAGCGTGCGGGGCAGGTGATGCGTACTGCTTGCCGCGAAGATGTTGTTTTACTTTCAATCTCTTTCTATTATTCAAGCATTATAATTTGACTCATGGCCCTGTACCACGTGAATATTTTTAATTTGTTTTTGATATTTTAAACAGGATACAAATTGTAGAAACAATCAACATTGAATCGATTTACCGAAAAAACTTGATTTTTCAATATTTCGTGAAAAGTATAGGTTTATATATATTCCAAAATGTTTTCATCATCAGATTTACTTATTTTGAGGTCTTACTATAAACGTATGCTGCATAGGTAGGCTAAATAACTTTTTTTTTATAAAAGTTATTAACTTTTATTTTACCCATAATTTCACGAATCTTGGAGCAAAAAAAATTTTTTTTATTTTCGTAAAAAAAGGGGGTTAATTTAATTTTTAAGGTAAATCCCCTTGAAGGATCTTAAAGTACACATTTCAGGCTTTAAAAATCGCACCTATAGATCTAATAACGCGACTTGAACCAGAAAAATAGGTGGCTAAAGTTAGTTATATATATCAAATTTTATCATTTTCTCAACATTTTGAAATTCTGGAAGTGTACATCTTCAAAAATAAATTTTTAAGATTTATTTCACTCATCGGATCTTTTTGTACATTACTTTAAAAGTAAAATGTGAAAGACCCAAGTTTTTATCTTTAGCTACATGTTTTTCATTTAAATTTATGTGAGGTCAATTTCCTAAATTGGTTCAAAAGTTACAACAAATTTAGTGTGGCGTGCCCGAAGCCGAGCGCGCTTCGCTTGCCGCACTTACATTCTCCGTATTCCATTTTCGTGCGTTAAACAAAAAAATCTGGAGCCTACATTTTTGATCGTACAAAAAAACTTCATATATCTTTTTGATGTGAAATGTCCCGTATTTTCGAATGGCACAATTACATTTTGAAAGAGAAAAAAATATTTTAAGATATATTTGACAAAGACTGGTATTTTGCAACTAGTTTGTTTAATAACAAATTACGCTCAAGGACTATCGTTGGTAACTTTTGGTATGTTGTTCCTGACATGTTCAGAGATGTGTTCTCAAAAGTTACCGCTTCCCGGAATTTTTCCGAAGTGAAAATCTCTAATGACTCCACTAGTTCCAATATGAATTCTTTTAGGCTATTTAGAAATAAACTTAGGATATTTTTGACTGAGCGTTGCTTTTACAACATGACTGAATTTCTTGATTGGTGAAAAAAATGTACAATTTTTATTAGTTTAATTTACTGTAAGTGAAATTTACTGTAAATCAACTCTGTATGCACATATTGTTTATTGTTTATTTATTTTTTGTTTTGTTTTGTTCTATACACTCTTTTTATGTATATATATATATATTTATTTTTTTTTTAGTATTACGCAATTACTGTGACAAAACCGATATTGTTCTTGCAACAATGATTTATGGTTAATAAAATATATTCTATTCTATTCTATTCTAATATTATTATTAGAATAATGTCTTCTTATTTAATTAAAAACCGCTGTCTAAAGAATCACTATTTCCACATCCAGATTTCACATCTTTCTATCCATTTCTTACAACAAAGTTTTGATACCATATTTGTTATCAACTATGTAGAAATAATTACTCATAGAACTTTTATAATATTGTTACGTGTTTATGTAGAAGAACCTGTCACTCAGCGTCTGAGTGACGCGACGCCAATTTATTTATTAAGGGTTCCAGTCGCGTTCTCCCTTGTTCGTGTGTGGTCTTCCACTCCCAGGCAGGGTCAATAAGATGTATGATATTTGATAGCTAAGAAAGGCCAAGGCTGCACTTATTAGTAGATTAGTTAGTAGATTACTAATAAAAATTGTTTTTCTCTCGATGCACTTTTTCTTATTTACCCAACGTTTTAATGGATTCTATGCTTAGAGATATCTGAATTGTCTTCATAAAATAATCCCTCTCGAGCTTCCGTAATGTGTATTGAGATGCAAATTTGTGGTACACAAATGATACACCCAATTTACTCAATTCTTGCCTATCAAACGATCGAGTGATAAGACTTTAAACAAGTCATTCAATCAATAAAATGCAATCGTTCAAATAATACTATTTAATAAGTACAATTAAAATTATGCAATATCCTATCTAATGAATTATATAATTTGAATAGAATTGCCTTCCTCAAGTAGGGCAAGGTCGACCACCTCTTCTAGAGAGCTTTTGATGCTATCATACAATAGAGAGGGTGCGATAGCAATCGATTTGGTAAAAAAAGCTCACACAACTTCCCTAGACATTGATGAAAGCATTTTTGGGTTTGACTTGAAATAATATTAAAATAATTTACTTAGAAATTTGGGACACTTGTGGGTTATAACAATATACCTATGTGCTACATGCTATTATAAATGTTCCAATATTTATTTAATTTAAATTGTTCAAAAATAATCCAAAAAAGAAAAAACTTGTAATGAGTTTTTGTTATTAAGATTAATCGACAGATATAGAAAAACATTAATACAGCAAAATTACCTTCAACTTTCAAAGAGGAAGGAAAGTCAAAAAATATTTGAGGGTATCAACTGACTAACTCTTCTAACAGACTAACATTCAACCCTGTACGCAAGTACATCAGAAACAAAAGTTCCATTAAACTTCTAGGCATATTCTTTGAATCATATTGAATTCAAATAAAGGAACAG